>JAUPFR010000005.1:66148228-67569478 GCA_036925125.1 Oreortyx pictus | reverse complement strand
TGAACCCATTTTTTCTTAATCTGTAAAGTATCCTTGGCTCAACAATGATAATCTAGCAACAATAATGCATAAGAGGAATGATTTTCTTTGACAGTGTCAAGTTGTAACCTTTAATACAATAGCTTTTGCCTTCTTAAATCAACAATACGTTCCAATCAGCAAATTTTAAAGCAGTCTAGTGATAATGTCATGTTTGTTTAATTTGGATCATTAATATTCAGAGACGGAGTATGCTATACTCAACGTTATTTGTACAGTATCCCCCAACAAAGTTCAGTTGTTTCTTCATTATTTTTTTCATTGTTTTCAGTATATGCAACAGTTTCTTCTTTCTTACTTACGAATACAGGCAAGTTTGACACTCAGTGCAGAGAACTTTGTAACTGAGTCAAATCAATTCCTCCAGATAGTGGTTGTGAACTAAGAATTGCCTCTTCTTTCTTAATTGTATCTTTTCAGAAAAGGCTCCCCACAATGCATTTGCTTGATCTACCACCAGGTGCAAGAAATGCAGACTTGTTTAATGGCGATATCCACGTCCAAAAATCTCAAAAATGCTAGTTTCCTAATAGGTCTCTGGCATGAAACTTTAACCGAATACTTTATGCCAGGATTAACCTTAACAAAATAAAGGTAAAATTATAATACGTACCTTGCTAAGTCTAGAATGTTACTTACGTTAAATTCACAATTGCGTTAAGAAAACTTTCCTTTGTTGTCAGAGGAGACAACAAATTCAAACTGTTCTACTGATGTCTTGGTAAAATGGTGCATTTATTGTCCTTCTGTTCCATCTGTTTTGCAAGTAAGCTGAAATTGTCAGATTGTGTTCCACTTTTTCCCTTCATCTCCTCAACACAAGACAGCAAAGCCTGGAGTGCTCCTTGCAACAGTTAGAAGGACCTATCAAGAATGTTTCTGTTATTCAGAGAAGGAAGCTCATGCACCTGAGCATGGTGCTCTGTGCTATTATAGCTCCCAATGCTGCTAGCACTCTTGCTCTCAATCAGTGCTGCAATGCGCACCACTCGTTTGTGCTCGATGCCATCTCACACTGACAGCAGGCTCACACTGGATCTTCTCAGTCCAAAATGAGCAAAATCAATCTCTATTTCCAAACCATCGAAATTACTAGAGCAGAAAGGGATTGCATTCTGCTTGGTGCTCTCTGATGTGGCTGAGAGCTTCAAGAGGACACTGGGGACAGAAATTAGATATATGTTTGCAATATGACAGTGCTTTCCCATGCTGCCGACCCAGTTCCTCCTGGCAGCAGCTCAACTAAACTCGCTTAAAGGCTGATGAATTTGAAGAGGTCTTTGCTATATGTGCTTAACCTGTGCCAGCTCTAGGGCAAATAGAGATTGTGTGGGTGAGGAGGGGTAACTGCACTCTTACTGGGGCAGTACTGTATGCTCGTAAGACAAACTTTCTCATCCCCCCTGAAAAAATCTGTGAATGCTGTTCACTGAGACTGAACTGAAATGGTTTATAGGAACATCTTCAGTTTGACTTTGTTGGTTTTTTTTTTGTTTGTTTTTGAAATGTATTTGACTCTAGGGGCAACCTGTCTGCTATCCCTTGAGCTTTTTGTTCTCCTTGTTTAGTGCTTTGATCTTTATTTTTTTCCTGTCTGCTTGCAGAACTGCACAGGAGCCCCGAAGTGGGCGGTTTTGCAGAGTGGGCTGGGGATGTCCCTTGCTGTCTGTTCATCTTTTTAGTGTGGGAACATCACGTCCCTGGTTTCACTGCTTTAGACTGCTGTTGTTGTTCAGACAAATCTTTCCAAGAATATCTGTGAAGTCTCTGCTTTAAAACCGTCCTGATGGTGGAAGTACCAGTTCCTAGGCACCTCTGAGGGGCTGAGGTTGCAGTCAGCGATTCCACTGTGCATCAGCTGTTACAGCAACTGGCTTCTACCTGAAACATGCACTGCTTGCTCTTTGCAGGGTGGCAGGGCACAAGATCACAGGTTTTTTTGTTTGTTTGTTTGGTTTTTTTTTTTTTTTTCAGTTTTCTTATTGCAATTATCAAAATTCATCCCCCACTCCCTCTCTCTCTCTCTCTCTCTCTCTCTCTCTCTCTCTCTTTTTTTTTTTTATTTGATTATTTAAAAAAACCATAGGATCTTTGTTTGTTAACATTAATTAATGTTTGTTCTTTCTATTTGTTTTCTGAGATTCTAATTCCAAGCCTTTAGGAAATTTTTCTGTAGGTCAGTTTATGCATTTCCTTTACCGAAAATGTCATTAATTATCTTTTTCACTGCGTGGTTCGCTCTGAGGAGCGTTTATACCCTGTGCATGCATCTAGAGGGAATCATGTTAATAATGATTTGATTATTACTGTGGTATGTCTGGACAAAGAAATCTGTTAACTTTTCTCCTAGAACTGATATTTTCATCAAAAAGTACAGATTTTTTTTTTTCATTATTGCTTGGAGTTTCTGGCCATGGTCAACTTCCAGAGTCATTTTTTATTTTTTTTTATTAACAAAGTGCTGATCAATTAGAAAGGGAGAAAAAGAGAGAAGAAAAATATTTCTGTTGCTTATCAAATACTTACTGGCAAAACAGTGCCACAAAATACAGGATACAGGAAGAACTATAGTTTCTCAAAGAACTGTTGGGCACACCAAGGTATTATGACTGCTTCCCTCTTGCAGATACTTTTATCCCTGCCCTAAATGTAGTCCAGTTAATTTGACATTGAAGACTATCATCCATACATGTTTTCTTTGTATTCCTATGTTATGTTATGTAGTAGACTAGTAGACAAGCTGTTTTGACCAATTTTTTGATAGTTTATTTTATGGGAGATACTGTTATTCGTTACACTTAGAACAGTTATTCCTGAATCTTTTCATTCACTCTTCACTTTTCTTCCATGTTGTTTTAAAGCAGATGCACTCCTCAGCTTCATAGTTACGTCACAGATAAAACAGGTATTTCACTTACCAGGTGAAATAACTTACAATTTACTTACACCAGCAGCCAAGGTGTCTTTGGAGTGGGATAGATCTTCATCTTTGAAAATTACGTGTGGTTTGCTACCTTGGCTACTAGACTGTCAAAGGAGTTCTGTTCAAAACTCAGAAGCTAGAAGTCATTTAAGGAGTGTGAACTGGGGAATGCAGTTTATGACCACCTGATTTTGTATTTGAAGCTGCTGAAAGACAACATGCAGCAGACATGCAAAGCTGTACAAATGACTTCTCTTAGCAAAGGTATTGTAGGCTGAGGAACACTAGAAGGAAGAAAAGGATACGATTGTTACTGTTACTTGGGTCCATATGAGAGATTTGGTATTCATTTATGTTCTTTGAATGAGTAACTAACTAACTATGCATGGTAGGTGGTTGATTTTGTATAACCTTAATTTCCTTATATTCTGATATACCTAAGATAATTCAATGCAAAGTTAAACATTCTCTGTAACTGGAAAAGAGGGAAATATTCCAGAATCTAATGTGAATAGATTGAAACTATTTACTTGCAAATGTTTTTGGAGAATCTGATTAGTCATATTTATTTTTACACCAATGGAAAATTAAATACTTGCCTGTATCTGGCTTTACATATAGCAGATACATACGCACAGGGCACCTGTTATACTGGCATGTGCATCACGGAATTAGTTCTGTATGACATATATATGAAGGACTGGGCAAAGACAGAAATCTCAAAGAGAAATTGCTTCATCAAAAGGAATGCAATAAGGTTGTTATGTTCAGGTATGTTCCCAGCATCTTTTTAAGATGGGTACTGACTGTTTATCATTCTAAAAGGAGAAAAAGAAAATTGTATTTCTTGAGAGATGAGTTTAAAGGCAAACTGAAAGGAGAAGTAAGTTATGAAATGACACACAGGACTGTCTTCTCCCAGACACCTTTCCATTGAAGCACATCAGTTCCCACTTTCAGAGTGGGTAAATAAGTTATTTCAATATATTCCTAACCTTGAGAAACTGAAAGACAATGAAGCAAAGTGTTTATTAAGAACAAGCTAACTACATGATTTATTGCATTATCCATCAGCACATCAGAGGTAGATTGAGTTGCCAGCAACACCTAACCCAGATCTATTCTTCTTACTATTTTCTTCTCTTATGTTTGAAAAGGTCTCAAAATTGAAAAATGGAATCAGAATGCTGGATGTTCTCTTCAGTGTCTGCACTCCTTTATTTTCATTATTTTTTTCTGAAGGAAGAAAACACATATCCGTCATGGCTTGATGAATGAAAAATAAGCTAGCTATTGCCACTCTCCCAGTAGCTTATTCCTCTGCGAGTTGGTATGAGCATGCTTAGTTTATGACTGTGCATTCTCTTAAGGAATATGTAAAGTATTATGTCTGCTTTTTTTTTCCTTCTTATTTTTTTCTCCTTACCTAATTCTGGTGAGACTTTTTTTGTGCAAGCCTTCAATTGAAATGAAATTTTTATATCTTTCACTTTTTTTTTTTTTGTGAGAGTTTTAACAGGAGCTGAAATTTACTTTTCAGGAAGCATGTCACTAAGAAGAAGCAAACAGAAGCAAATTGTCCTGTTAATAGGCAAGCAGACAAAAATTTATGTGCAAAATGAGGTTTAAAAAAAATCTCCATCTGTAATTCCAGTGCTCTTTTACATTTTGGAGTTACAGCTGAGGTATCCTCAGATAAAAACTGCGATCTCAGATCTTGTTTAAATATTATTAACCCTTAAGACTCCTTAGAAAATCAGATGAGAAAGAGAAAATGGGTTTCACATAAGCAGTTATTGAGATCATCACTATCCAGGCCTTCCATCACTATTGTCTAGAGCAGCAGCTTTGCACAACATGTTTGTTTCCCTGAATTTGCAAGGTTTGTTTCTTACTGAACTACATTTCCAGTCGCTATTATCTGGTTTTATAGCAGTTAGATAGGAAGAGTATAAACAGAAACACAGTGGCTTTTTGCAGCATCTTTGGTCCATCCAAGTGTTATTCAGTAGACAAGAATACTGCATTTAGCTGTTGTGCTGAGCTGATGTTTAAGTTGGAATAATTTATTCTGACTGAAAATTTGAGGAAAATAGACATTTCTTCCCTTTAACTTTTCAATTATACCTCAAATTTTATGAGCCATTAATAACTTCTCACTATCATGTGTATTCATCACGTTTGAAGATGTACATTTTCATTTTGTAACAATAGTTTCTACTCCTGCATGTTTCTGATAGCTCTTTTGGTGATTAACTGCCTCCAAGTGACAGGTGATACGTACCCTTTAAGGAAGGGCAAGCACAGCTGTGGGAATGTATTTCTTTGTGATTGTATGTCTACTGCTTTTGACAGCATTTTCAAGATTGTGTCTGCAAGATGTTCCTAAGAGAGCTGCCACCCTTTGAGCATTCTTAACTGAGACACCTTTAGGCATCCTCAGGCTCATCCAGGTGTCTTTTCTCTGGTTTGGCCTGGAATCTTTGAAGGAAAACGTGTCCAAAGATGTTGCCAACATAATCTCTCATTTGTGTTCTGTATGGCTTTAAATTCACTTGGCTTATTAAACACAGGTTGCAGACTACTTTTCTGCCCTAGTTATCTACCAGCCATTGTGGAAATATAATTAAAGCAGACACAAATCATAATTGTTGATTCTTTTGCCAGTAAAGTATTGTTTATAGTACTCATTCATTCTAATTACCATTACTAACTAGATTGCTTGCCAGCATGCTTAAGGAATGACAAAGAGAGTCAATATTGTGTAAGGTGCCATACAAGAAGTCATTACAGAGACTGAATAACACTGAAAACACATTTGATGTTAAACAAGCCCACAACTGTTTAGTCACAAATAACCTTGTGGCTCATTTTTCTTAGAGGCAGGATTAGCAGTAGTGTTTATATGCAATTTTTTTTCTGGAGAAGCTGCTGCAGTTTGTCATTAATAATACTTCTGTATCCTTCATGTGTAGTGTGACAAGAGTGTGCTGGCAATTTTGCTAATTTCCTTTTATTAGCTGTGGGAATTACCTGAGTTTAACCAGCAATTTTTTTCTTGTCCTTTCAGGTTGAGTGCTTGAAAATTCCAAGAAATAGTTAAAAAAAAAAAACAAAAAAACATAGGAAAACAAATATCGGCTGCTTGCAATCAAACTTGCTTGTACACACTTAGCATAGTTAAGTAAAACAGTTAACCTTATGATACCCAGGTGAAAACCATAGAGGATGTGAGCAGGGGTTTCTCACTAATCTTCATATGTTCCATATAAATACAAGCATATCTTTACTTATTAAGATGGACCTACACTTAGCTTCCATGCAACCCAGACGTACTTAAAGTAGGAGCAGTGTAACAGCCTATCCCATCTCTAATCTTGCAAAGGGAATAGCTGAAATAACTTACATGAAACTGGTTGGTTTGATCTACTTTTTGGTTGGTATTTGATACCACAAGGGAGCATTTTCTGACTGAAAATGTAGACCTGTGAAGAACTGATTAAGAAAAAAAGTTGATTGCATTTAATTTTTTCTTAAAAATGTTTCTTTTTTTTCCCCCTTTATTGTAGATCCTATGAACTTAAAGACAAACTTGGGAAGATAAAGCTGCTTTCATTCCTCCTAGGTTAGTTAGTTTTTCCAGTATTGCTTTGAAAGGTTGTGTGCATACATTTTAAAACTCAATACAGACACTGTAAAATCAACTCGTGAATTAAGCAAGTTCATGGTTCAAGGGAGAGCCAAGAGATGTTGTACACCTGATGACCTATAATAAAATGCACATATTACATTTTATGGGGAATTTTGAAAAATGTGGTTCTCTGATAGAAGGAATTGCTGTTGAGGAACCATCTCTACTTTCAGGAGAGAGAGAGCGTTCACTGACATGAAGGAGAATGAGGCAGCTGTGAGTTCACCTAGTAACTCTTAGAACTGGGCCCTTGGCAATGAGAGTACCTGGAGCTGTTTGAATGGGTGCACACCCATTTGCTCCAGGTAAGCTGCAAAAATATGCACACAAATAGAAGAAAATAAGTGATTTTTAGAGGTGATTAATTTTGTTGATAGTGATTAAATACTTTTTAGCAAGCATTAATTTCTTCTTATTATTGTATGTACACAATCTAAGTCTATGACAGCACATATTGAAAAGCAATAATGAATTTTACTAACATATCAGAGTTCAGAAATCTTTGACACATAAGCTAAATGTAAAAATCAATCTTTTGGGGGGGTTAAATAATGTATAAAATGTACATGTTGTCCCTTCAAAAAGACCCATAATACAAATCTAATTGAAATGAGGAGAGAGCTTACTACTGTTTACAAGTCATCTTCTATCTGGAAGCTAGATATACACTACACAGTTAAAAAGTCTGTGAATTACAGAGAGCTTAGGCAGGCAGTTGTGTTTCATCACCTGTTTGCTCACTCAACTTCTAATGCAGTGCAGTGGCTTTATATTTATTCATTTATTTGAGATGGGATCAACAAAGTGTAGCCTTCTGGATAGATTTGTGTCTGTCCATCTGCAATGATATTAAATCCATTGTTTCCAGGACCTAAAATTATATTAATATGGAGAAGTTGCTACAATCTGAGGCGTATTTGGACTTGATGATATGCAATTCTTGAGAAGGTAATCACTTTCCCATTTTGTCTAGAACAGAAGATAAAATATGATAGAAGAACTTGCTGTTTAAATCAAAAGGGTTCTTCTCTACCTCACGTTAATTGTGAGGTATGTCTTACTGGTCTATCGTGTGGTGTACTATCAAGGGAAAAAATGCATTTTTTGCCATTGTAAATTGAGACAAAGCAGCAAAAGCTCATCCCCGTGTACTGTATAAGTGTGTAGAAATGACAGCATGTTTATTCAGAGACAGTGACATCTGCTATAAAGAACTATTTTCTCTAACCTTTGAGACAAAAGAAAATCTTTGTGGTTGTGACTGTAAGAAACTGAACTAAAAGACTGTTTGCTGGCTTAGAGTATTCACTGTTTTCAAGTGTTTCATTTTCTGTCTTCTATTTCCTCTTTGATATCACCTATCAACCTTGTCCTAATCTTAGGTACACTGCATATGAACATATTTTTATCTGTATTTTTTTTCTTGCTTTATTTGCCCACGATAATCACATTCGTAAAGTACAGATTGCCTCTCATAGAAAATCTTGAAAGTGTTCTCCACTATTTGGCAATATTTTGAATCTTCTAAGGTGCCAAAAGATCAAATAGGAATACTGCATCAGATTTTATCATTCTAGTTTGATTTAAAGTCTTGATGCAAAATGTTATATCCAGATTAGTAAGGAAGAATGCCTGTCAGCTCTGAAGCATCTTCTGGGATGTGCTCCAGGTTTATTGCTCTGTTTTCAATTTATGGAACTGCAGAATTGCTCAGGTTGGAAAAGACCTTCGAGACCATCAAGGCCAACTGCAACCAAAGCATATTACCCTAACTCTAACAACTCACCACTAAATCATGTCCCTGAGCACCACATCCAGATGGTTTTTAAACGCATTCAGGGATGGTGACTCAACCACTTCCCTGGGAGCTTATGCCAGTGCTTAACAGCCCTTTCTGTAAAGAATTTTTTCCTTATATGTGAACCTCCCCTGGTTCAAGTTACAACAAGGTCAATAATTAATCATGTCTTTGACCTGCAGTTCCTATGAATTCAAAGAAGGATGATGTCTTAGTAGAAAACTGAAAATAAATCTTACGTTGTCATTTTTATTTTTTTCCTTTCAGCACATTACAGCTTGGTTCATGAAGGTCAAGAATTCTTTTCTTGATTCAAAAGTACTGATCTTGTCAAATGAGGGTCTTGTATCCAACAAGATATTTTGTGTACTCATGTCAGCATTGAAATATTGTCTTGAGTTTAAATCTCCTCTGATTTTATATTCCACATTTTTTTAATCATTATGCTGCAATACTTCATTTCAAACTGATTTGTTCTGAAATTCAGTTTTAAAAAGGAGAATTTCCACAAATGGAATGTGAACGTAAATTTACTTTTTGCAGAGAGAAAAATAGCTTAGTGACTTTCAGCTTTAAAGAATGAAAAAGTAAAATGTGACTCTTGTCGTCTGTGTGATTTCTGATTTTGTGTATGTCACCTATGTATCCTTTCTATTTCAGTCCAAAATTCTGTCTTGGGTAACTTTTGCCTAGGATTTCCTGAGCCCTTAATGACTGAGCTGCTGGACAAACAGCCACTGTGAATGTGCAGAGAAGTGAATGCAGACAATGTGTGAGACTGCTACCTATCTGATCTGGTGTGTGTACGTTAGGCAGCTAATATGGGCAGGTCTGGTACATCAGATACAAAAAAAAATTCTTAATTTACTGTGTAGAACAGTGACTTATTAGACTTTCTCTGAAGAACTATGAATTAAAAATAGCTGTACTTATTTTCTTGCATGCAGGCAAAGAAAATGTAAAGAAGATGAGGTATGAATATCAAAGATTTGACTATCTTTTTCTTTCATTATGTGGAAGGTACAGAAGTGCACAAGGTGGTACATGGGTATACAGGGTATTCTTTCCAAGAATAAGTAAGACCTTATTTTGCACAGCAATAACAGATTCAAATCTGTCATGGGATTGCCGTTTCCTTCCATTTATTTGCAGCTGTGCGTATCATTCAACTGTGCTAGTACTCCCTGCACATCACAGCAGTGCAGAATTCAGACCTGGGTGTTTGGTATTAATCTTGTTCTTTCAGTGCTCAGTTTCTGATGGGTGAATATACTTTAATCGTGACCACTACACAAAGGGGCAATCCTTTCTAAAGCATCCTTGCGGTAATTTTCTAAGCTTGCAGTCCTCAAACATCATGTACAATATTTTAATGAAAACAGGGAAAGAGGACAGATCCACATAATCAATGCAATGAAATTTGGAGCTAAGTGGTCAAAGAGAGATAAATTTGTCTGTGGAAACATACCACCCTAGAAATAAGTTATGGAATAATAATTGTTTGAAACAGAAGCACATCCTGATGCTTTGTGTTTGGACCCAGCAGCTGGTGGGTGAGTCTTTTATGCAAAGCTGAAGTCACAGGCCCAGTCCTGTTTATTAAATAATTCTCAATGTTTTGTTTACTTGAAGTACTCTCTGGGAATATTTAAAGTCAGATCTATTCTTATGATATGTAATGGCTGTGTTCATCGTATGTGGCTGTAAATATTAGATCTGTGTTTCCACAATGGAAACTTGGGAATGACACTAACAGCAGATTACCTGCTATATTTGCTTAATTAACTTCTGCTGTCACAAGGCTATTTATAAAAACTCACAGATGCAGCCTAGGCAAATTTTTTTTGCATTTTAAGGAGATAATTGTGCTTTATCCTCCAAGTTTATTTACAGTCTTTAATAATAATTGTAATACTTGCACAGAGAAAGAAATTATACTCCAACGTATGTAACACATGGAAAATAATTATCTTTTGTGCTTGCAAACTACTTGGAAGAATAATGATCTCCTAAAGGTATTACAGCTTGTATTGTTTTCACTAGCTTTTTTTCTTTTTTTCCATGACCATTGATGTACCTTCATGTTGTAGAGCATATTCAGTGTTTCTCCAGTTTATGCAAGCTGAGGATCAGGATCAGTAACCTAAAGTCGTTTGAATTATGTGCTTTAAATGGAACGACTGGTACAAGAAAAAGCAGTCATCTTAGTGTATGTATTATCTACTACTAGCAACACATGAGAACCATCAATGTAAATTATATGCTTGTGGTACACACATTCCTCGTTCTGTCATTTGCAGTTGAAAGGGAACAATATAGTGCTATACCACTATGAATTTTGGAACTCTGAATGCTTTCATACTACTTCATACAGAACAAAGTATAAAATAGTCTTTGTGGACTATAAAACTTGCCATGTCTGAGTTAAACTTGA
The DNA here is from genome assembly GCA_036925125.1 of Oreortyx pictus. NCBI lineage: Eukaryota > Metazoa > Chordata > Aves > Galliformes > Odontophoridae > Oreortyx > Oreortyx pictus. The sequence continues at coordinate 67,558,593 of JAUPFR010000005.1, read as the reverse complement.
GACAAGGAAAGAAGAGCTTTCTGGTATCTTTCTGCCCTTCTGTGCTTGTCACTGGGTAATGTAACTATGCTCAGGACAGCTGCACTCTATATCTAACCTACTGTCATGCTGGTACAGCTACTCCTCAGGTAGCCTGTCTGATTCAAATGCCATTAGTTCAATAATGATCTCATTTTTCTTCTTTGTTTTCATTACTCTGTGACAGAAATCTGATGTTCCACAAGAGTTCAATTAGCTAAGACCACAATTTGTCAGTGCCCTAAGCACTAATATACTGTATTCTTGATTTCCCGTGTTCATCAAGACCGGTCTACAATCTAATTTAAGAAAAATGTATTGATTTATAGCTTAAGCTCTTGTGTCACCATAGCCAACTTTCAAAAACCCTGAAATGGTAAAGTGTGAACTGTGAAAACTAGTTCCAGTGATATGTGATTGATCTGGACAGAATTCTTCTAAGTACAGAAAGCATGGAGAAATCTTTCATATGGTGGAAAATATAACATCCTTAGAAGTGAATGTCTTAGAAACCATGGAAGCATCGTAGAATCATAGAATGGTTTGTGTTGAAAGATTCCCACTCCCCTGCTACAGGCAGGGACACCACCCTCGAGACCAGGTTGCTCACAGCCCCATACAGCCTGGCCTTGTGTGCCTCCAGGGAGGGTGCATTCACAACCTCACTGGGCAAGCCAGCAAGTTACAGATGGTAGAAAAATTGGGAGTGTATTACAAGATCACGTATTCAAAACTTTTTTTTTTCTGTGTTACTTCTTTCTACATGTTAATGTAGGTTTCATTGCAGATATATTCTGTTTAGACTTTAACTGAGACAAATTAATTTGGATAATCAGATCAGCTTCAGATTAGATATTGGTTAGTGTTATTCATAATCAGAACAAATAGAGTCAGAAACAGCCTGTTCATGTAGACTATGTAAATGATCAGATTCTACATCACTGTCGGTATTTTAAAGGTATCAAGATGTTCTTCCACCTTGCTGTGCAACTCAGGATTGCAGCCTACTACCACCTAAGGTTCAGGGTAGTAAATACATCTCTCTGACAGCCACTTTCCCATACTTCTCTCTGCTGTCTTTATGGGCTGGCAGAAATACCCTGTACCTTTGTCGTTTGCTATATAATTTAAGTCTATTGCTCAAATACTGAAGTTCCCTGTAACTCATTAAGGCATTTCACATTGGCTGCAATAATCCTTTTCTGATGTTCATGGGGGTGGGAATATGCTGAGAAGAGGCAGTAAATCACAGACATCAGGGCACAATCTGTCTGATGAAATGTAGATGCCTGGACAATAGCCAGTTGTCTATGTTTCCATTACAATCCAGGAGATAAATGAGGAAGAGTAGAACATAACTCCTTTCATCCTGCAGGGCTAAAGCTGTGCTGGTAAATAATATTCTATAAAAGCCAGTTTCTCCAATGACCACGAAAGGAGGCTTAGATGAATTGTTTGGAAGTAGACTCTCCTTTGTGTTTAAAATAGATCTTTTAGTGTTCTGAGTTGGACACGCTGGACCAAACACAGCTGATCTAACAAATAAGTTGAAGCTCAACAAACTGACACTTTTGAGGGACGTTGTTTCATGAGAAGATTTCTGATTAGCTCTAAACAAAGCTGCTAATGTCTCAGTGCATGAGGAACCCTATCAGAAACCAACTTCATTGGCAGCTCCGTTCAGACTGGGATGGGTTTCTTATTTTCTCCATAGGTGATGCTGCCTCTTCTAAGCCATGCTCCCCATCCTTTTAAACAGTGCTTGCTATTTATACAATTATGCAAAGGTGCAAAAAATAATTATGGTGTCCCAGCCATCCATGTGTAACATGATTATTTCTGCTTTGTTAATATTTCAGCTAATTTGTCTGAACATTTACCCCCGCTAACCTTGGAGACTGTATTCTTTCACAGATGTCTAATTGGTTTTGCACTTGGTGAAAGCAGTAAGAGTAGATTTTCTATTTGTAATGTCAAATGAATCAGAGATCAGTGCATAGTATTTTACAAATTTTGCTGAATGAAATAGAATAGGTTTATCATCAGGCAATGTCAAGCCCTGCAAAACCTTGTACTTTTGCCTTTCCAGAAGATTTTACCGCTTGAACTGCACTTAGTATAAGTTAAGCTGAAGTAGTTTAATAAAAAATAATTGCTTTTATTTCTTGAAGGAGATCATGAAGAACAGGGTGGGGCTTAGTTTCTTCAACATTTAAAATCACGTAGGACATCCAAACCTAGGGCTTGAGTTAATGCACTTAAAGGTCACTCATCATGGCTGACAGTGACATGGGAGTTCACGTTGGCATCATCTGGTGAGTGTGGGAGAAACTTCGTGCATAGGAGACAAACCTGTGTTGTTGCAGCCCACTATGAGTGGCTCATATTTTGAGGGAACTTCTGTGTTTACTGTAGACTTGGACATGTTGATAATTTGCCTGGAGTGTTTCTTATTTACCATGTGTTGTACTTCTATCGTGTCTGTTGTGAAATTCACATTCCCTATTCTGTGAACACCTTTAAAAAAACAAAAAGGAAAGAAAAAGAAAAGTAAAAGAAAAAGAGACTAAATATCTTTCGAGATATTCCTTGTGTATAGAAGGGTAGCTTTTTAGATGCATCATTTTATAGAGTTGCTTTGAAAAGGGAACGTAATAGGGCGAATAAACATGGTTTCTGCCTGCTTCACACACTGGTTGCCTTAGTAACTGCAACATAGTGCAGCTGAAGTGTTCTGATATCCTTTAAAGGGAGTTTGAAGGAAGCAGATGGATAGTGATTATCATCGGTTGGCTCAATTAGGCCAGAAGATTGTGCAGCACTGAAAATAGTACCTTCAGTTACTTCAGAATTCACTTGGATATTAGATATGTTGTTGCATTTGTGGGTTTCTTTAAGATGCAACTTCTCTATATTCTCTTCTTTAGCAGACCAACTTGATTGTTTTAGTTTATTTTCAGTTATTTCCTTATTACCAGCCAGTAGCTGCTGTCATGAACTAAGCATGTTAATATGCTAAAATCTTAGTCATCTCTAACAGACAGAAGTATTTGTTTATAAAAAACTTAGTTAAGTTTGAAAACAAAGACAAAAATAAAGGCAATGAAGTGAACTGACAATAAAAGAGGAGCAAAGGAAAAATCTGGTACTTTGATATTTTTGTAGAATAGAAGTTTCTCTCTAGAGGGGAGTTCCAGTACTTTATATCAGGGCAAGAAAAGTCCACTCTGGAAAAAAAACATGGAAAAAAACCTTAAATAATATGCTTGCTGACTTATATGGGGTAATATTGTTATTATAATTTGATATGCATATAATTTGGTTTACTACAAATAGGTTCCAGATAAATGAAAGGAAATTGAACATCGAGATGACTGCTGTTTCTTTAAGTTTATTTGTATCTTAATGGCAGGAAAATTTTCAGACAAAGTGTTAAATAGTCTATAAAAATTGAAAAAAAGAAAAAAAAGAGGGGGGTGGCTATTAAATTCAAAATTACTGGTAAGGAGAAATGACTCGATTAATACAAACATTCTTCTCACATACTCAAGAGATTAAAACTCTCTTCAAACAGCATATTTGTCAAAATGGGAATCACACATCTATCAAAGAGCAGAGTTGCAGTCCTTCTATTGGATCAAGTCCATTGAGTGAAAACTCTCCAAGCTTTGCATCTTCCGGATGGAAGGTTCTATACTTTGTCAAGTACTCTGCAGTCAGGCTCCACATTTAAACACAGCATGGTACCAAACTTGGTAGCTTTAATGGGTGTTCTCCACATAGCAGAGTCTGAAAGCTATGTTTAGCTGAAAAGGGAATTAGAGATCCCAGGAGTCTTGGACATGATCACATTTGAAAGGGTAAGGGATCATTCTTTTTTTTTTTTTTCTCTCCACAGGTGTATTTCTTGAAGAGATTTATGTGAGTATATGCTGTCTCCATTCCTCTTTCTTTTTCATGCTGACTCAAATGCTCTGATTACCGCTTGTTTTCACTGCTGGAATGACAGTATGCCTATTTGTGGCACATCTTTGTATCACAGACTCATAGAATTGTTTGAGTTGGAAGAGACCTTTAAAGGTCATGTAGTCCAACTCCCTCATATGTTGTACAGGAAACTGAAGGGGATTGAGAGATTGGAGCACAATTACATACACTGATTTAGAGAAAGAGAAGATGAAGGCAGGCACAATTGCTGAATGGCTGTCTTTATTCCTTTCCTCAACTCCTGGTCACTGAAAAAGAAAAGTTTAACAAAACTTAATTACAAGAAAGATTGTGTTATTAAACTGTAGAGAGAAGTTGAGAGATTGACATCTTGTTTTATGTACCTGTTGGTACTTGAATCTTAAGGGCACTCCTGTAAGGTTCCCTAGAACTTCAGGAGATGTGACTTTCTGTAAAAGGATTGAACAGAATAATTTAAGGCATCATGGATAAGATGTGCAAAATTTAGATAATGAAGTTATGGAAGTGAATCATCACAGGACTTTCATGGAGGTTAGACATCTTAGTTGTCCTGGATATGTGTAGGATATTAATCTTAGACGCAAATACATGCCAAGTAAAAAGACTGACATAGTGAAGATGAATCACTTTGCAAGGTTTCACTGCCTTGCTTGACTACATAAAGCATCTGACGCTGTTATACAAGAATGGTAAACACTGTAATAAATCTTAAAATAGAAAATAGGAAAAATACTGCTATTACATTTGGAATAACAGATACGGTTTCAAATGATGTATGTATGTATGACAAATCACATGGTGAAAGAGAATGTACTTAGTTAATGAATTGAGGAACACTGGAAATTAAGCCTATTGTGGCAGTTTTAATGGCAGACTTTTTAAGTACTGATATTTGACTCAGATTTTGGTCTATTTCCCTTATTTTAAGATTTCCCCAGTGTTTAAAAGCTAATTGAATAAAATTCATCCGCTTTGAGACTGCCAATTCATTTAGTTTAATTTGCTGTTAATGTGACATGAGCTCCCTGAGAGTTTTTTTTTTTTTTTTTTTTGAGAAATGGTTGGAGGACATATTAAAGAGTAATAAATCCTTCAAAGAACTTGTTTGAATTAAAACACCACTAACCAAAACCTATCTGAACAGCAGTCAGTTTTTTGAAATGAAATTATTTGAAAGACCCTTAATTTCCTTGCTGAGAGCATGCCTGGAGCAAAACTGCTTAGAGGACAACTTAGAACAGTTTGGCATGTTCACTTATTATAGAAGAGCTCTTAAGGAGATCAAGGTGAGAATGAGCCTCCCTGGTGTGTGCCATCTCAATTTGGATGGTTATAGAAACACATAGTTATCTGTTATGATTTCAGAGATTGTCTGTCTTTGTTGTTGCTCTTGTGTAACTAGCAGTAGCTTTTTTTCTGTCTGTTCAATTTCTGGTCTCTGACTCTTAAGTGCATTAGAGGCTTTCTTGATTTCAGAACTCTGTGACAGATGGCAATTGAATCACAAGTGCTCAGGAGCCTGGTCTTTCTCAGCAGTTCACATTATGTAGAAAATCTATTCTTGTGTCTGCCCCTGTGCCCCTTGATATTATTTGGCCCAACTCAGCACCCACTGCACTTTTGCCTTTGTTGGAAACCGTGCTCAGAGTAAAGATGGTCCCAGCTGACATGCAAAGCATCTGTGCTGATATTATTATTGCTAGGCTTTGCTAGTAGCAATAAATCATTAAATTGGTAGATTTCATACCCAAAGCAATAATGTATGTGTAGTGTGACTGGAGCAGTTATTTTGGATATAAAGGAAAGAGTAAAATGAGGAAAAATATATTCAGGAGAGCCTCCAGCTTTTTTCTCATTAAGATCAATACATCTTAATTTGTATATATTTCAGAAACAAGAACATCTCTGTTGAGCTAGTTTGCATCAAAAGCCAGCAAACAACTATTACAAGGACTGTGTCAAAGTTACACCCACTGACAAATCCCTATGGAAATGCCTTTACACTATAAACTTAATTTTAAAATTCATGTTGAACTATGAGGCATTCAATACAAAAACATCCATAAGGATATCTTTGTGCTTTTGAAATAAAGTCAAAACCAAATTAACATGCAATTTACCTTTGAATAAATGAACTTTATTATGAACTCATTTTCCATAGGCTCTCTGTCTGCTTTATTACTAGTTTATGATGATTTCTTAAATCAGTTTATTTCTCTCTCTTACAGTAACAATAATTCAGGACAAAGCATCCATAAATGTGCTGTTATATGTTTTTCTTTGTGTGGATATGCATGTATGTAGCTTTCTCTGAAAGTAATAAAATAGGAAAAAAAGTCATAAAATAGGAGGCATTATCTTTGGAACAGCCGCCATATATGTGCCTATCTATGTACACACATGTGTGTTTACATGCATGTTTTTCTTTTATGGACAGCCCATTCCTCTTGGGAAACAAGCTTTTGAAACTAGACTTACTGCTACAGTTTCTGCTCTTTTAGATGCATGCCACGTCTCTGTAGATTTTAAGGCCTCAAGGTACCGCTATAATTATTTTCTCTGATTTATAGTACAGCAAAATCTTGATTCCTACTGAAAGGTTAAAATCTTAAAGGTGACAAAATGGAAAATCATCTTTTAGAGAGCTATCCAGTCCCAATTCTAGATTTGTGGCAAGGAATCTGCTTTTAAGAAATCTTGCTTTGGCAATTGACTCCATACTTAACCTACATCTTATCTCTAACAAATTTTTGTCTAATCTCAACCTTGATGTGAGGTTAAAAGATACTCTGCTCTCCATCATTATGTCTCTGATCACCCCTTTTCATGTACACACCAAGTGTAGGCGTTCTACTCTGTGTGAGGAGCAGAAGAATGGGATCTGAGAATTATTAAGGATGTGATATAACCTATCATAGACTGTTCTTCCTTTTTATTTTTTCAGCTTTCTTTTACTGTGATTTTTCCCCAGAGAAGTCACTCAACTTTTCAGACCAGAAAATCCAGACCACATTTCACCATGCAGAAATTAAGATTTTGATTTTGTCTGTATACAAACACAGGTGTTGTTGATTGATTTTAAATTATGCTTTCTGAATGTGGTATGACTTCCTTACTCATAGAAAATGTCTTTGAAGATACTTTGTACTGTAGCCATATTGATTCTTTGTTACTTAATATTTGTATTACGTGCAAATAAGAATTAGGCTTAATGTAAACAGTTCAGTGTGAAAACATCTGTGATGTGTGAATTCAGAGATTACTGAACTAATGCGTACATATTTATGCCAAACTAAGACTTACAATATTTATAAAATCAGAGTGTTGAGAACCACAATGTTATATGTTATGTTTCATTATAGGCTTATTTAATTTGCAAGAACTGTTAATATCAGCATTGATTATCTGCTTGCAAACCTATCTCGCATCCTTATCTCTTACAAGAACCTTGTGTAGACTTCTTCTGCTACTGAATTATATGAACGTGTGATGATAAAAATTAAAGGAAAATGTTTGTTTTATGTCTTTTAAAAATACTTGAAATTTGGTTTAAAATGTCACAGTGTTAAGTGAAAAAAGGAAACATTTTAAGCACAATTTTGTATTCAAAGTATTATTTTCAGTCTTCAAACAAATCTGAGTTTGATTTGAGATTAAATACTAGTTTGATTCGTGAGAATTCATTGGCAGGCTACTTGAGAAGATAGCTTTGTGTGTAATTGCAAGCCATTTCATAACTCTAACTTTATATGCCCTAGAAAGGAATATCATTTTGGATATTTTAGATTAAATCAGTGAAACTTCCCAAGTTATATTTGCAAATGATCAAGCAATACAATCACAGCTAGTTTATAAGCTAAATAAATATGAACTTTTTTGAATTGCAAATGCAGAAAAGCTAATAAGATCTCTAATTCTTCAGTTACAAATCCTAGCCATTTCCTAGAGTTACCCTCCCCATAACAGTACTTCAGCATTAATACTGACAATATCAGTAATCTGTCTTTGGAAGAGAAGGGTAGTCAAATTTGATGTCATGTGCTGTATGACTTCAGAGTCAGCTCTTAAGTTTGAGGCAACAATGGCAATTTCAAAACATACAAAAAAAAAAGAAAAGCAAAAAAAAAAAAAAAACAGAGGTAGCTTATTCTGAGTAGGCTTCAAGCTGTCTCTGTTGGTGCTTTTTATCCTGTATTTTTTGCTTGGTCAGGTTATACCTATTTACACAAGTTTCAAAGAGCAGCTTTAAGTCACAATCTGATTTCATGAGCTACAGGCAAAAAAAACGATCTATGTCAGCCTATTTCAGGGAAAAGCCAGGGAGCAGTTGCTGCAGATGAAAAACTCATGGACAAATATGTTAATGCTGATAAATGCTTTGTAACACTCAGCTGAGCTGCGCTCACGTGGAAGTTGAGATCACTCTAGCCAGTTCTAATCATGTATTTCTAATATCTGAGTTACTGGCGTTTTCATTTTGGGTTTAGTCAGAGGGAAATTTGTTCAATCCGTGCTGTTACTTGCCTGTAAAATAATTTAACTAAACATTTTATCTATGATTTTCAGAGGTTGCTACGAACAGATCATGCCCTTTGGTGGCCAGATTGACTTGCTAATCTCTTGTTATCCTTTCCAGATCCATGATTTTGTGATTAATGCAGTATGGTAGCAGCACCCTGACATTTGAATCTTCACGGCATCTGGTTCAAAATAAATAGAAACGTGTCTGTAGAGAGGAAGATACATAAAAGCTTTTGTATATCATGTTTTAGATAGGAAATCAGAAGTACTTCAAAAAAACCTCTAAGTACTTATTTAAATAAAGCGCAGTTGTCATTTAAGTGATAATTATACCTTTTTAAATCTGTAAATTCTTACAGTTCATCAGTGAAGAGGAAGTAAAATTTGGACAGGTCAATAAGGTCTATTCAGTAAGACCTACTGAGATGACCATGGCAAAAGATAATTTGTCTTATAGAATGGGACTGACTGAATAAAATGGATATTTTTCCTTCATAAATAGAAGGGACAGTGAAGAGTGTAAACTGCAGAGGGAGTAGAATACTGGGTGGGAGGGACACAGTGGTTTTGAAGCTTGAAGAAAGTTAAATCTCTTATGTAGAATTCTTGGTATGTTTATTTGCTATCAGGATGAGGGTATACTTACTGGAAACATGAAGGGAATATTTACCTTTTCTAACAATTTTAACCATATTTTAAATATCTGTAAGCTTTCAAATGGTTGAAGAATCATTTTGAGAATGCATTTAATGCCATACAAGGGGACATCTGCAATACAAAATGTAGGTAGTAGTGGAAAAACTAAGAATTTCTATGATGTAGTATTATCTGAAAATTAAATCAAAGATTTGGGTCAATTTATATTTGTCTGGAAATAGATGAATTAGAAAGTAGGGAATAAATTTTAAACATTATCCACTTTAGAAGCATTCTTTTAGTTTTTTAATAATATGGTTCTCAGTTAATTTGTCAAGTGCTATTGAATGATATTGCCTGAAGAATGTATCTCTGGCATCTTTGGATTAATGAATCCCAACAGAATCCTGCAATTAACACTTTGTTTCTGTTTAACATACAAATGACTGTCTGTTAGGGACCACTGTCACTTCAAGGGGTTTTTTAAATCCATAAACAGCATGTGGTCACATCTCAGAGGAGTTTCTGTTAGAGTCCAGTGTTTAATGACTATTGATGAAACATGCCAAATTCATTACTTGTTATGTAATTTATTTTAGCTGTAGAAAAAAATGATTAGGTACTACCAAAATCAGTGAAGACTTTTATTTGCTCAAGAAGACAACATACTCCAATACAGTTGTAATATTAATACATATTTCATGTGTGTAATGCAGAGTTCCCAGCTTGTGCCCAGAGATTCACAGCCAAGCAGACTGAAGCTGAAGGTTTAAGCTGAGACTGAAGGGATTAAACAGCAGGGTTTGCTCAGCCTCACCTAAAGTAAATCAGGTGGGAGTAGTTGTCAGTAAGATAGAACAAATGGGCTTTATTAGCAGTCAATCTCAAATCCTTCTGAGTCAGGAGGAGGGGTAAGAAATGGGGATGTATGATCTGGCAGTTATCTTTCGAGTCTGATAATGTGGTCTCATTCTGTGGACTACTCCTGTTATCTAGAGAGAGCTAGGATGAGTTACCTGTTTAGTTAGTGTTTAATGACATCTTATTTAGCTCTTGAAGTATCCATAATTAGTTATAACCTTGCTAAACAGGCCAAGTTTTTGCAACTATTCCTGCTCTGATTATTTTCTTCTCTGGACGGAGTAGAACTTGTTGCCAGTTACTGCCCAGTATTGTGAAAAAGAACTAATGTATGGGAAGAAAAGAAAGAAATGAAGTTTTAGATATTTGTAAATGATTCTGAGAAACTGCTCTTTGAAATCCATATTTTTAAGTGTTGAAAAATTGGAGCAGATGAATAAAAGAACCATTGGCATGTTCTTAAGAAAGTGGCTTGCTGTGAAAAGCTAAGCACAATATTTATCCAAAATACAATTGAGATATCACTTGATTACCACATATAAGTTTATAGTGGTTAATAAAAAGTACTTGCATCCAGCAGAGAAAGATGCAATTAATGTCTAGTGACTAAACCACAGTAGGTTGCATTAGGAATCTGGGACAGCTTTTTAACAATGATGATAATTAAGAGCCTGAATAAATTACCATTGGATTGTGAAATCCACCTAATTGGAGTTCTCAGTGTTTCATGAGGTAAGACACACAGCACTCCTGCAGGCTGGACTTCTGCACCTAGAGGTAGTGGTGGGCTCACTATCTCCCTTCTTGCAGTAAGTACTATGATGAAGTGTGCTGTTTTTTCATGTTTACTCAAGATTTTCCCATGGTTAGACATCAATTTCTACAGTTAAACACAGGAGTGTATGACTGAGTTCTAAGGGATATGGAGCATGACAAACTAAACCCATGTATGTTATGATTTGTTTTGTTTGTTTATTTTTAATTTGGATTTGCAAACCCACAAGCTACAAGCAGAGTACTGAAATCTGGAGTGGCAGTGTCTCACTGAGAGTGATCTTATTTTTCATCCTTTTAAGGTATTGTAGCAATACTACTAAAGCTTAATTTCTAGCTGAGGAAAGAAAAATGTGTTAATCTATTAGGATTTACAGTATTACCAGGAGTAAGCTGTCCTTATGAGCAGAAAATGAATAATCTTGTATTGGAGATGAAGAGTCAAAACAGTTGACTTTTTAAAGGAGACCTAAAGGAGTGAAGGCCAGGTCTTGCTAGTTTCTAAGAAGAGTTGCTGAGACAAGACCTTCAAATTACACACAAGTCTCTTAAAACAGGATGGTTTTGGTAGAGCCTTTGGAGAATGGGAAGCACTGAATTAGACACCAGCTGCTGCCCACAAAAAGCTGAGCTACAAGCAGAATCTTTGCCTGTGTGGTTTTCTGGTCTGTGTAACTGAACTTAACTGTGGAGTTTGTTTTAATTTTGTCCTTTTTCCTAGATCAAAATAGCTTACTGAGACATTTCTGAGGAAACACTGTATATCGGAACAAAGTTTCTCACTAATTTACATGAAGGTGTAAGGTCTGTCACAGGATGTGAGATTGAAATAGCCCACATAAAAGAGGGAAGTGAGAAATAGTCAGGAGGGAAGCAGATGCTAGAGGTTCAGGAGGTTTGAAGTCAGCTCTGATTTGTTCTACATGCAGATCCTAGAGGAGAAATAAGGTAGCAGAGAGAAAGATGAACAAACATTACACACACAAAAGAGGTTTGTATGTAAAATCTTCCATGTGAGAGAGACAAGTGTCTTGCTCTTGCTTAGTATTGCAATGGGTAGTAGTGTATTATACCAACATGAAATAAATCAGCCATGAAAACACCTAACCCCTGCCAGTTGATGGCTTCTCCATTCATTTCACTCTTAGAAGTAACATCAAATCTTGAATATGTATTTAAGCATGATGATAGAATCAGTAGAATCTGTTCTTTTATAAGGATTATTCTTAAAGCAATTAAGTAGTTGTTTTATTTCCTCTCAAGCCATAGAAGTAAACAAGTGCAAGAGGAAAAATCGAGATGAAATTACAGCCACCTACTGGGAGTTTATTCCATAAAATCCATGAAACAATACTTGAGGACAATTACAGTCTGCATTTGAAATGCAGATCAGATTTCTACACGATCTGGATTCAGAAGGTAAAATCCCAGTCTCTTTGAAGTCAGCTGGAAAAATGTCATTAACTGTCATTAAAATATTCTCATTATTAAGGTCAGGATTTAGGAGTCAGTTCTGAAGGGAGTTACTGCTGAGCATTGTGCTTATTAGGAAACTTATTTTTAATGATCTTTCTCTTCCATTTCAGAATTTTTTCCATTCATATGAGCTTGTTTGTCTACTTTGTGTTTAGACTCCAAACTCTTGAGGACAAAAATTAGTTTAAGAATACTTTGAAATCATAAGTCCTTTCATTAAGAGACTTAATGTGAACATCTGGTTTCTACGGAAATGCAATGGTTTAGAGATAACAATGTTAAATTGCTAGGAGGAAAATTACATATAGGAGGGCAATAAACTGCAGTGTTATAATGTAGGCTGTTACCTACATGACTTTTCATGATAATGGGTGTTGAAAGAGGCTGCAGCAGAAGGTGCTGTATGGAATTCAAGAGCTGTTGTTTAAACTTAAACGATACTGACTAAAACTCTGAATTCACCCTAGAAAGTCAGTTATCTAATGCTGTGTCATTTTTCCAAGTCCAAGATGACCTAGCTGACAATTACTGCCAGGAAACAGAGCTAGTCATTGACATCAGTGATATAAAATACCCTTCTGCTTTTACCTCATATGAGGGAATAGTTACAAATTGCTGGTGTGGTTGATGATACACAGCAGATAATGACACATAGATTGTCTTCACCTTGAGAGAAAAAAGCCCACACATTCAGATCAAATTTATGTGTGTTTGACAGTCTCAAGGCTTTCACAGGTGATGTTGCTGTCCTGAATGGAAATCACAAAATGATGTATAGAAAAAATTGCGTGGTTATGTGCTCCTCCTGCAAGGTAGACCTGAAGTACTAAAGGGAAGAGAGTTTGTTTATTGAGTTTTGTTACATTGTTCCTCCTCTTGTCACATGTGTGTAAAAAAGCAGATTTTGTCTGCCTTGAATTATATGTAATCATATATATATATATAAATATACATTCTTACTTATACCAATAAGTGCATTACCAATAACTATTCCAAACTGTACATCATGAAGGAGCTTCCTACTCTTTTTCAGAGCACCAGAAGTGAAGCATCATGTAAATGGGAGTGGCTCAGAAAAACAGTCTTGGCAAAACTTCTCAGAGAATAATACTTGAAACACCTTTTATTTCCTTATGAGGGAAAGCCACATCATTTTTAGCTATAGGTCTAACTTCTGTGTTAACAAGAGTAAAATAGGTTCTCTTTAAGCAGAAGAAATCAAAGATTTATTTTTATTTTATCGAGTTTATGGAAAAAAAAGAATGGGTTGATTTTCAAGCAGTGCACATACAATAAAGGAACAAATTAAAAAAAATAAAATTGAGTTTTGATAATGTATTCTCATTTGAGACTAATGAGAAAACCTACCTTTGGGGACTCATCAACAGATTATTATTTAAAATAATTAAATTATGTGCAACTCATGCAATAATTAATATAGCAATTTGCACTTCAAGGGCGTAATCATTTGTTCAGAAGTTTCCAATTATCTTATCCATCTGCCAAAAGAGTTTCGAAAGTAAGTGTTTTATCATTTTCTAGGAGGCATCCTCCCAAACAGTTGTTCTTCCATCTGTGATTAGAAATCTTTTTCGGAAATACTTTTCTTAATTAAAAAAATTAATCATTTTCAATTCTCTGTAGATTTGAAAAGGAAAAAGATAAAAGTATTTTAAGTCATTTTGAGAAGTTGGAAGCAAATCTCTTGATGGTTTAGAAAGGGAAATACAGAATGGGGACTATTTTATCTGGAGGAATCCAATAAAATGAAAGCGTACGTGTGAAGAATCTGGTGTAGTCTATTGTTTTGTCCTCAAATCTTTTCCTTTCTGTTAAGCAAATATTAATGGTATACGATACATTGAAAACTATTTCAACAGGTATGCATTCTCTGTACAGAACTCCTGTAATGATTTCAGATGCCAAAGCTTTTCTGAAAATTGAATGTCCAGGAAAAATAATTGCCTTGTTTTGACACTCAGGCAGATGTTCAGTAACCCAAACTTAAATACATTTGAAATATATTCTCCAGATTCAAAGGAATGCAAGTATCAGAAGAGAGGTTAATTCTTACTTCATTTTTTGCTCTTACTTTAAGGAAAAAAAAAAAAAAAAAGAATTCAGATTCAAAAAGAGGAGAAAACTCAGAATGGAACAAGTCTTATAGTCTTATGAGGAACTGCAGAGGGCACTAGGATTGTTTATTCCAGAGAGGAAGAGGCTAAAGGGAGGTCTTATCGCTCTTTATAAAGATGTGAAAGGAGGTTGCAGTGAGGTGTGGTTGCTCAGACTGTTCTTCCAGGTAACAGTGATAAGATGAGAAGTAATGTCCTCAAGTTGTGCCAAGTTTGATGTTGGGAAAAATTTCTCATAAGAAAGGCTCATAATGCATTGGAACAGGCTGCCCAGGGAGGTCACGGAGTTGCTGTGTCTGGGTGGGTTCAAGAAAAGGGTAGATGTGGCATTGAAGTACATGGTTTAGTGGTCATAGCAATGATGACTGGTTGATGATTGGACTGAATGATCTTGGAGGTCTTTTTGAGCTGTAAGGAGTCTTTGATCTGATGATTCTCTAGCACATGACAATGACTACTTGGAATAAGGTTTCTTAACAGATTGTGTTAGAAACTGTTTTTCTATTAAATATCTATGTTGTTTTTATTTTTAATGCTTATAAATATTTCACTTTTTATTGGGTTTTGAATTACTGCTTATTTTAGTGGCCTAGGATCATTTCATGGTTTCAGTTGAACTACTCTTTTAAAGGTGTTGATGGTGGAAGCAGTATAAACCTTCAAGCTATTATCATCTGTATCACGTTAAGATATCTTTAATAAAACTAAACAATAACTTCACCATTCAAAGAGTATGCAATGTTTCTTAAGACAAATTAATTCAGCATTGTGACACTAGAAGTGTACTAAGGTAGCGTATGTATTTAATAACTATTTCATTTTTATTTACTTCTTATCTGCTCCTTGATCTTGTCAGAGACCACTTTTCCTATTAAAGAAACTAAATGTTTGAGTTATTCACATATTTTTAATTTAATTAAAATTAGTATTTAGCATTCTGAATTCAAGAAAAAAGTGTGAGTGCCAAGATTAATGCTGGCAAATGCATGACATGTAGTTCTTGATTTAAAGTCGTGTTTCTGCATTTTAAATCATCTTGGAGCCAAGGTATTGAGTTATTATTTTAGGTGCCACGTGAAAAAAAGGGGGCCACTATAATTTATAAAAATAAAAACTCATGCTAATGAGCCGAGCCAAGTTAACTACTAGTAAACTTATGCAAAACATACAAAATCATGGGATATTCATATTTTTAACAGTATTAGCAGCTGTGTATTTACTGAATAATTTATTGAATTAATGTAGGAAAATGTGACATTTCTGGACTTTAGTTCTGAAATTCTCATGTTGCCAATTTCAACCAGTAAATCTATTTGTCTGAAACACAACATCTGAAGTCAGTATAATATTCTACAAATTAGAATGAAAGAATTTCTTCCTAATATCTAGCCTACATCTACCCTCCTTTAGTTTAAAACCATTTCCCCTTGTCCTGTCACTATGTGCCCTTATAAAATGTCTCTTCCCAGCTTTCCTTGTAGGACCTCTTGAGGTATTGGAAGGCCACTGTAAGGTCTCCTCAGAACCTTCTCCAGGCTGAAAAGCCCAAGTTCTCAGTCTGTCCTTTCAGGGGAGGTGCTCCAGCCCTCTGATAATCTTCAAGGCCCTCCTCTGGACCTGATCCAACAGCTCCATGTCCTTCTTGTGTTGGGGTCCTCAGAACTGGACACAGTACTCCAGTGCTGCTAGTGATCGTATCTAGTTATGACTGTTTTTTTTTTTTTTGTTTGTTTGTTTTTGACGTGCATTTCAGAGTAGCAATTATAACTTCACTTGTTTAACAAATAAATATTTGAGACTGAATCCCTTGTGATTCTCCAGTGTTTTCACATTCAGGAACATTCTAAAGAATGTTATGCCCTGAATTTCTTATATACCATAAGATTGGTGAAAGTGTCTAATATTTGTATTGTAGCTTGCAAGTAATATCAGCAAGATTTCATTTTGATCAGTGCTTCCACAACAGGACCTATAAGTATTTTGTTGGTGTGATTATCTTTCCTTGAAATAGAGGTTTTATGCTTCATTTTATAAAGTTGACAGTATGGGTCTTCTAATACTTCTAGGCTATAACCTGTGATTTGATATTAGTCACAGTACACTACATTCATTCTTGTTCTTTTAATCAAATGATCTTATTTATTAGAAATTAGAAGAAAATACTAGAAATAACTTTAAAGACCTATTCTTGCCTTCCACAAAATAATTATTTAATTCCAAATTCTACCTTCATTGGCATCTCCCTTTGTGTGACAATTAAAGAATATTCTTGAAAGCTATTGATATCAAGCATATATTCATATTTAACTGTAATAAAGCACAGCAAGATATTTTTCTTTTAGCTTTATTATAAACACAGTTACCCTTACATTCAGACTACAGCAGAATGATCAAAACAGCTGCAGCTAATTTACATTTCAAACAGGTGACTCCAAATTTATCTTAGCACTTCCAATTTGCAGTTGCACAGTCAGCAGTGAACTCTTGGAAGACCCTTGTTTTCTTCTGGCAATGCTGATGCCTCCTTCCTATGTACTCCCTGCTGTCTATCTTCTCTCTAGCTTGTTACTTGGATCAGAAACCTGTGAAGCAAACTGGAAGTTATGAGTGGAGTTGACTGAACAAGTGTAGCTTCTCTTTTCTTATTTATGGAGTCATTTCTCAATAGAATAGGTGCTCGTTTGTTTGTTTGCCTTCAGAAGGGTGAGAGTTAGTTAGAATAGGCCTCTAAGTCAACCTAGCTGTGTAATTTTAACATGTGAAACTCCAGAAAATCTCAAACACTTTATCCATATTTTATGATCTTAAAGAATATAATACATTTTGTGACTCAGTTTCTTCATGTTTTTTTTACAGAAGAAAACTAAATAAGAGCTCAATACAAGTAGAAAAAGATAGTATATTGCAGCCAGCTTCACTTAACTTCTGACCAATGGTTAAAGAGACTCAGTCTTTTAAGATTCAAACACAAATTCATCTCCAGTTTGTGAATCTATGACACCCTGGAATAGTGAGTAGGTTCATTAACAATCCTTATTCAAAAATGAGAAGGTGAGATAAAATACCAACTGCAGATCATTTCTCAGTCCATGCAATATTTAGTTGTTTTCCTTTAAGAAAAACTATGCAATTGTATTCAGTCTTTTTCTGACTGTCATCAAGAAGTTATCAGAGTCCAACCCATGCAAGCAATTCAACCTATCCAATACAAGTTTTTAAAAATATTTATGTTTAAATTGTTTATTTCTCTCTCTCAACCTAGTATTATTGTAGATTAAATCTACCCTCAATTTCCTCTGGAATTCCAAAGCAAGGCATTATTGACTGTGCCTTTTCTGTAGAGTGCACCTCACCTTCATGTGAGGTGCAGAGGCCCTCCTACCTGTGAAAGGTTTCAGGAGAAAAAGAACTGTCTCTTATTTCCTTCCTGTATTTATTCAATTTTTTCCTCAATAAGTTTACACCCAGAGGGTCAGATAAATTTCAGAATTAAATAAGGCTAAGTGCTTGTGATTTAACTAGTTGTGTTTTCATCTATATAGAACTCATCACCTGCAGAAAGGGAAGATCTAATGAACCATTTTCTGGCCAAAAATAGCTCCAAACTCTAATTCCCTTAAATAAACCCCATATCTTAATTTGCATGTAAATTTTTCAAATGTTTCCTAATTGCAATATAATAGTATATTAGGTGCCCAATTCTTATTGACTTTGCAGACCAATCTTTTATATTTACATAACTCTTCCATCAACAATGTTACCATGGTTACATAATTACAATTCAACCTTGCAAGTGGCATATTGGAAAATTCAGCACTAAAACACCACTGAGACAGAATCTATACATACACACCGACCAAAAAGATATATATTCTGTGTTTATCAGTTAACTACAACTTCTGACCAGAAATAGTACCCCTAATCAACAGAACTGCGTCAGTCAAAATTCTCCATCCTGAAATTTCTATTTTGTATTTCTGAAAAGTTAAAAATAGTGGCAGAACATATCAGCAAGATTCTGTGATTTCCTGGATCAGCGTTGCTGTGTCAAAATCCACTTTTGGAAAAGATATTCTTTTTAGTGTTGGTAATCTATGTGAAGCAGAACTTTAAATGTCTTTCTTTATCAGTTATCTGAAAATGAAGATAGTGAAAAGAGACATTAAGTTTTATGAGTTGTGAGAAATAAGGTATATTGATCAACTGGTGATTTTTTGAATGGGTTACATGTAATTTAAATGTCATTTGGAAATTAGATAGTGCTGTTGAAGGTGGTTTGCTAACAGTCTCTATGTACTTTTGTTTATTTGTCTGTTTTAACTGATAAATTAAACAGTAATAGAGGAAAAATGCAAAGGTAAGTCTTAAACTGCATTTGTTGAAAAAGTGATGACAATAACTGACCATGTGGAAAACTCGTTAAATGATGATGATTGAACTTTTATTCATTTCTGTGAATGGATGGTTTAAAGACTGAAATACCCCTGGCAGAATTAGTTCTACAAAAAGTTTGTTTGTTGCTAATTCTCATTTCTATGACCTTCTAAAGAGCACTTAAATATTCTGCTGAAATGAAAACTC
The DNA here is from genome assembly GCA_036925125.1 of Oreortyx pictus. Classification (NCBI taxonomy): domain Eukaryota; kingdom Metazoa; phylum Chordata; class Aves; order Galliformes; family Odontophoridae; genus Oreortyx; species Oreortyx pictus. Next base: position 67,539,622 of record JAUPFR010000005.1, on the reverse strand, counting down.
AAGAGTATAATTTACTGTAGGTTAACATTCTGATATAATAAGTTGAGAATCTGCTTATTCTAAGGTGATATAGTTTGGAAGTAATATACTGAGATGATCTACTGTACTGGGTCTGTCATATTATACTTTCCCTAGTTCTATTATTCGATTCTTGATTTTTATCTGGTGCTTAAAATGTTTTCTTAAACATCAATTCCTCAAAGCGTGCAGAAACACTGTAATATTTTTTTTAGTCACCAGCTATTGATAAAAGTACATCAGTATGTCTTCAGTGTCTGCTTTTAACCCAGTAAGACGAGTCTTCTAGTATTGTTTACTCTGAGATGTGACTGGAGGAAGGATTTCCACTCATCTTGTTTGCACAGGAGGGACAGATTTATGATGGGATGTTCAGAGCAGGATTCTGCTCACCAGGTGCACCTTCCCTTGTCTGCACATTGTGTGACTTCTTCTTCTCAGCTTTCAGGGCATGCCGCAGGCTCCATCTGTTTCATCTGAGTTTTCACAATTAAGGTCATCAAGGCATAAACCAAGAGACAGCACTAGGAGGTGAGGTGAATTAATATTTTCTAGGTAATGATGTGACTTGACTTGAGGTTTTATGATTTTTCTTTCACACTTATAATTGATATTATGCTCAGACTGCAAAAGCTACTGGGAGCTTTTAGGCAGCATTGGTTATGAGATGCTAAGCTTTCAGCAGTTAAAAGGATTGTGATTTTGAAAAGTTTCAACTTCGGTTAAATGTCAAAACAACCCTGTGACTTTGCTTGCATGACTTTATCCACTGATACCCCAGCCATCAAATTTTTTTTTCAACGCATAATCTTGAGTGGGCACAGAGTGATCAAACAACTCTTGGCATCTCAGACAAAAACTGAGAGGTCTCAAATGGCCTTTCAAGAACAGTACACTGAAGGAAGAGCTCTGTAACTCCTCCTTGTTTTTCCACACCATTCATTTCCTAATATATTTTGTCAGAAAATTTCTTAACAGAATTTTTACTTGGAAAAACCCATAACATTGGAGACAATTAAAATGTGCAGGTAGTTGTCCTCTAGATAGCTATCTTTCCTTCCTGAAAAATAAGTACAAAGCAACTTAATTAATCCTATTTCTCTAGAGTGCTGGTGCTTGATATTTGCTTTTTCTCATAGTACAAAGTTCAATTTTGTTCCTTTTATTTAAAACTTATGCAAACATAGTAAACAAAGATACCTCTTAGTAAAGAAAGATACCTCTTATCATTGACAGTTGTGCAGCTTCTGCTTAGAATTTCTAGCAGAAATTGTTTTGCTTCTTATTTTGTTATTTCTAAGTTGTTATAGTTGTTTTGTGTTTCTAAACAATCGCCATTGGGTGCAGATTGTGATAAAGTCCAAATTCTGCGGTGTTTCAGGTATGTGGGTCTGGATTCTGAAAAACTGCTCTGAGAAACTGTGAAGGCAAGTGCAAAAAGAACAGTACTGCTACTCCCCAGTGCTATGATCTGCAAGGTCAGTGAGCTGTATCCTGCTATGTAGTGTCCTGCTACTTCTCTGCTCTGAGCTGAGTGAAGGTGGTGGGTGAAAAGGATGTACTCTCAAGAGAAAATATGGAAGGAAAAAAGAGCTGAACCAACCAAAGCGACTGACAGTATTCTTGACTTTTCATTATTTCAGAACTGTTCAAAATATTCTAGGCAATTTTTTTTTAGTAATTTTTTTTTTTTTAGTATTAATAATGAAGTGTAGCTTATTTCAAAGTTGATTGAATTGGTCCGGAAAAGCCAGTCTAGAAGTCTGCTACATGCTTTGTCCCTTCCTACATTCGCCAGCTGACTGTGCAGGGACAAAAATGAAATAAATGTGTTTCTGAGTGCATACAGAGCTATCTGTGCTGTGCTCTTGTAGAACTGGAGTGTTACGGATTCAATTCCATGATGTTACAGTTCAAGTTTTTAAAACATATACGAGGTTGGCAGGCATAATAATTGCTTCTCCATACCACTCTTCACGCTCTTCAGAAGAAGTAGCAGGTCTCAGAATATTAATAAAATATTTGTATCCTGCTTTTCCTCTTCCTAACTCATTTAAATTGCCAAGTCTAAAAGTGTTTACAAATTGTGCTGTATATCTCCCTCGGTATAACAGGAAAAACAGGAAAAGAACATGCTTAGCTGAAACCTAATGTCATAACATTAATGTGCTCTACAAAATAAAAAAACATAGCACCCAATGCCCAGATTATTCCCTGCTGATTATTCTCTGATGATGAATAGCAATTAACTGTGCACTTCGTGAAATGAAGGATAACAAAAACCCTTTCAGACTTTGAAGCATTCTGTAGGATGTAAATTATTTATCTAGAACTGAGACATTGTGGCTACATAATATTTTAGTTAATGTGACTTGATACAGATACTGTGACTTTAAAAACATGTCAGTAAATAGAGCAAGATTTTTGTACTTAAATATTAAGATATTCATTTTTTGATAAAAGATACTGTTGGGAAATCAAGCAATGGAAGCAATTTTATGCCTCAAGGGATACAAATATCATTTTCCTGATAATATTTTGGTAAAATCTGAGTCTCTGGATCAAGGGAATTCAGAATTGTGATGCTAGGTAACAACATGACTCTTGAATTCTGAAGTGGCTGTTCAAATATGAAACTTGCATCTGATTTTAAAAAAGAAGAGTTGCCAGGTCTCTATACATTTCAGATTCCTGTTGCACTAAACAATATGAAAGAAAATGCAAGGACCATCCTGTTTCTACATGAGGGTTCTTCCCACTGTCCATTACAGCCTACTGTAATTAGCGTTTTAAATCTAAGACTGCTTCATCATTTATGTTTGCTACATCAGAAGCATAGTGATAGAGGTGAGGTCATCTTAAACCCCAACTTAGCTTCCTCTATCCCAAAAGTGTGGCTTATCGGGGAACCGTGTAGTAGGAAATGTTCATTCCAAACCAGCTCTTGGCATTTTGCTGCACACAGTTTTGGGTGAAACCACTGCAGGTCAATCCCTCCAGCGGAGAGTGAGTCTGGCAAAGAGAATGCAAATACACCCAGACTTAGCAATGCTAATCCTTGAAATGAGACAAAAAGGTACTTAAGAATTACTTGTGTATCCGTGAGGTGCTAATACACATACTAATTTTAATTGTTACAAGATTTCTAGTTTACTCTCAGCTAATACCTGATTTCAAAGACAAGCAGCATCACAGCACCTCAGATATTGCATTAAATGGCAAAATTCAGCAACAGGAATAGCAAATTATTCCAGAACGACACCCCTAAAAAGGCAAAATGTTACATAACAAAGGGCGGAAGACAGATTCATACAGAAGCTGTGTTTTAATTTAGAGGAATAACACAATAGGCAATTTAATGCTAGGCATTTTGTGATATTTATCACCATGTGTAGCATTTAAACTTCAAAGCACTGACTACAACTATCATTAAAATTGGTGACACTTCACTTTTGTAGATAAAACAGATTACTAATGTATGTTTTCATTGTGAAAATGTTTTTGTGAGTTCGCCTGCTCTCCTTCCTGCTGTTTAAGTGTGCACCAGTGTGGGAGCAGTGTAAATAGGAAATTGTAAATCTTAGTCTGGATCACTATGTTTTTTAAGCAATCAACGCTTTATTGAGCAGAGTAATTTAACATAGAAAACCAAACCTCCATATTTGTCAGTCCAGGCTTTTGTCTCACAGAATTGATACTTGCTGCTGACAGTGGAGTCTAAAGATGAGATACCTGTGCTAATGCATCTTCTCTGCCTGTCTTCTAATAGTTCAGACCATTCCTATTTGTTTTTCTTTCCTATGCCGAACAACTGCAGATGTAAATCAGCTTTTCTTATTTGCAGCCTGTTGCTACTGACTTCCATTTTAATAGCAGATTTAAAGTAGGTCTTAGATATCAGCAACGTTTTAGCTGGTTTCTGAATCATTAGTTGAGACATCTGCTTGCACCATTAACCTAAGCACTGTCTTTAAAATCATACCTCACTCACATGTATGAGTAGCTGTCTTAGAGGAAGACAGCTGACTGACAGCTGTAAAGGGTCAGGAAAGAAAGCCCATTGCTTGGCACATACTCACAGGAATTAATTGATCTAATGGAGCAGGAGGAATTAATGATGCTTTGAGTTGTTTCTCCTGCCATCTGTATCTCTCCTTCCTACTGTTTAATGTGTTCAGTTTTCCCATACAAGTTATCTGATATCTTTGTGTAAAAAGATGACCAAGGATTTTTCTGCTTAACCATTGAGTGAGTTTCTGAATAGATAAACCCAGGGTGCTGTATGACTTGAAAGTAATTATGGTTACTTGGAGAAAGCCTCAAATAAATTTCTTTACACATGGTATTCTTGCATAGCTGCGCTGGAGGGAGGAAGTCCTTGATCTGAATTCTACGATTCTTAAGCTCAATTTATTTGTTTTAGATTAACATGACTTTTTCATGAGAAGAATATGGCTGGAAAGAGTTGTTTTGTCTCTTGAAAGGAAGACGAACTTGATGATTGCATAAGCAGTGTTAAAAATAAATGCATATAATTTGTTTGTTTATAATTGTAAAGATTTACAGCTAGCTGCAGTGGGCTAGCAGTTCATGTGGAAGATTCAGTATGTTATAAAAGTTGGATATAGTCTGTTTCAAAATTTATTCAGGAATCTCCTTTATTGGCAGGGAAACTTAGAGAAAAAAATATATTCTGGTCTCCAAGTAAGACCCAACTGTCTATGTGTGAATTCCATGGAAGATTATTATGAGGAGAAATATCTACATAGGTAATAGAGCTAATGAGACTGGTCTGGTAGAAGAAGGAAAAAGAGAAGAAACGAGACAGAAAAAAAACATGTGAATCTCTGTGGAGGTCTAGAAAATAATTTTAGAAGTAACTTGGGAAATTTAATTATTGTTTAGTTGGTTTTAAAAAATGAGCCCAGCAGATTACCTGCCTCTACCTAGGACGCACATTTTCATTTCGCACATTTGCTCTTACACTTATGTGGATATTTTTCTTATGTGAACAGAAACATCAGGCAGTCATGACATTTTGCTATTCTCTGGAGCAATATGGTATTCAGTCAGTATAAAAATATAAAATGGAGCACCTATTCTTCACTGCTATGCTTTAGTACTGATACAAAAGGAAACATTGCAAGGCCAGAAAGAGGGAGCTGAAATATATTTCACTCACATCACAGAACTGAGTGATTGTAAATTTAGGACTTCATGCAAACTCATAATCACTCATCCCGAAATTCAGCTGCAATCTTTGAGTGCCGAGTCTAAGGAAAATATATTTCTAACAAATTCTAAAAAAAGGAGTGTTACTTGCCAATTTATCCAAAATTTCCCTCAGTGTTGCATGAAAAGGACATTAGCAATTACATGTTCTTGCTCTTAGGAAAAAGACGTGGAAGAATAGGTTTGAAGATTTTGAATCTTAACATCAACAATCATATCAATCAACAATGAGTACTTGGAACAACAACAACAACCACAAAAGGCTAATCACACACATTAGTAAGAGCCTAGACAGCAGATCAAGGGAAGTAATTATTCCCTTCTATTCCACTCCTCTGAGTCTGTCTTGTATCTTGATTTGGGGCCTACAGGATAAAAGAGAAAGCCTGACAAAAAGCCCCTAGAATTTGGTTTGACTATGAATCACCTGGTTTCTGAGGAGGTACTGGGAGGACTGGGCTTTTTTAGCTGATACAGATAAGGCTAATTGGGCTAATTGCTATCTCAAACTACCTGACATTAGGAAAGCTACCAAAACAACAGCAACAACAAAGACTGGGCCAGGCTCGTTTTTAGAGGTACACAATGGAAAAACTAGATAAATAGGTCTCAGGTTGTGGCAAAGGAAAATACAGAGAACCTACAGAAAAATGTATTCACCAGAAGCACAGAATAGAGTTTGGTCAAGATGACCTCTGGAGTTCTCTTTCCATCTAACTTTTTAACAGTTCTGTCTATTTTGTTGTTTCTGTCCCACAATAAAACGTAGGAGAAACTTAATGGTGCTTAATGGCTGACTAAAAAAATGATTCAAAAGGGATGTTTTATTACTGTTACTGCTTTTGATTTCTGATAACTGTAGGTGGTGAACTGAATACAGACTGATCTCTTACTCATCAGTACTTGAACAGAACAATGTTATATTACTTATGTGTTGACCACTACTTATTCTATATTTATATAGACTAGAAAATAATGTATGTGTTCTGTTATTTTTCTGGGTAAGAACAAGTCCAAGAAGCTGAGAGGTTTCTTCTCCATCTCACAGCCGTGAAAGAGCATTTAAGCACTTAAGTGCACTTATTCATGCGTCAGTGCTTGTTAGGTTACATCCAACACCTGCCACTTCCTAAGCACACAAATACCCATGTGCCTCTTTGAATTTGGAAAGAGACTCTCCTGTATTTTACAAGTGGGTGAGATCTACAATACTTCTCAAAAAAAGTGCAGACAACCATCTGGTATTGCTGCAAAACCAATGAAATATTATCATTTTTCATATGTTTAAGATGGAATTAAAAAAGAATAACTCCTGCAAGAAATCTATCATCTTTTTTTTTTTGACTGACAGAACTGCAAGGGCTGTTCAGAAAGTAATGTCTCCCATTTTATTATGTTGGTCCAAAATATCAGAGGTGGATGTTGGTGGCATGGCAGTAGAGGGTGGACCTTCCCAACAATATTCCATTATACTTTATTGTCATGTGACAGATGGCAGTCATGTGAAGGGCAGTCTGATAGAATGGTGCCTGATAAGGAAATGCGTATAAAGAAAATGTGGGTCATTGAATTCTTCCATGTGGAAAAACTGGCACCCACTGACATTCACTGATGCTTGCCTCTGCAGAAGTGGACTTTTGTAATGCATTTCTTATATAGGGTCAAATACATTTAACTCTTAAATTCCAAGATTAAGAGGATTATCTAGATGTGACAGTGTTACTTGCTGATGTCCTTTGCTGAGAACAATAACCCAATTTTCACAGTATTCTTCATTCTACATTAGCCCACCAACCATATCTATGCTAGACTGGGACAGCAGATTACTTAACTGAAGCATTTTTTGCAGGTCATATGCCACAAATCTAGATTTGTACTGTATAAATCTTTTAATATGGCAGAACAAGCAGCTGGTGTTTCTGTTTTTGTAGACTTTCTTCCTGCACAGAAATGAAGCACGCTGAATTTATGTGTTTATAACCATCACATGAGGTGTAATCAAGTCTCTAAATGTGCAGGGGACTGGCAAAATGGCTGGAGAAATAAATCTGGAACAGTTAAATCATTTAGTGATCGTTCTGAACTCAAGGTGATCTTCATTAGTATGGAAGAAGTTCTTGTATATTACTGGAACAATTCTTTGAATCACAAACTCTAAAGTATACCCTGAGACAATAAAAAAAAAAAAAAAGTAACAGGAAAGTAACAGGATTCATTATTTCAGTCTCCCAATTTAATTAGATGAGAGAAATGTCTGTGGTTTAAAGCAATTACTTGCAGTTTGTAAATTTTTTTTGCTGCTTTTTACTTCAGGGCATATACAAAAATAGTAACTCACTCTTACAGAAACTGTTACTAATACCTGGAATTTACAGTGAGCGATAGTTGCAATAACTCAATCAGAGAAAATAAGTAAAATTCATGTATTTTTACCCTGTCTTGAGCATGATGGCTCAGCTTCAGATGAATGTACAGCTACAGGACTCTGTTGTCAGACTTAAATTAGCTTCCCTGTACTAGCTGTACTGAGTCTTTGTAAACCTTGGTTTAGTATTAGTTTAAAAGTAAGAATTGTTCTCTACAAACCAATTCATAAAAATATAAAGCAGTGACTTTTATTAATTTCATTAAGATGCGTTCTCATTTTAGGGAGCCAATCTGATATCCAGTATACCATTGAAGCTTACTGTTATACAAGAGTGTCATCTAGTGAATCATTTGAATGAAGGACACAGAATCCAGTGCCTCAATAATGCGTGTACTTTGAGTCATACCATAAGCATAGGAGGTTAGAGAGCAGAAAATCTCAAATTGTTTTAAACATTTATTTTAGTTAACATTGCACACCAAAGCAATTGGACTTGAGGATCCTTGTCTGTCCTTTTGAGTTAGAGGCATTCTATACAGGTAGATAAAGGTTGAAAATAAAGAGATGTTTCATAATATGTCTCTTTCCTTTTAATCACACAAAAATTATTCCTTATTCCATATGTATGCATTCAGGGACATACCGTAGGGACATTCTCTGAGATTTTTTAGCCTACTAATCCAAAAAATTAATTTCAATTTAATGCAGTTACAATTGGCTGTGAAACATAAAGTGATAGCAAATCTATCCATGCAATAAGGATGGTTCATTTGTTCAATTTCAGCTATTCTTGCTATTAGTAATCATTCTCCAGCCCCTTTGTGTAGTTTCCTTTCAATTACAAACTGTTAAACCTAGTCGTATATATTTTTTTCCATTTCTGCCTGACTTGTTTGTCTGTTATAAGCACATCTGCTTTGCTTCCTTTCAGACCCTTAGATATCACCTTTTTTTTTTTTTTTTTTTGTCAGCATTATAGGGGAAAATAGCAGGGAAATGCAGGAGAAATAAAAGCCCCCCAAAAAGCTGTAAAGTGAGAGAACTATGATCCAGTAAGCACTTCAGTCATGGCTGATTTTTCAGCTTGGGTTTATCAATACGTTATATATTCAATACTGTTCTGATAATTTGATTTGTGGAAATGCTGTGCTTTGAAAATCTGAAGGAAAATGGTCAGCAGAAAGCTACACTTTTCTGCTAATGAAAAGGAATCAGCTATCCTAGTAACGCTAGCATGGATTTGTAGCTGCCACCAGAACAAAGGTCTGTGATAGTTCCAAATAAGTTGCAGGACCTTATTTTCATTATTGCAACTTAAAATATTTTCTTGATTGAATTTAATTTTCTTCATCTGTGGATGCATTATAAACTTAGAAGACTGATCGTGTTCAGCCATATCCTTCAGCATTCATTTGTGTATTATTATTATTATTTAAGGAGTGCTGTTAAATTGCCCTACTCATTATCCAAGCTGTGGACAGTAATTTGTTTTCACAATAAAAACCTTGTTCTATTTTTTGTTTTATACGGAGCTCTAAATCTCTTAACGTTTTGAAGCTGGAATTATCCTTTAACAATGCAAGTATTTGAAATTATTTTATTATTTAGGACTTTATTCACAGTGGAACATTTTTGAAAATTATGTTTGTTGTGGATTACCTCACAGAGAGTCACTCTTGGACAACAGGTGCATTTGCTTCTCTTCTGCCTTTTGTTTCAGACAGATTTTATTTTAATTTTCAGTTTTCTTGTAATGGCTTATGTGTATAATCACCTTTCCCTTCAGGGAATGGACCTCTTTTCCAATATAGAAAAGAAAAGCTATACAGCCATAAAATCAAGTTTGCCTGGAATTAAAGAGAAAGATTTAAATTGCATCATTACACTCATGCATAAAACACTGTAATCTAGCTCTAGACTAAAATAGTCTTTCAAAGTATTGCCACAGGCGCAGTAGCAGTATCTATCTTCCTGTAGTGCTGACATGGCAGATTTCACTTGTTTTTCCTAATAAAAACCAGCATATTTTCTTTGAGTTCAGAATGTGAATTTTTCCCCTAGCGTATCACAAGAAAACTTGGGATATTTTATCCATGTCACTGTTAAAATTGGATCCATTTTCACCCAATCTGTTGTGTAGTGCTATTTCTTTTATCTATTTAACAGTTTTCTTCTGCTGGTACTAAGTTTCCAACCATATTTTCCTTTTATGCTAATGTGCTCAGAACAGCTTATCCTGACTTTTGGCACTCTTTACAGTACAAAACGTTCTCCAGGCCCACAATGAGGCAGCCCTAATTTAGACACTCACAGAAAAAAAGTCAAGACAACACTGTTTCAGATGCAATGTGTTCCATGAAGCCGTATCATGGGGGTCATAAGGACAAAATTTGATGGATGTTCCTCCAAGTGGAACAGAAGAGGAACACCTTCTTGACTGTGGCACAATGACTTCACCAAAACAATGATGATGGCAGAAGAATAATGCTTGAAAACATTCTGATGGGATTCCTGCCATTTGTATTAAATTCTTAGTCATCTGTGTTGTCACTTTTGCAGTTGCTCTCTTGGCTCCTACCATCTAGTCATTATCTGGTCTGCTAAGCCTTTCTCAGGGCAGGTAGCATTTGCACCTAGGAGTAAGTTCTTCTTCTATAGCTCTTCTACTTATATCACTGACAGCAATTGTAACAGCCCCTCCAAACATGCTTGTGAAGTTCTCCTCTATGAGGGAGATACCCTTTTCCTAGGTAATCTGGGAAGCAGGTGTGGAGTGCCAGTGGATCTCCTGCTGTTTCAGTCTTTGTGAAAATGAAATCTTTATTACGATGAGGGTAGTTAAAGCTTGTGGTATGATTTGATTACAAGCAGCAACTCAGAGAACACAGAGGAAAAAAACAAGCTAATTCCCATGAAAAAGCTATTAGACTTGCTAACTTCTCTCTATTCAACAGAAAGATTCTGATTTTTGATCAATACAGATTAGCAGCAACATTTATATAGAAATGGAATTGGATATAAACCAAATGTCTTTCTCTACTTGAGGTTATGATGCATTTCTCTGTGTGTCATCACTCTCAACATACGAAGGTATCACTGAGTGTGAATCTTGTCTTCTTTTTTTCTCCAGAAAATCAAGATACTTTTTGATGGGATCGAGGGGAACCCTCACGTGGACTAGTAGGGTGCTGTAAACATTTTCCAGCTGGGCTGTATCCCAGAAGGCAAAATAGTTTCACAAGCCCAAGGCTTCCTGGTTGAATGTAGGACAACTTCAGTTGGAAAACAGAGAACATGTGAAGAAACATCTTGCCTTGTTGGAGGGTGTTCATCAGGAGTGTAAGCAGGTGAATGGAAGACATTGTTAAAAAAAGTAAGTTCACTTTTCTTGCTGCTGTTGTGAATGGATTTCTTTTGGGAAATGTAGGTACCTTATGGACTGCTCCATTGACCAGATACACATCTGCCACAGGGGAACTGGAATGCCTAGATGTACCCTCCCAATTTCCAGGAGCGTTACCTCCTGTGTTCTTTTGAAGACTGGGAAGGTTCCAAACTGGTAGGTAAGAGAATGGTTGAAATATGGGGTAAGTCCAAAATAACAGAATAGGTAAGGCTTATTAAGCTTGTATGTACAGTAGCTGTCAGAGAGGTAAAGAGATGATATATATAACTTGAAATGTACATCTAAAAATATAGCACACAGCAAAAGCATATTGATTTTGAGAAAAATATTAATTTCAGATGACTAAGCGAATCAGAAATCTTCAAGCTAAACTTTTAGTCCAAGTGTTTTCTTTGTCTTAAGGAAGCATTGTAAAAGGGAATATCAAATCAATTTCACATTTTTTTATTAAGTGCTTATGATTTTGGGACTTTCATGTTTGTATTGTCTCTTCTGATAAGTGTCCAGTTCTGATAAGTGACCAGAAGAAATAAGCTAGCAGTCAGATAATTACTTCAGAGAATTGTGCAATACATGAACAGTGAAAAATCTTACACAAAATAACTTATGACTTCAATACAATTACTGTTTGAAACGTTTGTGTATGTAACTTTAGTTCAAAATACAGTTTAAATAAATAAGAATTTTACATATTAAGAAAATACTGCATATGCAAGACCACAGCTCAAATAACTAACTCATGAGAATGTGTTTGTTTGTTTGCTTTGCATTTATTTCAGGAGAAGAGTTAAAAAAAAAAAAAAAGGGTATTCAAATGTTGTCATTGATGATATGCGCAGAGCTTTTCAAAATGTAAAAAATAAAAAATTTGTTTTTACATACTGGAATTTTGGGCGGAGAGGAGCAATGATTATTACCTCAGAATCACAGCTTAGCAATGGGAATGAAGTGCAGTTCAATTGCAAAAACGTTGTAGCACCCCATGAAGCTTGATTTTTGTCAGTTTAAGATCCTTTGAACTTCATGACCTACCCTCATATATATCAAAGGCACATGTAAGCATACATTTTATTCAGTTTTGGCTGGATTGATTTTCTTTCTTTGATGCTGTACGATAAGTATACACAGCTGCATTAAGTGACCAGGATTATTCTTCTTTCTTTAGAACAGCGGCTCAAAACGAGTATTATCATTGGCATTAGTGAAACTACTGCTATGATTGGTGCAGATCTGTGTTTACAGAGTAAGCTTCATGTAATAAAGTCAGTGGGTTTTTATTATTATTGAAGATATACGGTGATGTGCCAATGAATGCTATTTTTAAAGGATATTTTGAGCAAGAAGTTGGACTAGAGGCCTACTGAAGTCCTTTAAGCTCCAGTTGTGGTCCCATAAATGTTGTTTCTGTGAACGCTGAGGAGAAATTTTTAGCAATTAGTGAAATACGTTTTAGCATTTCTGAGGTGTAGTAATCTAAAATCTGAAGTTCTAAGCAAAAAAAGCCTCAGGTATAGTAAATATTCTACACATTTCAGTTTTACTTCCCAGAGAACCTATGTTTCAAGCTTTGTTTTTTGAACCGAATTGCTTAGAAGTAAGTAAATTGTGGATGGTTTTATTTTTGATTAGCTTGATGTGATTGTTAGTTTTGTGATATTTTTGTTATGAGAAGAAATTTTGACAGCAAGCTTCAGCTCTGGACATTTTATAAATCCAACATAGAAGGATGTATATATAGTGAGGTTATTTATGATTTTCTGTCAATGAAGGTACATCATACAGTGTCAGAAGAGAAGCATACTTGTCGCTAGACCAAGCGTCTAGAAGTCTCTGAGGACTTTTTGTAACTTCTGTTATACTGGACGTGAATTACAGCCTCCAAAAGTGTTCTTAGGACATCTGCAGTATTTCTCACATCAAATTTTTACTGTGTTTTGAAATGTCCATAATGGCTTGCTGAAATATTCTTAGTGATTATACAAAATATTCTACAGTTCACATCAGTTTAAAACCTTTGATTTATATTTAATGGCCTGTTGAAGTTTGTTTCACCTTTTTTAGCATGCTGTGTCTTGTAGGTAGCCTGAATGAATGCAGAAACTGATCTTAGAAGAAAGTTTTCAAAAATCTGTAGACCAATTTAACTGAGAAACGTAAAGGATATTTAAATCATAGGATAGTTTAAGTTGTATGAAACTTTGAGAGGTCATTTGGTCCTGCTAAAAGAAAAAAAAGGGTAAATCCAACTTTGCTAAAGAAAATTCACTCTGGCATTTATTTTTGAATCATAATAGCAGGCAATTCCATCAGTTCCAAATAACCTCTTCCCAAAATGTAATATGCGGGAGCACATATTCAGTGTGTGTTGATTTATGCATGCTGAGAATGATGACTTACGTATTTTCATTTCTTTTTAAGTTGCAGACAGATTTTACTTCAATAGTGGTTGTGCCAAGAAAATTACTTCTTGCAGCTTGTAGTAAAGGCTGACAGCTAATTTGCAAAGATAATGAGTCCATCCCTAACTTGCTTGCTTTAAGTACTGCTCCTTAGACTTCCAAGCACCTGTGTAATTTTGGTTTATTTTTGGAGTTTGTTGCTAACTTTAGAAGCTCTACATTTTAATAAATTCCAGTTCTCCAGATTCTCGTTTTCCTTGCCTTAGAAATAACATTGAATGAGGATGAATTATTCTATGAGAATATGACAGAGCTTTAATTAAGCCAATCCTATTTATTTATTTTTAATAAATGCCTGAGGGGAAATAAGTAGATAAGGTTTTTATGGTTGCATTCAAAAGTCATAGATATTCTTGTTACCTTGGTCATATAAATACATCAGAGAATCTAGATAAATCAAACAGCCTCAATAATGAAGGGAATGAAAGCTCTCACTCTCTTAATGAAAGTTCTATAACAGAAGAAAATCAGGCTCTAAGTAGGACTTTTCTTTCTCTGTGGAAAGAGGAGGGAGAGGAAAAGGGATTATTCTGACAGGATGTTTTACCTGTACATTGTTGATACTCCTTAGGAACACCTCAGATGAAGATACCCTTTCAAAAAATGAGCTGAAGCTTGACCATTCTGTCATGTTACTAAACTCAAATACCAAATGTTAGAAACCTACAGAATGTGTTGATTTTACTAAGGCATAAGTGTGGTGTGTGTAGATCACTGAAATTAACTGAGACATACAAGAAAATGTACAGATGATAAGTGAATGTTTTCCAGAGGGAATTAGAAGAAAATAGGAAAAAAGGGATTTGAATGTATATGCTATTAACCAGCTAAACCTAACCCAAAATTTTAAGATTTATTTGATGAGACTGTTTTCAGATTGCAAACTAGAAGCTTAATTTAACTCCATCAAGAGCATTAATTTTGGTATATTTGGCATTTTAATAGCAACTTTAGTGGAATTATTTCATGAAAAGGTACTTCTATTTACTTCTACTTTAATTTAGGCATTTAAAAAATGTCAGTAATGTGTGGAAACAATTTTTGCACACACACATTTATATATATGTATGTATATGTGAAAATCAAAGTATCAGTGATACTAAGCTAATTAACTTGTTCAACCTTTAAGACTGATTTGGAATATCACCATTTTGGAAAAACAACAATGAAATGGACATCTCCTGTTTTGACCAATGTTGACCCATTACATCAAAGGCAGATCATAGAATCACAGAATGGTATGGCAGTAGAGGCTGAACCTTCCCAGCAGTATTTTGTTACATGTTGTTGTTGCGTGACAGATGGCAGCAGGGTGGAAGATTGACTAAATGAAGTCTGACGTGGAAGTGTGTATGAAGAAAATGTGGGTCATTGAATTCCTCTATGCAAAAAAAAAAAAAAAAAAAGGGCACACGTTGACATTAATTGATGTTTGCTGAAAGTTTATGGAGAGTGAACTGTAACTGTGAGCACAGTGAGGCAGTGGGTGGTACATTTCAGCAGTGGTGACTATGACAGCGGGTCACATCCACTGGTGGAGATATTTACAGGCTTGGCATGCAGGCTTTTGTTCATCTCTGGTGAAAACACAGAGCTAATGGTGGTGACTGTGTTAGAAAAATAGTGTTTTGTGACTGGGAATCTGCTCTATGAAATAGTGTTATTGCGCGCTTTGTTGTAGTCTCCATGGAGATCAATAGGAGGTATTACTTTCCAGGCAACCTACGTACACTTTGGTGGAAGTGATGTGCTGGCCTTATTCAGTAAGGTATTGCTGGGGCTGTTTGTATTGGCATTTGGTAGTTGCTGTGTTTTTACATTTTCCTCTTCCAGTCTGGCTCCTGAAGAAAGGCACAATCTGCTCTTTATCTATAATCTGTTCTGTTTGCAATCATTCTTGTCTTTGCCTAAAGATTTTCATCCGTAGCTTGATATAATATACAGGTTTTCCAGTTTCTTGGCAAGCTAGCTTGGCTCTTATCTTTCTAGCCTAAAGTACTGAGCGTTACTGAAGGCACTATTACAAAAAAGGAGGCAAGCAGCATCCTCTGACAGAAGACCAAAGAAACACTTCTAGTGTGACCTGTATGTGGTTCCATTCTCCTGGACCTCCTCGTTCCTCACTTGTCTTATTTTGAACTGTCCAGGCCTCCACTTCCTGAACCCATAAATCTCCATTACAGCCAAGAAGGAAAAAAAAAATCAGGAGAAAATTAAAATGGAACATTGTACATTGTGTGGGCATTGTACAATGCTTGAAAAAAACCTGATGATGATGAAGCTTTCCATGAGGCAGTGCAGCTGTTCTCAAGTGTCAGATTTGTCACAGAAACAGGAATGATTTCAATTTTTTTGCAGGTTTACAGCATCTATATGAGGAAAAGAAGGAGAGACGTGGTTCACCAGCACACTAGTTGTTTGCAGCTGTTTATTTTCTTGATTATTGCATTCTATTTTTTGTTTGCTTTTTTTGCTTTGCTTTTTGTTTGTTTTGTTTACTTGTACATCAGCAAGTGAAAATATTCTACTTAAGTCGTGACAGTATCATGAATTTCCGTTCTCAAACTAGTGTAATAAGAAATTGTATAGCATGCTGGGTTAAAATGCTGTAGATGAATTATACTGCTGTTAGGGAACTGCTGAATCATGGCCTGAACCACTGATTGATCACCTGAGGTGAGCACTGAGTCAGCTGCAGTAGCACAGGTGAAGGCAATGTACCTGTGTAACCGGAGGGGGTGGAGTCTGGCTCTACCTCTCCCAGACCCCATTTAAGGGCTGACCACCACCAGGGAAGGTTCTCTTGTTGGAGATCCCTCCCCTGTGGAGTTCTGAGTGAGTCTCCACCATCAGTGACAGATGAGCCTTTTCTGATTTACCTGTTGTCTTTATACCATCTGGATAAGCCCTACAAAAATATACTGTCCAACTTCATTATTTTGTGTGGGTACTATTCTTTTGGGTTATTCACCCTAAAACTGCCAAACTGCTTCTTTATTTAAAAAACACCCTGTGGTGGAAAAAAAATTAATGTTATAGCTCAGCAGCAGTTTTACCAGTGTGTTTCAGATTCAGGTTTTAGGCTTCATTTTTGTTAGGGTGAATTTTTAAAGATCTATGTGCTTATTTGCAAAATGCTGTGCATTGACCTTTTCAGTTCTTTCTTGTTCAATGTTTAATAATCTTACTATAGATTATACTGTTGTGTTGTTTTTTTTTTATCATAGTGTAGATGAATTCATAGATTTTTCATTAAAGTCTGTGGAATCAGGAAGTCTGTAAGTAGGGAGAGTTTCATTGATTTCAGGTTTCTTGACGAGACTTACAGAAAAGGGAGATGAACCTGAACTTCACCAGCTTAAATAATTTCAATCCAGACAAAATATAGTTTAAATAATTCTTATAGTAGCAAAAATCTATAGCAAGGATATTTGCCCAATTACAGTGTATAAATTATTTTATGAATAACATTTTGCTAGTTTAAAAAGTTACTAAAATTTAGTTACAGTTAAATACTTATTGCGTGTGTGGTTTGGATTGTGAGTGGAATGCACTTCACCTTAAAATTGTTTTTGTTCTTTGCTTACTAAAAATTTCTGACACGGCTTGAAGAAAAAGGTGGAAAACAAATGCTCTTGAATATGGCAAAATAACTATAATAAAGCAGTTCTCCACTGAGGCTCTGAATATGGCAATTTACTGCATGGTTCACAATCATATTTTTGACTCTGTGGGAAGGAAGCCACTAGGATAGTCTGGACTACTTGAAGTTCTGAAGAGAGAGTTATCGAGAGACAGTTTTCTGTCATCTGCACCTATTGCCTCTTTGCTCGAGTCTGTGATTGCCTTTGACGGCTGGGGAGAACAGAGGTGGGAAGGAGGCCCCCAGAGAAATGGAAGATAGGATGCAGCTTGATTCTAGATCTGTAAGAGCCACGAGAGCATGAATGGGAACAGTATTAGAAGTTTCAGCCTCTTGAGAAATCATATCTTATAGATTCAGTGAAAAATTCTTTTGGTCATTAAGGTACGGGTCACAGGATTTTATTTTTAGTGGCAAGGGGGGATTTAGTGGGTTAAAGCACATCTTAGTGAAGCACAGAAAGATTGCTTTTTATGGTAAGAACAATGAAGTGTGAGTTGAGGATATTTTTTTTACATGGCCAAAAAAAATTGTGCTTTGCAACTACTGCCACCAAATGGGAAAAATGCTTTTGTCAACAGTAGTTGGCTTAGTGTGAGTTTTCTTTAGGAAAGGACTATGTGAAGAAGAAATATTGAAGGAGTTTTGGGAAAATATTTAGTAGGGTTTCCTGGTTTTTACCAAAACTAACAGGTTCATCCTACTTTCTAACAAGAATATCTACAATGTCTTTACAAGATTTCTTACCTCTATTGTTATGAAAATAGCAGTACAGTAATGGTGACTACAATTCTGAGAGTGTGAAATTTTTCTGAGTTATAATTATAATGACCTCTAAGAAATAAGCATACGTAAAATACATAGTTTTAAAATATGTAATAGAATAGGATATGTTTCCATAATTAACCACTACTCTTTGATTACTTACGAAAAAAAAAAGCTATTATAATCAAAAAGATAAAATAGTATGACACTTTATAATTAAAGGATTGGGAAAAAAACGTAAAAAAAGAGGTTATCCTCTCTTTAATATTTGTATCAATGTTCTCGGGGTTTATAAAGGGATCATGAAAATTTCAAGTCCTGTTAAACTGGACAGAAATACGTAACTTAGTAATGAAACAATTCAGTGAATTGCTGATTCTTTTTTTGGAGTTTAGAATCTGAACGTCTACGAAGGGTAGGCCATTGGAAAGGAATACCTGTGCTACTGTTCAACACTTTAGTAAGGAGTAAGGTTGTTTTCTTCAAGTAAGCTGCAATTCTAGCATTTGTAATAGTGAAGTTCAAGTCTATAGTTATGCCTCGTAGTCAAACCTTGGGTAACTATTCATAGAAAATGTATTCATTCTTTAGTTTTTTCCAAACTTGGGAGAGGAGGACAAAGGATGGTTTCCTTCTCTTCTTGAATAAAAAGCTGTCTCCTGAATGCAAATCTGTTTATCATAGCTAACAGTGCAAGAATAACTGACATGATTAGAATTTTGGAGGTTCTGAGAAAACAGGTTAAGCACTTTAGGAGTCATTCCCAGAGGATGGTTAGAAATGAAGATCAAAGAAATCTCCCTTTTGCCCAGAATTCAGCCAAAAGTATAATTTTCAATGGCTTTCATGCTAGAGGAAATGGGATTTAATCTGCTGTGAGCAAAATGCTCAAAGGTGTAACATATCAACCTTATGAAAGATATTCTTCATTTTTAATTTCTAACATTTTTTATAAGAATAACTTCTCACAATATTTATGTATATTTTTAAATCAATACTAATGAAAAATTAATTGCCTTTCTAGCTATAAGCAAGCTTGGGAGTTTTAGATTGGCATGTATTTGCATTGAATGCCTCCTTTCATGTCTGCTCCTGCTGTTCACTTCCCCCTTCACTATTACTTTACCATTATGTTATGAATTGCATCAGAAAAAACTACATTTGATCAGTTTGATCCCCTTTTCAAACACTGTTCATAGGTAAAACATAGATTTCACATAAAGAGCATCTGTGAGCTTTGCTGTCCCTGATATATGCTGTCTGCTTTGATGTTAACAGAATCGCTCTTTGAGCCCGAGGGATAGAAGTGTCCAGTTAGAGTAAAAGTGGTAATATTTGGTTTTCTTAAGAAAAATCAAACAAAAAAAAAAACAAACAAGTCTTTGGATTTCTGTTACTTTTGAGGTGGCTGTTTCAATGAGTGATCAGCTATTGGCAGGTGAGAAAGAGGTGAATGTTTGGTTGAAATGCTTTTTTCCTGGAAGGAAAAAGGAAAACATTAATACGTACTAATACTCAATGTACAATGATAGCATTTAGTGAGGAGTCATCATTTCGAACCCGTCATCTTGCTGGGAAAGGATGAATAGCCTTTGTGTTTGTGGTATGAGTGGTGTTCTTCTGTCTGAGGACTTATCTGACAGGAGTTATCAGTGGGTTAATGCTTTCTCAAAATCGCAGGCTAAAATAGAAGCTGGAGGAAATTCCACTGTCAAATGAAAAATGTCATCCGATATTTTTCGTTATTGAAATCAGTGTGTGATTCAGTATTCCTTCTTCTAGTTTTTCTTATGAAAAGAAAAAAAATGTTTTGGGCCTAATTTGTTTCTATGATATGCATCTGTGCACTTGGAGTACATTCTTCCTCATAATAGCAGCTGATGAGACCACTTCTGTTTACTTTAAAGAGGGTTGTAAAATTCAGAAAATAAATATATTTTTCCCCTTATATTATATTTCGCTTGTTCAAGGAGGCTGCTATGAATTACTCTGCCTAAAGCAATACCTAATAGGTACTAAGACAATTTCAAAGTTTTATTTTATGATCAAGAGCTAAAACAAATTGAGTGCATAGTTATGAACCATGTGAACAATTGCTTAGACCCTTGAAATTTACTGAATTCCATTTCCTAACCTTTTTAATCTTGCTCACCACTTCTGCTTTCCAGCCTCTCTTGTGCATTTGTTCCTTTCAAATGTAATTTGGATGATCCTTAAGGAAAGCCATTTTCACTCAGTGGTATTCCTCATCCTCCCTTTTCAGTGGAAAATAACTGGTGACTAAAGTATTTGAAGGACATTTAGGGTAATTATGGTATACTTTTTGAGACAATATGAGTCAGGTGCTGTAGAAGGTGACTTATTTGAAAAGCATGGCCTCAGATCTGCTTAAGTTTTTGAGTATTTGTTGGGCTACTCTCAAATGTCCTCTGAACAGGCCTGATCCTTCAACTCTCCATGGTATTTTGCTGTTAAGCCCCTTTGAAACACATATATCTATTTTGGTTGCATCTTAAGTGTAGGAGACTGAGAATGTGCTTTTTATTCCTTGAGTTGCTGTAGTTATGGAAACGGGCATTTTTATCTTTCCGAGCAGTCAGAAAAGAAATGATCTAGTAATGTACTGTTCTTCATAGCACCAAGTGAGAAATAAATCTGGTGCCTCCTTGTGTCTGTTTGGTGAGATGTATCCATCCATAATTTCAATCTCTTCATTGTATAGTAAACGTACAGAAGGATTTCCCCCATTGCAGCTGAAGGTAGAAGGAGCACCTGCTCTGCATTTCCCAGGCTAGGAGCTAAAACTTTGTCACATCCCACTGCATTTTTATGAAAACTACCCAACGATGTCTAGGATGGCCTGGTGATGTGTCAAGCTGTGGGAATAATTCACATGGCTCAGAGTTCTGCCAAAGACAGAGAAAATAACGAAGAAGGTCAGTTGGGTGTTGGATTTGCATTATTTTCTGTTTTTGCTTCAATATTTTTCATGTTCAGACATTTTCCTTTTTTTTTTCCCCATAAACATCAGAAGCCTTAATTTCTACAGTGAAGATTGGATTGAATTTGCTGTTTTGTTTTCATTATACACATTTGAAATTTTGTTTTTCCTAATATGCATGTAGAAGATTTTTTTTTCCAATTTATCAAAACTCTGCTTAGTTTGATTCATAAAATTAACAGCGTCTATTTTAATGTACAATAATTTCTAAAAATGCTTATCATATCCAGGAAAAAAATAAAAAAACAAAAAATAAAGACTGCTTGACTAAGTACTGAAATGAGATGTAGCAGCTGCTATAAACAGATTTCTTTTTTTCTTTTCCCCCAGACAGTGAGGTTAGTATCTAACAATTCAATCATGCAGGGAGAAACAGAGCAGAGGCATAGTGACAGCTGAAATTTTAAAAGCTGTCATGTCTTTCCACATAATGCAATTGGACAGTATTTTAGTTAGGGAGCTTTAGGAAACTTAAACATGACATATGCAAATTTTAAAAAAGAAAAAAATAAACACAAAAAAACAGAGTAACAATCCTCAACCTTTCTTATCTTGGCTTCCATGTCTATATGGTTTACATTCTGCTATGTTTGAAAAATAGTACATTTCTTTTAGTTCTTTTCTATTTTTCTTACTTTTACGTTTCAGCTTCTATAGCTTATTGACTTTATTAGAAAGAGAGGAAAATAGATTCTTTCAGTGACTTTTCAGCTGGCATTTTCATTTAGTGTAATTCAACAGGAGTTTCATGTTTCTTTCACATAATTGTATGAAAAGGTTAAAAACTTCAGCCATTGAAATAGCGAATTTAAAGTCTGAAAACATTTAAAATCCTTGTCTTAGACAAGAGAAGAATCAGCTGAGTTATAGGACAGTTTCACTGAACTCTGCAGTTACCTATCTGTAAATAATTTTCAAATAATTTTTGGATGAACAAAATATTCATCATCCGAGTGTTATGTAATTAGAACTAATTGACATTTCAACCGCATCCATGCGAAAGTACGGTTCTCTATTTTTTTTTTTTGTAAGAGAATATACTAAGGTGAGAAAACATCATGTTAACCATTAATGTTAACATGTTAATTTTAATTTATTTCTTTGGATATGTACTGATTGAAGGAGGTCAGAAAGAGTGTTGTTAATATTTTGCACGTATGAAGTTGTTCAAGTATACCCTCTCTGTTCTAAGATTTTTATCTTCCTAGTTAAGTTAATTGAAGAGGATCCCATGTTTTCAGTTGCTTATAAACCCAACAGGAAGGAATGTTCACGTGTCTAAGTCTTCCATCTTTGCTTAACGAAGGTTAACTTGATGGATCTGAATGCACCAAGTCATCTTGGGCTAAAAGGTCCAAATTTTACTTTTGCTGTCTAACATCTCTTTCCTTTCTCTGCTTCTCACTGTTTGTTATCCCCAAAACCAATTCAGCTACCGACAAAAGTCTCCTACAGCTCTAACACTGTTTATCTTTCACCTCTCCTTGCATTCCATATTATTACTTAGTCTGTCATGGCCCTTACTTTGCTGATGCAGTTTTGCTCATCTTTTCTTTTTTCACCACCAAGGAGCCAGGTGAAACACCACTCCTTCTGCTTGTTCAGGGAAGTCTATGTGTTAATTTAATTATAAAATACATTCTTTGCACTGTACAAGAAAGAAATATTGCAAAAATGTGTGAGCTCCTTTGTAATCAAAAAGACATGCTCAGCAATTAGGTTATCAAGAGTTTACAAGCAATCACATTTGCTGAAAAATAAATAATTTCATGCTAAGAAACAGGATATACTCTAGCTCATGCTAAGACAAGAAATGCACTGCTCTCTGAAAAGTCTTTGCGAACTCAATCTTATTTTTTTTTCTTTTTTAGTATACAGCACAGTCTATGCCTGTTTTCTTAGCTACGGACAGCCTGGATATTCCTAGAGCTGGAACCCTTCAAACACAGGGAGATTAGATTTGAGTGCTATGGAACAACATAGTAGGTGTTTTTTGTTTGGAAGTTTCTAATTTCCACTACAGGCTCTCTCAAGTCCAGGCTATTTCAAGGTACTTAAGAGTTTAATCACTATCTGCATTGTCCTGCCCTCTTTTCCACTGCTGCTTCAACTTCTTAGTATGTTAGACTGTACATCCTTTAAGACTTGATGTTTAGCAATTACTGGTTCACTACACAGTATGTTTGCTGTGAGGGTCAGAACTCTATAAATAGATTTCCTAATTGCCTAAGGGTAGAAGAAAAAAGTGCTTGGATTTCAGCTATCATCAGAACTCTTCTATATTGTAAGCATCAGAGAAAGATGGTACGACATTCTTTTCCCTAAATAAACAATATAAATAAGGTATATTTGTCTTTGCAGACACAAAAAAAAATGCTGTATCAGCTGTATCACCCTAGGATGTGAGCATTTTCCTATCTGGAAGTCATTAATGCAGCACTACTCATACTACAGAAGTCCAGCACAAATGTAGGCTCCGTAACTGCTAGCATTGCTACGCCCAGGTAAATGGCTTTTTGGCTGACATTTCTTCACCATAGCAAACAGCAGTAGTCATAAATAAGCATCATTCCAATGACAAATGATGGCTAGCATGGGGTAGCATGGCTATATTTTCTATGTTGTCTCGTGTTTTATTTATTTACTGGAAGGTTAATTTCAAGTTGTATGTATATGAACAAGTATTGTGTCCTTTGCAAGGTAAATATGGAACATGGAACTGCTGAGCAAATTAATTCATAGACAGCATAATTCCTATTTCTCTTTCAAACACAATGATCTTCAAGGGTGCGTAGATATAACCCTGCCCACCTAACCTCCCTTCATTTAGCAACAGCATGAATAGGCAGCTAAATTTGATATCCTTAAATTAAACTGCAAATAAGGTGAAAAGTGTTCAGCAATTCTTTTGTTGCCATTTCTTCTCAAATACTGTTTTTTTGTTTTTTTTGTCATGGCATGCCTTCTTAGGTCTAGCGTTTACATCTCACTCAGAACTTCATTGGCCAAAATTTCCAAGAATTGCCTTTTTGCCTAGATGTGGAATGGGCGATTCATCCCAAATATCAGCATGTAGCCAGGCCATAATCTATTTTTCAGATGGACCACAAAATTACAGTTTCCTCTGGTACTGAGGGTAACAAACAAGAACCATGTGGAGGGTTATTGATTGAATCAAAGAGACTGTGTACTATCACAGAAGGATGTTCCCATAGCTTCGTTAGCATCAGAAATACAGGGCTAACAGCAGGCTAGTTCGGGAAAGTAAACATCGTGATTTTTCTAGGGAAGTTTTGTATTTTTTACTCTGTTCATAGGAAACTTTTGCTTAGGTGGGTTAAACTGTGAGTCTCAATAAGCAGAGAAGCATAATGATATTCAGTAATTTAATAATCTTTATGCTTTTGTGCAGTGAACATCCTTTTTGATCAATCTGTGGATAGGCAGAATTTTCTACTATGACTTGGTGCATGTCACCTTCGTTTCTGTTATAGAATATTCTGAAGTGGCTCAGATTTGTAGCTGTTGCCTGTGATATAACGGTGATAACAGTGATAAAAGAGGGCTTCTAATCCCTTTCACTCTGATTCCATGGTATAGCTGGGAATGAGATGCATAGAAACCAGAAAGTAAACTTTTATTTTTCTCATTGAATGCCCATATAATTTAATTTATTTGTTGCAGAATTCAGTAAGAATAAGCCTGCACTGCAGTGCTTGAAAGCAGCTGCAATTAAAATAACAGAAGTTGTGCCAGAATTTCGTGCCAGTATGGTGTTGCTTCTAAGCACAGAATATTTAGTGACACGGTAAAGCATCCTTGTCTGCTAAATGTGGAGCTTTTAGGACCCTCTGCAGTCTTTATGTAATTCATGCTGAATAATTCATGCTAAGTTAATTAGTTAATCAGTACAGGTTCCACTGAAATCGAACACTAACTCTGAATTAGGTTTTCAGTCTCTGCTGTCACATAATATTCTGAAAAATTATAGTAGAAGTCTTATCTCTTGTATCTAAAATCTCTCTACAGCATTTTTCTCAGTTTGCAAAAATAGTACTCCACTTTTTCATGCACTATTCATCATAGTTTTTTGTCCATTTTTTTGCATCTCCCCACTGCAGCTGTAAAAAAAAAAAAAAGCTTCAACATCAAATGCAGTAAAATACACTCTAGCAGAGAAGGATTTGCAGCATTGAAAATGGTAAGGGTACAAGCTAATGCAGGAATACAGGGACATAAACTGTAGGAACTGACTCTGTTGCTCAGCACTGCAGTGCTACTAAGGCAGCTGAATGGGTGCCCAGCTGGAACTGATTACAAAACAGGTTCTGGCAGTTACAGTTTTTGTGCACTTTGGTACAATATTTAAGCTCTTTCCACAAAAGCAGAGCTCAGTGGCTTGTCTATTTTTAGGGCCAGCCAAAAGCTTAGTAGTTGCACACAAGTGGGCAGACAAGCTTTACTAGTGGCTGAAGGCTGCCTGGGTCTTGGAGGAGGAGGGACTGCTTGTTCTACCAAGGTGAAAGTTGGTGACCAGCAGTAAGGCTCACCTGCTTGTCTGTTTTTTTGTCATTGATCTCTTCTGAATTTGCAGTGAATTAGAAAATGACTGAACACTATGGGTACAAAAAGAGAAAGTTCACAAAGTTATATTTGCCCTAGGCTCTGACTCCTTGCATTTCAGCTGGGAGGCAATGTGCTTGCAGCAGCAGTGGGTCAGGCATGACGAGGGAGAACACCCTTTGCACACTAGGCAATGAAAGAAGAAAGGTATCTCTCTTGAGGTGATCTCAGAGTAGGAACTGTTCTAGGAAACAGCAGGACTGAGGAATGTCACGTATCTTATGATGCATAAGATATGCAGGATTCGTGTTCCTTTTCTGAGAGCATTGTAGCTTAACACAGGAGGCAGTGAAAGCTGAATGTGAAAAGAGATGTATTCCCAGCTGATGGCTTAAATAACAATCAGTTTTTTAAAGTTCTTGCTGGCCAAGAAGGTTGGTGGCATTCTAGCTTGTACAAGAAATAGTGTTTTCTGCAAAATCAGAGAGTTGATCAGAAGGGCTGAGATCCCTTTTGGTGGTAGGTGGATGGTTGGTCTAGATGATCTTGGATATTATTTCCAAGATTAATGGTTCTGTGATTCTTTTGCTGATCTTAGCAGAAAAATGTCACACGTGAACCCCATTCTTCAACAATCACTATCTTTTTATGTGTTTTTAATGCTGGTCATAAAAATGAGGTAACTATGGAAACACTGAAACCAGAAACATCATCCTGTGTTGCCTTCATGCATCTTTAACACTATTGAGCCCAGTGAATGGTGCTTGCAAGGAAGAAAAAGTGTATTCTGAATGTTTTTTTCTGATTGTGTGAAAGTTGAAAATGGAGTTGAACACAAGTGTTAACTAAGATTATTTGTTTTTTGAATGCTTTTGTATAAGGATATGTGAGGGGCTGAAGACATTCCTATTGCTGATACGAATTTTCATAGCAGTTGGGAACAAAATCTGTGTTTCTCTATCAGTTGAATCAGGGTAGGTCAATTCCTGAATTACGGGAAGGATGACCACACTCAGTGTGAGTAACATCAGTTTAGATTTTTTGAGTACTTGAGTATGTGCTTTTGAACTCTAATACAGATAACCATCATTTTTGAAAGTGCCAACAACTGAAGATTGTGAGAACTGCTTGATTTCTCTACCTTGAGAATTAAGGTTGCATACCTAGACTCCTAAATCTTGGTTTAGAATCTAAACATTAGAAATCAATCTTGCATGTCTTTGCTGGGTGGTTTATCTAAAATTGAAACCTACTCTTATGAGGAAGGTGTCCATCTTTTCTCTGGGCTTTGCTAATTTCTTTGCAAATGAAAAGAAAATGTGCAATTTAAATGCTTTTTTTTTCTTAGAATGAGATTAGCAGGGGTGTGCAATTATTAATTGAAATCACGAGTAAAAGTAGAGTCATAATTTTAGAGAAGGCTAACATTTTCTCAGACTACTGCTGTAGTGAACTTAAGTTTTATTCTCTCCTTTCCCTTAGCCTCTTTTCTATTTTTCCTTTCTCTCTCAAATTTTCACAATAAGTAAATTTCATTTCACTGATATCCTATGTCTAATATTGTGAATCCAGCAGAATTCTGCGAGCAAAACATGACAGAATAAGGACACTCATTTAGAGTGGAAAATAAAGAAGGCATGCACCACAGTTTTTTTTTCCTTCCAGGAACACCAGCTATTTTAAATCAAAGTTTGATTCATTGCATATGCTCTGAATGTGATTTATTTCCAAAATCATCTTTCTGTAAGGAATGTCCACTGTGAATATTTTACTGCATTAAAATTATATTGACTAATAATATATGAAGTAAAGAATATTTTTGTTTTCATGCATATATAAGTTAATATACAAATTCTGTTCATAAGGATCTCAGATTCTTATCCTATTGCATTTAAAGCACTGCATTCAGCTATATGATTTTTTTTTTCAGAAAAATGAACATTCTCCTTTTTCAGACTTCCATAATATCTTGCAGTGCTCCTCTGTTTCCATCCTGTAACTATTTCTGTTACTTATGTAAATGGAACCTTTATGATTCTCTAGAAAAACATGTGATATCTGAAGTCACAGAGCTTACAATATTAATAAAATTTCCAGTGCTTTGAGGAGATTGATAGTAAATAAATATATGTATATAAAATAAAAGGTCAAACTATTAGGTAAGCTTGAGAACAATATTCACGTAATTTAGTCAAAAAGGAATAATAATAATTCTGAAGTAGATCTAGGACCAGAATTTGCAGGTAAATTGTAGTGTCTTATCCCTCAGCCAGTTTGTCATAGAGCACTTCTGAAACAGAAAACCATCTCGGTGATACTCAGCAGCAGTCTTTCATGTGATGAGTTTCCTTGTCATAAATCATCACCATTTCTCAACCAATTTTTTTCCTTCATCAGTAAACTCTTTCACAATGCAGCAAAAATGACAAGAAGTTAATATAAAACTTCTTTCAGATGATCTTTCTTTAGTGGAGTGAAGAAGGTGGCAGCAAAATACTGGATGATGATTTAACACAATCTCATGTTCAGGAGAGCATTACTATTTATTACATTTTTTACTTGGTCTCTTTTCTGATTTGGACTAAATTTAAAAGTCTTTCGTCTCTCTAGAGGGAGTAATGCTGAACTTGTAATAAAAATGATCTTATGGATGTTCTGATCATTATAGTGGAAAAAAAGGAGGGAGGGGAACAAAAATAAAAAAAAAAATGAAATTAGCTTACTTATTTCTTTTACTTAAATCATGTCACATTTATTGGCCTAAACCATCTCTGATTTACTTGTTAAAGCAAAAGGCTTTTTGTCCAGACTGGAGAACTAAAATTTTTCTCTTCTCTTCCATATCACTTCTCTATTCACTAAAGTATTTCAATTATAACAGAGCATTAAACCAATGAGTAAAAGCATTTTGATCTTACAACAATAAGCCTATGCCAAAAGCTTCTCCTAACCACATAAAATTGAACTTAAGCTAATTAATAATTTATTTATTTCTAAAGTGATTGAGAATGTCATATTTTTTTCCATTTAAGTAGTACCACAAAATGTGTTAAATTCATATCCAGCAAAGACAGTTGCAGATTTTGATATTCATTTTTCCTTGGCTTTCTTTCTGTTTCTGGAGAAGTGAATACTTATGAAGCTTTTTTTAGGAACAACTTTGTCAGATGGTAACTAACCTCTGTAAAAGCTTTTTGAGAGTATGAAGAAATGACTTAAAATCTCATCTCTTACAGTCATGCCAAGAGAGTTAATCAGAGCCATTCATGTCTCTGACAAGTGTCTTTAATATCAAATTGTTGGTATTCTTTAATTGGTTTCTCACAGTTTCTCCATCAAAAACTGTTTCATTTGTGTGGATCAAGCATATGATCATGTTCCCCACATCCGTATGATCATGCTGATCACCACTACAGCTGTTTTGAGGATGATTCACATATCAGTTCTAATAGTAATGCTTGAAGAGTTCCATTTGAATGATTGCTACTGACTGCGTGGTTGTTACCCTCACCTGTGATGTCATGAAGTTCACATTCTATTCCCTAACCTCAGCCAGAATGGTTTCCTAAGCAAATTTGTATTTCTTTATTTCTTTTTCCTAACAATTCAGTACCTGACAAAGAATGTTATGCTAGTAAATAACTTCTAACAGATTCTGGTTTCCAGGTAAATTAAATCTATCTATCTAATTACTTTTCCTGTAGTAAGGATAAAGAACGTAAGAAAAAAATTTTAAAATGTTTGTGGGGTTTATTTTTCATTTCATTGTTTGTTTTGGGAGGGGAAGTTGTTCTGTTTTTTAAATAGTCCTTAATGTTTCTTCTCCCAATTCTAGTTTGAAATAGATGGAAATCCCTCTGTTTACAGAAAAAGAATGAGATGAATACAAAAAATAGGATTTCTTCTACGTGAGCATTTGAAATTACATTTGTGCATCCAGCTACAGCTTTGTGGGGAAGCAAAATGAATTCATATTATATCTAATTATCATGTACAAGATAATATGTATAGGTCCCATTTAACTACCAGCAAGAATTAATTAATTTAAGGATGAGTGAGGAGCAGGAAGTATATAAGGAACATGATGTCCTTATTTAGTGACATCTGTTTATCTGACTGATATGATAATGAAACATATGCTTATTGCAATAGAGTCTACTGTAGTGCTACTTCTTCTGTTGTGTAAGTAAAAGCACAGAGAGGTGGAAGAGAAATTAATATAATGCCTTCTAGCAGATTTATTCTCTCTGTTAGGAGAACAGAAAGAGAGATAATAACTTGACAAGTAGAAAAAAGTAACAATTTGAGGCCAGCTGAATGTATTTTTTCTGACAGAGTCTGAACTTGTTTTGCAGAGAGAATATCAGAGTATGCTTGTCCAAGTCACAAGCTGCTGCATGTTGCAACAGAGCCCTCCTTTTCAGATTTCCATGAAATCTTTGTAGCTGCCACCATTATTTCCTGACGGCACGCAGCAGCTGCTTTGTAGCTTTCTGAGGAAAGCTGAGTGGAAGTCATTGCCCAAACTTTAATTTAAAAAATCAGTTTGAAGTATTAGGTCATAAACTTCACGAGAGGTCTGAGGAATAGTTGGGAGCAGAGCACACTCCCAGAGAACACTCTGCCTGTTGAAAGGGAGGAGAGGAAAAAAACTCACAAAAAAAGTCTAGGGACCAATTATCACACAATTTTGTTACACAAAAGCTGGGGAGGGACTTCTTATAATGGCACATAGTGACAAGACAAGAGGAAATGGCTTTAAAGTGAGGGAGGGTAGGCTTAGGCAAGATAAGGGGAAGAAGTTCTTTCCTGTGAGGGTGGTGAGACACTAGATCAGGTTGCCCAGTGGGGTTGTGAATGTCCCCCTTCCTGAAAGCACTCAAGGCCATGCTGCATGGGGCTGTGAGCAACCTGGTCTAGAGGGAGGTGTCCCTGCCTATAGCAGTGGGTTGGAACTAGGTGATCTTAAAGGTCCCTTCCAACCCAAACCATTCTGTGATTCTATGGAGCAGGTGCTTGCAATATACTGTGAGCTTTCAGTTGTTCTATTACGTTATTCGTGAAAAGCATCACCATTACTGACTTTGTTCATTTTAGCTGTTTAAGATCAATTTGCATTGTTTTGGTGCTGTGTTAAATAGTTCTCAAGGCGTTTTTATAACAGACAGTGCCTTCCTACCCTTAGTTACACCACTCTGAATATCCTGTCTTTGTTACAATTGAAATTACTCTGCTAAGATAATGAGTTCCTAATGATATCAAATTATGCTTTCCCTATTTTTAATTTCTCTCATGCAATACAGAACATCAGCAAAAGAAATCAGCTCCAAAGTTGGATAATTTCTTTTATATTTCTGAAGAACACTAACTACTTATTTTATTGAGGTTTTTGTCAAGCACATTTTAAATTGCCACGTTGACTTGTCACACTGATCACTAACAACCAGTCTAAATGGTCTCGATTACCTGCTTCTTGGAGGATCTTCATCTCAGCCTCTCAGGCACATGTTTCTGTCTTCCCTCACATACTGAGTTACAATTTATGCCTGGCTATCTTCATAGGGGCATTTTTCTAGCAATAAAAAACCACTTAAATTTCAACGTTTGTGAATTATCCCTCTAAGCAGAAACATCCCAAGTTTTTGGCTCTTGTCTGGGGTAGGGCATTGTTCTCCGTTGAGGTTCAGTATGTCATCCTAGGAAGGTGTTCATAGCTACGCATTCCTGAAGGAGTAGAGAGGTAGCATAACAAGAGAGAGAGGTAGGGGTGATCTTTTCTTTGTCTTGGTCTTTTCTCCTAAACATATTGTGTATCTTAGGCAGCTAGATTAAAGAAATCAGCCTGTACCTGTGAAGAAAATCCTTTTAACAATGCTTCATTCTTTTCCTCGTATTTTTGTACTTCTGAGAAGACATGATACTGAGTATGCTTTGGAAGAAAAAAAAAATCCATCTACATAATGAATACAGTGTCTAAATATGCATCTTTTGTCAGTATTTCTCAACTTGCACCCATCTGTTTCTCTAGACAGTTATGTATTCAGGCTAGGAGACCTTCAGAAGGCTGAGGAGACAATTCCAGAAGAAATTAAATGTACTTTTACCTTAATCTTCTGTCTGAAAAAAAAATATATAATAACAATAATAATTATCCTGCTTGGAAAAGATAGCAGAAAAACTTTAAATATAATACAATCCTTTTATCACATGGCTTGGGTAATAAATTAAACGCATTAAATACTATTTCCAACAAATAGAGATCTGCTTTGTACTCTTAGATGCAGTATTTGCAGCTCAGCTGCAAGTGAGGCTGTGCAAAAATCCGTGTTATGGTCTGGGGGAAAAATGTGTAGGGAATGTAATAAATCAAAATTGACTGAAATTGAAGCCATAAATAAGGAAATAAGTCACCTCACTTGTCTGAGGAAAGCATGGAACAATAGAGGTCATATACCACATACATTTTGTTCTTAGTTAAATAACAGTGTAAAAGAAGAAAATTTCTTTGGAAAGATGGGGTTTTCATGCTGCAGAGAACTATGCCTCATAATATAGCAGTGAAAAATAAGAAAAGGAATAAAGTCAATGCTGTGATCTGTGCCTGCTCATGTTTATTTGAGGTTTCAGTGACAATCCAGGTTTTAAAGTGCTCTTAGTTTCTCATATACTGGAAGCTAGAAGGTTTTTTTTATTTTATTATTTTTTTTTTTTTAGGAAACCTATACAAAAAAACCCTCTTTTTTTTTCAACAGTGAAATAACTTCTGAGAATATTCTGGAACATTATTGGAACTTGCAGGATATTTCAAAGTAATTTCAAATAGGGGGTACTTGTACGTGTGTGTGTATCCATTCATATGCATAAAACAATATGCATGCATGTTCTCTAGTACCATGTACATGGATAAAAATGCATATAAAATATATCTGGTAATTGTAGATGGACTCTGTCTTATTTAATTCTTTCTTAAGTATCTCTGGTTTCTCAAGTGAAATGTGAATTTAGTGATATTTCAATAACTGAGCTGTTTGTGTCATGTTATGGTCCAACATAAAGAATAATCACTCTAGTTTTGAGGAAAAATAAACAATGATAAAAACATGTATTTTAGAGGACTAACTCTTCAGTTAGGTGACTTCAGTCTAAATATACCTTCAATAAAATGTATTAGCATAGAACTTTCTCCTGTCTGCAATTTCTTAAATTTCCTGAAAATGACCATTATTGCAGATGCTGCAATAAGCATTGTAGAATGGGGACTGAGAAAATCATTGTCTTGAAATGGTGGAGTATTCACACTTCGCAATGTTGTGTCTTATGACTGAAGTTGGAGCACTCTTTTGTCTCAGTTTCAGGTATTTTTGTAGCAAATTATCTTGTCAATTGGTAATGAAAGGCATAATGCTGAGATGACTGACAGTGTTCTCCAGTTTGGGTTGAACTTGCGAAGCATGTTAACTAATCTAAGCTGCAAAGCTAAATTAGGAGGAAAATAAGAAGCTGAAACTCTTCATTTTGAATTTTTGTCTTAGAATGGCAGACCTAGACCAGGCTTTCTCAGATGAACACTGTAATGTGCATTTCCAGTGTTATAATAGTGCCACACACTAGCTCAGAACACCCATAGCTCAGTGCTCCTGTATCTGCTACCCTCCCTTTGCTCTGGAACTAGATTTCCATAGAATTTTTACTCTAGATATGTAGAACTCACCTCAATGTCATTATGATGAGCACATGTTGTGCAAGACTGTCATATCCTATTTCTTAAAGAAAAAAAAAAACCTGACTATAATATTTGTTGCTGTTGCAGTGACATATATGGTCAGTAGTTGCTTAACATTTGAGTCTTGATCCTGAGTGTTAGCCCCAGGTACTAATGCACATAGTTGATAGGGCTTCTGAAGATAGATACTTTTTCTCTTGAATTCTGAAATAAGTGGCTTCTACTACTATTTGTTATAGCTTATCCACTCTGGAGTTGGGAGATTGAGCCTTTGTGTTTTCCAGTTTTCTCTGAATTCTTCAATTATAATATCAACGAGTCATAAAACTCTAAATCTAATTGGTTTACCAAGTTTCAACGTGAAGACTTAAGTGTTTCTTTTCAGAGTCCTCTGGTTTTATTTTATTGTATGTCCTGGTTTTATTATGATGCCATCTTAGAGTAAGACTTGACTGTGCTCTAGCCTTCTCATTCTGTGATCTACATCCTGCTGAGGGCTGAAAGGAAACCTGGGTGTAATGGAGCCAGGGTATTCTTTGGCCACCTTCTGCTGCAAGGTGGTCAGTTTTCAGTTTGAATAGAGCCAAAGCCTTTGCTGTCTCTAGTGCTAGGAATTTCTTTTTTTCCTCCATTATTAAGAATGAAAACAGCAAAGTACTTCTCTGACAGAAATCAGAAATCAGAAGTCTTCTGATGTGGTTCTGGGGCTGTTTAAACCAGCAGGAGAAGTGATGAGCTGAAGGTCTTTGCAGAAAGAAGTTTTCAACAGAATTGTGAAAAATCATGTTGCTCTGAGCACAGTATGGATTAATAGAGATACAAACCTCAAGCTGTTTGTAAAGGAAATTTCACTCAGTGCTCAATGTACAGCATGTTTCTGGTTTTATCTGTGTTAACTTAATAAGGAAGCAGTCAAATTTCAGGCCATGACGACCTCCTCTGAGTATGTTTCCATGGTGTTCTTGGCTTTTTTTTTTCTTAACTTTTTCTCTTCAGGCACACACATACATTGTGTAGTTGTGGAAAGGAGGAAAGGAAAAAAGTGACAGTAAGACAGCAGTGGCAGTCCTTCATTAACCTCCGTAGGTCCTGCACACTCTTTTATTTTGGATGATAAGGAGTACCTGTGTTTGCTCACAGGATTAGCTGCGCAATGTTAGGGAGGCAGTAAGAAGCTTGATCCTTTGCTTGGCTTTACTTTGACAGAGTGAGTGACAGGCAAGTTAATAGTAACCATACAGCATGTGGCAATTAGAAAATGAGAGTAGGAAAGCACAAAAAATTTACTGTAAAGTTACATGAACAGAAAACTGTTGTCAAAAAGGTGATTTCCCTTCCAATCTTTCCCACTTGCCTAATATCTTCAGTTAGGATTAACGCGTTAAATGGTATTTTCAAGGACACACAATATTTCAGTAATGGGGCTAGATTTGAGCATTCTCTGATGTAGACAGCTAATATGAAGAGCTAGCTGCATAAAACTACTCAGTTGTGCTGATGTCCTTAGGTAATCTAACAATGACTTACTATTTGCAAAGTGTACAGCCTTCAGATGCCTTTAAATCAGGCAAAAACTGAGGAGTTTCTCTCTACTACTGATGAATGTGCTAATGACTGTAAAGGTTTTTATTGCTTTTTTTTCTCATCAAGATTTTGAAAACAAATCGCTGAAGGTCTGAATCAAGAGCTAGATCTTAGACTTCTTTTCCCATACTCTTTTATTCATTAGATCAGTAGAATATCTGAATCTATAGCATTTCACAGTTTGACAGATAATTCTCTTTCTTCATTGAATAAGGAGCCCAAAGTACTGAACATTGGGTTGAGAGTTGAAAAACTTGTGTCCACAACCCATGGACTTATAAATGTCGAATTTGCTTAAATGTTCCATAACCTGATTCACCCCCACTTATAATAAAATATTACTCATACTAGAAGTTTTGAATTATGTTGCTGCAGCAGAATTTTTTTTTCAACTTTGAGCTTGAGTGAATTGGGCAGAATTTTCAACGACAAGATAGAACATGAATTGATCTCAAGAGTGTTGCTGTATTTGACTTTTTGTGAATAATAGTGAAGTTGGACCTCATGAAATTTCAGAGTTATATTATTATATAATCTTGGGTTCATGAGAGCAGCAGCAGCTATGAGAAAAGGGTTGTAAGGGGACATATTTTTATTTATACTACAAAAAAACCCTGACCAAATCAGTATATATTTAGGGCCTAATCTTCTTGCTTCAAAAAACAGGCTTGCTTTGTCTATTTATCTATTTTTCTGACTCTCTATCTGCTTCTTGCCCTTAAGTAAAATTGTCTTTTTTTTTTGCCAAAGGTGTACAGTGTTCTGCATATACTTGGTCTTAACAAATATGCCAGCTCATTTTCTACAGATGTACCACCAATCAGACTGTATTTATTGGTCATTGCTATGAAACTGAATTAGCGTTGCTCAGGAGTTAACAGCAGAGCGGGTAGCCTGCCCAACAGCAGTTCTGAGTGGCTCTGGTATGTGTCATAATTCCATCACAAATGTTGTCTCCATCCTAACTAGTTCTGAATTCATGGAAGCATCAGAAAGGGGAGTGAGCACAAAGCAGCATAGAAGAAATTTGAACGTCTCTCTATTTTTCAAGAGGATTTTTAACGCCTTGGGATGCACTGTGTGTTGATTATAGATCTTTGTTGTCAGCAGATTAGCTTTGAAAAATCAAGGCTATATTTTTCAGACGGTTAGAAGTAACGTGTCTTGCTGAAAATTGCTAGGTGTCTGCTTCCCACTCTTAAAGCTGTTGGTGACCTTTCTCTGAAAAAGGTAGAAATGCTATTTAATAGAAGGTGATTCTCCATTTAAAGTCACCTCATCTGGACAAACTATAAATTTTGAGACACTGCAATGTCATAATATAGAGCTTTTATGTGCATACAGTAAAGCACCATTAGACACATGGACCGTGAGTTTAAAAATAGAGGAACTTTACTACTGAGCTCTCGGTTACTGTCTCCCTTCAGAGAATCAGCTGTAATAAGTGTGTCTTGCTCCTTGTGCAATGAAAGCACAGTGCCTGGTGGCTCAATGGCAGCGCAATGGTTAGCAGCATTTATAAGACAGTACAAGTATTCCCAATTACCAGTAGCTGGGAAACATCCAGGTATCTGGTAAACCAAAGGGCTAATATTGTTAATTCCTTCCAATCCTTCCCAAGACAGAAAAAGTCAATGATCATCTTAATTTTTGTGATAAATGTATAAATTATGGATATTTGGAAGTGAAATTTTAAAGAAGCATTTAAAAATGAAGGAAATCTTGGACGTGATTGCAATAGGAAAGAATATATGAATTGTTTGACAACAGCGCAACGCATTGTTCTACTTCTGTTAAGACTTGCTGTTAATTTTCCCAAATTTTGAGTTTTTAGAGTCTGGAAAAATGAGGGGAAGTGAGTGTCAGGGTGAGGAAACAGCAACCATTCTTCTAATCTCCCCGTTTAAACCATTTAATGGTGACTCAGTCAATATATAAAATAATAACCGTTGTTATTCACAGTCATCATATGAAGTGGCTGTGTTTGGTTGACAGCTTTTTTTGCAGTTGATCCCAGAAAAAAATAGAGAATGTTTGACAGATTTTTTTTGTTGTTTTCGTTCTTTAATCAAAAGAATATATTCCGTCTTGTTCCACCATCTGAACTGGCCCAAGAAAGGAGTTCTAAATTTGAAGTAGAAAACGTGTTCTAAGTATAAACCATTGCTGTGAGTGCAAGACAAATTAGAGATTTAGTTCTCCATAACTTGTTTGACTTTGTTTGGATAATAAATTAGAAAAGGAGAAAAAAAAAAAAGATCTTTCCTTAGAGAAGATGTCCACAAAAACTGTACCATATAGCAACAGCTATTACTGGAAGCCAAGTAAGCTGCATTTGTTTTTGCTTGGAGCTCAGTCAAATGGCATTTAAAAAACCAAAGCTTTCTCTCCAGTAAAACTGGGCAAAGCACTTTTTAATACAAATTCCTAACTAAACTGGTGAATATTGTTGGAGGGGAAAGCTGCTGTAGATTTTCCTTTAAATTCAAAGTGTTAATGTTTTCATTAAGTTTAAAAAAATGTATTCAGAAACTCAATAAAGGAGAATACCAGTGAAAACAAAGCAAACAAAAAATGGAAGATGAAACATTATTTTTGATCTGAGGTGTTATTGCAACTAGTACAGTGAGATATCTGTTCACACAGCTCTAAGCTGCAGTAGGTCAGACCTGTGACAAATTGAGACAGAAACATTAAATTATTAAAAAAGACCTATGCTGGCTAATGATAACTTACATTTATATGAAACAATACCAGAAATTGTGGGGAATTTTTTGCTTATTGACAGCTATTTATCTTGTATGTGCATTCAAAAATTTTTTTCTTTTTTAATTGCAATTTCTGCCTTTTCAATGGTTTTCTACATGGAAATTATGGAATGTTTAATTTTTTTTTTTGTGGGCATCACTATTTTAAGGAAGGCCTATGAAAAAGTGCTTGTGCTGTTGAAGCCCAGAGGTCTAACAATGCAGGTAAGTAGAAGTCTTCAAAAACTTTTGAGATTTCTTCTTCACAGTGCAGTGACAGAGCACTGGCACAGGCTGCACAGAGAGATGGTGGAGTCTCCTTCTCTGGAAACGTTCAAGACCAGACTGGACACCTAGCTGTGCAATCTGGGCTAGGGAGCTGCTTTGACAGGTAGGTTGGACTTGATGATCTCTAGAGGTCCCTTCCAACCCCTACAACTCTATGATTATTGTGACAGTTTTTTTTTTTTCAATCAATATCAACAGCAATCAAATTCTGTGTGTTCTTGTGTTGACTGAAGAGGAAAATAGAGGCGTGCAAACCATCAGCTATTTAGAGAGTGTAATTTTTATAATTCCTGTCTTTTTCTCACAGAAGAGGAGTGCCTTCCCACTCTCACTACCAAATCTACTTTTCTAACTAACAGTCATTTTGGTAATGTCTCCAGGCAGCCTCCTCTGATGAACAGTTTTCCAATTAACATCAGTTTAATATTCTATGCATGGTTACTATTTTGTGTGAATTGCTATAAATAGCAAGAAATAATGTATTAGCACTGAAGAAGTACTGTATATAGCTGGTATGCTTATGCTTTTCCTATCAATGACAAGAATTTTAAAATCTCTCTAAGTTTTAAAATGATTTGTTTCTAGTAGTTATGGTTTTAACACAAAAGGAGTGAAACATGGGTGGAGAATATTTATTATAGAAGTTGATAGGAGTGTCCTTTTAGGACAGGTTTTCTCTTCTGACCTAACATGTTTACCTATCTGTTAAAAGACCAGGATACCTGTGTTTCTTTTAATGAGTGCTTACCCCAAGATGTAGAATTCTGAATCGATCTGTCCTCCAGATTAATGGTTTGAGTTCATTTTATGTTTAAGATTAAGTAAATAATAGTGAGTTCGTGCAGATTTGCAGATAAACTTGAAAGAAGTGACAGTAGAAATTATACTGAAGATCAGTGTCATAGTAAGCTTTGTTTATCTGTAATAACCAATGAGAAGAACAAAAGCACTGTCTATGCTGAGACAGGATGGGGGAAGGAAAAATGGTACGAGGGTGAATTTGTTGTTGTAGTTTTGTTTTAAATCAAGAAGAACTCTGAGATTCTCGGGGTTGAAAGCAAACATTGAGACCCAAAATATGGAATGTTATGATAATGTGTTACTAGAGATACCTAATCAAAGAGCAATTAATTGTTTTTTTTCCTAATATAGCCACTATTTACTTTATTCTGTTAGTAGTAAAAAGAAAAAATTACATAGGGTGCCATGGGTTTAAACATGTTGCTATGATTCTTCGTGTAGTCTCTCATACAGCAGGTTTCCTTCAGCTTTCCCAGCCCTTGTGCCAGTTGGACATACTTGCATTAGGCAGAGAATCTGTGCCTTTTTTCCTATCAGAGACTGATGATTCTCGAGGATATGAGTTGGCCTAGCATTTTCATGAACTGTCACTGTGTTCTGAGTGTAGTGCCTGAGACGAAGCGAAGGGAGCAGAAAGTTCAGCGAAAATAGTGTTTACAGCAATAGAAAAATCTTTACTGTTGAGATTTCACTTAACACAGTTCACAGTATTTGTACAAGCTGTCACCTTATGGGTGGTGTAGAACTGCTGAGTGACATATATCTGGTGAGAGAGGATGTCAGTAACCACAAAAGTCTATGGATCTCCCACAGTGGGATCCATGCTTTCACCTCCTGTTTTGCTTACTGATAAAATGAAAGTCACTTTCTGTTTGTCATAGTTTTATGACTTTTGTTATCAGTATTACACATCATAAAATCGTGTGAAGCACTGGGAGTTAATGCTCTGAGTCCGGGATGTGGGTTCAATGTTGCTATAATGGCAAAACTTAGAACACTTCTGGTGTGTTTTCTTTTAAGATCTCAAAACATGAGAAGAAAACAGAGGCAACAACATAACACAAAAGACACAACACAACACAACACAGAAAGACACAACAAAAAACACAAAAGTTCTTTCAGAATTTTCTCAGTGTCTGCTTCCATATCCAACTTTTGAATGTTTTAGCCATTCTTGAGAAATATTCAGATGATTAACGTCACAGCAACAAAACTTGCAATTTGTGCTCTAAAGTAAAATTTCAGCACTGCAGCTACAGAGAAGTTGTAGAAAAATATGCAAATAACATAAGACACCTTTACTTTGTGTAACTGAACAAGTGTCCAAAGCTGAAGTTTATTTATGGAGTGAAAACCCATTAAATGCCTGAGTGGTAAGCTGTCAAAATGTTTCATGTTTTGCATCAGAGTTCAGTTCCTATAAGAGAAACAAAACACAATTTTTATTTGGTGGAATGAGAATATGGCATCGTGGAAAACAGGTGAGGGATGCTCCAAAAGTAATGCCTCCTGTTTTACTATGTTGGTCCATGATGTCAGAGGCAAATGTTGGTGGTATGGCAGTGAGA
Source organism: Oreortyx pictus (assembly GCA_036925125.1). Taxonomy (NCBI): domain Eukaryota; kingdom Metazoa; phylum Chordata; class Aves; order Galliformes; family Odontophoridae; genus Oreortyx; species Oreortyx pictus. Next base: position 67,499,456 of record JAUPFR010000005.1, on the reverse strand, counting down.
GTTGAACCTGATGGTTCTGGAACTTTTATGGAGACCAAACAGTGGATGCAAGCACAGTGAAGTGGTGGGTAGTGTATTTCAGAAGTGGTGCTGTCATAGCAACTATGAAACACTGGGTCACTGCTGGTGCAGATTTTAATGAGCATGCCACTCAGGCTCTTTTTCAGTGCTGGAAGAAATGCACGGCTAATGGTGATGACTGTTCAAAATTAGTTTTGTAGCTAAGAATTTGCTGTATCTCACAGTGTTATTGTGCTCTTTGTATCAGTTGTGGTTTCCATGGAATGACAAATTTGCTATCTTAGTGTTCTCCACCAGGTATTTCAGCCAATCATTTCCAATCTAAATTGTTGCCTATATTTGTAAGACAAATTTTTCAAAAAAGGTTCTGAGTAAGGAACTCAGCAAACACCGATCATAAATTCTTCAATAACGTGTTACTCAAAATCTTTCAGCCTTTCCTTCTGTGAATAATAGTTGCAGTGAGAATGTTCCTAACACACTACAGCTGAAAAAAAACTATTCAAAACTGTGTAGAAAAACTAGGAGTGTTTACTGGGTGTTACTGGTTGATTGACTGTGTTTTTTCTGTTTCAACTAAAAAAAGTTGTCACCATTGTCAAGAAAAAACTGCATGGTGAATAGAGTGACACTGAACATCAGTGTATTTTATATCATTATGTGAATAGGTGGAAGATATCCACTTTTTTCACGATCTTATAAGGACTAAGATTGGCTGAACTTCATGCAGCTTTATTGATCATGACTATAAAGTTCAGATTTTTTTTCTGGATATTCAAGAAAAGAGGTAAAAGTAAAAAAAATTTCTGCAATTTGTACAAATGCTGAAGTATTGGAAGATAGTTCATGTGACATCTTTTCTTGATTATTTCGTATACAGGGAAAAGGAGATGCATTTCACTTGGCAAACTGCAGTTGTTAAAGATCTTGGGCATGGGGGAGGTATTTTTCCACTGTGTGTCGGGTGCTCACTTTTTCTCTCTCTCATATTGCCTGATAATGGCTTTAAAATTCCAGAGCTGAGCAGACAGTGAATCTCAGTGAAAAGTTACCCAAAAAAACAGATGTTGAAAAATGGAAAGGAACTTCTTTGTGCCTTTGTAGTCTTCTGTGATTTATTTGCCAGAATCAGTTTTGCCTTAGAAGAGAAGATTTATTTATTTATTTATTTATTTGTTTATTTTTTGTCTGCTTGACTGGGAAGGTTCTGTTTATGAACTATTTTGTCATGATAATGGATTTAATGCCATCTATTTGTGAAAGCTCTTGGAAAACAGAAGATGGTGAAGAAAATAACAGCTCATTATTGGAAATTTGTGGTTTAGGTCTTGGTTTGTATTAGACATAGCTGCAGCAGTTTCTAAGAGCATCTTGGTGTATTACTCTGATATAAGACCTTCTTGCCTGTGGGAGGTTTTGTGATTACGTTCAGTTTGTCAACATGGTGCTATATGGATATACTTCTCTATATTAGTAATATGTCAGTTTATAAATCTTTATATATCAGTTCCTTCATAACTTTCACCCACTCCCTTTTCCCATCTTTAACAAAATAGTTATGTGAGTGAGTAATCATCTCAGGAATGGATCTATCTATTCTGTACTGCCAGGTGACACAGACAGCAGTAGAAATCATGATTTACTGGGCAATTGCAAGCTACAAAAGCAAGAAATATATCCATGAGCTTCTGGAATGGTTAGCAGAATTTGAGTAATGCCAGTATCCATGAATTCTTTCTTTCCTTTTTTATTTATTTATTTTTTAATTGAAGATACTGTCATTTTATAAAATTATTATTGTGTTAGTCTAGGAAATCTTGTCATTTCTTATGCCTACTTTTTCATAATGATTCAATGTTATGACACACATTTGTGTGGAAATGATGTTTTGACTGAAGACATTCAGAGCAGCTGCAGAAGTACTAAGAAGTTTCATTTGAAAATAATAAGAAAAATATTCTGTCCCATCCACTCAGGCAGGATATTATTTTATGCTGACAGAATAGCAGGTTTAGAAAAGCTGCCCAAGAGAACATTGCTGACAAGCCTTAGAAAACTCATTTAATATTTGAAATATTTCTGAATTTTGTCAGTCTGGTGGGGTGTATCTGCCATCTAGTGGCTGGATATCTAAATGGAAGGTGTTCAGCCTTCGTGCGTTGCCTTCACCGCCTGCAAGCGAGATTAATTGGGTGCAAAAAGAATACTCACTTTGGAGCAGGTCTGCAAAGTTAATCTAATTTTGGTTACACCAAATAGTTTGGTGTAACGGACAGATAATTAACTAAAAATCCTAATGGATGCCATTTTTATAGACTTGAAAAAGAAAATGACATGATCTGTATGTAGATCACGAAGTGTTAAAAAGGAGTGTGATTACTCTTACTGCTTTCTGAAGTGTGGAGAGGGAAATACAGGAAAATACAGGGATTCACATGCTTGATGCATTCCACGTCAGCAATACATGATTTCTCACACCTGTTGAGCAGTGATGGTTGTGATATCTTAGCTAGGCTACTGAGCACAATGAAATGAAGAAAAGGAGATCTGCAGCTCACTGTCAAACTAAAACTGCATACAGATAAAGCTTCAACCTTTTCTTCAGACTTATATGTCAATTAAATCCAGTCAGACCTCCTTGAATGTAAATGAATGTAATTGGGCTGTGAGGAATCTATCAAATTGTTTAAGCTTCTCTTTATTTCTTCCCTCCACCTTCTCCCCTATGGCCTTTAGTGGTTACTTCTTGATCTTTGTTTTACATTTTGCTGCTACCTTGTGATGGACAGCAGAAACAACATTCAGTGCCTTTATTTGATTTTTTTTCCTTTGTACTTAACAGAAACTTTCAAGTTCTTCTTTTACAATAAGTAGTCCACAAATTAAAACTGTAATTTATCTTTTTCTGCACTAGGTAAAAGTGTACACAAAAAATAGCATTATCAGCTCCAGTGGTACCACTGCTTCTATACCTTTCTGGTGATATGCAAGTCTTCTCTGCAATCTGCTGCTTGAGTGAAGGCTAATCATCGTGCACACTGAGGGCTCACATGGCTTCAGAAATCCAGGAGTATTGTCTGATTTTCTTGCGGTAAGTTTCCATATCCATCTTTTCCTATCTGTTTATCTCCACCTATTTGAAAATAGTTAACAAAAGCCATTAGCCAAAAAAAAAAAAACCTTTAACAGAAAAGGTTAAAAATATTTTGTGACAGAGAGAGAGGAGCCAAATGTTAAATTTAACCAAGCAGCTGTTCTAATAAGAATAGTCTTGTGTGAAGCTAACTCAGTATTTTAGCGTAAAGGTTAATGCATGCAATATGTCAAAAGTTCATGCAGCTTCAATAGGGCACCAAATAAGTTGAATGCTGCTTTGTTCTGTGAAGGCTGATCCTTAAAGTTAGTATTTCTTAAACCAGTGCACAATTTTAATATTCACTGACAGCAGTGGTGGGTAACAGGATGTTAGGTCAGTTCTCCTTTCTGTGTGTAAGCTTAGTCTATTAAAGTTACCATCTCTGTGTGCGCAGTTCAGACCCAACTGGAAAAACAATGACTCTTTTTCCTTCTCTTAGTAAATGTACAGCTAAATATCAGTTCTACTGTTCTTTTCCTAATCTGCCACTTGTACTGCCTAATGTGGTATGGAGATCTACTAGCTGCTGTGTGCAGGAGGTCTCTCCTGAAGTCTGCCAGGTCCCAAACCTTCACCTGTATTTCTAACAATTGGCCAGGTGTAGCTTTTGTTGATTCTCTAATGATTTATTGCTTGGTTTGGCTTCTTGCTTTCCCAATGCTGGAAAAAGATGGCTATGTGTATGCACCCAGCCTGAAGTTATTATTGCAATGGATTAGATGGTCCCAAGTGAGAAAGACTACTCATGCCTTCCCTTCTGTCCCCTGCAAAATGTTGCCAAAATGCCTCAAGGGGCTCCAACAAGTTCTTCTAGATGTGGGCTAGATTCCTCAGGAGCAGGGAAATTGCCCAGAGCTGTGCCACTAGTCCTCAGAAAATTCCAGAAGGTGACAGTGATGTTCTGTTCTGCTTCAGTTGGGAGCAAGAAGACAACCACACCCAGCAGCAAGCTTTCACCCCCACCTAGAGGAGGATGAATTCAGGCAGATTCTGTCCTTATTTCAGGAGATCTTTGACGTGAGGTACACATTAATGGAAATGGCATTTAGAATGTCAAAATGTCCTTTAATAAAAAAAAAAAAAATCACCAAAATGAATGATGAATTGTCAGAGATAAAAGGGGAAGGTACTGCTGAATGAAACACACTTGAGATGATTTTTAATGTAAAAACTGATATAATGTGCTTATAAGATGGAAATCATTCCAACAACAAAAACAAGAAGTTTGAAATTGAGAGAACTCTTAACAAAGAATGTTTAAGCAGTAGCTGTTAAAGAAATGGTGCATCTGATTTTTCTTGTGTTCACACATTTTTCACATTTACAGAAGAAGTTGCCCAGTGACTAATACCAGTTATAAAACAAAACTGAGAAATAAAAGTCAGATGTATGTATATAAATAACAAGAAAATGCATGAGTAACTTATATATTTAGGTTATAAATTAGTTGCTGCAAGGAAGGTTATTCCAACTAGTATTTTTTCATATCTAACTCAGACTGTAAGACACTCCATAAAATCCAACTTTTATCAACAGCTTACCTTGTGAGGCCTTGTCTGTGACTGATAAGTAAAGGAAACTTGCTTCATTTTTCTAGAACTGGCTGGAAGTGTGAGAGAAGGGTGTCCGTCTTAAACAAGAGATAAACTTCTCAAATACCACTGCCCTCATCATAGCCGAGGTCCTGCACTTGTATATTCAACAAGGCATCTCTAAATACCTGTTGAAATACCTGCTGCTTCCTCTTTTCCCACCTTCCACCCTTCTCTTGCCAAATCACTAGTGCTGTCAAACACTTAACTTTCTCTGAAGTCATGCAAGTCTTGCAGAAAATTTATTTCTGAGTCAACGTGACTTAGATTAACTTAAGAGAAAGTGAATGACAGAAAGAAAGTGCTTGTAGAACAGTACACACAGAGTATGGGGAGTAAACATGGCTGCACAGGTACCTCCTCCCAGCCCAGTAGCTTCTGCAAGAATATGAGCCTGAAGTCGTTCTGTCATTTGATAAATAGTTAATCCTCAAGCATTTTAAGATTGCAGACAATGAATAAACTTAACTCTCAGGAGACATGTAAACATCTTTGTACGTTATAGTGATGCAATAACTGAAGAGACCGCTATTAAAGAGACTGCTCATTATGATGACCTACTGTGATGTGAGACAAATGCCATCAATAACAAGAGGTTGTGTCTAGTTACAGTCACCTTTTTCCTAATCTTTGGCTGCTAGCTGACTTCTGCACTTTATCAGTATTTTTGATGATGAACAAGGAACTGTATTAATGCAAATCATAATGTCCTTGTTGTCTTTCAGTGCATGATGTGTCTAATTATTTCCTTTGAAGAACATGTGCTATCATCTGCAAATGCCTATTTTCTGAAAAGGATATTGTAGGGCAAATAACCCCCAAAAATAGCACCCAAAAGAAATAGTGCTAAAGCTGGTATATTTTTGATGGGCTTAAGTAGATGATGTACAGATGGTTAATAAGAAAAGAGTGGCTCACCTTTAAAGATGGTCAAGGCTCACTGATAACTCCACTAGGGAGGGATCTCCAACCAGAGATCCTTCCCTGGTGGTGGTCAGCCCTTAAATGGGGTCTTGGGAGAGGTGGAGTCAAACTCCACCCCTTCCAATCACACTCACTTGTGCCCCTGCGGCTGACCCAGTGCTCGCCTCAGGTGATCAATCAGTGGTTCAGGCCGTGATTCAACAGTTCCCATACAGATATGGTTTTTCGGAATGCAAACGTTAGTATGTTTACCTTCTGTGTTCTGCGTATTAGCTGGTTTTCCAAAACTGAAGCAATTTAAAAAAAATACAGAGACCCCTGGAACTTTACCAGCTGACACTTTTTCATGGATCAAGGTATTGTAACTGCTGAACGATGTTCCTTAGAAATTTTAAATGGTCTTTGTGTGTAGTGGACTGAACCACAGCTGCTCAAAGGCTTGAAGTTTGTTACCTGTGACAGAGTGGAAAATCCTCCTATCTCTTTGCCCTTAATATCCTGTCTATCCAAGAAAATGGAGAAAGAGTGTAGCTTTTTCCATCTCCTTGCTATGTTCTCTCCCTGACTGAAAGGTTTATGCATTTTTATTTTTTTTCACTGACTTTTTGCTACTCTAATATAAAATAACCAGGATCTAAGAGCCAGAGGTGCTCTTTTTTTTTTTCTGCTAGTTGGGATACTGCACAGTAAAATGCAATGGGCTTCCTATTTTTCTGTCTCTTACAACGTAGTCTGGTCTAATGTTGTAAGCTGTAGCTTTTATTTTTTTTATTTTTATTTTTACAGTTTACAGCATTTGTAGTTATTCTGTGATTCCAATTTTGCAATGATAGGATGTCATGGTTTGTAAAGTACAAACAATGCTGTGCATTTAAGTAAGGACGTGTTTAATAGTTTGACAAGGTCAGCAGTAATCTCTATTGCATAGTACTTGCTGGAGACATAAAGTCTCTGGGCAGAATCTTTTGTGTTCAGGGAACAAGCAGAGGAAAAGGAGAATGGAAAAAATAGCAATCACGCAAAGAAAGAATTCTTAGATGAAGAAAGATGCTAGATTTGTTCCAAAGAATGGAGTTAAAGCTGTTTGGCAAGATGGAAAACTGAATCTAATTTTCTCAGTTCAATACAGAGGATTTCTCTTGTTTGGAATCAATAAACCATAGAAAGAATGAGAAATATCATGAACAAGATGGAGAAAAGAGAAAATATGGGACCCCATGGGAGCTAGATGTTCTAGGGAACTGTGGTAGTTGGGATTAATTTTGGATTTTATGCTATCTTCTCTAATGACTTGCTGATTTGGTTGGCATGACAGTCTCTGTACTCTTCCTGGGATAGTAAAAACTTGTTTCCTGTGCTGTCAAAGAAAAGAAGTAGTTAATAAGTCAACTCAACCCCTGCACTTATTTACTGTAATTGAAGTGGTAAAGAAATATATCAGAACAACAAATACCAGTGTCTTCATGCTATGAATAGTAAGTATTTAATGATGTCCAGTGATTTACGATTACAGAGTAAATTTGAGAAGCCTTCTCTTCTAAAAAAAAGCTACATTTGTTTATCAGAATTGGTGATTATCATAGTTTACCATGTAAGATAAATAAATAAGCTTTTATTTTTCCTATACATAAATATCTTAAATAGGGAGATTAAGATGAACCCCAAAAAATAGATGGGTTAGGAAGGTGAGATACACATATTTGGATGATGGTATTTTTTTTTCACCTGAGTTGTGGAGTTATTCAGTCCTCTAGAGATCTGCTTAAACAGTGTTGCACAGTTTCCTCTGTGAGGCTGCGAAGCTGACATGAAGAGGAAAAAAAAAGAGAGAATACAATAATAACTGTGTGTAATTAATTCATCTGTTATGAAAAAATGTGGGAATTAAGGCCCAAGAATGTGAATTCTTATCCTATATTGGTTAGTGTGGGTATACATCTGTTGCATTAACAAACATATTGAAAGGACATGTAAGAAAACAGTAGCTGGATCAAATATGAATTTGAAGTGTTTTTCAGATGTTACAGTATTTGTGATGTTACAAAAATACAAATGGAGCTATTGTTGTCATGGTTCTGCTTTAACATGCTATCCAAGTATTTAAACGTGTTCAAATGTGTGAAATTTGAGACAGAATGCATCTGAAGGGATAATCCTTACGCTAAGCAAACCATGACATGTCTGATCTGAAATTCTTTAAACTGCCACTAGATGGTAATACTAACGTTTAAATGGTCTGAATTTCGGCTCCCTAACTTTTTCATTTTTCAGAGCAATGCAGAAAGTATATTTGATGCTGGTACACGTAGTCTAGAAGCAAAACGTTCACCAACTGCTATGGAAAATTGGAAACAGAGAAACTCTAAGCGTTTTTAATTTCAAAATCACTTTTAGAGACATTTCTGAGTAAAGATCATTCAAACATACCCCATCCTATTTTTGCTCTTCTTTAAAATGCGTTCTATGCAGTAGTGAGGATATGAATGCCATGTAGCTACCATTTTGTAGTTCAGCATTAAAAAGGACAATACCAGTCATTTTTGGGGCATTTCAGAGAGCTGCAAAGCAGTTTTTGGAACAAAAAATATGGGTATGTTTTTTTCAAGAACCATTTTATACCATTCCTGCAGCATAGTACAATAGATTCTGCTTTTCAGATACGAACTGGAGTATTTGGCATTGAGAAAAAGATGCAATTTCATGGAAATGCTACACTTTATTCACTTCATTTGAAGGTCCATTTATAATGGCCTATTTTCCTAAGATCTGTAGTTTGATGCTAACTGTGAGGCTAGATTTAACAGTCAGTGCAGTTCCCTCTGTTAGTGACAAGCATGCCCATCTCAGTGATGAACCTGAACTCTGAATCTCCCCATTTATATCAGGGTTCTTCTATTTCCTGGTAATAAAGAGGTATTAATATGCAACTTAATTGATATTATTGACTCTACCATGTCTTAAGGTTATTTTCCTTAGCTGAAGATAAGTTTATCAATGTTCTTCAACTTAGTAAGCTATTTGGCTTACTTAAATATTGCATATTTAAGAGTTGGTAAATCCAATGGGAAAATAATTGATAGCAAAGCACAACTCCAGTGCCTCCTTCAGTTTTCTTATATGACATGGAAAGAAATCGAGGTGGATAACAACAAAGGTTTCAAAAAGCACCGTACAGTGTACATTTCCATGTGAAAGACAGGAAACGCTATTTTCCATCACGTGTAAAAAAAGAAAAAAATGAAATCTTAGTTAAAAATTATTCATTAATGCCCTTGGAGCAGTGGAAATTTTCTTTCTGAGAAAAGGTGAAACTAGTCTTGAGTGCTCAAGTAATCTAGAACTGCAGACTGGTCTCTATGGAGATTTAAAAGTGTGAGAATTAGCTATTTAATATCTGTCTGATAAGGAAGATGAAGCAACTATGACTTTAAAGAATTGCTGCCTCTCATGATGAGGAAAAAAATTTTGTTTTCTGATTGTTAGTTCCTCTGGAGTATCACTCCCAGTAGCTTTACATTTCTAGAAATCATTAACATTATCATTATTTCTGACTAAATGTGCTTGTAATCAGATAGCAATCATCAGATCAGATTTGCAGATCTTCTAAAATCTAATATATTTTCAGTAACAATGAACCCCTTACATTTGTAAGGCAGATAAATCTAAGTTGTGAAGGCACAATTTAAATCTCAATGAGTGAATAAAAAAAAAACCCTGCTGCTCATTAAACCATATATTCAAATGTAATTTTGGGGGAGGTTAGTTGCTACATCCATAGAGTCACCTCTTTAAATTATGAATGCTATTAAAGAGGACCAGATGTCCCATTCAGATGATTTTGCTTCCAGAATTTTTCCTGTAGGTACTATATGAAGTTAATGATTTTGGCTTAAAAATAGTGAAGTCAGCTTGGAAGAGGAAGCTGTCAATGAACAGGACAAGAATTGACTCTTTTGAGACAGCTATTTTTAGAGTTGGCTGAGGAAGTATTATTTGTTGTTTATTGGCTAAGCCAATAAATATGCTGGCCTGTGAATATTTCACTTTTCAAGCTTGGCACCGCGTAGGTGGTGAGAGTTCTTGAGTCAGTATTTCACCATGAAAGGAAGGAATGTGCCAAACTCAATGCACAAATCGTGTTTTTAATGAAAAATTACCATAGTTTTGGGTAGTTCACTATACAAAACATTGTACCGAAAAACAACTGAACTGAAAGATCTGGACACCCAAGTGTGCGTACTTTTTGTCTACTTTCCATAGGTTTCTTTAGGTCTACGTTGTTCCATCATGATCTCATTGCATCTATTTACATAAATGCAATTAGTTTTCAAATACAGTATGTCATTTCGACTTTATAGTCTCAGCCAACTTGTTCCCTCAGTGAGAATTGAAATTTCTTATTAGTAAATCAATGCAAGACCTTGCAAGCTTGCATTCTTCCATTTATTTAACATGTTAATCTGCTAAACAGTGGGGTTTCTATCTGGGAACTCTTCAGGAGTTCTTGGAAACATCAACATTTTGGATCATCAGATGATGTGTCTGAAAGACTCTCTTTTGCCCTAAGATGTGTTCAACAGTGTGTTCCTGTTGATGCAGAAGGACAATTGCCTTTTCTGTTTTATAGTGCTGGAGAGCTGATTATATGGCCATGAATGGTGCTGCTGATGGATGTTCTGCACTGTATGCACTTCTCTTGCTGTTAGAAAAATGTTATGCTGGAACCATAGAGACTGAGAACAGAGTTCTTTATTTAATAAGAGAAGAATCTGCTAACTCTGTGATCATGGAAGCCATTAATAATCAAAGACAGGCTTCTAATACAACAACAAAACTCTAAAGCAAAACCAAAACTTTTTCCTGTTTTCCTGTTATCATGCTTTTTGGAGTCTATTTCTCCCTTGACATCCTCTATTTATTGTTTAAGAGATAGAAGGAGAGAAAACAGAGATGTTTTCAGAAGAGATTATAGGAAGCAGCAGCAGAAAGGGACTGGCAGCCTATTACCATATGGCAAGAATTTGAAAGGAATTATTCTGAATGGAGCTGAATAAGTGAGAAGTAATGCTATCTGTGTATGTTATATTTTGAAGTATGGCCTGCTCCAGTTCAACCAAAGCAAATAAACAGACTTCCTCTGGTTAGCTCTTGAATTTTTATAGCCAATGGGACCTATGCTGATAAATAAAATTATGAGTAATACCTAAATTCTTGAAATGCAATATTATAGCATAATATAAATGTAATTTAAACATTGCTACATGAATCAAGTGAAACCCAAAACTTGAAGGGAAAACAAAGCTAACAGTAGAGAGGGAAATACATTAAACTCAGTGTTTGCTATAGGATGCATTAGACTTCAAAAGTGTGGAAGTGGAGAATAATATAGAATAATATAAGAGACAAAGGCGTAGATGCAGAGAACAGTAGCAAATAAGATGATAGACAAATTAATCTGAAACTAAGCTCACAGATGCTGGCATGTCTAATTGATGCATAAGCAAGGGGATGATGTGGAAATTCGACACTAATATTGGTACTTTATTTTGTGGCTGTTATTAATGGCCTACCTTACGAGCGAGTTGAGCTCTACAGTACGTCATTTCACCTGTTATACTGTGCTGCATAATAACTGTCCGACTGTAAAATCCTTTTTAACCCCAAGAGAAAATTGTGCAGTCTGGCATGTAAGACATTTTCAGGGCTTTCTGCCTGGTGAAGATTACACCTCGTGTAAATGCAGCACATTAAAAAATTTCTATTGTGTGAGCGGATATAAAGGGAAGGCAAGAGGAAATATAGAAGTAGCATAATGGATTATTATATGCACTCAGTGAAATAGAGAGAATGATTATCTAGTGACTGCTGCAAATTATAATGCCATAATACCTGGCATATTTTGAAAAGCTGTGCTCTATTTGCAAAGAAGCAAAGATGGGTATGATTATAATGTAGCCTGATGAGTCTTCACCAGGCAATGGGTGAAATTTAGAGCAATAGAACTATTGTGATTTGGATGCAGACAGATCCACTTCACAGGCTGAACAGTGATAGTAACTCTACAAAAAGTCTAGTAGAAAGGAGACATAGCAACTTTGCATTCTGAAAAGGCATCTTTGGCATGCACAGTTTAAATCTTTGAGGAAAAATGTGTAGAATTGCAGTAGCCAGCAGCAAGTTTCTCAACACGGCCTAGACTTTTCTGCATTTGATTGGCTGTTGACAGATTAAAAATGAAGAGAGGAAAATAATACGAACCAAGATATTTTTAAGCTATAGCAAATGACTATATAGTAAATTAGAGGAAAGAAGCACATTAATTATATGTCATAGTGAGTTTGAAAGCAAAATAATGCAAATCTGTAGTTTTGTCAAGTACAGTCTCTTAGTTACTGCTTATGGAGATGTGAATTACAGTTAAAAAAATGTCTTAAAATAGATACGAGTGGCACAAGGTCAGGATTTAATACAAATCATAGGATCATAGAATCTTTTAGTGAAAGAAACCCTTTAGGTCATCTCGTCCAACCCCCCCTGCAGTGAACAGGGACACTTACAGCTACATTAGGTGTTCAGAGCCCTGTCCAGCCTACGTTGAATGTTCCCAGGGGCGGGGGATTCATAACCTCTCTGTGCAACCTGTTCCAACGTCTCACCACCTCCTCCTTACATCCAACCCAAATGTCTCCTCCTGTGGTTTCAAGCCATTTCCCCTTGTCCTTTCACAGCAGGCTCTACTAAGGAGTCTGTCCCCTTCTTTCTTATAACCCCTGTTTAGATAGTGAAAGGCTGCAGTGAGGTCTCCCTGGAGCCTTCTCTTCTCCACTTTGCAGTTAACTTATTTCCCAATTCACATTTGTCTCATAAAAAAATAAATGTCAACATTTTTTTCTTTTATCCTTTTGATGAAATGTTATTTTAGCTCTTTAAGAAGAGATCCACAGTGGTACATATTTTAAATATGTAATATCTTCATGTTTGCAGGTATCCTGGTGAGTCTTCTTGCTTCACAGATTGTCAGTGTTTCTAAAGATGAGATTTTTCTTAGAAATAAATAAGGAAATTATTGCTTCTGCCTAGATCCTTTAGAGGAGAGGAAAATAATCCAAATGTATGGCCAGTCTTCTCTGTTCCCGTTATCATGCATGGTACTGTGTCAGTGATGGTGTATTTGGAAGCACAGACCAGCAGCAGCTCACTGTCCCTCAGGTAAGATGCTTAAATAGTTATTCCATACTAAGAATATTCTTCATCCTTGAAATGTGAAACTTCAGATTTTAGCTTAGTCCATGAGGACTAATTTTGCAAGCTGTAGCTGGGGATCTGTTGTCAACTGAAAGTGAACTAATTCAGTCCTTTGACTTTATTCCATACCTTGTGTTATAAAATACATACATATTAAATTCTTAATCAGAATCACTTATTACTTTTGAGACACTATTTACAACTGCTAATTATCTATGTTTCTGTTCAAATCTCTTGTGTAGAATAGCAGCTGTGCTATCATTTCAGTACCAACTGGCAACCAATGCAGTTGAAATATGAGCATGCTTCATTAACAAACATCGAATGGGAAAAAGCAGGAGATAACAGAATCAACTCGGAAATTAGTGAAAGAAAGCTTTCTTAATTATTATTATTATTATTATTTTTTACTATGGAAAATATATTTCTTATAGCCATTTACAAGTCACCATTTAAATGTTCTATAAAAGTAAGGAAGTAGTGCATCTCACTCATCATTTACTTTATTCTCCATCATCTGCAAATAACACTTGAAAAATATTCTAACATAAATGCAGCTACTGAGTCTAAAAGCTTTTTAAAAGCCATATAAAATTACTTCAGATGGAAATAACAGTCTTTTCTTCACCAACAGCAAGAACAGAATGTGCAGTCACCAGCAATACGGTAATATTGAGAAAAAAATAGTTGAGAACTTCACTAGATTAATTTCTCATGCTATCAATCACACTGTATTACCCAAGGTTCTGGGCAACGAGTGCCCCAATTTGATTTTGTGATATATCAATAATCTTGCTAAGATTTTGAATGTCCTACTTTATAAATAGGTTTATCAAAAAGATAGCTGTAGTCTGATGTGCCATATAAGCATAATCCTGACACAGAAGTATAGTGATACTTTCCTGAATAGGTACAAGCTGTACAGGAAAGCTCTTCTGCTCCCATTATTCTGGCCTTCCCTGAGCGGGGACTGCTGACAATAAACAAAATGTTCATGGATAACTATTTGGAAATAAAGAAGGTTACCATATAGCAGGCTGTGCTATTCCTACAATAGTAGGAATACATCCTGCTCTTTATTTTTCTTCTGTGCACTTTTGTTCCAAAAGACCCTTAATGAAAGGTACTGAGGGATTTAGATGAGCATTGTAGGTTCTTGTCTGTGTAAATAAAGAAGTGAGACAATGCAGCAATGTTCTCTGACTACATCTGGGAGTCACTTGATTATTAGACATCCATATGGAATTTAAACCTTTTGGCCTTTTTCTGCTTAAGTGATGTATGGAGGAATGAATCTTCAGTGACGTTCCTGAGTCAAATGAAAGTTATTAATATGGTCAAGTGCCTGTGCATATGTTCCCTGAATACTTGGCTTCCATTTATTCTTCTCTGATAAAATTGTAAAATACCATTAAAAGTAGAATCTATCCTTGAGCTATCTCATCTGTGGGTGCACAATTATAGATTGTCAACAGATGTTGAGATGTTCTTCCCTTATAAACAAATATTTTGCTATGTGATATGATAGGTCCAATGAGAGCACATGATGCATTTAAATTAGGGTGTTTATTACAGAAGTGTGGTTAAAAAACTTTATCTATGACACTGAATATTTAAAAAAGTTTCTTCTTGTTCTCTTGGGACTTCTACAATTCAAAAGCCTGAATTCAAGATAAAAATCTAAAGGGACAAAAGGAGGGAATAAAACTCTGTTGACAGATGGGGAAGGAAAGGAGCATGAAGCACCCAAAAGGTACTTGGAATATGACAATTCTTCTCTGTATTTCTTTCTTGTGGTTGCTTTGGGAGTATAACAGAAAGCCAGCCTCAATTTATGCCCTATCAAATATTTATATAAATTACAGATGTGACTCCTTTTTATCTCTGTGCCACAGACATCTTTAGTTTTAGATGTTTGTCTTTCCAGTGCACAGTCTTTGTTTTGTCTGTTCTCTCCTGTGGTTCCAAACAAACATCTTCCTAGCTCCACGTTTGTGTTTTAGCATCAGCTGTGCTGTATGTCACTACATTCTCTTTCGTGTTTGACTGCCTACCCAGTGTCAAAGTTGAACTGGCTAATCAGAAGCAAATTTCTTAAAACAGCCCTTACATAGGAAAGTATTTCAATAATCTTTTCCCTCCTTCCTTTTCCATTTTCCCTCTTTTCCTTTTTTCTTTTCTCTTTTCTTCTTCCTTTTTTTTTCTTTCTTTTTATTTATTTATTTATTTTTAGGGAGGAGCAGAATGAGTGTTATTTGTTTGTTTGTTAATTTGTTGTACAAAAGGTTCCCATAAGACTAAAAGCACTCTCTTCTTTTTTATTCTTATTTCTCTCTTCATTATTACTAAGAACCAATCAGTATCTTATTCAAGCAGTGCATCTTCCAGAACCAAGAAGATCTGATGATTGAGACTGTATAGACGCCTTCATTTACCCCAGCTACTGATATTTCTGAGCTTTCTTGGGTTTGCTTGAAAAATCAAGATACAGGACAAGTAGCAAAATTGATTTGCTGCACTCTTTTCAAAAACTAGCTACTTGACCCAGAAAGGTCTCTTTCTCTTCCTTCTCTCTATTGCCATTGGTTTATCTTTTTCTTTTTTCCCCAGTTATTTCACTATTTGATCTCAGAATTGTTTACCAGTGAATGCAATATCATTCTCCAATTTTTTAGATGAGGAAAACTAAGAGCAAGAAAAAAAATCTCTTGCCTACTGTCACTGAAGGCCACTTCATACTTCATTTTTCTCTGTCAAGTTTGATTCTTTCCAGAGGGAGGGTTCTCTGTGTCATGACAACATAGACATTATGTGAGGGAAAGTTGATTTCAGCTTTGTAGAAAATTATCAGAGCATCCTGGTAATGAGGCTTGTGTTCCTGAAGCCCATTCATGTGTTGAATTATTTGTCCACTCGTATAGCCATTCATTCTTCAGGACAGAAAATTTTGTGTTTCCCTGACCATAATTCTTAAGGAACTTTTTATTACCAATATTGTATGTTTTTATTTCTATGTTTTATAATGCATCAACAAAACTCACAGGTTCACAGACAAGGGTATTTCAAGTATTTAGGACATTTTTACTCGTATGCAAATGCTTCTGGACTAATTCTTATATGAGCTATTCTAATACCTTTTTCTTCTAGTACTTTATTACAGTTTCTAAAAATCCTGGTAACCTTCAGTCAAGGATTATTAACGTACCTCTTAGTTTTCCTTTTTATTTTCTTTCAATGAAGTCGCATTACAGGAACAATAACAGAAGCAGAAATTTGCTGAAGCAATTTTCCTGTTCTGTTAGATTGCTCATGAGGGACGTAGTTCTTTCTCTTACAGAAGGGGAAATAAAAGATGTTGCTACCATATCAGATCAAGGTAAGCCAGTCATAGAGGTAATGGGATACAGACTGAGGAAGAAATCTTTGATGTGAGCCCAGTTGTGCTTCAAAACTAAGCCTGACTGACACTGCTTGAACCACCAAGAAATGCAGCTCCTATTGTGTTCTGAGGAATTCACTGGTACTTATTAAATGAGTTAATCATGAAAACGAGTACATAGAAAAATTATTTTCCCATACTAGCTTTTTTTTTCTGACTAGAAAAGGTGTTTCTGGTTGGAAAAATCTGTGCTCATAAATGCGTTGAGTAGCGGTATGCAGTTTTTGTATTCCTAAATATAACACAGAATGAATGTCACAATAATTCAGTCATATTTACATGTCTAATTTTAACTACCAAATACCTGAGACTAAGAACCTTTCTGTGGTAGGGACTTTTCCAAAGAATGTGATGCTAGATAAACATATATGATGCATTGACAGATAAAAATATTGAAGTATAACAAATTTTCAAATGAATACTAACATTTTCCTGTGGCTTTTCCCAAGGCACTTATTGTTCTTGGTAGAATTTCCTTTTAGGATCTAGGTCCAGAAGCAAAACAGCAAGTCCCAGTTCTACTTAGTGACCATGTCTTGCTGTGAGATTTTTCAAAAAGCAGTGGTAAGCTGTGCTTCCATTCCTGGATCTAAATACATGATGTATTCCCAAGACCACCCAAGTATTAATTTATTCAGTCAGGTGCAGACAGAGGAATCAGGAACTCAGAGATGTTGCTTGAGAATTTTTCCCTAGATCATACAAATGTGTTTTTAATAATTTTATTGCGTAACATTGATTTTGTGACAGTACACAATTTCTTGGGGAGGGACACTTAATCAGGGAGAATAGTAATTAAATTCTAAAATTTCTAATAATTTTCTAATTAGAATTCTAATTTAATTAGAAATTATTTACTATGAATGTGATAAACAGTTTGCCAAGAGGAGCTGTGGTTCTGTATAGAGTTAGTCTATCAACAACTTTTTCTTAATTTTGCCCTGAACATTTGTTCAGTTTGAAATACTTGGTTGCCAAGGATGGTAAAACATGTCTCCTTATTCTAAAAATTCCTCATGATGAGCACCAGCAGTAGAGAAATTACATATAATTCTGCTCAGGAGCAGCAGGACATGTTATTTATTGTATGTTTGTATGAGAAGTATTTCCTCTTACTGCTACCCAAGCAGTTTTCAGTAGAGATTACAAGCAGATTGGAATCCATGGGGAATTAGATATCTCTAGGTGTTTTTTTCTTGAAAGCCTGCCCAGTTTTCTTCTTCTGGAATGAGAAGATGTAGATCCCCAATGAAATAAAAATATATAAAATGTTCCTTCCCTTTTTCATTCCTGTAGTAATATGCATGGCTGCGCATATTAAGCAGTGGAAGGCTAACAAAAACTCTGGGCATGCCGTGCCTCCTGACAGACAAATCTTGTCAAAGCAAACAGACTCTTCTTGTATTTCACTGACATAAATTCTCCTAACAATTTTGGGGGTACTTTTTTTTTCCCTATGCAAGACTGTCACAGGTGCCAAATAAAAAACAGATTGCAAAGCTTCCCACCATGGCAAGCAAGTGAAAAATTGTTAAATTATCCTAGATAAAGAAGCAGAGATATGGAGTCATGGTATGCTTCTTGCTACCATGGAGATGTTTGTTGCCAGTGAGATTTTTCAGGGTGTTGGTTTTCAGACAGGCAGTGGTAGTTTGCAATTTCAGCTGGTTTAAATGTGCTATACCATGTTTCTTATTTCTTCCCAGTTTCGTTCACAAATACTACATCTGTGTCATCTGCAATTCCTCAAACATGATACCAGTTTTATAGTTGGGTAGCCCCCAAGATCACAAACACATTCCTCTATTCAATGTATTCCTCTATTCTACGTATTTCCCTCCCCATACTTTCTGTTGCATTATGAGATGTATCTGAGTGAGACTGTCTAATTGCCAGTTGCCAGCTTACTTACTGAGCTGTGGAAGAGTTGTTTGGGCAAGATTGTCTCAGCCTTCAGTGTATCAGGATTTCTTTGAGGACTGTGCTACATTTCCGTGGGCAACAAATTCAAATTTGCAGTCTTTATAATATATCCACCCTCCCTTGTACAGGCCTTTAATTCCACATTTTCCTAAATTTCACTTCAGAACTCCTCATTTCAGAAGGTCATTGAACAAAAAGATAAAATAAATTATTTCTTAGAAATATACAATTTTAATAAAGTTAAAGGAGGCTCTGTGTCTCTTAGGGTCTTGATGAAAAGTGAAACTTCATCCTTAGAAATGGAAAAGTTTTCTTTCTCTGGAGGGCTCTTTCTTTCTTTCTCATTATTTGGGTTTGGTATCTCACTGATCTTACTTTGTTCCCTTTTTCGGTTTTTCTTTTTCAGGCAGCTTAAGCTTTGTGACAGTTGATAGATGTTCTCAATTGAGGGGAAATTTCACAGGAAATAAAAGAGATTAGGAGGACACTTGCTACTTCTATCTCACCAGGTTCACCAGAGGGAGAACTTTCATGTCCCAGATGGGATTAAGCTAGTTGATCAGAGGTTTGGTTGATGATTGGAATCAGATAAGCCCGATGCATCTTCCTAAGTTGTCTCTACACACTTGCATTTAGGCCAAGTCCATCTAGAAGAAAACTGTTTTCACTTTTTTGATAGGCAGAGAAGGGAAAGAAAAGGTAAATGAGAACAGAGAATGTTAAACCTATCCAGAAACCATAGAGTTTTTTTTTTTTTTTTCTGTGTGTGTATGTGCTGAAAGAAACTACCACTCTCACTACTGCTATGTTTATTATTACATTATCTCAGACAGAGTTAAACTTGCTGATTTAGAGATTCAAAATAATTAGGCTTTTGCCTCTATCTTACTCTCCAAAACAAATTCAAATGAATTCATTAGATGACATTAGTTAGCTTCCCTGATTATGATTCAGCTTGTATGTGTATCTTTTAAATTCAGAGTAGCTCAGCTCAAAAAGCCACAATTGATGATTCTTACATAGTAATTTGGATACAGTGATCTCTGCATATTTATTTTTTCCTTACAGCTTTGAGCTATTTGTAAGTATTGTATTTGTACTTCTTGCATGTATAATTTGTTGTTCATTGAATACAGGGGCATTATGACTGATGAACAAAGGATGAAAATCTGAGCATATTATAGGATTCTATGAGAAAAGCATGACAGTTTTATTCACAAAAGTTTTTACATTAGGTATGTTCCCTCTTAGTGTGTGGTCATGGAAGAAGTACTACATTATAGGATCTTTAAATTCCAAAAGAACAGCTAAGAAAACTATCTTTTATGATTAGTCTGACAGATGGGAGGTGAATAGTTGGTTTTACAAGAGTGCTAGATCATCTTTATACTAGTGAAGAAAATTAGATTTTTGTCTTCACAGTTCAAGTGTTTTCTACAGCAAAAGTGTTATTTTCTTAGACCCTCATGTGTGAAATAGGTGAGGGATTAGAGTGTACTGTGCTTTTTAAGACTATCACTACAAACACAGTCCAGCTTTCACCACTGCTATTACTGTTTGCATGAAATATTTTTCCCAAATATAATTTTATTTATGAAATGAGAGTTATTGCATAAAATACTTGATGTAGAAATATAGAATGTTGTTGGAAGGGGAACATCAAATTGGGCATGTGTAATGGCACCCTCTGCCAGCAGAAATGAGGAAATGCTGCAAAAAGAAGGAAAGGCATGCTCATGCATATCTGAAGATCTAGCTTTGGAGAAAATAACTCCAAGAGGAGGGATCTCCACCAAGAGATCCTTCCTCATCGTCAGTCAGCCCTTAAATGAGTGAATCACTTTCACCTGTGCTTCCAGGGCTGACCACATCTTTTCTCCAGGTGCTCAATCAGTGGTTCAGGCCACGATTCAGAAGGTTCCCATACAGCACAGTAACACAGAAATCATCCCCCATTCTTAAAGTATAATAAAAGTTACCTATGTCAAACTACATATTCAAATTTACATTTGAATGCTTTGCATTTTATTTTGCTTATTAGCCTTTGTTTCTAGTGTGACAAACATAACTAGAAGACACGCTGATAGAGTAACTTAATTACTTGATGACTGACAAATAAAAACAAAATATCAAGACACTGTAATTTTTTCATCTGTTTCTGGAGTGTACATGGCTTCAGCCATTTTCTGAAAACAGTGTTGTTTGTACAGAATGCTTTACGAGCTGAAGAGCATCACAGCATTAATCTCTGACCCAGCAACTCAGCAAGCAGGTTGCCTTTTAGACTGTGTTCTTACAGAGTAGGATGAGTACATTTGGGATAGGGATGCTCCTAGTTCTTGTATCTGCTGTGAGTCAGACTATGTGGTGCTTTAATTCAGAAGGAATATCTCTAGATCAAATGAGCTCTGAACTGTAGACACGCAAGAAGCTATTTCAACCCTGGGGTCTCAAATGAAAAGAAAGAGCTTAATTTCTGGTAAAGTACCAAAGCCTTATAAATCTGAAGAGAGAACTACTGTGTCAAGCTAGTATATGGGCAGCAGTTGTGAACAAGGAGAGCTAGCTCTGTTACTTGACCACCTATTTAAAGTGAGGTAATTCTATTAGCAATGAGATTTGAGATCAACAGTGGAAATAAATTATAGTGTGCTCAAACTCTAATATACCCTTCTGCCTTGAGACTTCAATTACAAATGGCCTGTAATTGGTATTTTTTCTTCTTATCATCTTTAAAAATTTCATGCACTTTATTGATGGAATGTTTTAACTGTATGTGGTCACTGAAGAGAAAGAATGAAAAAGGATAATTAAACTGAATTCAGAACCTCTGTATTAAATATATATATATATATATATCAGGATAATGTTTCAGGTTTACTAGTAATTTTTTATATTCAGGTATATATAATATTCATGTTATAAGTTAATTTGATATCAAGCCAGAGCCCAACATCAGATCATACTTCCAAATCTGGGTCTGATAACTTTTTTGAATTCTGTGTGTTAGAGCAAATCAATGTGCTGTTCTTGAATGGATGAAATGACAAGTCAAGGTACATAAGTGGCTTAGGTTTCTATGTCCTGAAAAATGCTAGCTGGAAATAATGAGGCTAGTTTCTGTTTCCCAGGAGCTGTGTGATGAAAGGATCTTAAAGTTAGATCTTAAAGTTAGGTTTTCAATCTTAGCTGAATCTCTACCTTCCACCTGAGAGCTGAATTATTTTTTTCCTCTCTGTCTCCATCAGATGAAAACCAGGTTAATTTAAGCCATCATGAGAGCACAGTAGCAGCATCCGCTCAGATAATTGTCTTGTTTGCTGATGGCTGTTGCTTGTTAATGAGTCCTGTGCCTCTTCGCTGCAAGCTGAGAGCCCTTGTTTGTGGACACAACAGCAGTGATGTCTGGAGAGTTTATGATGGGTTATTTGACAAAAAAGATGACTAATTTATTGCAGTGTACTTTCAGTTAAATGTGTACCAGCAACAGTTTGGAATAGAAAGAAACAGAATCCTAGCAGGCAAACCTAGTAGCATTTAGATGACTATAATAACTTCTTTCTGATGTCCTCAAGGTAAACTCAGTGTTTACTGGTGGGGTCGAATTACCACAGGTAGTTATTTTACCTGCTTTTTCTTTTCCTCAGTTCTCTGTTAAACCTCAGTAACCTGTTTTTTTCCCCTTAACAGTCTCCAGTATTTTCTGCTTCACTATCCCTATCAATCCTGTGATGATACTGGAGCTGGAATGGGCAACTCTCATGGCTACTGCCCTTTGCCTTCCTTTCCCTACATCCCAGACCTGAAAAGTTGAGGAAGATGCTGCAATTAACTAGGGGAAGATTGAAAAAAAGAATGGCAGAGAAAATCATGTTGAATCATGTCGTACAGCAAGGTCACTTCAACCCCAGGTAATCTAGTTTTCTGATAAATCTTCATCACAGCTTTGTGTAACAAAATTGATATGGTTAAATACTCTCACTTCTGCAGGAGCTTTGACATTTTGTCACCTGTCTGCTGAAATGGCTATTGACGTCCACTCAGAAGATTTGTATATGTTTTTCTTGGCGCATTTTTCCACATCTTTATTGAGTACTAGAGAGAATGTTTAAAATACGATTTTTATACAGAAGTAGATTTCTGTAAGAGCTTTGCCATTTGTTAAAATCTAGGTTTATTGCCCACAGAAACCTGGAACTGGGATTCCTCTTCATAGACTACCAATGCATTTCCATGAGCATTTCAGATTCACTGTTCTCCATACTACTGGTATATTGGTAGGTGTGCGTTTTCTGTATTTTTTTGTTAGTAAATTCTCTCCCAGATATGGCCATATCTGTACAAAAAAGATCAGAAGGAGTAGCTATCTTCTTTACTTGGGACGTGCCTGCAATTCTTTTAGACTACAAATAAGCTTGTTGTATGCACGTGGGTATTTTTACATCAGACTGCAGCTTTCCTATTTAAATACAGGTAAAGAGGAGAGTTCTTTTTTAACGAAGAGAGTTTTTCTTATTTAATGAAGTTGATTTCTAATGTTTCATTCTAGCTTTTGTCACCAATAATATATACTTCTTTAAACTGGAGAGTGAGGAGCAAAACAGGGGGAGAAGGAGACCTTTCTTCTAGTTTGCAGTACACTGAGATAATTCAGGCTTGAAATAAATTGAGGGTGATATTCATTAGCGCTCTCAATCTGAAACTTCAGCTATAAATATGCTTATGAAATTTAAGAGAAAAATACTTCTCAACTGGAGAAATGATATCCTAATGAAGGATTATAATTCTTTAATATAGAAGGTGTATTTCAAATTGTTAAACTGTGTATCTGACACTTTTTATTTACTCAATTAATTTTATAATTTTAATTATATTGTAGCAATATGAATTTAATCTGCACTCTTGAAATTGCAAGTACAAAACTTTGGACTGAATTGCTAATTAGAAGTACTGACGCTAGTCTTTTTTAAGTCATAAAGATTTTATGAGGAAAAAAACGCCTAGAATAAGGAACAGATAAAATATTCAGTGACAATAATTGGACAAAAACATAGAATTGAAAGATATACCCTGTTTTTAAATGGGATCGATGCAATGTTTGACTTGTCTACTGGGAATGATGAGCTCTGTAGAAAAACTTCTGTCAAGTGAGGAAAACAGGGGACTGCTCTTTCTGTTCACAGGACTTGCTTGTGTGATTCAGGTCAGAATAACAAGAAAATACCAGAAATGACTTAGACTTCTAGTGAGTGCTGGCACAAGTTCTCAAAATAGGTAAGATGTGTGATCAGAATGACAGAACTGCTTCCTAGTGATGGAATGGCTTCTTGAAAAAGAGATATAAAAGCAGTCTAGTCTGAATAAGAGGTGCTTCTGTAACACTGCTTTCTGTTGTTAACTCACAGACACACACACTTGCCATAATATTTAACACTTCAGCCACATAGCTAGCTGTAACGTTTCATTTTTGGTGTTAACACCTTCCATCTTCTAGGTTTCATTAAGGTAATCTTCTGTATATTCTTCTTAGAGATGGTGGCACTGAGCCCATGATAGAGCTGCGCTGGAGTTAGGAACATAACTTTCTAAAGCAAACTACCAATTTTGAGAGGGAAAATACAACTTTATATGCTTTTCTGCTGTAAAAGAATTGTATTGATAAGCTGGCAATATAATAAGCAACCATTTAAATCTTATCTGTAAACTGAAACACATCTCAGGCAATCAAAGCTTTGGTTTGAATAACGATCAGTTTATTGTAATGGTTATGAGTAGTAAAGTTAATAACTTAATTCAGCAATGATATTAGAAAGTGAAGCTGCTTGTAACCCAGCAGACTACAAAACAGTTGCTAGAAAAGCTGCTTTACCAGCCCATGATGATAATGACATGGCTCTTCAAGACAAGAAAACAGAAATGATAGAAAGAAGGTATCAAAAAGTCACTTTTTTTCCTCATCTTGCCTTTTCTTCGTGCCACCATTTCATGACAATGCAAGAGTAGGGCCTGGTTTTGCTGTCAGTCAGTGCCATTTATTCCCTTAGTTGACTAGATGTATATAGAGGGTACAATATTACAATTCATTGTACCTGGGTTAGGTGCTTTGGAGTTTCTATTTTGATTAAAATGGTGGTCCAAATTCTGATATGTTCTGTAAGTCTGAGTGATGAGGGTACAAATATTTATTGACCACATTTTATTCTTATTTCACATTTTCTCCTGCTTCTCTATTTCATTGACATTTACCAAGGACTCATTTAGGTAGTGAATATTTAGAGCAGGAAGAGACATTTTGGTTGGTAATACATGTATTTCTTGTGACACATTTGATAGTGTTAGCAAAAGCCTATGTTCCCACAGAAGTAATTTTTTTTTAAATGTATATATATGTATTTAATTTTAGCTAATGCTAATTGAACAACTAACGTATACTAACCTTCCTGTAGAAATATTAACAGAATGTAACAAAACTAGAAAGGAAATTTGTACCAACTGAGCATGAATTGAAGAATTCAGCCTGGTGAGTAATTTTTAAGTTGTTGGTGTATATTTCATAGAATCATAGGGGTTGGAAGGGACCTCAAGAGATCATCGAGTCCAACCCCCCTGCCAGAGCAGGTTCCCTACACCTAGTATTCAGTATTTTGAGATGATAATGTCAATATTCTACAGTTAAGTAATTTATCTTACATACATACTAGAAGAAAAATAATAAGTCATACTAATAATACCTTTATTTTCTTATATTGTACACAAAACATCGTTATAGTAATTTGTTAGTTATTGTATTTCAGGAAATTAGTCAATATATTTTCTCCGTATACTTACTAGAAGGACAGAAATAAATGGTTCTACAGGAGACAGATGGTAAAATAATTCCGTGGTGAATTTTTTAATATTGAATAAAAAGATCTACAGCATCAACACTTGTGAAAGCTGCTGTCATGGCCAGCATTACCTTTGCTGTAACTCCTACAAACAGCTTTGTAAATGTATCCCTTACCAGCTGTTTGCTTAAATGGTAGCTATAGAGAGAATTTTAACTTGGCTGACTTTCTAAAAATGGAGTCAGCCACTATGCAGTATATTAACATAATTAGTTGTCATAAAGATGTGAGCCTAAAGGTGTACTTGCTAATTAGCCATCTGAAATCTGATGTTTATTCCTCTTCCCTTCCTCCATCCCCATCCCCCACAAAGAATACTTATGATTTACTGAAGAGGGATGAGAATTGCATCACACTTGTAGAAAACCACATATTCTAATATTCTTTCATCCTGAAGCTTCAGACCTGAGGAACTCAGATAAAGAAAACACTTCCACATTATATAGAAGATTTTCTTGTGCCTGTTGTTCTTTGTGAATTCTGTGGAAGGTGGATTTTTCAACATTTTTACATGGACATTTTCACACTGCTGGGAAGACACTGAAATGGTTGTGAAAGGTTAAAAGCTACGCTCTCATTTTCCTTTCATACACTGCAGAAGGCTTCCTCATGTTCAGATGATGATAGCATAATCTCTGTCATCTCATGATAAAATCTGTGAAGAAACTGTGACAGAGCACTGGACAGGCTGCACAGAGAGGCTGTGGTGTCTTCCTCTATGGAGATATTCAAGACCTGTCTGGACGCCTACCTGTGCAACCTGCCATAGAGAACTTGTTATAGCAGGAGGATTGGACTCAATAATATCTAGAAGTCCCTTCTAACCCCTGTAGTCCTATGAAATTCACTTTTTCACTATTATTACTTACACCTGATTGTTCAAATGCTGATGAAATCAGTAGGAATTGTATATCTTAGGTGTCTATAAAAAAATATGTTTGGTAGATAAGTAAATCCCGGTGACAAAAAATATCTTGGAATTTCTGGCTTTTAAGGAATATTTCTGCATTTTTGTATTGTGGACAAGGAAAGTGTTGAAATATTCAGGATAAACAACTTGAACAGGGTTCTTTATATTTGAGTGCTTGTATTTTATTTAATCAATTCTTTTTCTACTTCCAAATGTAATTTACATACTGACTACTCTCAAACACTTGCACTAAATCTTACACAGAAGTTGTAAAGTTTTGTATGGTGAGCTTAATGTGGAATTCAAAATCCAGGTTTTCACTGCTGGAACAATATGGAGTTCAGACTAAAAAGGTTGTGGTTGTGAAAGAAGCAAAAATTACACACACCTAGAACGCTTCTGAGTTGAATAAGGGACCATTTTGCAAATTAAAGTGCCTCTGGACAGGGAAGAGAATGGAAAGTAGAGTTCTGTGAATTCAGTTTGGGGCTTAGCTAAGGATTAAATTTCAAGTAGCAAGCAGCTGCTGTGTCTGCAGACTTCTGTAAACAGGGAATAATATAAAAATATATGTATCTACTCTGTCAAATTAAAATAGTGGCAGCTGCATTTCTTCCAGAATGAAGCTGAACAGTATTTTGTAAGGTGTAATTAAGCTGGAATGAAGACTACAGCTATTATACTTAGCATCAGCGTTTGTTTAAAATCATTTTATCATTTGACTAAGGCACTAAGGGAGTAATGTTAGGCTGAATTTCCTGTATGTCTGTTTTCAATCCCAAGAGAGTTAAGAAGTCAAACAAATAGAGGTCTGTGAAGACAAATGCCACACAAGCATTTGATAGACAACTCTAGCCTTCTAGCTGGTTTCTTCTGTTGAAATTAGTGCTTGATTATAACCAGCAAACATCTTGACATGTTGCAAAATCTGAAATATTCTGTCCCTCTAATACAAGTAAAGCAGAGGTGACTGAATTCATTCATTACCCTGACTCCTTGACTTCACTTCCTGCTACTGTAGATCTCATTTTTACTCGTGTTCAGAGGAAAAAATGGTTAACAAAATCCATAATTCAGATATTTTTCATAACCGCTGGCCACAGAACCCTGCAAGACATGGCATTTGTACTACACAATCTAAGCAACATACAGTATCTTGTCTACGCGTAGTAAAAGATGCAGATTGAAGCTCTAATGCTAGAAAAAATTATGGACTTTGATGAGGAGAAGCATATTCACCTAACAAAAGTGAAAATGAGATTTGAATGGTAGTTGTCATGGGAAATCAAGAAAGTACTGCAAGGGAATTAGTAATTACCTAATTATATCCTTGTGGGTTTAGCCAAAAACATGAAATGCATAAGAAACAGCATTATCCAGAATAACGATGGCAATTGAATTGCATGAGTTTGTGCTAAAAGCAGAGCAAAATTTCTGGTTTTGAGATCACAAAAAAAAAAAAAAAAAAAGAAAAAGAAAAAAGGGGAAAAAACAGAATCACTAACATCTGGCAGAAAATAAAAAAAGGACCCAAGTGAAATGGGTTCAGGATTTTACTAACCTTAGGAAACATTCTAGTCAGCAGAGCATGGGCTGGGAATATGGCAGAAAGTTTCAATTAACATTCACAGAGATGTGTATGTGAAAAGTACACGTTCCACGTTCTGGTTTCCTGAGGAAGGGTCAAGCGTTGAACTCAACTGAGTTTTATTTATAAAATATTGCAGTGCGTGTTACAAAACGAACACCACTACTCCTACTCTAAATTACCACAATATCAGCAGGTAAGCTCAGAAGTGCCAAGCTGAGAGCTAAGCCAGGAAGAGAGCCTTTTTTGCTGCCAAGCTATGTTGCATCCTTTCTCTATTTGCTTACTGAAGTTCAATTTTCAGTGTGATTTCTGCTTTATTTTGCTACTTTTAGAGTATCTCCTGCTTTAGCTCTTTAGGAGAATAGTTGGCTCCTAGCTAGCTAGCTTATTGGAAACTGTTATTAGTGATGACTCTATATGAGTGCATTTTTAATTTTAAGGTGATTTCTTCTCAAATTTAGCTGGAAAGTTATTATCTGGATTCAAAATGATAGAAAAGTGGGTTAGGCAGCTTCAACAACTGCTCCCAGACATTTTAAATGGAGCTGTAAAATCAGATTGCAAGATTTCTACTGTAAGAATGCAATTTTATAGAATCATTGAATCCTTAGAGCTGGAAGGGATCTCTGAAGGCCATCTACTCCAAGTCCCGTGCAGTGCACAGTGACACCATGGCTACATCAGGTTGGCCAGGTCCTGATCCAGCCTGACCTTGAAAGTCTCTAGGGATGGGGCATCAACCCTCATAGATACTGACAGTCTGCTCTCAGGCCACCTCACAGCCTTCTCTTCTCCATGCTGCGCAGCCCCAGCTCTCCCAGTCTGTCCTCATAGGGGAGGTGTTCCATCCCTTGGATCATTTTTGTGGCCTTTCTTTGGACGTTCTCCAACAGGTCCATGTCTCTCCTATACTCAGGTCTCCACACACGGATGCAGTACTCCAGGTGAGGCCTCTATTTATAAGAAGTATTTTACTTCCCAGAGACACAGATGAGCAGGCCTCTTTGGAAACCTTGATACACTGCTATTGGTTTAAGAATGTATGCATATTTATTGTAGGAAAACTTTATGCAACTGTGCTTTACACCGAGTTACCATGATTATCGTCTCCTAGAAGGTCTGTGGAGAATAGAAGACAGCAAATCATCTTAACTATGTAGCCCTCCCAAAGAAACATAATTAAAAATGTAATTTGCCCCTTTTCTTGAAATGAGCTCTAACACGAATGCTTCAGTAAACAAATCTGCCTATATAATTAAAAGAACTCGCAAAAGCTATTTAAAGATCACAGACAGAGAAATATGATAGAAGGGCAGACTTGTGTCTCATCTTACTGTAATTTTCAGTGCCAATGAGACACAGGTGTACGCTACATAAAACAGAAAAAATCTGAGTGTGATGAATGTGATTATTATTCATCTCAAACATCCTTTTTATTTTTTCCCCTCCCTGTTCTAATTAGGTAGTTTCCAGCTGTTCAGCATTTGCTGCAGAGATGTGCTGTTGGAGAATCACTTCCCAGACTGAACAGAACCATTCTGAAAGCAGGTTTCTCTTAAAATAGAGTTCAAAATGCTATGGTAGACAGTTGAGCAGAGTTAGATAGTGTGCAAGGAAAACAGTGAGGATAAAAATGCATTTAAAATTGATAATGTGAAAAATAGAAGACATTTGTATGTGCAGTGGAAAGATAACGTAGATTCATTTGCAAAGTATAAGTGACTTTCTATGAATGACAGAAAATTCTGCAATGGCAGAAAAGTATTACTTGTCATAAATACATAAGCATCTGTAACCCTCCACAGATTAGCTGAGGCTGAACCTAGCATTACTGAAAATGGGCAGGGCTCTTAGAGAAGTCAAACTGAAAAGAAAATAGTACTGATGTGCAGCTTTGAAAATGTTGGCTTGTCTGGTTTGCAGTTTGATGTGATTCCACTCTCTGGGGTTGGGCAAATGTTGCAACCAAGCCTGGGGTGGGGTGTGAAACTGAAAATCTCAGGATGTTTCTGTGCTAAAGAAATGTCCTTACCTACAGAGGCAGTAATAGATTTTGGGTGTGTTTGGTTAAGAAAGCAGGCAGTTCTCGAGTAGACATGTATAATAGTCCTTCCTCTTCACTCTTTGCTGTAGCTGAGGTTATACATATGTACTTTCTATCATAGTATTTGTATCACTTGCTCCACCTTCACTGTTTTGCAACTTCCATGCTGTTCTGAGCCCATCCATGGGATTTTCACTTACAGTATGTACCTATGCTTTGTTCTGTTCTGTTTCATGACAAATCAGATCTCCTTTAAATGTTAAGGTTGGATGCCTTCAGTACCAGCTAACCCTTCTGAATTTGTGTTTGTGCCCTTGTTATCATCTTGTGGTTGGACTATTGAGACTCCCTTGTTATTTTTTATTTTATGCAGTGGTTAAGCTGCAATTTCCTCATAATGTAACTAGTGTTTTATTATGGCAAACAGCTCACGTGTATATTCCTATCTCGGGGTGATCAAGCAGTTGACTCTATGGAAATACTGCTAGGAGGTATATGGATAAACACAGTGCTTTCAGAACAAGTTGTTATTATTGCCTGTTCATCATGGCAACAGTTCTAGTACATAATGAACAAATAGTGAACTGCTTCTGTTTTATTTGCTTAAAACATCTGGGAAGGCATCATGCGTAGCACACCAAGGTATGGCAATTTTATTCTGTTGCTTTTTTACTTCTGATTTCCTTCCTGGATTTGTGTGTTTGAAGGGGTGTGAATTAGTTTTCTTTTCTAGAGACCGTACACAGAAACACAAGTAACATTAAGTGCTCCTCTGTCTGTGCCTGATTACACATACTGCCAGCCCAGTCCATTTTGTTGGTACTCCCATTGTGGATGGAAGAACACCCAGCAGCAGCTGACAGGCTGCTCAAACACTTGGCTCTCTTGCAGAGATGATGTAGGCCTAGGGCTAACACAGGTGCTGGAGCAGTCCCCAGTGGCCTTCCCACTTGCTCATTAGTGCAACCTGCACCTGCTGCTCCTCCCTGTGGCCTTTGCCCCATTGAGATAACAGGTTCTTTTCCCATTGCACAATACACGCTTTTTATTCTCCCCAATGTCTTCCACAGAATCAACAAGGTTTTAATACTGTTTTTCAAGTCGCTTCCAGCTGTACAGTTTGTGAGCACAAAGCAAGCTTTTGCTGTTTGTTGAGAACAGGTAAACGTTATATATATTTGCCTGCAAACTCAAAATAATCTTTTAACTGCTAGGCTTTTATTATTATTATTTTTTTCACCATGGAAAGCTCTCAGTGTTTTAGCTACACAGTTAAAAAAAAAAAAAAAAAAAAAAGAAAACTAATATAAACATTGAAATAGCTGTCTACTTTGTAAAGCTAGATGAAAATGGTATCAAGTCTTAAAGCTTTCTTGCTAAGGGCAACATGCAGGGAAATTTAAAATTTAAAACATCCAACCTCAGCATTTAAAAATAAAAGGAATGGAAATGTTTTCAGACTCTGAGGAAGCCAGTGTGACCAGGTTTTTTGATATTGTTTTCATTGCTGCTATTATGTATTTTTTTCTTATTTATTATGGGTAAACATGAAATGGTTACAGCTTTTGAAGTGCTAAGTTTGATAACTTTCCCTGCTACTTGCATCTTATTTGATAACTTAGGGAACTACTTCTGTATTTATAAATTAATTTGTTGCATACACTGTAACTGCTAGTTTAATTTCTTGGTCTTGAAAGAATAGATTTAATCTGTTTATTACAGCAGCAGAACTAATGACTAAGTTAAATGCAAACTGAATTTCAAGGGAAAATAACTGCCATAGAACACTTAAGAAAATGAGAAAATAACTTATTATTTCCCCGGATTCTGCTGCTCACAATTTGAGGGATTAAATATTAATTGTCCCTATAGCTTATTAAAATTATTGTGAAGGTGTTAGGAAGATGTGAAAAAATGGTTATTACTTCTGTTATGCATCTGAAATTCCAGATGTTTATAAATGGAAGTGATATAGCATAAGATTTCTCGCTCTAGTATTGCATAGAATGAATGCTCACAATGGACACGAGTGTTCTTGAGTGTGATATTTTTTCCCTTTTTCTCATGTCTATAGGTTCACACATCTTGCAACTGAAGGTTTTGTTGTGGCCGGATGATGGCATTTTTTTTTTCTTCTGTCCTTCCTTGCCTAAAATCCTATGCTCATCTGTTCTCTAAGCTTTTCACAGAACCACAGAATTGCAGGGGTTGGAAGGGACCTCTAGAGATCATTGAGTACAACCCCCCTGACAAAGCAGCTCCCTAGCACAGGTTGCACAGGTAGGTGTCCAGGCAGGTCCTGAACGTCTCCAGAGAAGGAGACTCCACCACCTCTCTGGGCAACTTGTTCCACTTTTCCTTGTTCAGACTCTGTTAAGAATTATATTTACTTCTAGCCAGACCTGAGGATTAAAAAATCTGCATGCGCTTTCACTGTAGTCCAAACAAATGCTGTCTTGAGGAATATTAACATCAGGCTAGGTGATCACAGGTATCAAGCTAGTCAATCCCAGAGAGTCCTGTAAAATAGCTCCCTTAGGCAGCCATACACTTGGTAAGTGTTTACAAAGTCCCGCGCTCCTGGCAACGGTGTTTTTATTTATGCAGAGCTCATTCTCTGTAATGACAGCTATTTTGGCTTTGAAACAAAGTGCATTGTGGAAAAGCAGTGACAGAAATTCAGAAGTTTGGCATTTAGAGGAAATAATGACTAGTGGTTTTTATTTAAATTCATTTTTCATCTGAAGATGACCTATGCAGCTACAATTTAGTACCTGCAGCAGTAGTAAGCAGTCACAAACCACAAGCTGTGGCTTGGGAAGGGCAAACAAAAATCAGTTGTGGCATTGTTAATGTAGAAGAGATTTAACTCAATGATATCATGAGGCTTAGGAGATTCACATTCTTATGCAATCCCAACACTCCCACTGAAATAAGGAATATCAAATGAGATTTTGTAGCAGCTTTGGTTCAGATTAATATGTTGCATAAAAGCATTGCTTTTATTTATTTGTATTGAGCTATAATACAGTTTGGAATGTGTTGTCAAAATTGAGCTGAGCATTCCTGCTGAGACTCAAACACAAAACATACGTATTTGTAACCGAGGTGATAAAATGTAGCATTATCTGGCATACTTAATCATTATTTTTTACATAAAATGTTTGGTTCAGAACTTAGACTTCCACTGAGTTGTTGGAAGAGAACTTTGAGGGCTGGAGGTGGGTAGGTTAGATAAAATATCAATTTGATCAATCAAACAGGTCAGGGAAAAGAACCCTTTGCTGTAATTCCTCACTCTTGCAAGTAAAAGTTGCATTATTGCTGTGGAGAAAAAACAATTATCTCAACAAAAATATTAGCTTAAATGTGTTATCCTCAAGCAATTGGTAAGACTTGATAAGATACTACATTTATTGTTGCAGATGAGCCAGAAGGATTTATCCTGCCTTTCTGTTTGAGAAGGAGGAGGTGATTTCTGCTTTACGTTCTCTTCAGATTGTTTCCACAAATGGCCTGTGCTTAGCATCTTTAAAAAAGTAATTTTATGTCATAACCTTCTGAGTCTAGTTTTCAGTGCTGATAACTTAGAGTAGGTGTGAAAAGCTGTTTGGTTTTGGAAGATGAATCAGGGAAAAGAGATGGTATTAGGTGTGACTAATTAAAGCTCATCGGCAGCCCCACACACAGGGTCTGACAGGAGGGAAGCCCAGCTGCTCTCACCAAAGACCCACCTGTGTAAGGCCAGGGGAACACAGGGGCATAGGGATGGGTAGGAAATCAAATTGAGCTCAGAGGAGTGGGGGGGACATAGTGTCTGGGATGAATTTAAGTGATTTAGGAAGGAATGAGTATGGGGAGCAGCTTTTGTCTCATAAGGAATGCCAGGCACGAGTGTGGTGTTGTGCTTCAGTAAGATGCTCTCTGTCCTCCGGCACTTGGAGGTTAATGGAAAGCTTTATGAAGACTGTATCTTTTCCTTAACTTTAACACTGAGCCAGTCTCTTTTGGAAGACTGAGTGAGTAGACACGTGTTGATGTTGGTGATATGGGTTTAACCCATAAACGTGCTTCAGTAGTTAGTGGAATGTAAAATGTCTTGCTGTGTACATGCGTATGGCCATTCAGTGTCTCAGTAGCTAACAATTACACAAATTATGTGTGGGAAACATACCAGCATAGTACCTTGCTTGTAAATTTTGTCCATACCTTATCTACTTGTTTCCAATCGCTGTCAAGCCTTGTACAAAATGAATGACTGACTTTTTTGTTTTTGCCTTTGATGTTGGTGTTCTTCTCTACCTCCCTTTACTTTCCAGTCATATACTAGAGAGGTTGTGAAATAATAGTACTTCTGAAGGAGTAATAGCACAGGAAAGCAGTACATCACAGTAAAACCACAGCCAGACCTTACTGTGAGGGCAGATACACAATGTGTGTAACACTGTTTCTGTAATTGTTTCCTATCTTCCCATGGTTTAAAATTTATTTATAGCAAACAAACGATAAATCCTGCAAATGCTGTCACGA
The DNA here is from genome assembly GCA_036925125.1 of Oreortyx pictus. NCBI lineage: Eukaryota > Metazoa > Chordata > Aves > Galliformes > Odontophoridae > Oreortyx > Oreortyx pictus. The sequence continues at coordinate 67,465,214 of JAUPFR010000005.1, read as the reverse complement.
GTCTAGCACAGAAACAAGCACTGATCTTATTTGAACTACTACTACTGCTTCTTTCCTGATTATTTCTATCACCTTGAGGAAGTCAATCACGGTATCTAACTGGAATTATTGGAAAAGAGGATATTCTTCATCTTTCAACTTATGTACATATATATGTTGTTTTTTTTCCTAGTTCAGTTATGAGGCAATTTAAATTCCCATGATTAGTTACCCTCCTTTTCAGTGGTTCTCTCCAGTTCATTTGTGCATTCTGAATGTTACTATCTTCTTACATACTGCACTTTCCAAGACAGTTTCTGAAGATATTCTTAATTATTGTTCTAAATCTATCTCTTTCCCCACCAAAAAGTGAAAAGTTGCTCATTATGTTGCTTTCATGAATATTTTTTAAAGTTCATGCATATTTTCTGTAAGACTTGGGAAAGTATTTAAGTGTGCCTTTTTAAATACAACTGAAGATGCATCGACCTTTAAGAAGTTTTTATGAATTCTTATGAACCTTTATTCGTTAAGTAGGAAGAACAAGTTCATTAGTGTAATAATATGATAAATGTTGTTGAACTTCTCTACAGAATTCCTGGCAATTTCATTAAATATGAATAATTTAGTGATCTTTAATTAAGTTTTCATCTACTGTTCATGAGTAAGTTGATTTTAACCCTAATATGTAACTCCAATTAAAACAAAAACTCGGTAGATTTATTGCAATAAAGAGGCGTAATTTTTAAATACTGACTATCTCCAGCTTAAATGTCAAAGTGTTATGGAGTCTAAAGGCTAGCAAGAGTAAACATATGTGTGGATGTTAAATCTGTTCTGTTGTGCATGTGAATAACTTTCACAAGTACCTTTGAAGTACTCTTTCTTTCCTCACTGTTTCTGTGTGATCAACATGACATTTTTCACCTCTGAGTAAAAACTGGAATCTAATGAACAATCCCTTCTATGCTTCTTTATTTTTACAACATACTTACGAGGTGCTCACATAAACAGAGAAAATATATATACCATTTTTCTTGGCTCTGCTAATGCCTAACTCAAGCTGAATTACCTGTATCTTGATAAAACTGAAATTGGTTGATTCCTGTATGTTCTAACTCTGTGAATATTTTAAGAGGCAATTATTTTTGGAAACCCAATTGAAGTAAAAGGAATAAGCAGTTGTATTTATAAGAGCATCCTAAATTTCTTTTAAGAGATTTTGAACTTGATGTCACTCCTACAAGGTTCTTCAATTAACCAAGCTGGCTTATTTATTTGTAATTTTTATGATGGCACGTAAGCCACGCTATTTATGCTGCGTATTCCTACACCTTTTGCTTCCAACATTGTGGATGAGTGGCTGAGAAGAACCTCAGTGCCAGAAATGTAAAACATTCTTTAGGAGTACCCTGGCCCGTTTTAGGAGATCACCCAACTACAGATGAACAACACATTTATTTGTTTTTGGTTTTATATTTAGCGGATTTAAACCTAAATCAAAATAGTTGTGAACACAAAGAAGCAAAATAACATTTCTCAAAGCACTTGCTTTTCTTTCTTTTTGTGTTTTGCTTGTGGCACTTCATGCCTTTTTCTTCTGCCTCTCAAAAATGAACGATTTGTGTATGTTCAGTGGAACACAAGCACAATGAGGAGGAGGGCTGCCAGTACAGTTTGTCTGGGGGAGATAATGAAGTAAGAATCTGCTTTTAACTTCATTGCTTCTGTGTACATATGCTTTATTTCAAATGGCTGTGTCATGGAGCTAATTTGCTGAAGAGGTTATTGATTCAGTCTTCAGTCATATCTTCAGTTTTCTCAGAATGCGTTACTGCCAGTTTTGTGGAATGTCCTCAGATGCTGAGGTCTTTGTGACTGCTGTCAGCCTAGCAGTATATGAAACTTCAGTTGTGCATCTGAGCACTGTGAATATACCAACATCAGATTACTTCTTCTACATGTATTCTTATAATATTTTTAGTTAGTGATTTACTTCTGAGTGCTCTGCTTTTCCTCACTCTTCAAGGACTTTTGAAGCTCTGGAATATTCTAAAATTGTGGAACGAAATGTACCCAAGGATATATAAAGTTTAGTGTAAATCTAATCAATAGTTGCAACAACGTAGTGGAAATACTAAGTCAGGGATTGAAGCACTGATGGAGTACCTGGTGGGAAAGCAGGGCCAACACAGAGGAACACAGGTGCAAGCAATGTACTTGAGTGACTGGAAGGGATGGAGCCAGGATCCAGCCCTCATTTAAGGGTTGGTAGTGGAGGTGAGGGTATGTTGCTGGAGATTCCTGTCCACCTGAGACCTTCCAAAGGTAAGCAAATTTTCTTCTTTTGTTTCTGCTTCCGTGGTTGCTGTATTTTGCTTTGTCCTTTAAGCTCCTTTTAATCAAGAGGAAAATTGATATTAAATTCTATCTTTTCCTTACTTTATAGTCATTATTACCTTAATAGTAAAATTTTCATTTGAATTCACATGTGTTTGATCGCTTAATTGTCTGGAAGATGCAAATCCAGTTTTATGTGCTTACATAAGCAGCACCTCAAAACTCTGTTCTGTGCTCTGTTTATGCACTTCCAATTACTTTGTAGTACTGTGTTGCTGAGTGATGTTTTGGTGACCTAAGTATGTAGTAGCTGTGCTGATGTTATCTGTTCCTTTTCCTGAGAACAGGACTCTAATGTCCATGTTCCATGACGCTCTCCCTGGTTCTGCTTCCCAGAGTACTCCAAAGTGTTGTTTTCAAGTTTCACAACTGCTGCAGTAAAAATAGACAGCAAACAATGTTACTACTTGGAAACATTAATTATGGATAACTTATCCAGAGATTGGGATGTCTTATGGAAGTGACTGTGCAGCAGAGTAATGATACATAGCAAAATAATACTTAATCAATTAACATTGTTCCTGACTTAGAGAAATGATTTCTCATTGATTTGTGAAGAAGTTACTCAGTCTGCAACACTGGAACCTGCTGAATTTGTTAGCAAATAGGGACGAAATTTTCCTGGGAGGAGGTTACATGACAATAGTTTTAAGAAATCTTAATTTCATTAAGTTTCATAATAGTTCATTAAGTGTACACAATCTCCGTAGTTTTTTCTCTCTTTTTCTGAATTCCGAGCTTGAAACTCTGCTGGAAGTGTCTATGAAGAATAGTTATGCTGATTACTGTGTTAAATCACCTGTTGCTCCCTTTAATTTGTAAATTAATTTGTGAAGTATTGCTAGCAAGTTGGTGGAATTTGAGAGGAGAAGGGAAAGCAAATACTGAACACAACCAATGGTATGGAAATTCAGTTGTTATTTATTTATTTATTTTGGGGTGGGAGGGAAACACCCAAGCTGATTTTGAAATAAATCAGTGTTTCATTAATGCAGATGATTTATGTTAACTATTTATAGCAACAAAGGGATACGTGTTTGGTCTAATAATCTTTCTTCGTGTTTATTGCTGTTATTTTCATCCCATCTGAAGTGCAACATACCGAGCAGGTTTTCTGCATTCCTTTCAGTGCACATTCTCCTTTGGTGCCCTTTTTCCTTTCTCTCATCTCTTGAACAAACTGATATTACTAAAAGGTGGATTTAAATGGAGATATTATGGGTTAGTAACAGTATATTAACTATGGGCTAGCACAGTAACAATGACAATTTTATTTTCCATCTACTTACCTGGTGCATATATCTTCCTAACAAAAAAAAAAAAAAAAAAAAACACTTGAGCAATATATATTTTTATTTGATTGACAGCATTTAGTGTCTGTTGGGCACGTTCACGGTGTACTGTTAAACCTACGTGGTAAAGGAACTGCTGACTGTGTTTGAAGATCTGAGCATATACTGTAAATATTGCTGGGGTAGGAAGCTCATAGATAAGAAGCTGTACAGCTGGAATGGTGAAGTTGCTACGCAGTGGCTCTCTTTTAATGTTTCACATTAATCTTTGAGTTGCTTGGAAGCCATGCCATTCAAAGTGCAGGCGTTATTTTGTGCTAAAGAATAGGCATGTCTCTATTGGCAATCTGGGTGGCTCCCAGTGTGCCCCATGCATGTTTTTGTGGTTTTTGTTGTGTTGTTGATATACCACAAAACCATGACAGCCCCATGCATGGAGAAGTGTGTGGAAGAGTAGGTTCAGCTCCTGGGCACCCCCTTGCATCAGCAAGCTAAGCTCACCTGTGTGTGTGCATGTCTGGTTGTGAGTAGCACTCACCATGCAAGGCAGTCCAAGAGGAAAGGTAACCCTGAGGTCTCTGGCAGCTATCCTGCTTGTTTTGCTGATTACCATGAGTTAACAGCTGTCTGCTCTATACTGGTAACTAGAAACATTTGCTTAAAAGGTATTATGTACAATATAGCTTTCTGATCTTTAAGATTTTGCTAAGGATGTACTAAGCTGAGTAGATAAGAGGCTTTTGTTTTTTAAGCGATTGAATGAGATCTTTATTTAGGTATTCATATGTGGTGACTTTTCTAAAAATCTGTATGTATGTGAAACCTAAAAAAAAACAACCTCATTTCACAGACAGCAGGATAAAAATTGATTTATCTTGCTCAGTATGCTCGAAAAAAACACAACTATCTTTGTATTCTAGTACAGGTAGAAACTTGCTGGCTTCAGATTCTTCCTGAAAAACTCCATCTTAGCCCTTTAATTATCTATTTGATAAAGTCCCTTACTTATCTATTGGTATTTCTGAACTTTAAATGCAGGAAAAAAATCTGATGTTAATTTTGCAGTCCTTGTTATAAAATAAACTTCATTGCAAATATTAAATATTCATATGAAGGTAGTGAAGTGTATTTATTGGTGCAATGCTCTTTGATATTTCCAAAGAAATCCGTATTGTATGGCTATTTAACGTTTAAATAATAATAAATATATAAATAATATAAATATAATATAAATATATAAATATTATATATTTATAAATATATATTAAATAAAATATTATTTATAAATACAAATATAAATAAATAATATAAATAATAATACCTGATGCTGTTTTTGGGAGGCCTGTAACTTATACCCAGCTCTAATTTCATTCTTACATGTGCTGTATATCCCTTTGGCTTTGGTGGGAGGGTTCCAGATTCATAGAACCAGAAATGCAAGCTCTGTAGAAACTAGTGGGGGGGAATACTGTGTTTTAGGGTAAGATTTCCTACAGAAGCATATATCTTAACCATTTCATTAGTTTCAGTGGAATTGCACTGGTTGGGAAGAACTAGTTCTTTGACTGTTACTGACCTGAGGTCTTTCTGGTCATCTGTTAAATTACTTTTCAGCTTGTAAATAAACTATATTTATTGCTTTGACCCAGACACAGAGAAAATGAGTGATAAGAAATACAATTGATCTGTGTGTTTGCTGATGACAGTACTTTAAAACTGTATTCCAGCAAATAGAGGAAAAAAAAAATTATGTGTTAAGTGGTTTTAAAGAGGCAAATACAATGTAATAGTTATATTTTTCTGTGATTACTATTAGTTTTTTTTCTTTAAAGATTGGCATGAATTGGATATTTAAAGGGCATGGATATGATTTATGCTTCTAGACAGAATGATCTGACTATCAGTAAAGGGAATCACAAGACACAGTCATTACAAATCCAGACCTTATTTGGAAGTTTGTGAAAAGAAGGCAGCTGAATGATACACGGGAGATTGCAATTTCAACAGCAATTTGAGGGTAACAAGTCTTCCTTTCACAGAATAGATGTAGATGTGGTTTCACTGAAAAGGTTGGTTTATTTACTGAAAGATTACAGACTTTGCTTCTAATTTACAAGAAGACTGCCAGGAATGAAATACCCTTGAGAACAATTTGTATTTCAAAAGATACCTTAGCCTTTTGAATAATATCACTTATTACTTTTAAGCACTTCATGTGCTTTTTGCAAATGACTCATACTTAGCTGCCTACGGTAATACCTCCAAACAGAGTATCAGAAAGACTTTGATATCTTTCTGTACCTTAACAAGTATTAAGACAATGGCAGAATTACCTTCTTCATTTTTACTTAATGCTTTTTTTCCCCTGTGACTTATGAGAGAACATTATGTGAATTTCATTTGTCATTTTTACAGTTGCAGGGCAATGGCTGGACAATCTTTGGTAAAATTAATTGTTACATCTAAAAAGTAATTGTAGGACAAGGAACACTGGAGGAGTAAGAGCAATGGTAGCATGGAGGGAAGACTGTTGCTGCGTGACCTTTCTATGATTATATATATTTTGAAATGTTTGCAGCTGAGAGAGTCATTCAAGATGAAAGCGATACCTATTTAATAGTCAGCAGTATTTGAATTCCTCAAGTATTTCATGGAGACTGTTATTTGTCATAAAATGTTTGACTAATGTTCTTGTTTTGGTCAATTAACTTCCTTGCCCTCCTCCAACCTAGCTTCAGGCTTCGTTGTAGAATGTGTCCCTTGAAAAGGATTTTCTTGAGCTAGTTTTCTGGCATGTGTAGAAATCTGCTTAGAATACAAGTAGTAGAATGGACTTTGGTTTTATTTAGAAAGCTGTTTCCAAATAATGTCTAATGTCAACAGCCAGTAAGTTATGGGCTACTCTAGTTATCTTTTATATTGCTGGATTCCTTGCTGAACTTCTAGTTTTCTCTGGTTTAAAGCAAGCTTTACAGCATTGCAGAGGTTAGTTACACAATTGAGGGAGGTTGTATCCTTCTTTTTTTTTCCTAAGACATTTCTGTTGCTCTCTTTGGATGGTAATACCCCTTAACCAAGGCACTTTCTTTGGGAAGAGAGAAAGTGGGAAAATAAGACAAAAACATTCTTTCAACTGTGCAGGAATGCATGTGCTCATTTATCACAGTGTTTTAACTGAGCGACATCGTTATCCTAGATCAAGCACTTGAATGCATTTGTGTCTTGCTTAGTAGGGCAAACATGTTATCTTTAATAATGGGAAGGTAAGGGAACTGATAAATAGAGACTAATGCTGTAGGTACGCAGCTGGGATTTTGTACTCCAATCTGAATGATATACAGAACTGTACTAATATTTATTAACTTTTTGTTGCTGTAGTTTTAAATAAGCCTAAATATATATTTCAGCTTAAGATTGTTTTCAATTAATTCAGTAGAATATATCTGTTTAGACTGTGTAGAAAGAATAACCAGAAAAATAAGGAAATTTTATTTAACATCCCTGATTTTTGCATAACAGTAATTCCAAATGTGTAGTAAATATATACTGTAATTTCCCCAAGGCTGATTGATGTTATTGTTCTTGTACTGCTGTTTTGTTTTCTTTTTGCTAAAATAAAATACCAATTGCTATTTTCTGGTGCTATTCAAAATTATCATTATTTTCAATATGCTTGAAAAATACCATCAAGCACAGACACAAAATTTAAACTCTTAAAATAAGTAGTATTTCTTATATTTAGTTATAATATTATTATATTAAAGGTTTCTTGTCTGCTCCTAGTCATTGTTAATGTGATCTCATTCAAAGAACATTAGGGCTGAGGAAAAAAAAAAACATTTTTATTTCAGGGTGATGTTCAGTTTGCAGCTATTTAATTTGATTGTATGCAGTTTTTGTGGTGAAGTCTCTTGGGTCCACTCTGTAGCTCAGCTTTATTAAGAGTTATTCTCTACAGGGCGATTTATCATCTTGGAAATAGTCTGCCCAGAGCTGCAGCTAGACTTTCTGCTTCCTGATTTATCTGCTTGTTTCAGGGAGCTTCTCTGTGTAGATATGGACCAGGTATTAGTGGCTTTCAGTGTACCCATAAAATCTAACCCAGTAGCTAGGCCATTTGAGCATGTCTAGGTTATACATCTGAAGTTACTTCTGTCTGAAACCATTTCTGTTCTGAGCTTATGATGCTGTCTTCATGAAGTGCTTGGAACTTTGCATTTGTCAGATAGGATATGTCAAAACACGTACTTGAGCCTTCTTGAACACTGTGTGATTGAAGTACTGTTTTACACCAGGGTAGATGAAATGTTTTGTGTTAGGTCAGGGAGAGTAGAGTATCTCTGCCCACCTGGGAGACCAACTCAACTATTGGCTGCCTCCACCAATAGCATCCTGATTTGTATGAGAAATAGTGTTACCAGCAGGAGTAGAGAAGTGATCATCCTCCTGCACTCAAGCCCTGGTGAGGCTGCACCTTGAATACTGTTTTCAGTTTTGGGCCCCTCAGTACAAGAAAAATGTTGAGGCCCTGGAGTGTGTCCAAAGAAAGGAAACAAATCTAGTGTGGGTCTGGAGAGCAAGTCTTATGAGGAACAGCTGTAGGAGCTGGGATTGTTCAGTTTGTAGAAGAGGAAATTCAGGGGTGATTTTAGCACTCTCTACAACTACCTGAGGGGGGAGGCTGTGGTGAGGTAGGAGTCAGCCTCTTCTCCTACTGATAGAACGAGAAGGTATGGCCTCAAGTTGCACCAGGGGAGATTCAGGCTGGGCGTTAATAAGCGGAGAGTGGTCAGGTACTGGAGTGGGCTGCCCAGGGAGGTGGTAGAGTTGCTGGCCCTGGAGGTGTTCAATAAACATGTAGATGTTGTACTAAGGGACATGGTTTACTGGGAAGTATTGGTGAAGGTGAGCAGTTGGATTGAATGATGTTATAGGTCTCTTCCAACCTTAGTGATTCTATGATTCTGAGAAGTCATTTACTATCTTGATTTGATGTTGGAAAAAGCACCTTTTAACTGCTTTAGTTTCTCATTATCTCCATATTTCATACATACACTATAACACTAGTAGTATATTTTTAAAGGAAGATGGCAATTTCCAGCTTAGCAAAATATCTGATCGAAATAACACACAGGTTTTCTAATATTGGACTTTGAGGTGTAAGTGCCCAGAATACATGCTGTAAATCAAGATCTCCACAGATTTCACCCTTCTTTCCCCACCACGCAGTGACTGAATTGTTAGTTTTCAAGAACATTTTAGCAGTCTTCTGACACTGTTCTGTGTTAGAGCAAAAGGTTTCCTTCTGCTCAGGCTCATCTGTTCTGGAAACTGAATTGAGAACAGTGCTTTAGGGACAAAATACCTTAATGATCTCTGTGCACACAAAAATAGTCTTTCTTCATTCCCCTCTGGAGATGCTGTAAGAGCATAGCCAAAAAAAAAAATATTACATGAACCCTGTTGCAATTTGTTTGATAGAAGGCATAGGTTTCTGCATATCAAAGACAAAATGAAATCATCTGAAAAAGCTGGGCTTGCTGAAGAGGTGCTGTTAATTTTGCAGATAAAACTGTACTGCTCCCTAACAGATGTATGTGCGTTATACTCTGTGTTAATCAGCGCATAGCTAAATTAATTTAAGGAGGCAGCACGCAGGAATGAGGGGAGTTGAGCAGAAGTATTTGAGATGATCAGATGACCGTAATTCTTCCTTTCTGAGGTGTAGGTTGCTTTATGAAAATGCTACGTGTAGAATTGGTATAATGTGAAGTTGAAAGATAGAATCATCAAAGGCAGTTTTGTGCAGTTTCTTGCATCTTTCTAGATTTTCTCCTTTGATTACTTGGTTTACATTTAGTAAACAATCCCATGGCATGTTAATCGGTTCAAAAGAAAAACGTATTTGGTTGTTTTTATTCCAAGGTCATCTAAAATGTTTTCATAAATAACGATAGAGTATGTTTCTTTTTTCAAGTGATTACTATAGATGGATGTAATTTTAAAGGTCTGATTTGCAGAACAACTAATAATCATGTGTAGTTTTTTTTTTTAAGAATTTGCATGGAAACAGGAAAAAAAATTCTAAACATCATATTATCTGCTAGACAATTCTGAAAGAATAAAAACAATGAGAGCTGTGTAAGAGCTGACTGTGTTCACCTAGAAGTGAAGTGCTAAAATATTCATTTCAAGATATGCAGGGTCGTTTTGTTTAAATTGAATAGAGACTGCTTTCTGACTCTAATTATTTAATTAACATTTATATTAATAATTAAATAACCATGTTCTATGCACAGCTACTGTCCATAATAATCTTACTGTCACTATACTTGAGAAAGTTAAAGCAAATATTGTGCTCCACATCTTGTTATAGGCAAAATGGAAACAAACCTTTTAAACTAAGTCAAAATTTACTATTTTAATTGAAATCCCAAAAGCTTAATCAGCAGTTATTGGTAGTTTAGATTGAATTATTACAGCAAGAGAAATAATAGTAGGGAGTGCTATTACAGGAAAGAAAAACCCATAATAATAAAGTTAAATAGTACAGTAAATAATGCAGTTAAGTGCTCACTCCCTAATAATTATTCAGTTCCCTGGTGTTCTTAGTCTTTCGCTGCTACCAGGAACAGTAAGTATGATTGGAGGGTAAAGACAGCAAACCATCAGCATACTTCTTGCCTGAAGAAGTCTGATGCTGACATTTTCTTCCTCCTTGATTAGAGCATAGAGAATTTTGAGGCATTCATTTTTTACCACAACTTAATTTTTTTCAAACCATTTTGCTGTTGGCATGCATGGCAGCAATAGCCAATATATGGGGAAAATAACATTTTTCTGTATTACATCATACTTCATGAATTTTAGAGGAAACCTTGCTGAGAAAAATGCTATCTGGGCTCAGTTATCTTATTCTTTTTCAAATGTACAGAAAACAAAAAAGTTGTTAATTACTTCAACTCAAAAACTGTAGAAAATCAAGAGGGGAGTTCTTTTAGGAAGAGTTAACATGGCTGTAAGTGTTGAACACGTTGGTTTTCATACTTGCAGCACATTCAAATTTCTAAACCTATAAATTTACTCCACAGATTTCTTTTAGTTTATTTACTTGTTCAGAGTGGAAAAAGCATTGTGGTTTTTCTAGTAATTTGCATGATGTTGTTAGTAAGCTATTAATTGTAACGCTTCTGATTTGATCTTTAAAGAGAAAGATACAAGCTTAAACTCAGTATGATGTGATTTCCTTCAAGAGCTGCTGCCATTCTTTCCAGTCATAAAATCATCTTGGTTGGAAGGGATTTTGGGACGGTCATTGTATCCAACCCTTTAGTAATTTGACCAATTTTTGAACAAAGTCCTTCTCCAGATAAGTTTTGATATCCCCAAAGATATCAAAGATGTCCTGACAGTCTCCAGACTCCCTGAACACAGCATAATCTAATGCTTCTGACACCATCGTTTTGCAGCACATCTCTAAACAGAAAGGTTTATTAATTTAAGACTTCTACTTCAGGAAGAAAATTTAGAATTAAACATTATATTTGTTTTCAAATAAAGGTTACAAAGATTCTTAGAAGCACACGTTATTTGATTTTATTGAATTTACCCCAAACAGACACAAGAAGTGCTTCTACTATACAGGAACAAAATATGCCAGTTCCCTCATAGAGTAGTGAAAGCCATTTAATTATCACCCTAATAGGGTGACCAACTGTAATATTAAAGTAAATGGGACTGGGAGGCCTTCTCAGTCTAAATGTACCTTAAAAGTGTGATTCCTGAGATAGTTGGAATGAGGGCTTTTCTTGGACTGGAACAGCCAGGGTGTTTACACCAATGTTATCTTTCTTCCTAGATGGAAGCAGAATATTGTTTGCTTTGTTTTTCTTTGAGGCTTTTTTTTTTTTTTTTTTGTAATGGGCACGTGTTATCTTTCCTGTTGGTCTACAGTAAACTACAGTAAGCAAAGCAATATCTTCTTGCTTTAGCCTTCTAGTCGTACTGCTCCCCAACCGAGGATTCATTTATTTACTTCCTTTTGTAGTCTGAATTTGTCTTTCTTGAAAACGAGTGATTATGCAGTCTTCTGTGTGAGTCTGCCTGTGCTACTGCCTGAGGGTTTGTGTGTGAGCTTAGAACTGCACTTCATTTCCACTTAAGAGCTGCAATTTCCTTCTCTTTCTTCCAGAAGGTCATGATACAAGAATATCATATGCTGGTACCATCAGGTCTCTTTGTCTTTCTCATATTTACGTTTTGCTTCTGCATATGTAATTACTCAATTCTTCTCACCTTTTCCTAAAGATGTCTACAAAATGGTTGTCTGTAATTTGTTTTAATACCAAAGCATTTGATTTTGTTCTTTAATTTACTGTTAATATAGATCTTTAGATTGGCCTTGTAACAGCTAGAACATTCAAGCACATCTGCAATTTTTCCTGAATATAAGCATCTCAAAAAGGATGCGAAACTCAAGTTCCTAGCTTCATTTATACAGACAATTTTAAGGTTTTAACATTAACATTTGATATGATTTTGTAAGAGGGAACTATGCTTAAAAAAGGCTTGTAGATCTTTTCCTAAAGAGCTTCTCACTCACTTCCAGGCTTGGTTTCTGTCAACTCTTGGCTTTCTATCTTTCAGTTTTGTGTACAGTTTTGTCCATAGGACCGTGCTTTTCTGTTCTGCAGCAGAGGTGCTTATGGGCCTACTCCTTTTAAGTTTCTGCAGGCTAAGATACTGTTTTAATTCCCATGGGCTGCTGATCATGCATTGGTCTCTGTTCCTCCCAGTGAGAAAAGCAATCTTCCCAGGAGATTCCCTTTAGTCAGTGCTCTCTCACCAGAGGCTTTAAAACTAATGCAGCAAGCCAAGTGAGAATAAACCAACCAACAAACAAACAAAAAAGAGCTCTAGAAGTGTGCTTTAAAGCATTTTTTAGAAGCCCGTTCACATGCATTTAGTACAGTGATAGACCTAGTGCAACTCCATTGAAACATGCTATGTGTTGGATTGTTCCTTACTCTGTAGAAAGATCTGCTGAAGTAGATACTTAGACACTGCAAAGCAAGGTTTGAATGCCAAGAAAAAGGTAAAGGCAACTCCTAACAATTTGCAACACATGAAAATTCAATTAATCTCTAATCTAAGGACATCTAAAATTTAGGTAGAAATGTTAAAGGCTGTTGTTATATGTCTAGTTTTGGAGGATGGAATTTTGGTTTTCATTTAGTTGTTAAAGTACAGAGATGGAAAGTAAGCCAAGGATGTGACACTTGGATTTTACTTAGGCATTTAACATGCTGCCTGGTGAAACTTTGTTTGCAAAATCAGTTTAAATCAACTTGAATATGAATGTTTTAATGCCTATTACAGACCTATGGAGATGGGCAGGAGAAGAACTATTATAGTTTGGTTGATTAGCTCCTAAATAGACAGATATGATACTTGAATATATATTTTAAGTATGTATTCAATCAATAAAAAGGAGCAAGAAATCATTAACTTCTTTTCATAGCAGTTTTTCTCTTAATCAAGCAAATTAAATATGCAAAATGTTAGTCTTTGCAATGCAATAAAGGAAGTAAAGGGTAACTTTAGAATTTGGTAGCTGGTAGAGAAAGTAAACTTAAGAGATCCAAGATTTAAAAATGTAAGTACTTAAAGACATTATGTAGAAGTTTGCTGAGCAATTAAATCAGTGTGAACAGGAAATGATGGGAAATTTGTCACCGACTAGGATTTATATACTAAATGAAAAATAGAGGTAAAATGGCCTTGAACCTGAGATTTCTTCAAGGAAAGCGTGTAGACCTTCATGTACTCTAACATAGCAAGTAGTCTATCACTTTCATTATTAAATGAGCCAAAGAAGCTTGATTTTTATCTTAGAAATAAGGAAAGCACATGCAAGTTTGGATTTGTGGTTCTTTTTAGTTACCAATAAGCAGACTTTATCCTTGATTGGCTTCTATATCATTTACATGTTATTGAGTCAACCCTTCAAGTGAAAAGAAAAACACTGGGTAATTTTAAAAAGACTGAGGTTGAGGCCTCAGGCACTGATCAAAATTAATGTTATTCTCATGAAAAAAACTGTGTAGGGAACGGAGAAGTGTAAAATACTCTTGTTTGCACTGAAAATGAATAAATCCAGTAGAGAAACTGGAAAGGATACTGAGTTTTAGAGGTCTGAGAGACTTAAGTCTTGTTTTGTTATGTCAGAGCGTATGTCCCATAACAGCCAGCTCTCCTGTCAAGCCTGTAGTGGCACTGTTCATTATTGTTGTGTATGGAGGAATGTAAAAAACCACAGTGATAATGAATAAGTAGAATAGGTAGACCAAAGTGCTCAAGAAATTATTAAAGGTGGCTGGGTGGTAATGGAAAAGCAGCCTCGGTTACGGATGTTTATGTACACCATAGGCAAGGCTTCTCTACAAGAAGCTTTTAGAACTGTCAATATGCTGACTTCCCTAAATGTAGTAATTAGAATTAAGCTCACATTATATCCTAATATTTGTTCTCAAATACAATAGCAGATATCTTAGTTATTTAAAAGGATAATTAACGGGATCTGAACAACCAAAATAAACTTGCCATTGAGAAAGAAATGAGAATAATAAATGTTTAAAAATTTATACTTCAAATGAAAGATTTTTCATTGAGGTTTCACTCATTAATCTTGACACAGAGCTGTATACGAAGACAAGTACTGTAAAGGCAAAGGGACCAGAGCAAAAAAACAGATGTTACAAAAGGAAGGAAGAATGAACGCTCACCCACCTTCAACAATCTAGGCTCATAGGGAAAGAACTCTAAAGGAAGGATCTCCATCAGGGTGATCCTTCCTCAGTGAGAGATCCTTCCTCAGTGGCAGTCAGCCTTTGAATGAGAACAGTGGTTCAGGCTGTGAAACAGCAGTCCCCACACACATGCATACAGCGTGAGTGTATTTACACATACAAACATAAAAATAGTAAAAGCCAGGATTTCTGCAAACAACATTCTCATCGTGATGCTGCTTTTATGAGTAGTTTTTTTTTAATTCTGTTTTTTCTTTTATCATTCCCCTCGTGTTTTTGGCAGTCATCTTTATAAGAGCAAAAGTAATGATTCAGGAATATGCTTGGGGACCTTTTGTATCAGTGGAAGCGTTTGAGATCCTTAAAAAATGCTTTAAATTGACTTAACGATGATAATGTATAATCTTTATTGCATACAGAAGCTTGAAAATGAGAACTGCACTGAACCACGGCAGTCTGTGTTTTTATTTTGGGTCTGTTTATCTTAATTGAATGCAAAGAGTCTTGCAGGATGCCAAATCTCAAGTACTGATTCAAAAAACGTTGAAAATCTGTAGATGTAGCTGGCTATGCTACCCAGCTTGCCTGTTTATATATAATTTTGTGATATTCTATATTAAATATAATTCTCTCTTCTTCCTGTGTGTTTTGGTAGAGAGTGAATGAATAATTGTACCGTAATGAAGCCTTTTTCACTGTTGTGGTTGTATTTGTGTGTTTGTGAGGTGGGAGTGAGCCAAGGGCTTACTTAAGCAATAATGTCAGTAGTGCTATTAAAGCTGGCGTTGCTATTAATTAGTTTACCATCCTGTTTACTGTCTTGAATGCGAAAGTAACATTGGTATAGGCATTGCTGGACTGGATAAGTATCCATTAAATCAGCTAACTCATATTGCTAGTCATGAAACAAAAGCTCAAATATTCATTGTCGGTTGTCAGTGATGGAGCAATCAGCAGAGGTTATGAAAACTAGAGAAATCCATCTGACCTGTACAGTCTGATGTTGTAAGAGATTAATGTAGCAACTCAAGAATTCATTAAACAAGTATTTATAATCTGGTTTTGAAGTCTAGGCAAAAGGTGGAGCTGATGGATGTAGGCATAGATTCAGACAACAGTGTATTTGTAGGCAATATTTTTCTTTAGTTCCAACCTGCTGCTTTTTAAAACCTCCACTGGTTTCAATGTGTCAGCTTTAGTAAGAAGCTACTGTGTAGTACACTTTCATACCATTCTGTTTGTTTTGTTGAATAAACACAATGCATTCTTCTATTTAGTAAACATTTATATGTATTTATTATTGGAACTGTACTCTTCAGTTAAACTTCTTCCTGAGTCATTTCACATTTTAGAGATTATACTAGTGTTTCCTCCCTTTGTGACACATAGTTACCTATACACCCATCTTTCTCTTTACGTAGGTGCTCAACTTACAGTTTCGTTTCCCAAGGTTAAACGTGGTTTACTGTTTTCTAATTTTCTCTCTGCGAGATTTTTCTTTCCCTGGTATCATAATTCAGCTTCTTTAGCATGCTTGTGCATATTTAAACATTAATTCACACGTAAGAAAAGAAGACTTAAGAGAAGGCCAGGCTCAAATTAGAAATTTGGACAGATTAGCACAGAAGCAGAAGTCCCTTTGAGTGCTGAGGCAGAAAGCCTTTGCAAGTACTCCTTATTTGTGAGAAGTCATAACAAAGAGCAGAAGCCTGCCCGCTTTTTCCTGATATTGTTTATATTGTTTGGCTCATTTTATAAAGATCCCTTTAGGAACAGCTGTGGTTTTGAGGAGATTGCAGCTTGTGAGCACCTGGGAGTGGTCAGGAGAAAGCAGAACGAAGTGAGGAAAGTCTGCTGGGCCTCATGTCCCAAAGCTGCATCCTCTATGGAGAACATTGCTGATCAGCCAGTCATGTAGATGCCACCAAGTTAAAACCTCAATTAAGGTGTACTTTATCGCAAGCTTACCACATCTAAACTTCGACTGTGTTGCAGAGGGGATCGGTAGCAGAAAACAAATGGTTACTTCTTCCTTTTCTGGAGTGTAGATAACGTATTAGATCAAATGAAAGAAGCAGTACTTATTTTCAGGTTTCCAAGTAGCACAGTTCTCATCATTATTCAAAACTGCCTTGAGGCTGGAAAATGCTAACCTAATCATAGTTTTTATCATGGTAGGGATCATTTATGAGCACAAATAATACCATAAAAAGCAAAGAAAGACAAATATAGGTCTTTGAGGAGCTAAAATTTGCGATGGAAAATGAAAACACGATGCTTGGAAGTGGTACATTTGAATCTGATGAGTAATGTAATGTTGACAAATCTGGGTCTTCTGAAATGACAGCATTATTTTGTGGTCAACAGCCTTCAACAAAATAAAGAGAAATGAGGGAGCAAACTTAGCTTATGTATTCAAGGAATATCAAGTGCATGTTTCAGAAGAGTAAAGGACAGAAAAGATTAACATAAAACTGTCAGAATAAACCCTTTGGAAGAAATACATAGAAATACAGTATATCCTACTTCTTTACTGATGTGGGACAGGATTAGTGAATGAAAAGATGGAATTTTCCATTAAAGGAATTCTAAATTATATCTATAGAATGCTATTGTTTCATAAGAGGGGCTAAGCAAGACTCAGAACGGGTGAAATTCTGCTTTTCTGAATACATGAGATTTTTCTTCCTCTGAATCTGAGAGAATTATGATTTCATAGTCTCCCAGATAGACTGCACAATAATCTTGCCTAGATGAGAGGATTTTAGATAGAAATCCTCTCTTATGCTACCAAAGCTTTTGCTGTACAGATGGGAACCACTGAATCATCTGGCCATTATACTTTCTTGCACAGGATTTAACAAGATTGAAGGGAATTTAAAAATACAGGATAAGAGGCATATAACTGTTTTGATAAAAAGAGCTTAACAAGAGGGAAGGTTGACTGAAGCACTCAAAACAGTAACTTGTAAGCATTCTCATGAAATAAGAAATGACTGATCCAACTGAAAAATATGAAGTTAAACTTGTAAGAACACCATTTAATTTTTCTATTTGCAACTTTGCAGTCGAACCATCCTTCATATGATAATTCTACATCTACGAATTGATCAGATTAAAATTAAGCATTTCTGTGAGTAAAAAAAAAACAACAACAAAATATGAACTACTTTTTTGCTTACAGAAACCAAAACCAGAAGAAAAAAAAAACACCTGTAGGGTATCAAAGTACAATTTTCCTAGATATGGATATGGAAAACAGCTCTTTTCCTGTTTTTATTTTTATTTATTTATTTATTTATTTAGTGATTTCTCTGTTACAAGATAGCAAATATGCTGAGAAAGATCAGGAAAACAAATGATATTGCTGAAGCTGAGAGAATGTAAATCTGGTATGCATATTATCTGATGAAAGTCTTATATTAGTTTGCATTATCTATAAAATGAATTTGCTTAGGGACATTGGCAAATTTAAAACAAGTTATATAATCTAAGGATTGAAAGTTTTCTCATATAAAATGAAACTGACCAGCTTGTTTCTCAAATTAGTTCCCCAGGTAGCTAGAAACCAGAAAGATACAAAAAATGTCACTCTTAAATCAACCTGACGCTAGAGAAGGTTCATATTTAATAAAGAATTATTGATAATCCAAGATTTTGGCCTATTCATAGCTAAAAGATGAGTCTCCGTTAGAGTGTTATGATATCACAGTCAAATTTGTGGTTGGAAAGGAATTGTTTCTTACAAGATCAAGATGGGTAAGTTCAGTAAACTGCATTACCATCTGAGGAAGTATTGTTCGTTTATGTACTTAACCAGCTGTATTGACCTCCCGCTCTCTACTCCTTTGAGATTTTCTTCTGCTGCCTTTCTCAGACCTTTACTTTTTCAGTGTTGCTACCACAGGGACTAACATGAGGAAGGAAAAGTCTGTTTTCCTTTAATTTGATCTCTGGGTAATACACTAACGAAGAAACAGAACTTAGATCATAGTGACAATACCTCAGCAAGCTTAACTACAAAACACCAGTCTAGCAAAAGCAATGGAGCTGCTCAATTCAGAACAATTAAAACTGTGCACGCTATGCAGTGATTAAATGTACTTCTTCCAGATGCTGTGATGGTTTGTTTCTCTCTCTCTCTTTATTTTTTCTTTCCATCTATAATAGATGAAAAATAACACATACTGGTATTTGAGTATTTGGTAGTTCCCTGACAACTGCTAGACATGCTTGACTGTCTTTAAATCAGTGGCACTTTAGAATTATCTGCTTTTGTTGAAGAATGAGTGAGATTAGTTCTACATTCTCATGCTCCCTTTGTTTGTCTTGTTTTTTCTATAAAACCAGTCCTGAAGAATTTCTGCAAGCACTCTGTTCTCAATCCAGACTCAAACCTCCTTTTAAAAGTTTTAGGATGTTTCAGTAGGGATAACACAGCTGATGAAATATAACCATGCTCTGAGCCTTCACTACCAGAAAAGATGTCTATGTCATGGATATTTGAGCCCCGCTAAAGGTCACTGTAGATCAGTTTGAGTGCTGCCTTGTATTTCTCTCTAATGATTTTTGATGTTGAGTGTAGACCAAATTTTTGTTCACTGTTTTGATACCACCTACAGATTTTATCTAATTCTTGTTGTTTAGTAGTTTTAGTAATATTCACTTGATTTAAATTCTTGGTGAATAAGTAAATATATATTTCAGTGTGGTTTACTGACCGTAATTGAAATAACTACAATTGTTTTTAAGGAACTTGCTAAAAGAAGTTTATTATCCTTCAGAATACGTATTCCAATGAACATTCCCATAGATTTGCTTTTTAGAAAAGAATATGTACAAAAATGCAGTGATGCTGATAACTAATGCAGCCTAATGGGAGGTGCTGCAGTGATAACAGCTCCTGAAGAAACATAGGATACTCTCTACTTAACAAAAATCATAAGAACACCTTTCAAAAAGCTTCCTGAAAGATTCAGGAAGAACCTATGAAAGTGAAAGCAGGGCAGGTCTAACTGAGGTTTGTATTGAAATTGGGCTGACATGGTCATTAAGTAGAATAAAGACTGTTCAACTAAGAAAATTCTACCAGTGATTGCTCTTCAGCATTCTGTGAATGCATTGCTTTCAGTATTTGTTGAGTTCATTAAAACGTGAATTATTTTATGTTTGTTACCAAGACACCATCTAAGTCAACAGTGTTTTTTATAGCACTGTTTTAACGTAGCTGGGGGGAGGTAGATGGATCAAAAAGTTCCTTAATTCTTCGGTTAGCCACAGCTCACAAAATCAGAATTAGTTATGTTCTGCAAGGAAAGAATATGCGATTGGATGATTCATATTAAGTACATGTCAAGTTCTAAAAAGGAAACAACTTCAGTTTTTCATCTGGAATAGAAAAGGATTAGGTTGGATAGGGAATTAAATGTGAAATGCCTACATTGCTCGGGAGAGTACTTTTTAAAAGTTTCTGTTCTGACTTGCTCTGTGGCATTCTACGGCTCAACATAAGTTTATTTTATGCACGCTGCTCACATTCTGAGTCATGAGAGGAAGGGAGGAAAACAACATAGAGCGAATATTCAGAGTTCTACAGATTGCTTCATGAGCTAATTTCTTTCAGTGCTGCAGATTGCACTTCTACATTTACTATGCAGAACACAGCATATGACAGGTACACAGTTTCTCCCCTGTTTTGTGTTTGATAAAAAATGCACGAAAGATAATGGGTAACTCAGTTTTGAAACAAAAAGCACAGCAGTTAATGCTAGCAAGAAATTTCGAGCTATATGAAGCAAGACAAAATAAAATATGATTAGGTGTTCCAAAATACAGCTAACCATTCATATTGAGAGTTTTCTAATTATTTTACATTTATTATCTAATCAAAACAAACACTGTTGGAAGAGCTCAAGTAGAACAGTGGTGTTTATTCTTCCAGTCTTGATGCTTAAAATTAGGGATCTAAATCTTCAGTTAGACTCAAAGGTATCTGGAAGCCACCTGCTGTTTGCATTAACATAATGCTGAAATTCAAATTGAGATGCTGAGAGTTGGATTCCTACAAATCACAACATTTCCTTGCTTTTGAAACCCTCAGAGATAGCAACACAAAAAAGCTTCCATTTTCTGCTGAAAACAAACCTTTGCTCTACACTTAAAATCATGAAGATTTTCCTTCCTGGGTAATTTGGTGGACTACAGATTATATCAGGAATATAAGGTAGTGGTGACTCATAAAAGGAGATGAGTTTGGTTGATGCAAAAGAAACTACAGATTTATGCAGACCAAACATCTTGAGCAAGTGGGTTGGTGTCAGACTGTGCATGAGGCTGTAGTATGTGACACCAAACGTTGATTAGTGTGCAAAGATAAAAAGTGACTCCAGAGTAGGAGTAATATATCATGTAGTAAAATCAAGATTTTTCTATCTGTGTGACAGTGCGGAATGAGAATGAGCTGCTGTTTTTGCTATAGTGCGGTCTGGAACTGCGATAGTTGAGCACCTTAACTTGAGCACCAGTCCTCTTTCTCATGATATTCTAATTATGATTTGACATTGAAGACCTCTAGGACCAATCTTAACTACTCAGATGGATGTGCCAGTTCTGCAGCAGTTCTTGAGGTATCGCTTCAAGGTATCAAATGCAACAGTTTTAGCTAAAAGTCTGTATGCTGAATTTGCCCAGATCTGTGCTGTTTTGGTGGAGAGAATACAGAAGAACAATATATATGGTTCTAAACTTTTCTTTCTTCTATTTCTCACTCATTTTTGCAGTTTCTGACATCACTCCTCCCATATTCAGCATTGCAGTGTCACGCTGCCTTTGAAGTTTTTTTGACTGTTATGATTCTTCAGAATGTCCTTAAACTACCCTGTAATTATGAAAGGTATTGCAGAACACAAATAATTGCAAGTCAGCCTTGAGAGCTAATTTATAGTGTCATTTTAGATCTGTTTCTCCTCTTGGCATGTATGCCACCTGGAAAAAGAATCTAATTCTAAATGTAACTAATAACAGCCACGCTGAGGAAAACAGAAAAGCATTCAGAATAATGCAGATATTTCCTTCATCTTTTGTAACTGTTTCATTCCTAAACTGAGTTCTTTTCCTCTTCTCCCTTATTTGTAAGTATTTTTTACTAAGTAGCTAAGGATGGAGCAATGTATAGCTTGCTAGCAAATAATACTGTCAAAAAGCCCTCGTACCCCAAGTTCCAGCCAAACAGCAGAACAAAATCTGTAAGCTGAAATCAGTTGGGAAAATCAAACACAGCCTGTATCAGTAGGAATTTGACAAAGTAAATTATTTCAAAGACAGCACACATAAAGAACCAATATAAACTGAAGAGTTCCTTATGATGTATTTTGTAATACTATGCAAGAATTCATCTGTGAAAGATAGGCTGTATGAGATGACCTGTTGACAGTTTACTCCTAAGTAACGTTTGGGTGTAGAACACAGCAAGTTGTGTTGTGACCTTATATTGGCTCTAAGTTCAGTCAATTAATTGTTTCAAATGGATAATGAATGAGGGATTTGAAAGCAAGACTTCACGACTAGTATAGAATTTTAAGCAGGTTAGCCATACCTTAAGGTGAGGTTTACTGGACAGTTGTTGCTTATAGGTTCTTAGTGGCACCTCTACATACTAATTTGAAGGGTTAATCTTTGATGAAAGTGCAATTGGCAAATACCTCACAGATTTGGATCAAAATAATATCAATACATCACAATAGAGCTAAATATTCTCAATTATTTGGCTACTCTGATTATATGATAATGTACTGCTGCTCTCTAGCTAGTGTTCAATTTTGCAGTCATCATACTGTTTCATACATAGTCAAATAGATCCAATGTACTGCCTGTGTACTCCATTAAATGGGTGTGTGCAGCAAAAGCACGTGCAATAATACTATTTTAATTTTTGAAAATAGCCAGAGGTTATATTATTTTTATGTTAATACAGACCTTTTCTGAGCTATTGAAATCTATCTTAGATTACTGGTGGGATGGTTTAGTACATTAACAACTCTGAAGCTGATTTTACTTTTGCGTATTTGGGTTTAAAAATAGGCAGTGGATACTCCTGACTATGATTATATCACTGAATTTGCAAACAATTTAGGCAAAAGCCTGTAACACAGTTTAAAGCCCTGTTTTCTTTTAAAACTGTCCTTCGGAGATGCTTACACTAAATGAAGCTGGCTGATAGGTTGTATCTCATTTTAGTCTGCTTGGTTTTTACAAATGAGATTGACGTCTGTACCTGAGCTAGACTTAACCGAGCTACTGAGGCATGGCCACCTTGCATTGATGGGGTTAGCAGCCACAGCTGGGATAGATAAGAATGTAACACTTTACTGACTACATCCACGTAGGCTTAGATGATGGTGTGGCTCTGTATGAAAAGCAGTATTAGGTACGAGAATGCAATTTTGGTATGGTTTTTTGGTTAGTCTTGAGCAGTTCTCCTGAAGTGCCTTTGTATTGCTTGGTACCAAACAAATCTGAGTTAAAATGATTTTATTTTGAAGGGCTTTGAGTCTCCTGAGTCCTGTAACTTGCTATAATAGCTGTAGTTTACAGTTTGCTATCCGGTCTAACCACCTTCTCACTGTTAGTCATTCATCCCTCAGACTTTCTCCTTTCTTTTTGAAACATAATCTTGCTGAGGACTTTATAAAAACAACAGTTGCAACTGTGAGGTAACATTTCCACAGCTGTTTTTCCTTTCCTTTACCTCAGGTTCTGAACTGCAGGCCCTAAACCTGTTCTCTTCCCTCTAGCCCTTCCACTTGTTCACATTCTGATCGCTGTCTGTTTCTCTCCCTGCTTCTCACCTGTTGTATCAGAATCTTCAGCTCTTTCTCTCCTTTGTCAGTTCATGTTATCAAAGCTTCCTGTCTCTAATGTCTGGAGATTCTTTTTGGCTGTGATCTAGCTTTGCTGTTCGACCTATTATGCTGTTCAATGGTCTTTCTCTCAAAGAATATGTTTCCTCAGGATCTCCCTCTGTGTCCAGCGTTTCAGTCCTTGGTCCCCTTATCATCTTCCCATTTCTGGCACTGCCAGTTCAAACCTGGTTACATTTTTCCCACTCCACATAGCTCTGTATAAATTGCAACTTTAGTTTTCTTTCTCAGTCACCTCTAAGGACTTTGTAAGATGCAGTACCCATATAAAAAAAGCTCTTAAGCACCTCTGCACCATTTTTTCAGTTGTACCATTTAACATTTTCATCTCTTCCATCTTTACTGTCATTATCTTGCACACAGAACAAATTTCGCAGGTTCTTTCTGCACAACATTCCAGGTGCAGCCTTCTCTATCGCTTAGAGGAAGTTTTGTCTAAGCTTTTAATTACCTAGAGTTCGTTTTTTATGGTCAAAACACCATCATCTTTGTTTATGCTTCTTGATGAAAGACAAGACCCCCATTGACCCTACAGCTTTTTTTTTTTCAGTATTGTTCTTTTCTATTGCAGCTTTGCTGTTATTTTGTTATTGTTTGCATTTGCTTGTAAGACACTGACCCCTCCTAAGATTGTTTCCTATTTTGCCTTCGCTTAGATTCAGACTTCCTTGCTAACTTCTAAATAAGAATTTGTAAAATTCCTCAGTGTAGTTTTTCAAAATAATGATGATTTTCCCTCAGATATTTTCAAAGTTATCTAAAGTTACTCTTTAAAAGAAAAAACAGACAAACAAAACACATCTGTTAAAAATGTTGATGCTGTTGTAGTGTTGTTTGTGAATGTTTGGGGATAATTCATTGATAGTTTAATTAACTCCTTGTTATTTGAATTGATCTTGTTTCCTTGTAGAGTCTACCCTATGTCCATCTGCAGTAGACTGTTGTCTGGAAAGTTTTTTTTTTTTTGTCATGAAATGGATTTTTTTTTTTAGTTTTTTTTTAATTGTATGATGAATTCTAGGCTAATATTTAAAACTTAAATTATAATTTAAGTGTGCAGAGCAATTATTGTGCCCTACTTCCTTAGTAGAGCTGAGATATGAACGAAGTTTATATTCTGAGTAAAAATACACTCCTTATGAAATGTGTTTGTTGCAGTAGCCCAAGTTCATGTTGTAAATGGGACATGATTGCAGGCAGAGTGAGAAGAGAGTTTCTGGATTTATTCAATTGTATGCTGCCTTGGTAATAGTATTCTGCCTCTGCAATGCACAGTAAGACCCTGAGAATAAACCTCTGAATGGTGATCGGCAATTACATTTACCTCATTTTATAGATGACCGATAGTAAACACCTGAAGCTAGATTTCTCAGAGGTAGTGAAATTCAGAATTGCATCAAAAGAAAGTCAGAATTGATAGAAAATTTGCTTTTAATATGTCGAAATACAAACACATGAAATAGCTCAAATAACTGTCACTATATCTCAGAATAAGTATCTACCCATTAACAGGCATTTCTGATTAATTTTATACATGGATATACATGGATAGATAGGCCTGGAACTGCAGAAAGTAAAATAGCATAAATATTGACGCATCCTTATCTCATCTTGAAAGGTGATGGGGAAATCCAGTTGTGACTTTTGTGAGCAGAAATTGTGCTAGAACATGCATGTTCAAAGAAAAGTACAAACAAAGTCTGCTTACTGCACCTGCATTTCTAAACTTGTCATGTAATTATCAAATAAGTAGTCGTTCATTAAAACATTATAATTTTATGCAAATGTCACTTTATCTGAAGTATTTATACTTAAAAAGTAGCACCTAATATATTTTTAATATACACTGTCAACTGTGTATCTCTAAAAATTCTCAAACTTCCTGACTCAAAACAAGAGCATGATTTAACAGACGTAGAAGTGTTGCACGTGTTTTGATCCAGTTCCATAATGTTGACAGTATGACAGTACTGCATGCATTTCTGGACTTTTTTCAGTGCGAGAACTCTGAACATGTGAATTCTGTAGCATATATTGAACAAGGGAGCACAGCAGGTGTATTTTACAGTGAAAACACAAATAGCTGTACTGAATCAGTATCAGTAGAGTATATCAAGCCAACAATGTTTTTAATATCAAAATGTGATTTTTTTGAATTACATGAAGTTCTGTTGTATGCCTTTATTATACTCAGATATTGGGTCATCACTACTGATAATATGTAATGATTGCTTTAAAATTCACATTGATTGATAGGGAAAGTTTATCATCTGTTTAGGAGTGAATAAGAAATGGGAAACTTATTTTCCCAGCACTTGATCCAATTTCCTTTGTGACTGCTTGAGCACCTTAGCCTCCCCTGCAATGTACAGGGACACCACAGCTAGATCAGGTTGCCCAGGGCCTGATCCAGCCTCACCTTGACAGTCTCCAGGGTTGGGGCACCCACCACATTTCTGTGCAAATTCTTCCAGTGCCTCACCATCCTCACTGTAGAAGAGTTTTTCCTTATATCCTGTTTACCTTCATTAAGCTTGAAGCCATTTCCCCTTGTTCTGTCACCACAGACCCTGCTAAAGAGTCTGTCTCCTTCTCCTATGCTCAATCCTTTCATCCCCCAGCTTGTATTGGTAATGGGGTTTTTCTGCAACCCAGGGGCAAGTTCTTGCATTTGGATTTGTTGAATCTCATGAGGTTCACCTGGGCCTATTGCTCAAGCCTGTCGAGGTTTAAACTAGCACCACACTCCAGGGGAAAAAAAAAAACAAACAAAAAACTTTAATACTAATACAAAACCAACATCATTCTTCAGAAAACCTAATCATTATGAAACAAATTTCTGACTATGGATTTTAGTGAACTTTTTTTTTTATAGAGAAAATATATAGAGTAAAAAGAGAAATCAATCTTCTAGATAAACATAACGTGATATGCTCATTTCAGAATGTATGTAAATACTCAAGATTCAATGAGATGGCAAATTATGAAATGTAGAGTATTAGTTCTGTAATTTCTATTAGTGAGTACTTTCAGCTGTGAAGATTTTAAGATCAGTTCAAAACTGCCTTTCCTATTTTACTATTATTGGATGCTCTGTTGAGGATCTGATGAAGGCAGCTTGGAAGAGAAAACTGTTAGAATTAATATTCCTTGTTAAACTGGTTAGCAGAACTAGTTTCTTCTTTCTTACCCAGCGCTTGGAGTGCAATACTAAGATTCCCCAATAGATGCCCTAAGAGATCTCTCAAAAACAACACGATGAAGTACTGAAAACAAGTATCTTCAGCTTGCTCTGTACGTGTTTAAAAGAATTTGTTATCTTATATCAAATGATGGTATTATGGATTTCAGATTTCAGTGATGTAGAATATTGAAATTATGTGATTACAAATGAAAAAGGCTGGATGGTAAAAAATTGAATATGTATCCTCATTTCTCACTTATTTTTTCAATAGTGTTTCCTAATGTGCATATGAATTCTGTAGTGAATTACATTGTTACTGTTTAATCGGTTGCTATTTTATAGTCAGCAGAGGAGAATGGAAACAATGTCATCTTGTCAGAATCGTTATCACTGCACGGTTGCTACATGTTTAAATGAACCTATAGCATTTACTTAGAAATAATGGAGAAAATTGCACGTCTAACCTCAGAATCTAAGCTTCCCCCTCTCCCTCCCACCTCTGGATTTTACATCTGTTGTCTTGTGAGTTGCTTTGATGCATTTCAAAGATAGGTGCATTGTGATCACTAGAATATTGGCATTCCCTTTGTTTAAAGAGTTGAGTCCCTTTGTGAGAACACAGACTTTGAGGGGATGTGGGGTAACCTTAATGTGCCTTGATGATTTTCATGCCATGTGGGCCATCTCCTGTGCCAGATGGTTGGCACAACCTCTCTCCAAGCCACAAGCTAGCTAATTTTCTTCTGTACCATTTGCCAGTGTCTGTCATTCTGGTGCTTGTGATGCCCTGCTGTTACAAAAGCACCAGGCCAGATCTAGCACACTTTATCATGCTTTTTGATCAGCACAGAGTTTCTAGTGCATGCGTTATCATTTTTCAAGTTCATTAAAAGATTAAGCAGACATTGAGTGTATCAGACCAGCTGAAGATGAGGAAAAGATACTTGTTTCTGAATTTCTTGCTGTAAGCATGTGAGAGAGAGCGAGATTGGGAAGTTAATTCATGCCATCTCACATCAGAGCAGGATGAGAGTTCTCTTGCTGTCATTTACTTCAGGCTAATCAATGGCCTTCACTATTAACAGCTGCACTGAAGGGACAGCTGTCTTCTTGCAATGTAAAATAAAATTAATGGAACAATCTTTCAAAAAGAAATAGATATTAAACTATCTCTGTGTGTATAGTCAGGTTATTTTTAGCCTTGTGCTCCACTATGTCAGCCTAGCTGGAACAACAGATTAATTGATCCTAGGCAGTATCAGATTTCAGTAGCCTGGATTGTCTGATAATTTGATAATGCAAATCATGTGATTGCTTTTCTTCCTTTGAATGCTCAAAGGTAAACCACTAGAAAACAGAACGTAGTTGCACAGGTTGTGAGTGGTACCAAGCTGTGAGGGAGTCACTGGAATCATTTAAAGAGTGAGTAATGACAAAACTCTCTGAAGTTTCCTATTTTCTTTTTTCTTTACAGATTGCTAATACAAAAATCCAAGCACATAAAAATGATTTTAAATAGCTTTAGAAGTGATAGCACTAGAAAAGCCAGGAGGAGGAAAAATAGCCACTTCTGAAACAATGTGTTTACTTTCTAATTCTGCATTCATTTCACATTCAAGGCTGCTTAGAAGGGAAATAATTCTGGAGAAATGGTTACCTGTGGCACAAAAGCAGATCCAAATTATTCAGACTGAGAAAGCCACTGTTGTTCTAAATTCAGTGGATAAGGGATAGGCTTTAAATTATGAGAGCAAGTGTTTTGGACAAATACTGAATAGCTCACTAAACAACTATTATTTACAGTGACTTCCCCTTAATATATTGAGACTTTGATCCTCTTGCATTGTGTATGCTTTCCTGTTGTATTGGATCCTGTTTTAAACAGTATGGCACAAATACAAAAAAGAAAATCTTTATTATTAATTATGATAGTCTTAATAGACTAAAAGTAACTTTGAAGTTCCTTTGTGTTGATCGCATCTACGAGAAAACCTTAGTTCCTACTGTTTGATTTCTCAGCTGCCAATATAAGAATGAGAAATGCTTCAAATACAGTATTAAAAATAAAAATTAAATAAAAAAATAAAAAAGAAAACCAACTGTAAGTTGGTTGTAAGTTGGCCTGTTCTAAAATAACCAAATTAAAGTTATGGAAGTCAGATCCATGTTATTAAGCATAAACAGTACTTCCTGACTGACAATTAATTCTTGAACATGTTATCTTCTCCAGTGAAGTGCAGTACTTGGGTCTATATTACAGCAAGTGAAGTAACACTCCACTGTAGTACACTGTGGACTAAAGGGTTTCAGTTGAAAACAGGAATGATCCGATGTCTGGGTCACAAAATAATGGGGAAAAAAAAATAGTTCAAGTTCACTCATTATTATTATCATTTGACAGAAAAAAATAGAACAAAATCAAATTCACAAGGATCTTCATTGAGTAGAAGCCAGAAAAATGGAGGATAAAAATAAAAAAGATTTATTTTCTATCAGCTGTCCGTGACAGCTACATGTTCAGAGCTAAAACAGAGGAGAAATTAGAAAATGAACATTCTACATCAAAATGTTCTGCATATTCTACATCAAAGACATAAAATTATTTTAATTAAGTGTAAGCTTCATAAGCTAGATGTCAAAGTGAGCATCCAGAGGAAAAAATGTGGATGATTTGAGTTATACGTTAAAAAAAAAAATACAAAAATAATTAAATCTTATTTTATGCTATCTCTCTTATTTGTATTTAAATTAAAGAGTCCAAGTCCTCCTTCATGAGACTTTGAGAATTCTTCCTGGAGCCATCCCTAAGAATTTGTAAAGCCCAGTATGTAAGGTCTTGCATAATTTGATGGGTTTTGAGTCCTTCATGAACTGGGTTGTACAAAACACTTATGTCCTGATGGTTCGTTTCATGACCTTTCATAATGGCAAAGGAAAGTTGGATGGGCAAGGTACGCGTTTGAGTCTGGAAGATTTCAGTTTCCACTGAATTTGGAAACAGTCATTTCTAGGTTTACTTCCGTTCTAAGAGTGCAGCTATCCTAGTAGGAAGTCAAACTGACTCAATGTCAGTTCTGCACCCCCAAAATTGTTGTTGCATAACGGAATGTTATTCAGTCTGTGCTCTCTGGACAACCTGAGAGGGCTTAGGATTAAAAGGAGGAGAGAAATAGAACCGTGGTGATACAGAGATGTTTAACTGCCAGGCAAACAGGCTTTGTGATAACCAGCAATTATCGCGGGTTGTATCAATGAAAGTCTGTTTGATTTGGCCTTATATTGTACATTTGGTGCATAAAAGTGTGAAAGTTAATCATGTTCCTTTGTGCAGAGCCGTGACCTAATTATCAGTCCAGTAAGAACCTCCTTACGAAACAGCAATCAGCAAATGAGATCCAAAGTATCCCATTTTATTATTTCTTGTGTTGACTAATTCAGTTCTTGAAGTACTGGATTTACCTTGTTTTGTTTTGTCACTACAGTTTTATTCCATGTTGTGTTGCTGTAGATGCAGTTATGGCTGACGTAGCGTGCTATTGTAGATCAGAAGAGCTGACCTCTGTCTATCTTACTCTGGCCATGGGTGATTTAAAGACGGTTAAATACTTTAATCTGTAGCACATTTTCCCAAAAGGCCGGAAGCAGGTAACCTGTAATGCCTTGAAGAGTAGACACTTAATTTTCATAATGATCTCACACTGAGGATTAAGTAGCTACTCTTTAAAAAAGTGTTGGTATGAACGATAAATTACTCTGAAAGCAATAAATCAGGTAACTTGCTATATCACGATAAAAACAGAGGTTCAGCTGAGACTTAAAACTATTTATTTATTTATTTTGTGTGACTTGGAGTGAGAATATTTATGATTTTTCAGGCTACTTGCTATCTTTAACATTTATTTATTTATTCATTTATTTAATCTTCTTGGGTGGGGATAGTGCTGGATGCACCTCGGGTGGAGGTACATGCCCTTCATTCTGCACACAGACCAGTTGTCTTATCTCGGGGTATGTTTCATAAATAAAGAGGAGACTCAGGGTAGCAAGTTTATACTTCTAGGATGGGTTACCAATGAGGAGCTTTACCTTGAAACTCGGGCAGTAAATCTTGATAAGAACGACAGGGATTATTCATACAGGCGGGGCCGAGCCTCTGGAGTACCTGCGAGTTTAGATAGCTGGTTGGCGTATTAAAGCTTATAAATATTGCATAACGCTCACCCTGCTTTGAACATGGAAGCACTCTAAATCCCCTGCGCTCGCTTGGGTTGCCAGCCACTCTCTCTTTGACTTGCGCTTCTTCCAGCAGGCTCGCGGGCTGGAGCAAGGGAGGGCTCGGGTCTTCTCCCCCGGCGTGCCGGTGGCAAGCGAGCTGCGGACTCCACCGGGACAACAGCCCTGCCAGAGGAGAGAGGGCCCTCCGCCGGGAGGGAGACACAAGTTGGGCGGAGGGGGCGGGCTGGAGGCGGGTCGGGCCGGGCCGGGCGGAGCGGAGCGGCGGCGGCGGGCGGCAGTCGGGCTCTGTCGGCTCCGGCGGTCGGTGCTGTCCGCGGAGCGGCGGTGCTGAAGGGCGGGCGCCCAGCGCGCCTCCTTCGGCGCCTGGGGCCGCGGCTCGTTCATCTCCGGTCGGCAGCAGCCTGGAGAAGTACTCCCTTGTGTTCGAGAGAGGACCCTCCGTTTTGTTTTCTATTTATTTATTTTTTTTTATTTTTATTTTTCATTATTTTTATTTTTTCCCCTCGAGGACTTTGCGGTGACTCCCGGATGAGGTGAGCACGGATTTGTATTTGTCGGTCGTTTATTTATTTATGTATTCTCTGCCTGACGTGTGCCAGCGAGTAGTTGGTAGTAGTAGTGGGCTGGCAGTGGGGTGGAGAAACTGGTAATTAAAAGGCTGAGAGAAGTTTGGGAGCTTGTTTGCCCTTAGGTCGGTGTAGGGGCAACACTTGGGAAAGAGGAGCGCGCCGGCAAAGAGGGATTCTGGAAACAAAAGATGGAGCCAGAATGAGAAGTTAGAGGGTTTTTTTTCTTTCTTTCTTTATCTTTGCTTGAAAACTTGGTGGCTTTTTTTTTTCTTTCTTTCTTTTTTTCTTTTATTTTTTGAGGGGGGACGTTTAAATGTTTGAAAATATTTCATTTTTAAAACCTTCAGTATTTTAAAGGGCTCTCAAGAGACGTTGCATACCTTTCTTCGTCTGTTGCTTCAGTTTCTTTTGGGAGGGGGGGGGAGGAAACAAGAAAAGCCCTGAATGATCCTGTCTGGAGCCAGAAGGGATATGTAAGGTCATCCTTGGAAGCAGAGAGCAAAGTAGGAATTAAAGAGGATTTAGAAGCACAGCCTCATGCTGCTGCGTGTTCATCTGCGTGCTTATGTGTGTGTAATACAGAAGGACAGCTGGACCTCGGTATGTGATTAACAATTAGAGGCTGCAGCGCTGGGAACTTGTGAAATAGTGTATTTCTGAAAGGGATCTGATCAACCTGATCGCTGGCTCCAAGGTCAGTGGGTGTGATGTAGTGTGTGTGAGCCCATGGAAGTTGTGAGTTGTTTGCTGCTGATTGATAGATGTCAGGCCTTCCTCCAAACTACAGCCGGGTGCATATGCATAACTCAGGGTTAATAACACGGAATTGTATTGCACTGTAGCCCTGCTGCTGTTGGTAGTTGAATGGAACTGGGAAGTGTGGGTAGATGAGATGCCTTGCTTTTTGAAATTTCTAGCTATTCCAGAAGTGTTTAACCTTTTATAAGCTTGGTAGGGCGCTGTGTTTCACGGAAGGTTTTCCTACCGCTTCTGCGAGTTGCTGGAGTTCTGCACAGGCAGAGCAAGGCACCATGCAGGGAGTTCTGCACACACCAGAGCACCGTGAAGGGATTTCTGCACACTCAGGGCAGAGCACCATGCAGGGACTTCTCTCTGAGGTAACGGTTGATTCCAGAAGGGATCTGCTGCTTGTAGCGAGTGCAAATGAGAAGCCTGAATAGAGAAGACAAGCAAATGAGGCCCTCACCCTGCATTTTGTAGCATAATGTATTGCTTTATACTCTTGTGACTCCAGTAAATTTTCCTTGGAATGGAAACCTAAAACACATTTTTTTTTTTTTTCTTTGCATAGCTGTCTTGTCCAAGAACTAGCAGTTCTTAAGTGCGGAGAAACTTCTGTTGGGTGTTATGAAGCTGATCATAGCAAACTCGTTTCACATTACTGTGGGTTATTATTTATTTATTTTTGTTGTTGTTCCTGGATCATTCATTTAATGTTGTTTTTACTGAATATTTTTATCAGCTCGAATACAAAGAAAGCCACCTGGCAGCAGCATGGAGATACTGAGGGGTGAAGCTGAAAGCAAGGAAATCGAACTGGATGTAGTATAGGTTGCTAAGACTTTCATTGCATTTAAGTAGTATTATGAAATTCAATGATTCACTTTTTTTTTTTTAATTAATTATGAAACAGCTATCGTTTTCCTCTTTCCAGTAGGATGGGCAAAATTGTTATTGCACAGAAGTTGCACTGACCATAAATTCTCATTAACAGTCTACCTGTTAACTAAGACAAGTGTTTTCATCTGTCATTGACATGTTCATGAACTGAATCTGCAAGCCCTTGTTCACATGAGTACTCTTTATTCATATAAGCAGTCCTGTTGACTGCAAAGGGACTACATCCATCATTACCTGAGTGAAGTTCATTGATCTTGCTGAAATCAGTCATTTTACCAGCATCAATCAGATGATAAACTTTGAAGCTGAAACATTAATTCTGTGCATTAATTTCTATCTTACATTTTTGTATTTTTCATGCTATGTTTTTTCTTGGTTTCCATTTGACTGCTTTATTTTATAAATCATGTTTAAAAAATGGAGGCTTGAAATGATAAGTAGACTCTAAAGGAAATAAAATGGCACTGCTATACTTCAACAAAGTGGTTTTCTAAATACACTGACTAAATTACATGAAGTGGAATTTGTACATTGTGGTCCATAACAATTCTGGTTATCTGCTATTCTAACAAGTGTTTAGGCATTTTACTACTGTATTCAGCAGTAATCCTTTGTGAATATATTTGTTTACTTGGAGGAAAATTTCCAAGGCCTTTAATAGTCAAAAGTTGAATACAACTGAATACTAGTGACACGGCCAAATAGTTGTCTGCAAAAATACTGCAAACTCAGGGAGGGCTGTTGGCATAAAATCGGTATTCAGGGAAACCCACTGCTTAAGTTCTGCTTTAATAGACCTTGCATACATTGACCAGTACATGTGTATGTGTGTGTGCTGGCATATGCTTATTGATTATATCCACACATTTTAAAACTTTTAGGTTAGTGGGTCATCAGCAGGGCTGGTAAATGGCACTCAGGAAAAAAAACAACCCTAAGCATATGTTAGTTTCTCTGGTTCTAGATACGTTCTAGATTTATTGTACTAAGCCAGTTTGTCATTGTGATTTTTGTTTTATTTTATTGAGTTTTCTCAATAATCTTCTGTATATGCTTAAAAAAGCAAGGATATTCAACTGCGGAAAAAGATGATTTGATCATAAATTATTTCTCTAAAATTATAAGAAAAATAAATTCCCGGGAATAAATGTATGCACCTCTAAACTCTTATTTTCTATAAAAATTCAGAAGAAGACGACTTGCATCACTCTTTTTTGATTTCTAGAGAATATAGAGTTCTAATGAAAGCAAGGCTGTAGTTTGCTGGTGTTAATTTCAAAGCTATGTGAGAAGGTGGAGCTCCAATACGAATTGCTCTACCTCTTAACAGTTGGGAATTAAGCTTAGAAATTTCTAAAGTAAAAGGCCAAATGAAACGTAGGTGGCTAATTCTGAATATTTTCCTTCAGACTGACAAGTTGTATGGAATAATACAGGGTATTAAACATTCCAAGAGTGAGTTGCAATGCTGAGGAGGAGTCATGAATCAAATGACACACTTTGCTTTGTTTTTCTTTTTTTTCCTAAGTCAGCACAAGAAAATAATTCTTAATTATTCACTGTAGCTTGACCTATAATGTTACATAACTTTAAAGCAAAGTAAATAGATTAGCAAGTTAATTTGCAAATCTGTTTAAACCTGTTTTATAGTTCAAACTTTTTTTTATTTTTTTTTATTTTTATTTTTTTCGATGCATAGGGAATAGCTGTCAACAGCTCAAAAGTCTGGGAACTTGTTTGCATGAGATGTTATACATATTTAATACAGTGTGCTTTTCCTGCCTCTTGATAGACAGAAAAGACAAAGAACATGCTTTTTACATTAGTTGAGCAGTACATTGAAACTTTATTAGAAATAGATATTGAGAAGGCTGAGTGTTGAGTGACAGTTGAGGTTGTATGGCACCTTTGAAAGCAGTGCTGAGCAAAACTCCCTTTAACAACCTCATTAAAATCAAAGATTACTAATAAGCAGGGAATGCAGTTGTACCTTCAAAGGAGTCAAATCCACTCTCTTCTGTGAGTCTTAACTCTTTTCTGGGTTGTTTTACAAATTCCTTGGGTTTTGGGTTAATTGAGTAACCTCTGGTTACAAAGTCTTGTTTCCTAATAAGTAGTTCTCATTCCAGCACTTCCATTCATCAACGTGTGTTTTCATTTGTTCTGCTCTGGTTTTACCGGAACAGTAAAGATGGGTCAGTGCAGATAAAGAAATTACTGTGCAGTTATAGTGGCAGGAGAACAGTGAAACTGCTCCCCATTTGCCGTTATCTCCCATTTCCTCCGTGTCATTAATATCTCTGATTATTCTGGCTGAGTATACTGCCTTGGGATATGTAATGAAATCAGTTCAAATCAACCGAACTGTTGTAACCTAGCCACAAATAACTCCTTGCCCACTTGGTGTGGAAGCTACTTGAAAATATGTAACCTTACCCATTTTTAGCTGGATTACACGGCAGGGTTTATTTGTTAGCAATGCCTACCCTATGAAGATGGAAAGTCTACTTAATTAATAACACTTCAGAACTTGCAAAGTGAAATGAGTGGTGAATCACTTGTCTGCTTTGCTGAATTGTGCACATCCCAAGAAAATAACAAGTCGTAAAGAGTTAAACAAGGGGAGATTTGGCAATACTTGCGCTGATTGCTTGAAGTAGGTGGAAGTTCACAGTTTATTTGCATTTGAATTAATTGAGATTAGTGTCCAGCAGTGCTTTTCAGAGCAGGCTTCAGAAAGACTTTATTGTATAATAATATTGTATAATAAAGTACTTGAAAATGTTAGTTGGAAGATGATGGAGGATATTTAAAATTCTTTTTTTTTCCTTCCACTCATACGGTGATTTTTTTCGTTTTTTTTTTCTTAAAATAAGGCCTATTGTTTTTCTGAAGAATTTTTGCACTGAATGGGTACTCTTGTGTTAAAAGCCACTATCGTTATCAAATCAGCATATTAAAAGCTTTCTGGAATACTTTCTTAGTTTCTTCACGACGAAGTTGTTAACATTTGTGAAAAGAAATAAAATAATTTTAAAACAGCTTGTACCATTAATCAGATGCAATGTAATAGAAATTTTTAACTTGCATGCAAGAGTAGTAAAAAAAAAATACAATTTTTGTTTCCTTTGGTGATTGAAAACAGTACTACCAGCATTATAATTGCATAAATAATCCAATAGTAAGAGTTCTCTATTTGGTGATAGTCATTCCTTTCCATGGAAATGCTGAGGTATCCAAGAGATTTATTAAGGAATGATGCAAATCAACTGTGAAAGAAGTAGACAAAATAACTGTGAAGTGGTTCCTCCTTAAGTCTGCAGTTTACACACGTAGTCTTCTGCTGAAGTTTCTGTTACGTATAACTTTGGTGCACTGAGTGCCCAAAACAAGATACAGCACTCTATATGTGATCTAACATAAGGTGTTCAGGACTGTTCAACAGAAAAGAGCAGTATCTCCACTCTAGGAACAAACTCCACTTTTGTTTCATGGAAGGCTGCCTGTGCATATAAATGCACATGGACCAGTTCACACATGAGAGCTGCAGCAGCTTGATTTTCTATTAAAACAGCAGAGCACGTGAGTAGAAGAGGAGGTGTGGCATGTTAATACTGAAAATGCTCTTTACATCTGCATTTTGATTTCAAGAGAATTCTTCTGGCTCATTTATCGATTTATTTTTTCATCACTTCTTCATCACCTTTCATTGCAGTGTCTGCTCTTTCCCTTCTAAGCAGACTTAAGTTAACAGGAAGCAGAAACCTTTATTAGGCATTAGATCTCTATAACGTCTAGGTGACTGCTCACTTTCTTTGTGAACTGTGAGATTGTTGAACCTGTAGAATGAAATCTGAGAACATGTACCTCTGGTAAAAGCTGATTTTCCTTTTTGTGCAAGTGTTCATAGAATCACAGAATACCTTAGGTTGGAGGGGACTTTAACATTCACCTAGTTAGATCCCCTGTCTTGGGCAGAGTTGCCAACCATTAGATCAGGCTGCCCAGGATCCCATCCAGCCTGGCCATGAATGACTTCGGAGATGGGGCATTCACAACCTCCTGGGTTACTTGTTTCAGTTCCTTACCACCCTCTGTGTAAAAACTTTTCTCCTCACATCTACTCTAGATCTCCCTGCTTTTAGTTTAAAGCCATTCCCCCTTGTCCTATCACTAACAGCGTAAAAAGTTGGACCCCTTCCTGCCTGTGAGCCTTCCTTCAAGTACTGGAAGGCTTCGATGAGATCTTTCTGGAGCCTTCTCTTCTCCAAGATAAACAAGCCCAGCTTCCCTCAACCTATCTTCACAGGAGAGATGCTCCAGCCTTTTGATCATCTTCAAGGCCCTATCTTAGACCCCCTCCAACAGCTCCACATCCTTCCTGTACTGGGAGCCCCTGTGTTTGGACATGGTATTCCAGATGGGGCCTCACACATGCAGATTAGAGGGGGTCAGTCATCTCCCTCACTTTGCTGGCCACCCCTCTGTTGATGCAGCCCTGTCTGTCATCTGTGTTAACAGTGGGAAGTCCACAGAGAAGGAAGAAATGCTCTTCCAGACAGTATTTTTGGCAAGTCCTTGTAAAATGGGGTTAAGTTCTGTGGCTCCTCTGTCTCTTTGTGCCAGCCAAGGTTAGCCATAAGTTCTCCTTCAGAGATATATTGTCCATTTTTGCATCCTTTTAATTCTTAGATAGTTAAAGAATATAGCAGTAATTAGTTTTACCAAAGTATTTAAAAATAAAAATTTAAATCCTATCTTATTTTTGATAATTTTTGCTCCAGGCTGTTTTTGATAAACAGTAATATTATCAAAAAGTGTTCTACATGTTGACACATGAATTTATTTAGTTTTTTTCTTAAATCACAGAAATTAAAGAACAACAACAAAAAGACAAAACCAATTGATACCTCTCCTCCTGAGATTTAATTTCTGTATTATGCTGTATGGGAACTGTTGAATCATGGCCTGAACCACTGATTGATCACCTGAGGCGAGCACTGGGTCAGCCGCAGGGGCACAAGTGAGTGTGATTGGAAGGGGTGGAGTTTGACTCCACCTCTCCCAAGACCCCATTTAAGGGCTGACCACCACCAGGGAGGGATCTCTGGTTGGAGATCCCTCTCTAGTGGAGTTGTTGGCAAGCCTCGACCATCTTCAAAGGTGAGCCACTCTTTCCTTATTCATCATCTGTGTATCATCTACTTAAGCCCATCAAAAATATACCATCTTTGGCACTATTTCTTTTGGGTGCTATTCTTGGGGGTTATTTGCCCTACATATGCAAAGTATTCTTCAAACTGGAAATAGTTTTTTAGGTGAATCAAAACTGTTCTGCTTAGCTATAATTACTTTTTACTGTCTAATAGCTGGCCAGTTCTCTTCTTTTGTGCTTAGAGAGTTATTGTCACAGAAATATTTGAACAATCTCCATTTTTACGTTCTTGTTGCATTCAGCAGGGGAGGTGGTAGTAGTGGTGTTAGCTACACCGTGGGGTTTTCTTTGAAGCTTTAGCTGAGTGCTTCAGGCACTCGATCTTAAAATTGCTGCCCCCTATGGAACAAAAAATCTAGTATTTTAATGTCTTTGTGTCCTTTGTGTCTTTTCAGCATGATAGTCACATTCATCTACTTCTGTAGGCTCTCAGTAATGTCATCCGTGCAT
Organism: Oreortyx pictus; assembly: GCA_036925125.1. Lineage (NCBI taxonomy): Eukaryota > Metazoa > Chordata > Aves > Galliformes > Odontophoridae > Oreortyx > Oreortyx pictus. The sequence goes on along the minus strand of JAUPFR010000005.1, from coordinate 67,426,522 downwards.
AAGTAAACATTTTGAGGGTTTTCCGTGCTTGTTTTTGCATATACCATGTATATTTTACATGAAAAGTTAATAAAGCTGCACTGATGATATAACTTATATTTTCAGAGCCTTGCAAATGAATATCAAAACTAACTTCCCCACGCTCCCCATGTTGTCATGATTTCTGAGCTGTAACAGCTTTGGAATTAATAAAAAGAAGCACATTAAAGTTTAGGTTATAGCTTGTTGGCTGTAATGAGTTAGAGTGTTCTTATTAATTCATGTGCTGCATCCATGCCCTTCATGAGCCACGTGAAGTAAAACAGCTCATCGTTTTGTTTTTCTCATTCTCCCTGTTTGCCTTGTGGGAGACAGAAGATCCACATAGAGTCAGTTAGTCTTGAGGTTTTTATAACCTGGGCATTTGTTCCTGGAGTCACAGTGTGTTTAAAAGTTGTAAGAAGCCTTACAGTTCTGATCATTAAGCTGCTAATGGGTAAAACATAGGGAAGGAGTCTTGTATATTTGTTTTTCTAATAGGGCGTGAATAGCAGATTATGTTATTGCATAGATATTTTGAATTCCCAATATCTATCTGTGCATTAAATGAGGTCATTTATTTAAAAAAAAAAAAAAACAAAAACAAAACTACAGTGTTGTTTGCGTGAAGTAGTGCAAAATACATTGGTAGTTATATTTATAGATTTTAAATTCAGAGTGAAGGCTCTCTCTACAGTTCCCATACATCTGATATTTTAAGGCTACAGATTATTACTTTGATTTTCAGCATCAATTTTCCCAACCCAGCATGCAGCAGAGGGATGTTGTGGCACATTGTTTTACATCTTTTAATATCCCTTTAACATCCAGTTAGCTGTTTTTAATAAAGGAAAAGAGTAAATTTTTAGTTGCTTAGAGTTAGCTTGCTATTTCTCACTCAGACTGGAATTTTGAGGTGACCTTTTGGAAAGTTCATTGATGTACAAGTTGTGGGTATTTAGGGATGGCAAGAAGGAAAGCTATTTCCTGAAAGGAGTTATTGCTATCACACCTGTCAGCAAGTATTTAGGGGCATGGAGCTCCTTAGCTTATTTTGCTCTGCATGTCAACTAGGTTTGTAAGCCAATAACCATCACTATTTTTTCCACTGCTTTTGACTAGTGTCTGAGGAATCCATTCTATCACAGACCTGTCGTAATTGCATCAGAATTATTTGTGTGAGTTGGATGTAACACCTAATTTTCTTTTATTTCTGACATTTATGTCCAGCAGTAATTATACCCCTATATTTTCCTTTGTTGTCTTTTACATTATTTTTTCTCCCTCCTTTTGCTACAAGTTTATTTAATAAATGTCCTCTTCCTGAATTGAATGGAGCCATTTTAATTTTTTTATCAATTTCCTGTATGTTTATCTTGAAGCCTTATACGGAATAGGAAATGTCAACTGTAAAACTTAAGTTAAAAAAACCTCATTCGACTAAGTTAAACTAAGACACAAAGAAGAAAGACTCCGTTCAGCCGACGCAGAATGCAAAAGATGACTCCATATGTGAAGTGAAGGTTAAGTTAATTTACAAAGATGAATGATAAAAGGGAGTCTTTAGAGTTGACACTTCAAATTGGAAATTATGTATCTAGGCAAACATATTAAATCTGAGATCTGTTAATAGCTTAAATTGAGAAGAATCAGTCTAGAAAAGGGCTCCTTCATAGTAAATTATATGCAGAATTTAATTCAACATTAGAAAGCCAGAAGAAGTAATTGCTGGTGTTATCATTGTGAAAAAATGGTATCTTTGTATTTTCAGGCATGAACAAGTACCTTTTAGGAGTGTGCTATCCACAATTTTCTCATTCAGTACGTTTTTGAGCTTACCTAATCTTTCAATATTATCAAGATGTGGAGACCAAAAGAGAAAAGGCTATGCTTTCCAGGAGCTGGGTAGTATGAATCCTGCTATTATAAATCAGTGATCATAGGAAGCCTCATAGCTGCTTATAAATGAAGGTGTAGGATTTGATAGACTGGACTACAAGAGCAGAGTGGAAAAGGAGGCAAAAGGAAAAGAATTTTGTATAAAAATTAATAACAATTTGAGAATTTCAGGGAAATATCCTTGAAAAAAATATTTCATGGATAGAAAAATTTATTTCTCTTACTCCACGATACAAGATTGTCATTTTCTCTTCAGCAGGAAATAAATTTTAGTGTAAAATAGCTAGGCAAATGGCAGAGGCCTTTGGCATATCTCAGTAGAAAACCTGTTCATGGTACTGTAGCTTCTGCTGAGAGAATGGAAAAAAAAATAATACAACAAAAGTTTTAATGAAACAATTCTAAAACAGAAGGAAAAAAATAAATAGGAGAACAGTTATGAGGTTTTCTTTTCCTTCGAAGACTGCAAATCTTTCATATCTGTGGCTGTGACATTGTGACAACTTTTCTTTCTCCCAGTTTCAGATGGAAAAAAATGTGTAAGTACTTGTGGAATGAGAAAACAAATACTTGTGCTTCCCAACTGACTGAAAACTGGTACATCACATTATTTTTTGTCACAGCAGGTTTACATGAGAGAAAATATGAGGGTAAATCAGACACCATATGTGCTTCTCCGCAATTATTAAAAGAGCACTTCTCTAATGAGGACTATGTCATTGTTTCGCAGTTCTTTACTATCCTTGCATCTAAGCTATTTCTGGCCATCTGTAGGAACTATTATTAAATCAGACTCTGGGCAGCACTTACTACAGAAGAATATTAAAGTTAAAAGTCTGTATTACTGAGGAAGCCTAATAAATTACTAGCTGCTCACCAAGTGCTGTTATGACCAACATTAATAACCCTTTGTTATGTAACAAAATAATGATAGTAAAACTCAACATCTAGAATGCTGCTTTGGAAGGGATGTTGGCAATTTCAAGGTAAGCTAGTGCCACGTCGTGAAAATAAATCTGTGCATAAGTTATTTGTAGGATGGAAATCTACTACTTGTATTGAGATAATTCAGACCATCTCAAAAGGAGAAACGTCTTTCTTGTTGCTGTGGTTTTCAGGGTCAAGCTTATAATTGTAATAGTATTAGACAGATGCCCATATACTATGCCTGTTTGAACAGCATTTTAATTATATTTTAAGTACAGTGATTTAAAGTTTCTTATGCTTACTATGAAATAATAGGTCAAGAAAAGCAGTGAGTCAGAGAATAAGCTATGCATTTTTGCAGAGTAGATAAATAGATAAGTCCATATTGAATTCAGATATCCAGCAGAAAAATGAAAGGTAAAAACTTACTATGTTAATCCGTCATTTTGCAGACAATCATTAAATTGAACTGTTGGGATGACTGGGAAACAGTATTTGTCTAGTGGAAATGAAGATGTTTTTCTAATACTGTCTGAAGATACTGGGAAAAGTGTTGTCATGCACAAAACTATATAAACAGTATAAATACTCAATTGTGTTATTTCAAGACAGTTTAGACCTAAATCTGGGAAAAAAAAGCCCTTCATTAATATGCTAAAAAATATGAAGCAGCTTGTATTGGAATTAAGATGAGAATATGTTATCCAAATTTTCCTTTAGAAGTAAAAAGTTGGGGGTGGGGGGAGAGTGGGGGAAGATTTCCCCCAATGTAAGACTTATGAAGAGATAGTGTTAGTAAAACTAAAAGTGAATTTCTAAAAGAGTATCAATTGAGCTGTGTTGGGTCCGTTGGTATCCCTTCTATCCTTTTGACCCCTTGGTCTGTCTTCTATTGAACAACATTGCTCATATGAGTAGGTGATGAGCTGGAACAGGGAGATGATCTGGCAAAGAAATAAAAAAAGTGATTTTTTCTTTGCTGCCTTTCCACTCAACTAGTTTTAAGTTGGAAATTGAGTGGTTTTTTTTATTCCAGTCATGGCCTGAGTTCAGCTTAAACCTCTCATGGAACTGCAGCCAAAATTAGCAAGTCGACTTTTTTCAAAAAGGAATCTCTATACTTACCTGAAGGGAGGCTGTAATGAGGTGGGGGTGTGTAACTGGTGACAGGACAAGAGGGCCTGATGGCCACCTGATTTCTGTTGTGGGCCAGGCTGCCATTAGCCTTCATGGTCACCTGGGCATGCAGCTGGCACATGTTCAGCTGAATGTTAACTAGCACCCTCAGATCCTTTTTCATCAGCTGACTTTCCAGCAACTTGTCCTGAATCTTGTACCGGTGCATGGGGTTTTGTGATCTGAGTGCAGGACCCAGCATTCAGTCTTGTTGACTGTTGTGTAATCTAGCTTTTCTATGTGCCTCTGTAGTGCCTTCCTACTCTCAAGCGGATCAACACTGCTGCTCAACTTCTTGTCATCTGCCAAGGGGGATTTGATTGCTCAAGTGCGTGCAGGGTAGAGCGAAAAAGCTGGTCGAGGGACTAGAAAACAATAGCTACAAGGATGGCCTAGAGGAGCTAGCGCTATTTAATCTGCAGAAAAGGAAAATAAGGGAAAATTGTTCTGTGTAGCTACCTGAAAGGAGATGGTAGCGATATGGTTGTGTCTCTTTTCTCAAGTGCTGAAGATGCACCAGGGGAGTTTTAGATGAAATATCAGGAAGAATTTATTTGTGGAAAGAATGGTTAGATATTGGAAAGGGCTGCCCAGGGAAGTGAAGATGTATCAACCCAGAAAATATTTAAGAGATGTGTAGATATGGCACTTAGAGACATGGTTTAGTGGTAGAAGCATTATGTTGTTGTTAAGACTTAATGGTCTTTTCCTACCCAAATTATTCTACGATTCCAACCAGATTACCTCATTTATTCTACTGTGAGCTTAGGATGATAACGGAGAAAAGAAGTGTGGATTTTTCCATCATCCTAAGCAAGGTAATCCTGCTTTTCCACATGGGCAAGAATGAGAGATTTTCAGACTGTGAGAACGATTATATAATGTTGATTAATATGAGAGAGTTAATTAATGACTAAAAAGAGGCTTTACTTCATCTGAATAGCCTCCACTGAGGCTCTTTCCTCTGCTTAGTGGTCACCTAAGATTTGCAAGTCTAAACATTATAGTTCTCAGATTGCATTGTGTGTTGCTGAACAAGATGAAAAATTATTTTCTGCATACCTACTCTTCCAGAAAATGACTAAACTGACTTTCAGAAATACTTTTTTTTTTTTTTTAATCCTCTGGTTTTGGTCTTGGTTGGCTGAAAACATAGTCTGGATTACAATAAGAGTTTGAAATTATTGTAGGATTGCCATTCCCAGAACTTCAGAATACGGACAGAGGCAGGAGAAGCTCTTTAGATTCTGACTGCGTAGTGATGAGTAACTGAGTCAGTAATGAGGATGCTTTTGTGCCAACAGCAACCGATTGATCAATAAAGGGCCTGTGAGGAGTTTGAGTAAACTGCAGGACTTTGACATCTGGCACCAATCATGTGATCAGTATTTATGGCTGATCAGTAAGAACATGGTGCAGTGTTCAGCTGTGTCTCCCAGTTCCATGTCAGAGATAGTCTGTGTGGTTAACTCAATAACTGAGAATGGTGGCAGGGTGGGATGAAAAAGGGAGCACAAACATTTCTCAGGGAGGTGGAGAAATTAAATGAGGTCACAGTTTCAGAGGGATAAACTTATGTGAATGGAATCCTCTTGCCTGTACTCATGGTGTCTGCTGATATACGAACCTACGCCACCTAAGCTTGAATTTCTCATTGTACGTATATTTTTCTGTTTAAAAGCAATTCCTGGTGCTTCCTGGTGTTGTATATGGTCAAAACTTAGTCACATGCAATTTTCTGATGATGTTATGGGAATGACTTAATTAGTTCCTTCTACGTACTGACCATTTTATCACTACCTACTGGCAGCTTCTTAAATTTTTGTTTTGTAGCAGACCTACTCCATTCTTTTAAGAAATTTTTTTTTTAACTAATGAATTATTGAAAATCTTATTTTACAATCCGTTTTACTACGAGCTCATTAGGCAATTGTAGGTTTTATATTTTACTTGCTGTAAGATTTCCAGCATACATTTGGAAGGCTTTTGTCTAGTAGATGCATTAGAGCACTATAAAATCATAGTAAATACTTTTAAATAATATCAGACAGTTAAAACATAGTAGAAAATGAAGATTCTGATCATAAGAGTGATACATTATTTTATTAGGAATAACTCTGTGAAATTTTAAGACTGCAGGCCAATGAAATATTAATACAATAAATTTTCTTTGAATAGTTTAAGATAAAGGACAAAGTTTTCCGTTAAAAAACAAAAACAATTTGTGTAATCAAATATGACAGCCCAGGGTGGCATTTTTTCTTCACCATCTCAGAACTGTGTGCTTGCTTCATACCCTGCTCGGTCTCTTTATTTCACGTAAAGAGAGAAGTATCTTATTTTAATTACGTGGAATTTCATGTCCAAGTGAAACAGCCAGTCTAGTAGATAGCAGAGATTTGTTTCAGATTGGGGTCAAAGGCATATCTTCAAATTTGTTCCCGTATTATTCCCAAAGAATGTAGCTAAGCTGATGGGTTCAGGGCATTTCCTCAACTGACGGATCTGAGAAAGCTTTTGACTGACAGAACAACCGCAGTTTTCTGTACTTTTCTCTGACTACTCTGAATTTAAGCTTGTGAAAAAAAAAGCTGGCCTCTGTTGCAGTAAAACAGAAACCAAGACAAGTCACTGCAGAGAAAAAGCATTTCTGCTAGTGAAGTACAGAATGCTTTCAACTATTTGTATACTTTAATGGATCTGTGTTTAGATACATGCTTTGCTTAAAGATGATAATGAACAGCTTGAAACTTCATTCATTTTAATTAATGAAGTTATTTTAGAGTTTCATTTCCTTCCTTGTGAACTTGCATGGTCCCTAAGTCCTATAAACTGGGTAAAATGCTGTACCTAGATTAATAAAAGATGATTTTTGAGTCATTTTCAGTTAGGTCAGGATTTCATCTGTAGTTGTCTTAATTACAGTAATGAGGGCACTGAGGCTGGGCGCTGGAGGGCAAATGTATTTTTGGTTCAATCTTGATGAGGACAAACTGTCCTCAGCTACTAGAAATCATTCAAATAGCTGCAATATTTGACTGTCTTGGTGACTGATCAAACTGTGGCTAGATCCAGTGATACTGAAATCCATGAGCATCTTTTTCTCTACAGTTTGATGACTTGATGTACCATATGTGTGTCTGTACTGCTGTGTGTAATCATCTCCACCCAAGAGTGTACCTATACTAGTTCTTTTTAACCCAGTATGCTTTTGTGTTGTTTGCCTGTGTTTAAGGAGGCAAGGAGCTCATGGTTACTTGGGAGTCATAGTCTCCCCTCTCTCACATCCCACTTCTGGGATGCTACAAAGGCTGCTGAGGCACTACTTACATGCCCCTAAACAACCTATCTTCTCTCTTTACATGCATGTTTTTTAGCATCTGGATTCCTAGAAATAAAAAAAGATTAGCAAATCGTAGCAAATATGGAGAAGGATTTTGATTCTTTAATTTACCAGCTCACCTGTTTTAAGAAAGTTTACATCACAAGTGGCCATTTTGCCTTCTCTAGGATAACATGCATTTTCAAAACTTAGCTTGGTGATTTGTTACGTTATTGCCAACAGCTGTTGTCTTTTTACATTTAGTTAATGTTTGCTGAAATTTATTTAAGAAATATATTTTTTTCATATTTTATAATTTTTCTTTCATGAAGAGAGCACAACGGTTATGCAACAGTGTGTTATGTGTTACTTAAATCTTTTTTTCATGAATGAGAAACTGTAAATAAAATTTGATAATATGTTAACAGAATCAAAATATTTATCTTAGCTCCAAGCTGGTAGAGTTCATTTATTAGATTATATAGTGTTAAAGCAGTCGGATTCCCATCAGTACAGAGAGTGCCACAATGATAAACATTGGTCCAGTAACAAACTTAAGGAGAGGAGAAGGAGGCTGCCTTGCTGACACTGTGACCTCCACAAAGTTGCCATTGTGTGCATCGGTGACAGTAAAATACCAGCTTCCTGAAACCGATCCTGAAGAGTTAGGAAAAAAATTAGATGACAAGATGCAACTCTGCTATTATAGAAAGCATCTCTGAGATATGTGAAAAATAGTTCCTTCATTTTCTTCTGCTTTCTATAAAAGTAAAGAAATAGTGAGATTACAGTTGTGAGATTGTGTTAAGAACATGATGAAAAAGGTTTAAATTTGTTGTTTCTCATTTTTACTGCTGTTCATTTCAACCTGGGTCACTGATAGTAAGAAATCTGGTGCCAACCAAGAAAGAAACTTAAAATGGGAGCCCTAAATGAGAGCATGAAATTAACAACGAAGATTTAATCAAATAAATTGAAGCTTCTTATTTTGTTTGCAGTATTCATGCTGCTATATATCCCCACGGGTAGTGTCCTGGTTTAATAATTACTGTGTAGCCCATCTACTCAAGACTACATTGCTGCTCTACTGCTCCAAAGAGATGCATCCATGCTGCATCTACTTATCTGTTGTTTACGGCCTTTTCAATATGCCCCAGGCACACTCAAGCTACTTGAGTACAACAGCTGCCTGTAAGCCTTCCAGTTCTCTTCCAGCAAAGCCCTTCCAGTGTGCATATCAAGTCCTGGGAGCTTCTCAGTCCTATTCTCCCTAGGATGTTTAATGCTGGAGCTCCTCTGCCCTCACCTGCCAGCCCCCCACAGTGAAAACAGCATGAAGGCAGAGAGAGCAACAGCAAAAGACAAGGAACACCTGGCCTTTGTGTTGGCTGCTTGCCTCAGGTGTACCCTGGAGGATATATTTCAGAGACACCTGAAGTGTTTTTCATGTCTATGCAAAGACCAAGCATAATAGTACCGGACCAGGCCTGAGGGGCTCTGTGCTCCACCTTCCATGCGCACAACCTGTGATAGTTTTGAGGTTTGAATAAAGAAAAGGAAGGAAGAGATGGACAGGAGTCAGCAGAAGGCAGTACGCTACCTTCATCCACTGAAACCTTTTAATGAGATTTAACAACAAAAAATAGTTTCCCTAATGGTATGTGAGCCATCAGCAACAATGCTGCCTATGACAAAACGGCTGCGCCAGCCTTTTTCAGTGGATAAAGGACGAAGAGGGTGTGAAGGCATAATGTATGTAGCTACTGAGAGTCAGAACAGATTGGCGCACAGATATATGAGCTGCTGGCAGCACTGCCTTTTGCAGTTGTAAGCCCCAAACCTCTGCGGTACGTTGTTGTCACCCATCAACTTCAGAGCATGACTCGGAATATGGCTGCCGCATCTGCAGAAGAACTGCAGGGTTGCAGCTTGGGGTGTGCACTAGTAAAAGCTGGCAGCAGGACCTAGAGGTGGGAGCTGCTGTCCTGACACAGATCTGCTTTCTCCAGGATGTTTTAAAGAAGAAAAACTGTGCTAGATACAGTGTTAATAGAGAGAGTGTGGTACTGTGGCTGCTTTTTAAGAACCTCTGATTTGCTTGACAATGTGGGCAGCTTGGATGCCTTGGTTGGTGTGGGGTTTTTGAAGAAGGAATCTGGGGGCACAGGTCTGTGCTATACTAAAGGAACCTGATAGGGTTGGGGATAGGCTAAAGCTGCTGCTACTTGTTCAAAGTGTATCTGTTGTTATGTATGTATTTACATATCATCTACAAATAATACATCCATTTATATATAGTGTGCATATAATACAATAGTAATTCCCAACATTTATATTAGAATTACTCTGTTTGCATATACCTTTCTGCTGTGAAGCTATAATGGCAGTTGAAAGCATTTTAAGAAGGGTGGCTGTATGTTCTTTCCTGACAGGCACATGTATCCATCAGTTAGTGTGATGGAGTGCCCAAAGTCATGGTCAACAAATCATAGAACGTATTTATTACTGCAGCTGTATTACCAAACTATTAATAACATTGATTATGATTATAGAACTTAAGCTGTTTTTCCTGATCCATACAAAGCTGACAACTGGGTACAATTTCCTGTTTTTATTTTTCTTCATACTAATAGTATGTGAGAAAGACTGATCATCATGAAGGGTACACAGTCCTATTCCTTCCAATGTTAAATAAAGACAAGCTAATTTCTTATGTGTCTATTCAGTAAATGGTAGTAGAAACAATACTATCTAGTATTTAAAGCTTCATTTATTACCCTGCATAGATGTGTAGAGGTGATTAAATCAGTTTATTTGGATACAGTGTCTGTATTTTCAGATACTGTCTCAATTGTTAACACTGAATGTCTTGGCTGGACACCTTTTAATAACAGATCAATAGCATAAATGTCATGAATTCTGCTTTTTTTTTGAAAGTAAAACTAATTTTAAGCATACACACATTTAAGTGGGGTATTCCCGTATTTAGATATTTACATTAACAGGTGAACAATGGTTTAAGTATGCTTTCTTTTATTAAATATTTTATATAGATACATGATAAATTTTGGAACTAGTTGTGTATAATGCAGTATTTTTTCAATCTCTATTTGTTAAGCTTACATCATAGGGAGATGTAAAATTCTGCTTAGTATATATTTGCTAAACTAGTACAGTAGCAATATCTTTTTTAGTCCATTAATTTCAAACAAAGAACCAGTCAAAGAATAAAAATTATTCTTGCAGTGAAATGCTGAGAAGATTTAGAAAGCACGGTAAACTTTGAAATAAATTATTCTACAATACATTAATCATTATTATATATTTATGAGGAAGGTGTCAGAACCCACATTTAGTTTGTTTTCCACAATCTACTGAAAAGTAGAAGAGTGGAAAAACATTAACGGGAAAGAAAAGGGAGGTGGAGACACGTGTTGCGTTTTCTCAGGAGTTGTAAAAAATGACCTCTACCTTAGAAATAATTAGTTGATTGAGGGGGATGGGTGAATTTGTGGCAATTTGGTGAACTTTTCATGTGACTTATGTTGCTTCCATTTTGCTTATTTGGTTTTGTATGGTTAGTGGTTTTGTGTGTGTGTTTTTAACCAGGGAATTGGTATACAACTCTTTTTTACATGCTCTTTCAAATAAATAAGAATATATAAACAGTGTTTTCCCTACCCTGCAAAACTTGTTTTTTTGCTGGTTGCTCAGCAGTAAATTAAAATTACTATTTTCAAAGCAATTTCCCTTTTTTTTCTTAATGTGCATAATGCTGTCATTAGTTTTGAGGTAAAGTAGACGATGTGTATCAGAAATGGATGCCATAAATACCTATAATTTGTGCATATGCATGTTGAAGCTAATATACAAGTCCTGATGTATATCTGTTCAAAGGTGATGTTGATTGAAGAAGAATTTACATTGAAATTGCTAGTGATGATTAAAGTTCAAACAGGTTGAGTATTCAGTTCATGAAAAACTACCTCATATATGTGTTTGAATCCCATCCATGTGGATAATACTATTTGAGGGTTTGAGTCCAATAGATTTATTGAAGATTATTTAGCATCAGTTTACCAGAATTGGAAACATATGCACAGTTTAATGCTGTGAAATCAATATCATATGCCACGTAAAGAGGTAATATATAATTTCATGGTATTTTGTCCATATGTAAAATAGCAATTTAACTATCTTATAACGTCAGAAAGTTTTAAGGCTAAATGATTAGCAGTTGCTCTACTGAGCAGACTAGAACCGTGTTTGCCTTGTGCTGCGGATGACCAATAACCACACTTTTAGTTGAATATCATTTCTTTTACAAAGAATCTTGAATTAAATATTTCAAAATAATCTTGAATTAACTATTTCATATTTATGCTTTCTAAGTTTCAGTAGAAAGCTGTGATGAAATCTTTCTTCTTTGCAGGTGTGTTCTGAACAGTATGTTTTTGTTTTTTCCCTTGGAGATGCGAGTCAGCTTGGAGAATTTGTATACAGTCATAGGATGGATAAATCACAGCCACATATTTTTGTATGGACAGTTGCAAACTGAGTGCAAGAGTGAATATTGTTAGAGAGAGGTTCTCAGTATAATAGTTATTTTTTTGGAAATTCCGAGGAAGAAAGATGATAGAACAGTAGTACAAGGTACAAATAACACAGAGCAGAGCAAGTTGCTTTGCTAAAGGAGTGACCATATCGTCTTGATTCCCATGCCTACAGGGGGCAACAGTGTTTCCCTAAGGTATTCCCTCTGCCATCCAACTGCCACTTCAGAAGTCACTGTTGTTCCGACAGTATTCCTCACCTGAAAATTTAGAGAAGCAAATTTGTCACTGAGTAGCAGAAACCTCATATGAATAGTAAGTTATCAAAACTTTTCTGTAGTGACTTAAATGGAGAGAAGTCAACAGCAAGAAAATTGCAGTGTGTATCAGACTTGTGATTGCTCTGAAAATGGGATAGAACATAAAATGACAGCTTCATGACAATCAAAAAGGCAAATCTAAATGTGAAGAACTTAATGTACCTTTAGAAGTAGGGAATGACCATTCTCTGTTCCACATCTTTAAATTCATTCCTTCTCAGCTTTTAAGGCAAACCTCATGCTGACAGAATAGTGTACAAGGATCCCACAGTAATGATCAGTTTAATTATAAAATAGCAGGTGAAACTCATTGTTAATTAGCAAAATAATGCACCACAGAGGAGAAAAAAGAAAACACAGTAATTATTTACATGCAACAAGTAGCTGTAAATTTATCCATTTGTATTCATAGGATATATGACGTGATAATTATTGTTATAGTTGCCTGATGCTGGAGTGCCCTGGACCCACCCCATTGGTTCCAAAACTTTCAGAAATACGTAAATTGTCTCAAACAGGGAAGTAGAACTTTATTTCCACTCTTTCATCCAGTGTTAGCAGAACACAGAAGTCTAAAAGTTACTTGTACCCAAGGTCTTTACAATATTTGTTGAAGTATTTGGTGTATTTATTGGATTCTCATATTTTTACGTATATCTTGATTCCATTTTGTTCACACTTAAGATCTTTACTGCAGTTTTCTATAAGAAATCATTTGGCATAGCGTTGAATGTAACATTTGATCCATCATTCATTTGACCCTGAAACTGCTGAAGCCCACCTACCTCCAATTCCTGTGCATTATTTTAAGGAGATCTGTGGGTTTGGTTGTACATTTTGGAGAAGAAATAGCCACTGACATTGTGCAAGTTCAACAGAAAAAATGGAGATTTTATTTATGAAAAGGCAAATAAGAACTGCGGATAATACCCTACATGGTTTTGGGATTTTAGATGGAGTCTTAAAAGCTGATTTTTTTAATTCAGATTACAAGTGTTCATCCAAGTACCAGGCAGCGCAGTCAGAGACTGAGAATGTAATAGTTTTCCTCTTCTTTTAGTCAAGTACAAAGGAGAAGCCTTTCAGGGTCAAACAATTTCCCAAATTGTAAGGCCTCTATTGTTTTACGCCATGTGAAGTTAAAATATATGCAGTTCAGACGAGTAGTGGAATGCGTCTGCCCTCTCCATCTTCTGTGGAACAATTGTTCTCTAAACTAATATTCATTGTCGAGAGACATATACCAAAAGTGCCAAAAAAAAAAAAAAAGGGACAAAAGTTCAACTGTACATAGTTTTAACTGCTACAAAAATCTGATCTTGTCCTTGGAAGTTAAGAATAAACTGTTTTCAAAGATTTTTCAGTGAACAGAAATAGAAAGGTGTTTTCTTCAAGATTAAAAGTCAAGATGAGAGAGTTTTTTTTTCTTCTTTCATTTTCTCTTAGGTTTTCTTTTTTTGTTTGTTTTGTTTTTTGTTTCCTTGTAATGGATTTATTGTTTCTCAGTGGTACTGAGAACTAACACAGAATCAGTGAAGAAAAACGCCATTCTAAGGTAAACTTGAGTTCTCGGAGTTCTTTTCCAGTTTTTTACGTCACTGAGATAGATTTGTTGTAATAATCCTGTAGTCAAAGGTACATTGGAACATCCAATGAGTAGTTCTGTTTTAGCATGAGGTTACGTCAAAAAAAGAATATTCAACAACCACGATGAAATCCAGTTACTGAACAGTTATAAATGACCAAACTTGAATTTATTTGTATAAAGTATGTCTGTAATAGAGCACGCTGTTTGTTTCAAATAGTGCATAGCCTGTTTTCCAAGAGATATCCTATGAGAGTTACCTCTTGCAGTAAATTAAAAGAGCTGATGTACAAAAAAAAAAAAAATGTAACCTAAATGACACTGTAACAAAAAGAAAGGCAATGATAGCCAAGGAAAAACCTTAAATTTTATTAATAGGGAAATTCAGCGTGGGATTGGTTTTAGTGAAACACAGGTTGGCAGTGTGAAGTATAGTACTGTATATCAATCTTAAGGCTAATATGGAGTTTGGAGCAGCCCCTCCCTCAGTCAAAATCTTATATATGTAAGTGTTGAATACTGGAAAGAAAACCACTTATGCTAAAATAATTAATAATTCTTTCACTGAACTTGTCCATTTTATTTTGACAGGAAAAGACCTGTAAAGATGTTTACGTGGTGGTCAGCTGTTTTACTTCTTGGATGCATTTTGCTTGGAGCAGATGGGTGGCCAGCCAAAGAAGGATACGACTTCAGGCCCTATCAGCCCCTCATAAGATTACGCCACAAGGTATTGATTACTTTCTAGCACTTCTGACTTCTGTTGCATGGTCAAGGGTTAATGTATATGCCAGCTCTCTCTTCTTTTACTTAGTGATGGAGTGATGTTTAGAAAGGAACTTTTTCCGTACCAGTATCTGCAGAAAACTAGAGTCGATTTGACAATAAAACAGGAGCTGATTGAATCAGAAAGCCCAGAAACTTTTCAAATATAGTGAGCTAAGCAATATTGTAGTTTCAGAAGTTAGAGATTGCATGTATCAGCAGAAGCTCTGAGAGAGCCAGGGGGGCTGTCTCCTAAAGTGACAGTTAGCATCTGCTGAAGGCAAAGACTTGTCCCAGGACCAACCAGATTTTAAACCACACAGCACTGGGAGAACTGTGGGTCAAATAAGTTTGGTGATGAAGTTAGCTCATCAACAAAACCTTTTCCTGTGTGAGGTAGCTGTTCACACTGAATTTAGGCATTTTGAACCACAGCACAGCGCAGGTATTTCCTGAGGTGCTGTGTTTCCCATCTTCAAGAATTGTGTGCTACTCAAATTTTACACACCTGCCACACCTTTGTCATTTATGGATGCATGAATCACACACCTTTGTTATTGGAAACTTTAAGTGCTAATTTCTATTAATATTTTGAGATGAGGTACAGTAAACATAATTTCTCAGATTTAGATGCTTTCTGACGTTAATATTGGGTTGTGTGTGTTAACTAACTTGTAGAATGTTGCTGTACCTTAATAATAATTCTAATCCTTTCATAATCCTTGAAATAAACATTTGAAGATTAATACTGGGGTGGATCACACATGCATACACACATATGTATATGAACATATATATATATATACGCACATACGAACAATAATTTTTTCTCTGTTTTTCACTTCTCACAACTTTATTAATTATGTGTTTTTGAATATTATATACAAAATGGGAAGGAAAACATATGTAAAGAACAGAACAGAATGACGTTCTTTAAGTGGGTCTTGTATTTTTTAGAATAAAGCATAAAGGATAAGAAAAGAAACGATATAGGAGAATGCACGAGAAGAAAAAGCAATGAGGTGATGGATTTTGAAAAGCAAGGAATATATGGGTATTTATTTTTTTTCTAGGCAAAATGTGTCTGGAAATTGGTTTAGGACAGTTCAACTTTTGATATGAGGGATAAAAGCTCCTGTACAATAACAAGGAGGGCAGAATGTTTCTAAAGTCATTTTTTACAAATAATTCTGGCACAGACACACATACTCAAAATATGTAAATAGTAACCATTGAGGAAACTTTCTTCTCCAATCAAGCATTTTATATTCAAATGCTTAGACTGTTATGCAAGCAGAATACTTATTACAAATAGAAGATGATCACAAATATCAGCAGTTGTATTTGCTTTGATCAGGTGGTGTGTATGCAAGTTTATGAGTGTGCAGATTAAAGAAAGATGAGTAAACACTCTTGTTCTAGTGCAGGAGAATTTATCTTGGGTGGTAGTACGACCACAGCAGCTCTAAACATCAGACTACACAGAAAATAAACCTGTTGTTTATCTGTCAAGATAATACCTAGGTATTATCTTGAAAAAATAATTGTGTTCATGATGATAGCAGGTGTTCAGATAATAAAGGTTTTGTGGTTTTAAAAAGGATTATGAAGAAGTTTGGCTCCTCGTGCACAGAAATCACATGTAAATGTTTAGCCTGAATGAATCGTAATCTAGGAGGAAAAATTTCGAAGCTAAGGAATAAGGAAAAACTTACACAGAGCGCTAACACAGGCTGCCCAGGGAGGCTGGGGTGTCTCCTTGGAGATGTTCGCAAGCTGCCTGGACAGGACAAGGTGAATTCTGAAGATCATTTGTTGGCAAGTCAAACTGGGACTCAAGAACAACAGGACCAGCCACGCTGGAAATAGATTACAAATATTTTTTTCTCAACAACTGGATGCTTGTCCCAATTCTGCCTCCTCTTCTACGTTTTAATCTGTCACCACTGGCTTGGACTTGAATGGAGAAAGAGTATTACTGAACGCTCCTGGGAATTTTATTTCCAGTCACCTTCAAACTGACATTGTTTTCATTTCTGTAGTTATTCAGAAAAAGATTATGTCTGAATTGCATGTGAGTTTCCTGTTGTGCCAGCTAATTTTCTGTGCTTAATTAGGCAAAGCACTGAAAAACTTTGTAAGGCACTTTTCATTTGAGATCCTTCTTACATTGCTGGTGAGGGTATTGCGAGCAATTTGTTGATACTTAGGTTCCTGCTTGAAATTGTTGGAAAGTATTCCTAGCATCCTAATGAATTTTATTCTTGAGATTTGTATTGTTTTTACTAAGAGAGTAATATTTACGCAGTGCCTTCAGTGGAAAAAATGTACGCTGTGAATTTTCAGGTACAAACAGGAAGAAGGCAGCCAACAGAACACTGACTGCCAGTTTCTGATTCATTGCTAGATGCTAAGAAATATGGGATATAGTCTGTACATTCATATGTGTATTCCAGGACATGCCAAATCCCCATATCTAACGCGTGCACATACAGCCAGGTGAATACACATCGGTTATGGGGTACGGGGGAGAATCTATAATGCTGACAACAATGCCTAACAGTATATTATGTCATTATGGGTACGGAACTGGTTTTTTTTCAGTCTCAAGAGGCAACCAGCAAACACTGCTTATTTAGTCATCATCACCTGAATGCCTTTTCCTCAGGCCTGATTGTGATTTTATGGAAATCAGGCTAGTCAGGGTTATAATGCCTAATTAAGAGCAAGCATTGACTTGGGAGACTGGGCAGGGGTAGGTGGAGCAAAGCTGAGGTGAATTTAAAGGAGGGAGGAAAGGAATCAGGACATTTGGAATTTAGTCTGTGCTTGTGACAAGGTGGGTGCTTTGTCATGAAAAAACTGTTAATTTTTTTTTCCAAATGACCACGGATTTTGCTTCATTGATCACAACTCTTTCCAGCCCTGCCATTATTTTGTCTTGTTTAGCTGAAGTTTTGATGGGATCAAAGCCAGGTTCATAGCAATCAGTGTTTTCTGTGTAATTTTTCTAGATGAGAGTATTTCTTTTAATCTTCCTGTGAAAAACATGCCTTTTTCCCTTTTATTTTCTCCTTATGGTCAGATTGCTGTTAGCCAGTTCACCTCTGATTCTCAGTAACCGAGGCCTGAATGAGATCAAAACTAAGTCTAGTTTAGAGGTCTTTGGAAAATAATGATTATTTTAATGGAACAAAGCAAGAGGAAAACATGTAATGCCTTAAGCAGGCTCCCTTGTTTTACTGAAGATGAATTCAAATGTATGAGTACAAAGAGTAGAATACATTTTTTACACAGTTTTTTGCTCAGAGACAGTAAAATATTGTCCCTCGATTAATAGTGCATTCTGTGCTACAGTGAAACACCTGTAAAATTCAGACAGGCCAAGAAAGAAATGGGCAGAGAGTAGTACTTGAGGATTCAAAAATAATCTGAGCTTTTCTTGTGTGGTCTGGTCCCCAGACAACTGGAGGTTTATAGTTCATAGTGTTTATCTGGAAATGCTGTTTGCCTGCAGCCTCTGAGAAGTCATAAAACTTGATCCTCTAAAATCCTCTGTCCTAGAGAAGGAGGGGGGAAAGCAGGGGGAAATCCTTTGCAGTAAGATGCAGCACTGAATTCTGAAGACTGAGAGCAGAGCTGCTTTTAAGCGTGTCAGTGCTGCTCCCAGTTCTAAGGTAACCAGAGAATTCTCTTCCTCCTGAGGCTCGGTGAATCTAATAGCTATGCCCTATGCAAATTCCAGGGTTTCATTTAAATAACAATAATTGCTCCCCCCCAGTTTTTCTAACCATGGTTAAAAAGTCCGAAGGAAAATTTTTATTTTGCCTTTCTCAGGGAGACCGAATGCATCTTACATTCTAATCTACTCTTTCCTTTGGGCACTAGCATTTAAAAGGCATGGCAGTTCTTTTGTTGTTTAAATTCTCATTACAGTCATTGTATGTTAGTAAGCAATATCAAGCAAACGCTTTTGCTATCTCTTTTAACATGCTCAAAGCTTTTATTTATTTATTTAAGTCTTAGGAATGTTGCTTATAGGATCTCTCTGTGAAATTTCTTCTACGTTGCTTCTTTCCAATCTGCCTGGCCCTGAGAGGGGGAAAAAGGGATGTTTGAAGGCTGTTATTAAAGCAAGTGTGAAGTTCTTTCTCCTATCTGCTTGCTGATGCTTCCTTCCATTGCTAACTCATTAGCAACATCTAGCTGTAAGCTTTTAGTCAAGAAGTCTCTGGGGTTAACAAGGAGGAGAAGGTACATCTTTACAATTGTGCTCTTTTGCTACGGTTTCCTTGTGTGTTCCTGATACTGAAAATCACCACTGTGGAAGCAGTGAATCTCACCCTACTGTTTTAACGGATGATGAGATCCACACACATCACCTAGCTTTAAATTAACCTTGCCTTTTTAATCTGATGTGTCAACATGGAAGCAAAGAATGAAAAATAAGTAGTATATAACAGTGATGTAATTACCCTTTACATCACAGCACTTAAATCGGCCTCATGTTGCTGTCCTGAAAGAGGAGTTCTGGTTAGTCTACGACTAGATAAGACCAATGGTGTTTGAGACATTGGTGCAAACGCTATCTGTATCTGTTATCATCTGCTGACTGTGTGTTTTCATTTTCTATTACCATGTGAAGTCATCATTACAAATTACCATCACAGTAGCAACAGAAAGCTGGAAGAAACTTGTTCTACATAAAAATTGAGCTGCTTTGCTCCTGCTCAAATTGGTATCACTTTAATTTCTAAGATCCGGGAGGCCTGATACTTAAAGTGGATGTTACTATAGATATTTAAGGGGTTCGGTTGTTTTCTTTGCCTTCCTTGCCAAGTCTTAATCTTTTTATTATAAACCAGACTGCATATAGTTTAACATCATAATTTTCTTTTCTGTCAGCCAAAATTTGTATTTTTTTTGCTGTTTCTTCTCATTTTTCCCCCCTAGAGTTTAATAACTATTTTAATAACCTAGAAGATGATGATCCGTGTAGACTTGTATCATCTTTATTACTCTTTATCATCTTGATTTATTAAAATGGAAATCATGCCATGTAGGATACACAGTGCTTATAATGTGAAAAGGAGTATGCAAAATCAATATAAAAATATTAAGTAATGATGAATATATTCTATAATGCTGACAAGTGCAGTAAGCTTCACTGGTGCGCAGGCAAACTGGAATTTACCCCTGCCTCATTTTGTAAACTGAATAATTGCCCATGTACTTAGCTGTGGTTCCTCTTTGGCTTTTCTGATTCTAATTAGCTAGCTGAATTCTGTTGGTAAAGTAGAGGAATGATCTACTCTAAACATTTATTTTAAGTAGCAGTTTACATCTGTACAACATTGTATTCGTAAGTAAGTGTAGCGTTTATGGATAGCAAAAATGCTTTTGTAGGAAAACTGACAATTACTTTAGACTTTAGTATAAAAAATAAGGTGCCATATTTATTTGGTCTTTGCAAACGGGCTCCAGTCAGGTTGTTCAAATACTAGACTTTGCATCTGTCTGTATTTTCGATACCAAGATATCCTTAAGACTTAATTTCAGTTCTTTACTTCTTGTGATTGAAAAGTATTTCAGAAAAATTAGTTGCTTTTAACATTAGGAAAAAACTAACTGGTCTGGCTTAGTGCTTTTTTCACAGGTTAACTTGTCCTATTTTTTAATACATACTTTTGTAAGTGAGCTTATTTTCAGAGCAAAACCAAACAAACAGCACCTTGAGATAATCATGTACTCCAGCTAGCAAGTACTTCAACTTCATTTGAAAATGGTTGGACTTCGTTCTGAGTCTATTTCTTGCCATCTTAGCAAATACAAGTATTATCATCTCAGATCTTGATACAGTCATGAAGTTTCCCTGTTTTGTCTTCAGTTCACTTTGAATAATATTAGCAGTCCTTTTGCCCCACTCCAAACTTCTGTAACTCGTCACACTTCTTAACCTTCAACAGGAGTATTCGATCATATTGCATCTTAACATTGTGTTTTTCAGTTGTTTTCCTCACTAGCAGAGGGATTCCATGTCAGTGAATGTGAAATGTGTGGTAAGGCACTCCATAAAAATGACAATCAAAACTGTAGAAATGCCTCAGTACTGTGTCTTTGAAAACAGTTTGATGATGGACTTGTAATTTGATTACGAATAGGATATCAACCTGATCTGAGCAATAACTTCAGAAATGCTTGCAAGATCTCAGTTCATAAATAAAGCCAATTTTTTGAGTGTCTTGCCATATTAAAGACAATAAATTCAGGCCACTTTGATAGATGGCAGAAATTGTTATGGTCTAAGGATGAGTCTGACTATGTCTGTATTAGGCCATATGTAATGATAAAATGGAGAAGCAATTTCCTGGTCATCTGGAATCCTCCATGTAGTGATATTGATTCAGGATTGCTGAATCAATGCAGAGAATGAAAGTTGAGTTAAGGAGAGGATAATTGCTGTATAATAAAAAGCTTTATGAAGACCTCATAAAAAGGGGTTCTGGCTTGAGTATATTTTATTGTAGTCCCTCTCCTTTCTTCTTATTTATATGTTCAGAGGATTAATCAGTGACATAACATAGTAAAACATCCTTTCAAAGATTCCACGTTCCTCTGAAGTACTTTATCAAGTGCCCCATTTAAGGGCTGACCACTACTGGGGAAGCATCTCTCGTTGGAGATCCCTCCTTTGTGGAGTTTTCCCCTGCAAGCCTCAATCCTCGGAGACGGGTGAGCATTTCTCTTTATATTGATTGTCTCTTTTCCATCCTGATACTCTTTCTAATTACAGCGTCTATAAAATATATCAGCTAGCAATATGATTTGGTATTATTCATTTTGTTAACTTCACCCCTTATATATATTGCTTTAGTAGTGTGGACTGTTCTCATCTCATGCTATTGAGAAATTCAGGTTAGGCACTCTATCTGTCCTTCTTGTGAAACATTGCCATTGTTAACATGCAGTAAGAGTACTCATTTTGATATAGGATACTGCTTCAGCATTTATTTTCAAGATCAGCTTTAATTTTTTCGTTTGGAAGCTATTCAGAGGAACCATGTTAAGAAGCACAGATGTATGCTTTGGTATATTAGGTTTAAGTAAACTTGATTTAGTCTTCTTTTCCAGCAATCTATCCTTAACTCAGACTGAAATTTAACCCTATTATTCCCAAAACAAAATAACAGTAACAACACTCTTACTGGCTTCTAACTTAGTTAACTGTTTTTTGCTAATAACATAACATCCATTTACTATTTACTATCCAGCTCAGCATACTGCCTAAAGTCTGCAGGTTCTGACCATCCCCCCACCTCCACCCAGCTTAACAAAGAAGGGGAGGGAAACCATGCCAGTCAAAGCAGCAGTAGCAGAGGCTTTAACTCTTGTACTCACAAGTGAGCCCCTATGAGAATGATGCACTGTTGAGAAGAGTATGTTCTCCTCCCTTTGCCTCCTGCACCTTAGATATTTGTATCTCTTGCAAGACCCAGGCACCCTGCACACACTCAATCTTCAGCCCAATCATGACAGTTACCCCTAAACTATTGGGCTGGACTTACTTAAGCTGGGATGTAACAGTGGATGTCTTGCTGCAAGCCTGGATGCCCATGGATGTCAACTCTCTGTACGGGATGTGGTGGCTGAATGGGAAGGGTGCAGGTTGAAGGAGTAAAGGTGAGGAGCGTGGGATGTGCAATGGATGCAAGATGAAGTTATGGATAAAGGCAAGGAGAAGGATTTGAAGCAGACCTGCGCGGAGCAAGGAGTTGGACTTAGTGGTCCTTGTGGGTCCGTTGTGGTGTTCTGTAATTCTGTGACTTGTCATTTTTACTCTTTCATAGTTACTGTTATCACAGCATATGTAATCTGAGCTTAGGACATTCTATTTGCTTCTTATAAGTTCTTCCAGGATAAATCTCATCAGATGAACATTACATCTGTTGTTGTGCTCAGTTCCCTTCAACTGAAAATTATGAGCAGAATCAGGTTCAGATTTGATTTTCAAACAAGCAAGCAAACACAACTCTCGCTGATTTTATGCCGTTCTAATAAGGGGCCTGGATGTTTGAGTGCCCCTTAAAAACTTTGATGGTTTTGGTAGCTCTGTTTGGGCTGAAGTGCAAAGACAATGGAGAGTATAATGAGGTGTTAATGAAGAGGTGTTTGCTGCTTGTATCTGCATTGATTGCTTGTTAGGCACCAATATGTTTATGCCTAGATGCTTTTAAGAGCATAGAAGATGAAAGATTTTACATATCAAATTTAAAACAAATATCTCCCAAACTTTAATAGCTAAAAAATTATTTATCTTTGAAAGTGACACAAGAAATGAGCAAGAGATGATTGTTTCAATTGAACTATCTCTTTAGCTCTTTGGTATTTTCCAAGTTGGCACTTAATGTGGCTTGTAAAACATCAATGCAAACTGCTCATGCTCCCTGAATGAAGTAAAGCAGCCTTAAATATATCTTTAAGCATAGTATGATATTAATTGCATTTGTGTAATGTTTATTCTATCAAACGACTTTTTTCTCACTTTAATTCCCCAAATAAGAATGTAATTTTACTCTTTCTACTTCTTCTCTTCGCATGAAAACAAACCAAAATGAATTTATCGGCTATTTGTTTAAGTCAAAAACTATAATTATGGGTATACCACCTTGAATAAACAACCCTGTGTGCATTCTGATGCTTTTCTGAGAACAGAAGATTCTCTAGAGTGGTTCGTAGAAATGCTGTTAGGTGTTATTACTCTTTTCTAGACATTGTACATGTACATCCTTGCAAATAATACAGAACTAATATTACATTATTTTTAAATAGAATTTATTCAATTTTGTTTGTTTATCCAGCACTTCTTTGGGTTAGTATGTTTGATATTCAGCATTGCTTTTCACAGAGGAAAATACAACTGGATAAAAAAGTATTGGAATGTTAATAGCAGTTACTGAAATGCAGTGAGCCAGCCCTAAAAATTGTGAAAGCCCAGTGCCATGACAATTGATAGTTTTATCTGTTTTAAAGGTCTGAGTAACCACTGCATTAGCTAGTCTGGTTTTCTATGTAAGGATGTCCCATTTGTCTCTATATAAGCTACTTCCTAGTATAACCAGAATGTGAGTAAAGCATGCCTATCTAAGAAAAAATCACCAAGTCCTCAAACAGTTTCTATGCCCAAATATTTTCAAATCATTTCTCTTGATGTTTTGCTAATGAGCAAAGAACAGTTTATCATTTTTTGTGCATCAGTTTTCTTATTCCATGGTACACTTGGCCTTCTGGACTGAGAGGGCACATTGCTGGCTTAAGTCCACCTTCCCATCCAACAGTACCCCTAACTCCTTTCCGCAGGGCTTTGCTCCATCCATTCATCCCCTGGTCTGTACCGGCAGTAGGAGTTGTGGCAATCCATGTTGAAGACCTTCCACCTGGATTTATTAAACCTTGTGAGGTTCACCTGGGCCCACTGCTTGTACCTGTCTAGGTCTGTCTGGGTGGCATCCCATCCCTCAGGAGCGTTGACTGCATCACACAGCTCGGTGTCATCATTTTCTTTTGTTGAATAACTATTTCTATTTGTTGTTCTATTTGTTGAATAACTTTGATAATATATCTATACGGAGTTAACAAATGTCCCCTATTTAAATTAACTGTATGCTATCTCTCAGAAGCTAAGAAAGAAGGTAGCCAGTATGGGAGTTAAAGGAAGGTTCTGAAATTTTGTGTTGTTATTGCAGCTCTCTCTGCATATTTTTTACTTGAAGCTACTTGCTTTAGACGCTTGCCCCAAGAGAAAATAGCAAAAAGCTTCACAGTTCATTGCCTACTTCACTGGTGATAATTTATTGTTGATAGAATTGTAGCGTATATAGCTCAACTTTATGATTGATTTTTGAAAAAGCAGTTGAAATGCAACAGTGAGATACTGAGCTAACTTTGAAATTTCTAGGATTAGAATAGAAAAAATACCATCCTTATTCTCTGTTCTAGTTTCCCAAATGGGTAATGCAGCATAACCTTTCCTTAGATCTCTGGTAAAATGAATACATTCCTAAAATACATTGTTGAATGTTTTACAAAAGAGCAGATGCAGCTGATTAATATTTATATAATGAGCTTATCTTTTCCTTTGCAACACTACCTTATCTGCCTTGTAAAGGAAAACAATGTATTATTATTAGAAAGTTCTCAGCACACTGGTTTTAATCAATACTGGGAGATAGACTGCAATTCTTACCCAAAATTATGTCCTAACACAGACTAAACATTACTTGCATTCCTGGATTGTAAGGAAGTAATTGATGTTGATGCCGACACATCTGTAATCTCTAATTGTCCTTCTTTCTGCAGATATTCTTTCATCCAGGCAAAATTTTGCAAAGAGGAAAGATAAGATCTGAATGAGCCTCAGAAAGGCTGAATGCTAAAATGCAACACACATCATGTCATTTTTGGAAAATTACACTTCAGAAAATTACACTTAAAAACCGTCTATGAGATTCTAAAAAATGAGTAGAGGTTTTAGGCAAATTACTCCCATTAATGTCAATGGGAATTGTACAGAAAAAAATCCATCTGCGTGGGTTTTTGTGGGGAAAAAATAGCACTATATTGTAAGGAATTATAATACTTTTCAGTAATTGTGAGAGTACCTGGAGTTTTAGGAACTCGTATGTGGGAGACGATAATGCGATAGTCATACTAGCCCTTAGTATTGCCAGGAGTGATTCAGGATGCTTAAAATATTGCTTCTTGGAGATCTCTCTCCCTCTTTATTTATGCAAATCTGGAACATCCTAAGATAATACCAAAATAAATGTAAACATTAAATACTGTTATCTTTTATTAAGGAAGGTAAGTCTAAGTGTGTGTGTCTTACATATAACATTACACAAAAGGAGATCTGGGCGCTTTCCTGTGAGGAGAGGCTGAAAGAATCAGGACTTTTCAGCCTGGAGAAGAAGGAGCTCAGGGAATATCTATTTCTATCTATAAATACCTGAAGGGGCAGTTCAGAAATGACTGAGCCAGGCTCTTTGAAGTGGTGCCTGATGACAAAAGGCTATGCACACAAACTGGACCATGAGTTATCTGAACACTGTCAAGCACTTCTGTGCTGTGCAGGTGATGAAACCCTGGCTTAGGCTGCCCAGAGTGGCTGAGGAGTATTCTCTTTGGAGACCTCCAAGACGTACCTGGACGTGGGCTTGTATTATTCTGTATATGTTTCAGTGCACTGTAACTCTTCTACTAATTAAACCTTGCTCTGAGTATTTTAGTGATTAAAGCATTACAAAAAGAACCAACACCGCATCTGAAATTAATGTAAATTTTTAGGTTTTTTTCTTTCTTTCTTTCTTTTTTTTTTCTCTCATGTGCTATGAAACTGCTTATAATTTAACATGGATTTGGTTTTTTCATCACAGAATGAGGTATGAAGTGATCCTGCTAAGGACCAGAAACTGTAGTTTTGTTGGGTTTCTGAAAAAGTGAGCTGCCTACCAAACTGTGGTCCCCTGTGTGCACTTGCTCTCTGCTTGCTGTGTCTGTGCTGTTATTTGATCTGCAAAAAAAGAGCTTAAAATTTCTGGTAATTAAACTCATTGTATTAATGTAAACTAATATGTAGTTATTCAACTATCTTAGCTTGCGTATAGAGATACAGTAAAAATGTATTATCTTAGTAATACCTCCCTCTGAAATACTTGATTTAAAAGCTATTATTCCTTTAATGCTTTGGAAAATAATAATAAAAATAAGAAAGTAATATATAGGAGAATAGTACCTCCATGGTGGGATTGTCATTAAAGATAATGACCACGGCAATATTTTTCTGCATTTTAACTGGATTTTATTATATGACTAGTGATACAGTTTCATTATACAATGTTAATCAGGCATTAATTAGTGATTCCGCTTTCCTCAGAGTTTTCTGTCATTAGTGTTTTATATTTATCAAATTATTTTAATTTCTGTCTCCTCTCAAGGATAATCTACCATATGCTTTGGACTGACTTGCACTTTGTTTAAGATTTCCATTCGCTAATTGGTTATTTTTTTGAATACATCCAGTAGGGGAGAGGGGAGTTTGCCTGAGTTTTGCAAAACAGCAAAGGCTCCTCTGCTTTATCACTTATCTGCCCTGACACACAACTAAATCCTAGGCAGATGTCTCAGAGAGGCAGATGAGTGAGGCTCTAGATGCAGTGCAAGTAGCACATAGCTTGCTTTTTTAGACAACAGAATTAACTGGAATTCAGTTTCCTGCTGTGTGCAACAACCATGGTTTATTAATATCATCTCCTCTCCTTTCAGAAAGGGAGAAACTAATAGAATGAATACCATATGTACCTTGTTTGTTTGTTTGTTTTTACCTTGCTAAAGCATTTCTGTATCTATTTAAGACACATTATTTTTATTTAACATCCCGTGGCTTGATATATATTGCAGGTGGCTTATAAGTTACGATTTGCTAGAATTAAATTCACAAACGCAGCAGAATAGTTGATGATTTTTCAGCTTGCATTCGCTGTGCTTTGAAAAGTTCGCATCGTGTTCAGTTTGCTGGGCTCATAAGAAGGGGTTCTTTACAGCTCCGCATTGATACATTTTACAAACCTGATACAATGTGATGCAGCATAAAATGATGCAAAGCTGTGCAACTTGTCTGTGTTTGGTTGGATTTTGGCTTTGATACACTGAAGTGGATCCAAAATACCTAGATGGAAGGTGATTGTACAGAGGACTTGTAACAGTAGATCGTAATATAAAAGTGGTTTATGTAATCATCCTGGTATTATTTGAACACTAAATACACTGCTCATTCCCATAGTAATTTATCCTATTGATTTCCTTGGAAACGGTATCAGGTACAAAGGGCACAGTAACATTATTTGGCGGAGCAAATTCTCAGCTACAAAACACTGTTTTTCAACACAGTCACAGCCATTAGTGCATTTGCGTAGGTGAGGTGATCGAGGTGCTCTTCATTTTGGGGTGTGAGAGCTTTGGAATGTGGCTTGTCTTTTACATTTCTGCCCTCACTGCTGAAATGCACTACTTCTAATAGGGTACGGGGAGCAATTTTGTAAATTTGGGGGCAACCAGCATCAACTCCCTATCGTAGCAAAAATGCAAGTGAGAACTGATTGTTTGCTTACCTCTCTCATGTTTTTCCTTTCAACCAGGAAAAGTTCTATGAACATCAAACGTTTATCTCCTAAGTTATAGATGCTTATAACATTTATTCTATGACATAAATTGTTGTTGGTCAGGAGACTAGTAGGGAGGGTAACTGAGATTCAATCTTGGAAGATAAAGGGGTCCAGGAAGGTTGGTTGCTCCTCCAGAAGGAAGTTTTAAAGGCACAGGAGCAGGCTGTCCTCCTGAATTGCAAAATGAGCTGGCGGGGAAGAAGACCAGTGCAGCTGAACAGGGGGCTTTTCCTGAGGCTCCTAGAGAAAAAGAGAATCTACCTCCTGTGGAAGAAAGGATGGGCAACTCAGAGGGAGTACAAAGAAGTTGTTAGGATATGCAGGGAGAAAAGAAGAAAAGCAAAAGCCCAGCTTGAACTCAGCTTGACCACTGAGGTAGAAGGAAACAAGAAACTCTTTTACAAATATGTTAACAGTAAGAGAAGGGGTAAGGAGCATCTCCACCCTTTACTAGATGCAGCAGGGAACATGACTGCTAAGGATAAGGAAAAGGCTGAGGTTCTCAATACCTTCTTCATCTTTGTCTTTAAAAGTCGGGCCAGTAATCCTCAGAGTACTCTACTCTCTAGCCCAGAAGTCTTGGATGTGGAGCAGAATAAACCTCCCATGATTCAGGAGGAAACAGAGACCTACAATTCCTCCTGGACTGCCACAAGTTCTTGGACCAGATCAGATCCATCCAAGAGTGCTGAGAGAACTGGTGAAGATGATACCCAAGCTGCTTTCCATCATCTGTCAGTGTTCCTGGTCAACTGGAGAGGTCCCAGAAAACTAGAGACTTGCTAACGTGACTCCTATCTGTGAGAAGGGTCGTTAGGAATGACAGGTCTGTCAGCCTGACCTCGATACCAGGAAAGGTTATGGTGCACATTGTCTTGAGGGAGACCACATGGCATGTTCAGGACAAGCAGGCTTGGGGCTGAGTGGCTGAATGACTGCAAAGGATCAGACCTGAGGATACTGGTCAACACTCAGCTTAAAATGAGCAAGGAGAGTGCCCAGGTGGCCAAGAAGGCCAATGGCATCCTGGCTTGCATCAGAAATAGTGTTGCCAGCAGGAGCAGGGAAGTGATCGTCCCCTGTATTCAGCCCTAGTGAGGCTGCACCTCGAGTAAGTACTGTGTTCAGTTTTGGGCCCCTCACTTCAAGAAAGACGTTGAGGCCCTGGAGCATATCCAGAGAAGGCAAGTCTTATGAGGTGTGGCTGAGAGAGCTGGGATTGTTTAGTCTGAAGAAGAGGAGGCTCAGGGGAGACCTTATTGCTCTCTATAACTACCTGAAGGGAAGTTGTGGTGAGCTGGGGGTCAGCCTCTTCTAATGTGTATTTAGAGACAAGACTAGAGGGAATGGCCTCAAGTTGCACCAGTGGAGATTCAGGCTGGATGTTAGGAAATACTACTTCTCTGAGAGAGTGGTCAGGCACTGGAATGGCTGTCCAGGGAGGCAGTGGAGTCACTGAGCTTGGTGGTGTTCAAGGAATGTCTAGATGTTGCTCTGAGGGACAAGATTTAGTGATAGGTTGACGTGTGGGCTGGATGATCTTGTAAGTTTTTTGTCCAACCTTGGTGATTCTATGATTCTAAATCACTGATTCTTAGTGGCTTTTTACATACATTAATCCACATTTTTGTATCTTTTAATAATAATAAGGATCTGTATTTGATGTGTCTTCAGTGTAAGTTGTACTTCAATATTTTCTTCATTGTGTTTCAGTTGCAGATGCTTTTGAAATGGCAGCCCTCTCCTAGCCAGAGGGTTAATTTTGCAGTTCAGAGATGTTCTACCCACTCTAATCACTGGTTAACCTTGAAGTAACTTCAGGCTTACAGACTTCTCCTTCCATCTGAATGTGCTTTGCTGCCGCCAAGGGTCTCACCAGCAGAAGGCATATTGTGCTGGGGTTGTTCTGTGGTCTGATAGCAAAAGCTGTCTTTGTAGTGGGAGTCCTTTGAGAAAACACTGCTTGATAATCTCCAGCTGAAACAAAAACAATTATATTAAACAGAATAAGGTATTTAAAGAAAATGAAAACCATTTTTTGCTAAGGCATAATTTCCTAGATTTTTTTTTAAGTAGTCACATAAATCTTAAAAGATTTCACTTCAAGCCAACAAGCAACTTCTTTCATTTTAAAATTTCACCCAAATAGTTTTTTTTTTTTGTTGTTGTTGTTTTTACCTTCCAGCTTTGCCCAACTTACTGCATTCTCTCCACTCTTTTTGTTGTCCTTTCTCTTCTCTGAAACCAAGATTTTTCGGACTGCTTTCCTGTAAGGCTATTCTGTTTTGTAATCAGTGCTTGGATTAGTCTTCAGAATCTGCTTATTGTAGTCTAAGCAGCAGATACAGGCTTCACAGCTTTGTTGGAAAACAAACAAACAAACAAACAAAAAATGCCATTAATTCTAATTACAAACTAAAAGAATTGAAGAAGTGTAAGTTGGACTAGTCAGGCCTGTGGCATGACAAAGTGTCTTTTGAGCCTATACACTGCAGTGTGGGAATGCTAACATAACTTAGCCCTGACTTCTGATAGATTTTTTTCTTTTTTAATAAGTCCATCTTGCTGAACAAGAATAAGATTCCTCTGAGTTCCACTGTCTTGTTAGAGCAAAGTCTGAGCTACACTCTCTGACCTCTGAAGAGAGAGAAAATGAAAATATTCTCCTTTGTAAAGAGAAAAAGGAAGTATTGGCTTGATCATTTTAACCAAATGGTGACTAGAGATTAAAAAGAAATGTCAAAGGAGTTAAGCAATGCTAAACCTGGAATGATGTGACAATCAGTACTTCAGACTTAACTGGAGATTTAGGCCATAATCAAGGAATATCATTCCTTTTTCCTTTCCATGTGTTTCATGTAGACATGGACAGTTTTGAAGATGTGCTTTTCAGATAGGTGCAGTTTTTGACCCACTTTGTGGTTTTGAAATAGCAGGAGAAAAAGGAAAACAAACATTGATGTAGATTTGCAGGATGGAGTAGAAAGGAATATTGCCACATTGTTTTGCATAAGGAAATTAGATTGCCTCACTGTTCAGTTTAGTGGTGGCCACACATTTTCATGTCCCTATGAATTATAAAATACTCTTGCATTTTTGATTACAGCTTTATCCCTTCTGAATTATTTGTAATCTCCTTGACAGATTTTGAACAGCCATGTGACTGCAGTGAATTAGTTTCTGTTTATATTTTTCTATATTAGTTGGACAAAGGGAGGTAATGTTTTACCCTGAAATTATTTGCTTAGTAATTGTGGAAAAAAAAAAAAATATTTACCAATTCAGAAATAGGATTGCACAGTCCAGAAGAAGGTAGATATTGTTGCAGGTATTCATGTCTTTCCATAGTTTCACATATGATCAATGAGGCTGATACTTGCACAATGATAACTAATTTTTTGAGCTTGTAGATTAAATATAATAAGTCAATTAGGATTGTAATCAATACCTTTACTTTGTTACTAATAGTTTAAATCGTATTAAAGGTATTACTTAGAAACTGCCGTAATAGCTAAAATAAATGGCTCCTTTTTCTGTTAATATTTAAAATAAATGTTTCCCATAATAGGAAAAGAAAAAACCCAAAACCTCTAGCATGTTCCCAACACCATTTTCCTGATAGGAATTTATAAAAAAGAAAATATTTGAGGAATGTTTTGTAGTACACAAAGTAGAGAGCATCTTCCTGAGCAAGTATTGTGTGAAATTTTGAGGATAGATTGCTGCCTTAAGTTTGCGTTGCTTTTTCTTCTGTTGTTGTAATGGAAACACTAAGTCAGGGCATTAACCAGTGATGGAGCACCTGGTGGGAAGGCAGGGCCAACCCAGGGGAGCTCAGGTGCTCAGTGACCAGAAGGGGTGAAGCCAGGATCCACCCCTTCCCAGATCTCATTTAAGGGTTGGCAGTGGAGGTGCCTCTTGCTGGTGATTCCAGTGTAGCTGAGGCCTTCTGAAGGTAAGTATTTTCTTTCCTTTATTTTGTTACCCATAGCTTTTGCATTTGAGCAAGTCCTCATTTGCTACAGCCTAGGGCTTTACTACTGTGTTGTTGTTGCTGTGCTTTATTACGTTACCACTGTTGAACGCAACTAGCTCAGTGTATAATTTTGCCACAAATCATCATCGTTAGTATGCTGTGATTAAGGCAAGCAGGTATACCGATAAGTTATTATAGATATTACAAGGAAGCATGAATATCTGGTGTAGATATCAAGGAAATAGCACTAATTAGTAGTAGCAGGAATTAGAATTAGTAGGAAGATAATTAGATAGTCATAATAAAATAAGTAATATAGCAGCAAATGTAGAGTTATAGGTTCAACCAACCTATCAAAACACACAGCAGTGAATATATATATACATATTATAGATTCCAAACTTATTGATACGATAACAGGAAATATGATAGGTTATACATATCTGTATTATACTATTATGTGTATTTATAAATATTCATAAAATCATGAGTATCAAATGTATCAAACCTAGGCCACAGTAGATTCAAAGAAGTACTATTAAGAAAAATGATCTCAGGTGGGATGATCTCACAGAATCTGAAAATGATTTCAGAGGGATATCTAGAGAGGCCCAGAAAGGCACTGAAGTTAATGACAGAGGCTTGCTTCAAAGGCAATATGCCTTACAGGGTTCGGAGCATTGCAGAGCTGATGTTGCAGCATCACAGGGTTAAACCAGTATTCCAGTGAAACTTCTGTCTGTTTGGGTGGGAAAATAAATAACAAAGGAGCACATGCAGCACAGGAAGTTTCTCAGGGAGGAAATCTTCAATTTGGGTCAAAACCAGACCCTTTTTATAATACTGAGACTTAAAAAGGTATAGGACACCTCTGTATCTCTACAACAAGCTCTCTGGAACTCCTTGAAAAGGAGGTTGTGGCAAGACTGTTGTTGCTGTCTTCTCTCAGGTGACAGAGAGAGGATGAGAAGGAATGGCCTCAAGTTGTGGGGAGATTCTGCTTGGATATTGGGAAAAGCTTATTCTCTGAGAGTGGTTGTGCATTGAAATACTGCCTAGGGAGGTGATGAAGTCACCATCCCTGGAGGTTTTCAGTAATCGTGTGGATGTGGTGCTGAGGACCATGGTTTAGTGAACAGTATTGGTGAAGTGGATGATTGGACTGAATGATCTTAGAGTTCTTTTCCAATCTTAACGATTCAGTGATCACTTTAACAGCAGCTATTGCTTTCCCAATTCTTCTTGAGACATCCAATAGATGATTATGTCTCTTATTTTCTTTAAACAAAACTTTTTCAAGTCAATACCCGCTTCTTCAGGCCAATTTCCTCTTTCCCAGGCTATTTTTCACTTTCTCAGGTGATACTTTTTTTTTTCCTGATGCTTATTTCATCTTTATCAATGGTATCTTCAAGATATCTCTAGTTCTCTGGTGTCCAGATGCACTTCAAAGATGTCTTTGGTTCCCTCACTGACTCACTAGGCTGAAGGCTGTGTTGCCAGACCTGCATTTCCCAGGCTGGCAGCCATTTCTCCGGACAGTGTTACTGCAGCCATTTTGTCAGGTGGGGTGAGACTTTCTAATTCTGAGAACAATTAAACTCTGCTCTCGGGGTTCTGGACACCCAGTCACAGCTCATGGAATCTTTAGGCTTATGGTCACCTCGATGCTTATCTAGTTCAACCAGTTGATTAAGACAGGTCTAACTTCAAAATAACATCACATTGCAAAGGGTCTTAGCCAGCTGAATTCCGAATACCTCCCAAGATGGATGTAGTGTGACAGAGACAGCGTGACCTCTCTGGGTAGCATGTTCCAGTGCTCAATCACTGTCACTGTGAAAAGTACTAGAGGATTTTAAAAACAGGCAGTATAGTAATTTTTCTGCAATATAGCTGACATCTCAGAACAGGAAAGATTATGAACTAGGCTTTAAGTTCTTTTGATTCTGTGTATCTATGATTTAAGTGGTAACTGTTGCTTAAAATAATAAATTTCTTTTTCTACTTTTAATTGCAGCAGGAAAAGAATCAGGAGAGCTCAAGAAGTGAAGGTAAGTGCTGATTGTTTTCAAACTGTGATGATTTTTGTAACTATAAAGAAAAATCAAACATAAATTTTCTTCTTATTAAAAATGAATAAGTATGATTGCTAAGTGTTTGATATTTGAAATGACAAAAAAACATCCATGGAAGTGGGATAAAATGTACTTATCTAAGGTACTATTTTTGGATAATTTTGATAGAGACAAGCAAGGCTAACTGTTATCTTCTTTATAAGATTGCATCTTCCTACATTTGTGAACTAGACTGTAGATGCTTAGTATCCCTTAATGAAACACGAGTACAGTCACTTTAGCTTTCTATTCTGTACATCTGTAATGGATGCAATTACAATTTATTCACAAATGAATCACGTCCTTAGTAGGATGCCTTGTAAAAGTAGTCATTAGTGTTTTTTGCATAAGTCTTTTTATACTTTCACTACACCTTGTTTTGTGCACTGCACAAAATTGAATATCTGAGTTAAAGAAGCAGCCTTGTACCAACAAAACAGAAAGTTCCAGAACTCCAACTGTGGCTTTTATGTGTTATTCTAGTATGACTTCCGTTAAGAGAAAGCACCCAATTCTCTTTGTTACAAGGATGTTTTGCAAATAATGAAAGGTGAAATTTCCATCACAGGTGGAGAATGTTGTCTTGATATTGTAGGTGCTTATAGAGGTAGATTATGAGGTGCTTTGAAGAGGAAAACAAAGGGAGAGTAGAAAAGAAAAGAATACTGTGCTAAAGGTTACTAAGAGGGAGTTAAGTGGCAAACTAACATGTTTTTTATTACCTTAGGAAGCAATGCTTAATAATATCGTTTGCGTTAGCTGTTCTTAATTCACTGATCTGTATATAACAGTATCCATTAATCTCCATTTCCTTGCTTTCCTTCACACTAACGCTACACACATGCATATAAAGAGATGCCAAACCTGATGCTTGTGTGGAGTTGTCAGCACAGTCATGTTTTTCTTGATTGTGTAGTTTACATCATCTGAAGGACTGTAGGTCCTTCTTTTAAATAATGTTTACAGTATGATAGACCAGAAAGAGAACTTCAATTTTAAATTGCACCTGGGCTATGTTTTCTTTTCTGAAGTAATAGGGTGAATTACCTTGAGATGTTGTGAGTGCACCTGTGGCGTCTTGTTCAAAAACTGAACTTTATGATTTAACATATGTTACATAAAAAGGTTTTGGAAACTTAGATCACAGAAATGAGAGATGTTAGCATAAATTTGAGAAAACTACAAACTTAAGTCTATAATTACAAAGAAAGGTACTGAAATGTGACATCTGTTATTGACACGTGTGATTACAAAGTTATCATTCTGTTTAATTGTTTTTTTCCCCTCACTCTAGCTAGGTGTATGATCATTATGCAGAGATGAACAATTAAAGTAGGAACCAATTAGTGAGCTAGTTAGGAGTGCTCATTGTAGCTGTTAAGTAATCAAATAAAGGTTTTTCAATATTGCTAGCAACTACAGCCAAAACAAAGTATCAAACTACTTTAAGGGATATGTTCATCATCTCTCAATAGGTGGTGAGTTTGGTACTCAGATGCACGAAGCTTGTTGTGATTATATCTGTAATATCTCTTGAATAAAGTTTTAATCAACTGAACTTCCTACATGCTGCACATGGATGTCATCTAGTACAATCCCTTGCTAAAAGAGGTTCCCTGGTGTAGGTTGCAATTGTTTTCCTTATGCTCTGTGTTTTGCAACTACTATATACGTAAAGGGACAAATTCTTTCTTCAGATCCTTAAATCTGAAACTTTGAAATTTAGTGTTGTCATTTTAATGTGGAGGGCAATTGCAGCTTGTGCTAAACAGGCTAGCCAAATGAAACTCTGGAGGCACTGCTGTGCCTTGTAACTTCCATTGATACCCATGTTCCAGTGTCTCATTGTTAATTCGTTACTTCTTTGGGACTCCATTTTTTTATAAGATGAGGATATTGCAGCAGAATTCAAGGTTGAGATAATAGTAATGGACATCATTCTGTATCTTTCTTATATTATAGATGCTTACTTATTTTTAAAGCAGTAGCTAAAGTAAAATAAATCTGATTTCTATTTATATTTTACTAATGATGCTCTTATTATTTTTGTAGTGTTTGGTTTTTGTATTGACATTTTTATGACCCAGTTGTTCTTTCCCATCTGCTGCTTCTGCTGTCAACCACTAAATCATTCACACCTAAATAGAAGCCAATACTCAAACATGCCCTGTTCTGACACTAGTCTCATCTCTCTCTGATCTGTGATATTATTTCTTAATGTAACATATAATAGAAGATTCTGTACAGTTTAAGAGAAAAGGAAACAATGCTTTTATGTAAAGATTATATAGATATACATTTTATCCATACAATCTTAACATGAATGTTTATATAAAGACTTGAAATTTAGAG
The DNA here is from genome assembly GCA_036925125.1 of Oreortyx pictus. Classification (NCBI taxonomy): domain Eukaryota; kingdom Metazoa; phylum Chordata; class Aves; order Galliformes; family Odontophoridae; genus Oreortyx; species Oreortyx pictus. The sequence continues at coordinate 67,390,292 of JAUPFR010000005.1, read as the reverse complement.
GGTAGCCAGTGCTTTGTATAATCTGCTATGCATTCAAGCTTTGAATACTTCAATCATGCTTGTTTCTTTAACATACAGTATGGGAACTGCTGTATCACAGCCTGAACCACTGTATGAGCATCTGAAGGAAAGATCTGGTCAGCCCTGGGAGCACAGGTGAAGGCAATTCACATGCATGACCAGAAGGGGTGGAGCTAGGTTGCACCCCTCTTAGACCTCATTTAAGGGCTGACTGCCACTGTGGAAGGATCTCTTGTTGGAGATCCCTCCTTTTTGGAGTTCCGGAGTTCCTTCCTCATGAGCCTAGATTTTTGGAGATGGGTGAGCACTCACTTTCCTTCTTTTGTAATGCCTCCTTGTTTGTGCTCATCTCTCTGTCTTTACAACCCTTACACATATGTTAATAAATCATAAAAATATTCTGTGTTCTGATGAGAATATAGGAATCTTATGCCAAGTAAAACTGATTAACTGTGGAAAAAGATTCCACTTTGTTACTTTCTGTAATGTATGTATCCAGTGAATCATTATGTCTACTTGAATACGTGATTCTAAGTTCATATTTCAACAGTTGTGGTGTTATGTCAATGTGGTTAGAGTCTGAACTGTAGTCCTACTTGGACTGAATTGTTTCATGTTTTCATTTGTGACAGCGCAGTAATCCTGTTCTGGTAGATCAGAACATATCATAAAAATTTATAGTATTTTAGAGAGTATATGTAACAGCAGGCAAGATTAGTTAAGGGTATGTCTAAGAGTGTTCTTTATATTCGAATGCAGCTATTAAATATACATATTTATTTTACTAATGTTTTCTTTATTGTTATGTTCTGACTTAGCTGAACAAATAAACTTTTAAGGGTTGGTTTGAGGGTTCTCTGAACTTGTAGCCAGTACTGGCCTGTTCATTCTATTGCATTCTCCTTCAGTGCCTAATCAGCTCAAATCCTCATTCCTTCTGTTTGTTAAAACTGCCATAAGAAACACAGGTCTGTTTTCCATTCAAAAAATACTCCATTCACTTTTCCTGTCCAGAGACTTACAAAAACTAAAAGACAGTGCTGTTAACTGCGTATGGTGGCATCTAGGAATGAGTAACATCATAGAGAATTTCTTAACTGATTACAGTATATATTATGTCCACTATTCAGCTAAGGAGCTATTAACTTTGTGTTGGTTGGCTACAAATTTTTTTTTAAGCCTTTTGCTCTGACAAGAACTTGTATTAAAAAGGTAACTAGAAAACTAAATAGCTGTAATGAGTTTGAAAAATGTTTTTAATGTTGCTTAAAACAATAAATCACAGTAGTCCCTGTCTGTTGAGAAATGCATTGGAATATCAAGATGTCTGTGATTTTTCTTGAATGTGTATATTCATTGTTTCTGCCACTAATCTAGTGCTACTTGATGGTGAGATGTATCCTGAAATCGTTAAAGTATTTTAGAAGTTAGAAAAAAAAATTCTGTATATGTTTAGTTTTTATATATCAGAGAGAAAAATGAGCATTGAAATTTATTTTTCTTTTAACACTTCTGTGCTATTCAGGAGGAAAATACTCAGAGGAATAGAAATTACAGGATATAGTCCTGCAAAATGAAATATCTACACTAACAACGGATATCCATGTCCACCTTCAATTTTAGGTTGTATTTTGTTCATTTGTGAAATCTATTTCAAAGTAAACCTTCAGAAGTTGACTTGAGAAAATAGGCACTGTAGTATCATAAAGTTTCTTCCTGTATCATGCAAAAACTCCACTTAAACAGATAAAGTAGAGGTGGTATTCAACATCAGGAGGAAAAAAAAAACAACTAAGTTCTGAATAGTCAATGGAGTGCATGTTCCTTCCTTACAGGACTCTTAACAGTTTTAGAGAAGTCACTCAAGGAATGAATGAAACAGTTTTTTCTTATTGAAATATGTTCACAGTCTGAATTACAATAGTGCAACTGACAGATTATTTTTGATAGGAGCACATTTTGATGAAGTCTTCTTTTTTTCTCCTAAATTTTACAGTGTTAAAATATTTATAAGTTCCCACGTGGAAGTAGCAACTATGTAATTTGAATGTAGTTGCAGATGTTTTGGAGAGTTCCTTATGCTCTTTCTAGTATAGGGTGAAGAAAGAAAATGAAACAGAGAACATCACGTTCTCTAAGCTAGCCTATCTTTTTTTTTTTATACTGATACTGAGTTTCTAATTCACACTTTTTTTTTCATATGAAATTGCATAGCTCTTATATTAGGGTTCTTTTATGTCTTTAACTGCTATCTTCAAAAAAAGAAATGCTCTGAAGTATGTTTATTTTCAAAAAATGTTACCTTTGCTTTTCTTCCTTTTCCTTGAAAGAAGCACGGGAACCACAAATAGCTTCTGAAGAACTTTGAAGTAGCTCTTGAGCACCAAAGACCTACACTAAATTCGAAGAGAAAGCATTACAATGAAGAAGTATTCTTGGGTTCTGTACTATCTGTTATAAAAACATTAGTGCAGTGTTTGCAGGGAATGCATGTCAGGTTGCTCATATGTAGCAAATACTCATTTGATTACACAAGCAGTAGAATTCTGAGAATGTAAAAGCAGTGATTGCCTGTGATACTTAGAGCACTCCTGGCTTTGTACCTGTGCCATCGGTATCTCAGTTAACTCTGACATGTAATAGCCAGCAGGTGCAAGTTGTTGCTCAGTACTTGTGATGTAGAAGGTGATTGTTCTGACTGGAAGCAATAGAACCAGAGTGTGAACAAATGAAGGCCGTTGTGTGTTGAAGTCTGATAATCTTCCCATCTTACCAATCGAAAAGAACTTAGGATTCTTTCTGAAAATCCACTCTGAACATTAGAACCTACTGCAGTGTCGTTACAGTAGAAACTACTGCATTTTCTTGTAAATAAGTATATGATTTAATAGTTAAAGTACCAGTGGTTTGATTTTAGAGAATGCAGCTTTTGTTGTTACTTGTTATTCTACGATATAACCCCAGTTCTCAGTATAATCTTAGTATAATCTGACCTAAAATAGCCTGAGATACAATTTTCACAAGAAGGAAAAAAGCCTGGTATTTCTATCACTGAAAAAGATAAAGATTCTTCTAAAAAAAATCAACCTAGGTCTTTAAAAGTTTTGTAAGCATCCATTTTTACACGTAGACTTAAATACGATTTCCGATTGGACTGTTCATATGGGAGTGTTTGAAAGCAAGGAGTGGCTGCCCAAAAAGAAAAAGTGAGTTCTGACAGCAGTGCGGAACATTCAAAAGACAGCTCACGCATACTGGAATTTCAGAAATAAGCTATTTAATTCATGTTGTTCTACAACAGATAGCAAAAATAGTGTTGGCTTTTTTTTTTTTAGTTTGTTTAAATTCGAGTTCTGTTACCTTTCTATTGCGTGCTTACCGTACAAGTTTGATAGCTGTCAACGTGACTTGCAGATTGCTTTTCTGTGATGTTTATAGACAAATAAAACATTTAAGTACACTTCCACAGAAAAGAACAACAGATTTGTGTTCTGCAGAAGGAATTTTCTTACTCATACAGTCTGAAAAACACAATTACCTTTTGCTTTCTTGTGAATTCTTTAGAATGTTATTGATTGTATTTGGATAAGATTTCCTTGTATCATGTATCCCTTGCAGTCGGTGAAAAGGACAGTCAGAATTCATGTAACCTTGAAGTATGGGTCTGGTGAATATGATTTGTACTCCCCCACATCCTCAGGCCTACACAGTAATTGCAGTACTGTATGTTACTCAGATGTCAACTGAAACAATCGCAGCATTCATTTTTTGTTTTACTCTTTGCATAGCCAGGGTTGATGCATTTCATTATCCGTTAAGGTCGTGTCCCAGTTTGCTCCAAACACACTCTTTTGCTGCTGTTTCAGACACAGGAACGCGATTAGCAGTGTCAGATCCTGTTAACATTTACATCATAACTGAAAGCAGATATTAAAGTGAAGTGCAAATTAAAGACTGCTAAAATGCCTGCCACTAACAATTATAGTGGGGCAGTATTGAATTTCTCATTTATTTCCAAAGGTCAGATTAATAAAGCTGCGTGGCACATTATCATAAAGGGTGGACCCAGCTGCCTCTTTTGATTATGCTTAGAAGTCTAAGGAGAATTTGCAAGGAATGAATGCATCTATTTTAACTAGCAGTTTAAATGTTGGTGATTATTAGCAATCTCTTCTGAGAAGATCCCAACCAGAGATTGCTGTTGATCAAATGTCTTTCTGTTTTTCAATTTACAAATAAATGTAGGTTTCTTTGATAAATTCCTTTAGATTTTTAATCCTTAAATTGTGAATAGCTCCACAAGTGCTTAAAACTGAATTCTTAGATGTAAACTAGGTGTTGTAAGCTTTAAAAATAACCTCCCAATCTGTTCTGACATGACTTAATTTAACTTTGTCCTTTGTTTTTCTGCTTTTTCCCATTCTCTCAATTCAGAAGCTTTTTCAGGAATTTTATTAAAAGAAATAATGTTTTCTTCCCAGATGAACAGCAGCAGTTTCCTGCTGTTCTGTCTACAGAGTAGAAATATGAAAAACGATTCTGTACCGTTATCCCTGCTGTGAAGAACAGAAGCATTTTCAGAAGGAAAAAAAGAAGTTAGTTGTTAGCAGATATCTGTACACCTATCACAGAATTGTAGGGGCTGGAAGGGACCTCTGGGGATCATTGAGTCCAACCCCCTGCCAAAGCAGCTCTCTACACCAGGTTGCACAGGTAGGCGTCCAGGAGGGCCTTGAATGTCACCTGAGAAGGAGACTCCACCACCTCTCTGGGCAGCCTGTGCCAGTGCTTCTTCACTTCACTGTGAAGAAGTTCCCATGCACATTTGTGTGGAGCTCTCTATGCTTCAGCCTGTGGCCATTTTTCCTTGTCCTATTGCCACACAATGCAGAGAATAGTTCAGCCTCGTCCTTTTGCCTCCTGCTCCTTAGTTGTTTGAAGATGTGGATCAGATCCCCTCTGAGCCGTCTTTTCTCAAGGCTGAACAGCCCCAGGTCTTTCAGCCTTTCCTCATAAGGGAGGTGCTCCATGCCCTTTATCATCTTTGTAGCCCTCCACTGGATTTTTCCAGGAGATCCCTTTCCTTGTTAGTACCAGGGAGCCCAGAACTGGACACCATACTCCAGGTGAGGCCTGACCAAGGAAGAGTAGAGGGAGAGGATCACCTCCCTTGATCTGCTGGCCATGCTTTTCTTAATGAACCCCAGGATCCCATTGGCCTTCTTGGCTACTGGGGCACACTGCTTATGGCCAGTCTGTCTCCACCAGTACACCCAGGTCCCTCTCTTCAGTGCTCCTCTCCAGCAGCTCAGCCCCAAACCTGTACTGGTACATGCAGTTATTCCTCCCTAGGTGCAAGACTCTACACTCACTCTTACTGAACCTCATCTGGTTCCTTTCTGCCCAACTCTCTAGCCTGTCTTTTATTGTACATTAGGGTACTAATGATCTTGTACCTTAATAAATGAATAAGCGAAATCCCATGGGCACTGTACAAATTTATGCAGTTCCTAATATTACAAGAGTATGCCCAATTCAGTACTTAAAATAGTTCTGGTAAGTTTATTTTATTTTATTTTCTTCTAAAAAAAGCATGTTACCAGGTGGACAGTCATTCTTTTCCTCAGAAAATTTGCACTGGAACTGGTCCTCATTTATGCACAACTTCTTAAGAAAATAATTTTGGTACAAAGCAACACTAATGGGCTTTAAATGAGGCAACTGTACCCTGTGATGATATATATTTTCTTGGACCATGCAGATCCTGGCTAGCTGTAAATATTCCACTGAATTAAGCTAGTTGAACTATTTGAAGTGTAATTTAATTAGAGCACTGGTTAAGCATTTTATAGCTTAAAGTTTTATATCTCTAGTCAAACTAAAATGTATTGTAGCTTTTTGTACAGCATGCTGTAGCTGTTTAAGCTCTTGGTACAAAAAAATTGAGAACCTATTTCATTATTCAGTTGCATGCATGTATAATAAATGTGTTTAAATGAATGCATCTTCTTCCTTTTTCTGTCCAGTTTCCTGTCTTAACCATCTGAATTGTGAGCACCTTTGAAAATATACTTCTAAGAAGTTTGTTGAGAAGTAAATATGAATTAGATATTGCCAGCAACAACAACAGCATTAGAAATAAAAATTGTTTGCTGCTGTTTTAAATCGACATAATTCAAAAGTCCAAGCATGTTTTGGAGGAATTTTCTGTCCTAGCAAGAAATTACTGGTGGAGTTACTAAGTCACAGATCTCTATATTTTTTTAAAAGAATTGCCTGGTTTTCAAGTTTATAGTGAAAATGAGATGAAATGCATTGCTGCAAATTCCAGGAAACTAGAATAACCTTTTTGTTTGACAATCAAGGTTGTAATTTTGAAACAAAAGGAAAAAAATTACTTGTTTGATGTTGGTTAAGTCATGACTTAAAAGGCTAGATTTCTTCATGATGTTTTGAGGAACTTACTGTTAGCAGAGAGAGGAAAATAATAGAAAGTATCACGTATGACACTACTTAATCCTCATTTGACTTATTATATCCATAAATGTTCATGTTTCATATGAAATGTAGTCTTGAATTAATACAGGGAATAGCTACTGCAGTGATCATACAGTATTTTATATGTGAAAATTCAAGAACTTGTTTTCCTAACAGGATCACAGAATTGCAGGGGTTGGAAGGGACCTCTAGAGATCAAGTCCAACCCCCCTGCCAAAGCAGCTCCCTAGCCCAGGTTGCACAGGTAGGTGTCCAGGCAGGTCTTGAACATCTCCAGAGAAGGGGACTCCACCACCTCTCTGGGCAGCATGTGTCAGTGCTCTGAATGGGAGTCTGGAAGTTACATTCTGCTTTTCCAACTCTGCCCCCTTTCGTGGGCCTTATCCTAGTTTTTTATACTAGCCATTCATATCTTTGATTATGCAGGATGTAATCTGTTTTCTCAGGAGAGAATAGGCTATTTATTTTTCCATATGCAGGGATTCGATACACAACCTCCCCTGTATATCCAAAGACATAGTATGCCTTTGAACCTCCAAAGCATTTAGAGATCAGTTATTTGAACTCACTCACTGGTGTTTGGGGTTTTTTCTTTTTTTTTTCTTCACAGTAACAGGACTCAACTTTCAATTTTACAGTCCAAGGAGGAATGTATTTTACGTGATCAGAAAACGCCAACCTAAGAGTAAACCTTGCCCAATTTTATGTTACTCAATTACTGAAAGAAGAACCGACAGTTTAAAGGAATGTAATAACAAATCATAATTCTCCAAGGCACTGCCATGGAAGTATTTGGCTATTTAGGCTTCAGAAATGGATCAAAAGCTATCTTATCAGTGTGTCTAGCCTGACACAGATTTTTGTCCATGTAGCTCTTGTGTTGAGTAACCTCTTGGCTAATGAAGCCCAGGTTAAATAATCAAAGGGATTTGACAGAAAATTATTACATATCTAAATACTGTTCTATAAACAAACATCCAAAAATGATATAGTAGGATGTTATATCTTCATGCTTGCTTGAGTTTGTGGCACGTAAAATCAAGTAACCAGTGCTATTCACTGGCTAAAAGCTGCTGCTGGTTTTCAGCATTTGGGTTTGTGTCGAGACTCGGACTAAGTGTAGGCTTAGTTTGTAAGAGGTGAAGGTAGCAAAGTGAATAATATCAAATGGAAATGTTAACCAAGATATTTTAGAAATGTTGTACGTCAGAATGAGTATCAAGATGACCAAGAGACAGTTGATAAAGGGAAATGCTCCCTCGTCTCTGAGGATTAAGGCTTGCAGGGGGTAACTCCTCAAAGGAGGGATTTCCAACAAGAGATCCTTCCCCAGTGCTGGTCAGCCTTTAAATGGGGTCTAAGAGTGGTGGTGTGAGACTCCACCCCTTCTGGTCATACAGATGAATTGCCTTCACCTGTGCTCCTGCAGCTGACTCAGTGCTCGTCTCAGGTGATCCATCAGTGGTTCAGGCCGTGATTCAGCAGTTCCCATACACTACACTAGCCAGGGCTCAATACAAAAGCTTGCATTAATAATCAATTCAAATTATTCACAAAGAACACAGATATAATTGTGAATGTTGGCACACTGGTAATCAGTTCAGTTTTGATATTTAAATTCTCTTGAAATACCGTAACAATCAGTGATGGTGTTGCTTGAACAGCAATTTAAGAAAAAGTTTTATTATGATTCAAAAATAAATAAATCTCAGAACATTGAAGCAAGCATTTTCCTTAGCCTTTTAAAACTCTGCATAGGACTGATTAAATGAAAGCTCTCAGGAGGAAGGGAAGAATAAAGAATTTCAGCAAATAGAAAAGCATACGAAAATCCCCTTTGTATTATAAGTGCCACTGAGATTCTAATTAGCACACATGATTTCTTCCTCATAAAATGTGGAAGCTGTGTTTTTGTATCTTTAAGGATAATTGCACACTAAAAATGAACTACAAATGGGGGAAAAAAAAAAAACTAAAATATTCTGTTATCATAATTTCTGTGCCCAAAGGATCGTTTATGCAGCTTGCACTCTGATCTAATTAGCATTAACCTGACCTTCTATCCTGAAAAACACTGAAAAATCTTGTTACTATTTATAATTATCATTGATATCTCAAAATAAGAGCAGCATTCAGAATTGTACAAATCATGATATAAAATTGGTAGGAGTCATACAGTACTATAAGAACATTTGTATTCCTTTAACTGCCTTTCTACAGCTTTTTACAGCTTTCTGTTCAACGTGTTTAACATATTTCCTTATAGATATATAAGAACAAACTGAATAGAAGTACATGTATATAGGTTCACAGAAATGGACACAAATTGTTAGTGATGAGCCATAGATAGGTGGGATTTTTGGTTTTAGATTGGGGATTTTTTTTAGCAAATTTAGTGGTAAATTAAAGAGTGAATTTAGACTCCCACCTGTTCACAGCAAGGAGTGGCATTGTCACTGTGCTTTTGAAGGTACCATGTCATTTACTGCAAGTGTAATAAAATCAGCAGAAAATGCTGAGGTGCTTCCTATCCATTTCTTTATTTTTGCTTCAATTTGAAGCTTTAGATTAGGGAAGATTTGGAAGTGTAAATCACTACCAGATAGTTTTGGTAGTGGTAATATAGAGGTTTCCCCGTTAAAATGTGGTTTGTCATTCATTTTTTAGTTTCTTGGTTATGCGAGCCATTCAAAAACTGACTGTCCATGTGACTGTATAACGCTGAGTCAGGAGTAATGTTCTTCAAAGCAGGAAGGTTTTCATATGCTTGCCTATTTTAACATATGAGCTGGACATGCTGACTGACAGGCATTCAGGCGTGTGACCTGTTATGATCCTCTTTCCTGACTCATTAAGAAAAAATGAGTCTTTTTATGTGCCCACTTATAAGCAGTCAGTTTCAAATGCCATTTCTTCCTATCCTTGCATCTCTAGAGAGATATTATGAGACTTGAGGCCCTTTTACTTTCTTTCAAGCTTTTTTTTTTTCTACTGCGTGAGAATGCCCTTTTCCACACATCTACTTTATTCTTCCAATTGTGTCAAATGCTGAGAGGTTAGGGGAATCATAAATGCAAGCTAGCTACACGCTAACCATACCGAGCATGAAGGTCAGTACTGTTTCTCACACTGGGATTACAGGGTCCCATTAGACACTTTAGCAATCTGATCTGGTTGCTATCAGAAAAGTCAATATTTGCATTTTGTTGAATATGCATGCCCACTAGTGTTTGGAAAAAGGGCTATTTGGTGTCTTTGCTTGTGTGATTATCTTGTTTGCATTCACGAGATACTATCTGCAAACCCTCTAATGATTCAAAGACAACGCTGTACGGAGTTATTTCATTATAAGGATTAATTCTTTGCTATTCTAAGTTAAACAGGCTTAGAATTTGATGTTCTCTAATTTCAGCTAGGGCACTAGAAGGACAACTTGAAGGAAAATATGAAAAAAATCTTTTACTCATAGAATGTTAATTGTTAAGCTATTATTTTACTTCATAGTATGTTTATTTATTACTTAGAACCTTGGGATCACACTGGTTATTGAGGAACACTATTTATCGGCAGATATTAATGTGACAGCCTTCTGCTTTTTAAGTGATTTAAAAGTTATCTAATCGAAGCAGTTTCCATTAAAAAAAAAAAAAAAAAAACTTGGAAGTTGTGCAAGTGTGTTTTATAGGCAATAGAGTCACAAGGTGTTCTGTATGGGCAGTATCTTGCATGCATACATTGAGCCTGATTGGCTTTAGTGGTATTCTGAAGCTGTACAGGATTTTGTCTTTAGACAGGGACTTAAATCAGACTACATAATTCTGAAAGCTTTTATAACACACAAAAAATCTATTTCAGAAAGCCATGAAAGTATCAGTCCAACGCTTTTACTAGATTGCTCCCTTTTGCTGTGTAGAGATCAGCCACTTAAAAATTTGCAGCTCTGTTCAGACTGATTCAGTTCACAAACCTGCTCTTACTTTCTAAATGCCAGGCATGCAGGCTGTTATATGACATTATGAAGCCACTTACTGACAGGGTGACTGCAAAAAAATATTCTGTAATTTTTAATTAAAGCTGAGATAGGAAAGGTGGTCTGCACTCAATGTAAAAATAGGACCTAATGTCCTGCCATTTTCTTTTGAAATGGATACCTGTCTGCTAAACATTTTGACCAGGCAATCTGAGTTTGCATTTATCATCCAAGATGTCATGTTTTAAAGACGGAACTGAACGTGAGATCAGCCAGGGAATGTTTTGAGATACTGATGAAGAGATCTTAGCCCGCACAGTCATGATAGAAGCCTGAACAGTGAACCAATGGTATTATTTATACTTACTTTTTCCTGGTTTACTTGAGTCTTATGAGCTCCTTCAAGCTCTGCATTGAGTATATACATGAATGGGATCTCACACAGAAGGATCTATTGCATTAATTACTTCTTGTTCTGTCCTGAAAGCTTTTCAACTTGAGATGATGATGCTAGTTTGAGAAAGATTTGAAGATTTTCCACTAAACAAGAGGGGAAAACTTACTTCTCTAAGTCAGTGACAGGAGATCCTAAAAGATAAGTATAAAGTATCAGCTAAGAAGTGCAACAGCAGAAGACACAAGAGTACCATAAAATTTGAAACAGTCTGTAGAGTGTATTGCCCTCTGATTTGAGGGAGCACAGAAGTTGTGAGGTAGTGAAGGCAACCATAGAAACAGTCAGACTGATATCTGTTGTTTTCATGTGACGGAGTGTGGACTCAATCTAGCCACTGACAATGACCTTTGTGATATCTGTGTTCCCTCGGTTAATATTGGTTCTTTTGTTCCCAAGAGCATTGTGAGATAGGGTTCAGCTTTCAGAACTGGGAACATAAACTCATGTTGCATTAAGTGAATCTGTTCTAGCTGTGCAAAGACTTTGCTGAAATAGGCAGGCAAACACCCACTGAGTCTGTGAGTTTATGATCAAGAGCTATACTGTACATTCATTTAAATGCTAATGCTTCAATATTAATTTCTGAAACTTGATCATGGTAAGGGGAGAACACAAACGGAAGGATGGCTTTAGAGTGGAAAAATCTGAAACAGTTCGTGTATAGAATTCTTCTGCTCAGCTTTCAAAAGTGCATGAAAATGTCTGCCATGGTGTATTCCTTCTCATCATTATTATCTCACTACTAGGTATTCCATAGTTCCAGCTTTTTGGTTTCTGTGGGCTTTTTGGTTGGTTGGCTTCTCTTGTGTTCATGAGAGAAAGGGAATGGGGGATGCCTTGCTTCTTTTTTGTTCACCTTTTATTCTTCAATGTTTTGTTTTCCTGGAGCTAGTAAGAATGCTACCTCTCCAAGAATGTCAAATTGATTCTTTGGCTGCTGGGCCAAAATATTTGGCTAGCCTTATACTAAATAAATAAGCAATCAGTGATAAATAATGGAGGAGTCATTTTCTTCTACTAAAAAATGAAATTCCTATAATGAAAAAAATAAACCACTCCATTTTATGCTATCTGAAAAATTGATAACTATTTCGTAGTTTTTACATTATTCAGATTACAGGAAATGTACTAAACATTTGGATTTGATCTGTTTCTTCCTTCAGCAACACAACCATGAGTGTTAGTAGAGTATGTATGTTCTAGTCACATCCAAACACAGAAGTAATTGTTCCAAACAGATATCTGAAAACTGAAGGTATGGTATTTTGGCCATCAGATGAGTAATGGTCTAAATTTAATCCACACAATGCTGTGAATAGTTCCTGGGAGTTTTGAAAGTAAACGATTGTTTGTTGCATCATAGTAAAGCTTTATTAGCTGTCTGTATTTTAACAAGTTAACAGTATGATATTTCCTGTTCATTCAATACTTTTTAATACAAGATTAGGGTTACCTTAATTCCTTAACTCAGATACAAAAATCTGGAAAAGCCTGTAAGGTAAAAAACTTGAACGCTTCTATTTTTTTTTTTTATAAGTTTGCATTTTTCCTCAGTAAAAAACTATAATATGATAACTTTACTGAACTAAACATTTGTTATTTTTTTGTTACTGTTTGTATCAGATAAATTCTATAGCACATAGAGTTATTTCATTTCACTGTTAAAGAAATGAGAAACTGAAAAGAAATTAGGTTTACAACACAAAATGACTAGCGACCTTAAGCTCCTGTTGAGATTGCTGGAAAACCAGTTGTGTACTATCTAATATTTTAAGTAACATACTGAAAAGTAAAAAGTTATTAGTTGACCTACAAATACTTAAAAAAGCAACTCCAGGCAATATGATTTTTAACTGAACAGGCTGAAGCTACAAGTATTCTGAACTCAGAAAACTTATCAAACAAGGTTTCTATTCTTTATATTGAAATCTTATGCATAATGGGAAATTATCCTTCTGTGCTGCAATGGTGTAAATGCAGAAGTGAAGATCTAAATGGAGAAAAAAGTCACATTCAAGAAACTGCCATATATGTGGCCATATATGTGGCCATACAACAACCCAGAAGGTTATGCAAGACAGTAAGTGAGACAACTCTACCCTTTATGTTAACAGGTATTTGGTTTGTTTTAATTCATCTGTAGGTAACTTATTTGTCAACAAGTGTCTGGTCACCTACTATTCACTGTGTTGATTTCATGAAGCAGATGCAGGTATTTCTTAGTATCCATCACTCTATAATCTTAAAAACAAAGTGAAATATATTAGTCAGTAGTACAACTACTGTTTCTGACTGTCCTAAGTGTCATTCCTTTGTAAAAATTCATGTTTTTTGACTTCTGGTGCAGTATGCTACTGAACTCTCATCTGGCTGATGTAGGTACTAGCTGCTGCTATAAGATTCCACACATACTGCTACACTGAAGATCCTATGTGTATGGGCAGCCCAACCTCAGGTACTATAGTCCAGTAGTTCTGAAATGTAGTTTTAGACCACACAGTACTCCCAGATATGTACAAAAGTTACAGACTTTCCGTAACTCTAATTTCTTCAAACTAAGTGTTATGGACCCTGGTCAAATAACTTATTCATGGAGAAACTGCATTCTATGAAAAAAAAAAAAAAATAGCACGTGTGCACAGACCTTGCTTGTCCTTCTTTCATATCATCAGGAGTCTTAGTCTGAGAGCTACTATCCTGTGTACTTTCTTCTATCAGCCTTTATCATTGTACTTCCTTACCCTGTATATTACTCATTTAACAGGAAAGCAACTTAGGATCAAGTCATATTGTGCGCGCAGCAGATATTTTGCCCATTTGATTGCAGAATTTGAACTGAAGAGCTCGTCCCACTGTGAGATTATGTTTGTAATCCTTCCTTGTATTAAAATAGTACGGACTTTTCTCTCAGAGCCAACCATTAAAATATTTGCAAATCACTAATCTGTTCAGGGATTTTCTGTTGTTTATCTAGGGCAAGCCTACTGGCTAGTGGTTCTCCTTACGCTTCTGGTGACTGGAAAATGCATGAATTATTTGGTGATACTAAGTTTGCTTGAGAATCACAAGTTTTCATAATTGAATTGAAGACACGGATCTCCTATTTGTTTACTTTCGTTTCACTAGCAGGAATCTACTTTACTCTTTCTGTTTTTGTGGTCTGTGGCACTCTATCACAGATAAGAGAGGCAATTTTGGTGTTTCCAGTTTTAACTTCTGATGGATTTATGGAGTTTTATCTGGAGGTTGGAAGAACATACACAGATCGCAGTTCAGTTTATGATGTTCTGTATGAACTTCCCTATTAATAATTGGACAACAGCAGTCAGTATCAGCCTTTGTTTCAGAGCTTAATTCCGTGTATAGAATGCATAACAAGTTATCATCATGTTCTTGCCTTTAGGGAGGCAGCTATAAAAATTAAAATGTAATAATTATCAAAAAACTGTTTGTAGTGTGTGCTAGATTATTGAATATGGCACTTATTAGTACAAAGGAGCATATGCTTAATTACGGTCATTGTTACCTGTATGCCTTAAGTGTAATCTCACAGAATTTAAGACAGAAAGATAACAAAAGCAACAAAAAACCCCACAGAAAACAAAGATTTTGAAATAATTGTTTAGAAGCGACAGTAGAAATGTAACAAAACTTACTAGAACTCATACCCAATTTATCATAAGCTAGATGATGTGGTTGTTTACATACCTAGAGGTATCAAAGTTTTGATTGGTGTGAAAAGCAGTGGAAAGCTTTTAAGAACTGGAAACCATTTCCCTTTTCTTTCCCAATCTCATATATATATATATATATATATATATATATCCAATCCTAATTCAACTAAAAATATATATATATATATTATATATATATATATATATATATAATTATATATATATATATATATTTTAGTTGAATTAGGATTGGATATTATACAGATAAAAGCGTTTTTAATTTCACTAGTTTGCAAGTATGTGTATGATGGTTAGTCAGTTTTTCCTAGGAATTGGTCGTATGATCCACCACAATAGGAAATACATTTTATATATATTATATTTTGTAGTTAATATGAATTTTATGCTCTATCTGCTCTGCTGTCTCCTTTGTCCCATCCTCCACCTGTCTATACTGATACTAAAAACCCCCAACATTATGGCAGATTTGTTGCATATGTATGTTTTCACTTTAAAGGAAGTAAACTGTAACATTTAATTTTAAATACATGTACTTTTCGTAAGATGAAGCCACAGAAGCAGTCAAATTGCATTTTTATGCAAACTTTTAGATGCAGAAAATATATGAGCTTTGTGTAAAAACCAAAAAGCTTAAAAACTGGAACTTAATATGTACTGGGATTTCTTTAGGTGAGTCTTCAATAGTTAGGGCGAGTTCTGTATTCCTAGTTAATGCATTTTTCATCAGAAGGACAGGAAAACATTTTGATTTCTGGAATCCACTGTGCCTTTGTTACTAATGGTTAGAAGGTGGCATACAGCAAGAATGTGTGTTTTTTAGGACCAAACAGTGCCTATACTCTTCAGCAACACTACTGTAATGCTGATGATGTACTCAAAGTTTACAATGCACTCTTACACATTCCACACTAATTAGGGAACATTCTGGCAACTTGGAATTGTACCAAAGTCTCTGGCTGTACAGAGAGGAAAATGAAAACAGTTAAATGAGGAAACATGGAGGAACCCTATCACTGTACAACACTTCTGTATCCATAACCTTCCTGTGCCCTGTCATCTATACTGATAACTCTAGGTTTTCTTCTGTGACTCACAAATGAATTTTTATCCCTCTGTGATTAAAGCAGGTGTATGCCCCTAAGCCTATTCGCAGTGAGGCTACTAAGGAAAAAAAAAAAAAAAAACAAAAAAAACCCACGAATGATTCTAACCCTGAGGAGAAATGACAAAATCTGAGACTATTTTATGCTGGTGTGCTGAGAAAACTGAAGATCAGATGGGGAAACTCTCCAGACTGACATGACTTTTAGTACAGCTTTCAGCAGCAGTTTTTCAGTGACTGATTTCACAACTGATCGTATAAAAAATGTGATCTACCTTAAATACTGAAGGATAAACTCAGCCTTTCTGCAATTTCAGGCTTCGAAAGTTTGATGTCAGTGCTTACAACATGTTCGAGTTCCTCTGCTGCATTACTCCAAACCACTTGGGCCTCTCTAGATCATCCCCTTTTGAAGAATGAAGGGCATTTAGTGTATTTTTATGTGATCAGGAATCACACTTAAAGAGCATCAATTTTAAATAGGATCAGGCTTATAAAATTTTCTTTCTACCAGAAATAAGATGTAAATTCTATGTCATGCCTCTCAAAAGAAAAATAAACAGTGGCTACTTATTAACACATAGCATGAACATTGCCCACAGAAGCCACCTCTGATTCAAGTAACAGTTACAGAAATAAGTAAATTTGAGGACTGCATGAAGCTGTAGCTATGAACTTCCCACGCTTTCAACGAATCCTAGCTAAGACAGTTTAGCTATATACACATTCTAAGAAAATGCACAAGTTTTGATTTTGATTATAGAACTTACGGCTAGTTGGAAGAGGCTCCAGGCACTAAATCTTAAAAGGAAATTAAAAACCAAATTACACACTACTAAATATAACTATCAATTAAATAGGCAAAAAAGTAAAAATCAAGTGACAGTGCTGGATTGAGCTCATCTTGTATTCATAAAAAAATGACTGCCCTTCTATGAATTTAGTGTAACTACTTGCTAGCATTAGGGATGTTCTTACCTATGAGAAGACTTAGACACCTCTCAAAGAAATTAAACTGTTCAATCTGTTTTAGGTAGCATTCAAAAGTTTGTGAAATCCTTTATCTCTCCAGTATGCTTCCTGGTAGTTATTCCATCTCATACTGTTTGTTCTTTAATAGTAGACTGTATCAAGAATTAAATTGACAACTTTATTGTCACTACATCATTAACACTTGAGGCATCTTCAGGCAGTTAATTATATTTTTCTTTTTCTTCTTTCATATTCATTTTATTTAGGAAATGAAGTTTATGCAGTTAACTTTTCTCCTGTCATTCCTCTTATAATGGCTAATTAAGTCCTTGTGCAGGCTTGAGTAAACATTTTGGAGATCAATAGGAGTCTCAGAAATACATTCAACAAGTATTGTAGAAGTCAGCAACTTGGGGAAAAAACCAACAATAAACACAAGTGAGCACTTAGTGTGTCTCCCTCAAATAAGAAAGGACACATTTCACAGTACGTTCTGCACATGCATCACAGCGAGCCCAGCACCACGTTCATACTGACCACTCAGCTGGCATAAGTATTTGAACCAGTGACTATGCTCCTGTAATCTACTGGCATGTTATAGGAGGCATGCATTTATTACCAAAGTTGAGAATATTCGGGGAAAAGAGGAGTAAAGGGAAAAGACAAAGATGGGAGATCAAAGAAAACCATGTAAGATATCGTTTTATAAAAACTGTTGGGCAATACTGGATGATTGCTGTTTTCTCAATGAAAAAACATTCAAAGAGAGTAAAGAAACTGAACCAGACTTTTCTGTAAAATGAGAACAAAGAGTCCTCTGCAATATACAGCTCAGATGTGGTATAGGGTAGCATTCAGGACTGAAATTTTTCAAGCATGCACAAGGACCTTCACATTCATTTCTTTCCATTTATCTGAGGCCTGAATCAGATGGGCTTTGAATACCTGCTTCAAATTGTTTATTAGACAAAAGAAAAGGGGGTTATATGCCGTTCTTGTCTACCTGGTTTCTACATGTTCCTCAGAGTAAAGATCTACATGCAGAGCACACTTCTAATATATAAAGTGATGTGAGCTGCTTTGTTTTACAGCAATGACCAAATAGAATGCCTGTTGCTTACAGAACTAAGTAGTACCATGGCTTAAGTCCACGTTCTGACTGATTTGTATTAAATGATGCTTAGCTATCTGAAATGTTAGTCAGAATCATTTAGTGTTAGATTACATGCATTGCTGCTGTAACAGCACTTCATTATTTAGAATGTGTGTGGTTTTTTAATAAGTAAATGGTTACTTTGGTTGTAATATGTTGTTTACACATTGCTGTCTAAGAACAGCTACAACAATAGAATATTCTGTAGGAGAAATGAGTTAATAAAATTCCTGCTTTTTACTCATTGTTTGGGAACTGTTGAATCATGGCCTGAACCACTGATGGATCACCTGAGGTGAGCACTGAGTCTGCTGCGGGAGCACAGGTGAAGGCAGTGCATCTGTGTGACCTGAAGGGGTGGAGGCTCCACCTCTCCCAGACCCCATTTAAGGGTTGACCATCATTGGGGAAGGTTCTTTTGTTGGAGATCCTTCCTGTGGGGAGTTCCAGGCTAGGCTTAACCTTCAGCGACAGGTGAGCCATTCTTAATTTGTTGGGTGACTTTATACCATCTGGATAATGCATCCAAAAATATACTATGTTCTTTATGTTGTGTGGTTACTATTCGTTCAGGTTATTCATTCTCTGCCCATCTTGAGATTCAGCAAATGCATACAAAAATTATCTTGAGGTGGGTGAGAATGTTTTGGCACGTTTTTTGGTTTAACTTGAAAGATGTAGCAGTTGACATTCAGGACATGTCATTATGTAAAGATGGAGTAGTGGACGTGGGGAAAAACAGAAAGGAAGAAGTGCTGGGTTCATACTTGAGAAATAATATGAGTCTTTTCTAAAGTGTTGCAAATGACAGAAGAGGTGTGCGTGTGTATTAGTTCAGAATGAGCAATATTAATCATTTTCCTTTTCTGAAATGATACTGAAAAGAATACTGATTTCATTGCCAGAGGGTAGAGGAGATGAGGGCTCTGTACAGACTATGAGAGTCCTGTACTCTGTCATCTTGCTATCAGTTTTTTTATGTATTTAAAGCTTAACCTCTAGGTGTGCCCTCTATAAAGAAGCTTTTACTACTGAGTACCATTAATGCAAATCAAATTAATGAAAAGCAAGCTATGAAGGGAATAGGAATTGCTTTCTAATAAGAAAAGACAGTGCTATTTCAGACACATATGTCAAAAAATTTCATGACAAAGAGAAAAATCGAAGGTATTCTCAAGCTCAGATGAACTTCTAGACTGAAGTTTCTCGTCCTCTTGTGTTTCAGAGATGTATCAAAATTCCATAGTGATGGTGAACTGAGACTTCTTAGAATACACTTGAAATTTGGGCTGAGGGGCTTTCTTTTTTTATTTTTCTTTCTTTTTTTTCCTTTTCAACCTTCAGTAAATCTTACTGCCTTAAAGTGCTTCAAATTCAGGCTGGTTTAGTACCTTGTATCTTCAAGAAAGGTAAGATGGTTTTGTTAGTCTCAACTACCTTAACTGGTCAATTTTTCAACTTAATATCGGCCCATGGATTTTTTTGTTTCCTAATAAGAAATGTCACTAAAAAGCATGCTACCAATTATGGTAAGAGCATAGTTTTCCATTTAGCTTCTTTCAAGGTGATTGCTATTCACTCAGTGTCCCTTGCATGAAACACTTGAGTTGGCTTCCGCTGTAACCAGTATTTTGAATCACATGCTGGAAAACATGTTATGAGAGTTTAAAATCTCACATTAGAGTCCTCTCCAGCAGAAAAATGCTTTCTTATTCACCAGTGAACTTGATTATTAAGTGCCTTTGTTAGTTTTCTTTTTATTTTAGGAAATAACTAAAAAAGCTCAATAGCTTGTAATCATTTTTCCACTGTTTTTCACCAGAATCCCTTGTAAGTATGAACTGACTTCTGGTTGTTCTTTCTTGTTGCTAAACACACCGTGTTATTTCAGTAGAAGTTCATGTTTAACCAAACGTGAAATCAGTGCTCTACTGCTATAAAGACTAGATGCTGCTAAGTAACTTAAACTCAATGTAAGAACAGCTATAGCAGAGTAACATTATTTAACTGACAGGTCTATTTCTTCTAACAAAATGGCACATAGTTGTGCCCCTTAGTCAGTTATGAGGAACCCTGTTTATGAGGACTGCCTACTGTTTTTTTAGGGCTCTCTTTTCTCAATGTCCATGCTGTTGTTTGCTTAAATTATTAGGAAAAAAATGGAGCTTACTACTTAGTGTTCAATATTTTCTTCTTCTGCTGTGTTAACAATTGGCACTTAAGCACAATTAACGCATCAGTATGTTTTGTAATTGACCCTTTGAAAATACGCTACTTCAAAAAGAAATTGTATTGTAGATTGAAACTAAACCATATTGATGCCTCATTTTACAATAGAGTTTTGTGAGTAGAAATAGCAGTAATTCCTCTAATCCACTAATGGATTGATAAGGAGTTATTTGCTTGGTGATAGACAGGTGTTATCAGACTCATTCATAAAATGCATTGTTCAGTTTAGCCTCAGATTATGTAGATGTTTATTGTTGAAAAGACTTGTCGGCACTAGAAATACAACAAATCTGCATTTTAATGATATTTCAATGATTTTGTGAGATGCTACATAAGATGAATTATGTATTATTTTCTGCATATTTGCAATGTTATCCTTTTAGATTTCACTTTAGACTAAATCGCATTTTTCCTCATAATTTTGTGTATTTAACGCTTCATCACTCTTCTGCTTTCTGCTTCAGTTTAGGGTTTATTGACTTTTTTTCTCTTATTTGTTCACATGCCTTTAATATTTTGTCTTTTTTTTTTTTTCCTATTGGCTGTTAATTAGGAAAGCTACATTTCTAATTAGATTGTGTCAGAATGGTTCAACAAAATTAATGGTAAACTAAACAAGGAGTTTAGATAACTGTTAATTTTTACAATCCTCTCAGCATAGCAGAAATATACAAGTGATAGCCTTTCCTCACCTTTCATTTCTTGCCACTATATATATATATATATATAATTTTTAAATCAGGTGCTGTGATAGAGAGAATTCCTCTTGCGTAAAAAATCTCAAGAACCAATTTCTACTGTTAACTCTCTTAAGATAACTTTTTCTCTGTCTGAAGTAGAATGCAGTCTATTCAAGGCCCAGAATTTATACCTGACAATTAATATGCAAAAAATGTATAAAACACATAATACTGGCAACGTTAGGATAGGTGAAAAACAGAACCATGGAAAACATAGCTCCTGTGAAGATGCATTAAAAACCGATCAGAAACCCATATTCGTGCATTTACATTGCAAAATTCATTTTCCTTTTTTGATACTCAAGTGGTTGTGGGATTTGTGTGAATGTGCCTACATTATTAAAACATAATAACACAGGCATTTTTTTTTTCTAAATGTTTTGACTAAGCCAAACAATATTAACCAGATGTCTTTACAGTTTCTTTAGCTCTGTTTCATGAACATCCTTAGATGAAAATTTAGAAACTTAAAAACAAAATCACATACCTGAGATGTTTCACTTTTTTTTTTTTAAGTGTCTTGGAATCTTCCATTGAACTCAAATTCAGTTATGACAAATCCATTTTTAAAGCATTAACTGACTGATTTTTCAGCCTGACAGCTACCCCCAAGAAATCTGAACTCCAGGGAAGGTTTTTCCTTCTTCCCACACATCAGAGCAAAGAAAATAAATTTGAGGCACTCAAAGTGATCTTGAGGATGAGTTTAGAAGTGAGAAAGAGGAGGATGTGCCCTTCTTGATCATCAGATTGTAGAGATTGAGTAGAAAATGGAGAGAACACAGTAATACTTCCTCATTAATTTTTTCTTTTTTTTTGAGGGGGGGGGGAGGCTGTGGGGGTGTTTTTCTTAAAGAGTCTTTTTGCTATTGCTCTCAAACTATACAGTACTTTAGAATCAAAAGCAGTGAAGCACTGAGAAACTTCAAGGTACATTTTTCCACTTAATCAAAAAGTGGTATTAACCAGTAATATGAATTAGAAAAAAATTAGTAAACAACTTTTGACAGTTGCTTTAAGTTCCATGTGAACTTTGATTTCTCTGAGTATTATGTTTATATAAATTTGCTGTTCACCATATGTATTCCTTAAGCTCATTCTGCTTAAATAATAGGAAAGGTTGCTCATGAGCTATCTGTTCATATCTCTACTGTAAAATGATCTTTCCTTGTCTTCTGTCAACAGAAAGTGATGGAGGTGCACAACACACAGCTTGACTTCTCATTTTTACAATCCTGAAGTTAAGCAAATGCTCAGCTAAAATGGGGAGCAGTCCATTGACATGAACATAAAAAAAAAATGACAAAACAAAACTCGGGAAACATGTCAAGTTCAGTCATCAGTAACGCAGTATTAAATGCAGGAATTATGTGAAATCGGTGTAACTTTGGATAGTTTAGTTTGCACTTGGCTCAGTCATTTTGATCTTGCATCTTTATTTTCTTCTCCAGAAATTGTTTTTACCCTTGTTTCTCTTTGGTTTTGTTTACTTGGTGTTAATGAAAGAGAAAGTAGAGAAAATATTTATTTTAGAGGGTCTCAAGCTGCTGGTGTTAGTGAATGTCTGTCTTGGTTTCTTTAAGATCAAAAGATCAGCACAGAAAAACAAGAAAATAAAAAGGGAAATTAAAGGCAGAAAATGCACCTTCTGCCTTGGGGAGGTTTCTTTTGTGCCTGGTTAATGTGGAAACACAAAATAAGGGCATGAACGTGTGAGCTAATCTCACAGCTAGCAAACCCCCCACTGTTGTTGGGGATTGTTCAGGATATAGCTTCAGGTCAAAGTCTCACAGCAAGTACTCATACCACATGGAGTTGTCCAGAGGACACTAATCAGTCTCTTTCTAGACAATGCTAAAAGATAATCTTCATGGAAAGATTAAAAAACAAACTACAATAAAGTCATTGTAAAATTAATATCAAGAAGTACATAAACTGGTTATTTCTCCTGAGCCTGCCTTTCATCAGTAATTACTTGATGCCCATACGTTAGCAGGTAAAAACTGTCTCCTCAACACTGTCTTCTGAGTTGAGAAAGGCATCGTGTTCCTGATAGAGATTAAGATATTCACTTTCTCTACTGCCATAGTTCTTCTCTGAATACTGCTTCTCAGTGTATGTAACAGTGTATTTTTACTATAATGGTATTGCTACCTCCAAAATCAATTTTTTGTTAATGTTAAAGGGAGGAAATTAGTCCCTTCACAGTAACTTGCTTACAGCAATTGAAAACACAAAAAATCTCAACTCAGAATCGTTTCTCAATGAAAGATTTATCTATCTTATGTACTCATTAACAGAATATTACAGGGCTGACATCTTCAATTGAACAGGATCATGAGATCATGAATCTAGTTTTCTAAAAACATCATTTTAGTTACATTTTAATTCTCCAGTACTTCTCCAACAAACAGAATTTGGTACTACTGTTTTTAGACATATGTATTTTGAGTTATCAGTAATATTATTCTGGAGAACCGTACTGATATGCATTCTGTGTATAAAATTCAACACAAAGCTTATGGAATAGAGCTAACATAGACTACCTAAATGCTTGTAATAAAAAGCACTAGCCTTCCATGCAGCACTTACCAATCCCAAGAAAACCATGCAGAGACAAGTTAATATTCAGCAGCTTAACAGAGAGATACTAATGGTAGCAGGGGTGGTACGGCAGCAGACTCTTCTGAATCTTCATTACGAAGGCAACTAACCATTAGGGCATCCACTCCCTAAATAGTGTGGCCATGTATACAATAGCAGGAGGCAGTAAAACAGTGTTTAGGAATAAACAAGGTCATTCATGGAAAGCTAGGATACTTAGTTATGGCTGCAGAACTATTTTTTGTAATCAAAGCTATGTGCACAAAATCACAGGTGGGGACGGTTTGTGTTCCCAGGCTAATACGAGCTCTTTATCATGGACTAGTTACCTGGTCATGTTGTGATTTGTATTTTTCCACACAGTATGTTTGTCAGAGTTTATCTGCTTCTGTTTATCTGTTACTGTGTTCATCAGTAGCACTAAAAGAGTTATGTGGCTGTTGCAGAAAGAATAATGTAATTAAGAGCGATAAATAGATCAATTAAAAGTGAGCTGCAAAGCAAACACTTAGCAGTTTTGGCTGGTGTCACTACCTTGGAAATACTCCGTGACTGTTTTTACTGCAGCTCACAGGTAATAAATTATAAAGGAGCCTGTGTATCCATGTATCTGAAAAAGAAATCAGTTTGACTTGATCGTACTGCAGAATTAGCACACCTTAATCATTTTTGCTTGCGGAGTTAATCTGTGATGCTCCTATCACTGCACTCTTACTGTAAAGACGGTTGCCCTCTAGAATTACTTTCTCAGGAAGTGCGATAGGATGGAAAGGGATGACTTCTCAGGTGAGGAATAGGGAGGAACATAAACTTGAGTTAAATGCTTGTTCATTGTCATAGCACACACATTCAGACAAAATCACTCCACTCTGATACAGTTAATATCCACTGAAAGAGATTTAGACAATAAATACCTCAGAACATTCCTTACACTGGCCATCAAATTCAAGAAGAAAATTAAGAATAAATATAAAGGAAATAAGAAGCATTTTTTTTTTCCTATGAGATAGGGTTTCAAATTATTTTTTTTATACAACTGATATAAAACTGTATAAGATTTCTAGAGAGCTGTATGCACTAATATATTACATATAATTTTGTTAGATGTTATAGCACTAACAGAATTCTGTGAAACTCCTTTCTGAATCCATCTGTAGCAGAACTAATTAGACCGCCATTTACCTTTGGGTCTGCGTTCAAGTAATGGTGCTGATTACACCGTGCATAAAAAAATGTGTCCTTAAGCTCATCCAAGGGCCAGCTTGTGCTAACTGATGTGACTGAAACTAAATTAACATTCAGATTATTCAGAAATAAGTATGGCCATTCATGGAGAAGTGCATACTCATTCCTAGTTGCACCTTTCTTGCTTTTCCATAGCGTTTTACCACTTCTTCAACTGTTCACAGGATGAAATTAGACACTAAAATAAGCTCTGCCATGATTTAAAAATGTCTGTGAGAATTATATGAATGTTACCCTTCGTTATAGCAATAGGAAGAAAATAATACTGTTTTCAATTATGCCCGTATGTAAGGGCAAATTGCACAAAGGTGTAATTAATCGGCATTTGGAAAACTTCATCAAGTTTGGTGGATCATTTGAGTAATTTTAATCTAATTAGTCACACCGCAAGAGTCTCAGTTTTCTTTACCAGTTTTCAAAGTGTTGTGCTGGTGGCCCTTAAGCACAGAGAAGATATATTTTGCATTATAATTTCAGTCATTGGACTGATAAAAACATTGGACTGTGATAAAAACGATGGTAAAAATGTAGTTACTTTTTTTTTTTTTTTTTTACTTTCAATGTTTTTGTATTTGCACTGGAATGCTTCTTTCCATTTCACTTAAGTTGTCAATCACAAATGTGGTGCGTTGACCTGCAGTAACTTGCAATTTGGTGTAATAGAATGTAAATTTAGTAGCCTTGCTTCAGGCAGCCCAAAATGCTTATTCCCGCAGCAGTGTTTATTTCTTCAGTTATAAAAAGCAAATGGACGCCTGAGTGTCTCATTTCACGAACTTCTTGAAGTCACTGAAGAAAGTCTGATGTGTAATGCGTTATTTCCTTTTGGAAATGACGTGTAAAAAGAACATAACTGGATTTTCATTCTTTTTGAAAATGTTTTGCACATCAGCATCAAAAAACTTTGAAAGATTGACAGTGATTCCATAGCTGTGCTTACCATAATTTACAGTTTAACCTTTCTCCCTCTTACAATGGGATGAAACGCAGCAACTGAAGCGGAGGTGCGGAGGTTATGAATCACTATTGATGTTCCTGTAGCCAGCACTCCCTTGAACAGTGCTTTAGAATGATGGTCTGCTCTTTTGTGCAATTAATTCTGCAGCCTGTATTTCTGAAATGCTTAACGATTCTATTACTGTAGTCCTAAATTAATTCATGTGCAGCAATGCTAGAGGGTTTTGTCAATTCTTAATATCATCCAAGAGAAAAATCGTATTTCTTTTTTTTTTTCATTTCTGTAATACGGACAATTTGTCACTAGATGGAAGTTGTATCAGCTATTACAAAAAGCATGACAGTTGGAATATCTGACTGGATCTTTTTTTTACCGAAAGCGAAATGTTCTTTTCTCATGAAGTTGTATATGCATTTTCTGTGATTTTCCACAGTGCAGGGGAGAGGACTCTTGGTGTTTTTTATTTAACTTGCTTTGACATATTTGTCAAAGGAATAAAAATTGACTCTATAATCAGTATTTCTACAAGTACTACCAGGCTTGTAAAACTTAAACTGCCTTGCAGTGCTTTAGCAGTAAAGCTTTAGAATAACTAGGCTGGAAAGGACCTACTAGTTAACCTTGTCCAACAGTCCTTCCGTTACCATTACTACCACAAGCTGCTAAACCATATCTCATAGCTCCTCATCCAGATGCCTCTTGAAGACTGCCAGGGGCAGCAGCTCCACCAACGTCCCTGTGCAGGCCATCCCAGTGCCTGAGCACTCCTTGAGAGAAAAAGTTTTTCCTTATGGCCAACCTAAACCTGCTCTGGTACAACTTGTGGCCACTTCCTTGGGTCCTGTTTGTTGCCTGGGTGAAGAGGCCTCCTCATCACAACCTCCAGGAAGTTGGAGAGTGCAATGAGGTCTCCCCTGAGCCTCCTCTTCTCCAGACTAAAGGTCTAGTTTTCTTTTTTTCTTTCTTTTTTTTTTTTTAGGAATTATGTTTTACAAAAGTATAATGAGTTTAAGCATGGAATTAGAAAATACATTTTTCAGTAGTAGTATTGCTTAAATGAGTCATCTCGGTGGTGCATTATGTTCTGTTAGTGAAAGAAATTGCTTTTACATTTATTTGAACGGATAGAGCATCTTGCTAAAGATGAATGGAGAATACTGATTATCATTACTGATAATCATACTGATGATCATTACTGGGATCTTCAAATCTTGCATAATGCTATCAGAAATAATTTCCAAGTGCTTCCTAACTGATGAGCAGTTCCGTAAACGTATGATAGTTTCCACTGTAGCAGCTTCAAGCAGATATCTACTTTTTGGTGATAGATGATGGTCTTCTGCTGATAGCCATGCTCATGTTTAAACAGAATTATATGCTTTTGCTGATACTGCTGTAGGCCTACTCTGTGTCTAATACAAAGATGAGCACAGCATGCGAACAGGTATGATACAAGTACATGATGTTTTGATGTAGGGAACCTGCTTTGGCAGAGGGGTTGGACTTGATGATCTCTTGAGGTCCCTTCCAACCCCTATGATTCTATGTTTTCCTGTTGTTTAGGAAGGACTTGTGAAGACTGTAAGCCACCTTAGTAGTAGTTGCATTGTTAAATTTACGTTTATGTTCCGCAAAGGTGTTAGCGGGTGAACTGCATTAGTCTCTCAATACTTTTGTCAGAGAAGCTGAAGTTTGAATGTAAAAATATTCTCATGGTCTTTCAAGCATAATTTATCCCCTAAAAATTTCCACCGATGAGCAGTTTAGGAGTTATTGTGAGATTTTTTTTTTTTTTACCTGTGCATTTGCATCATTGTTTTAGTTTGTTTCTTTCCTGTGTCCTCCTTATTTCTCTTTCTCTTAATGTCCTTTCAGGGTTTCCTACTGCCTGCAAATGGGCAGTACTGGTTAAGCTCACAGAGAGTTGTTGTGCAAGGTCTGCTGGTAGGGAGTTTGTATTTTCCTAACAGCCTGCACGGTGCTGTGTTGCAGACTGATGTTGAAGATAGTGTTGATTACACAGCAGAGTTTTAGCTGCTGCTGAGCAGTGCTTAAGCAGCATCAAGGATTTTGTTTGCCACTCCAGCTCCCTTAAAGTGAGGAGGCTGGGGCTGAGCAGGAAGCTGGGGCAGTGCCATGGCCAGGAAAGCAGACTCCAGCTGATCCCTTATGTCCCTTACCATAATATTATGTTAGGAAAAAGAGAAAAGGAGACATTTGTGGCTAAGAGCCCCTTAAAGGCTTGCTGAGGCTCTGCTTTCTGAGTCTGACAAGAAACTTGTTGCCTGTTGATGGGGAAGTAGTGAAAAAATTCCTTAAGGGATCACTGCCCTACTCCTACGTGAGGCTGAACCCACCACGCAGTGGGGGCTTCCCAGGTAACCAAAGCCAGCTCATCGTACTTCTTTCCTAACGACTTAAAAGAAATGAGCGATGTCAAGTTTACCAGGAGTGAATGTTTCTAATCAGTAAGACAGAATATACTTGACATTTCTTTTTTAGTTTTCCCTGAACAGTAATGATGCTACATTTCAACCATACGGTTTAAATGCAGCTCAATGTCTATGCCACTTTCTCTAGTAGAGATCCCTGGGGAAGGTTGCAGAAAACTATCACAGCTCTGTTCTACAGGGAGAGCTTTGTAGTAAAAAAAAAAAAAAACAACCCATAACCAAACAAAACAACCCACTACAAAAAAACCATTAATGTCATACACAGGAATTGTTCAGTATCTGCAGTATGATTTAGCATTAGTTTGTACAGTGAGTTGCTGAAAAGCCTCTCTGGTGCTTTATCCTTTGGAGGATAAAGTTAGAATTTCTGTTTATAATGTTGCTTGATCCTAGAATAGAATCACAGAATGTCCCACACTGGAAAGGACCCACAAGAATTATCAAGTCCAGTATCTGGTTCTACACAGGACCACACAAACCCAAATCCTCTGTGAACTCCAGCAGCCTGGGACCTTGACCACTGCCCTGGGAAGCCTATTCCATGCCCGCCATCTTCTGGCAAAGATCCTTTTCCTAACACCCAGCCTGACCCTCCCTGAAACAGCTCCCTGCCGTTCTGCCAGGTCCTGTCAACTGTCATCAGAGAACAGAGATCCACGTTGCCCCTCTTGTTCCCCTTACCCTGTGAGGAGCTGCAGGCTGCTGTGGGACCTCCTCTCAGCCCCTTTTCTGGGCTGAACAAACCCGGGGACCTCAGCTGCTCCTCACACATATTGCTCTCCAGATCCTTCACCATTTTTGTAGCCCTCCTTTGGCAGCTCAGAAATAGTTTTATCTATTTATGCTGCAGCACACAAAACTGTACACAGTACTCAAGGTGGGGAGCA
The DNA here is from genome assembly GCA_036925125.1 of Oreortyx pictus. NCBI lineage: Eukaryota > Metazoa > Chordata > Aves > Galliformes > Odontophoridae > Oreortyx > Oreortyx pictus. The sequence goes on along the minus strand of JAUPFR010000005.1, from coordinate 67,361,308 downwards.
CTGTGGGACAATCCCTCCCTTCACCCAGCTGGGAGCACTGGGCCAATGCACGCCAGGGTATGGTTGGCTTTTTTGGCTGCTGGGGCATGCTGCTGGCTCCAATTCAACTTGCCTTCAACCAGAATCCTTAGATACGTTCGTGCTAAGCTTTCAGTAAAATGGAAATTCCAGTCAATGATTTAATGGAGACTTTTGCTGACCACTGCTGCTAAAGCTCATCTGTTTTTCAAATGGCAAGCGAAGAATGCTACTCAAGCTGTTTTGACTGGCTGAGAACTGAGCTAAGCCACTGTGATTTTCAACATAAATGTTAAAACGTGCGAAAAGCTGTTCCAGCCTGCAGTAATTGTGGTGCCCACTGCCTGCTCCTGTGCAGTGACATTGTTAGTGTGGCTGGCAGAGGTGCTATTGGGAAGCACAGCCATCTGAAAACAGGGCCACATATCCCTGGTGAGGCCAGCACATCATTTCCCACAGCACTTAGGAAGATGCTCTGCTTGAAATGGCTTTGTTTTAGGTGAATAATAATTGTTAGGAGATTGTCTCCTTTGGCAACACCTCCTTATTCGGTTCCCACAAGCATGTGAACAGTAAGGACAATAATTTCACTGGAGGGAACCTGCCCACCTCTGTGCTGGAGATGATGCTGCAAGCTACTGCCTGGCAAGGGGCAGAAGTGAAGGGGTTGAAGGGCTGCTTGGCACCAGGAGAGGAGGAAAATCACACGGGGTTGTCTGACAGAAGCAGGTAAAGACTGAGCTTGAGCAGTGTGAGAAAATGTTCTCTCTAAGAGAGAGAACATATCTAAGTAGATATTTTCATGCAGTGCTGGCTTGGGTTGTGTTTTCACTTCTTTTCTTTTTTCCTTTGTGGTCTTTTGCTCTCTGTCTTTAGTTTGATTCAAGTTGAGGAAGTATGATTAGGTTTTTCTGTTTTCTGAGGAAACTAAATCCTGTGAAGTTTGCTCAAGAGAGCTGCAGAATGCTGGTAAGAGACAAGAGGTTCAGATGGGTGAAGCTGATATGTTGATTGCCTCTGACCAACAGTTATTTTGGGGAGTTTCTGTATTTTAGGTTAACAATGAGCATGTAACGGTTACAAATCTTCTTGATCTTATTCTCCTTTTTCTCGATGTGCTTTTTATGTTTATTCATTTAGTAGCATGGGATTTTCTCCTGGTTTATTCTTTGCCTGTCTCTACAGGAGAATAAGAGTTGCTTTATTTGAATGCTCAAGGCAAATGTCCTCCTTAGTATTTAGCATGACTTCCATGTGCAGTAGTAAGTCTGGGTCTATTTCAGCTCTCTCAGCCCCCATCAGTATGTTTTGAGCACCAGAAGGCTTGAATCAAATTCTAAGGAGGTGCAAGATCTTGCTGTACTTCTAATCCGAAAACTGGTTTAAGTAGTGGAATGTGGAGTCAGACAGGGAGGATGAGACAGGACCAAGCCAAAAACTGCTTGTAAGCACAGGAATCGTCAGCTGCTGTGTAAGGTAAAACCTACTTGGCTGCTGCAGGAGGAAACCTCTTGCCCAGCAATCTGTTACCCAGCTGTGTGTGTAGTCACTCCTACTCTCCTGCAGGTGAGAGTAGGGCTCAGTGTATGATTGCTGATTGACTGCAGCTCAGAGCAACGAATTGCAGGTGCTCTCCCTGCTCCCTTCACAGGTCAGGTGTGCTGCCTGCTTTTACTTACATATATATTTCTTCCCCACCTTTAAATCATTGTTGCTGTCACTGGAAGCTTTTGTTCTCTCTCTGTTTCTGAGAAACTTCAAAGACATTCAAATTGCTGCTTTCACTGATAACAAAGGTTAGTATGTGCAAGAGCACTTTCCTGACTAGTATGTTCACAATTTAATTTAAAAATAGGTACAGGGTGTAGTGTGTATGTTGGGTAGGGCAGTCACAGAAAACCTGGTGAGGAAAGGGGAAAAAAAAAGCAAAGGCACAATTTTGCAGCTAAATGAAACTTATTTCTGTGAGAACTTGAAAATATAGAACTCAAGTTTCTTATCTGCTTTCTACTCTCTGTGAAAGACTTGATATTGCAGTTACAAGGGACAAAGGTATGGGAAGAATGCAGGAGAAGAAATTGATCAGTAGTGCTGTCACAAGAAGCTTTCTGATGTGGAAATGGAAATAGCTTGGTTTTGTTTTGTTTTCTTCAAAGTTGCCTTGCATTTCTGCCCTGACAGCTTCTTGGAAGGAAGAATATTAGATAGTAGAAAATGTATAAGTAAACCTTGCATTATCATATATCTGTGCAAATCTTGAACTCTATATTTTTAGTACAATGCATTTTAAAGTTGTCCCTTGTGTTTCATCCATTCATTTCCATAACCATGTGTGCAGGTGTTTTGTTGTGGCTAATTAGAGTGAGGTAGTATATTGTGCTTATGTACTGGTAATTATTAAAAAGCTCTTATAATTACAGTCATGTTACCTTAACCTTACAAGGTTATGCCTTAACGGGGCAAATCTAGGTCCTATTTATAATTATGTGTTGTTGAACTCCTCACAGAAAAAGTTTTCGTGTAATCAGCTATTTGTGGACAATCTTTTGCTGTTATGAATGGGAATCTGCTTCAGGTGTCACTGCTCTGTTTTGCTTGTTGTTGAATTCAAGCTATTTCTATGACTGTTCAAATTGCTACTACGGCCATTTTCTTTGCGGTGAAACACTATAGTTTTCAGATTATTTTATCTTATGTAAGCTTTTTTTTTCTCCTCTTCATCTCTGTGACATGACAAATCTTATTCCTTTCTTTCTCACAAAATTGAATTAGAAAAACAAGTGGTTCTTTGTTTCTTTTATGAAGAATGAGCTTTGAACTGGGCAATTGTACCCTGTTCTCTTTTTATTTATTTTATTTTTTACTCTCTATTTTACTATTCTGGAGTCAAAAATAAGGTAGTAGTTAGTAATTTTTCTCAGCTACAATTACTTGTTATAATTCCCTCTTACTCTGTGTCCTACTGGCTCCTTTGCTACATATAGATGAAGAACTTGAGAATGCGTTGGGCAGTTAATTGAGTTCTTATTTTTCCTCATGTACTTAAACTTAAGCATCTAGATAATATTAAAAACAAAATGAGAAGAGGCAAGAAATGCCTTTTTAAGTAGAAATGCAAGAGAGACTTCTGAATTTAATCTTACCTTGATGGAAAATAATGGATTGTTATTCAGGCTCAATCTTAGGCTGTAAAATCTTGGATTTCAAGGGGATTTTTGAAATTTCAGGGGGTATATTTGCTTCTACTTTTATGTACTTCTTTCCAATGAGTAGTTAGTGATGTGAAATTTGAATAGAAGCTGCCCTATCATTATTATTGCTAAATAAAAGGATAAAATGGAAAATAAAACTATTTTTTTGCTTCTTTAAGCATTTTTATGAAATGCTTCTGTGCCTGTGCTCAGTTTATACAAGACACACATTAGCTTAAGATTAATTTGCATGTAAATCCATGAACATGACGATGAGTGAGATATAATTGCATGGCCACCTTGAAGCGTCTGTATTTCAGAGCTCATTTCTTCAGAAGAATATGTGAAATACAAATTGCTAGCACTGTAACCAAAAGCTTGGCTAAGTTAGTCAGAGTTTGGAATGCAGATAATTTAGTCAGCTGTTGTTAAAACGGTATTATCTGTTACAACATAACAAACAGAAACAGAATTATCCCCTTTTTATTTTTTGTTGTTGTTGTCTAGAGGATTTTTAGCTTATAAGGAGATGCAGTTTGTGCTGTGTTCATGCTCAGTGTTAGTGCTCTATCATTAATAATGGTAGATGGTGGTCAGTTTTACTTTTTTCGTCCCCACCTCTTCCAAGATACTTCAGTTTCATGTGAAACTTAAGGCTATACTGAACGTTTAGCAAGATGATAATCCCAGTGTTGTCTTTGGTAGTTAATGAAATGAACAAAATATAACAGTAGAGTTGGAAATGTCCTTGATGGGATCCTTTTAAATAAAAAAGCAGGGTGACAAACAGATGGACTGTTGACACCAGAAAAAAAGTAACTTGTTGAATGAGCCTCCAAAAATAGCTGTCATTTTGTTTTAAACGTTGCACAGAATTGTGTAAGTTACATGGAAGATGTGAATGTAGACTTCGCTATTAGGAAAGAATAAAGTCTGTGCTTGGAAGTGAAGATTTAAACTACATTCACTTTCAAGTTGAACAAAGGGCATTGTGTTTTTCAGTATGCTGTAAACACTGAAGGAATTCATGGATATTGTACTTTTTGAGGTGAAAATGCAGAGTATGCTGACCTTGTTGTATGGGTACGCATTTTCCTATGCCCATAGGAGTTGTTGTTTATCAAATTTGGTCTCCTCTATTGTCATATAAGCAATACCAATTAAGTTGGCTAAAACAGATTAGTGTTGCTGGGCAGATAATTTGTCCTTTTGATTTGCTTATTCTGTATCTTAATATTGAATATGCTGAGTTGCTTATTTTCTCAACTAAGTTGTATGTCCACATATAAGAACCTAGACTTAGAGTAATTTACTGCCTATTTCTAAATGCGTAGAGGAAGAACAGTCCTCAAAAAAGTTTTGTTGGCTTCCTTTGTTTTAATACTGGATGTTTCTTGTAAATGGATTATTTGCATGAAAGACTTCAGAAGATAGGAATGTTCGTAGAATCATAGGATGGCTTAGACAGGAAGGGACCTTAAAGTCTATTCTGTTCCAAGCCTCTGCCATGAGCAGTTGCTACCCAGCAGCTCAGGCTGCCCCATACAGCCTGTCCTTGAGGGCTTCCAAAGATGCGACATTGGCAGCTTCTCTGGAGAGCATGCACCAGGTCCTCATTGCTGTCTCAGAATTTCCTCTTAACACCTAATTTAAACTTCCCCTCTTTTAGTTTAAAACCATTCAGCCTTGTCCTGTTGCTGTAAGACTGTGTAAGAAGTCAATCTCCTTCCTGTTTACAAGCTTCCTTTAATTAGTACAAGAACACCCCAGTGAGGTCTCTCAGGGCTGAACAAGCCCAGCTACCTCAATCTTTCTTCATAGGAAAAGTGTCTTTAATGCCCAATTCCGGGGGGGTTTCTTCTGCATCAGTGGCTCCACATCCTTCTTGTGCTTGGCACTTCAGGCCTGCATGCAGTACTCCAGGTGGGGCTTGGAAAAATCAGAGCAGATTAAAGTTGGTTGGAATGTTACTGAGGACTTCAGTAGAAGCAGATGTGTATGCAATGGTATATACAAATACATGCATTGTTGTGTATTAGTTAAATGCTTCCATTTTATACTATTATAAAACATTTCATAACGAAGTAATGAAGGTTTTTCTTAGAGCAAAAAGCTTTCTTGTTTATTGTTGTATGTAATAGGTATATGCTGACACATGCAAACGCTTATATTACTATTGATATGATGGAAGCAGCTCTCCCTCAACTAAAAGTAGTTGTTTTGCATTCAGGCATATTCAGCTGTAGTACTAAAATGAAGCCCCAGGTGAAATCATGAATCAGTTTCCACTTCCACAGCAGTGTACAGTACTGTATGTTGTTTAATCACCACGTATCTCAATCATTCAGAGCAGCTGTCAGTTTGAGATCTCTGTCTACCAATTTAGAAATCAGAAATAATGATTGATGGACTTTGTTCTCAAGCTGCAGCAATTCTACTCCTCCAAAGAAGTCCTCTAATTCTGCAATGTGTTTATGCGACCAGTGCTGTAAAGTACTCTTGGACTTCACAGGGCTAGACTACATTTGATATTAACAGTATGAAAAAGAAATTGGATTTCTGTTAGTTTTTTAGTTGATCTCTGTTGCCTTTATATAGTGATGATGTATTGGCATAGGGAGAAATACTTTCGAAAGCTCTCTGGAAATTTTTATTTTCCACTAAATGTCAGTATTTCAAATCTGTTTGGTGCTCTTGAAAGTTTAGACTGGGCTGATGTTACTGTTTCATCCACACATAGAAAAATCACTCCAATGTGGTTGTCTCAGCTTTGTGTTCAGATTGCTGTAAAATAACAACAAAAGGATTTGTAATATTAGAACCAAATTTCATGGTTACGTGCTTTTGTAGTATGTTTGTCTGTACAAATTGATGGGATTTGTGCTGTTCAGAAAAGTAAAGAGTTAACGGGCAGTTGTCTTAGGTCTAATAATCCACTAGTTATAAGAACAACCTTTGAGAATTGACTACTGGCACGGGAATGAAGTATGTAGATTCCTACTCGTTAGGAAGAATGTCTGCCAAGCTAGTATTTTTTTTTACTCATTAGTTCTTTGAAGAAGAAAATAATCTAAAGCTACTGAATTACATATTTGCATATATTCATTCCTTATTTTTCTATGAGGGTGCAGCTTAGCTGTTGGAATGAGGAAGATACTGTAGGGAATAAGAGTACAAGGAGTATATAGTATTTGGAGATCAAGTTCCTGTTTGCTTTAGAGGTTAGGAGTGTACACCAAGAGAATAAAATGAGGGAACTGTGAAAGGCTGTATTTATTTCCACATTTGGTGTTATTTTAGTATTTTATGCTTATCTGATGATACAGTTATGGTCTCAGACCTGTGTCATTGAAGCATTAGTAATTGTGGGTGGAAATTTGAAATTATTTTTCACTGTACTGTCCTTTCCCATGCTAATAATAGACTACGCAGTTCTGTGGCAGCCAAGTCTATACCAGGGATGTATTTCTATGCAATTACCTTCTTCTGCTTTTTTCTAGAGCTGCCGCTGGCCATACCACCTATTTTATGTGCTGACAACAACACAGAAAGGATAGAGAATGGGGTTTAGGAAACTAATGCAGATAATTTTCATGTTGCATGAGCAGAAGGAAGTTCACAGTTGATGGCCAGCAGAAACTGCTGTTCCTCTGTTTCAGCCCTCTTAAACTCCCACTGTGCTCTATTCCATGAAACATCATCTTGCCACTACAGCGGTGCTGTTTTTGTGGGTGGGTGTTGTTGTTTTGGCCTTCCCTGGGCTCTTAAGAACCTTAACCCAGCTCTAGTTGTTGTTTCATATCAACCTCTGTGTGTTTATTTTATCTAAATTCTGGAGAATGCGTTGTTATGTTACATACAACAATACAATAATCTGAAGGTGACATAATTTTATTTTAGTTTAAAAAGACATGATTTACTAAGAAAATGCTCTTTATGATGGGTAAATCTTATCTTGTAACTATATGTTGCTGTTAATTACAGTTAATCGAATGTGACATAGACTAGAAGTCTATCTAGACATGATAACCTGATTAAATTAAGGCTGACCTATGCTAAGATTAGACAGGAAGTGGTTAACAAAATACTCTTACTTGCATTACGTAATAAAATATCTTTTTGGATATTGCTTAAAATTAAACAAAATGTAATGACTGTCTTAAAATATATAGATCCTATGTAGATTTATATATTTCCAAGCGATCTTGACCATCAGTTACTAGAAAACAGCCTGCTTCTTAAATCTAATTCTAACCAGAAACTCCTGCTTCATAAATCCAAGATTTATTTCTATATTGTAGGTGATCACTGTATCAGTGAAACCAGCTTCTTGAAAAGCATAGTACTGGAATGTAAAATTACTACATGCAGGCTTCACAGTACACTTAAAAGCGATCTCTTTGCTTCAGTAATGTCATTATTTCTTCTCATGTTACACGCTGTTTTTAGATTCTTATCTTTGTCTCTCCAGTCATATTTACACTTCCCAATTACCTTCATTCATATTACTTCTGTATTTAAGTAAACCTGCCCACTCAGGAGTCCTCTATGGTTGAAAGAGAGCTTTGGATAGACTTTTATTTAATTATAATGCCTTAAGTCTTATTTCAGTTCTGCTCGTTTCTGTCCTTTGTTGGCTTGTGTTCTAGAGATGTGCCGTTCTTCTTGAATTTATGAATCTGCATGGTTTTATTCCTTTAGTGTGCTTTTCCTTTTTTTTTTGTGTGTGTGTGTGAGTTTGTTGCTTTTGATAGGTTACACTCATCTGTCCGTGTACTGCAGAGTAGATGCTGAATCTTACCAGTAATTGTTTTGACTTCAGAACGAGTCTGCTTACTAAGTACTTTTTAAAAAGATTCAGAAAACACTGAGTAGGTAGAATTAAGCCAGTTTAATAAAAGTGTTATCTGTTACCATGCTTAGAGTACAATTTTTTTGTATGGATTGAAGAATTAATATATGCACTTTTTTCACTGCATTTTCCTACCTCATTAAATTCATAAGGTAACTCTTACTGCAAGGTCTTGTAAATATTCATAGAAGCCTTAGAGTGCTTATAAAGAAAGCCTATTGGCAAAATATGTTTTTTATTTTGTCAGATGCTTTATGTGCACTGTGACAGCCTTCTACATTTATTAATTTCATTTTTTTACAGGTTATATGGGCCAAGACGGGCATTTTGGATCATGTGAAAACAAGTACTGCGGCCTGGGTAGGCACTGTGTTGTGAATGGAGAGAGCGGGCAGGCTGAGTGTGTCTGCATGGAGCACTGCAAGCCTCACTACAAACCTGTGTGTGGCTCGGATGGAGAATTCTATGAAAACCACTGTGAGGTACACAGGGCTGCCTGCCTGAAAAAGCAGAAGGTCACCATTGTCCACAATGAAGATTGCTTCTTCAAAGGTAAGTGAAACTGATTACTATCTTAAATATTGCTCTTGGTTATGTGTTTTCGAGCATTTCAATTCAAGTTCTATAGAAGACACGTTGACAGCATAGCAAATGGATGACTCAAAGAGTTAATAGTGGTAAGTATTTCAATCCAGAGACATTTTATATTTTTCTTTCTCATTGTGTTTATACTTAGTGCTGTCTGTGATCACCTTCATAAACCTGGATAATCAAAATGTTTCTTGGGAGTCAACCGTTGACAGTTTCTTAGAGGATTGGCAGTTGACTGCATTCATCTAAATGTCTTTACAGTCCCAAAGCCCAACATGCATTAATCTTTCTGATAAGAAAATCATAATCTCAAATTGCTGAGGGGTTTGGTATGTCTGCAGGTTCTGTGCTTACTTTGGTGTTGAAGTTGATGCATAGGTAAACTGTCAGCTTATTCATGGCTAAATGCATCTTGCTCACTTTGAGTTTGAATGGTCAACTTTACTTGTATGTTTACCAAAGCATGCGAGTTTAATGATGTTTTCATCTACAGAACGCTGAGAGATGGATTTTAGTTCAAGAGGCTTATCACCCTGAAGGTGTCAACAATTTCAGTTGCTGTGTTGAGTGTAGTCTGCCTGTACTTCTTAGGTTTCTGGAACTCTGCCTATATTGACCTTGATATAACACGTTTGAGTACTTCTGCAGATTTGTAGTGTGCTTCCCCTCATTAAAACAAACAACCAGCTTTTGGAAGATAATGGTTTTCAGTGATGCCTGTTTTAGTAAGTCTACTTAAGGGTAGAATTCATTTATATATTTTTTTTCTACAGATTTTAAGTAGTCTAAACAATGTATTTATCTCTAATATTGACATTGAGGGTTTCAAATCTTCCTACCAGCTTGATTTCCATGACAGGAACAGGGAAGCATTTGTCAGATAGTCTTGTGGTCAAGATAAAAGAAGTTATGAAAGAAACCATGTTCAAAGAAGTAATCTTGCTAGGAAAGTATTTAATATTCCATGACTGGAAAATAGAATGTATAAGCAAATGTTCTTTGTACTTGATAGCATCACAGTAGCATATTAGAAGCTACAACTACTGAAATCATATATCGAGTAGCTGAATAATTTATAGTGGCTGTTAAACATAGCAAGAGTTTTGTTTAAGAGTTTGAAGATTGCTTTCTTAAAAACTTGTGTGATTAATGGTGATAGAAGATTGGCTTGCCAGTTGAAAGAGGTCCTTAGTTTATATGCTGAAACTCCCAGTGACATCACAGAGAATTTTGTCTTACCTATGGTGCGTGTAAAACAACATGTACAAATAGTATCTAATACTTGACTAAAATGCCTGAAATTTTTGTTAAGTGCATTTTGAGGTAGTGAAAGGTACTTCTTGAAGCTGGGCCTCCGTGAAATGCTGTTTTTTTAAACTGAAATTTCCGATTCTTGTCCCATACCTGTTTTTTAGGTAGAATATTTATCTAAATGTTTTTAGTTATGCTTTTCTTCTCTTGCCTTAGTCCTGCTGTAGGTTTATGGATTGTGCAGTAAATTACCAACAGTTAATAGACTATACAAACTGCTCTTCTCTTTCTTGCGTCTGACATAGAAATACATGGATTCAACTAAATGAAATCATATTTTTCGCATTACGTGTGGGTAGAACACAGGCATGAAATAGTAATTGAAGCAGGAAATTTCAAGTATCGCTTTTCTGACCATCTTTTCCTGATGTTCGAGGCTTGCATGTAAATTGTAGATTCTTGTTCATGGTTCAAGATAATCAGAAATTAGTTTTTCACAGCTCTTATTGTAATTTTCATTAGTTTTTTATTAATGTGTTTGTAGTATGGAAGATGAACTTGCGCCAGACACTGAACAGTTTTTTTCCTATAATGACTTGGTTAGATGTTTACTGTGACTCTTTCGATTACTCAGTGTGGTTCTCAATTTCTTCTGGTGTACAGGAAAAATGTATTCTGCAGAGTACATAAATTTTTTTTTAGATCCACAGAAAACACAGTCATATTAGAAAAGTTTATATCTGAACGTTCGTCTTCTTTTTTCAAGTCTGTTGTCCTGTGCGTGGCTGTTAGTGAATGGAAGTGCCACGTTCACTTTCAGAGGTGTTCTCAATCCTCAGCTGTTAGAATTGTCTTCAATAAATATTTTAGGACATTTTTAAAGAACTTAAGAAAATGTGTTGGGAATTCCTTGGTGATCTAAGGAACTTGTCTTTCAAGAGTGATTTCAAATGATTATTTCAAGAGATGAAAATGAAGAGATGGGGAAGCAAACAACTAACTGGCTGCAAGTTTGGTTAGCCCTGGTGATTCTCGTATTTGTTGTGGTTTAGTTTTTAATTCTTCAGTAGAGTATAGAGTAAGGTTAGAGAAAGGGGGGGAAATGGAGGGAAGGTAAGAAAAAAGTATATCAAGATGTTGTATGAGGAACACCGTGACTAGAAAGATTAGGAAAGTGACTGTCCCTCTGTGCTGGTGAGAGGACACCTCAATCATTGTGTTTGGTTCTGGGCTTCTTGCTATGAAATGTTGTAATGTAGGAGAAGAGCGATGAAGCTGATGGAGGTACTTTAAAACAAGACCTATGAGGTGTGTCTGAGGGGAGTGAGGCTGTTTTAGTCTGGAAAAAAGATTGAAAGGAGACCTCAGTGCTCCCTTCAACTGCCTGAAAGGAGGTTGAGAGAGGTGGGTGACAGCCTTCCCAAATGGCAAGTGGTAGGGTACAAGATGATGTCTTCAAAGTTGTACCAGAGCTGGCTTAGATTGGGTGTTAGAAATACTTTCATCAGAAGGGTGGTTAGGTTTTGGAATGGTCAGATCAGGGAAGAGGCGGAGGTGCTATCCTTGGAGATATTTAAGAATGCACGTGGATGCTAATTAGTAACACAGCTTAGAGGCAGACTTGATAGTGTTAGGGGGACAGTTGGACTTGATGATCTTAAGTTTTTGCTGTTCGAGATGGTTCTATGGCTCTAAGAAAAGGGATGAAATATTGTGAGTCAGTTTTGTGGTGTAAGAAAAAGGAAAAAAGGATGATGAATAAAAGGAAACGCTAGTGACAGAAATTCCAAGGTCACAGACCTTATTCACTAGACTTGACATGGGCAGTGTGATCTGGGAAGTCTGATATGCTGATGCAACCCCAGACTGTTAATTCTTTTGTTGGCATGCTGATGACACAGTTCTGTTGCTGAGTGGCTTCCATGAGCTTCCAACATCTTAGCTGTTCTTGAGCTATGTATTTTGTGTTTCAGCACAGCTTAGTGTGCAGGAGAGAGGGGGAGGATATGAGATTGGGTGGAAATAAGACCCTCTGGCTATTACCATTCGTACCTTAACTAGCCCAAATGGGTGATGAATGAAATGACTCAGAACTACTTTACTTGGTTTCTCTGTGACCGTCTTTGTTCCATGAGGTCTCAGCATGTGATAATAGCCATGAGGTCTCAGCATGTGATAATAGCTTTGTGCCTAATTTAGAATGCTGGAGCCATTACTTCCTGGGGACATGTTCCCAAGAGGGACAACAGTGGCTCCGAGCTTCTGAACAGCTCAGCTGGACTTTTGTATGGAGTTGTGAACTACACGACCTGTGGTATCACTAAATGATGCAGTCAGTGGATTGCTCAGGCTCTGGGGACTGAATCCCCCACACTGGATGTCAAATAAGCATCAGTAGTATGTTCTCTTTTATGTTGACTTCAATTTTGTTTTTCCTAAATTCAGACCAGTAAACCCAAGCAGGAGACCAAATACTTCTTTGTGACACAATTCAAGTTATATTTCTTCACACAATGATCTTCTAGTTTTTCTTATACGTTTTTTTCTTTAACAGCGATATACTAAATCATTTTGACAAACTGTGATTTAGTAGGAGTTCTCAGGATTGTAACACGTGTTCCTATGTACTAGGACTTTTATAGACTATTTCTGGGGTAAAAGTTATTTCAGGTATAAACATTTATTTTTAAGTAGCTTCTGTAGCATCCTTCTGATATTAACATTTCCTTTCTATTTTTGTCTATCACTTTTCAGAAACTTGTAATCTGTTAAACTGTTAGGCTTCAATTTCTGCTACTACTAAAATGACTAGATTTCTGAAGACTGTTGTAATATTATTATCCTGTTCATAAACGACAAGTAGAAACTTAGGAAACTAAAAGAAGTCTGCCAATGATATTGAGTTGTGAAGGAGAGTGAAAACAAGAGCTGACTATGAAGAATTGGAAAGGGGTATGGGCCAGCTGGAAGAAGTTCACAGTAAATACGACAAATTATGAGATGGCTTATGTAGGATCTGAAAAAGGCTCACAAAAGTCATCAGGGTATGTTGAGGCTGGGTATGAGTAAATGGTGTGCCTTCTATTCCAAAGAAAGGAGGAAAAAAAACATTAAGGATGATGGCAAAAGCAAATTCAAACCCAAGACTTGTTTTTTTTTGTTTGTTTTTGTTTTTTTTCTTTAATCTTGTTTAGTACACAGGAACATTGTGTTTCACAACCAGACTTCGCAAATATTAGGGTCAAGTATATAGAATTTTCTTGTGCATTTTTTAATATTCCCACCATCAGGGGAGGGGTGAGCCATATAGCTAATATTAACATTTCTGAGGAAGTGAGTTAAAGTGGACTAAATCCTAGTGATAACCGCAGGAGAGCTCTAGAACACTGATCCAGCCTCTCCAGTGATAACAGCAGGATTAGTCCAAGGTTATTTTTGTTGTTATCTGTGCCCTAAGTCAGTGTAGTCTTACACTAATTTCTGAAATATTGACATGTTCATTTAGAAGCACTAACACTTATTTTATTTAATTTGAAGTTTATGTACTCCAAAAGCAAATGCAAGTCTCTGTCATGTTATCAACCTCTCTTTAGGAAGAATTTGATCTTCAATATCAACCTTGAATATCCATACTCATTATTCAGTGTTGATCTTCAATTACTTTTGAAAGAGACTTAGTGTATGTTAATTAGAATGAGGTTCTGGTGCAACAGAAAATTTCTAAGGAGTTTCCTTTGTTCTGTGTCTGTCAGCTGGTTTCCTGTTATTATACTCTTTCTGAAAACTTGATCCCTAGTGGATAGAATACACCCTTAAGGTTGCTGCTGATAAACCTTTAAAATTCGACCATCTCTCCAGAAGTACATTCCACGTAAAGTGGATTATAAAATGAACCAGGAAAAACCTTATAGAAATCTATCAGCGGACTGAGGAATGAAAAAATGTGTTGTTCTAAACATATACTGTTTGACAGAATATAACAATCCTTTGATTTCTAGTAGGAATTCAGTCCATGATCTACATAGATTCATGTTAATGGAAAAGTCAGAATTTAATATGAAATTTTGATGTGTATTTTCATGCCGGAAACTGCATTTATTTTTAGCTATTTACAGTATTAATTGCTCATCCATAGAATGGGGGGATAAATGTGGGAAAATATTTGGCCTCTTTTAGTATTTTTTATTGAAACTGGTTGTTGTAGCGAATGGAAATTTGGTTCTTTTTATTGTTTTATGCAACTGTAGACTAAATTTTATCACTCTTCCTCTAATCTGCGGTCATTGTATTTGTTATTCCGAGTTGCATTGCTTGTGAAAGTTGGAACGCCGTCATTGGTTTTTCCTCAGCCATTGGTGCAAGATTTGTCACAAATATTTTTCTTAAATCACTCCAAATTGTCTTACACCTCTTAAATTATCTAATATATATATTCTGTATACAGAATACCTGCTATGGGAAGAGTGAAGTTGAGTGCAAGCACTGCATTGCTACTAAAATGTGGAGCTCTATTTTTCCTTCCCTTTGCTTTAAATACAATCTAAGATGGGACAATAAGAAGCCATAACCACATTATAAAGAAATTTTTCTTAGTGGCTAAGGACATAGAAAAGATATATTTTGAGTCTCAATCTATGGCTTTCATTATCTCACCACTGAAATAAATGCATTTATAAGCTCTAACCTATTATGTATTCTGCATTCATAGTGATTAGGAATTAGTATTCTCCAGTTAATCTCTGTACGAAAATTAATGAAGTTTGAAATTGCTTGTAGAGGCATTGCTGCTGTTTGTTACTACGTAAGGAAAAGGATATGTGGACATTGCAAATTTTAGAAGAAGGATTTGAGTCGTAATTGTTTTTTTCTTATTTTAGCAATAATGTTGAGTGCATTCAAAAAAGCCTGTAATGAAGGGTCTATTCCAAAGTCTCTGTCAACTCAGTGACTTAGACAAGCAAGGTAATAAATGTAGACACAACTGTTTGGATTGGAAACCTATTTGTGATGACAGAGTGTAGAAGCATGAAGAGTTTCAATGAAACTGCATTAAGTGAGTGTTTGTTTGTTTTTCCTAAATTAAATGGGAGAACAAGTTTGGGAAAGAAAAATAATAGTTCCAGTGACTTGAGCTTGGAGTGCAAATTCTGTTTGCATGAACAGTTTTATGAGTTATTGCAACTCCTGCAAGTATGCCACATAGAGTTGAGTAGTTATCCAGAATTGATACACTTGGATAATATTTACTAGATATAGGATCTTTAAATATTTTTTCTTTACAAATGTACACGTTGTTTATACTTGTACTGAATTATTTGTATATTTTTTATTATACCAGATTCCGTATGAAGTTTGCAGTTCAACTTGCAAACTTGACTGGTGCAACACCAGCTATTTCTAAGTGTCCTTTACGGGGCAGAACAGCATGTGTTTTGTCACTCCTTTCAGACAAGGGAATGTGAGGGGAGATGAACTTTGTAGGACTGTTAGGAGAAGGTACAAGCAGGAGCCAGAAACATGTCCTGGCTGTAAAGGTTGCTTATGTCTTGGGCTGTGCTAGGCAGAGCCTTGGCCACAGGCACTGGAGGGAGGTGTTCCTTCCCTTCTTCTCAACACTGGAGAGGTCATGTCTGGAGAAATGAATCCAGGTGATGTGTGGACTTAATTGAGCAAGTCCAGTAAGCGCTCATACTGTTGAAAGAATTGGAGCATCTCACATGACAGGAGACTGTGAGAACTGGAATTGTTCAGCCTAGAGAAGAAAAGGGTTAGATCTGATGGACCTGGAGGATCATTCTGGGATTCTGTGGATAGGTTTATCTGAAAGGCACCCTTCCTTCTGTCTGATTTTGATGGGTTATCATTTGGTGCACAGTAGTCTCCTTGAGCCAGTAGTGTCCAATACCTTTGAAGGAGATAAGGAACAGCAAAGAAAGAGAAGTAGTAGTAGAGTTATGTCAAAAGACGATCAGTGAAGAGGTAGCATTAGTGTGCTCCCTTCTAACCTGGCTGCTCATGCTTGCAGTTGCAGCTAGGGCACTGTAGGTCACAGGGTGTATTTCTTTGCTCCCCTCCTGCTGATTTGGTCCTGTTACAGAAGAGTGTTGACATTGCAATAAGGATGGTAAAGGTATGGTTCAAATATTTTCTGCGTCTTTGATTGCACCTTGTATAACATTTTACAGTAATAAATGGTAATCTCAGGATAAACAACAGGCAGTGTGTAATGTAACCACAGTGGCAGCATGTTCTCCAAACCTGTTGCTTCTGATGCCAGCTATAATTCTCTGTAACAATTCCAATTAAATATAACCTAATCTGATGAGGGACTATGGTCTTGCAAAAAATTATTACACAGTAAATCAGACAAGTTAAAAGTTTAAATCATAAACTTACTACAAATGGGGGAAATCTTCAGGCGGGCATTTAAGTGCTCTATGTTATTTTGCAGTTTAGAGTTACAATGAAGTCTTAAGCTAAGGCACACATGCACACTGATTTGTCTAGCAGACACTTTTAAAATTGTAATTAAAATCATGTCAGCTTTATCATTAAATTTTGAGGAAAGTTTACCTTAATGGATATTATGGCTGGCCTTTAAAAATCATTAGTATTTAGATAAGTAAGACGTTGGCATAATAGCTGAATTCAAGGTGCCTAGTGTATGGTAAACTATTTGAGAGATAAAATGACTTTTTTCCTCAAATACTGGAGAAAATTAACCATGTAAAAGTGATCATAAACATCAATCTCTGACTTGCTTATAACTGGCGGGGGAAGTAAATCTACAGTAGATAAACCATGCCGTTAAAAGCTGCTTCTTGTGGCTTGCTATTTGCTTCTTCCTTAGCAGTATCATGAAAATAGTTATTGTTGATATAAAACAACACTGATTTCATAATGTTTGTTTATCCATTAAAAAAAATTAAAAATACTTAGCCTTTTTGGAACCTGAAAAATTGGTTATATTATAAAAATCACAGTAATGTTGTCAGCACCTTATGAAGGCATAGTTTCACCAGTTTCTGTAAGATATTCTGTAGATCTTTATAATAATCTTCTTGAAATAGCAGAACGTGATTACTGAAAAGTAAGAGATACTTTTAAATTCAGAACCTAGCAAACAGCTTCAAATTTTTTGTATGCTCCCTCTAGTTTGGTGTCTCTAATATGCTAATACAAAGATGACTTCCCCACACCAGCATCTATGCTGTCAGATATTTTTAGTCTGTGTGAGGTGGTGATGCCGAGAAATCCGACAAAGTAACTTGACACACCAATGCAATATGTCAAGCAGGTATTCCCTTTATTACAGCGCTGGGTGCATGGGGGATCTCTCCACCAAACATGCACACCAAAGAGAGAAACAAGTACATATTTAAAGGTATAGCACATACATATTCATCACATTCCAAACTCTGGTTATTGAGGGGATTAAACCTAAGGGTCTGTTTTGTTGTAAATTTTCAAACCCAAAAGGGGGAGAGCTCCTCACCATTAAGAATGGCATCTGTTTGATTATCTTGTTGGGACGCCAGGATGTCTGTCCGGCTTTCTTATCTGTTTGTGTAACACATCTGGCCCAACAGATAAATCAGCAGGGAGTAGCACCTTTGTTTCTGGATGATTTACAGTTGTCTTTACTGTAGAGAAGCTGTTCTCATGATTCAGTGGGTTGTTTTTTGTTGATATTTTTTTTTGGCTCTTATTCATTGATTGGTTTTATTTGTTTTTATATACATTTTAATTTATTGAAGTTGTGGTATGGGCAAATATGGAAAGGATCCAGAAAATAATGAGCTTCAAGGAGTTTATAAAGAGATAGAGACGTAGGCAGTATACTCTGCTAATTAGGGGCTGATATTCATTTCAGATGCTTGAACAGCACAGCATTGTTGAAAGTTGTAGCGTATATTTCCTCTTTGTAGTCAGGACTTGGAATTTTTCAGACTGAAATCACAAAGACTTGTTACTGATATCAAAGAAATAATGATGTTAATGTTGTTTGAAATCTGCATGTTTGTGTAGGAATTCAGTTGTTTAAAGTTATTTGAGAGTGAAAAGCAGTCTCTTTAAGCTGACTGAGCAAATGTACTTCTCCTAATACTCAAACATGGAATAAATTAAATTTGGGGCAATGGAATCTTAATTAGATACTTTAGTTTTCTTTTTGTCTGGAATGGTAACACTGATGTTTTCTTAAAATTATTGAAAATGAACAGCAGAAATAAAAGAAAGAGATAATGACGAAAAAAAGTTAAAATAGAGCCTGAAGGGAAATTATACAAAACCTCCAGTTGCTATGAATGAAGTTTAATATATTTTTTTGCGTTTTTGCTCTTGTTTTGGATTTGGGTGCAATTAAATTCTGAACTATATACTGCCAGAAAAGTTTGTATCCTTTAGGGCTGGAGCAGATGGTGGGTTGTTTTTTTTTTCCTTTTCACCATTTAGAAACAAAGACTGCTGAATCTCTAGAAGAAAGTGTTCTTGTCATGGAAAATTAGTGATGGCTTAAAACAAGCAGGGTCCTTAGGTATAATCTCTCTAAGGCTACTTCTAAGTCTTCGAAATCTTCAATACACAGAGTGTATGGAAACTTCATTACAAACAATATTTCAATGCAGATTTTGTAACCAGCTTAATAACATTAGGCATGTAGAATTGAAAAAGTGCTACAGGCTATTTAATGAAATAGCAAGTTATAAATTTTATTCATCCTTTGTGTGTCAGAAAACTTCATTTGCAAGTAGAAAGCTATGTATTTAGCATTTCTGTCATCCACTGTTAGTTAACTGAGTAACCACCTTCGAAATACACAGGGGGAGTGCTTCATGTTGTCAAGAATATGGAATTTACTTGTGCTTATGTGGTTAATGTAGCTGGAAAAATGAATGAAAAACGTTTCTGAAGTTTAGCAAAAGGGCAAGTCTTACATCACTTAAAAGAAATAATCTACAAGCGAGAAAACACCTTTGCTGTCTTAAATACTAATTATGGTCAAGAATTTGTTTCAGTAGAGCTCCTAAATTCAAGACAACTCCGGAATGGACCATTTCTTTGTTATTTTCCCATTTCAGCTTCTCTTTGAAAAAGGTCCTTGCCATTCAAATGGAACATAAAGACTTTTATTGGTCCCTAATGATGCAAACTATAGTTGTGTAATCATCATTTTAGGATATGAGCTCTGTGTGCTCTTAGATTTGCTGTCATTTTATCACAATTGTAGAAGCATCTTTAAGTGTATTTGCTTTAGCAGATGGTGAATGGCCACACTGGGAATAGATCCATCTTTTTTACTGTATGATCAAGTTTCAAAGCAGATACTTTAGTTATGGTAGCTAAAGAAAAACATACTTCTGTAATAAACTTGGAAGGAAAAAAGAATGGTAAAAACTTTTCAATCCCTTAAGATGCTGAACAGAAGTCAGTATATATCATATACAGGAGGATACATGATTTTGTAAATATGTAAGAATGATAATGCTTTCTTTAACTGCTGTAATATTTTTAAATTAAAGGTGTAATGTCTATTTTCCTTAATAATGTTTTAATTTTTCTGTATTTAAACAAACAAACAAAAAAAAGCAGCAACAACAACAAAAAGCCCAGAGTATTTAGTATTATATCCCACCATTTGGTATGGATTTTCCTCTGGTATGTCACCTGAGTGATTTCTAGGCCTAATTCAGGCCTACCTATTGATGCTGATAATAAGACAGCTGAAGATTTTCAGAGTCTGAAGTTTTTCTGAGTCGTTTAGTTAAGGGATTTGTAAAATAAGTGGCATATTTAAAGCATGAAAGATGTGAACGGCGGTCAATTCAGAATCACCTTGACAATGTAAAGGCTGTTTTTAGTTCAGTTTCAGCCAGGCCAAGTCTAGGTCTTAAGTTAACCATGTGTTTTGCTTTGGTATTCAAATTGAAAGTATAGAATATCAGTCATGGGGCATCCTTTTTTAAACAGTCCTTCAGGCTTCTTGGTTTCAGCTCTCCATTTAACAGGTGTGAAGAAACATGCCTGTTCCAAATGGGCTTAAAAAAACAAGCTGTATCCTAGGTGTCTGAGTCTGGTAAGGAATGCATTGTCTCATCTGAACTTGAGACAATCAAAACACTTCGTAGGCAGTTGTACTTTCAAAAGCATTTGTTATGAGCTATTTGCTTTTGAAAGGGAAGGCCCAATAATGTTTTCTGTCTAAAGACTTGGCCTGGGAGCAAATGTTTCCAGCTTAATAGAGGAGAATGGGAGATTATACCATTGTATCCTGTGAAGGCAAGATGCAAGCTGGCATTTCCCCTCTGCCTCTGTTTCTGCTGATTTAAATTTGGAAGGCATGGATGACAGGAACAAAGGAGTTCCTGCTGATGTCTCCAAAAGCAGAAGCTGTCATTCCAAAGAGCTTCTCATTCTCAACCTCTTTGGACTATGAGTATGTACATTAGTTGTCAGCTGTCCAATGGAATTTTGGGTGGCCCGCCACTACCGACCCTGACAACAGGACATGGTTGGATAGAGGATTGGTGAACTGCTTTGCTTTCCTTTTTTTTTTTTTTTTTATCTGTACGTTTGCATGATTTCTCTCTGTCTCTTTTTCTTTGCTTTCTACCTTTTCTCTTTAACTCTTCTTCTACTCTTTCACTCCTTGCAGTAGCCATTGCCAAACGTTTTCTTAGAACTTGTAGCATAGGAATAACTAGTACCAAAGTACTCTTACCTGCAACACTAACTGATCATTAGTAGGAAATCAGCCAATTTTACCTCTGAGTAGAGCATTAGTTGTTACTGAAAGTTCTCAATAAATTGATGTGTGTTATTCCTCTGAGTCTTGGATGACTTCAACACGGTGTCAGTCTCTGCTGACCAGGGGAGGTGTGACATAGGAGATGGAAAAAACTTTCACCCCCAGCACCCACTGAGTGGGATGAGACTCTAGGCTTTTCATAAAGCTGGCTAATACGTGGTCATTCCTGTGATTTTAGGACCTCTGAACCTTTTCCAGAGGTCTTTCCACGGTTCCAGAGTTCTTGAACAACAAAACAAAAATGAATTCTCAGTCCTGAAAATGCTTTTTTGTGTAGGTATTATATTTATAGGTGGTTCATTACAGGTGAGTAGCAGTGTCAAGAATAATAATCTCAAGACACAGAGTGGCTGTATGCTGTACTGGAGGGTTTCCTTTATACTGTACTCTACCCAGGGATCCACTTTCCGTCCCCTGAAGGAATCTTGTACTGATTTCTTCATGTCCCTTCCCTAGTTCATGCATGTTCAACTGAAATATGTAGTGGTACGAACTTAACATCGTCACCCATTTGTAGATTAAAGAATGTATGTTTATGTACGGTAAGTATAACCACTGTTATCCTGCTGTTGTCTCGCAGAAGGACAACAGCATCTTTACCTCATGTATGTGTGTATGTAATTCTTAGATCCATCAAAAAATCTCCCACTTTTTCCCAAAATAATAGTATTAAAAAAAATAGAAAAATTGCTTCATCTGCATATTTTTTTTCCTCCTCTGTTTGCAAACGGTTGCGGCAGTGGTACACTCTGAAGCCTTGTGGGAATCTGAGTGTGTATATTATACTGTGAAAGGTCTGTGGATGGGGTCAGTCCACGGTGTCCTTGTTGTACATTAACTTTTGGAAGATAAAAAGCTTTTTGCATGGTCTGAAGACTTGTTTCTCTGAACAGTGTGGTTACTCATCCAGCCAAAGCACTATCATTCTATGTTTGTGAGTTGCATATAAATGCTACAACCATTCTAGACTTTTAAGTGGGGAGAAAAAATAACCAACTAAAAACCGAACAATTTAAATTTCTATCTTTGTACTTGTTTTAGGGTCCTTTTTCAATGAATGGTAGGACCTGATAATTTTTTGTGATCCCTCCCCACCTTGTCTAGTCTGCAATCTCATGTTCTCTAACATTATTAGTGAAAACTGAATATCTTAATTTAATTTGCTTATTGGACTAGTGGGAAAGAATTTTGCTTCCCAATAAATGGAACAATTTTTTTATGGTAAAAACTTATAAAAATTTGCAGGAGTGTTCATGCTCAAATATTCAACTCTTCACTGAGCCTGGCCTGCTGTTTAGTAAGTAGTATTGTGAAGCAACATTTTTTGAGCATTCAGAATGGGACTTTTTTCATTTGCTTAGGAATTAAAGTTTATGTACAAAAATAACAGAAGGAATAACTTTTCATGCATCTTAGGTTATTAACGTACTGTTTTCCTTTTTGCTTTGTGATATGTGTCTGAATTGCCTCCTTATTGGGAATATTGTCATGTGATAATTTTTTTTCATGTACAGAATTTGCAAATTGTTTGGATATTGTGTAAAAAAAATTGTGTTAAGTTGTGCATTTGTACTTTTTTTTTAACCTTTACTTACAACCTTCTTTGAAGAATGGTGCTGTCTTTACATGATTTCCTTCAGCTTGACCCTGTTTTCTCTTTACCTGTCTCTTACAGAGTGGAATTATGTTCTGTCCTTTAAATTCTTGTACAGTTACCAATAAGGTAATTGAAGAATAATGTTTGCTAGAGCACAAGTGTCTTAAAAAGGTTGGATAAACCTAATGCCAGCTTGTGATGAAACAGTGGTGAAGTGTACTGTTTCCTTTTGATATACTTCATAGGTCTCAATCCAGAAAAAATAATCAAGTCTATTGGTCTGTCTTGTGGGTTTTCCTCCCTGATATACTGTCTTAGGTTGAAAATCTTTTCTTTGAATTGCTTGAAGGGATCTGTTTTCTATCCTGAAGATGATGTAGTTCCACAGTGTGAAACAGCCATCTTCCTTTATATTTTGGGGATTAAAACATGGCAGAGATTTCACTGAATCTGCGAGTTTTATTTTGCTTCGTTTAGGTTTTGAGAACTGCATCAGAGTTATGTTTCTTTTTTACAAAGCAAGTGTGACAGCTGAGACCAATTGCAGTAGCCTCTTTATTCTGTTGCTAGTACTCAGGATCTGCTTGGTGTTTCTTGAAGTCACCTTGGTCACACTCTTTCCTAAGGTTGAACCCATAAGATTTCTTTGTCATCTCCACTGGAGTCCCTGTGGTTGTAGGAAAAATTGTAGAAAGAAACAATGATTGGAAATAACTTACTGTAGAGAATTTCAGATTTTCCAGGATATTTTTGAAAAAATTAAATATTTATAAATATTAGCTTGAGTAGAAATAAGACTTGGGTGAAGTGGTAGAAATAAAGTGTAATTAGGGCTAAGGAACACTGAGGTTTGTTTGCTATTTGTTGCACACTGACTTAAACCAAAAGGGAGGATTCCCTTAGGGGAGGAGCTTTTCTTCAGAGCTTTTCCTTCTGATGCTGAGAATGAGTTTCCATCCCTGAGTCTTTGATTCTCTGTTGGAATGTTTTCTTCAGCATAGACCATAATAGTCTTGTTCAGACTTTTCTATGAGGGGAAAAAAAAAAAAACCACGTTGATTATCATCTTTGCTGACAATAAAAATTGGTCTGCTCTGGGCAGCATTTTTAGATGTTTTGCAGTTCTGAATTTTCTTGACTGCTAATAAGATGCAGGAGGAAATATCAAATTGCTTTGGGATGTATTCCAAAATGCAGGCATTTAATAGCACTTTATTTACAGACAATAGCACTATTTCCTTTTTTTAATAGCAAAGAAACCTCTTAAAGGTAGGAACCAATCAATTGAACTATTTTCAATTTCCTCCGCTGACATCCTGTATCAACTCTCAAATACATCCTATTACTGTTATGACAGTTGAATTTTGCTATAGCAATTTGTCCTTATTAACAAATATAGTATTATTGTCTTAATACACAATTTCAAAACGATGCCTTTTAACAGCTGTCCAGATGTGCTTTTTATGTGATAGTTTGTAAATTTTATTTGCTTAAGTGTAAGCCTCTTGCTGACTTAAGCTTTGGGAACGTGTAATGGTTGTACTGTGGCTGTGAATGCAGAAGCCTTCTCATTCTAGGTGAGCGTACATCATAACAAAGCAAATGGTACAACTGTAATTCCTGGTAAATTATCAGTGGTACCAAAGTGACAAAGTTATCGTGAGTTTCATTAAAGTAAAGCAAGAGTTACCAATAGATATATTGTGCATGTGCATGCAATATTACTGACAACAAGGACAAGATTTTGGAATTTGTGTTCCAAGACTAAACATGAAAGCCAGATCTGTAGTTATCATTCATCTGAGTTCAGTAGCCACTTGAACAACTTAGTATATTGTTCATACTGAGCAATTTATAAGACTGAATAGTTTATACGATTACTTAATTATAATTCACTTAACTCTGTGTTTTAATATATGTAATATTGATGAAAGCAATTTGTAAATTCATAGTTATTGCTGAGTAGAGGAATTACAGTGCTTCAGGCTTCCAATTTCTTCTTCTGGAAATCTGAACTATCTTTATAGTGTTGTCTGGAGTAATGTTATGTTTCAGTTCTGCCATTTTTTGGTAGCATACAAAAGAATGAAAGCAGTAGTCATCTAAAGTGGATATTCCTTCTACCAATAGAAGGAATGGTGTCTACAGAGAAGTGTAGGTGATGAATAGAAGAGGCGTATGGCATAGGCTTGTGTGTGTATATGTGTATTCTCGCTTATTCTTTCTTACACTCTTTGTTTTTATTATGAGAAGTGAAACAGCTGTGAGATGCATGTGTGTCACTAAGCAGATCTGCTTTGCTCTGTCACTGTGTGGATCTACACTTTTTTTATTTTTTACTTCTTGTATAGGAAAGTGAAGCAGCTCTGATTAGGGTAGTGTGCTTGTAGTTGCTGGACCATAATGTTTAAGATACCAGCTATCAGCTAATTCCATAAAATGAACGGGAGAAGAGGCAATTGTCTCAGTTTTTACTTAAGTGTATTTTTCCAGAGTGAGATTTACAAATGACAGACAAAAATAAACCCTCATTGATCAAATTCAGTATCTGGAATAGTTCGAACCACTGTGCAACTCAAAATTCTGATTTGGAACTAATAGACCTTCTGTCACTTTGCATTAATAAGTCACTAGTAATTTGAAAAAGTAAAGAGTAGTCTGGCCTAATTCAGTAAGCATTTCAAAAAGACTGAATTGGAACCAACTTGAAATAAGACAGATATGTAATGTTATTGCATTGTAGGCTTACATGCGATACAAGGAAAGGTTTATTTCCCTAGCTATCCTGAGAGCAATGTCTAGAACAGGGGAAGAGAGACTGAAAATAGTCTTAGAAGTGATCATCAGTGATGGATGAATGGAAAAATTCCTTAGGAAACATGATCAGAGCCCTATCAGGAAGAACGAATTAACTCATTGCCTGTGAGTTCCAATGTATCTATTTTCAAAATAAACTATCTCTATAAAACAGGAGGAGGGGAAAAAATGCGTAAGATTTAAACACAAAAATTAGAAAATGAATTGCATAGAATGCATTTTCAGATTGACTGGTTGCAGTTTACAATAATATTAATCCTACAAGGGCTGCCTTGAAAATAATGTCTCCCATTTTGTTATAGGAGAGTTGAACTAGGTGACCTTTAAGGGTCCATTCAAACTCAGTGGTTCCATGATCCTATTTTATTATGCTGACCCATGACAGAAATAGATGTTGGTAGGATGTTCATAAAGGTAGAAACTTCCAACCAGTTTTCCAGTACATCTTGATCCTGCACAGCAGAGGGAGCAGGCTGACAAAATGGTGTCTGACCTGGAAGTATATATGAAGCAAAAGGATAGAACTGGATTCCTCAGTGCAGAGGAAACGGTGCCCCCTGACATCCATTGACATTAGCATCCTCGCTAATGAAAATGCATAGCTAATTGTGTTGACTATGTTGAACAAGTGTTTTGTAGAGCTGAGAATTTGCTTTACCGACCAGTGTTACTCTGCTTGTTGTACCTGTTGTAGTTTCCATGGAAATCAACAGTAGATGTTACTTTTGGGGTGACCTTCATATATGCCTCACAAGGCAATTCCTTTTCACACAGTGTGGCACAGACAAGGCAAATGTTTGGACATCTGAGCTGTAGCATAACTATTTTTCTCTCTTGTTACATTTGTGATGCACTAAATGTGACACGCAAAATAGACTTCTATATGAATCGGTTATATTGTTCCCCCTGGAATAAAAACAGTTTATTTCATCTCTATAAAGATACAATTAGGGACAAGTTTATGTATTAAATATTTATCACAAGGTGTGTCAGCTCTGGAGCAGGTAGCAGAGTTTATTTGCTTGGTAGAGTTCCTTTGCCCATATCTTCTACAGGGAAAATAAACTGTGTTGTGTCTTTAATATTGCTGCTCAGTATTTGGCACTACAGTTGAATCCAGGCTTTGTGTGATATCCCTTCTTCCCCCTAACACAACACACAGTGTAATAATTTCCACATCTTGTGTTTCCCTCTGTATTGCATGAGGCATTAACATTATGTGGTACAAAATAGAAGGGAGGGCACATCAGATGCATTACTTCCATGTTTATATATCTATGCGGAGTTACCTGTTTAGTGTGAGTATAGAAGATTTTGTTACAAAAGCTTATACAGATTTTTTTTTTTTTTTTGCCTAGCTATTCTGTTTTAAAATAGTGTTTATTTGCTGAAATTATCATCTTTTTTTTTTTTTTTCCTCTTCTCATTTGATACAAAAATTATCTGGAGGTCTCTATCTTAGACTTTCAAACTTAACAAAAAATGCTTAACAAATCGTAGAATGGCTTGACTTGTAGGGGACCTTAAAGCCCATCCAGTCCCAACCCCTGTTGTGAGTAGGATTGCCACCTATTGGATCAGGCTGCCAAGGGCTCCATCCAACCTGGCCTTGAATGAAGGTCACAAGACATCACTGATGGCATACCAAAACAGCTTACTTTGGTCTCCCAAACTGAGCAGTAGTTCAGACTTTTTCCTTGCCTTGAACTCTAGGATGACATTAAGTACTGTTTCAAAACGTTGCTGAATTTGATTCTGCGTATTCAATACTTTGATCACAGCTGAACATTAGATACAGCAAAAACAAGCAAACAAAACCACCCTGCTCAGCTTCCCTTTCAAAATACCCTAGGAGTTTCCTTAAAATATTTAGAAAATTCTGAAGTATGTATGATTACATATTAGGCAGAATCTCAGATGAGACTGCAGGAGCCTGTCAAATGAAACATCTGTGTTTTTAAATACATACTTATATTGGTGGTACATAAATATAGTTATAAAAATAGGTATCTAGGGCTAAAAAACATACGTGCTTTCTAATTACTATATGAGAAGAGATTTTAAAGTTCATGTGAATGGAGTAGGACAGAAGATGGAGGGTTATGATATATACTTAAGAAAGTGATTTACTGTGTGTGAGGCAAGACAAGGTTGCGTGAAGGTGAATTCCAAGGGGAAAAGTAATGACAGAACAACACGAGATCTTTAAACGTAGGCACTAGTAATTTCCTGTAAACTGCCGCAGGCTTTTAGCTAGTATTATTAATTTATCTACTCAGTTTATTGGAAAAGTTGCTTGCACCTTTCAATTCCTGTTGTATTTAAGATCAGGTATTTCTGAAAGCATACACTGATACTGTGCGCTCTGTTCGAACTGGATGGTAAAATAGCCTTTGAAAAAGGATGCAATGTTTCTTATTCTTTCAGTTAAAAAAAAGTACTTATTTGTCCATCTTTGTGTCAGCATTTTACACACGAGAATCTAAGAATGATTTCTCAGGAAACAGACTAAAAAAAAGGGACAAAATTATGACTTTTTTTTGTCTGATAAAATATGCCAAGTGTACTTTGCCAGCATCTATTTATTGTTCCATGTACATTATGCTAGGTTAAACTGTATTAGCTTTTGGAGTTTGAATTAATGATTCTCATTATTTCTAAATTGTTTATAAACCCCAAATATCCATAATGAGTTGGCTGGAGTTTGTTTTTATAACTTGGAATATAAAGTGCTCTTTAATTTGAAGCAGTGAACGCTCACTTGGATTTTGCTTATTGAACAGTTTATGACCTGAGGAGGCCTTAACAGCAACAGTTTTTACATAAAGAGTATACTTAATCATCGTGGCAACTTCAGTGAAACTGAAGACCTCTGGAAAGTATGAATATTCTGTGATGATGTCACAAAGAATGGTTTTAAAATATGTTAGTAGGATACAGTTGGATTATTATTTTCTAGAAAGCCTTAGTTTTCTGTTTCTGATTAATGAAGCAGCCTGGCTTACTGTATCACGTGCATTCTTACAAGATTTGTCTATCATTTTTTATGCTTCAGAAATAGTCTGTGAAAACTTCATCTAACTGAATGCACTGAAGTCCAGAGATGTGTCCTGTGATTAATTTATTGCTGGAATTTAAATAGCATACCAAAAAATCACCTTGTAATTCACCCTTGTGAGTGAAGCAGTTTGCCTGAAGGATCTCTAGCGCAATCTTCTTTGACAGGATGCCTGCCTATTACAGGTGGCAACAAGAAAATGATAGCTTAGAAAATCAGTCCCCTTCACTGATCTTGCCCTTACTTTCTGTCTCTGCGTTAGCATTTGTGCCTTCTTCTGTGTAATCATTATGATACACTGACGAAGGAAGAATGTTGTATGGTTTTTGTCATTAATACCATTTCACCTTCACAAGGAGAAATAGTTGTATCTTCAGGAACATCTAAGGTTATTTGCTTCCCACCTCACCCTGCAGTCCCTTCTGGCTGTGTATTATTAGGTTTGTTATGCCTTCTAACCTTTCAGGCACATTGTACAGTGGCTTTAATTACAAACTCAACAGCCTTCTGTAAAAACCTTTGTTCCATGTGAGCAGCAGCTGCAACTTGTTCAATCAGTGCCCACAGGCCAGAAGATGGGGAGAACTGCCTCCAGAGGAAAGGGAGTGAAAATTTACTTCGTGTGTTCTGAAGGATGGTGAATAAAGCTTTTCAGTGCCACAAGAACGGCACAGAATTTGCTCTAGAGCATGCCAGAGATCAGTGTCCTGGGTTCAGGCACTACTTTAGTTGCAAAGAACACTATGGGAAAATATTGGATTAATAGGAAGGCCTGCATGGTGCTTTGCATTTGTAGATCTTTAGAATAATCTGTGGATCTCCCAGCAGCTCTGGAGCATTTTAGATCTGCTGATGGTGCACGGTTTGTCAGGTGGAAAAGCAAGTTTCTCATGACTGTACATTCTTGCTTTGTCTAGGGAGGCAGTAACTGAGTCAACCAGTGAGCGCACCTGAAGTAGACCTGCTTGTTTAGTTTCCTCTGTGAAGTATCTACTTGGCTTACAGAGTAGACTTTGAGGAGATATCATATGGACTATCATTTAAAAATTGCTATGTTTCTCAATTTAATGCCTACAGTAGTCACAAAATTAATGGTGATCGTTCCAGCGTGTTCGTATCCTCAGTTTTTGTTTGAGTATCATCCTGTTTACTGAAAAAGAAGTGTATATAATATTGCTTACTGGAGAGTGGTCCAAATGAAGCACTGTATTATTAAATACAGACTGTGGAGGATATCATAGGTATATATATATATATTTTTTTCCTTTGATTTCACTGCGCTTGAGGAAAAAAACCTCCTGATGAGATTCTTTTACAGCTGCTCTGTACCTAACACAGTATGTATCTGTCCCATGAAAGTAACTACTTCAAGTCTTTTAAAAGCAACTGACATCAGTCTGATCTACAGTTCAGATCTAAAGAGTTTAATTCATTCATACTATTTCAAACATTCTGTTTGTTAAAATGTGTGTGATGCAGATGTTTGTCAGAAAAACTGTTAGGATTATTTGTAGGCAATTAGCTGTCAGGCTTTTTACTGCTTTGACACAAGAAGTAATAACTCACTATATGACCATTTCATATTTCGTATTCAGTTTATCTGGCAGACATGCACATGTACGTTTCATCAAAATAAAACAGTACAGCACGCAAAATCCTTATTCAAAGGGTCCTGATTTTTTGCTGATTTAGACAGTTAAGAATAGATTTGGTGTTGGCAGATATGTAAATGTTAGCAAGTAAGATTGGGAGATTCTCTCTCCCAAAATTTGTCAGTCTCCCATATTAGATGTGTCACTAAAGTAGGATTTAATAGGCTGTGCCTATTGTGTCATCTTGTCCACTCTATTGTGACTTCTGTAGGAGCCACAAAAAGCTGACTCAGCTGAAGTCACTCAACGTTTTCTCATTGGCTTTGTTATGGCCTGTAAATTTCATCACGGAGGAGAATAAAGGACTCAAGGAGGCGAATGTGATACAGTGGTTAAGTATCACATCACTAGCTTCAATGTTAATTTGAATCGCTTTGTAAGAAGCATTTTACCTTTACTGTGTCCTCATGTACATGGCCGGTCAGTAGGAGTTAGATTTAAGTTATATTAGCTTGTGTCTTTATTGTTAGAAAAAAAGGCATTTCAGTTTTTTCAGATTTTCTGGGCAAATGCTGTGGTTTTGGTGGAGAGATTTTACCCTATTATGTAGAAATGTGTTATTAACTTTTTAATTCAAAATTTGCTTTGAAGTCTTTGATCCTTTTGTGCAATGGCCTCATAATATGTGCAAAACAGTTGCCTGTGGGTTAATTTACATATGGTTTTGAATTTATTTCAGTTAATTTTGTTCAAAGCTTTTGGCAAAATACATTAATTGGCTAAAGCACTGAGTGCATATAAACTTACTATTGCCCTAGAAAATGCAACATATTTTGACAGATTGTTCTCTCAGAATGTAACTTTTTGAATCCGTTTTTCTTATCCTGCTGCTTTTAGTCACCATTATTGTTTTGTATTAATGCTATGGTATTACATCTAGTAATTAGCTTCAGCATATTAAAATATAAAGGACAGAAATGTAATTTTAAATTAAATGTCCTAGTTGTCTTCAGGTTTTTGTTTTTTGTTTCTTTGTTTAGGTAGCTTCCTGTGAGTAATTGAGGGAAAAAATACATTTGAACAATACCAGAAACTTGTATAAGATGGATCCTGTTCTGGTAGAAGAAGAAATAGGTGTTTCTTCCATAAAGTAATGGGAAAGAGTGTCACAGTTAATAAGGCAAAGTACTCAGAGAGTACTCAAGGTAAATGAGTCTATAAGAGAGACTGCTTTGAGAAGATAATGGAAAGATTAATTCATCCAAACAATTTCAGTCATTCTCATTGGAAACATATTCACCTGAATCTCTGAATGCCATCCCCACAACTTGAGATTAAGGACTGGATTCATTCTTTTTTTTTTTTTAATTTTTTTTTATTTTTTAACTTTTTCTCTGGCATACTAGTCTTACAGCTGAATCGAAAAAACAAAATGATAATGATAAAATAAAAAAAAACAACCTGCATTTCTTTAGGTAAAGAACTAAAGATTGTTGCTGCTAAGGTGATGAGGTACTGAAGTCTGTTCCAAGCCAGATTGCATGGAATTTCTCTTTCACAGATGGAGTTGAAATATAGGTGTTTACATATTTCACCTGTAGGACTCAATTTTCTGGTTGTACTCAGAACTCTGTTAATCCACTTGTGAGGCTCATTGCATTGGAGATGTTGGTTTCCCTCATGCATTCATCAGACAGTGATGTGGGAAACAAGAATCAGGTGCTGGAATAAAAGGAATAATTTGCCTAAAGAACATTTCAAGTTTTTCATTTTTTTCTGCTGAATGTCTGAGTTGTAATAAATTTTCCCCACTGCTTTAGTTATTAATGCCATATTCCACTCTTTCCATGCTTTTCAAGACTGAAGGCTTTACTAAACAGAGTCCTGGTTAATTTGTGGAGTTTAATACTGATTTGAAACTATGTAAACAAGGGCACAGTTTGATCCCAAATGGTACTTAAGTGTGACTGTGGGAGTTAATAGATAATCACTCAAAATACTGTGAGAGTTTGAGGCAAAAGCTTGAGGGATACTGATAGCTAACTCGCCGTAATTAAAGCACTTTCTTACTGTACTTTGTCTTTTGTCAGTCATATGTGAGAGCTAAAATCAACCTTCTTAAAATTTCTCTTTCACACCTAAGATGTTTTTGAGGTAAGAACTCAGCAGAAGGACTGTTTGGCTTATTTTATTCTACCATACAGACTGTGTTTTTTTGGGGTTCTTTGTGAAGTCAGTCATTTGCATATGTTTGTTCATTTGAATCTAGATGAGCTAACTGTTTTCATAGTTTGTAAGAAAGCTGGACTTTGATTTTTATTTGGGTTATCTTATCTAGTTCAGTTAGTGTTTTTACTGTAGTAAATAATGAACCATAACTGATGATTGAATTTCAGTTCTGAGTAGCCAGCAGGTATGCATCCAGTATTGAAAATCATTCTTAGTGACTACATGATTAGATGCTGTAGATGGAAACCACTATTTGTGGTTTAGTCAGCGCATATTTTGATTAGAATATTGGCATTCTTTAGGAGTTTCTGACGTTCATGGGCACTATCTACTTTTATTATTATTATTGTTTTTCACATTTTCCTCTTAGATAAGAAACTGTTGCCATGTTATGCGTATCCTAATCTGGTCCTTACCCTGACTGCTTCTGGCTAACTTCTAATCTGTAAGGGTCTGAACTGTTATAGTTTTAAATTTGCCAATTTCATAATAAGAAAATACTTCTGTTTTATTCTTAGAAGTATGAATCTGCAAAAATATTATATTTCTTAGTTCTTAAATTATTACTGTTATTATTATTTGTTTTCCACAACAACTATCTCCTTTCCAGCCATGATATTTAATCTTACAAATATATTTTTACTGTATCTGTTTTCCTTCATTCTTTTTGGTTCTTGCTGGGGAAGGTGATTTATATTTAGTGGGCTTAAATCTTATCATATAAAATTGCCTCAGGCATTTAATTCCTTTGCTGTTCTTCAAGTCTGCTGTAATTTTGCCATGATTTTCTGGTAATATGCCCAGACTGAATACTGTTCCAGAGGCAACTATGAAAATGCAGTATTCTAGGTACCCAAACACTGTCATGTATAGCATTTGATATGTACAGCCTAGCCCAGCAAGGACTTTCTTCACACCAACAAATTATCCTTTCTCAACTCTTGATTTTTTTTTTTTGTTGTTGCTCTGAGACTTTCTTCCTATTCAACAACTGTTTCAAATTATTTTTCCCAATCTAATCCAATTTTGTTATTTTCAGATTATGTTTTGAAAGTGTGTCTCACTGGTTTAAGTTTACCTCTGAACTGGTATTATTTGTGCTTGTGTATTTCTTCAGCATATTATTTATTGAATCTGCTAGGTCATTACTGAGGAAGCTGAGTACTAGGAGTAAGAAAGATATGTGTATTGCTCAAGAATGTATCACTGTGCAATACACACCATATCTTAAAACTCCCTTGAATGTAGATCATTAACATTTTATTCCCTTATGAACCCATGTAACTGTGAATGAATTCTGTGATGGTGGTATTAAATCACTCACAAAAATAGGAATGTTTTAATTCATTAGGTGGCTTTATTTTTCTGTTCCCTGTTCCCTTCTGAATAACTGTGAAATTCAGTCAGAAAATTTACGACAGAACTCGATGACTTTTTCCTTTGCCATGGGTTGACACTTTTATTTTAATCTAACTCTTGATACAGCTTACTCACATGTAGGCTACTAGGCTGGTTTAGACATTAAAATGACTATATGTATTCTATAGGCCTAATTCCATAAAGTAAGCAAGCATATCCTTGCATTATTCTTAGGGGAAAACAAACAAAACCATGAAAATTCTCCTGCTTGATCCAGTTTTGTCTGATCCTTTTCAGGGCTCAAAGTAGTTCTGTTTTCAACATACCATTTCAATTCTCATCATTGAAAGTGCATATGTGAATAAAGCTTCTCAAGATAAGACTGTTAGGTCTTAGTTATGGATAAGTCACAGTAATTAGGAGTAATGTGCTGTATGAGTTTATACTTGGATAGTTTCTGACTTGTGAGAACAATCAGGTATCCTCCTTCCATCTGTAAGCCCTCAAAGTGCTAATCTTCAGCCTTTAGCAAGACTGCACAAAAACACTGGTGTTATTAAACTGAAATATCAACTCAGGAAAGCAACACAACCTATAGAATGCATTCCAAGTGCAGCGTTTTGATTTTGTCTGAACATGTGAATGTGTTTAGTGTATTATCACTGAGGCAGAGATAGTGACCTTTTCTTTGATGAGCGCAAATAATTTGTCAAGCAATTAATAACGCAGATTTGACATTTATTCCTGTAATTAATGCTATATTTGAATGAGCGTGTTCAGTGAAGACAAACTGTTTCAAGTAAACGTCAATGTATAATTTTCTAAACTTTACATAGTTCTGTATATAAAATATATATGCGTATATATCAGTATTTTGATCACTTCCTTTTAATAAATAAACCATTACTTGTTGATGTGGTACCACACTGATACCAGCTAGCCAGGTTGGAGCACTCAAAGAACATTTTTCCTGTGTGCTTAAATACTAAGCGTAAGATTTGTCATTGTTAGTTAGAACGCCAACAAGTGAATCAAGAACTTAAAGTCTGTGTTCGGTTATAGGTTCCAGTGGCTCTTTAATGTTCAGTTCCTTCTGACTGAGTCAGACCCTTCCCCTTTTTTGTTCCCTTCATCATCTCACCTGAGTGCAAATATTCCTTTCTGTTTCTTTTTTGTTTACTCCTGCTTTCACTCACCTCTTATTTTCATTAGTAGTTCCTGTACACTTTTACCTATCCATTAGAATGTTT
The DNA here is from genome assembly GCA_036925125.1 of Oreortyx pictus. Lineage (NCBI taxonomy): Eukaryota > Metazoa > Chordata > Aves > Galliformes > Odontophoridae > Oreortyx > Oreortyx pictus. The sequence goes on along the minus strand of JAUPFR010000005.1, from coordinate 67,326,696 downwards.
TCTTCTGTATTACACGTAGACAAGAAAAAAACTCTGAGGTAACAGCTGTGGTACAGCTACAGCTTGCTTTCAGTTTCTAGGTCTGTTTCCATAGCTTCCTTTGACTTCTAGCAAATGGAACTTGAGGAAGAAAAAAATCCCTGTGTGTTCTACAATGGCTATGAGGCATGCTTGCCTGATCATATGATTCAATCACCATGGAAGTTATGTTGACAATTTTAATCTGGATTTATGAATCAGGTAAATATGGAGGATTTATTGTCAGAGTTAAAGATGTATCACTGTAGATAGAGAGGGAAATCCTTCATTCCCGCTAAGATTTCAAGTGAGTGAAGGTGCTTTGTGTTTATGGGAAATAAGCACCCCAGAAACTGTAGGAAAACTGTAAACTTAAAAATGGTGGATTTTGTATAAACTACATTAAACATCTCATAGTCATACAATTTTTATTAAATTTACTATAAAAATGACTCTTTGCAAACACTACAGAGCCCAAATACTTAAATTTTGAGACATTTGCAAAATGGGACGTGTAATGGAAAATACTAATAATTGTACAAAGAATGACTGAAATTGCAGCCACCCTTCAGCGACATAGTGATGGCAATAATATTTATCTATTATATGGCAATGTCCGTTTTGAAAGTAGTGCACTTAGTTAATAGAATTGGTTGGAGAGAAAATGACTCTGGTCTAAATCTCTCCCATTGCTTTGCATTTTCTCAGAATTGCGTGAGGAATCCTTCACAAGGGAGAAGAGCTTTGAGCGCTCCTGTGGAAAGAGCCAACTTATCATCCTTTATGTATTTGAAATACAAGTAAAAAGATAACAAAAACTTGGGAATGTTTACCAAAAAAGTGGAAACTGGAAGATACCTGATGTTCTAACATTGTGTCTTTCTAACTAGTAGGACAGATAATTCACTGTAAGTATTTTATAGAATAAAATTGTAATTCAGTGCTCTACAAGGTAAAGGCAATTTTAATTTGCACTGCCTTGTACTAGTCTGACAAATTACTTAATGTCTCTGACTATTCAAAGTCATGGCACTCTGAAACATCTTTAAAAATAGACCTATTTATATAACTGAGACAAAAATGGGGAGACGGACCCTCATGAGATCACCACAACCTTTAGAGACAGTCTCTCAGGGAGAACCAGCCTTCTTGCTGCTTCCTGTAGTTTTGTAGTTCAGTAGCAAGGGATTCTTTCAGCTTTCTTCATTGATGCTCAAGAATTTCAGTAATTAAGTAAGAATGAGATGAAATGTGTGTGCAGTAAAGGACTGTAAACACTGCTATGTGTTTTGACGAACACTCTTACACTTTGTTTGTAGCACTGATTCATTTGCATCATATACTAAGTGGAAATGAGCAAGATGTAAAATTAATCCACCCTTGTAACTATCTGAAGAGAGTAATTGTCTAATGCTTACAAGCTGTTTCTAGAATAGATCCTTCCCAAGCTACATTAAATTTTATTGCATCTGTATTTGAGTCTCAAATTACAGTGGATCGCATCCTTTATCAATGTAAACAAAGCAGCTGCACAAAAGTCAGTGGAGTTACACCAGACTTCTCTTATGGGAGCGGTACCCCCAAAGTATGCAGGCCTCCAATGCAAATTTGACATTACAGAAATTTAATAATGATATCTGTGTGCCTATCCTGAGAAATTAGTGCGTGGGAAATGTATTGTGTCTGTTCAGTCATATTCAGTTCCCACATCAGAGGTACTCGGACTGTGGAGACATGGAAGAAAGTCACTAACAAACAAGGAGAAGCTTAAGAATAGGCAGGAGAAAATGTTCAGATTTGTCAGCGGTCTGTATGATTAGTAGACACGTTGTTTCCTGTAGTGTGTTTTAAGACTTCTAAGGAATGGAGAATGTAAAATTAGCAAATCAGAAGATAAACAGAGTTGAAAAAGTCAAAGTAGATGACTTGCCTTTCTTTGGTGGTTGTTGGGTTTTACTGTGTGAGTTTTTTTGTTGTTGCAGTTCTTTGGTTTATTGGTTGGGTGTTGTTTGTTTTGTTTGCTTTGGATTTTTATTTTTATTTCTTTTGCTGTGGGGTAAAGTCTTTGCAATTACAGCAACTTTGCCCATACTAGACTGTGTAGTTCCTCTGTACTCCTAGGAATGGAGCAAGTACTGGCCGTAGGTCCTAGCTTGTCTCACCAGTGAGGTCTCTCTTGGTCTTCATGAATCCATTGTTGATATCAGACTCTGACTGATATATTACTGAAGACATCTTGGTCTCTTTCTGAGGAGATGTATGCTGAATGTAATTAAATCTAGAAGAATCTTTTGTGCATCTCCTCAGACTTAAGAAGCAACATAACTTTGAGATAGCTCAAAGGTTGCTTTGGATAATAAATTCTCAAGTGCACATCAGCAGTAATTCTGTATAGTTTCAGGTGGGCGAGTCAAACAAACCCTGATGAAGAAGCGTTGTCAGTGAAAATAAATCTTCATTTGAGAGTGAAAAATTTGAACATTTTAAATACAGATTCTTTTCTAATTTCCTGCAGGGCATGAGAAATGTAGTGCTGACAAGTGAGAAGGAGGAAGCGAAGCGTGCTGACTGGGTGGGAGGAATGGGAAATTATCCCACTTTTGGCAGCAGTATTTCTTTAGATTGACTTAAGTAGTTCATGAAACTGCCTCCTTGCCCTTTTTCCAGCCCTTTCTTGTGACTCCATGCTATAGTTGCTTAAAGCTAATAAGAATAAAAACAAACAACAACAGCGACAACAAAAAGACAACCAGCCAAACTTTCTCTCCCTTTTCTCCTTTTTCTTTGTTATTATTATTTTTTTAATTTTTTTTTTTTTTTAAGGAAACAATGCTAAGTGTTTCTATGAAGGATTCTGTTGGAGTGCTAGGGGCAAATCAAGGTTCTGGCTATGTAAAGGTGGATTTGGGAGATATCACACTTTCTGAGAAGTGGATGATTGGAGGGAATATAATACTCTCAGCAATGTCTTTCAGATCTGTAATGTAGCTCACTCAAAGCATTTTTTTTTTTTTTTTTTGCAAGAAGTTAGCTAAGTATGAAGGTCTTGATTTTCTGGGTTGCTCTCCCTTTGATTACTTGGAGAACATTACAAACCTGTTTTTCAGTACTTAGGTAAATATTTCAAGAACTCATGAGAGCCTGAATGTACTAATCACGTTGTATTTCAGAACTGAAACATGAATACTAATACTCTGTAACTCATTTGTATTCAGAAATGAGGCATGAAAGAAAGATTTATGGCAATCTAAGCTTTTGTCTTACACTTTCTCCCCGCATTGATGCTTTCATATATTCAGTAGTGCATTTTGTAGTCAAATGAATCTCAAAGAGATGCATGAACAACATATGAGCTTAACATTCAGTAAATACCTACAGTTTTAGCTTCTGTTGGAATAACAAATGGAAAGGTATGAAGACTTCAGCCAAGCATTTACCAACTACCTGGCATTGTTTGCAGTGTGTTTTTTGATCTCAGAGATGTGCTCAAAAAATAAAAGATCTTGAAGTTTGTTTTCTAAAATGCTTTGAACTCAGGTTTGTGATTAAGAAATAGAATCCTGGAAAATTTCATTTATGTTGTCATAGATGATGTTGACTGAACTGGTGTCTGGAAGTCAATGTTTAGGAGATTTGCCAGAGGATAGGTTATCATTCTCATGCTTCTGTGACCTTGGTTTTATTTCTGGCTTTGCTACCACGCTGTTGAAAGGTGCAGGTGTATAACTGGAGAGATACAATTTCTGGGAAGCTGTAATCCCAGAAGTTACTTCCATCTATGAGTTTTTAGGATTTAGTCTCCAGCATCAGCATTGTGTTTAAAATTTTGTATGTGGTTCAAACATCTAGACCTGAACTCTGTATCCATACTGTGTTTCTGTATGGCTTTCCCTCATTGTAAATTGAAAGAAATTATACCTGTTTCCTCTGTGAAGTGCTATAAAATCTTCTGATGAAAGGTAGTACTTAGGATTTGTCCCCAGGGCTGGATCTCTGCAGAAACATGTTCCCTGTGAGGAAGAGTATTAAGCTTAGTGGTATTCATTTATCCCGTATAAATGTGATTTCTATGAAGGAATCAAAAGGAACTTGCATTAGGATTGAGCTTTTCTTAGCCCGTGAAACACTTAAGGAAAAAAAAAAATTCATTCTTTCATTTTCTTTCATTTCTTAGGAATTGTAACACTGTAGGCAGTGGCTTAGTACATTGCCTTCTCTAATTCTTCTATTATTGTGAATTATCTTCTGCTGACAGCTTACAACCTATTATTACAATAAAATCTTCCTGCTTTTGTTACATCAAATAGGAATTTGAAGCATTATTCACAGATGTACTCCTCTAAATGTGTATGGGTGTGTGTGTATATATACGTTTATTTTTGGTGATCACTTTATTATTTGACACTACAGTAACTGTAAGGTAACTTCTATTTTGGATGTTCTGGAAGTACTAGTAGTGGTAGTTTATGAGAAACCACAAGAATAAATCTGCAAAAAGAAAATATTTCAAAATCATAAGTTGCTTATAAGATTTTAATGTTGTTTAATCCCCAACAGAAGTCTGAGTGTAAATCAGAATTCTTTTTCTTTTCCATTTTGGAAGTTGATATTTTCAAGACCTCGCTGGCCTTCCTTGGCCTTACAGAGGATTATTTGCATGTCCCAACACAGTGGCTGTGAAATGACAGCCATGGCAGAACAAGTGCTTATGAGGAAACCATGTGGGTAGCCATCTGATGTGATTTGTAATCCAGTACTTCTGATATCTGATTATTTGTGGAGGAGCTGAAACTATTTCTGTCGAGGCTCTGTGACGGATCAGAGAACTTCTTTCCTTGGACTTCACTGAAACTAACCTAGTATCTGAGTTAATTGCCTATTGAAGGAAATAAATTGCTTAATTTGTTTTAATAGGTCTATAAACCATGTCAGAATTTATCAGAGAGAGTTGTTAATAACTATTAGCCTGATGCAAAGGGACTGTGCTTCGTTTTCCGTTTGAATACTGAACCTATTCAGTTGCAGCCATTTCACAGCCTACTGGAAATCCAAAGCCATAACATTAACCAATAGAGTGTAAGACAAAATCAGTCCAAGTTGATTTGGTATACAGTTAGGTCCTTTGGATTGGAACGGTTCAAGATTGTTTTAGAGCATTCCTGAAGACTTGGAACCAAAGAACGTGCTATAACATAGATCATCCCAACTATTATCTTTTGGTAGATACTGGTATGAGGTTTAGATATCGTGTTCATAATGGGGTATGGGACTTGAGCTTGTGCTGAACTCCACATCCAGGATTTGGCTTCAGCATGTTCTATATCTGTAATCAGTGACCGACTACCTCATGATCTCAGGTGGAGAGAATGATGAACAGTTCTCCTCCAAGGGGAAAGTAATTTAGAAGGAACAGCATGGCAGCCTTGTCTGTGCCGGAAGCAGCTTTATTTGGAGATCTGTTCAAGACTGTAAATATGACTCTGTCAGGACCTGTGGAAGCATCACTATATTCAACTCCAATACCCAGTCCTTTACTTGAACACTACATTACCTAACAGCAGATGTGTGTGTACAACAGCAAACACACCTGCCTTAAAAGAAAAATACTACTGAAGTATGTTATTCCATTACACACATCTTCTGATGAGGATGTGTGTGCAAAAAGATGCCTGTCGCATCATTTTCAATGCTCAGTGCGCATCCTGAAAGGTAAACTGACAGTTTTCTGATGGGCTTAGGATAAATTGATATAGCAAAATAAAGAAAAAAAAAAAAAAAAGAAAGAAAGAAACATCCCTTAGAAACATTACAGGAGCAGCTTGTTTTCAATAATAAATTGCCAATTATCTCTAAGTTGTGGGCAAATTGTTAACGATTTTAATAATGTTAAAGTAGTTATAAAAAAAAGTACATGCTTTTTCTGATAAAAGATATTACATGCAAAATGTCGTCGTCTTCCCACATGTACTATATGATTTCAGTTGTAGGGCTGAATTTAAGCCTAGTGTTCTACCATCTGTCTTTCAAAACACTGTAGTGTATTAATGATATTTTTTTCCTCAGTCTCTCATTGTAAACAAAATCTGTTGTTGGTTCTTGCTTGAGTACTTTTTCCTAAGCCTTTACAATATGTCTTGGGATTACAGTCAGCCTGAAATATGCTTTCACTGCATGGTGAGCTAACGATCAGAGCTGATGAAATTCAAAATGATGTTCCTGCAGCACACCTGCTAATGTGTACTGTAGGATATTTGAATGCAGTAGGGTTTTGTATACCGTCTATTTTAGTGAACTACTATACTAACTTGAAGAGATAACATCAAGGATAAGAAATCTAAAGTTTAGTTTATTCTGTAGTGATATTTGCTTCTGGGATTTCAAGGACAATCTGTTTCAATCTTGGTTTGCAATATTAATACTTACGGTACATAACTTTTTGAAGAATTGAAAGGCGAATACTATATATTGACAGAAAATAAAATTTAAACATATAAATTTAAATCAACTGCTGTTGCATGTTCCTTCAAAGGAAGGAATAAATGGGGTAGATTTGGTAGTGTAGATGTGACATTGAGGGATGTAGTTTAGTGGGCTTGGGTGATGGGTTGATGGGAGGTCTTAAATGATCTTAGTGTCTTTTCTAATGTTATTCTTTATAGAAACCGTTGTGAGCCAGGTTGTGGGTATGCAAAATGTCTCAGTAAGGAAATAGAGAGATAAACTGATTGTCTCATTGTCTCAGAGGCGTTTGGAGTTCCCTGTTGCAATTATACTTAACATTAAAATATCTTTAAATATTTAATGCAAATATCTGTTGAAAGTCTAAGCTTTATTCTGTGTTAAAAAGTAAATGAAATAATACTGTGGACGTGCAACTTCAGCATGTAAACCTGTCACGTTTGAACTTCAGAGCTGTTTTCAGTTATGAATGTTCCTGCACTAGGTGGACAGATTGCAATGAGACAGCAAGTGGTTTTATGGGGAAAGCCACGCCTCTACTCATTGCCTCTTCCTCCAGGGGAGGGCTGGAGTGTACTGACTCTGTAAAAACTGGATTATAATGCAGTCACCTGGAATACTAAAGGAGATTATAATGATCTGTGCAGAGTAAAAGAAATGGAGAATGGCAACCTCTAGTTCATAACCTGCCAGCTGGGGGAGCTAAAAGATACGAGATTGGGGAAGAATGGGATGTGCTAGGTCAGCATGCTTTGCTCAGTCTCTATACCTGAAAGTAAAAGAATCCTAAGGAAGGGGTTATCTTTTTGTTGTCCCTTGTTGAGTTTTTAATTTTGGAATCTACTGTAGCAATGTATTGCTTAAATGTAAATAATTTTACAAATTATTAAATTTGTTTATCCTTCTGGGAGGTACAGTAATTAATTCATCAAAACCATCAGCTTAAAATTAAAAAATAATTTTTAGTGTTCTTCTTCCTTTTAACTTTTATTTAGGGAAGGGAATTAGAGGCAAACTTCTTTCATTTTCTTTAATATCCATTCCAGGCAATGCAGTCAGACATGTATTGTCCCTGTTTAAATCCACCATGAAGCTTAAATTCCTCTGAGGGAATCAAGAGCTGCTCCTGTTATTTAGTTTTTATACACTTTGAGCAAATTATGTTATAAAGATGGGATATTGTAAGATGCATCTATTCAGATGTGGCTTAATAACATTCATTTCCAGTAGCTTATGTAATCCAAAACATTTTAGTATTGATTTTAAAATCACAAACGTGCATCCAGCTTGACAATCAAGTATACACAGAAATCTATGTACTCAAACTTCCATGTGTAAGATTATATTAATATAACTTTAATGCACATGGTATGGTGTGATTCTTGACTGACTACTGGAATTGCTGAGATTTACAGGCTATGTTAGACCTTAATATACATAATGTCTATAACACTCTTTCTGGTGAACATTTCATTCCAGCAAAACTTTATCTGAAAGTGTATGCAGGCAGAAGAGAGATATAAAATTCAGTTTATGTATAAAATGAACGCATGGTATCTTCATTCGTGCAAGTGATGTATAGGACAAAGATTAACATCTTCTGGATTTTGCCTGCCTTAGCCACGTGGCAGTCCCAACTCCTCTTTGGGGGAATAGCCACACTTCAATTTCCCTGCTGTGAAAAAATCCTGGATCCTTCCCTTTTAGTGTCAAAAAATGTTCACAAATCTCATTTTCTGAATGTAGGAAAGTTAAATGGCTGCTCAATATGAGGTTACTATGACTTCCTGACTTAGAGACTATTCGTAATATTTAGAAAGCTTTAAAATTATGTAAAGATTTAAATTTATTTAAAAAATCATACCAAATTTATTGGTGTGTTCGTAAGAAAAATCCGAAGTTCTGTTTTTTTCCTTTTTAAACTAAACTTTCCTTATAATCTTGAAAATTAATGAGGCTCTTATGTTGATACTCAAACAGTGACTTTCCTATGTATTTTAGCCGCTAAAAGTAGCTTTAATAATGAGTTTGTTTGTCCCATTAAGCTTTTGTTTTGCTCTTGCTCTTGAACTGTCATCACAGTTTCCTTGTTCTTGAGCAACAGTGCTGCAACAGAGCTTAAAAGAGACTTTACTACTTACACAGCAATACTGTGACTTAAAAATAGGCGTTTTTGAGAATGAGTGTAAGATTTATGATGCTCAAAGGTGAAACCTCAACTACACGTAGTAACCATTCTTAGACTGAAACTTGAAGAGGAGTGTGGATTTCATCTGTTTGTCCTTCTCTGAAATCCTAGTTTTAGATCCCTAGTATCTAAGCTAAATTTAACCTCTTAGTTTAAAGCGACTTAATGTAGAGGTTAACTTTCCTGCCTTTCCTATCTCTTCTGAGAACCTTGTAGGCCTCAATCACAGTTATTTCATCTGTTCCTTTCATCCCACCGTGTTTCTGCAGTAACAGTTAGGTCATAGTTTTCTAATTACACCAGTTTCCCTCTTCCTTATTTCCTGTGCTGTGTACATTGTTGCAGAGGCAAATAATACACAAAACTACTAGTAGTAAATCTACTAAATATATTCAAGCAAGTGGGACATGGTGCAGCATTTTAATTCTGCTTTGCCAGTATGTAAAGGTGTGCTGCTGGTTCATACCCTTATCTTGCAACTAAAAATGTAGACCAGTTATTGTTGATTGGTTGGTTTATCCGTAAAATCTTCATGGTGTTTTGCTTAGCTGCATATAAACACATTTCATATTGGTGTTCAAATGAAGGTGGAAAGGATAGAAGCAGGCATTTCTTGGCTCTCTGGTTTGATTACTCCATGTATTGTCATGCATATGCAGGTGGCAAAATGTGGATGCAGGGCAATAACCGTTATGTTCATTTACTTTGCTGTTTGGGAAGCACAGATGTTAACTATATAATAACAAGGTGGTTCTTACTGTAACAGCCCTTCTGTTAGGTCTTCCTCCTACAAAACCCCTGCTGTTTTGTTGTAAGACACTTAATGCTGGGAGCTTCTAACAAGCATATAGAATAACAGACCAACCCCAGCTCTTTAAGGGTCTTGCTTCATCTATTTTTTATAGTTCGATGAATTACTATTTGTTCCTTTAATGATCGAATACTCAGTTTGAGCATATGTTAGTAATGCAACTCTTTTTACTCGTGTACCTTAAATGATGTCAATATACTTAATACAGTTGGATCAGTGCTTCTTACAACTGTAACTGAGTGGATAAAAGAGTTTGGGTCCTAGGATACAAGCAGCAAACTGAAGCTGAGCAGTGCAGCAAAGTTCAGAGCTCAAGGGCAGATTTTTTTGCAAAAATACATAGGAATTTGCGTTTTTGTAATGTCTCTGATCATTGAACATTCCCTGTCATTGAGTTATGAGGTCCATAGGGCATCTCAGAATTCTCAGTGATACTACTAACCTTGTAGTTACATCTGCTTAAAATTAAGAAGGAAGAAAACAAATCCACCTGGAGTTACCTGAAAGATGATTTATCTTGTAAGATACGTAGCTCCAAAGTTGCTGAGCCATGAATGACTCAACTTCAATTATAGATAACTGTATGCAGGAATAAAAGTCTCAACTCTGAGAAATGCTTCAATAGGTTTAGCATTCAGCAGCTTGCTTAACATCATCCATCAGCACTGCAGCCTCTCCCTTGCTATAATGTGCTTGGTACACCAACTTGCAACTTGAATACCAATTGAAAGTCAAGGGCCCAGTTTTAGCCACCAAAGCTATTTATTGGATTACTTCAAGCCATGAGAGACCCTCCCTTCATGATTGTGGCTTCCCATAAAAGCAGCATTCCTATGGCACAGTGAAACTGCTCTGTACCCTTGAAAGCAGCCTTAAAGCCCAAAGTCATTCAGTGCACTGCTGTGTGAGGAAAATGTGGAGAAGGACACTACTGCAATCAGCTTTGTTAAAGAGAGGTCTCACAGTGTAATTCACAAGCCATTCAGATAGCAGAGTAATTTGCATGGCATAAGCGTTTATCTGGTTTTCCCTAAAGTTTTAGAGGTATCTTATCCATCTGTTAGCTCATTCTAGCAGCACTGCTTTCACTTTACTGCCTTACAAGTAAAAATCATAGAGTTTGTATCCTTGTGCCTATTGTTGATCCTCTTGAGAGCTGGGATTGTTAGATTTAGCGCTAAAACCCCTAAAGATGTCTGATTGTTTAATTATCATTATTACTTTGCAATACATCTAGAACGTAAGCTAGTTCTTACAAATCTCAGTCAACTAGGAATGTTGACTTTGTTTCTCCATATGTCATAAGGATGTGCAGTTTATGGTGAGTTACCAGCACCGCTATTGTCAAGATGTAATCAGTTCAGAAGGTTTGCTGAGTCTTCATGATGGCACAGTCTCACTGAACCTAGTGAAAACAAATCAAACAAAGAGGAAAAATATATATTTAAAAAAATCCAACAAAACAAACATCAAAATAAACAAGTATTTTCTTGCAGCTGAGAGTAAAATGTTTTTCTGTTTATTTCCTGTATCTTTGCAACACACTGCTCTCTAGAGTAATTGATACAATTTTCAGACAGAAATGGCAGTTCTTAAAGAGAAAATCACATCTTTTTTTTTTATTGCCTCACCTGTTTGTATGTTTTCAGCGTCTCTGCAGGCCCGTGGTGACACTGAAATTATTTTTTTCCTTAAATAAAATGTCAGCAGTTGACAATCTCTGATACAATGGTACCATTTTATAGTTCTACAGCTCTAAGTATAGAGGAGAGATTACTACTCCCTTTTGACAGAGTTGAAGTAATAAGTCAGATATGGGATACCCATAGCTAAAAGTAATTTCTGAGAGGTAGGAATGTCGAGACAATTTTTGGTAATAAACATTCCATGACCAGACATGCAATCCAGTTACCGAAATGACTGCTGCTTAAATGTATATTTGACTGCTATGCCAAAATGACATTCGCATACGTGTGGTTTTTAGTAACAGTTGTACTCTTCAACGCACTGTGGACGTTAAACAGCCTTGTGTGCATGGTATACCTCCTGGTACTATTGGTGTTTTTACTAAAAATACTGTCTTTCACTCTTGAGTTTAGCCTGCAGGCTGTGGCATGTAACTGATCATTCACTGGTGGGTGACTTGCTAATGCTCTACTTGAGCACTGCCATTTTGTCTTAGCCAATAAATATTTTCTTATCCCTTTTGTCCATGCCAAGGGCACTAGGCTGAAGCCTTATACTTTAAGCAAAGTGATATAGTAGATTGCTTTGTTGCTGTTTTTGTATTATTACTTTGTTTTTCTCAGTTACCAAGTGTCAACGGTTTACCGGGCTGGATCGGCCCGGTTCCGTGACGATTGGTGTGGGGGACCCACAGACCCACACCCCGGGGAAGGGGGAAAGGGAAAAGGAAAAAAGGGAAATGGGCCTAGAAACAAAACAGCGGCAACGATCTGAGGAGGAAAGCTAATTTACTAAATAAGATATCAGAAAGCAAAATAACACAATATAATACAATATAATTGGAATTGAAGCTAATAAATCAAATAAAATGAGCAAGAGAGAGTGTCCGATAAACCGAAGGCCTTACGCTAACGCTGAAGGCGATACGGCAGCGAGCACCCACTGCTGAGTCGATCCTGAAGGAAAAAAGAAAGTGTCCCGTGATCGCAGAGGGTTTTTATCTTTTCCCTCTGAGCGGAAAATACGTAAAAATGCAAAGCATCGCAAAGTCTTCTGGGGAATATAGTTCTTCTCTTCTGAGACAGGTATACCCAGAAAATATCAATGATCTATGGAGTTGGAGTATTAACTCTTTAACTCTTAATGCACTACATGTTGTTATGATGTGGAATACCAATACCAAAAATCATAAAACCATGACACCAAGTATCATACCAGCTTGTGATATTGGCCAAAGTAGCTTTTTGTATTTGTGTGTTTTCTCACATTGCATTATTTCTGTTTTATGACACTCTTCTGATAGACTCTCGAGTTCTCTGTCACAACTTGTTTTGGAAAATTACAATGCTTGGGTGAAAGATCATGCTGTGCTCTTCAAAAATCTGTATTCTGTTTGTCGTTTTTCTGACAGTATCTCTGTTCCAAGAGTAGTAGGAAGGTGATTACTTTTGGTTCAAGGTTGTTGTAGGTGATTCAAAATGTGCCTACCCCCCCCCCCTTTTTTTTTTTTTGTAGTTGTGTTGTTTATTAAATCCATAGAAACTGATATTTTAAAACGTTCAGCTGTTCTCTGCCAACAGCATTTTAATCAAGCTACATACTTGTGCCTTTGTTTGGTGCCCATCTCTGCAGACTGTAGCATTAGCTATGTCATCTATATTTACCTTTTAGTTCCAGGAGTTTAACTCTGGAACTGTACTTAAGGGATGATTTTGATGGGCTACAAAGATGATCAAAATCTGAAACTGCTTCCACGTACCCTCTGTCTGGAAAGACCCTTGGCAGAATAAAGTGATGTTGAAACTAAGACCTCTGCTGTCCCTGTGTTTCCTTCTAGGTTCATCACCTTTGCTTTGCTCATGAGGAATTCAAAACAATAGAGCCTATTAGTAGACAAGAGGGAGACTATTGCATAAGAGAGGCTGGGCTTGTAGAAAGCAATTTTGAAGTACATACATACATACAGTTCAACTTCGTGTATTTTATGATGCTTTGCTTCTTTCCAAATGTGCTTGGTGTTTAAGGGGCAGTTGAAGTCTTAGATTGTTGTGTGGAAAAAGTGTTTACTTCCTTTTAATATCTAACTAAGCAGAGTGCTCTTCTAGGAGAACTAGCTGTTGTTTACAGGAAGACATTGAAATTTGCTCCCACTGAAATTAACGTGAGCCACACCTACACAAAATCCTTCAGCCATCTGCCATGAGTCAATAAATCCTTTTTTTAATTTCCACTAATTCCGATAAAAAAAAAAAAAAGGAAATCCACCCATCTGTTTAATATAAGCATTGTGTCCACAGGGAAAGCAAATAAAGGCTTGATCACACCTCGCTTTAGGAATGGGAGATAGGTAGGATGGTGATCCAGAACAATTGAAGTCATTTGAGGAATTGTTCAGTGTATATTGCTGAGAGGGTCTTTGCATGTTAATTCATTAAGTAATTGAGGAGTAAAATATTATGATACTTGATCAGTTTGGTACTAATACATGAGTGTGAGGTCTTTGTTGCTTTTAACACGATTAATTCTACTGTGGTGAGTAAAACTATTTCTGTGACAACACTGACAAGGAAAATTTAGTGTTTGAAACATGAAATGGGCAAGGGGAAAAGGTGTGCAATCATATTGTTTCAGTTTGCCTTTGAGATGTAAATTCTTCTGAAAAGACAAAACTCAAATTTGCTGGTGACTTTTTAGCTTTGAATAATAATCATGAAAGTAAATTTGACCTGATTTTAATGTTGTATGGCAAAAGAACTGTAATAGAAGCCACATGTCTTTTGAAAGCTGTTATTAAAGCAGTCATTGTTGATGACCAAATATTTTGCAGATATATATACACCACAAAGTTGGTTAGTGCCAAGAGAAGAGTGTTGACTTTTACATTTGACTTTTCACAACCTGCTTTGTAGCAAAGCTGTGATACAGTATTGTACAGCAAGAATTGTAGTATACACATACTTTACGAATAGTCCACATCTTTCTTTCTCTTCCCTTACTCACTGAAAACGTTTATTAAAGGTAATGTAATTTCTGAATAAGATCTTCCTTCAGCTTTCTTTGCTTGTTCTCACTACTGTGATTTTCTTTTTGCATATTTAGTGTATCATAGAGGATAAAAATGGAAGAACAGATTTGTCAATTTGACATTCACAGCTCCAGAATTACTTGTTCATAACATGCAGGGTACACGTGGACTTGTAGCTTGACTCTTGAAGATTTATTTAAATTGTACTCAGGAGTTCCTTAGACCTGTCAGATGGCTTGATATCCATTTGTAGTCAGAATGACTGCTCTTAACCTAAAATAGGCCAGGAATTGTGGCTTATGATCAAGTGCTCCTGCTTGTGTACCAAAAGGGTTGAACTGAACTGATGAATGGATAAGAATCCTTTGGCTGCAGCTTTGTCAGTACCCATGCCATGACTGTCACTGTCTGGTCTCCTGGAGGAATGTGTTTTGATATGGTATTTCCCTTCTCTCATCCCTCTTCACGCTAAAATCTTTTGTCAAATACATTTTCTTCAGCTTCTTGATGCCCTCTGGAAAATATTCAGTATGTGAGATGGAGTTTGCCAAAATGGTTTGGAGAAATCTCTGACAACTGGACACTTAGTCAGACTCATAAAAGATCAGCTTTACCCATTGGGAGCACAGACCCTGAAAACGGACTGCTATTCTTTTCTTTTTGTCATGTGCTGATTTACTTAACTACGGAATTAAGGTCATTGAGGTGGCATCCTCTCCTTCATGATATAATTTCTCAATTACCTGGAATAGGTTAGAGTTGAAGGGGTTTTTCTTTCTGGTGATGTGTAGCATATACAAATGAATTTAAAAGATTCTTCAAGATAATTAAAAATGTTTTGCAAACTTTTAAGCTGAGAAGTTAATTGAAGAACTGAATGACTGCTGAGACAAATAAGTACTTTGGCATGAGTGACCTCTTTATGTCTCTACTCTTGTGATTTAGGTTATTCTTGAAGTTAAAAGGACCTTCTCAAAGAAGCTCTTTCACATCCACATCTCTTGGGAATAAATGTAAGGGACTATATTTGTCCCAGATAATAAGTTATTTAGTATGCATTATAAGTACTTCATAACCAGTTCCTACCTTCAGTAATATGTCACTTTGCATTACTGGCACTTTCTTCAGAAGGACTTGTAATCCTTGCAGACGTATATTGAGTGCTAGATGTCTAGCAGTCCAATTTTTTGACTA
The DNA here is from genome assembly GCA_036925125.1 of Oreortyx pictus. Lineage (NCBI taxonomy): Eukaryota > Metazoa > Chordata > Aves > Galliformes > Odontophoridae > Oreortyx > Oreortyx pictus. The sequence continues at coordinate 67,311,315 of JAUPFR010000005.1, read as the reverse complement.
TTTGTCTTGGTGGACTTTTGAGGAATAACAGTTTGTACTGAAACCTCTCACCAATCAGAACTGCCTTGAAGGCTCATACCACATCTTAGCTGATTTACAAATGTAACTAGAAGATGCTTTCTCTGATATGTGTATCAGGGTTTCTGTCTGTTTCTGTTTACTTTGACCCAGCAGTGCACCCTTGCTGTATTAGCTGTGGTTGATAGGCTTAATGAAGATCTTGTTATTCAAAGGAAGGGCTCAGTAATTTTGAGTGTTCAGAGCTTTGCTTGAACTGAAGTTTTGAATTGTTATGCTGATGGTTCTTTAGAGATTTAAGCAAGCAATTTACCAAAAGATGTGTTTTTAATGAAGCATATTCTTATTATGCCTTTTCTGTGGGCCCCCAATCTTTTCCCAGCTAGAAATGGTAGAAATAAAGAGGGGTGGTGGAAAAGAGTTTAATTCTCAAGATGGTTTTGAATGTATCTTTGCATTGTAGTAGTTAATTTCAAGAAGAAACGGGAAATCCGGCTTGCTCAGTTGGACAGGCATCCTGATGGACTGATTCACAAACAAATTTAGTCTTGTCAAGCAAATTTAAGTCTGTGTCTTTGCGGAGAAAGTGATATAAATAGTATTACATATTGTTTTTGAATAATTGTCATTTCTTCCATAGTAATAAGGGACAAAATATCTTTAATTTCTTGGTTAATTTTTGACACAGCTTGAATAAATGTGTCCCACTTTGACAGAAGCCAATGTTGTAACTTAGTGTTAATCACTAGACATTTTATAAAGTGTGCTTAGAATTTCATCTCGAAACACATTATCAATATGAAATAAAATAGAACTCATTTTAATGTATATCTAAGTATATGTATAATATCTTCTACTGAAGGTTCAATGTCAAAAAGAAGGCTTAAAGGAAAGGAAAGCAAGTCTAAAAAAAAAAAAAGGAAAGAGTTTAATTGCAATTGGTGAAATGCTGAAGAGTTAACTTTTTAAAAACATCTTTCTACATCAAACCACAGATGAGGAATTAAGTCAGAAGGCTGTACATCAGGACAGGCTGTAACGTCTTTGAAACAATACTAGGTCAGCAAGCTTTTTGTGATTATGCAGAGAAAACTGTCTAAAACATTTATTTCTTTGTAGTGAAGCTAGAGTAAAATTTAATGATCTGCCCTCCCTAGCTAACTTTTTATGCGACTCTCTGTGAAAGGATGCTATGATCCAAATTTAATTTAGGGGTAGCTCATCAAAATATACTTGCATGCATCCCACAACTTTGCAAGACATGCTGCAACTGAAAAAGATCCCTGCACTGAGCTGATGGACGCTTAGCTTCTCTCTTAGGTTGATATACACAGAGATTAGCATGAGCAGAAATTCAGGTACAAGCATGTATGATGCTAAAGGATCATTAAAAGGATGCTGAATCTTTAGTGTGAATCCTTGACAGCAGGTATTAACAATTTATGTTTGTCACAATAATTTACATTTGACTCATCAACCTTGTGACTTGCCTTGCAATAATATTAAGAGTCATGAGATACCAGCAGCTGTCATGGCAACACTGAAAACCCTTCATGTATAGCCAAGGGAAATACTGGTGTAGATCTTCATAGTACACAGCTGTCTTGTCCTACATGACTTTTCTGTCTTTGTCAGTGGATTTGTTAAACGTGAGGAAATTGGAAGTAGAGAAACATTAAGGTAAATGGGCTGAGTTTTTGTCTCAGCTGTATGCAAGCTTTCTGATTTTGATAGAAGGATTTTGAAATTCCTTCTAACCAATAACTGATGAGATTAAAACTGATGTTAAAACCTAAAAGCACATACTTAAGCTTGTACTTTAGTACAGTTGAGAAAGAACCTGGAAGTGATATATGAAGCTGATGAGTTGTTAGCATGATCACAGGCTTATGTTGGTGCTAGACCAGTATGTTGAGGTAACACTCTGGTGTAGATTCAAAAGCAAATTACTTCCTTACTCGTTTGAGTTTCAATTTATGAATCTTGTTTTCATTGCTTTATTGCAAAACTAGTGTATTTCTTTCTTTCTGAAGAAAGAACGGAAACTGGAGAACAGATTAAAAAAAAAAAACAACAAAAAAACACCTGTCACGTTTAACCTATAGAACATTACTTGCCTCCTTCATAGACCAGTTAAATCAAGTTGCATCAAACTTTGTGACCTTGATTTCCTCTTAGCTCAGATTTCTCTGGATTGCTCTAGCTTGCACTGTAATCATACCTCAAAAATGAATGACCCTTTAAAACATGATGAACTTTTTTGCTGTGGCTCATAAGAACTCTTAGTACTTTCCTGATAGTGTGGGGTCCCAGGACTTGCCCGATCTTGCCTTGGTGTGAGCTGATTTTCCTTGTTTCCAGAATTGTCTAATGTTTCTAAGTTCTCTCAGTGGTATATATGGATGATCTTCACTTAACAAGCTATAGCCTCTTCTTCAACAGAGGCTGTTTTCAAACTTGATCTCCTTACCAGACGGAATAAGCAGGCTCTGATAGTGAAACATACATAGTAAGTTAACCCAAACGCCATATAAAATGAAAAGTTGCTGAGACTGAGAAGAACTTCTGACCATGTTGCTAGGATGCTCTTGACTCCTTATAAATGTCTCTCCTCTGCACTGTTCTTGAAGAAGATCACAACCTTCGAATGTAGAGGAAAAATGGAAAGATTAGCATCTTTCTGACATTTATATTATGCTCAAGCATTTTAAGGTAAATTTTGTCTGTGTTTCTGAGCTTTTTCTGAATTGCTTAAATTGGGATAATGCTGTTTAAAGTGTTCATTAGAATAAAAGTAAATACAAAGTTCCATGTATACAATAAATTTTTCTATAGTAAAAGTTTATCTGAAGATCTTCCTAAATTATCTTAGTAGTAAAAGCTAACTGTGCTAAAGCTGAAAAAAAGGAAGTTGTCAGGATGTTTGACTGAGGGGAAGAAATAGAAATGGAGATATAAAACTATCCCCTCTAGCTGCAGTGCCTTTTTAGCTTTTCTAAATTCCTCATTTTAGAGAAGAGTTTAGGAAAAGGAAGACTGTGATTTAATATAAATAAGTTCATCTTTTTCAATTTTTTTCATTTTTTTTTTTAAGCAATCTCTGATGTAAGCCGTCTAAGAAACAAAAGCAGAACTCAATAGGTTTGTGGCTAAGCTTGCATCCCGTCATTATTTCCCTCCTGGGTTTGGAATATGTTTGAATTTATGTTGTCCTTCCCAATGTAAGCTTAGGTGTTTCATAGCTTTCATAGTATCACTATAAATAGAGCAAAACAAAATTTGTCCAAGCCCTGTGGGAGAAAGACTAACTTCAATGGTTAGGTTAACTCTACTAGAGAAGAAAATAGAATGCTGCATTTAGCCTCCTTTCTCAGCCTTCATATTTAGCAATGTCTGTCTTTGAATCGTGATTATTTTTTTTTCTTTCACATTTTCTTTAATAACCTAGGAAGGACAATCAGACCAGGTTATCTTGTTCCTGTTGCATGCGAAATTTTATTGGTGAAACTGAAGGCTTTTTTTTTTTAACCCATGTTTATCCAGGGAATTTATATTAAAAATTACATGTTATGGATAATCCCCCTCAAACTGGGAATAATAGTTCACAAGTCTGTAAATGAGACCAGCACTCCTGAAGGACATTTCCAAATCTTAAGTTGGGAGAGTGAAGAATAAGGGTGAAAACCAATGAGCTCTAGTTTTTGGTTGGTTGGTTTGTTTGTTTGTTTTAAAGAAATGTGATATTGGAACTGTGAAGTGCTCTCTGAATCTGAAGTTTCTTTCAGACAAGCTTCGGTAATTTTGGTTATGCCTTTATTTGTTAGAGATGGAAATAAGATTGTGACTTTCGTACTTCATAGTGGCTTCATCGTGAAAAAGAGCTAAATGGACGAAGACCTTCAAATTGTTGTTCCTCATGTTATGTTTGAAACTGAACTGTGATCAGACGGTACCTGTAGTGACTTCCTCAGCCTGCGTATGGGAGTATATGTACTTGTATATATCTAAGTTTGTGGATAGATATGGTACAATATCATATTTTGGATTAATTTATTACTTTTGTTCTGTGGAATGCCATTTGTAATTGTGCAGAAAAGAATTTTGGTTAATTAGATGGTTCATACTTTGTTCAAAATGCATGTAGAATATTAAAAGTAGTCTTGCTGCATGTCTATTCAATTAAAAAAAATGAAGTGATTTATGCTTAAATCACTTGTGAAATTGATTGTGTGTAGTATTCTCCAGTGAAAAGTAGCTGTTTCTTCTGAAAGAGCTAAAATTTTTCCTTCAAAATTTCAACATCTTTAAGAAAACTGTGCTATATAGATACACTTTAGCTCAAAATCATAAATACTTAAGAATCCAATTGTTTATCAGGAGCTGGTGACTTCTTTTGTGCAGATAAGGTACTCCATGAATATTAATGAGTCCTGATACCTCTTTGAGATAAAGAATTAGTCTTTGTAGATGAAGATGCTAAGGCAAGGAGAGGTTAAAATGCCTGCTTCACCTGTTAAAGTGGTGAATAACTGGGAACAGAAATCAGATGGTATGACTTCATGTAATTTATTTAATTATAGTCTTTCTTTCCTTCTCTCTGTACGCAAGAGTTTTCCCCAGGGCTATGAAATGCAAAACCTTGAGCTTTGAATTTGGCTTTAAGGAGTGACTCTGAACTATTTCCTTAGTTGAATCTTTAATTTTCTGTTGTAAACAATAAGAATACTGATGGTATTGTATTGCTAAGTTTTCACAAACATCTTATTAGTTTTGATATGTATCTTATTCTCTGGCAAATTAAATAAGTTGTCAAATATGATATTTTTTTTCCTTATTATGGACAAATATCACTGTTCAAAACTGTCAAAGACTCAGTCTCTAATTTCCAGCTGTTTCCTAGGTAACAAGGATACAGATGCACAGCTGCTGTGTCAAATGGAGAAAAATCTAACAGCCAAAAACATTTCCACTTTCCTCCTATTTTGGAATTTAAATTAAGTAAATCATAGGACTAACACTGTTTCAGAAATTACAAGGTGTAGGACGGGAGATTGGCATTCTGATTGTAGTGTGTGCGTTTTACATTTGGGTTCCTGTACATCTTATAAGATTCCAGAGGACAAGACAGGAAACTTGTAAAATAACTCACAGAAATGTTTTTTGTTTTATTGTTATTTATTATTATTATTTTTTATTTTTTTTACAAAACTTTGCTGTGTAGTGGAATCAGTCTGTTCCATGAATGAAACAAGCAAACAAAAAAAGAACAAGAAAAGCAAAACAAAAACCATTTTTGTTTTCCAGGAGTTCAGAAATCAGTCACTTATTTGCGTGGCAAGCCCAGCTCAGAAATGATGAAGCAAAAAAATGTAGTATTAGAAAACTGAACTGAATTATGGAGTTGTGTTCAATGAGTAGATTGCTTTCACATACAGATACAGTTTAGTCTTTAAATTTATGTAGTTTAGCCTTTTTAACATTATACGTTTTTGTGTTATTTAAGCTGTCGTCAGTTATTACATAAGTAGTAGGATGATAATGAGATGATAATTTGATAATTAGTATTGACTGAAATAGTCTAGCTGACCTACTGGGGATGAGCTTTAGGAGTATATATTAAGGATTTTCTTTCAAAACCATAAACAGAACTAAAACTGTGATACATTTTGTTTGTCTAAGTGTTACGGTATTATTACTGAGATAAATCTGAATATGTGTTGACTGTCTGGAAGTCTGCTGTGGTGAAGTTCATTTTGTATCCCGATGAATCATCCTTTCTGGTTTTGTGAAATATCATTTTTGACTTTTTCAGTACTGGGAATAATACAATTTACAGTGTGTTTCTTTTTCCGTTACATTAAGCATAAATTACTTTTCCTCACTTTCAAGGTTGTCATACTTAATCCCTGTTTGCCATTTTGTGTGCCTTTCAGACAACTGTTTCGTGGGTTATGCTGATTAAGTTAAACACAAATAGTGCAGCACTCCAAGTTCTTTCCTGTGCTGCTACTCCAGCCTGGGGGTGCTCTTCTGTACAACAGAGCCTCATTCTTGTAATTGAAACATCTACTGCAATTACATCTTGAGTATTACATTAAAAGGTGGACATGTCAATGAGATAAGAGAATGATTTGTTAAACAACTGTGTTGACAGCATGTCATTAATCCCCTTGCCTGTCAGTTACATCCATTAGTCATGTTTGACTTGATATTCAAATCTGTGAAGCCTTTGGCGTAAAAACCACATTGATTTACGTATAAAATGAAAATGTTTTAATGCAGTATACCTGTGTACACCTGTTAGCACCACTGTAATTTGCTTAGAGCAAAAACTGAAGGTTAAATTGTCACCAGCCTAAAATCTGTTAGAATGCAGTATAAATGATGGGTGTTTAGCTCTAAATACAACAACTCCATTATAAGAGTACTTTGACAAATAAAATGAAAAATAAAGTAGGCATTGAGAAAATTGAATGTAGCAACACTTCAAGGTAGAATTGGTGCACATTGTTCACTTCTTGATAAGTGTAAGTTAGCTACATTTATTTAAGCATACATACTCCAAGTAGCAGTAAATACTTTCCTTTTCATTTCTCCTTAGTCTTTGCAAGCAATAGCTAAATACATTTTCATTTCAAATAGGTAAATTTGTCACGTTTTTTACTTCAAATATTGCAAGAAGCTTGATAATCTCAAACAGTATAATAAGACAGGGGAACAGGAAAAGTGAACAGCCAGCTGGCAGGTACAGCATATGCCCTGTTTACCCAGATCTGTTTACTCTCCCAAGATATTGAAATAACTACTTTTTACACCATGTTCTTTAGGAACAGAAAACTTAAATTATTTGGCCTTCATTCGTTATGAACAATCACACGCACACCAAATGAATTAAAACTGCTCTAAAGTAATATTTATTGTTTTATTGTGCACTTACTTCAAGATAAAGTAGAAAGTTGCTAGTGAGTTAAAATACTTGATTATTACTTGCATCACTCCTCTTATATGCAAACTATGTGATTGCATCCAAAGACCTTGATGTTCTATTTAGATAAAACTATCAGAGAACACTGCTTCCATAGTATAGACAAGGTGTGCCATGTGGGTCAGACTAACAATTTAGAGAGGTAAAATAATGTTGAGTGCACCACCAGCCAGTGGACTATCAGGGCTGGGAGTGTAATTCTAAGTCAGATTGATCTGATGAGTGAAAGGGAACGCATGAAGAGCAAATTATCTGTGCAACATGGTCTAGGAAGCTGCTTTGGCAGGGGGGTTTGACTCTATGATCTCTGGAGGTCCCTTCCAACCCCTACAACTCTGTGAAATTACAACTGTTATCTTATAGACATGATCAAAGCAACCTCATAAAGAACATTGGCTTTGCCACTGTTGTTGAGTTGAAAATAATCATCTACTGAAGATAGGTTAACAGAATCATGAAACTGCCTTGTGAACTGTGTTCACCTTGTTTGCAGCTGGTTGAAAAATCATAGAATGTTTTGGGTTGGAAGGGACCTTTAAGATCATCCAGTTTCAACCCACTGCTAAAGGCAGGGACACCTTCCTGTACACCAGGTTGCTTATAGACCCATCCAGTCTGTACAGCTTTTTCCATAACCACAAAGTTCTGAGTAAAAAAATTCAATCTTTAGTATTCCAGTGAACATTAACATCGTTGTCTTCATAGATGCAAGAACCTATTTCAGTTCTTGATCACTTATTATCTTCAAGTTGGGTTGGGAGGGTAAAGCGTTGCTTCTTTTATTATTAATTTTCCATTTCTTTCTTTAACTCAGACCTTTTATGACTTAATTAGATACTCTTAACAAATCTAGAATTTAACTGTTTTTATCAGGTAATAAACTGTTTTACTTACGTTTCATATTGCTAAGGTACAAGTATCTCTTTGCAAGCTTTAGAATAACAGACTGAGAACTGATCAAAAAGAAATTACTGGAAGTAAAATCTAGATGTAGTAACTTGGTCTGATCGGTGTGTTATCTAATAAATAAGTGGGACTTCTAATTTTGAGAAAAATGTCAACACAGGTGTAACTGTAACTGTGACAAGTCATGTCATTTGCGATGTTAGATTTCTGCTGTTCAGCAGAAAAAAACAGAATTTGTCTTTCTGAGGGTACTACACCCAGAGAAGTTGATGAGGGGAGACAAAGTGCTGTTTCCTTTCCTGGCTCAGCTTTTTTGGAGTTCATCCAAATGAATTAGTCTGCTGAAGTGCTGTCTTCCCTCCCCATCACCTGGAGCTTGGGTCCATTCAGATGACAAACTTTCCTCACTACAGCTACAGAGTGGCTACAGAACTCTTCTGTTTCCCTAATGAGTATTTCCTGTATTATCCCTGAAAAGCATCCACGTAGCCAGTTTTACAAATTATATGTCCCCTGTCTTCATGCTTTTGGCGAGAAAAAGACAAATATGTGAATAATATATGTAGCTAAGGCTGTTGCTTAGAACAGTTTAGTTTTCTTTCCTGTTGTTATTGGGTTTGTAAAATAGTAACTGCCTACTACGTAGCTTTTAGTAATAAAAGATATCCTGGAGTGTTTCAAATTCTCAGAAATATTTTTTATACCAGTACCGTTTAACTTCTATTTTGGAGGCCCCTACTTTTAGATCTGAATTTCACTCTAAGGTTGTGAGAAGCTTGTGGGAACTTTTTCTTTCTCTACCTAATGAAATGGTGATGGGCATTTGCATCAAGGAAATGATATTAAGCTCAGGGAAGTGCTAATCTCCAGTTTCCAAAATACAGCTAAACAATTGTTTAGTCAATTTCTGTGAGAGAAATGTTTGTTCCTCCTTGATTACAGGTATTTTCTAAAAAGAATAATTATAACATAGCTTTCTTTGCTAATCAACACAGCGTATTTCTTTTATTTTGGAGTTAATGAATACTAGCTAACTATATATATATTTTTTGCAACAAGTACACAGTGACTGTGTTTTACTGGTCCACATTTACATATCTATCTTTATGAAGGTTATCTCAAGGAAAAAGAACCTTCTAAATAGTTTATCTATTCAATTTAAAATATAAAGTATCTGATACAATATAATACCAGAAGTAAATTGCATTATATTTCAAAATAAATAGCAGCTGTAATCACTGACTGTAATGATGGTATGATGGACGTTCATTGCAGCAATTTCTACTTCGTAGAAAGAGTCGATAATGAAAATTCTAAACTAGATCTTGCCCTAGACATTGTTTCTTTTCCCCTAGTGAATCCAAATTCTCTTGTTCACTTTTAAGTTTCTTCTGTCCTGTACATGGAAAAGCTAAAGCTACTTTATGAACCATCAAGTGCAGTTTCTACTTGCTGAAGTCAAATGTTATCGTGAAATATATTCTTTGGAATGTATAATTTCCTATCATATTTTCAATTTTTACTGCGTATATTGCACTGCAATATTATGAATGTTTACACAAAATGCTTTCTCAAAGGCCACGTTTTATGAAATCTTTAGGTCTTCCACTTCTGAATGACTTGAATGTGAGAGATACAGGCTTAAAACTGTAGAGACTTTCTTTAGCTTTGATTCACAGAGGATTTTATCTATGCAATCTATCCAGAACTGTGATTATTTTTGGTCTTTAGCTGAAAACCGGATAAGGAAATGATGCAGATAAAGATACAGCAGAACAAATTCCTTGTCTCATAGGGTAACCTTGTTGATGCTGTTACAAGGTGCTAACACTCTCTTCTTTTATCCTTTTTTTTAATGTACTTTTCCCTTTTCCTAAGAAATCAAATTCAAAATAAGCTTGTGTTGTGTGTTTCCTTTTCAGGAGATAAATGCAAACCTTCTGAATACAGCAAAGTGAAAAATATGTTATTGGATCTTCAAAATCAGAGATATGCTGCACAACTTAAAGATAGAGATGTTGGTGAGAAAATTGCTTTAAGGAAGCTTCTTGTAGATCACATGTTTCATTATTTTGATTCTGACAGCAATGGACTTGTGGACACGAATGAATTGTCTCAGGTAAGATTTAAATTCATTTCCACTAGCATAGTAGCTATTGTCTAGTCTTGATACATGGAATTCTATGTCTCTGGATGCTTTCACTTTAGAAATTACATGCGTAGCTCTGAGGTGAAAAACTTTATTCAAGTATTCTGGCAGAATGTTAACTATTCTGAAATCGTGATAATTATTGGGTAACTTGAATACAAGTACTTCAAATATACATGAGGAGGGACAGAATATATTATAGGTTGCTTTGTCCATTAAGTATTCTGTCATCCACTGTATGTGATCTTGAAGTCAATGTATTTTAGGAGTTGAAAAATAAAAATAAAAAAAAATATATAAAGCAAAACAGTATTTTAAAGCAGTTCAGCAATACTAATTGAGTTTTTACTGTGTATCTAGTCAGCAAGCTTTATTATCCAATTGAAAATTTAGACCAATAATGGTTGCACCAGTAGGCATGACAGCACTTGCTATAATCCCCCAAAGAAGGTTAACTCTATGATGAATGTGGTCATGGCAAGTATATTTGGAATGACTGGACACTACAGAAGTCTACTTCTAAGAAGCTGTCAAAACCCATCAAATTGGTAACACCAAATACTGGACAGACACTAAAAATATAGGAGAACTCCTAAAATTTGTGTCACTTTTCCTGAATGGAGACTGCATTATAAATCATAATAGGATGCTTGATTCAAATGCTGTATCTGGGGCAGGGTAGCTCTGGGCTCTCAAGATTGTGACTGATGACAAGTTGAATGTGAGTCAGCAGAGTGTCCTGGCAGCAGAAAGACCCATCCTTACCCTAGGCTGCATCAGGTACTGCACTGCGAGATGTATGAAGGAAAGGGTTGTTCTGCTCTGGGCTGCGTGGCCTCATCTCGCCCACTGTGTGCAGTTCTGGTTACCACAATATAAGGACTGCATAGCTAATAAAGGATCTAGAGGACAAGACATATAAGGAGCAGCTGATGTCCTTGTGTTTGCTCAGCCCAGAGCAGAGGAGCTGAGGGAAGGCCTGATTTCACTACTACAAAATCATTAACTATCAGTGAACCATGACCTTTTCACTAGAGGAGCAGGGCTAAAGTACTACATGCGTTGCTCCAAAAGTAATGCATGCTATTTGTTTCCATGGAAACTACGGCTTATACAAAGAGCAAAATAGCACTATTTGATGAAGCAAATTCTCAGCTACAAAATGCTCTTTTTCAGTGCAGTCATCATGATTAGCCATGCATTTTCATTAGTGGTGAACAAGAACCTGTGTGCTGCAGTTGTATACCAGAGGAGGTGAATCATTGTTTCACTACCCACTTCCTCGTGGTTCTCATACTGCTGAATGTCAGTGGGTACCATTTGCTTCTGCATGGAAAAATGACACACCTTTGTGTTATATGCAATTCTGTATCAGATACCATTTTGTCAGTCCATCCCTCTGCTGCCATCTGTCACACAGCAACAACATGTAAGAGAATATTGCTGGGAAGGTTCGACCCCTACTGCTGTACCAGTAACATCCACCTCTGACCTCATGGGCCAACATAATTAAATAAGGGGTGTTATTTTCTGAGTAGCCATCATAGTACTGAAGGTCAATAGCAAAACTTTTTTGCAGTTTCTGAGTGTTTACGAATATACAGAAATTTATTTGCTCTGTGTGCATATCTCCTCTTATATTTTTCTTTTTTCGTTATTAAACAGTTAAAAAAAATCTTCCATGATTATATTTTCAACCATGCTTTGCATTATTTCCAATAATAAATATTTTTCAATATACTTCTTTTGTAGAAATGATTTCTAATGGCAACTATAAATTATCACTTAGTGACATGCCTTTAACTCCAGTCATGAAGCTTTTTGTTGAAATTCATAGCAGAACATCAAATTATCTGATCCAAAGAATAATAATAACAAAATGAAATAATTGTTAATACTGTTCGGTTTGTTTTCTTTTGACAAGACTTAAAGAGTTACATGTTGCCTCCAGGACAAGTTCTTTAGTCAGTTTGAATAGAGAAGATAAATAATGATATATATTTCTCTTGAAGTCTTCTTGCTAGCAGAAGCTTCATCTCAGAATGTTTTTCTCCCTTATCTAAGACAAAGTAGGGAACACTAAATCATCTTAGTTATCCCTAATTGTGTGTAGTTTGGCAGTTAAGCACCAGCCCTTGTGTAATCTCAGCAATTGTAAATTTAAGCCTTTGTCTGATGGAGTTTTTAGTCTGCATAATTGTGGAGAACAGAGCATACAACTCAGATCTAAATAAAGATTCAAAGCAAGAAATCAAACTACAAGGACTTGGAGTAGGATCTTCAGATGCAATACATTGGTTTTCAGAGCATTATTTTTAATTGTTGAAAACTTGACACGTATTCTTCTGAGTTCAGCCGTGTGAATGCTATTTTTATTGTACTCAGTATCAAATTGAGATCACTGCTTTCTTGGCCCTCTAATGTATATAGTAGCCATAAGCATTTCTAAAAATTGAAATTAGTGTAAGGAGGAGAAAAGCAAGTTCCAGTCTAGAATTTGACTGATTTGTAGTATGAGAAAGGCTCCTGGTTCTGAAGAAGTAATGATTAACTTTCTTGAAAAGATGGTTGTTTTTTATCATATATCCGTGTGTTTTTCTGTGTGTAGGGGAGAAAATGTTTGAAAGGTCTTTGTTTCACTCAGAAACCAGAATCGTGAACAGAACAATTTTCCTCACAGACAAAATTTTGCAGTCTGGATGATCCCTAGGTGATGTCAGAGGTCCCTTCCAACCCCAGCGATTTTGTTGGTACTACTTTTCTGCACTTACAATTGTTTTAAGAGATTTTCGAATTTTTTGTTTTATTGTTATAGGAAAAAAAAAAGAATCCTGAAGATATTTTTGGTTCAAATGGGAATTGAACTAAAACTTTTCTGAGTGTCCTCAATTTTATCTCCTCTATTTTCATAGAATCATAAAAGCATTTGATTTGCAAGAGACATTAAAGGTCATCTAATCCAACTGTCTTGAAATGAACAGGGACACCTACAGCTACATCAGGTTTCTCACAGTGCTGTCCAGACTGGTCTAAAGTAACTCCAAGGATGGGGCATCCACCATCTCTCTAGGCAACCTGTTCTAGTGCCTCACCACCCTTATCAAAGAAAAACAAAACAAACTTCTTCATATCCACCCTAAATCTACCATTTTTATTTTGAAACCATATCCCCATAGAGTTCAGAAAAAAGGATTGTTACTGCTTCTTTTATTAAAAAAAAAAAATAATAAAGCCATTTAAAGAATGAAAGAGTTTAAAGCTTCATGTATCATAGCAATGCACATCGAAGTTGCATACTATTATTTCCTTTCATTTGGACAGTTCTGGCATCTGAGTGGGATTATTTCATGGCTCTGTTATGTGATATAGAACTACTTCAAAATTAGTTCTTGCTATGTGTACAGTGCAAAGTTTACAGTGTAAATGTCAGGCAAGGTAGTCTACAGTAAAGACAAACAAATGATAGGATTGTAAGACTACATTCAGGTTAAATAAACTTATTGTTGGTCATGTAAATGCTTTTGTAATCTGACTGCTCTCACTACTGGACCTTAATCATTTCACGTTCTAATGTCCAAGTGCTACACTGACAACATTTGGTATGGAAATAACTTATTGATTAAGTTAACCTTGTAGCTTGTTCTGTTTTGACAATAAGTACTGCTCAGAAGTACTATCTACAGAATTAGTCTATCAGAATTGGTCTATAAATTGGGCAGAATATTTTTCTCCACCAAATCTACCTGTAAATGCAGCGTATTTGCAAGATTTTTAGTAGACTGCAGTGGTTGCGTGAAGGTAAATTTTTACGTTGTTATTATTATTTGGTTTGTGTTTTAACAATGTTCTTTGAAAGAATTTAAATTAATCTAGAAGTTGTTGGTGGGTCTGGTTATCTATATTTACATTTATCCTGCTGCCCAGATAGTCCCTCTAGAGAGGTTTGCTTCCTGCCAGGGGTCTGTATTGGGGAAGAGGATACCGGCTAGGACTAAAGCCAGAGGATTACTATCTCCTTCTGGTCTTTCTAGCTGGATCACATGAATCTGTGCTTAGGAAATTCAAGAATATCAAGAGAGACTTTACATCACTTGGGAATATGCTTGGGGGAACGGGAGTGCAGGTGGTATTCTCAGTCCTCCCAACTGGAGGCTGGGATCCAGGCAGGAGGAGAACAGACCAGTTGATGGAATAGGTATGTGGATGGTGTCATGCTCAGGGCTTTGGTTGCTATGGTCTAGGAAACATCTTTGATAAACTGAGAAGGTCAATGTGGGATGTGATGCAACTGACGATCAGGAATAAGACATTAGGCAGCAAGCTCGTGGGACTCATCATCAGGGTTTTAAACTAGATTTAATAGGGAAAGGGTATGTACTGCTGAGGTATGCAGAAGAACACTGGGAACACCCTCTGTGTTTCCTCGGTTTTGACCCAGATGTTTTTTGTTCTAGAATTACCATTTTAGAACAGTAAACTTTTTATCCTTCCCATCAGTGAAATATATTAACATCCTTACTTATGAAGTAACATCTGTAACTTTGAAGGCTTGGGTGCATTTCTTCTGTTTACTAGGTTAATGTATTTTGAGCAACCTCATTCATTCTATGTTGAAAATGTCAAGGAGAATTTATAGGTCCAAGGATTTAAGGTTAATTGCCCTTTTAGGTTATTATTATTTTTTTTGTGTGTGTGTGTATATGAGAAGTTATTCTTTTTTCTTGCCCTATAGACTTTGTCAAGTGGAGCATCAATAATTTCCCCATTGAAGTACCTATAGAACTGATACTAACGGCAGCTGGTAGAGATTCTTCAAAAATAATGCAAAAAAAAAAATATATATATATATATAGCCACCCCCCAAAACACATAAAAATCAATATCTGTGATTTTTTGCTGTTGTTCTCTTAATGTAAAGCATTTCAATAGGTTTATTGTTACTTTTTTTGATCACTTCTAACTTGAAAAGTTGAACATTTAGCTTCTCAACGTTAAATACAATATGTGTAAGGGAAATCTGACGGTTTTAACACGTGTTTCAACATTTCAATAGAAAGAAGTAAAAAATTGCTTTTCCTTCCTCCAGTTATGTTTTTACATTTCCAAAGATCTTATTGCTACTGCTTGCTTTAGGGTTCAGGGTGATCCTGGAGGTTGAGACTGTCTCATCCACAGCAAATCCTCCATTTTTTTCAGATAAAATGCTTTCTGGGGTGTATTTTATTCTCATTTGGGTACGATCTAGATTCTTGGTTTTGGATAAATTACCTTATATTTGTCTCTGTGAAACCACAGATCCTTTTTTGATAACATCTAACCATGTTATCCATTTCATTCCATATGTTGCCCTATCCTTCTCTGCATTACTATTCACTTCACCCATACATGCTATCTCCCAATTCATTTTTTTGTATTCATTTTTAAAAGATCAAAATAGACAGGATGAGTCACAGGACCCCCAAAATACCATTGAATTACTTATTGACACCTATTAAAAAAATAGTTTACAGATAAATTTATTATTGCATACCATTTTGACACTACATAGGTTGTCTGGTTTTTGCTTTCTTGTAATATTGTGTGACATTGAAATTAATTCAAGAAGTTATTATGCTTAGCTGTGTACCTTTGCAAATTAAATCCCTACCATAAGTAAAAGAAAATGAAAGTGGGTTTGTCTGACAGGCTGTATTTCTTAGAAGTTGGTGTTTAAAAAAAACAGTTGCATCAGCATAAAGCAGTACAAAATATAGTCAGTCTTCAGTTGTGGATTCCACTGTTTATTTCTTGAACTGATTTTTTTTTGTGTGCTGTCATAATATATCCCACCGTAAGGAGTTTCTCGCTGATAAGTGAACGTCTGTTAAAAGGTTCTTTCAGCAAGACGAATATGGTGAGTTAAGGGCTCCTGAGAACATTCAGTTTGATCCTGCTGATTTTAAAACACTCAATACTGATGTTTTCTGTTTGCTAATAAGTTGGTAAGAAGTCAGCCTTACTCTACTAAGGTCTTACACAGGTTATAATTTCACAAGACAGTTAATCTGATCTAACTTCATTTTTCTATTAAAACATGTAATTCCGGTTTCCTCTTTCAAAATCCAGATCCTCACACCCTGACACCTGTTCTGGCTTGTATCTTTAGTGATAGAAGGGGAAAAATCAAATAAAACTCCACAAAGATGAGTTTTTCTGTTAGAGAATTAAGCAGTGCAGTCTGTGGAGTCTAGAAATGGGTAGATCTGCAACAGTTGGAACAACAAATCACAGTTAATTAACCATGATACAAAATCACTTCTTACTTTCTAAAACATGTCCTCATGGATCTATTGGGGAGTTTGACATATTGATTGAAACTGAGTGAAATTTCCAAAGAAGCCCTAAGTATACTGCATTTATAAACAAGCACTTAATCTCACATCTGTAACTAAATGTTGAGCTTTTGAAAGACAAGAGTTTAATGCCAGAGAAATGGTAGATATGCACAGTATAATTATTGGAAATATTGCAGTGATTTGGACTAAGTCTTTATCAATTAATAATGACTACTGATATTTTTAAAATAAAATTGAACATTTCGTAGATGAAAAGCATCGTGATGGGTTTCAGCTCAAAAGATGGAATCTGATAATATATTCTTTAAAATACAGAACTGTAGCTGTAAGTGTAGGTGGATTTTAACAGGTTTTATTGCCTCACTGTATGTGTGACGTTAAATCTTTGTACAACTGATACTACTGGGAACAATGTTTTAACCAATTTTAGACCAGTTTTTATTAAAAACAATCAGAGCAACAGTGTTTCTCACCCCCTAAGTGTTTCATTTCCATGATTCATTTGTGGTTTTAATAATGTTTCATGGCTTGAAAGCTCAGAGATTTCATTTACAGGTAAAGATAGAACAGTATGCATTGAAAACTTAAGTCTTTTGTAGTTACAGAAGTTAGACTGAAGTTATTGATTTTTCCTAAGCTACGCTGTACCTCCTTAAGATCTAGACAATTTCATTTTTGTTCATTCAGTTTACTGTAAACCTAATAAACAGGCTTTTAAAGCAGGAGGAGTAGCTAGAACTAATGTTCAGGTAGCATTGTGTGCCTCTTTAATTAATAATAATTAAATGTTGCTTTGTGTTAGTTTTTCTTATCTTTGTGAATGGTTTTTGCAATTTCTAATGTGCTGACAATGTTATTATCTTTTTATAATGTGTTTATGTTAGCATACAGAAAATAACTTCTGTGAGGAAAATATATTTGTGCTTTCTTTCCTCAGTAATGCTTCTATTGTTCTCTTTTATACATTTAGACATTTTATATTTACATGAATAATAACTGAATCCATTATTTTCTGTTCATGCTGATTCCTTTGCAGAACAGCTGAAACACAAAAGCCTCTGTATCACTTGATTTTTCATAAGCTATCCTATAACGCATGTGTAATAGTTTTCTAGTCATACTGGGAGACAGGCAGAGGACAGGAGAAGTAATTATTTTACAAATGAATTAACTGTATTTGCTTCCATTTTTCTTTGTCTGGTACAAAACTATGCAGCCAATAGATGATTAGAAGAGTTGTATTATGTTTGGTTCTTTCAGATATGAAAATGCTTTCATACCTGTGCTATCTAAAATGAAAAGTCTGAATATTTCTGCATACAAACATCTTAAATACCTTGGATGATGTCCAGGACTTTAAACATAAGTGGTGCACAAATTAAAGGCTGCTTCTCATGGAGAAGTTCGTTTGAGTGAAAATCTAGTAGCTATTAATTATAAACTGTTTACAAAGTGGATGTGCACCCATAATGAAACAGTGGTCTTTTCAGGTCAACTACTTTGTTAACAGGACCTTGGGAAGATAATAGGCTTTTCAAAAGCCTCTAAGAAGCTGATAAAATTAGTAGGGCAATCAGTTTTTATTTTAGTTAATTTTGAAAGTGTCCAAACTGTTGGCTTTTTTTGTGGTCGAGAATTGCTGAGAAAAGTCATGTATACTTGGGAAATCATCTTATCATGGATACTCAAACATTTCTAAATCACCATTCATAAATATGAACAAGATCTGCTTTATCACTCATACTTTCTGTGCTTTTGTCTAGCTAGATTATATATATTTTCTATATATTCTGAATTCTTTTGATCAATCTCAGAAAGTCTGTTTTAAATATATAAACTTTAAAACTGTAATAAATAATTACAAAGTAAGTGGAAAACCCCTGACTTCACACAGTTTCAGTTCTTTGCCTCAAAGCAACCTTAAAATGATCTATTAAGTGATTATTAGAAACAATTAATTATACCAGAGAACTCTAAGAGCCCAAATGTAATTTCATGGTTATAATTTTCTTGTCAGGTAATAAAACGGGATGAGCTTGGCAAGGATCTGTCTGACTGCTCTCTGTTCGATTTGCTGAAATACGATGATTATAATAGTGACAAGCACCTAGGTCTGGAAGAATTCTATAGAGCTTTTCGTAAGTACAAAGATTAGCCTGTTTTTATTTCCCATCTCTTGCTTTGTCTTCCTAAAATGGCTTTTTTTTTTTTAGATTTTTGTACATCAAGTCACTGTTTTTAAGCAACAGGTGTAATTTAGCAGTCATGATATCATAGAGAACTCTTTAATGGAAATCACTAAGAGATACATTAGTGTCCATATTTCTGAGGGATTTTGGTAATGGAGAATTTGTATATAACATTCCTTAATACCAACATGCATTAAAAAAATCTTTGTTGTGTTTTCGCTTGCAGTCTGGACATTGTCATAGAAGTGAAAGTTTCCCTGCACCCTTTCTTACTGAGTGCTGGTAAAACCAGTTGTGACGAACCCAGCAACAAATGTACTGCTTTAATTGGTGCTTTAGGATTCAGAGGGATGTACTGATTTATAATATGCTTTTGCTGGGTGCTTGTTCTCTGAATGCCAAAGGTGTCTGGGGTGGAGGCTTATAGTACATATGAACATCTTAACATATTGATATCACTGTGTATGGGGACTGTTGAATCATGGCCTGAACCACTGATGGATCACTTGAGGCGAGCACTGAGTCAGCTGCAGGATCTCAGGTGAAGACAATTCACCTGTGAGACCAGAAAGGGTGGAGTCTGTCCCCACCTCTCCCAGACCCCATTTAAGGGCTGACCCACTGGGAAGGATTCTCTTGTTGGAGATCCCTTCTCTGTGGAGTTCCAGGCAAGCCTTGAGAGTCAGTGATAGGTGAGCCTTTCCTAATATACACTTTTGTCTTTATATCATCTGGATAACCTTACAAAAATATACCATCCACCTTAATAATTTTGTGTGGGTACTATTCTTTCAGGTTATTCACCCTACACACTGGGATATGGATCAAAATTGTATTGAAGAGTAGAAAAAAATTGGGATGATTTCTAGTCTGATATTCATTCTTTTATATAAGGTACATATTCATTATGTTGTTTAAAAATAAACGCACAAAAACCCTCCAGTCCATTGTGTGCTCAGCAGCCACAGGAATGTGAAATACCTTTAATGGCTGTAATTATGGCACGAAGAGTGCTCTTTCAATAAAAGAAAAAAAATAGCTCTAGTTCCACTGCATTTGGTCTTCAGAGACCTTGAATTTAGTCCTTCTGATCTACATCAAAAGTATTAACAAAAATTACATATTGCTGTGAAAGCATACCAAGTGAAACAAAACTAAAATTAAATGACAGCTTTCTGATTGTTAGGCTACAACTCGTACTGCAAAGCAAGCTGAAACCAAGCTCACCACATAAGCCAAGCCAAACTCTAAGTGGACGTGAAAGCTCCAGTCCAGAGGTGTGTGATGTGACCTGCTACTAGCAATGGCAATTTTTGTATTTGTGAATACAAAGGATCAATCTGGACAGGGTGCTGAATTCACGCAAGAAGCACTCCCATCACATTTTCCATCATTAAAGTACCTCCTAAGTTAAAATCAAGCTAAGAATTACACTCTTTAATTAAGTAGGAATGCAGAAAAGATTTATTCCAAACAAAAACTGTTTATTCTTCAGGATTCTCTTTGGCTATTTTACTGTTTCAGTTTTGTATTGTAAAATAATATGGTATTATGGTAGCATTCGTTATGATTGTGAAATTATTATTTTTCATTGTGTGATGATTTTTGACCACCTCTGATATTTTTAAATATGTGGAAGAAATCCAAGTAATCAAAATAAGAAGTGCTTTTAAAATACTTTTCATTACTACATCAATATAGCAATCTTGACTGAGCAATAGTAATGGCAGGGAATAATTTTTGAATCTTTCTTTTTTTAAAGAAGTTTCAAATATATCTGTTACTCTAAACTAAAAATGTCAGATCCGTTATTTTTTTTTTAACCTGTACCACGGTTCTTTGTCCCTTGAGCTGATAATGCATGTATCTCTATTTTTTCATTTTTCATCTCCAAATTTCATATCTATTTTTAATGCCAATCTCAATGTAGTACCTGATATTTCCAATGGATTTCTCTCTGTATCTCTTAACAGTAGTGTGATAGATTTGAGATCTGTTGGACACCTCATTCTTGCTTAAGGTTGTCTGCTTAACAACTGGAGCAAGAGTTATGGATATTTATGGTGAAGAGCAGTAAAGAAAATTTGGGTTCATTAAACTGAAGAAATGGGTCCTATACAAAAATGCAGTGCAGAATTCAGTTGTTCTTTTCCTTGTTAATTATTTTTTTTTTTCCATCTTTATAACTAATGAGTTACTTATTTAGGTAAGAAAAGGGAATGGAAGGAAGAGAAATAAGGAAAGTGTTCTCGTCTCTAGTATAAGACAATTTAATGGGCACAGAAATAAAAGCACTGGATTGTGAAGGAGGTGGGATATCAGTCACAGCCCCGCAGTTTGTGGTAATTCCTAAATCATTTCTCAAGGATGCTTTAGAAGCCAGCCTGTAGGTAAAGCAACTAAAATATGAAAAAAACCGTAAGTAATAAAATGTAATTTTAAGACGTGTATTTGAATGTGGTGAAGACTAAAGAACTCTCATTTCTAGGTATAGATTTTGAACGACCTTCTCTACCTCGAGCAGGAGAATACTATGCAAAAGAATCAGGAAATTTAGAAAGCTGAAAATGTACTGAAAGTAGGCACTGGGGTATTTGTGTCGTCAGCCTGAGCCTGTAAAGGTGATGGTTATAATCAAGTATATCATGCACATTTCTAGCAGTGATTTTAACTGGTATTTAAAAACACTTCAATGGGATTTTGATCTTTGAACCCAGATGGGCAAAATGAAAAAGTATTGTCACTATTATGTTAAACAGCTTGCTCTCTTAATTTTTTTTTTTTTGAAGGATTAGGCCATTTCAATTTAATTAAATATAAATGCTATGGGCTTTATTATCAGTACTGCTGCATTAGCACTTGCAGGTGAGAAATCTTTATTTTCATTGGTATACTTAATTAGAAATGTGACTGTCATCTGAAGATTGTAAATTTAGAATCAAATATGGCAGTAAATTTTACTGTTTTATCAAGAGTTTGTCACAGGGAACAGGAAGTCTATTTTTTCTCTTCTGGTGGAAACGCATCTTAAGGGCAAAATAAATCAGTGACTGTTGTAAATGTATTAATATTGTATAAATATATATGTATACACATTTTTATATGATGTAAATATATATGTGTGGTATATGTATAATTGCATATATCCTTTGAATTATTTTTGTTTACAAAAGGGGAAAAAGAGATAAACAGGATAACTTAAGGTTAAAATATAAGCAGTATAAAAATTCCTTTATCTCCTTCAGAAGATGAGATGTTGAGGCAGTAACAAAGAAGGAAAATGCTTGAGAGGGTGAACGCTTTTGAAGTATGCTCTGAAGTCCCAGTTTGCAAAATGTTACGAGAGTGTGCTTACTGGCTTGTGTAGTGTTTTACAGACAAGCACCCTGATATGATTTTAGTGATATCAGCGGTTTTCACATGTATAATGAGCTTGGTTTTGGTCCCATGGCACACATTTACTAGATACGTTTACTAGATCTTAAACATTGCACTATATCAGTAGTGCGTATAGAAAGGTACTGAATAATTATTTCCATTAGAATAAGACAAAATTGAAAGTCCTTAGGTCTTCCAACATGGGACTGAAGGGATTCATTGTGAACATACTGGTTAGTCCTCTACTGCCCCAGCTGCACAATGTAAAATTCTGTTCTGACAGTGATTCAGCTCCATCTTAGCATTCTGTTTTGCTGGTTTGTTTTCCTCCACCACACAGTCCTATACTAAAGGATTTTATATGAGAGAATGAGGTTTTACCCAGAGCGAGATGTATGTAACTTTGTCTGAAAGGGAGAGTGTCTGAAAACATAAGATGCTGAAGCCAGACAAAAGGTAGAAGTAGAGGATAAAGATTCTCAAAAGTTTTTTCTTCTGTAAAAATAAAACTCAGCTGATAAACTTAGGGTATTTTTCAAGGATCTGTCTTTATGTAATGACTGCTATGTTATTAATATATTATGTTTGCTGCATATTCAATCTCCCTATCTTCTCTTGCTCTTTACTAAAATAAATATTTTTCCCATTTATAGTACCTTATAAAATGAAATTTCAAAGCAGGTTCTTCAGGTGGCCTTCATAGTGGCTTACAAAGTTTCAAGGGATACTAGAAGTAAGTTAATAGCTACAAATTATTCTGTTTAATCATTCAGAGTGCAGATGTATGTGTATATGTGATCACAGTAGAAAGAATCATGGTAATTTAGATATGTATGAATAGAACTGATTGAATACAGTGAATATAAATTACAAGTTTGTGGTAAGTGTTTTTTGTTGGTCCTTTATAATAATGGAACTAAATGCTTCAACAACTCATCGTCTGCATAAAATGAAGAAAAATGTTGTTTGACAAAATCTTTTAGATTAAAATTATTTTTGTTATCTTAATGCTCCAAAAAGGAGCCGTGAAATTAAAATCTGAAAAAGAGGAGGCTCAGGGGAAGACCTTGTTGCTTATCTCTACAACTACCTGAAGGGAGCTTGTGGTGAGGTGGGAGTCAGCCTTTTCTCTCATGTAACTAGCAATAGGACTAGAGGGAATGGCCTCAAGTTGCACCAGGGGAGATTCAGGTAGAATGTTCAAGATGGAGGGAAAAGATCTATAAATCATCTAGTTCAATTATCAGTCTTTCAGCACCATGTTCACTAAACCACGTCACTCAACACTTCATCTATATCTTCAAGTCCACTAAGTCTTACCCAGAAAATACCTACTAGATTTCTATTTCCAGTCATTTCAGTATTATGTCAGAAATATTTAATGTGAAATTTGAGTCAAAGCCTTGTAACTATGATGAGTCCTCAATAATAAAACTGGCTAACAAATAGCAGAAGGAGGAGTTTATGTGGATCTGTCCCCAGCTATCATTAATTCCCATTTGGCAACAAGTAGCATATGTCAGATTGTTCTGGAGGGAATTATACTTCAGCACTAACCTCTGAAAATACAGATTTACAACATACTGAGTAGAAGCTACTGAACATAGTGGTAACATTTTTCCACTCAGTATAATCTATTTTAAATTCCTACCTGTGCTACATATATTTTCAATCTAGAGATTATCAACTGAAAAAGAATGCAACCTCTCGCGTAGAATTTGAAGCTCATGATTTCAGTCAGGTGCATTTTTAAGGCATAAAATGTTTCATCATTTGAAGTAGTATGCCTGAGGTGTCTCACGTGATACTAAATCATAATCAATTTGTTTTGATACCCAAATAATAAAAAAAGTGTATTATTTAAAAGAACATCTATAATTACTTTATCCTTTAAATGTTGCTGTTTGGTCACATAGATGTTCTCTGGGAAATACTATGATTTTGGTGCAGTAGTTCCCGTTCAGTTCTGGATCAGTGTAGGAGCAAACTTAATTTTAGAGCATACATTCTAAATATTTGTTTATATGTGATGGTATTATGTAGTTAATATATATTTTTAAATTTTTTTTTCTTTTAAAAAGTTTGCCTGCATGTAGTTTTTCTTCTGGATATGGAAAAAAAAGAATCTTTATCAAGATATTGCATGATCAGATATTTGACATGAGGCTTTGATTGCACCTGATGCTTGTAATTTCATGTAGTTTTGTTAATGCTTCTCTTAGGCCACAAACTATCTGTATGTGTTTAGGAGAGATAAGAATAATAAGTTTCAAAATGAGCTCATCCTATTTCAGTGCCAATAAGCTGTTATTTCATAAATTTAAATAGATAGAAATTGAATTCTAATTGAGTTATGCATGACCACGCTGTAATTATGAGTGATTTTTCTGTAAATTTAGCTGTCAATAGCTATTCATGGTGAACTTCAGTTTTGTTGTAGCTGATACATTTATGTTGCTAATTAAGAGATAATATTTTCATTTTTGCAAGTCAATGTACCTGTAAGATTGTTTTACTATTGACATTCCAGAATTCACAAACACCTTCATCTAAATGGTTCACATTTCAAGTCACATTTAAAATAATAACTTTATAATCAGTTATCTTTACGAAGGGTTTTAAGGGAATCAGTTTTATTCTAATACAAGTGCAAAGGTATAGGGGAGAGAAAATGTTTCCGGAGTATATCCACAAGGGGTAAGGACTTGATCACTAGCTAATCCATGAACAAAAGCATTAAATATCTTATTCACAGAAGAATTACACTTCTAGAACTATAATGAATATTAATACATTCATAAAATATTATTTAGTAAGAAACCTCAATGGCCATTGCACTACTTCCCCCCCCCCCCCACCTATAGAATCAAATTTTTGTCTGGATTTCATATTTGAAGTTAGTTTCAGCCTAGAGCTATAGTACTGCTAGTCAATAATAAATACTTGTTTAAACAAAAATGCTTAAATTATTTAACATTAACATAATTTAAAATCTACATACACACTATTTCCTTTGAGAAGAAATGGAATCATATTTAAGTTGTTGAAGAATCAGCTAGTGACATCGTCTTCTCTTTAAAACAAGCAAAAAACCATCCATAGAAATGGTAAAGGATGAAATTCTGTTAAGAGTCTCAGGTATGTACATGAGATACTTGCATTATTTTGTACATTGCACTGAATATTAAAACCTTAATTCCATTTACTAAAAGGAGATTAACAATGCTTAGCAGTTGTTCAAATGCTGGTTTATTTTAAAGACCTACCAGAAACTCTACTAACCAGATATCTGAGGTAGATTTACTGTAACACGATAAGAATCTGAGTTCATTTCTCAGTTGTGCTTAAGAAATGGAAAAAAAATAACTGAAAGAGAAATTGAATCTCAAGACATCAGAAAGAGATCCTTTTAAACACTAATATAATTTAAGTATTTCAGGTGATGATTGAATTAAATATTGCTTTTCTGTCCAAGGATCAATTTATTTTGAGGAGGATCAATTTATTATTCTTGGGCTGCTTTGTGTTATTTTAACCTCCCTGCAACCTTTAGTTTGCCGGTTGTTCTTAGGCAAAGAACACAAATGTTCACTTTAAAAACTATTTAACTTCATCCCCAAAGTTGGTGGTTGTTGTTACATCTTTATATTTCCTGGTCTATTCTGGAATTGAAACCAATCCCTTCCCGTAAGAAGAATCTTGGGGATTTATTTGTTTTATAACTCATCTCTTCTGCTGATTTTTGTTGGTTCTGATCATATGTATTGGTAAGCAGAATAGTTATGACAGAAGACTGTAGAATTCTGTTAGTAGTTCCTGGGACTTGTGAATTTCTTAAGTATATCTGGCTTATACACTTTAAAAAGGAATCTGAAGAAATAGTTTTGCACCTGTTGTTTTTACCTAGAAAGCACGAAAATACATGGCAGTTTCTATAAACAGGGACAGAAAACATTCCAACTCTGCAAAGTTCGCGTACTTTTTTTTAGACCCTCATGTTATAGAAAAGTGTATTATAGTATATCAGTTAAGTTTTTTGATTGAGTACTCTCAAATTTCTATTACATATAATAAGGACAAATGAGCTGAAAAATGTCTCCATTGCTCTCTGAGTTCATTCCAATTTTAATACGGATTACATTTTGGCAAAGTGTTTCTATTTCAAGGAATTTCGTTACTAATTTTAATTCCAAAACATAATAATTACAATTTGAAGCTTTACTATAGAATTCTTCCCTAGCTTGTGAGTATATTTATTTATTTAATTGTCAATGTTATATTCCCAGAATGTGTTTTGAGATGATGTACATTATTGCAGTTTACTGCTTCAGAAAGGCAATAGTTTTGGCCAGCTGAAATAAAAAGTGGATGGGATATGTGGGTCTACCTGTTTTACATAAAGCTTTGCAGAAAATGAAGTAATGGATAAAATAAATTCTCATTTGGATATTGAGTGTATTTTAGATGTGAAATGAAACGTGATTTGCTTTGAAATGCTGTTCACCTAGGTATGTTTATGCATAACATACATGTACAATCAAATGAAAGTTCATGAATAGTTTAATCTGTGGAGTTAAATCTGTGGAGTACTTTCTAAAGCACCCTGTTAAGACTTTGAATTCCTATTCAAAAATACCTTCTTCATGTTAGTTTTGTGGGCACCTTTTTGCACCAGTGCTCTGAGCAGAAAAGGGAGAGGAAATATTGGAAACAATTAGAAGAATTGCTTTAATGGTGACACACTCAAGGCATGTTTTTCTGTCAGTTTCTAACTTTACATAGGGAAAATAGCATAAGTAGAGAGCACCCAACTTACCAGTTGTCATATCGTTCCCAGTACATATGCAATTACAGCAAGGATGTTCAAATGTTGTCTAATTGCAATCATCTTCATAGGTGTTAACGTGCTTTCACTGCACCCGGATCATTTTCCTGTCACTCCTCTGTTTATTACTTATTTTACTTCAGTGTGCTGTATTGTAGGTTTTATTTGTTCTGATGTATTGTTGTTGTTTTGTCAACCTAATTATTTACATTTAGTTTTCTCCTATTTAATGTCTGTGTGCTTGAGTTTTGTGCTGCCTTCACTTTTCCAAGTCAACAAGGATTGATTAAATGAAAAGTTGAGCTGCTCTGCATGCTCCTGATGCCTATGCCATTAGCAGCTATGGGATAGGAGGGAGCCATTCAAAACAGCCATGGGTTTTCTTCACTTTTTGCTCTGTATTTCTCTCTTGAGGTCCCTTCCAACCGCTATGATTCTATGATATTTCTGACATTCTTATGTAGCTTGATCATACAACGTAGTAAGAGAGAAGTAGTGAAATAGTAGTGATTTTCAAGGGCCTTTATGACGTATCTGTATGGGAAAGCAGAAATGTATATCCATTGTACTAACATGCATTTCCTGAACTATTTTGAGGTAAGGGAAGGAGAAGACTATCTGTAGTAAGAATTCAATGCTTGGCTCATTCCAAAGGTGGAAAGCTACAAAGGTTAGAAGGGATAAGATAATTCAGTGTTAGGTAAATACAAGAAGTGCATTATTTCTGTTTTCAGCCTGGGTTAGATGGCTTGTTTGTTTGTTTTTGTCTTGTAATTTAACAAAAAATATTTCGAGACAAAAAAAAAAGGATGAATAAAAGAAAACAAATGAAATGAGCAAATCAAAAAAGACCCATTTTTTTTTTTTTTAGGTAGGTAGGTTTATCACTTACCTAGTTGGAATATTTCATTTTAAAAAACCCTTATACATTCTCTTTTACACATTTTATTTCTGTGTGATTGACGTTGTAATCTGAAAACATTTACCATAAGGAAAATTATTTTTCTCTCTAAAATATCTAATAATTTTGGTAGTCTACTCAATAGCAGTTGCTAGTACACATTTTGGGTGTTCTAGTGCATTTGCAAAACGTTTGGATAAGAGAGTGTTTTTTATTTTAGACTGTTAGCTGACTTCTTGATAAATTCATTTACTGAATTCTTATATTAAATGAAGGTAAATGCAATTTTTGTATCATTTCAAGTTATGAAAGGTAAAATGAACTATGTAGTATTCAGTCTGTGTGAAGACGTGTATACATATGCAAAAAAAACCAACCATACCTTCTATTTATTTGATTTCAATTTGATTTCAAAAAAAACCTTCTATTTATTTGATTTCAATAATCCTCAGTCTTTGAGCATGTAGTGTGATATATCACAGTTGTCAAGGTTTTATAAGTAGCTTCCCCTAGCTGTTGCTGTTACTGCTAAGAAATAAAACAATTTGGAATTGTGTAGAGGAAGGAATGTGGTACACTATAATTTAAATTGTTTTATGACTCCATATAAATATTAGTGGTGGTATGACTGGGACAGTAGTGGATCTAAATGTTCTGCCAAACCTTGTTTTTTCACCTCAGATAATTGTATTCTAAACTATGATGCTTCTTGCATCACTTCTATCTTTTAAACTTCTCAGAAGCATGAATCTCATAATTTTAGATAATAATTTAGATAATAATTATGTATTCATTATAGAGCTGCGTGTGAGCAGAATTCAGTAATAGCAGTTGGTAACACACTAGTTGTGAATATATGATGAAATTATATATCGCATCAACTCTGCTGCCTGTGATTGCTGGAGGTTTTATTTAGTTGTTTCATATCCAGGTTCAAAGTGAATGCACAATTATCCAAATGTGTTTTAGATACTTTGAATTTAAAAATAATAAAAAAAAGAGATTTTCTAACAAAGGAAGTAAAGAAGCACAAAAAATACACCTTGCTTATGTTGTTCAGAGATTGAATTTGTCAGTTCATTATGAAGCTACTTTTCTAAGTAAATTGCATTCTCAGGTTATCAAATGGTATATTAAGTAGGTTAGCAAAGATTTGCATGGGAAGTGATATTTTTGCCGTAGTGGAAATGAAGGCACCACACAAAGACAATGAAGCTACAAGTGGAGGTATGCAGATTGCAAAATTGCATAAGATGTAGTGCAAAGATGTGTAATTGTGAAGACATATGGGGGTTGAGGGAGACACAAAAACCTTCTTTATATACTTATTTACTTCATGAGCTGGGAAAGTGTCTAAGATGGAAGTAACCGTACAGTTCATCTGATTACCACTCAGCCATGAATAAATGATGGAAGAAATTGATGTTTTTAAAAAATTATTTATCTTTGTGATTATAATTCTTCTCAACCTGGACATATGGTGGAGATATATTTCTTGGAGGGAATAGTTATAGTGCTTTACAATTTGCTGAACACTATATTTAAGGAGTACTTGGTGCTAAAAGAAGATTAATGTTTTGTTTGTGCTTACAAAGTGCTGCTCAAACATCTATTTGAGTAACAAAGTATACATAAAAACAACTTATCCGAGTTACAACAAAGATCTATGTAGTCCAGTATCTTGGCTCTTCTTTCCTTAGGGAAGATTACAAAAGAAGAAAGAGGATATTAAGATTCTTGTAATATATTTCCTTATCTTTAGTGATTTTTGTATTGGAGACTGATTATCTCTAATGGCTCTTGACGAATGCTTTGCTCATAAATTTGTTTGCTTTTTGAAACCATGTGATATTAACATGTATGTCATTGTTACAGAATTACATGCTAGAATAACTAGGATTTTGAATGCTGTGCATCCTTTCTTTTTAGTTTGTAATGTATGATAAAATACAGTGAAGAATTATTCTGTGTTCTCAGTCTTTTATATCCTGAGATCTTTTTTTAATCTCCTGACTAATTTTTGTAGTCATCTCTTTTCTATTCTGAAAATTTTCATTTAATAGCTACTTGTATGAAGAGCTCACTGCATATTTGATTGTTCTTATGATGTTTTTTTTCTTCCTAAGATTTTACTGTATTTATTTATTTATTTTCCCCAGAGGAAAGCAATAAAAGCAAACAAAGAGCCATCATGGATTTAGTAGTAATACTCTGCCTAATAGTTTCTTTTATTAACACATTGTGAAGACTGAGTACATATTTTCATAAAACTGTCAATTATATTCTAAGGGTCTCTTACCTAAACAATAGCAACTAGTTGAGAGCTCGTCTCTTTCTAGACAAGTTTGGTTCCCTTTTTTCATATTCAGTTCGATGTTCGAAGTACTGAATATACTGAACTTGACATAGGAGTATCATAAGTTATTCATGCAGTTTTGTTTCATATCTAAATTATCTGATTACCTGATCTCCAAAACTATTCTCAGAGAAATTTATTGCTTCATTTTCTTCTCTCTCCTTCTGGTTCAGCATGAGTTCCAGTGGCAATCCAGATGTAATTCCACAGGTGGCTTTTCTTCATTCGAGACCTAAAAACTGAACTCTTCAATGGAGAAATGAAAGGGCATTTCTAAGATCATGTCTAGATCTGATGAACACATTGTTTGTTACAGGGTAGATCTCTTAACAAGAAAAAAGTCTACTTGGGTAATAACCAAAATTAAAGGCCTCTCTACAGACAAGCAGTACAGCCTACATTGAGTTCTGGTTTGTTTTATTTTTTCCCTCTACATGTAAATCACATCAGCCAATTGATTTATTTTTTTAGAGTTGCTTTCATTCTGCTCCCATCTGTGCTTTTTCAACATTATAGACTTCTGTGAGGAACTGACTCATAACTCTACTCTTCGGGTTGCAGGGTACTATTGAATAACAGCTGCATGGCCTTTCTTTTCTTGTAGAGGAAGTATAGTAGTGCTGTTTTGCTTCAGGCTTTCTAACTCCCATTTATATTTCAGGTAATTTGGTGGTGAATTACTACCATAGAATTTTGTCCTGACAGAGAACAGAAATATTTTCAAAGTTAGGTTCCAATGAAACTCTGAAAACATCCTGAGGTCTTAAATAGTTGGAAATTCTATTATCGTTCCATGGAAAAAAGCTTTGAAAATTCAAAATAAAATGGATCTGTACATTAAATAAAATTGGCAAAATATTATATCAGTAAGTGGGAATGTTTGTGCATAAAACCATGAGTTACCAAGATTGTTAGTTCTCCTCTTATAATTCCCATTTCATTATGAATTGGTTGCAGAAATATTTTATAGATTGAGTTGCTGCATTTTAAATGTTTAATTTGAGGTAACTGCAAGTATGCAGTATTGATGTTCAGCATCTGTGTTTAGAGAGAACATAAGGAGCATTAAAGTTGGATCTGTACTAGTAAAATGACTGGAAAATATTTATGCTAACTGTTAGCATTTAAATAAAATGTTTTTGCTTGAATTAGTCATATACAAACACGACAAACATGCTGAATTGATTTTTGTGTAAACTGCCTTCTTTGGTTAGACAGATGCACCAACATACTCTACAATAAATAAGACCAAAACCAATTATCACTACTTTAGTGAATTAGCCCTTCCATGTTACCTAGGTAAGACAGCTATATTTAACATACAACTTCAAATCTTTTGAAATCTGTTTTTGAGAAGAAAATAGAACATGTTATAAAATAATAATGAACTAGTATACTTTTAAGATTTATGCATTATTCCTACTGGCCTCTCTCATTCAAATTCAGCTCTTACTAATTTAGAGCAAGATGTGCAGTTTTCAATATGCCTGTACAAGCAAGCTGATTTGAAATCTGTTCTCAAATAATGTAATGTTATGATCTTTTTTTGTTCTACATCAAGGCTGCATTACAGATTTATGGTCTGGATCTTAAGATACTTTGGAATATATATTATGGATGCAAAAGTTTGGACATGCATTTCCACTGAAAACCAAGGCTATATATATATATATATTTTATGTACCAAATGAGAATTTCAGATTTGGTACTAGGTTATGGCTTTATATTAAATTGCACTGAGAAATATCATATCAACCTGTGGACATTCAAATAATAAATCAGAATTGATTGTACTTGCTTATGAGTTGCATGCTCCTGTGATCTAGGCTTCTTTGTAATTGAGTGCCTACAGTGTGTTCAGGGTTTACAAGCTTATATAGTGTAAACAAGGTGAACACTTCAGCTGAACTTTGTGTATTGACAGAGTTGGTGTACTTGAACCAAGTTTCACTGCGTACTGAAACAAAAATCAATTCATAATATTTTAGGCACTATGTCCCCTCTGCTTCCCAATGATTTAAAACATCCTGTGGTGTCATAAAGACTTGTAAAAATGCATTGCATCTTGGACAACATATCAACAGAAGCTTTGGATATTTATGCTGCCAGGTACTAGATTGATGAAAAATAACCAAGTTTAAAACTATTTCAAATAAAATAGAGATCTAGATAGTGCAACATGTCACTTGCATGGTGTTATGCATAGCAATCTGCAGCAGAAAGGCTGCTAGTTCTAACAAAGCAAGGCATTGTAGATAGCTATGAGGTCATAGTTGTTTAGATAAGACTGTTGTTTATGGCAATTGATTTAAATTACAGTAACTGTAATTTTGATAAATGATAGCAGTGTGATGGCTGCTGAAGAGTCAAAGCAAAAAAGGGACAGTTTAATGCAATGATGAACTCGAGGAGAAATGATTTTACTAAGCAAAGAAGATGCTGAAGAATGTAATTAGCAAATATACCCTCAGAACCTAGAAGCTAGAGCCTTAATTCATCTTTTCTTGACTGCCACCAAATAAATTTTTGCAGTGTTAAGGATGCACAATCTGAACTTATGTCCATGCAAATTGTTGGACAAGAAAGATGGTTCAGCTGTATGTGCTTAGCTATAGGTGTCGTATCAGATATCATGACAAGTACAATTAGAAATAAATCATTATCTGTGCACTCTGAAGGGCATATTTTTGTAACAATGTGGCATTGTAAGTGAGAACGTCGATCATATTTTTCTGGACTGCTGTGGTTTCTGTGTGTTTAGAAATATTTTTAGTGTTTAGCTATTTTAATTCTATCTTGTCCATATTACGCGTAGCCTTTAAAGTGATGTTGAAGTCCGAAAACGGCAATAAGTTATTAGGAAATTACTGTTTCATCTACTAAGAGATTTTCTTCCCAGCAAACCCGAAAGTTTTCTTTTGTTAAAGCTCTAAGTTTATATCTTTACTTAAGCTTAAGGTATTGTATCTGACTACTTTCAGATCAACAATTTGTGTAACGTGCATCAAATCAAACTCTGTCCCATCATGCCAACTTGGAAATTTCCCTTAGGAATCACTGAATGATGCAGAAAATCTGTTACAGACCATATTGAGAGGAGATGTTAAGGTTGGAGAAGCAGTTTCAGTTCGGTGAGATGGTAGAAATGGGAGGGAGAGAGATTTATTTGTTACCAATTCATTCACTGTCTCTCCCAGAAGATGGAAATTCATAGAAGTTTGAATTCCATTCTTCTTTGTACGGTGAAAGGGCAAGTCTGTCAATCAGGATAGGCAAATCATTTTTCTTATCTAATAAATAAACCATGGTAAACAGGCTGTAAGTGCTATGACTGGATTACTGGTTTCCTCTGGGGCAGAAAAGTTTGTAACCAAAAATCTCATGAGCTGGCTGTCCTGGCCTGTGTTTTCTTTGAGGTTGAAAAAATTATCCTAGAGATTGTATGGTCTCTGTAGGTTTTGTGGACTCTCATAACTTGCCAGTTTGCAGGATGAAACCTTTATCTGTGCTGTTGTCACTGTTCTCATAGTGGACAGTGACAGTACTGTTTCAGAACATGCTCCTATTAGTCTAACATTCAAATTGTATAACAATATCAGACAAAACCTGATGTGTGCGTGTTGAATGTACTTTTTTTCAGTGCAGCTTTTGGTAGAGTTGAATGGTTTATCTTTACAAGTTTAATATATTTGTTGTCCACAAAGTAATTCTCTCACTTCCTGGCTGCTTCAGGTGTTGATACAGTGTCACCATGATAGAGCGGTCACTTCAGAAACTCAGTGAATATATGTAGGTTATCCTCGGTGCTGATAACATTGCACTTCTGATAATTCTTGACCTAGCATGATGCATTAAATGAGGTGCAGCCCATACCTACATAGAAACATCTGTACACAATGACAAGGGAGTCATAAATAATCAACGACTCCTTGCATTCCCATGAACAGTGCTTCTGAAATATTTTTTAATGATTAAAGTGCCCTGCAGAGCAAGTGAGAGTATATGTTTTATTGATTTTTATGAAGACTTAAGTGAATCATTATAGTCCTTGTGGCACTCATTTATAACTTGAGTCCTGTTGAGTTCTGTAGTCTGTGCAGACTCAGGGGAAACATGAGGGCTCAAAAAGCAGTTTGATAAAATGGACAGAGGAAGTAAAATTCACTTAATTAAGAAATTAAATTTTAACATTTATATTTCTTCCTCAGTGTTCAGCGCTCCTACAAGTGCCAAGCCTTTGGGATGGGAACTGACTGTGGTTCTTCATATCTGTTTACTGTTAAAAGATTGATACTACTCTGCCAGAAGATCAGTTAGCTTTTCATTTCTTCAATTATGTTAAAATAGTAAAACTAGTACATTATTTCTAATAGTTTTTCCATTAAGTTCTTTGTTAGCTAAAAAACAGTCATGATCTTGGTCTAAGTGAAAATTTCCATCCCTTTACTTTCTTCGTGGTCAATACATTTGCTGGAATCAATACCTCCATAGATTACTTTAACGATTGTGGTTTCATACCCGAGTTTACAACACAAAGACTAAGCATTAGTTCTAATTTAGAATGAAAAGACCACTGTGGTATTTGTACTCTGTAGTTTTTCTTATTATTATTATTTTTAACTGTAGTAGAGGCCTTTGATTTAAGACATAATCTCTATATTTTCAAGTTTCTTGTTAAAGAAAGGAAAAGTTGAATAAATACTGATGAGAAGAAATCTAAGAGCTTTACTTTTCGATTAACAAGAGAGTTTAGATAATAGAGAAATAGAAATCTCTGCTATGCTAGCATTTAGGATGTAAATAAATTTCTTGAATTTTGATACAAGCCTCTGCAGCGAGGCTAAATAGTAGTGACACAGTTATTTATGCTTGTGCATCTGTGGCTAACAGAATTACGAGAACAGGTCTCTTGATGTTTTTTATAGATCTTTCAGATTTATAAATATTAACATATTTTGACATTTTGATTATGAATTGTTGCGCTACATTTTTCTGTATATCTATATTTTATAATTTTATTACTCTCAGTTTTTTTTTTTCCTCCAGACATCTGGGATAAGGTATTTTGGATTTAAGTTAAGAGAGCTAGACTTTAGTTTTTGAAAGTCTTTGCTAGCATAAAACCTAGAGGATAGCTACTCATGAACCATGTTCTGCTATTTCTTGTACTGAACCATTTGACTTAGTACATGAAGAAGTCATTGACAAAAAAAA
The DNA here is from genome assembly GCA_036925125.1 of Oreortyx pictus. Classification (NCBI taxonomy): domain Eukaryota; kingdom Metazoa; phylum Chordata; class Aves; order Galliformes; family Odontophoridae; genus Oreortyx; species Oreortyx pictus. The sequence continues at coordinate 67,276,059 of JAUPFR010000005.1, read as the reverse complement.
ATTGTAGCTGAAAATAGATGTGCAAATAGAATTTGTCCACATGTGAGATTGTGAACTCACCTTTGTTTGGCTTTAGTTGCTTTGCTGTGGAAAGCTACTCTATCTTTATGAAATAAATCTGTGTAGGAAAAAAAAAAAAATGATGTGGAACAGTACATGATCACTGCTGCTCTTTAGGAAGAGTAAGTAAGGTAACTAATGTCTATGTGTAAGATTCGAGATAATAATTAATACAACATTAATTATATTGTTATAATTCTATCACATGGATATGGAATGTCTGCCCAGGGAGATGGTGGAGTCACTGTCCCTGGAGGTGTTCAAGAAACATTTACATGTTGTACTTAGGGAATTGTTAAATGGGAAATATTGATGATAGGTGAGCAGTTGGGCTGGATGGTCTTAGAGGTCTTTTCCAAGCTTTATGAGTCTATGATTCTATGATGTGATTAGTTTGAGCTGAGCACTATGAACTCTTGCAGTGTGTGAGCAGGAATTCAGGGTCATCAGCACCATGTTCTAAGCCAACTCTACTATACTGTTTTTGTGATGAATGGGTGGACAATGAAGGTTATTTTTATTTAAAAATCATTTTGTATAGGAAAAAAATATATATTTCAAGTTTTAATAGTAAGTGGACTTTCCACTTACTAGAATGACTTAAAAATACTCTTCCCCCACGATAAATCAATTAATGTGATGGAGCTGCTGAGATACAACCTCTGGATGGACTTAATTCCGGCCTCTTGATCCTTGTCTATTTCTTTCTAACTTGAAAGCCAATCGAAATACGTATTTGCAGGTCAACTATGTTTTCCTCTATTTATATTTATTGAAAATAAAATTACCTACCGCAAAGATGGTTTCTTCTTTCAGTAGTTTATTTACGATGTAAAGTGAAATTCTGTATACTTTCTCTAGCCTAGCATACTAAGATTATTTTGAGCTTTATGAAAAGAGGAAAAATTTTTTTTTGTCATTTAATTTTTGAACTGACAAAGTTAGACATGCTAATCGTAATACATGTTGATTTTAAAATTGCTTTTAAGGAAAGCAAAATGGCACTGATGAAAAGGCTTTTGTTATTTCATTTTGTGAAGGGTGGGATCAGTGCCAGAAAAGGGAAAATGCACTTTGAGTAGTTGCGTTTCAGATATTACAAGACATAAAACAATATCTTAGTAAGATTTGCCATAAACAAATAGCTGCATTTCCCAATTTTTCACAGTGAAGTGAAAGTATGAATGCATCCTGATATTCACTGCAGATTATTTGTTTCATTTAGTGTTTTTTACTAGTAGATTGTTATCTTGCTCTTGACCAACTGCAGAGCCTTAGAATTTGTTGATTTTTTTCTTTTTTTTTTTTTTTTAAGTGAAACATGCTATTCATAAAATGCCTTGTAGCAAGCATTATTAGTCTCAGATTTTTTTTTTTATGTTCTGTTTTATTCTCTTCAGTACTTCAAAATCTTCTCAGAATTTATCAGCCTATATGTATGCTGGGGCTAGACTAGGAGGTTTTAGGGCTTATTTGTGTTAATTTTGCTGAGGTTATATATGGTTATTGCTCTAAGGAGTTACAGGTTTTTAGGACCTATAAAACTGAGCAAAAGGCAAGGAGAAGCTTTTATACATGTTGAAAAGCAGTAACTTTTGCATATTCTGTGCAGTTACAGGCTACTTTGTAATTTCAAAAACACTGTTTTTAACTACAGTAAAAAAAATAATAAAATGAAAAGGCAATAGCTAATGCCCTACAAGCACTCATTCAGAAGTCAGGCTACATTTTGTACACTTTCCATTAAGCTCAGATCTTACAATAGTCCATGGATGTGAATTATGTCATCTGGAGAGGTCCCACAAGATTGGAGGCTTGCCAATGTGACTCCCATCTACAAGAAAGGCCGTAAGGAAGATCCGGGGAACTACAGGCCTGTAAGCCTGACCTCGGTATCAGGGAAAGTTATGGAGCAATTGATCAAAAACCTCATCTCCTTCTACATCTGGGTGACCAGACTGGTTGATGAGGGAAAGGCTGTTGATGTAGTCTACCTGGACTTGAGCAAAGCCTTTGACATGGTCTCCCACAGTATTCTCCTGGGGAAACTGGCAGCCCGTGGTGTGGACAGGTTCACTCTTCTCTGGGTTGAAAATTGGCTAGAGGGCTGTGCCCAGCAGGTAGTGGTTAATGGAGTCAAGTCCAGCTGGCGTCCTGCCACGAGTGGTGTCCCCCAGGGGTCGGTATTGGGGCCCATCTTGTTTAATATCTTTATTGATGACCTGGATGAGAGGATTGAGTGTACCCTCAGTAAGTTTGCTGATGACACCAAGTTGGGAGGATGTGTCGATGTGTCTGAGGGTAGGGAGGCCCTTCAGCGGGATCTGGATAGGCTGGACAGTTGGGCTGAGGTCAATGGGGTGAGGTTCAATAAGGCCAAGTGCCGGGTCCTGCACTTTGGCCACAATAACCCCATGCAATGCTATAGGCTTGGGACAGAATAGCTTGTGGAGTGTATAGAGGAAAAGGACCTGGGGGTGTTGGTTGATGCTCGGCTCAACATGAGCCAGCAGTGTGGCCAAGAAGGCCAATGGCATCCTGGCCTGTATTAGGAATAGTGTGGCCAGCAGGAGCAGGGAGGTGATCATCCCCCTGTACTCAGCTCTGGTGCGGCCGCACCTCGAGTACTGTGTTCAGTTTTGGGCCCCTCACTGCAAGAGAGACATCAAGGCCCTGGAGCGTGTTCAGAGAAGGGCAACAAAACTGATGAGGGGTCTGGAGCACAAGTCTTACGAGGAGCGGCTGAGGGAGCTGGGATTGTTTAGTCTGGAGAAAAGGAGGCTCAGAGGAGACCTCATGGCACTCTACCACTTCCTGAAGGGAGGCTGTGGTGAGGAGGGTGTCTGCCTCTTCTCCCAGATAACTAATGACAGGACGAGAGGGAATGGCCACAAGTTGCACCGGGGAAGGTTTAGATTAGATGTGAGGAAAATTTTTTTCTCTGAACGAGTGGTCAGGCACTGGAATGGCCTGCCTAGGGAGGTGGTTGAGGCACCGTCCCTAGCGCTGTTCAAGAAGCGTTTAGGTGAGGTGCTAAGGGATTTGATTTAGTAGCGTGGTGGGAGGATGGTTGGACTAGATGATCTTGTAGGTCCTTTCCAACTTAACGAATCTATGAATCTATGAACCATAAATGAACAATTAATGTCGTAGAATAGCAATGTCATTTTGTATTTTGATTCCAGAATACAATTTTCACCAAGGTAGCTAATGATAAACTTTGTGTTTAACACGTTTCCTTATCTGCAGTTTCAGTCTAATTAAAAATAAGAAACATTTCTACAGTAAGTACTGGACTTCTGTATAAAGACATCCATTATAATACTGGAACTAATTGAAAACAGACTTTTGAAATTTTGTACAATTTAAATTAGATAACTCAAGTTATCGTGAAGGTTAGCATTTTTCATAGTTATTTTATTATTATCATTCAGTGACTGTGCTAAATTAAGTACTGGCTTTGGAAAAAACATAATTACTCTAATAAATAATAATATAATAAATTTAAACAAATTTATCTACCTGTTGAGATTTTTGCATTCAGATTTCTGTATAGAAACACAGGATGCTGTTGTATCTGTCTGAGGTTTTGAATCGTTCAGTAGTCATTCAGGTGTGTTTCAAGAAGCCAGGTAGCTGCATCCTTGAAGAACCATCTCCTGTAACATACGAGCTGAAATGCTTCAGATGAACAAAATACATTTTAACAACAACAGTTTGAATATTCAGCTTTATTTATCTACTATATATTTCCTTTTCAACTGCTTAGCAAATTATGTCAGTTCATACATTTAGGGGAAAAAAAATGTCAGTCACACTGACTGGTGGACAGCGTCACGTTCCAACTGGAAGAGAGAAATGTGGATATTTTTCTTTTTGTCTAAATAGAAAATTAGTATTTTTGATCTCACAAAAATTGTCCTTATGAGATAATAAATTTTTTTTCCTGATTCTGTTGAAGTACCTTTCTTCTTGCTATTTGGAAAGGAAGAAAAAAGTACTAAATTGAACTATCTTTTTAATTGTGTTAAATAAAAATTGTTTCATGATAATAACAGGAACCAGTAATGGATCTTAGCTTGCTTATAGGTTGTTTCTTTGCTGTACTTTGGAGGTTTAATGTCACTCTTTTTTTTTTTTTTTTTTTTGTAAGTGTCCAAATGTCTTATGGGATATCAAAGTCGAGAGTCCTTCTATTAAATAAATCAAAATCTTAATGCTTTGAATTAGATTGTTAACACTAGAAATTTCTAATGTGTGATGCACTGGAAATGTTAAAAGTAGGTGATGAGTATTTGTGGACTGAGATGAATTACAATACTTCAGTAGAAATACTGCATTCACTTCATGTTTGTCTACCTTAGATGGTGTTCTATTCTTTATTTCTGCTAGGTGCTGTATTCCATCCTCATTGTTGCTGCTACTGCTTGGCAGACACAACAGTTACAGAATAGATGTTACAAAGTGCTCTGTTTTTTGTTTGTTTGTTTTTTTCTCTCTCTGAACTTAGGAGAGATTTATTCATGTACACAACTATTTGTTATTCTGGCTCTGGATTTCCACAGCTATTGTAAAAGAAATCTTGTTTGACCAGAGAAGCGTAGTAGAAGTTATTCTTACGCTGTTTATTTGTTTATTTTTTAACTGATAGAAACTAATGTGTTTTCTCTATGATTAATGCATATTCAGAGACTAAAATGGAAGAGTACTAATGTTAGTTGTATCAGAAATCTGTGCTTTTCATAATCAGTGGAAATCCTCCATAAAAACTGACATATCAGAAAAGAAAGCTCATACCTTAAATCTATATTCTGAAAGCAGAATTTACTTTTTGTCCATTCTAATTTCAGTCTCGTATCTTTTGCACGCTGTGCTCCATTAATATTTTTCTTGTCTGAAAATGTCTGACTCTTAGCAGTTCTGTCAAGTTAACTAAATGAAGGTGCTAGCTACTGTACTACATTGGCCTAACTGTTAAATAACTTTTGGAGTCTGACTGTAGATACATTGTCATGTTTGTTGTAGTCTTACCTCAGAAATTCATTTTCGTATTAAATGCTTCTCTTTATAGAATCATGCTTGTCAGTCAATTTAATTGAAATGTCATGGTGACCTTTATTTGAAACAATCTGAACTTCCTGTGGTTGTTGGAAGATCTTTTTACTTCCATTTCAATTAAAATTCCTTAAATTACCAGTGTGCAATAGCTGCATGCTAATTAACCTCATGAAACTGCTAGCAAATTAACCTTACAAACAATATATCTTTTGCAGAGGTAGTTCAGCTGAGTTTGCCAGAAGATCAAAAACTAAGCACCACTGCAGCAACAGTAGGACAAAGTGCTGTCTTAAGCTGTGCCATCCAGGGAACTCTGAGACCTCCCATCATCTGGAAGAGGAACAATGTCATTCTGAATAATTTAGATTTGGAAGATATCAATGTAAGTAAAAGTTCTCTTTAACAGCTTGTTACAAAACCTTTGTTTGAAGAATGGAGAAGTGTTGTTTAGCAAATTTCTTACTGAATGTTCTTAGTCTTATGGCTGTTTCTAAGGAGAGAAAAAAAAAACCCACGAAATAATAGGAACAAAATGCCAACCAAACTCTGTTTTTATTTTAATATGTTTATAAACTCCCAGTGTGAAAAATAATGAGAATATTTCACAGACCAAACATTTAAAGGAGTAATTATAGCAACATGGGCATATGAACACAAAAGTGCAAGTTGGTATTATGCATTCAGCATTATAGAGGCTTCAGATATTTTAGATAAGTTAACATTTTAAGAAATGCATAGTTATTTAGCGCATGTAGGTCATTGTAATGAAGTAGAGTCTCCTAGGAGTCCAGTGAAATACCAAAAACATTTTAAAGAGTGTGGAACATCTCCCATATGAGAAAAGGCTGAATAACCTGGGTCTGTTCAGCCCGGGGAAAAGAAATCTGTGAGAGGATCGAATCAGTGTTTATAAATATCTAAATGGAGATAGGAGGCAAATGGGTGGGGCCACACTCTTTTTGGTGGTGTGTAGTGGTAGGACAAGGAGCAATGGTCTAAAACTTGAACAAAGGAAGTTTCATACAAAGATGTGGAAGAACTTCTTTATGCTAAGGGTAACGAAACCCTCAAACAGGTTGCCCAGAGAGGTTGTGGAGTCTCCTTCTGTGGAGATGGTCAATACCATCCAACTTCTGTATAGTGACCATAACGCCAAAACCTCCTACACTACTTGGAATTGAGATGAAGCCTGGGAAATAGCAGAAGAAAGCTGTTGTTTTAATGAAGTTCATCTCTGTGTTTCCTACAACCTGAGTCATTAATTATTTTTAAGTTTTAAATGGATATAAATTAAGCCATTTTTTTCTAGGCAAAATCTAGTTTTCCCATTATGGTAGTATGAAAGCAGTCTCCACGCACAAACTTTTCAATTCATGTTACTCCCTTTTTCTTCCCCTGTCCTTTTGAGAGGGGGAATAAGCAAGGGCCGACTGGGAGCTTGCCTATTATCTAGGGCCAGCCTACCATGCTTCTTTGGTAGTTATAACAGCTGGAATTCAGTCCAATATGGATTTTTTTTTTGAAGACATATAGTATTCCTAATTTGAAGTCAGTTTGCAGTGGTGGTCAGCAATCAAAAGCTAAGGGAGAAAATTAAAATTGCTAGAATTGGCTGATTTTATCTACAGTGAAAGACCAAGAGTGAAAAACCATGTGAGAATGTACTGGCTTAACAACCATAAACATAAGCAAATAAACAGAATAAGCAAAGAGGTAATTCCCAAAAGTAAGTCTCCAGATTGTCTCCCAAGAGAATTTGCAAGACAGCCAGAAGATGCTGTGGAAGTAAAAGCAGATGAGGGATTTCTTGTCTCTGGAGAGAAACTTAGTATTCAGACTTGCACAGAGTAGAATTATTTAAGAATTCTCTGTTTCAGGATGAGCTCTGTGTGTATATTTTGTGTATGGCTACAGTAGGAATGAAAGAAAGAGTAAATTCTTCAGTGACAGGAGAATAGTTCTGAAGGTGAGTGTATTCATCATTTCTTTACATGTTGAAAGAAAATCATAGAAAAAAATGAATGCTTGCAAGTGCTTTTTGAAGAAAAATGTTAGATCATAGTCCATTAGTATTAACAATTGTGATTCAAAGGGAAAGACAGATCCAATATCCCTAAGGTGAGGTGTTAGGAGTATGTAGTTCTTGAATAAATGTAGGTGATACTCCTCTGATATGCAGATAAACCAACAAACAGTGGACGAAAGATTTAATAGAGCCTGGAAACAAAGCAAGAACAAAAGCAATCAAAAACGGTTGAGAATAAAAACATTAACTGGTTCCCAGAGTCTCTTTTCTTCAAAATTTATTTTATGCATTCCACTGTTTGCACTGATCTGAACTCACTTTTTTATTTCTAGATCTTTCCTTTAAAAAAAAGTTCTCTTGATATTTTTTTGGTCATTCCATAATGTTCTGAAACTTGATTCTTTTACAACTTCTCATTTTCTTCAAGGTTCTTATATAGTTATCATTTAATATCCATTCAAGCAATGTAGTAAAAACAAAACCTTGAGGAGAAGAATAATAATTCGACAAAATGCATTATTTTATATTTCAATATGGGAAATTATGTTACTACTTAAATATTGACTTGATAGGCACAAATGCAGAGGGAATACAGTATGTTCCAGTTTGTTGCATTTTAACCACCAAAGTATGTGTTATACTTATTCAGGCAATTTTAAACATTCAAAAGCCCTAAGCCTTTGTATAATTTCAGATGTCCCTTGAGGCAATGTGTTCTGTGCTTTACCGTGACTGTGTTATAATCTAAAGTGTTTGGCTTGCGCTGGGAATTGTCAATTTACTCAGCTATAGATCAACCGCATATGTGCATCTCAAAAATAATAATCTTGTCTAAATTGTGGTATTGTTTTGGGGAAAAAATAAGTGACAAACACTGACCTAGGGAGACAGATAAATACTTTTTTTTTTTCTGGCAAAATGCACCAGAGATCATGTAACTGGAAGTGAGCGTATGTGAAACCAATCAGATTAAGTATTAGTGACAATGTGATTTTGTAAATCACAGCAGATTTTCATCTTATGGTATGGAAATTTAGTTTTTGCTCTGTGCAATTTTCAGTACAAGTTAAATCATTTGTTTTGGGAGAGACAAACTCAGAACAATGTAATGTCTTTGACTTCCAAGGATTGAGAACACACATAGTATTTAATCAGTGCTTTTATAAACAATAGAATAATTGAGAGAATTCTATCCGGCTACAAACGTATGGTTAAATATTAAAAGCGATATTATATCATCTATTGGCCAATTGTAGGAGTTTTTAGAGCTCAACTTTTCTCATGTTACAAATGATTATGAAAGTTGTATGCCTTGCTACTGATTTTCTTTTTTTTTTATGTAAACTGATAGGAGTCAGAGATAATCTTCATTCACCTGAATGAAGCCATGAAAAACTTTGTGCCTCTGCAAATTTTACTTTATTTAAATTGTAACTCATTTGTGCTGTATGTCAGTACTGATATCACAAGACATTTTACTGATATTTTAGTATGCGTCTAGGAGAGCTTTCTCCTGCCATGATCATGAATCTTAAATTTGTGATTTTTCTTTTCACTTTTTTTCTGGAGTTTTTACTGAAGTATAATTCATTACGGAATAAATATCTTATTTATAGGAAAATTAAAAATAGCAGTTTTTTTCCCAAATGCAGTGCGTTTGTTTTTCACGTATAAATTGATTTGCTTTTTAAATGCTTTTTATATTTCATTTTACTTCATTCTTTTTTGTCCTTTTCCTTTAGTTTTGCCTTTAGCTGCTCTCATGCCTGTTGGGAACAGTACTTCTCTTACAAGCTGTCTGCTCTTTGTTCTTACATTTATAGATATACTTAGATGACTTAGATGTGATTCTGTGACTTGCTTGCATATAATGTTTAATATCTGCTAACATGCTTAAATTAGTAGCTTTTTAAAGGAGTGGAGGTTAATCTCTGCTTTTTAATGAAAACTGGTGATTTCTTTTGTTAGGCTACCTGAATTGATTTCATATTCAAGTCTGTATCCTAGGGTGGCCAACAGGCAAGGGAGGTTATTGTCCACGTCTACTTTGCCTTTGTATCATGGTTCTAGGACAGTTCAGTTTAGTTCCATGACTGATGGGGTGAAGGATGGGACCTGTGGTCCCGCTCTGTGTGAAAAGCAGAAGGAAGTAGATAGGGTGATAGGCTAAGAGGAGGAAAGCAGTGGCAGTGAGCTAAGGGAGAAAACACATTTACTAAATATGATGGCGGAATGCAAGACAATACAATGTAATTTAAATAGAAGCTAATGAATAAATGAGAATGTATGAAAACCAAATGCCTTACTCTAATGTAGGAGAAAGTAGGAAGGAGGCTAGGGAGTATGCACAGCAGAGATGACTAGAAAGATAGTCCCATAACTCCTGGGCAGTTTTATCTTTCCATCTGAATGGAAACAGAATAATGAAGTCCTCTGGGAGTTGTAGTTCATTCATCTCTTCTGGGATTAGTACTATCAACAATCCACAGAACTGCAGCTTTAACTCTTGAATTCCCAGTGCACTATGTGATGTGGCATACTGATGGCAAAAATCATAAAATCATGAAACCTTTTCAGATCTTATCTGTATTACTGCATCAAGGTCTGGGACCCCCAGCACAAGAAAGATGTAGAGCTGTCGGAGCATGTCCAGAGGAGGGATACAAAGATGATGAGATGGCTGGAGTGTCTCTCCTATGAAGCAAGGCTGAGGGGGTTGGGTTTGTTGACCCTGAAAAAGCGAGGCTTCTAGGAGCATTTGTTGTGACCTTTCTGTGCTTAAAAGAAATTTATTATCAGGAGGTAGACAGAGTTTTTATGTGGTCTTGATAGTTGATGGCACAAGGGGGGAGAGATTTAAACTAAAAGAGAGGAGATTTAGGTTAGGTCATGGAGCAATTCTTCACTTGGAGGATGGTGAGACACGGGAACAAGTTCAGCAGAGATGCTGTGGATGCTCTATCTTTGATGGAGTTCAACTCTGGGTTGGATTGGTTCCCTGGGCAACCTGATCTAAAGCCTGGTGTAGTGGCAACCCTTCTCCCACAGCAAGATACTTGGAATTTGATTGCTAAGGTCCCTTCCAGCCCAAGCATGATAATGAGATCTTTTTCTCAATTTTATTTTATTTTTTTCTGAAGGTAAAATACTACTACTACTAATAATAATAATCATCATCACCCTTTAGAAGTGTTTCATCACTGTACCTAGTCATGAGTCAATACTGACTCAAAAAACAAACAAAAAAACACCCTATCACCAGAAGACACCAGTACTGTTACTGCACCTGAAGCAAATTCCTTATCTAGATCAAACCTACTTAAATTCTGAACTCTGATAGGATTACAATAGATGATGCTATCTCTGATTGATTTTTCCAAGTGATGGTATTTAACATTTCTCTGAATTAAATTGCTCAGTGATCTGTCTACTCATAGTCCTAGTTACCATATTTCCATCTATTTCTAAATTCTATTGGTGATTTTTTTTAGTATAGTCTAACTTCTTTCATCATCCAAAATTCTGTACCATACATAAATGAAATGGCCCTTCGACATCTTTTTCATTTTCTAGTCATTTTTATATATATTTATATATCCACAAAAATCTAGAACTTATTTTAGGAAGTTTGCACTCAGAATGAGTTAATTTTGTCTCAGTGGCTGGAATCTTTTCATTATTCTGTTAGAGAACGGGTTTTCCTAAATTTAGTGCAAATTATTGCAAAGTCTATCTGTAAGTACTCTACATAGATCATATGTACATATACTCTACATAGATACATACATAGTTTTTCTTAACTTTGCATTTCTATTACTGGTTCACATCTACATAACTAAAATGTTGTGGGTTTTTTACTGCAGTATATTTGACAAGGTTTTCATTATTTTTTTTTTGTTGACATTTACCATGTTTGATCATGTCATGTAGATTTCTCAGTATCATGAAAGCCATGGAACTTTAGAAACAACACTGGGAGTAACTGTTCAGTAAAACAGTAGTGCTCTTTTTTCATGTGTTGTCAACTGCCAGGCTTCAACTCTGAGTTGAAAAAAGCATTTTGAGGATGGCCATCTCTACTCTCCTTTGCCCTGTTTTGCCTTTGCTTTGACTTGACTTTCACTTTGGCGATTCCTTGCAGCTTATAAGAGTGACACAAACATGATTTTACATGGTCTGTGGAACATCTGTAAAGCAATAACGTATTTTGATGGTTACCTTCTTGAGTTGGACTTTCTATATCTGGAGGTCAAAAACTTCCATTTTCTACTTGCTACATTCCAAACAATTCTGATAAACCCTGATTTTGAATCAACTTTTCAGTCTTCCTTCTTGCTCTTTGTGAAACTTCTTTTTCTTAAGCCTGCTCTGGCCTCCATCTAGTCTGGATGCATGAGATGAGTTCTTCAAAATGACATAGAAATTCACAGGCAGGAAATGCATCTGTGCAGCAGACAACGGGCACAAATTGTATCTCTCCTTTTGTGTGTGTGTGTGTGTGTGTTTGGCTGTTGCAGATATCCAAACCCTAAGTAAAGAAGCTGAAACAGTGTTCCTAAATAATATGAATTTGATTTGTTATAAAAACATATCTTACCCTAGAGTAAACAAATTTTACAGAGGATCACTGAATCTTCACTCTTTGATATACTTTTGTTTAGAATAATATAGTCCAGTTGGAACGGACTTTCAAAGATATCCAGTCCAGCTGTTTGCAAGATTAAGCATCAGTGTCATGATTTCAGGTGAGATGGACTTAATTTTCACCATAATGGCTGACAGGATGCCACATTTTGGATTTAGAAGAGAAATAACATTGACAGCACACGGATGTTCTAGTTGTTGCTGAGCAGTGGCTACACAGAGCCAAGGGCATTTCAGATTTTCCTAATGTCCTGACAGTGAGAGAGCTGGAGGGGCCTAAGATGCAGGGAGGAGACAGAAGCAGAACTGTTGACCAGTGCCATCCAAGGGGATATTCCATACCATGTGGCATCATGCAAAACAATAAAACTGTGGGGAAGTTGATGGGGGAAGGGCTGCTGTTGCTGGGGGACTAACTGAGCGCTGGTCAGCAGGTGATGAGCAATTGCATTGTGCATCACTTTTTTTTTTTTTTAATTATTAATATCCCTTTATTTTATGTACTTTTAAATTGTCTTTATCTAATCCATGATTTTTGCCTCTTTCCAAATTTCTCATCCATCCTACTGCAGGAGCTGTGTGGTGCCTGCTGTGTTGAACCATAACAGACATAACAGAAATTGGGAGAGAGAGATTTATTATCCAAAAAGATTTATGAAATATGTTGTTTGATTAATTCTTTTGGTACAGTAGAGATGATTAGCGTTTTTCTTTCTAGAACTTTGTAAGGAAAATGTCTTGTTTTCCAATATCGCATGTATACTTATTCCAACATTCAGAGTATAAAGAAAAATGAATCTTCAACTTAAACTGAAATTCAGAGTACTTAATTAAGACACAAAACACTCCTGTCTAGTCTCATCTGAAGTAGGCTATCTTCTGTGATTCTAAATTAAATTTAGGTGTCCATATGTTCTTAAGAATTTTGTGGACTGCAATAGGTAGGTAGAAAATAATGGGCTTTTCAGCATATTTAAACACTTTCATTTATTAAAGCTCCTGGGCGCAACTTTAAAGTACTGTTAACATCACTCTTGGAATGTTATCTTTCTCTGTCTTCATGATATTTTTTGATCCATCTTTCTGTTTTCTTATTTTTATTTGATCCTGTGATTGTGATAAATTCTAAGAGTGTTCCACTCCTAAGAATCTTTCAGAAAGCTCTTCATTTTTCTTTAGTGGGTTGTCTCCCACTTTTTTAGTCTCCTTCGGCATCTAAACATCCATGCATCACTAATTTACTGCTTCAGCATTTAAATTCTGTAGATCTTGTCTCCACTTTACCATTTACTGTTATAGATCTCTTGAAAAATACAATCAGTAGAAATTAACTTCACTTTCTTGGTGCTAAGTCCCAACTATCTTTTTATTTTGTCAGCATTCACTACTTTGCTTTCCCTGAAATTTTTGGAGTTGGAAGGCAGGTTTGCTCTTTGTTTATTTAGCATTAGCTTGCACCTATATCCTACAGCTCATGTATATTATCATCTGAACATCTTTTCTGTGATGAGTTCAACTTTTTTCTGCATGTTTCAAGTTTTGTATAGAACTTCAGCAAATGTTAGGAATGCTGTGAAGTTCCTGTTATTGTCATTTACAGTTAGTGAAATATGTTTGAAATCCTGTTTTGCCTTCATATATTTGTCATCATATTCTATGTTAGTTTTTAACATCAGACAAGAAATTCTTTCATGAAGAAGGCTTTGAAGTTTAAGCGCCAAGTGTTTTAAAAAGTAACACATGAGTTCAAGGCAAAAGAAAGACAGGAAAAAAAACAGCATTCCTGTCTCCTACTTAAGACCTTGTTTCTGATGTGAATTCTATGATCAGTTAGCTGCTGTTGGTGATAGTTTTATAAAAATAAAGAGTTAAAAATAAAAGGGGAAGGTTAGTTAAAGGAATCCACAATACAGATAAAACTGTGTGTGTTTTTGTCTTCCATGTTCTATATACAAAGAATTTGTATATTGTTATTTTTGTAATACACCTTGCGTATACTGACAGTATAACACAATCTTTCCAATGAATAGTGCTATTCCATTATTTAGTATGAGAGCTTATGACAAAGATGAAAAAAGCAGGTGTAGCATATATATTGTAGTGGTTCTTGAAGGATTTGTACCTTCCCTGTATTTTTGAGTGATATTGAGAACATTAAATGAGGTGATAGATTTCAGGGAAAGAAAATAAGCAAAAATTAAATGCGTAAAACAAATATAAACAAGAATGGGGTACTGAAAAGTAAAATATTTTGGATGGTCTCCTTGAAATCTGTTAACAAGGGCAGCTATTGTTGCAACAAAATTCAATTACGTATTATAGACTTCTAGAAACTTAGAATGATTTAGGTTGGAGGGGGTCTTAAAGGTTATGTTGTTCCAACCCTCTGCCATGGGCAGTTACCACTCACCAGCTCAGAGTGCCCAGGGCCCCATCCAACCTGGCTTTGAACACCTCCAGGGATGGGACATCCTCAACCTCCCTGCAGTGTGTTCCAGTGCCTCTCCACCCTCTGAGTAAAGAATTGCTTCCTATCATCTAACCTACATCTCCCCTGGTTTAATTTAGTCGTTCCTCCTTGTCTTATTGTTATCAGATGACGTAAAAAGGCCTCCTGCTTTTAAGTTCCCATCAAATACTGGAAGGTCACAATTAGGTCTCCCTTGAGATCTCCAAGCTAAACAAACCCAACGTCCTCAACATTTATTTGCAGGAGTAATACTCTGGATCTCTGATCATTTTCATGGCCCTTTTTTGGACCTAGTCCAACAGCTCTACGCCTCTCCTATACTGGAGATCACAGACTTGGACACAGTACTCCAGATGGCACCTCACAAGGGAAACAGTTCTCTCCCTTTCTCTGCTGGCTACCCTTCTGTTGATGCTGCCCAGCAAACTGTTGGCCTTCTGGTCTGCAAGAGCACACTGCTGGCTCATGTCCAGCTTCTTGCCCATTAGAACCCCCAAGTCATTCTCTGCAGGGCTTCTCTCAGTAAGTTCTTCTCCCTCTCTGTATTTATATCTTGGATAACTTTGACCCAAGTGCAACACCTTGCACTTGGCCTTGGTGAGCCACATTAGATCCTCGTGTGTCCACTTTCTAAGCCTGTCCAGGGCCCTCTTAATGGTGTCCCTTCTGTTTTGTCAATTGTACCAATCAGCTTAGTGTCATCAGCAAGCTTGCTGAGGGAACGCTTCAATCTCGCTGTTCTATGTGGTTTATAAATGTACATTGAAGTGCAGTCTCCTCAAGACAGACCCTTGGAGGCCCCCAACTGGTCACAGAGTCATTGACAACAACCCTCTGGATGAGATCATACGGCTAACTCTTTATCCAACAAATCGCTGGCCTTCAAGTACATATCTTTCCAATTTAGAGATAAGGATGTGATGCTGGACCATGTCAAAGACCTTAAATTATGATGAATGTAGTGGTAAAATTGAAGCACTGGATTTCTTCCAGAAGAGATAACCTTTAAGTCTCAATTCAGAGAGTGCAAGAATATGGTTATGACTCACTGCAATACTCTGATTTAAGTGGTTTGGGGTTTTTTTTTGAATTTATGGGTTTTGCTTTTGACTGTCAATAGAAAAAAAAAAAGTTTTAAAAAAACTTTTTATATATTGTAAATATATATCTAAGTTATGCACTTTGTCTCAAAATAATACATAGTTTGTGAAGAATTTTGCAAGTAGTTGTAAATGGCAAACTTTACATGTTTAATGAATGATGAGAGTGATTATATCTAGCTATTTTGTTTTTATTAAATAAAGTTTACTTATTTTGTTAATGATAGAAATATTAATGTTAGAACATGTTAACATGGCTTATTAAAATATTTTAGTAAATGTTAATAATTACTTTTTTAATGTGAGGAAATAAAACGTTATTTACATTCCTTGTAGGAAATAGGGAATTTCCATCATGGTTTCTGCAACTTGGAGGCAGAATAGATCAAACAAAATGACATGTACTGTAAAGAGGAAACATAAATATCTCACTACCCATAATGTGTAGAAAGTATAAGACTCTTATTTATATTTACTCTATTTGCATATTTCATGTCGTGAAACTTTGTTTTATGGACTCTCTAAGCACTGTAAGATCAGTCTTGTTTCATATCAGTGCCCAGGTAGATGACAAATATCACTAGAAATCATTAGCATGGTCCATCACTGTAGGAATAGTTATTGTGTTGGAACAACTACTTTTACAGCTAGTTTCAGTTACTGTGGAAGTCTGACTAGCCCTTTCTTTCACTGACACATTACCTTTCTTGTGATAAAAGATTAGACTGATGAACATGGAACATTGTATTAATGGTTTGAGGAAAGGAAAGATGTGTGATGATATTTAAAATAAACTAGAATTGACAGATAGGACGATGGTGCTTTTGGATATATGATAGATATTGAGCACAATAGTGCTATTTCTTAGCAACAAAATACTATTTTACAACATACTCATCACTGTTAACTATGTTGTGTTGTCTGCAATGAAAAAGAGCCTGCATGCCTTTCCTTTGAATACCTGCACTAGCAGAGTAGACTGGCTGTTTCAGAGGTGCTATTATGGCTATTATTGTTTCTGAGA
Organism: Oreortyx pictus; assembly: GCA_036925125.1. Taxonomy (NCBI): domain Eukaryota; kingdom Metazoa; phylum Chordata; class Aves; order Galliformes; family Odontophoridae; genus Oreortyx; species Oreortyx pictus. The sequence goes on along the minus strand of JAUPFR010000005.1, from coordinate 67,259,677 downwards.
AAAAGTTGCCACACAGTCTGTCTTTAATTGATCCAGACAGGTGGAGGTCAGAAAATACTAAATCTGGATGCAGTTCCCTGGTCGTAATCCACTGATTTACATGGATGAGCTAATTGAGCAGCTCTTCATTTCACAGTGTGACAGCTTATGTGGCTGTCTAGAGCATGACTTGTCTTTCATGTTTTTGTAGCCACTGCTGAAGTGTACTACCCACTGCTTCACTGCAGTAATAGAATAATGGTTGCTACCATCTTTTAGATGTTACTGTTTCATCATCATGAAATGAAACAGCAGTCCTTAGTGCATTCATAAGAATAGCAGAAAAATCATACGTCACTACATATATATTACTTGAATCAGAGGTTGTTTAAAGTAAGAAATGTGAATCTTTTTCTAAGGTTTGCTGAATGCAAACAAATTCTGTTGAAGTCAACTAATGACCACTGTCCATGTATCACAAAATCCTGTTTTGGGAACAGGTAATAAAGAGTATTTGTAAGGCAGACTTAGGACATGCACAAAATTTTCCTCAAAATCTGAACTAGAGATTTAATTTGTTCTGAATTGTGCATGGTCACCTTTTTCCATACTGGTGATAGAATGCGGCTTTCTTCTGTGTATTACAACTACATAATATGTTATACTGTGGTTTCTATTTATTTATTTATTTATTCATTAAGTTTTGACTTGATTTACTATTTTCTGTTGGGCTGATTCTTCAATGAGACCATTTTAAGATTTATGATTAGTCCTTATTTCATCTGTAATATATGACACTGAAAGTACAAAAGATTTTTTTTTGAAGAAATTCATGTTTTGTTTTCCATCTTGAGCCAGAAGGAAAAGATTAAAATATCTTGGTTTAGTTCTTTAAACAGTAGTCTTCAAGTTTTTTCATAGTATTTATTTTCCTCCTGACACCCAATAGCAAATTGCAGAATTGCATTTACCTGCCAACAAAGGAGCTGTTTATTTAGAAAGTAGGATTTGTAATATTGATATTAACAGGTGAAGTGTAAATGGAATTTATCTGTCATGCCAATAAATCAATTATTTTTAAGAAGTTTTACATTTAACCTTCATAAGCTGATCTATTCTATCCTTGTAAAAAAACATTAGAAGGTTTAAAACAAATTATAAAAACACACCAAAGCCAACCAAAGAATGTGCATACAACATATAGAAAAAAACAAATGAATATAAAATATTTCATGTTCTGTGTTCAAGAAAATGCAAGTTCATTTGAGACTCCAAAGCAGTAGCAATAGTTATTTTGCAAGAGCATTGCACTTTCTTTTCTAGAATAATCATGTATGAAAGACCTCAACTGTCTGTAATATTAAACAAGTTCAAGCCATCTTCCACTGTACATTCTTCTCTGGGGAGAAAGCTGGCAATGGTCTTTCTAGAACTGATAATGAAGAATGGCAGGTAAATGATCACAGGCTCTCTCATGCAAAGAATTAATATGTAAAAGTAATTTATATAACCAAAGGAAATAATTATTGTTTTATAAAGAAAAAACACCTTTAGATTTCTGTTGTACTAAACACTAAAGTGACTAAGTGAAGATTCAGTGCCAAATGAATGTTTTCTTTCCATGTTCTTTTACTTGATATTCTTGACACACATTATGATTCCTAAATGTCAAGCTCCTCAACAGAACAGCACTGCAATGGAATCACTGTTAAAATAATTGTTCAACTCTTTTTTATTTCTGGATGACAAAAATAATTACAATTTCTCAATTTGATTTTTAGAAAAATCGCGTCATTCCTACTTGAGCATTTATGCCTTTCTATTTATCATAAATGAAACTTATATCCCTCTTTTTAAGATTATCAAATTATTTTGCCTTCAGAAAAAAAAATAATAACCTTTTTCCCCTGTGTATATCGCTGTTTACGTTTGAAAGCTCGGGTTCATTGGTGTTCATCTGTGAGCCTATATGGACACAGTTTCTGTGGGTGACTCTAACTTGTGAGTTCTTCTATAATGCATTTAAGTATGTCATAGTTCAATCTGAGAACTCTTGTCTCTGCTTCATCGTGGCTGTCTGGAAACTGCTTATAGTATTCTGTTTTCACTGTTCATTAACAAAAAAAATAATGAACTCAGTATACTAATAATAAACCAAACACATCTAGTTTGTAGTTCTAAAGCAGAAGTCCTTCCTAAAACTGAACTGCTTTGAGTGAAGAAGTCACAATGTCGTAAGATGAATCCCGTTGAAAACCAATAATTTTGAGAAAAATAGCCAGGGAGACGTTTTATCAGTGATATCTTTGAAAAAGGAGCAGAGATTGTAACATAGATGTCAATTTAATTAGAAAACATCTATGTTTGTAGTAAGTAAGTGCTACTTAATATCAACAATGCAGATGCTAGATTTTACTCGACTGTTCATTTAGGATTGTATTTTAAGATAACAGTCTTTTTAATTGACTTAATTATACTTCCACAGGATATCATTTACCATCTTAAATTGTGCAGAAGTTTAGGCTTTTTATCTAATCAGATCGAAGCCAAAATAGCTTCTCTTTTGCAAATAACTATGATAGCTAAGTGAACAAATACATCCTTAGTACTTCTGAATTTAGCTAGCTGTTGAAAAAGTAGTAATATTCTCTTTTACTGACCCAATACAAACCTTCACCATTTCCAAGACACTAAAATACCAGGATTTCAGATTACTGTCAGCTATCCTGGTTGAATATTTGATATTTGCATCCCAGAGTTGTTGCCAAAAAGAAGAGCCTAATTACTGTAGTGATAAAGATGTAATTATGATAAACTTGTTTTTAATATTTCCTTGTAGGATTTTGGAGATGATGGGTCCCTGTACATTACTAAGGTTACTACAACTCATATGGGAAATTACACCTGTTATGCTGATGGCTATGATGAACTCTATCAAACTCATATTCTTCAAGTGAATGGTAAGGAAAAAATCACTAATTACTAAGTCGTAAGAGATTCGAATTTGGATTTTGTTAAACAGATCTGCCACTGCTATTTTTAAAAGTCTTTTTAATACACTTCTGACAGAAAAAGAGTTGTTTTTCTTTGTTGTTCGATACGTTACCTTGTAAGTCAAACTCATTTAGTACTTCTGTAAGAGTAACATTTATTAAAAAGAGTAAGATAGTGCAGTAGACTTCCTCTGCACAGTGAACTGTTCACATATGAGCATGTTACCAGGAGAAAAATGTGTATAGGTTCTCGGAAAGTAATGCCTTTTTTTCCATATGGAAGAAGTCAGTTCTATTCGTTTGCTTCATCCACAATTCTGTATCAGACATCATTTTGTTGCATCGTCACTCTGCTGCCAAATATTGTATGGCAACTACGCGTAGCGCCATGTTATTGGGAAGGTTCACCCCCCGTTGCCGTACCACCAACATCTAAACATGATTTTTAAGTCTAGGCGTCTGAATTTAAAGCGTTGATCTGTTCAGGTTCTAAGGACTGCTATCCTGGCCTCTATCACAAAATCACAGAACAGCTTAGGTTGGAAGCAGAGTATTTGATCCAACCTCATTGCTCAAATGGCCCCTTTCAGTGTGGTTGCTCTGGCTAATGCCAAGACATCCTTTGAGTATCTCAAAGGAGGGAGGCAACCCATGGTCCATCTTGGACAAAACCAAAGTCAGTAGTGTCAGCTCCTAGCTCTGTTTTCCTACATCTCCACTTTTTTCTACTAAATTGTACTAAGCAACTGTTCATCTCCTTTGGCATACCAGTGATCTCGCTGTAGTTTATGTCCAGTGAAATTTAATATCTTTTTGTTTTGTTTTGGGTGACCTTGTGTTTTTCTATTGCGTTGTCCTACATATTTATCTTTTTTGCTCTTAAATCTATCTTCCCACATTAAACGAAAAGCATTTGTCAGTTCATAGTGATACTTTATCCTGTCTAGAATCATATTGGAGCTTGATTTTTGCTGCATGTTAACTTCACTCTGTTACTCTTTTCTGAACATAAACAATAGTCGCTACCATTATTCTTGGTTTTGGTATTATTAGATAGTTGCGTTAAGCCACATCATACTTTACTTTTCCTGTTACCTCTTATCAGAATATGGTGGAATCTTTCCTGCTACTCACATCTTTTGTAGGCAGTCAGACCAAATGCAGTTGCTTAGATTATTTTACTTGCCTTTTTATTTGGCTCATTCTTAACAGCCTCTTGCTTTTTTTCCCCACTTTCTACTTGTTAATATCCTTCGCACTTGAGATGACATGGATATTCCATGCTTGCATGCTGATTCCTTAATGTCATTTCTGTCATAGAATTCTTCCAGAAAACCGATTTGAAATATCTGTTGACCCATATCTCTTTTTTTTTTTTTTTCCAGTTGTAACTTTTATGAATTGTTTTCAACATTTTTTAAGTAGGCTTCTCGCTGAGCTACTACACGGCATCAGCATTTTTTCCTCCTTTAATATTATCTGCAACAATTTTCTGTCATCTAAAAAGAGAGGTAAAAATGCTGGCTTGACTAGTGGGAAGACTGAAATATAGTTTACTCGTGTTTGAATTCCTGCAAATATAACAGGATTCTTAATGAACTGGACATTTCAGAAGAGACAACTCTTCTCTTTTGTATGACCTGTTCTACTCTAATTTATTAATAAACTTATGTCTTTTAGCACCTTCTATACCTATCCCACTGTGTTGGTAATCCTGTAAAACTTATAATACTTGTGTTCCATATGTTTCGCTTCTTGGGTCAATTCAGTCCTCAGTGAGACAAAACTCAATTTAAAGAAGTTTTTCTGTAAAGGTAGGATGCCAAGGATCATGGAATGGGACAGGTGAAAGAGGACAGCTGTAGGTATTTCTGGCTACAAAATATCTGTGACCAAATAGTATTTTTCCTTTGGAGAAAGAATACCCTTTAAGTTCCAAAAACAATCACTGCTGTTGTTTTCTTACATCGTTCATAAAAATTTAAAGTTGTCCAAGCAAATTAACTAATCCATATTTGCTTTGTTCAGCTGTTGGAGTGATGCATGTTAATACCATTTTGAATACTTATATTGGGGGGAGTAAGGGAGAAAGAAAGGAATCCCATAGATTCATTGCATCATTTGTTGTTAACACTTTGGATAAATAGTGTTAAGAACACAAAGATTTAAAGCTTTGGACAAATGAACAGCTGTTTTATACTTTAGATCTGTACTTCTGAGTAGCAATTTTCCTAAGAATGGACATGATGGTCAGTACTTGCAGCTGTGATAACGACTAATTAATATGATACTTCTATTAACAGGGGAGTCAGACAAAGGTTAATGAGATACTGAGGCTCTGATCTCAATGATCTAATGTGAGCATTCACTGAAAACAATGTAATTAGGTTTGAAGTTCTTGATTCCATTAGTATAAAAAATACAGATCTGCAGGGATCCTGTGAAATCTGTATTTCTAGATAAATTAAATTACATTTTTATTATTTGTAATGACTAATGCAAACATTATACGTGTATGAATAATGAACATCCTGTGAAGTCTTTAAAAAAAGATTCAGATAATCAGCACTGTAGAAGACGTTTTACGGAGGGAAAGTTCAGTGTAATATTTTTTTAAAATCATGCAGTAGGTAAATATAGTAAGCAATGTCATAAGTAGTTATGTAACTCATTTTTTCTGTACATTTTATGAAAACTCAACAGAGCTATAATAATTCAGGAGTATTTTTTCATTAAATAATACTAATGAATAGCATTTACATCATCCTTAAAACTTGCATAGGGTGTAGTTCTGTGACTGTATTGTTGGTTTATTTTATTAAGACTTAGATGTGATCTTTTTCTTCTGTTCGGGAGAGGGCAGCTGCTGATAAGATTTATCTGAATTATGGAGCATAACTATAAAAACTATTTTTCCTGCTATATGTTGAGAGCTAAATAGTGAGGCCAACCCATAATGGATGTTTCTATGTCAAAAACTCATCTGCAGTTTTGAAGTCTCTGCTTTAAATTCATGATGCATTTCTGTATAATTCTATATGCAGAATATAAGTTCCATAGGTATATCTCTATGGGATTCATTTTTATCATCTAAGTGACTGACACTCCTGGCATACTTAAGAGAAGCAGCCAGATGTTGATTGATGGAACACTGAAAAAGTCATTCAACAGAAAAGGTTTTCAGAATGCCCTTTCTGAAAACTAAAATGGTTTGGTCTTATTAATTCATGAAACTGCTGAGTCTTCAGCTCCACCAAAAGCCAATTTTTTCTCACAGCCTTTCTTTCATCAAATGGTTACAATAATGAGAGTCTGAGCCTGTCTGTTTTTTTTTTTTTCCTCTGTATATTTGTGATAATGAAATTCATGCCATCAAGTATTTTTCCTTTAGTGTTGTTGACATCATATATCATAAAGCCCATGAATTTGGAAGTCTGTATTCAGATGATAGATGGATATGTGTTGGTCTTAATATCACTGTAGACAAAGAGGAGCTGTCTAATTATGTCTCCCCCCGCACACAAAATATCTAAAATATCATCTTCATAATTTGCCCTTAGAAATCTTTCTTTTCTCTAAAAAAAATATCCTGCAAATAGAACATGGATACAGTGGTCAGTCATATGTATTTCACAAACATTTGTATGATTTACTTTGTGTTTGTTAGCCTCTTTTTTCTTTTCCACTGCAACTTTCAAGAAGTTTATGAGGGAATGCTTGTAGAGTTTTTCCAAACGGAGTAATGAACCCAGGTTACAAAACCCGTGTAAATAACTCAGATTTTCTTGTAATGAAGGTTATTTTAGTATGCAAGGAGCCACCTTTCTCTAAAATACCCTTTAACATATTAATATATTCAATAGCTTTATATGTTATCATCCAGCTATTTAATGCAAAATAAAGAGTATACATCAGTTAAATGAAAAATTATAATTTCAATAATAAAATGTGATATTTTGCTTATAGCAAAAGACAAAGAAATAAAATGTTATTAGATATTACAAACAAAAAGAAAGTCTGCTTTGAAATTCAAAGCTACTCTAAAAACATACACATACATAGCAGTCAAGTATAGTTTATCTTTCTGTTTATTACTAATGATGCTATCTTACTACCTGAACTTTCTCAAGGGAAGTTATTTGCAGAAAGGTGACAAGAATTTTTCTCCATTTTAGTGCTAAGACAAAGGCCTACTGGAAAGAAAAGCTTTAGCACCTAAAGGTAATGAAAGAGTCTAGATTCTCAGATAGATATAAATAAGTGATATATAGTGTCTGAGGAATTGCTTATGATCTTTGATTTTCAAAACAAAATGCCAGTTCAGTCAGAAAGAAGAGTTGTGCTACCGAGCAATAGAGGAATATGGTAAACTAAATATATTATGTTACTTTTGTAAACAGATGCATTGTGTCTGGATTCCAGACAGCTTCAACAGTCTATTTTCTTTTCTTTTTTTTTTCCCATTATTCCTCGCTGAAATAGGCTTCATTAGTTTTTATAACGATTGTAAGAAGCATTGAATAGTTATATATCCATCATATTTGAAGCCAGCAGTCTCGCATGTCTTGTTGAACTGAGTGCAGGATTCATCCAAATTTGTGTTATTCATGATTCTATTAATGACAATCATTTAAGGCTTTCCCCCGTCCCCCTTTTTTTTTTTTATGCTAAGGACTTCTCCCTTATAAAAGCATATTTTGTACTAAAGTATTAGAATATTTAAGAATTTTAAAGTATTAGAATAATTAGAAATGCTTTGGAAGCATTTTATTTTGGTTTTAGTATTTTCTAAAAATCTGTGAAGATAATATTGCCCCAGAAATATGAATTACCTTTTATTTTATGTCATAGAGTCATAGAATCACGATTGGAAAAGAGCTACAAGATCATCCAGTCCAACCTTTCACTTTTCACCAATAGTTCTCTCTAAACCGTGTTCCACAACACACATCTAAATGTTCCTTGAACACCTCCATATGACAGCGTGAGCTAGTTCTGCACTTCAGTCCCCTACGGTCTGATTTAGCTGACATTAATGTTGTTTAACTCGTCCTTCATTGGCAGGAATGTATGTTTTATAGGCAATGTATAACTGTTAGCTTCTTTCATGAGGTTTTGTGAGCCTAGAAGTTCAGGTTTATGTTTCCAGGTGATGAGCAATTCTCAGTGGTATGTGAGGTCTTGTAGAATAACAAAGCACATTATTATTAAACCCTATAGTAAAGTGGTGTATTTAACATGACAAATCTGATTTGGGAAGAAAACAAAAGGAGGAGCAACTACTGAATTTACGGCAAACTGATTCTTTTCACAAAGATATGCTGATCTCAAGTGTTTATAACTTAATTGGTTTTATTTTCATGGTTTGTAGCCATAATTTTCACTGAAATATTCTGTACAGGGTATTTGACTAAAAGTGTTCTAAATTGTAGCTAACTAATTTCAGCGTGTTCTGAGAGTGGAACTGAGAGGAGAAAATTGCTCTTTTGTCCAAGCTAAACTAATAATTTCTTTTTCCTATACGCTGACAAAAAATAATACAAAAATCCAAAATTAGATGAAGACTCCTTTTCACATTCACTCAGTAGAAGTTTGTCAGAATGTGATGGTGAAGTTCCCACAAGTTTTTATATGCAATAGTAATATTCCACTGGCACAAAACAAGCAGTGCCTTGCAATAGGTACATGGTATGCAATGCCTTGCAATCAGTGGTTTGTACTGCTGATGTTGCTTGTAATTCTAAAGTGATGGCAATACCCTCTCTAAGGCTCCTTGCTCATCTTCAGGTAAAATGGAGAAATAGACCACTTGCCTTTGATGCAGTGGAAAATCTGCAAAATGGACATAGGTCATCAAAGAGCCTCCTGTCAAGAAATGCTGAAGAGGGCAGAGATTGAAATTGGGCCATTGGAGGAGAGGCAGAATAAGGCTGGGAGATGAGGTGCTGAAAAAGTGAGTCATGCATACAGTTGAGAGGGTCTTGAGATCAGGAGCACAGTGGGAAAGGCAATGTCTCACACAGATCCTACAGGAGAGGGGTGACAGGAACAGTTGGAGGGGAAATATGCATTGCAAGGTTAGGCTTGAGATGCAAATAGAATTAGAGAGATCTGTGTATACCCCCTTCCAGAAACTCAATGGAAATCTTAAATCACTGTTCTAGATATGCTGCTTATAGCTGGCAGTCTAATCAATTAGTAGCCATAGCTTTCAAATTTTTGGTTTTCTTCCATGTTTTTAAATATATTTGTGTACTTGGTCTACTGGAGTTATGTGTAATTTTCCATATGTATTATTTGAAAAGACCCTCATCTCCAATTGGATTTAAAATATCCCTGAAACCTTCTGATTTTTAGGTCTTAATTGAGATGCCATACATATGTGTCTTTCTTGCAGTCTGGAAATGTGAGGCATTTCTATGCTCTAATAGGACAGCATGCTGGGACATTTCTTGTAAACAGTTGGATAGCATTTGAAAATATTTAATCTCTTGCCAAAATAGACACAGTTAATTTTTGATCTTGTTATCTTCTTTCATTATCAGCTGATGTTTCAACCTCTACCCAGCTGTGTTTTGCAACACCAGCTAAGTATTCCACATTTTTAAAGCTACATTAAACAAATCTTTGGATAATAGGAAACATATTTCTTTAACCTTCATTAAGAGTTGTTGCTCTTTTGTTCTGTTGGTTTTTGCTTGTTTGCAAATAACTTCAAGATCATTTTCTCTACGTGTAAATAAAGACAATATCACCAGTTATTCATATAAAAATTCTACACAGCAATACTACTAAATCTTCATGAATCATTGTTTGCCAATACAATTATGTCTACTTTGATGTCATATGCCAATACTGATGCAATGTGCAGCAGGTTTTTTTTTTTGTTGGTAAGCATGTATTGCAGCAAGTTTCCAAACCTTCTAAAAGTGCTGTCAATAATAAGCCATTCAAACCAAAAGCTTTAGTATCAGCACTTAAATAAGACTAGCTGATCTGATCAAGCCTCAGATTCAGATATGTGAGATGCTTTATGGTAAAATTCACAGTTGTCTAGTTACTGTATAAAGCACATAAAATATGAATTTAATTTATCCCCAGAATGGCTACATATACTTTTCTATACATGATTAATAATTTAACATTTTGCTGATCTGCCTAATAAGCAATGCAGTACCAAGTAATCTGTATGACGTAGTATATTTACTTACTCTTTTCATGTGGAAATTTCAAATAAACAATCTTTCATTCTAGGACTGTTGTATTAAATAAAGTAAAAAGAAAAACTAGAAGTTCCTGCAGTCCTATAGCATATATCCCTACATTTTATTAAGCAAGCCAGATTTTTTTTCTGACAACATCAAAGTTTCCAGTGTTCACACTACTAGATGAGACTTGGAATTTTCACATGAATTCAGAATGCTGTAATTAAGTATAAACTGAATGTAATGTTAGCTATCATAAACACGGTTACTTGTGTTTTGTGAGTAAGATAGGTCACTGTTAGGTGTTTCAGAGAGAGTATAAAGGTAGGGTTGGAAGTGTTAAATAAATGGTTTGTGAAATAAGAAAATTATCATCTCTGTACCATAACACAGCTTACTGGCTCCAAATGATTCGTATTTTCAGAAGAAATTTAAGGGAAAAAAATCTCATTACTCAACTCACAAAGTGCTGAATTAGAATGCAGGCTATTCTCTGACAGTTAGTGAAAAGGGATTTTCCTCACATAACGTTTTCTGCTTCATAAATTTACTGTGACAGAGTTCAGCACTGAATGTGAGTGAATATGTGACTAATATCACATCTGTATTTTGCACTGTTGTTGTATATAGCTGCAGGAGTCTTTAGAATTGCTTGTAATTTTTTTTTTTTAAATGAAGATAATACCTTTCTGCTCTAAATTATCATTGTTTTCTATCTTGAGTTCCACCAGTCATCCGAGTCTACCCGGAGAGTCAGGCAAGGGAGCCAGGAGTGACAGCTAGCCTTCGGTGCCATGCTGAAGGTATTCCTAACCCACAACTTGGCTGGCTGAAGAATGGAATTGATATCACCCCAAAGTTATCTAAACAGCTAACTCTTCAAGGTACATGGGTGTATTTGTTGTTTTCAGATTGCAAAAGCTTTTCAAGGGCATCATTTTTCTGCTAGTTGTTCTTATTACCTACTTTTAAACAAGGTTTGAAGTCTAAGCTAAAACATTTTAGGCTGTATCTTGAAATTTCTCCCTAAGGCATGCATGTACTCTGCTTTCTCTTCAAAATGAGATTTACATAGGAACAGAATTACCAACAAGTTCCAATAGGTTTTCTCAGTTAAGAGACATATAGCTTCTGAGTACAACAAACAGCCCCAAACTGACTTCTAATTACAATATTAGAGTTTGTCACTGCTAGTATATTAATACCATTCCATGTGTATTCAAAATTTCTATTTAAATTAGGAAGCAATGTTTTTGTGAATGTTTCATTCACAAAAATGTATTTTATTCATAACTATGCATTGATGGTAATCTAATTATTATTCATGAGCCCAGATTTAAATTCATTTTGTCGCCTGGACTAAAGTTTACACTTACTGGGGCTCAGTTGAAAATAGAGTTCAGAATGGCATTCATCTGTAGTCCTTCTGGTGAAGCTTGATCAGCCATGGAAGAAAAAAAATCTTGTGCTCTCAGGACAGAAATGAGACTGCAGTGTGATAGAGTGGGACCAATAGATGGCAACTGCTTCTGTAGGGTCCTACCTTCTCTATAGGTGATGGAGGATTCTGTGCTTTCACAGCACTCTGTCCTGAGTACATGTGAATAGTTTCCTTAACAGAGAGATTTTCCACTGTGAGTAGGAAGTGCTGGTCTCTTCCTGATGGTCTCATCTTTCATAGCAGCATTCTGTTGACTTCTCCTTTAGGGATTTGAATGGAAAGGTGTTTTTTTAGTTTTTTCCTTGTCTCTGTATTACATATTCATGGTGAATTTGATTAGAATGTTTCTTCTGTAAACAAACAAAAAAGCAAACAAACAAAAACAAAAAGCAAAAAAAAAACAAACTCAAACAAAACACAATTTAATTTTATTTTTCTGAGTGTACTCCTTTGAAATAAAGTTTTGTAGTTTCTCAGAGTTTTTCCTATCTCAGTCAAACAGTCTATGCATTAGACATAGCATATTATCCATAGATCCAGGGGGAGATTTATACCATGACCTAATGTCTCCCCCAGTCCACATTACAGGATTTCTAGTAAGCTGTTTTTGAAGTCTTAGAGCTGAAAACATATTCTACGTTTAAAAGGCAGAGTCGTTCGCGTCATAATTCACACGACAATATTTAAGAAAAGCTTTGCTTGAGAAATTTGGGCTCTTTGTTGATATTTCTATTCAAGCTGGTGTCCAGCTCCCCATTTATGTGCTAATGTTCATTTTGCATGTGCAAACCCATTTGTGTGTCCTTCATACAAGATTTGTCTGAAAATTCTCCTGGATTTATTTCAGAGGGTGGTTTCCCATAGATTCCTATGCTGATGTAGGTATAAAATCAAAAGTATGTTATTCCATTCTGTTATGCATCATTCACAGGACGGTCAACCTAGGGGCTTCTGTTTGCTAGAAAAAAGATCTATATTATTTATATTGAAAAAGTGGTCCATTATATTCCATAGAAAAAACTACACTTTTGTTTGTAAAGCTTGTAATAGAGTGTTAAATGACCAAATGCAACCTAATGAAAACATAACTGATTTTAAATGCAACCGTAGTCATTTAAATCCATATAAAATATCAGATATTTAACTCCAAACTTTAAAATCAACTGAGGTATCTATCACATTAATAACAGTTCACTACCCAGGTGAATACCTTTTGATTAGTTAGGCATGTCTCCAAGTTATGAAGGCTTGAAAACAGTTTAATTAACATCAGCAGTGACAGCCTTCTGAATGCTTAAGCTGAAAGCATTTTCTCAGGCCTGTATGTTGAATTTTTCCTCTCCTTTCAGCAAATGGCAGTGAGGTACACATTAGTAACGTGCGCTATGAAGATACAGGAGCATATACTTGTATTGCAAAGAATGAAGCAGGAGTGGATGAAGACATTTCTTCTCTTTTTGTGGAAGATTCTGCTCGAAAGACCCGTAAGTACCATGAGAAGTATAGGAAAATATGCAACACTCACTTAACCATGAAATTAGTATTAATAAATATATAAGTAATACCTAAAATGCAGAGTGTGATGCCGGAGTTTGAAGCTCATTTAGAAATGAAATTAAACCTCTAAATCCTTTTTTGAATTGACTTTTTTTTTTTTTTTAATTGCTGTTAAAAATTTGAGTGGTTTCTTCTTGATACATTTGTTACATATGGAGGAAATGATGCCTAAATAAGGATAAGCAGTAGTTCTGAAGTTGTTTCAAGGGGGAATTTGAAGGGAAGGAAAAGTATGTATGTTCTTGACAAGTATGAGGAGTCAGACTTAGTCCTTATGATGTCTTGCCATTGCTGGACTTGATTTCTACTGCTGGGAATGCTCTGCAGGTCTAGATCAGGACCAGATTTGTTCCAGTTTGCCTATTCTGTCTCGTGCCCTGATAACTGTGGCTCTCCAGAAATGTGAAGGAGCAGTTTACTGCATTTGTTCACAAAGTTAGGAGTTCCCTGTGCCAAAGACATCTCTCCTACAAATGTAAAGTGTTTCTCTTTATCCTTCAAGGGATGGTAGCAGCATTTTACCTGTTAGTTATCTGTCTACATATTCTCTTCCCTCCCTTTCCCAGATGTCCATTCCTGAGTTCGTGTGCTTTTGACTTCTTTTTAAACCAGTTATTTTCATTAATACCACACATTTTCTGGAAGCACATATAGTAAAGATAATTCAACAATGATGATTACTCAACAGAATATACTGGAGGAAGGATTAGTTCCACAGCAATTTTGTCTGACACCTCCTCTCATAAAATGCCGAGTTTGGTTACATATGCTCAGTTCCAGAGCTTTATTAAACTTTAAATGTTTTGAGGGGAAATCTTCCATGGAGATTTTATAGCTACAGTGCTAGTATCTTTGATTAGCTGATTTCAGTAGTGCTAATTATAACTGTCATTCCAAAATTCTTAAAAAGTTGTTTTTGGGTGTCACAAAAATGTCTGCTCAGACAGTTTTGAGAAGACAGCTGAACATGAATAAGTTGTTGTATCATGTTAAATTTCAAATAATCTGGTGATCTGAAGTAGCTTGGTCACCTTCGTTGGCCTTTTGCAATCTGCGAAATGAATTATGAATGTTGCCAAATTACAAAACCTTGACAAATGAGAATTTGTTTATGGTTGCATATGACTTGTTTGACCTTAGCAATGAAACATTTATATTCAGCTGTCCAAGTTCCAAGTATTGTAGTAGTCTAAAGTATTATGTTCCCTAAAGGCCTGATCTGAGATAATTATGTAAAATACTGTTTTCGGGAATTATAATATGATGCAATAGTTTCAGATCAACTACCTTTATATGATTTGTTAAATTACATACCATGCAATGAGCACTGCTGGCAAGACATGCTCTAAAATCCCCTAGCAGTAAATTGGACACTGCTGGAAGCTGTTATGATGAAGTACAAGGGCTTTATTATTTACACTTTTCACTGTTATTAAATTGATCTCAAAACATTGATTTATGGAGAAAAGTAGGGATTATTAAAGAAGAGAAATACATAGGTAAAACCATTTGGATGGGACTTCGGGCTTTTCATCCCTCAATTTTACTTTTATCCTGCTTTAAGGAATATAGCAGACATTTATTTTTGTAATCAAGTTTAATCGAGTTTTTACTATTATTATTATCATTTATTTATTTATTTATTTTTACTGTTATTTCCTGGATAGTTGTTTATGTTTTCCCTTACTGGAAACCTTATAGTAGAATATTGCTTTGGAACAGAAGCAGAACAGATTCTCACTAACTTAGCAGTTAATCTGAGGTTCTCTATTTCTTAAATTTGATGCAAGGTAAAGCTCATAGCAAAATGAAAGCATTTCAGAAGTTTGATGCCATTGGCTATTGATAAAGCAGAGAGAATTTTCACAGTGGTGTTCTAAAATATGAGCTATCATTACACTGCATTGAATATGACAGTAATTTTATATGCAACATTATGAACATAAGAGTGTAGCTCAATTTTTACCAGTATATACCTGTTTATTTCCTAGATAGTTAATGGTAAGAGGAAACATTTGTTTTTGAGCTTATCCAATCAACTGCTTCTATATATACGGACATTTTTGGTTACTAATGCTACTTTGCATAAGAAGCTAAATTTTTGGATGTCATCTGTGAAACCTGATTTGTAACACGTCACCAATTTGTTATGTGGAAAACTCAGTCCTCGGTTTTTTGAGAATCGAATATTTGCAACAGAAGTGATAAAGCTAGGTCAGTCCTTTGGGGATGGATAAATCTTGCTGGTGTAAAGAACTCCTAAAAGGATATGTTATGCGTCAGTATCTCTGTTTGAATTAAAGCCAGAGTCGCTGCAGATAAATACTGTCAAATAATAAACAAATACATTTTTTTAATCTGTATGCCTGAAAATGATTTCAGATTATTAGGATTTCAAGTTTGTAGCATTAGTCACATACACATTTAATGCATGCATGTATCTTACATATTCCAGAGAAAGCATAGGGCCCACCGTTACTGTACTGTGGATGATATTAGCACAATGAAAATATATAATGCCATCAAAAGAAGGATTATATGTAGAAACAGTTATATATTGTGAAATGATTTAGAATATTCTTTCTAGTTGTTCTCGTGCCGTTCTTGCCATCTCTAGAAGTAATTAGTTGATTTCCCTGGCCATCTCTAGAAGTAATTAGTTGATTTCCCTGGTCTAAGTGTGTAAATGCCATGTAATTTAACCTCCAGTAGTTGTCATTTTTCAGGCTTTGAGGTATTCTGTTTCTGTATAAAACCTGAAGACGGGCCTGTTTGTCTGAAAGCCTGTTTTTTTTCCAATGATACCCATCAGTGCAGAGCCTGTTACGAAGAGTCTGATTCTGTTGTTTTGCAAACATCTCCAGGTCTTGCATGACTGCTGTTAGGTTCCATTAAGCCTTCTCCTTTCAGAGTTGAACAAGTTTATTTCTCTCATTATCCTTCCTCCAAGTGTGTATGTGTTTTATCACGTGGTCTTAGCTCTCCTTTCCTCTTCCCTGAGAAATATTAGGGTTTTGTAATCTCTTCTGAAGAAGTTATTTTAACCCCTGAAAACTTGCCCTTAAGCTGAAAGCAATCATGAAAATGCTTTACTATGGCTAGAAAGTTTATTATCATTACTGCATTTTATAAAAATGTAAAACAATCCTTCAGCTTTTACCACTAGATATTCATATTTTTATATTTGCAAATTGGTTTCATAAAGAGAATAATTACTTCTATTTTTCCGAAGTCTTCTTTATCGATTCTTTAAACTGCTTTTCACAACGTGCATTTTACTGTAGCATGAACTTTATAGTCAACAAGAACAGTACAGCACACATCGTAAATTGGTCAGCACATCGCATTCTTACAACAGAAGCATCTCCAAATTTAGTAAATGCATGATCTATACTGTTTTAATTCTCTACAGACTGGAAATTATTTTCATTATTTGAATTCCATTTCAACTCAGATCTGCAGTAAATGCCACTAAGAGTAATCTCATTGACCTGGATGATAGCTGGATGACCACTGCTGTGTCTGGTAAAAACGTTGTGTCATCAAACTGGTCTAAATCTCACCAAAGACAATGGTCTCCCTTGTTGTCAATCTCCTGTAAAATCACCTGAGTGGAAGGAGTCTCTGGTATAATCACATTTGTTATACAATAACAGTTTTAAATCTGCTTTTGGTTTCATTGTTCTAGTTTCTTTCTGCTGTAATTCAAATTTTCAGAAGTGATATTTCATGGATTCATAAGAGAGACATTTTTATCTAACTAATCTGTCTTTTCCATTTAACAAGACATTAAATTTCAAATTGTTACTACTAAATACAGATTTAACCCTTTGTTTGCCTGAAGTGTGTCCTCCCAGAAGTGCAATTAGACCTGAGTTAAATATGCAGAGTTTCACTACTGCAGAACTATGTTCAGTTTCCCTTTTGAATTCAGTTCTTCCTTTCATTTCTTTCTTTTTGTCCCAATAGATTAATGACTGTTTAAGTATTCTTGCTCTGTGATTGTACCATCGTTAAAGTTTCTCTCACACACAACGTAGAAGTTTCACATGATAGAAAAAAGTTATCACAAGACTTAGAGTGTCTTTTAACCTCATAGATTTCAATTGGTTTTGGTAAGTTTTTCTTAAAAGCAGGAAAGGCTGTTTGCAAAACCAACTGAATTATTTATTTATTTAAAGCTGTAGATGAAGAAATACTTTGTAGTGTTTGGATTCTACATCCACTCACCCCTTCTGTAACTTTTTTTCTTAGTACCGTCAGCAGAAGGTTATGTTCGTAGTGTACTTTACAAAGTAATTCAAGCTACTTTGTACAACTTCTTTTTTTTTTTTTAAATAATGAGCAATGCACAGACTTACTGGGAAATTATTTTTGTTTGCAGGTCATGGATGAAAATCATTAAGATAAGACTTACTAACCGTTGCTCTGGACACATTCCAGCAATTTCTTCTCTAACATTTTCTAATATTTTAACACTAAAAACTACTTTTTCAGATCAATCAGTTTGCCAGTTTTTAATTCAGTCGATATATACATTACTACCATTGTATAACTCTCGTAGATAAACAGAAAATTCTGTACTAATAAATAAGATGGTTAGCAGGATTCTGACTTACAGCTGTGTGAACTTTTATCTTACTAAAATTGTAATCACATCAAAGAATATAATTGTATTTGTTTGACAAGATCTGGTTTCCATTAGAACATAGTAGCTAGCTTGTAATTATATTCTCATCAGTTAATTTCTGACTGAATTGAATTCTGTGGGAGTGTTGTCTATTCTTTTGTCTGGGACATATACTCCAGTCTAGCTAGGCTGCAGATACCTGAATCACAATGTTTCAGAGAGCTAGCTAGGAACAGAAGGGGAACTATACAGGCACAAGTAGTAGCACTTGAACTTTATAGTATACTTCAAAATTTGTTCAAAACAAAAAGCAGCAGGCCCAACACCTCCTGAAA
Organism: Oreortyx pictus; assembly: GCA_036925125.1. NCBI lineage: Eukaryota > Metazoa > Chordata > Aves > Galliformes > Odontophoridae > Oreortyx > Oreortyx pictus. Next base: position 67,241,537 of record JAUPFR010000005.1, on the reverse strand, counting down.
ACTAATTTAGGAATAATTTTTATGCCTGCTCTTTCACACTATTTATCTTGAGTACCTGTGATTTAACCTCTCTTGTTGCTTTGTAAAGTATTTAATCAACCTTCTGTTTTCAATTACCATCCTGCTTCTGTGCAAATACACAACAAAAACATTTATGGAATAATATTGCCAAGAGAATACTAAAAATATCTGGATCATAACAGTACAATTGAAACCTGAGAAGCTCTGGAATCAGGATTCTTTTCTTCTACCTCTAGCAGTCATTTGTGAAAATTGTACAGGGCCTTTGCTGCTGCATTGATGTAAAGGAATACCAAACTACCGGAACAATTTCTGCTAGTAAAATTCGAAGTTAACTGTAACTAAGACTGCTTTTTCATTATCATTATTTAAACACTATTTCTTTCCAAACAATTTCACATTTGGTAAGTGGGATTTTTATTCTAATACTATTATTCTAATACTCACCATCTCTGCATTAACTGATAAAGGTGGCTTTTCTTTTTCTAGCTTGCAGTGTATGCAAGTGCACTTTAAAGAACCCCCAACTCTTTTATCAATTGGCAGTTTTCTTCACCATATGACTGAATTTAGCAGTTAGATCCACCCAGTTCCTTGAAGCCGCAAGGAAAATCAAATTTTTCAACTTGCTCTTGCTTGAAACACTCTGGGGATGCTGAAGAAAGAATATACAGAACATAGTTTGGCAGTGTAACTTTGTAATATACTGAAGAAGGTGGACTGGGAAGTATGTTACTGCCTTTTTTGGTTAAAACATGATACAGATTGTAACAGTAACCACGAGGAGAGGAGGAAGAAATGGCAGTGATGGCAGGTTCCATCTGTTGAGGTTATTCTGTTAGTTTGTTTTCATATTAAGGCTATATTTAGGCAGTATTAGGACCATTACAATGTATTTCACATTTTATTTGAAGTAACGTTAGCTGAATGCAGAATATAATGTACAGCTACAGAGTATAAACATATGTACCATTTCCTGATCTTGGAAAAGGGAGAAAAAAATATCCTCGCATGGGATTAATTCAGATTAATTGCATTACTGGAGTAGAGCACATCAATTTAACCTAGAGTTTTAAATAAATAAATAATAATAATAATAATAATAATAATAACAGTATGGGAAAAACAAATAAATAAATAACATGGATCATTGAAGAGAAGGGAATGTTTCCAAGAGTGATTTTCAGGCACATAAAATTCTGATCTTCTATCCTTGTAAAATATTTCTAACTGGAATAACTTTAAAAATCCATTTATTTATTTTCTTTCACCCTGACTTTGACAGGTGCATTAGTTAGGCTTAGATTTCTTCTCCGTTTTATTTTAGCATAATCCCATCAAACTAGAACTGTAGATCATGAAAATGTCCTATTCCCTTGAAAGCCAAAACACTTTGTATGTTATTGTTTTTTACTTTGTTAGTTGGACAAAATACAAAATACAATTTAGCCTGCACCTTAAGATTTATAGTAAATTTTACTGAGGCAAATACATGCACTGTGAGATAGCTGTCATAATGGAAACTTGTCAAGTAATGTTGTTAAGGCATTTTCAGTAATTTGATATTACTTGATGATGCTTTAATATTTATGAAGTTTCACTCCTGGTCATCAATCACAGGCTGTTGTATTATTCAGTTAGACCACTATGTCGTTGTCCCCACTAAATTGCAAAGCAAGTTCTGCAATTGTTTTCACCAAGTCACGCAGAGCACTGTAAAAATTATTTGTCTCATGCACTGTGTCTTGGGGGTGTATTTACAAGGTAATATGTTTTTGCCAAGCTGTTAAGTGGATCTGCTTTCATCACAGTGCCTTTTTATGTAATGTCATTGTCCTAACACCTAGCAAGAGTTTATGTGATCTGAATGCTATTGTCTTATTGTTTAATGACCATCATAAGCAACTAGGCACCTTCACTTTCTAGAACTCAGAGTGAGACTAAAAGCCTTTTGACTGTGATTTATGGTCTAAATTCTCTCTGAAAGGCTTTATGCAACTTTAATAGAATTTTCCTGTCACATCTTATACTGAATGATACCTATTTACCTAATTTCCTCAGAGATAATTTATGCTGGCATTTTATTTTATCACAGTGATAAACAAGTTTATACTTGTTGAACACATCATAGGCAAAGAGTTTATTTCAAGCTTGCAAGTAGGGGGCAGAAACTCAGCTCATGAGCCTTTTTTTCTTCCTTTTAATGTAGTCTGTATTGATTTAATGCTCTATCAGAATGGAATTATTTTTACAAAATAAATAAGAGAAAAATTAACATTGAAGGTAAGGAGCAGATTCATGCTAATCATTCCAATCCATATATTATTATTTATTGAAATATTTTAATATTTATTGTCTTAAAAGTGTGGGTGTTAAAACACCTAGAGACGTATGAGTGAGCAAATATTTTGTCCTGTATGGTTACCCATTCTAAAAGTGCATATAATAAAAGAGCTGGATGTCAAAAAGTTCATCTGAGACTGAAGTTCATATTTGACCAAAAGTAAAGTTGTCTGCCTTTGACTTTGAACTGACAAATAATAGTTTAATATCGATAAAGATGTTTGGTTACTATATTTGCCCAACCTGAATTGAAATTTAAATGCTTGTTCCAGGAGAACAGAGTATAATTTCAACAGAATTTGTTACAATAATAATAGTTGATGCAGTCAGTAGATAACTTTGTAAAAATGTGTTAATTTACATTTCGCATTTTTGTGTGTAAACCCATCAAATCTGAATTTCTCATTGAATAAGAACGAAAACAGATAATTAATCAATGTTTTCATTCTGCTTGACAGTGGATGCTGAAAAAAAGGTGCCTCACCTTAACCTCATCTTCAGTTTTAGCACTATTATTTTAATACTGAACGTAGTAATAAGTCCGTGTGATTCAGCAGCCAGACACTAATGATTCAACCGTGGCTTTACTATATAACATAGCTTAAGGGAAAGGTCTAAGAAAGAGAGGAATATAGCAGATAAGTTCTTCTTATGATGTGTCTAGGATTAAGCAGGTTAGTTGCCATTAGTATTGGCTATCAGTGAAGTAAGCAGAGAGCATCCCTCCAAACATCTTGAAATTACTTCTTTAAACATTTAAAGATACAGTAGAATTTTAGTTATAAAGATTATATTTGGATGAGACAAAATCTGGAATAAAACCAAATGACTCTGAATTCATAACCAGTCATTATATTTTGGAAGGTGATTATTTCTTTTTCTGTTTATCAAAATAATATATGAATTATACGGCTGTCTTTTCTTATTCTGAAAGTTATTTGAACTGCATTGCTTATTTAGTGCAACAAGCTAGGAAATATGTCAGGTGTTAATGTTATTTGGTATCCATTTTGCCTAAGCAACAATGCAACGACTTAACATTCTATGAATATGTTTTATTTAGCTTTCAGAATGTGAAATGCTGGGAGAGGTCATAGAGAGGTCATTAGTTCATAAAGTAAAGACAAAAGAATGGCCCTTTTAAAGAGGTGTAAATGTAGATATGTAGTATGCCTTACATTTCTTTAACTGCATCAGATGGATCCCAGGTGGATTTCCCACAGTCAGATGCACCAAACTTCTGTACGGAGAGCTCCTTTCTCTCTCTCGTACTGTGTTGGTTTTTATCTTGCGTAACAAACAAAACCAAATATCTTTTCCTGGGAGACTGAAAATAGTTTTCTCTGACATAACACTCACCAGTGCATGTCACAGAGCGCTACAGCATATTCTATTTCAGCTGCTACTCATGCTAACACATGAGGTTCTCAAGGCTTTAAATACTAGGCTCAACACAGAAACTATGGCCTGCATGAAGTCTTCAAATGCAATGTCTTATGCAAGACTGCAAGTGCATCCTTGAGAATATTTAAGTGTTGTACATTGTCTGAATATGTTTCTTTTAATAAATTAGGGTACTGGGAAACAGAGAAGATGGTGGTGTTGTCTTAAATTGAGAAAGTTTTACAAGGATCTGCAAATTTTGAAGTTTATAAGTGCGTGTGGAAATTGAGTATAGGATGTGGATGAAGATGCTGATTTTTGTTGAACCGAAAAGAAAGGAAAATGATATGTTCCTTAACACAGTTTGCATCTACAGGGCTTGTGCCTGGACCAGCACTGTAGCCTTTGTTTCGAGGCTGGAGATCTTTCTTGTATTTAAGTAATAGGTGCAGTTTAAAAACTAAGTAAGGTTTCTTGACTTTTATTAGGTAAATTGATAGTAGTTATTTGTAATTTTATATTGTTCTCTTAAATAATGTCTCATTTTTCTTTCACCTTATTTGTTTATTTTAAAATGAATAAGCCAGTCTTTTTAAGCACCATTTTAATCCCCTTTAATTGCTGTTTTCTTTCATCGTCTAGCTCAAAACCTCATATGTATAATTTTGCTTTAACACAAATGAATGTATTCTGTACTTCAAATCTTAAATCAATTGATTTGATCTCATGTTGCTCCTCAGAGTTGAATAGTTGCAATTATGTTTTATTTTCTTTCCCATTTCACTTCTAGGGAAAAAAAAAGAAAAAAGACCGATAAAAAGTAGGTGTTAATGGCTAGATTTACAGGACATCAAATGATATTGAATTACAAGGTTCTTTCTTTCCTCACATTGTAAAGAGAAAACTAATTTCAAAGAAAATCCTCCTGCTTTCCCAGGGGTAATTAATTTGCTTTATTTCAGAAAATAAATAAATATTATATATTTTTATATATAATGTATAAGAGAAAGAAAATGGAACTGTCATCTGAATATAGAGATACTGGCATATAGGAAATAAGATTGGAGGTTCCAGAATGCATTTGGAGCTTAATATGTTGAATGATGTAAATTTGATAGCTGTACTAGTGTTTGTTAGTAAGAAGTTTCCTTTGGAGAAGCTGGTTTTGATGCATACTCAGCTTGCGTAGTCAGTGCTTGATTCAAAACTATGATCTTTTGAAAGTTACAGCCTGAAATCAGAAGAGCCAGTATAAAAGCAGGTGATAGAGAAATAAATGTCAACTACGTCGTCCCATTTTGACTTCTAGCAGCAATTCAGCCAACAGAAACTCTACTTCATGATGTAAAGGGGTACTACTCAGCCCGAATAGGAGAGAAGATGGCTTGCAAAAATATTGCTGCATTAATATTGGCTTTTTGGTAGTTTATTGGATCCTGGTGACTCAAGGCAAGAATGACATTTGAAAATAACGTATGCCTAGCACCAATATGCCAGATAATTAAGCTGTTTTAAGGGTAATAAACAGAGTACAGACTAAGTGTTCTGAATGTTCTGTGGTGGAAAATTTTATTTTAGCACTTCTTCACTTCATTGCTACTTTTTACTTATATAGGGATCTCTCATTGGTACATCTGAGTGCACTAAGGTTAAAAAATAATCACCACCTTAACTATATTAAAGGATAGCTGAGTGACACAGTTTAAATACTGTGTCTAAGGTCACATAATGAAGTGCCTCTGTTGAGACAACTAATGAAACAAAATCAGCAGTCAACTGAAAAATAGAAGAGGAGAGGGAGAGGAAAATAAATAAAAAAAGCTTTTTGGCTGTTACGTAAGACTTTGAGTCGAGAGCTGTTAAGAAAGTAGACTGACAGGCTGACGCTTTCTCCATGGGCCTCTCTGTACAATTTATGATCTTTCTATTCTGGCAGAGTGTGAGAATGAGAGAAACACTGCACTGCACAGGGCAGAAAGCTTATCAAGGGTGCAGTCCTGACTTCAGCAGCACCCAGTACATGATGCCTGGGAAAAATCATAGTATTTGGAGCTTGACAGAAATAATTACGGTTCTTGTTTGTATTCTCAGGCTTAAGCAACCAGTGTTGTTTCTAATAATGTCTCTTCCAGCATTTTCCCTTTTCTTTCAATGCACATTAATTATTTTGCAACGTTGTGTTTCAATGAACATCACAATTCCATTGCCTATTATGTGATGTGTTCTCGGTGTTGTATTTCTTCCCTTTAAATTTTTATTTACTTCTTAAGACTATTGTATTATAGAACAGTTTGTGGGGTTGTTTTTTGTGTCATTTTAAACAGTATGCTCCATAACACTCTGATCTATTAGTACTTAAATTTTTCACAATTTAGTCCTTATTCTCCTCAGGCAGGAAAAGCTACAGAGTAGTAAGTTAGCATAATTAGATTTCATTGGTCTCAAAGGCCTGCAATCTGAACACTGTAAACAAGATGATCAAAGACAACTTATATTTTCACAGACGCTAAATATTAAACACATAGTTGCTATGCCAGCTTGTGTTTCACCCCCTCTCCCCCCCCATCGTGGTCTTTTGAAGATAAAGTCAAATATCATGCACCATGTCATCTTCAGTGGCATAGATATGCTACAGCATTACAGAGGAATATGTTGTATGCATTTTGGGTTTGCAAGTTTCTCTCATAACTATGTTCTGAGTTGTGTATAAAGGAAATGACAAAAATTATGTCACCTCTAATTAATGTGCATAATACATGTATATGCAAATTTCATGGGTTTTTTTTTTTCTGATCAATCACAAAACACAAAACTGAAGGCTAATTAAGTTAATTTGGGTGGCAGAGGGGAGGATTTGGAGGGATGAGATTTGTTTTATCTCAATCATTTTGTTGGTTTTTACTTCATTGCTAGACAAAGAAAAAATTATTTCATCTTATTGTTAATCCACTATTTCCATTGGCTTGCCTGCAGATTTGAGTGAATCAGAGGTTATAGCATGCTAATTATTTCAGAAGTGATATATCATTTTATGTTATTTCTTTCTTGTTCATTTGTTTTTTCTGCTCTTTGTTTCTCTTTCATGCTGCAGTTGCAAATATACTGTGGAGAGAGCAAGGTATAAATACAAGGTTTTCATATTTTTCTGTATTGCGGTGAAGTGATCATCTAATGTTCCTTGTGTATTTGTTGTTGTTGTTGTTTGTAGACTACAGTTACGGTAATGACCTTCTTTGCTAATCAATATTTGAGGAGGTATGGTTTAAAAAAAATGTGCTGGAAAACAATTCTTTGCATGTATGTGTGCCTTTGTGAGTTTTCTCTCCATTTGTCGAGGGAGGAGAAAATAAACCGACTAAAGATTTTAGACACTTGCTCAAAGAGTGATAACAAAAAAATTCAGATTTGAAATGTAGGTCTTATTCTTCCTTATTTCTTCCAGTCATAATTCTAAACATTTCAGCTAAATTCAATGCTTCTGCTGTTTCTTAATGAGACAAAGCATGTTTTTCTTTATGTATATACTCAGGAAGGATTTCTAAGTATTTAAATGGAGAATGAAGGTTTGTGATTAGTTTTGTGACAGATCAAAATGTAAATATAAATACATAGATAGTGTCAAGTGTTAATAGCATAGAAAGGATGGAAAACATAAATATCTATCATATATATGAAATCTTGCAGTGATGTTTATTGAGAAAAATTTGTCACCATGGAAAAATATCAAAATGTAAGTGTTGTCATGAACTGTCATGTCTTTTCTCTAAGCATCCAGATCTTGATGTGAAGTCTCAATTCAGGAACTCATATATTTCAGGAATAGGAAATGTTTCAAGTATTTTCACTGGAATACTGGTAATACTGGAAGTTGCCCAGGCTTTGCTACGAATTACTGCTAAATATGTTATTTCTAGATGTTTCTTAAATACATATTTTAAATTAAAGATTCCAAATACTGGTATTTCTTTTGCATAATTACATACTAAACTTTGGCATTAATCATTGTGTTTACAAAGTTTTTTTTAATATACATTACTGTTTTACCAGTTCCTTGAACAGTTGCCTGAATACAGTGGAGCTCAGCTATGACCTTCTTGCTCTGCTGGCCTTGCAGAGTGCAAATGATGTGTTCAGTTTCAAACATTTTACTGTTAAACAACCAGATGCGATTATCATAGTTTTCAAACTGTGTGTGGTGTTCTCTGTGCTTATTTGGAAGGTGTCCATCAAAGTGTTCTCTTGAACAGAACAGGAAAGGGTGTGTATTGGAAAATCTGAAAGGAACTTGAGGATGCATTAGGATGTAATACAATCATACACAAACATTATTATATCAGTATATTGACATATGTACAAACAAATCCAAGGCTAGTATATATTTTTTTTCTAAAACAGTGTTAGCCAGTTTTAGATGTAGACTCAAATTTGTCTAATTGTAGGAAATGCACATTAATTTTGGCACAGAAGCTGTATTATAAAAGTGCTTGGCTTTGTTGGGGAGAGAGGGCTATGATATACTTTAGGCAATGAAGCCAGAGAGTTGGAAGACCTTGTTTTGTCCCCAAGTAGCTACACGTGCTAGTTTATCATATAGGTACAGTAAGCTATAGATCTTTACTATTCACTAACTAAATTCTAGCTATTGTTACATGACACAATGTCAGGCATTTTCTAAAGAAAGGTTTTGACAAGTTTTCTTACGTGGACTAATAATAATAAAGCTTTTATAATTGAAAGAAATGTCAAATATAGCAAATGCTATAACAAAGATTCAGAACTTAACTTTCAGTGCGATACAGAAATGATTTTAAATCTTCCCTCCTGTAGAAAAGGAAAAATATGAATACATAGTGACTTTGGTTTCAGTGTAAATGATTTCACAAGATGATTTTCATTACTGCAGCTGTCAGACTATATCTTATGTTTCTAGCTCTGCATTCATAAAGGTACCTTCTTGCCACTGGAGAAAATTATGTAAAATTCTGCATAACAGAAGAGGGATTTTTTCAGTTTTACAGAAAAAGATCCCAGAGAACTCGTTGTGTTAGCACTATGCATATTAACAAACTGATCTTACACCAGTAATATGGTGAGAGTTTTACTTCAATGCAAGGACTTTCTTTTTTGTGATTATTTAATTTTGTACATTTCAATGTGTTTTTATTCCTAAGGTCTGGGAATTGGGAACATGTTTTATGTTTTTTATGAAGATGGAATCAAAGTAATACAGCCAGTGGAATGTGAATTTCAGAGACACATTAAGCCTAGTGAAAAACTCCTCGGTTTTCAGGCAAGTTGAGTTTTTTTGTTTCTTTGTTTATTTATTATTATTTCCTGGTAGTATTTTCTAAAATACAGTTTTCTATTAATTAAGATATGCTAGTTTCATGTTACCTCTTCAATAAATTCAGACATGGCTTCTCAATTAGTACGTAGTTTAAAATGTTGAACTCTAAATTGTCTGCCTTTGGTCAAATTCAAGTTTTCAATCTCTCTTTTAGATTGAATATTTTCCCTCTGCTTTTCTTACTCTTCTTTCTCTCTCTCTTTTCTCCCATTCTTTTCCCTTAACAGCTCTTTGTCTTTGTTTCCCTCCACCCCACCTCTTTTTCCCTGTATTTACATGGATCAATCATGTTCTCCCTGTTAAATAAAAGATCTGTAGTCACTATTGTTAATGGTTTCTTTTTTTCCACTGGATGTTTGTTTATACTGTTCTACCACTATTTTGTTAGTCTGTATTGAACTGACAGTTATCTCAAGGCAACTCCCTAACCTAATAAACATGCCTAGAGCTCCACTGGAGTTAGTAGAAATGATTGATACTTTGACTCCCACTTACAGTTTGAAGAAATAGTTTCAATAATTTTATTGTCAACTAATTTATAGCTAATTTTATCCAACTCTTTGCATTTATGAAGTGTTTCTATCCACATTAATGTGTGGCAGCTTTTTCCATTTCTATCTGTGTATTATTTCTTTTTTCCTGTTTATTCCTTTCCTGCTAATCAAATCATTAGCTGACATCATACATGTTTCCACAGGAACTTGGGACCAGCCACTCTTCTCTCTTTTTCTCATTGTTTGGATTTGAGTGAATGAACTTGAAATGAGGGAAAAAAAAGTGTACACTGTTTTTTTTCCCTAATACATAAAACAAACTGAAGTAGCAGCAGAGCTGTCTCAATGGCTTTTGCCTCTTCAGTTATCATTACCATTGTCAAAGACTGCTGCATTCAACTGCAAGATTTATTTTAGTGTGAATAATTATGCTTTGAGCTGCTAATCATACCTTGGTTTATGCTGCTAAAGTGAAATCAGGTTGACATAGCCAAAAAATAAAAAGCCAAAGAGCTTTTTTACGGCTATTTAATTCAAAAGCTGATTATTTAAGAAGTGTGTTAAGATTTTATTGGCCTAAAGTGCAGCCTGGAGTGTAAGTGTATTTTTATTGAAATGTGGTAATAATCGGGATGGATAGGAAGAGTCCTTTCCGTTTTTGTTATCTTCAAACATAAATTAGCACAGCAATTGATTTTCCCTTCCACTTCTATAAAAGAGACCAGGAAAACAGCCTACTTGACAGCTTTCATTTTTAAGTAGATTTGAATTAGTATTTTGGATGTATGTTTTGTGGGTTCCTGTGGCAAATATGTAGCCAGAAGTTAAACTTTATAGTTGCTTGCATACATTGTGCCCATTAATTTTAATATTTCCATTTATTTGTCTGAACACCCAACATTTTTTCCTTCTCTTGTAATGAAACTTACAAGTTATTTATTCTTGCTGAAATGTTTGAAATATATATTCTTAGATTAATCTATTCGTAGCTCTGATTATATTGAAGAAATTTTTTTTTCCATTATAAGTAACCAAAAAAAAAAAAAAGATGAAGATCTTAATTTAAAAGAATTCCCTCTGTATGCTGCTGATACTACTATATACAACACTATATTACTGAAAGATCTCATTGCCTGTGAAGATTTAGATAACTATTGCCTCCTTTGCCGAATATCTTCTCTTTTTCACCCTCTTTGGAAATTCTGAGTTATTATTTTTTTCTAAATAACAATAAGAAACCAACTCAGTTCGATTCCAAGGTCAGATTTTTATCAAGTTCATTTAGCTGTAAGGGTCCATGTTGTGAATTGTTCACTGCTATTTTCTCTTTGACTGTCATACAGCTTAACTAATTGGAGGTGCTACTGTATTTTTAGATTGCTTTATATAGCCTTTCACATCTATTCTGACTATTGTTAATAAAATCCCCATTGCTTACTTCTTAAGAAATACCTATAGGAAATAGTTTCATGCTTGCTTAAAGTTTTTCCATTTCTTCACACTTCTCTCAATTACCTGTTCAAGTGATTAGTAAAATCCCATTAGACTTGTTTCATTGGCAAATATTTGCTGAAGTCTAGGAACATATATAAATTCTTCAGTGCAGTTTAGGTACTACAGGTGATATGCACACAACGCTGCAGTATTCCTCCTTTGCTTTCCTCTTTACTTGTCAACAAAATGGAGTTACACTTAGCTGAGTTCTTGGAAAAAAATGACTGTTGGTGTTTCTACCTAGCTTCACACTGTATTGTGAATGAATGATGTAGTAGTTACCCAAGCACTTATTTAGGTATGCTAATTTTGCTAAAAGTAAACACGATTTCTCAATAGTAATATACTTGAGAACTCTTACCGAAGTATTTAATTGCCTCTTGTGCAACTGAGTGTCAGTTAAGTGAAGTGATTTAGTGTGTGTCTAACATAAGAATAAATTAGACTTTTATTGTGTTTAAAGTGAAGGAAAAGACTTAGTGCCTTGTAGGACCATCGTGGTTCTCAGGAAGGTCTAAAGTGCTTCCTTCAGTCCTTACCAGAATTACTTAAATTACTGGAATTTTCTCAGTAAGTACCGAATGAACACTGACTTTTATTATGCTAATATTGACAATAATGTTTGCGTAGACTCATTTCCATTTTCTTTTATGTTTGCTTAATTATACCAGCTCTGACAGCTGTTTGTGTAACCTATTATCAGATAGACCCCCCCCTAACCCTGCTCCAAATACGATCTTTCAGCGGTTAAGTGTCATGTCATCCTGTTGTGTATCGGTCCTTTTCCTTGTTAACATACAACTTCTGTTTATCTTCCACAAATTAATATTATCTAAAGCCTTTAAGTTCGAATCTTATGCATTTTTTCCTCCAAAAGAATCCTAACTAAAATAATTGTTTCTGGAGAGGAAAGGAAAGCAATTGAAATAAGTCTTTGAAATCAGTGGAAAAATCATTCCAGTTTCTTCTTTATTAAGAGAAATAGCTCATAAAAGCCATATTTCAATAAACTGAAACTTCTAATGATGGAAGTTGAATGTGTGTGAAAGGTGGGACCAAATGTTTAATTTCATGATAATTACTTTTGAAAATGTAAATACATAGCGGAGCAAAGTTACCATGGATGTGAAACCAGCGCATGCTAGTCAGTACATACAAATTTATTTTGATTATGCATTTGTAGTACAGGAAGCATAGCAAATGCAGGATTGGGGGTGGGAATAGAGACAGAAATGTCCTGAGTCTGATGGGTTTTTTTATAACTGAATGACAGTTATACTTGTCGTGTAAAATTTACTGTTGTATGTTAATATGGAATATGTGATATATAAATTTAAACCTTAAGACATACACTCTTCTGAACTGTTGATGTCAATAGCTGATGAAGCATGGATAAACTTTTTACTATACTGTTCAAATATCATGACACAAATTCTTGTTAAAACACTGAGGACTCTTGAGCTCCAAGTCTTGATTTATAAACAAGGAATTAGCACACATAAATCTGCAAGTGTGTGTTTTCTCCTGAGGATTTCTTGTCCCAGTCTACTTTGAAAAACTTTCTCTGAGGATTTATTTTCCTCCATCTGCTGTCTTGATGTTGGGTGAGTCACTTTTTGATTAAAAAATCTGGAAAAAAAAAACAACCAAAACAATGAAATGAATTAATGTGTTATCAGATGTTAGCTTTTTCAGAGAGAATAAATTAGGAAAAAGTAAATTGTTCATGCTTTAATTAGAAGAAGAAGAAAATGTTGGTTGTATGCTTAGATTTTAAGGCGAAATTATTTTAACTCAACCACTGGGGAAATTAGTATAGAGTCTTAGAGTTATTGCCTCTAATGTAAAAGAAATCTGAACTGTCAAATCAGATAACTGTTAACTTTTCAAAAGCAAGTTTTGAGTTCCATTGATTGAAGGTATTTCTGGAGTATCCCGATAAATGTCAGTTTGAATAACAAGGCAAAAATTACTACCTAAACCAATTAATGCTGGGAAAAACACTTATTTTGGATGCGAGAATTTAGGTGCGTATTTTTCATTGTCACTGTGGATAAACTCAGTTTTGTGTTTATTTTAGTTCTTTTCAGTTTGGAGGTAAAGTGCAAGTTGCCATTGCGTTCTAGGAATTTATAACAATATAAACAGTATTCTAGAACTAGTAAGTATGATTAAGCTTTTATGCTGTTCTGAATGATGCCATGAGAGAAACCTGGATTTCTCCAGCAGGAGTTAGTGCTGTTTTGAATGATATATTGAATTTATCCCAGTAGAAATTGTAACTCCATAAAAATGGGTTGAACTAAGGCGAGTTCCAAGGAAAGAAGACTGAAAAGTATGACGTGTTATAGAGTGAGGAATGCTAAAAGAGACATTATTTGAAGGAACTGATTCTCAAAGAAGAGGACTGTGTCATACAATACTGAATTAGTTATCTCTTTAGACAAAAACTTTGCTTTAACAAGGGGTGTATAGAGAAAGCATAAAGTACAATATGAGATCAGTGAAACAGCCTTCCAACTGAACAGTTGCACAGAAGGCGTATTACAATAGATCTCATGACTGCACAAAATAGAAACATATTTGTTTATGTTGTCACCTCACTTATGCAATGAAAAGCTTTTAGCCATGTTTAAGAAGAAAAGTTTGCTTTGTATCATTCATTAGAAACAGATTTTAAACATCTCCCTTCAAATTGTATAATATTTTAGTAGTGCAAGATAAATCTTACTCTTTTTATGCATGACTAAGTTCTGCTGATTATGCACCATTCCTTGGAACCTGAGTTTAGTAACCTTTCCTTTTCAGTGTGATTTCTGATGGCCTTCCATTTGTTGAAGTTTAAGAACCACATAAGGACAAGCAGAGGCTATTGATCTCCTGTAAAGAACCTCCTTCAGTTAAAGCTGGAAATTGATTTATTTTTTTCTCTCAATAGCAGAGGGGCCCAGTAGGGAAAGAATATTGATGGGACAGAAAAGTTACATCAAAATTCATCATCTACATCTCGAAAACATTGTTCTACAAAGGGTGTGCAGTCACAGCCAGCATGCATTCAAAAAAAGGGAAAATTCCTCTTTAATGAACTTTGTTTGCTTTCATGACAAAGTTTTCCACCTAGCTGACCAAGGAAAGCTATTTAATGTAATAGTTTTTGTATTTCAGCAAGGCTTTTTGTACTGTATCTCACTAAGTCCATCTGGACAAAATGCCATCATAAAGCCCATCAAAAATTGCGTAATTTGTTTTTCTGTTGCACCGTTGCCTGTTTTGATTCTTACACTTCTGCTGCTTCTGTTGAAATGCAGGATGAAGTTTGTCCCAAAGCTGATGGAGATTCTGTCCAGCGGTGTGTCTGGGCAACTGCTGTTAATGTCAAAGACAAATTCATTTATGTGACTCAACCCACACTTGACAGAGTGCTTATTGTTGATGTACAGTCTCAGAAAGTTGTACAGGTATTTATTCTTAATTTTCAAGTTAATGTCTAATTTGTACACAAGTTTCTTCATTATGTTTTTGAAAAAATAATGCCAGTATCTTGACAGATATTAAATAATTTCAACTTCCTCAGGGGAGCCTGAGCATCGGAAGTCTCATGGGAATTAAACAGACATGGTGTTTAGTTGACACTATAGAAATCGCATACTATAACTACTGTGCTTTTGCCTTCTGTCTTACTGATCTTTCTGATCAGTGGTATCATTGTACTGTGAGGTTAAACTAGATTTATGTTGAGTTTTCAAGGATATTAAAGAATGCATCTCACAAATAGTAGGCATAAACTCAGTATATTTTAAAATATTTTCTGAATACAAAGAGATTATTTGAAGTCTCAAAATGTTTGTGTTTTGAGGTAAAATCTAAGTATTTTTGCTATGTGATTTCTGCCCATAGTTCTGACGCTATTTTTATTTTATATACAGTAGTCTTTAGTCCTTCTGGTCAAATGACATCTGCCTGAAGGATTAGTTCTCTTTCACTTTCAGTGGAAGAAAAACAAAGCTTTCAGCTCAGTGCTGTCAACAGCCTTTTAGAGCTTGTTTTTGTTTACATCCTAGAATATGAGGAGGGTCTCTGGGCCCATCTGGTAGTATCCTTGGAAACCTTTGGGGATTTCACTGTGTCCCAAGGGCAACTCTTCCTCCTTATCTTCAAGGGACTCCCATCTTCACAATGGACCCTCCATTGTGTTGTAGACAGCAACCCTACCCACCATGGTGTTGTCCTTCTCTTCATGGGACCACCCCCGCACTGAGTTGCAAAAGGCAGCTCTGCTCATCTTCACTTATCTTCAATGAATCGTGCTTTTCTGTGGTCCCTGTGTTGCTTTCCTAAATATACGTGTTTGCTCCAGCTATGCAGCCTAGTTTTTACAAGGCTATGCAAGTCTCACTGATTCACTTGTTCTGTGAAAAAAAAAAAAAAGAGTATTTGCATGAGGTTTTCTGCCGTAGACCTTTTGGCACCATGTTGAGTCTTCTGATTCAAATTTTAATCATACAAATGATTACAAAAGATGCATCACATCTACAGAATTACTTGCAGTATCATCACATTCGCAAGAAACAGATGTTCTTTAGCTAAATACAACAGGGATTTGTATTAGAATTCTAATCTAGATTGTTAATAAAAATACTTGGAGATTTTCTTCATGTCTCTTGCTCTTTTTTGTCAAGAAGTCAATGAAAATCTTTAATATAAAGATTATGTATATATATGCACATGTATAATATCACTGTAAAATTTTAAAAGGATTCAAAGTGAATCTGAGGTTTTAAAATTACCTTGACATAAAATGATTTTCATGTTTATAATGTTCTTCAAACATCACTATTCGTACTTTCTGTATCATCTGATTCTTATTTTACATTTTAAAAATACTTAACATGAATATTTGGTGAAACGTTACTATGGAATGACAGTTTAACAACAAAATCAAGTTAAAACACATGTGGTTTTACACTTCTGTGTACCAGAGCAGAATTTCTGCTATTCATTACTAAACTGAAAATAATTCCCTGGGATATATTTTATGAACTATATCCTATCCTATCCCTAATAGGACTTGCTTGGCACTATGCTTAACCATGCTGATATTCAAAATAAAATAAAATTATTTTATATATATATAAGAGTTTGGTGAAAATAAAGTACTGTACAAGCTTTTATACGTAGAATGAGAATATAAAAAATAAAACTGCTGATTCACAGATCACTTTCAGAATTGAAGCAAGCAAATTTGGAATCTGCTGACAAGTCAAGTAATTCTTTCCTCACTTTTTTATTACATAGTAGGTGTGCCCCTGTCTTCCTTTTACTTTATTATTGAGTGTTCTTTTTGTTGTTGTTGTTTTCTGCAGGCAGCAAGAATTTTTTTAGGTATTAAATGTTGCTGTAGTCATAGCATGTACATATACACAAACACTCAGAAAGCAAGGAAGGGAATTTAACTTCCCAGTCAGACCAGGCTGTTTTCATAAAGTACAGTAATGCCCAGTATCGAAAAAAACATCAAAATACAAATTATTTTCGGAAAATAGATACTAAACTTGATAAATAAGAGAATTTTACCTATTGTATACATGTGACATATTAACATAGAGAATATTACGTTTTATTTTTCCTACTGTATCTCTTAAAGAAGACACTTCCAAATTTCTGTGCAACAACAGATTTTCAAAAAAGTATACTACAATAAAAGCAAACGTGGTGAAAAATTCATATTTTGAATCTGTGCAGGGTGCAGTGATAACAACTCCATTGAGGTGCAAAAAATAACCCCAAAGACAGCTAGAAGCATAATAGCGAAGGATACAAGTTTTGAGACTGTGATCTCTTTAAAAACAATGTTGATTTGGTTTTGATTACTACATTTTCTTGTCTGAAGTCCTCTTAAGAGGGCATAATGTTTTATTCCTTTCTACTATAAAATTGAATGTAAAAGATGTGTGTATCAGGTGCATGTGTATAACTGATAGACTTTAGGTTTCTTTGTTTCTGTGATACTTAAATATTGCTAACAAAATAAGTGGTTGACGAAAATCTTAGAGCAGGCATTTTGCAATGAAGTATATGTTTCCAAACTGTGAGTATGAACAGTGCATAGATTTTCTGATTTAGGCAGATATTTTTCTTTCATTTGTAAATTCTTGAAAGCAAGTAGAGGAACCTGTAATTGTGCAGTTACAATGGGATGAGTTCAAGCCATGCTGACGTAACCAGAGCTCATCATCATTTAGCAATGAGTATGTTGGTGGCAGCTTAGCCTGGATAGCCAGGAACAGCTGTGAAAACATGTCTCCAAGACTCCAAGAATCTTTCTGCTGCCAGCATGCTTTTGGGAGTTGCATTATCCATGCTTGACTATACAGGCAATTTCTTCTCCTCCAGGCAGTACCATGGCCCAATTCCTGAACATAACTGATGCTCATTGAGCAAAGATGCATGGGTCAGACCTTTCATTTGAGGAAGCCAAATGGAAATTTGACAAACATAAACAAATGAACTAGACGGCGGCCCAAGTATTGTTTTAGACAACTTATCTTCTAACATGCAGCAGAAAGTGTTATCAAACAAAAATGGCCTTTTCAAGGGGCATCTTTGCTTTTAAATGAGCTGGGGTGCAACCTGGCTCCATTTACTACTTTGAAAAAGGAAAAGTGGTAGGTATTTTTTATTTTTTTTTTTCCAGATGAATCTGGCTTGCAATACCTCAGGAGTACAGTTAAGTATCATCAACAGTCTCAGCCAGCCATTAGAACATTATCTTGAGGATCTACATCATTACTTTAAATTACCTTCACTTAATTAGCCAGCTGGTATTCTCCTTGACAAACTGATAAACAAGCTGTGCTTTACAGCTCCATAATGGTGAGACTAAAAAGTGATTTCCACTTATTTTTGCTGCCTTAATGATGAAGATAGAACAGATATTCTTGCCTCATGCAGAATATCCCTTAAGCAAATACTCTGTCCTCCCTTTTTGTATCTGGATTCGTCAGTGCTTCTCCTAACAAAGAAAGTGTAAATGTCAAATACCTAAAAGATCTGTAGTCTGTGGATGCAGAACTCAAGAAAGAAAAACATCTTGGGTACTGATCATTTCTTGCAATGCTAGAAATTGCAAGGAAAACATTTGTATGTTAATGGTATTGCCAACTTCAAGAGAATATGTCCAGTTAAGAAGAGTGCAATAACACTGTTTGGGCAAGACTATGTAGGAATACCTAGCATTGGTTTTATCTTGAGAATACACTTCCCTTTTAGTCATTTTTCCAATATTTTTAGGAGATTTTAAATTGATATTTATGGTATGAGAGAGTTGTAGGGATAGGAAGGTTATCTTTCTTTAATTTGATTTAAAACTTTTTTTTTTTTTCATTTTCTTAACATCTTCAATATAACATGTATTTATTAGAACACATAGCAAACAAAAATCATTGTTTCATGAAGTTGGAGATTTTGAATTATCCAGAGGACTGTTCCAACATCTGACAATGTAATCTTAAATATATTCTGAAAACATCAGGGTATGCACGTCTAGACATTGTTTTAATTCAATCATCTGTATTATTTTTCTTTTCAATGTGTGATCAAGAGTAAAAGTTTCTCATTTTATTACCCTGCAGGCAGTAAGTACAGACCCTGTTCCAGTGAAACTACACTATGATAAATCACATGATCAAGTCTGGGTGCAGAGCTGGGGAAACATGGAAAAGGATTCACCAACTTTGCAAGTGAGTATGTTGATCAGACTGATTACATGCTGGGAAATCTAAATAAACTGAATCTTTAAATTGCAGCATTCATGCATTTCCCTTTAAACGTTGTTATGATGATGCAGCAAAGGTAGGAAAATGTTTTTAGGTAACCTGCTGAAACAACTGAACTTGCTAGAAAAGTGTTAAGAGATTTTCTACACTCTTAGAAATGTCAGTGCTGACTTGATGGAGGGGTATAGAGTACAGTTGAAAACAATGGCATGTTTTGCTAGGCTGCCAGTCCTTGTAGAGCAGATATGCTGCTTACAGTTATCCTCCTAATCAGAGCATACTGTGGATTTTAGGGGTATTCACATTTCACTAAAATTATATTGATATTCTTGAGTTGACAAACTAAGAGTTCCAACATTATTTATTGCTTATTGTTTGTTTGTTTTTTTTTGTTTTGTTTTGTTTTTTTTAATATAAAATAATGAAAATCTTTGTTTTTCCCATGCTTTTTATGCAGCAGCAAGTCTAGGGACAGACACTAAAGAAACATTTCAAGAAGCTGTACTTGTTTTCCTGCCTTTTCTCTCCTTTCTTCTCCTAATTCAAAGTAATCCCATGAGAATACAGTGATGCTCTCTAAATCAATTATTTCAAAATTACTTTTTTTATTTCAACTTTTTTTCCTTTTCTTTAGAAGTCAGTGAAGTTCTTGTTTGTCTTTTAAATGTATAAGGAATTAAAAATCAAATATAGAGCTCAAACAGAAAAATGAGTAACGTTTGAAAACAATTTTTTATACTCTTAGTAACTATGAGTAAGATAATTTGTGGGAGTTTGGCTATCACTCCTCCCAAGTAAATGACTAATAATTGAGTCAGATCAATCCTGTTTTAGAGCAAGCTTTCATTTTCACTCATTTTCTCTTGCATGATGCATAATCTTTTTTTTTTGTTTTGTTTTTTGTAAATCCAGTCTTAAATGCACATAAATGAACATTATAGTGGCTATAAAATTGGCTTTTTCTCATCCATAGACTTCTACCTGAGATAACGTTCAAGATTTCAGAATTCAAAGCAAATTTACTCATACAAACTTGTGGAATGCGTAAACTGCAACCAATTCAATATATGCTATATTGGATTTCGTTATGACTGACAAGACTTAGGAGAATGTATAGCCGTAGCTTCCTGTGGAGCAGTTGATAACGTTAAATATTTCACTTGGGCTGAAGTGCTAAATAAACTTTTTCCCACTCTAGGGTCAAGTGTGAGAAAAGACTAAAATCTTAGTTTCACTAAAAACTGACTCAGAATGTAAATGAATAAATGTGGTAGAAGAAAAAAAATAAAAGAGAGAAAAAAAAGTAAATATGAGGATTCTCCATAACCTGTAATCCCAGTCGGTTTTATTCACTGCCATTTGCATTCCTTCTCATGGCTGAAGAATAAAACAAGAGATGGAAAAAAGAGGCAATATTGTATGAATTTGTTTACGTATAGATTGAACTTTGAAGGAATATTTCTATAATCTGTAATAATGTTACTTTATGTAGGTGATAACACAGGCCAGTGGAAGTGTTTCTCATCACACAATCCATACTCAGCCTGTGGGAAGGCAGTTCGACAGAGTGGATGACTTTTTCATTCCTGCTGCAACCCTCATCGTTACCCACATAAGGTAAGTTTTTCTGAGTTATATTTAACTTTCAAATGAACTGTAACATTGTCTCCAAAGAAAATATTTTATTTATTATATGTGCACCTTCAGCATTGCTTTGGAAGACCCTTTTTCACATACAGTACTAATGAGTTGAATGAAAGTTTATCAGAATAAGCACATTTATTAGAGTATTGTTGTTTTGTTTTGTTTTGTTTTTTTATTTCACCAGACGTTCAAAAGTTCCCTTTGTCTGTGTACTAAAGTTGAGATGTAATGCCATCTGAGGTGTACTTGAGGAGTTAATAACAGTAACATTTTGATGATTCTCAAAGTTAGAAGCATGGATCTTATTTTGAACATGATACCGCTGTCTTCTACTGCTGGAAGCAGTTGCTATATATATGTTTTGCTATATTGTATTAAATGCATGTTGCATTCACATTAATCTTTTGGTAACTGGATCAGGAAAGATGCTTTTGGAAAGTAGTTGTAATACAAGATGACTTAAATCTTTATGAACTAGCGGATAGGTGTAAAAATGATGTAAGGAAGGGGACCTGGAAAAATACGCCTTGTCCGAAGACAGCGAAGAAATCATTTTGTCAAATTAAACCTATTTAAAGTTGGTATTCTGTCTAAGTAGGTCAATTACTTGCTTTCATCTGTGCATGGTGAGTCACAGCTACCTTTAGCTGAAGAGTTGTGGCGATAGGTTCTGTATCCTCTGTGATTAGAGGGAAGGAGTGATAGTGTGAGCAGTACCTCCCTTTATTTTAGGATCCAGTCAAGCTATTTCTTTTCACTGCTGAGATAAGGCAGAAATAGTTTTGGGCAAACAATATTAAAACTGGCTTGATTTCTGACTATTAATATATAAAAGAAACAAAACGTAATACTAGTTTTATTAAAAACCAAGCGTTACCATTAACCTCCCTAATAACGTGTAGAGCACCCCATTGATGTTTACAGATAGCAAATCCCTGTGTATTCTGAGTCTCAGCTGCAGATAGGTTAGTTTAGCACCCCATGGTAAGGCTTTAAAAATGTAGATGGCTTATTTCTGGAATTAAATATATATATTTTTTCAAATAAGAGTAGTTCATATGCTGGCTCTGATGGGGTGCCCTCAAGTATTAATAGGGACATAAAAATCCTTCTCTTTCTCACTTATCTACCAAAATGCAAACTTAGATCTTGGAGACTGTTTCACAATGCTTTTCTTGAGTTTCCTATTTCAGCCAAAAACAATGAACCAAAAATCTTGATAAATCAGTGAGGAAAAGGAGACCATGGCACAAGTCGATAATGATTAGCCTTAAGAAGAACACTGAATCATTCAGACTTGCTGTTCCAAGTCTGAGTATTTCAAAGGGAGGAAATTTAAATACGAGTTTATAATTTGCATTTATATTTATAATTTCATTACATTCGTTTATGTAAACATAATGTATATTATTACAGCCTGTCCTACTGTCTTCATCTGCCTTGTTTTGCCTCTGAGATGTGAACTCACTGCCAATTTATGAAAAAAATTACACCACAAGAATGAACGAATGTAAAGCTTGTTATTTTTTTGTTGTTGTTGTCATGTCCATGTTTTCAACGCACACTGCTTGAAAAAGTTCCCAGCTCCCCACTCAGTTGTGCTGAAAAGTAATCAGATACAAGAGCAGACAGAGTGGAATCTGTTAATCTGCAATAGATAGTACAAATCCCAAGATATTTCTTCACAGATATTTCTGGGGAATATATCTATAAATCTTATTCCAATTATAGATGGACCTTTCGAAATAATATATTTCCTATTTTGCCTTATTCATTTACTGAGAACTAAATTTTCATCAGTGAAGTATTCTTTGTGCCAAAGCAGTTCAATGCAACCAATGGTCTTGTCTCTAGATGTCTGCTAACAACCATTTCTTAACATAAAAATAGACGTTTGCAATTAGTCTGTGGGATGGCTGTAAAAAGATGACTTGTGCAATTCCATGAAAATATATTCTTAGAAGCCTAAGGAGCAAAAGGGCTGATTATTTCAGCTTCACTGTTCATAAATTGAAGTGAACAAAAGATAATTGGAATAAATTAAGGTCCATCATTACACTGCTGTAAAATGTTTCAAAAGCAGTATTAAATGAACTCACTGTAATGGAGTCACTCTAAGTTTTTAGATGGTTTAATCTTTTAGCAAGTATTTTAAATGTAATACAGTTATCTGACTTAACAAGGGGAAGAGTGAACAATCAACTCGCTGGTGAGATGGCTCAGAATCTGAATATTCTCAGTTTGAATTTTTCTCTCTCTTATTTCTCTGTTATGTAGGATAATAAGGGAAGCAGTCATTCTAAAATTATACTTGTTCATTTGCACAACACATTCCAGAAACTAAGCTTTTCTTTGAGAGGTAATTGGAGCATGCTGCCAAGGCATTCCTCTGAACCTTAAATGAAATCCTTGTGGGGTGGTGACTCAGTACATTCAGAAGTTTGGATTCAGAAATTCACATTTAATTCCAGAATTTAAACCCGCACAGAGATATGAAACAGCTGAAGGACTGTGAGAATTTTCAATATCTTTATGAAAATACGCACACAAAATATGATCTCAAAGGTCCAGTGTAATCAGTGTAATCAGGAAGAACTTCTTATTCCAAAAAAAAAAAAAAAAAAAAAAGAAAAGTGATAAATGTGAAACCAGATAGAAATGAAGCATTGACAAAAGAGGTTGAATATTTCATGTAGCGAATATAATTTAGCTCAAAGATACAAGATAATTTAATATTTTGCAAATTAAATTAAGAAGATGCAATTTTACAGGAGCAGAGAGTTTGCAAACTGCTCTTAGTCATTAAGCTATAAATGTATCTACTTCTACAGGGGAGAAAATTTGAAAGCTTGAGGATTTGGAGAAAGAAGCTCAGTAGCCCCAGGGCAATCAGCAAAGATGTAGCAATTAACTGGAATTTCTAATAATGACTGCAGAATCTTTCAGCAAATCCTCCGTGGTAGCAACGCACACGCAGAGGTTTAGGGGCTCAAGCTGTACCACCTCCCATCTCTCTATAAACTGTTTCTTTGTGACAGTAGTGTTAAATGGGAAACTTAAAGCCATTCTTTCCCTCTCTGTACTCCCCCACATAGTGGACATCTGTTTTGGTCCTTAATTTGAAGAGTAAGCTCACAGAAACTTCACAGGAAGAATGAGATGAGACAGCAAGAAGTCTTTTTCTGCATCTTTCTGCTTTAAATAGTTTATTTTACAGCATCTTTTTTCCTAAAGACATTATGAAGAACATATAGACTGGGAGATTCAGTTCAGAAAGTGCTCTGAAACTTGCTCAGTTACTACTGGCAATAACAAGAAAATTCCTTATATTTTACTTCTAATACGCAAAGGTATTCCAAATAAATCAGTCTATAAGAGTTAACTTTGTGGTGATCTTAAAATTATTCAGTTAACAAAGATTTTATATGTTTACTGATTAACTTCCAGAACACAGTCATGAAAGTTATTCCATGTTCTCCTAGCGCGAAGTTACATTTTCTTCATAGCAGCCCGTATAATTCTGTACTTTTACTCATGACTTTGGAACAGTGAAAATTCAAATGTTCAAATTTTTATTTGTGCATTCATATTTTTGAGAATTTAGGAAAGAAAAGAATGTCCTGAATAATGTTATTTGATAGTAAGATGAATTAAACATTCTAATATTTAGTAAAGCTGAGTTGCTTGTGTATTTATGTGAATCAAAGAAAACTTCAAAACCTGCAGTAGTAGACTGTGCTTTGACTGTGTTCATTCCATGTGCTCTCAACTGTCAACATGCAATATTTGCTTGTAGATATGCTATTCTAACTTTCATCTTATCAGCAATGATAGCAAAAATAACACCCCAAAACATTAATAATTTAATGCAGCAATTTTGCCACAGCGTGCCTCAGTTCCTCCCCTGCTGATCTTAAACGTGCAATAGAAATGTCAGCTCTTGTGCTTTTATGGGCCAAAAATCTATCACATTTTTAAAATAGAATAAATATCTGCATTGGTACAGTCTAGTATTTTTTTTTTAACTTGGGAAATTAGTTAAAAAAATAGGGGCAGAAAAAGTAGTTGTGGTAAAGTTTAGTGTCTGTTGTTTTCAATGTTCATACATCCACTGATATCACAGTAGGCGGGCTTCATTTTTAAAATGAAGATCTTTGGGGAATGTTTTGACGTATCTAATTTATCACCCCTACATTCCTTATCTCTACCTCATTATTCATTTTCTACAGGTATTGACTATTTATTTTGGCGCATACGAATTTTCCTGTGCATTCTCTACAACATCTGCCCACCTTGCTCTTGCTGTGTTTTTCAGCGTGCCAGATCTGAATTCTGTTGTTCCTCGTACTGACATTCAAAGCTATCTTTAGGAATGTCCTTTGTTCACTGAGTCAGTGTAGCTAGCCCTTTCCTTGACTTAAATTCTTTATACAATTAAGTGATTTTTTTGTCTGTGGAGAAATTTCTTAATAGTTCCTTGACGTAGGTTGTTTGGAGATACTCTTCAACACATGCTTCATTTCACTTCTGTGGATCTCTACTGAGATATGTTTTAAATGCTCTGCAGGTACAATCTAAAACTGAAAGAGGTAAAAAAAAAAAAAAAAATAGTGAAAGAGACCTGCCATCAAATTTTATTCTATATCTGAACCTGACCTTTTCCTTCATTTAACAAAAATGGAAGTGATGATGTTTTTATAGGCAGAAATTGCTCATTTTCCATCAGGGTGACCTTGCAACCTTCTGTTCTGTGTTTTTAATTTTCTTATTCTGACGCTGTTATCTTCTCATTCCTATTTCTTAGAACAGCTGTGTTAAGATTTCAAAGGTACATTATCAAAGTCACATGTTTCTGCTGAAAATATTATTTATATCTTTTTCTGACAGGGTTTTAAATATTTCATTTACAGTGATAGGAAGAATCTCTGTGCTGAACACAGAGATGGGGAGGGAGCCTTTTTTGCTGCAAAACAGAAATATGAAGCGTAATGTCATAATGAACAACGGGAGCAAAATTAGGGAGGCAAACTTCAAAGGTCAAACACTGTTGCAGTACCCAAAAGTAAAACAACTTCTTTGCTGATGAGCAATAGCCAACAGACAAAATCCACTTAGCCTTTTGTTATCACCAAACAACCATTTCTGAACTGCAGAAATTAAAGATGTTTTCTCAGCCATTTGTCAGCAATGAACTATTCTAGGAATAATCATTTTCTGAGTCCTGAGGGGAAAATTGTGTGCCTTTGCAATGATGATAGTTTTCATTTTGGAAGACTTTCTGATTTCCAAAGGTCTTATCTAAATTGAAATTTCTAGATAAAATTTTTATCTAGAGATAAGTGTTTTATTTGTGCAACATAGCACAGTAGTTACAATTGAAAATGACAATAAAAATCTTGTATATTAAAATTTATTTAAAAGATTTATTGCAAAGTGAGAAAAATTAACTTTGTGATGATTTCAGTGGTGTGAATGTAAGGCCTCCATGAAGTAAAAGAAAATCAATGGAAACAATGTTCCTGAGAATCATACATTTATGGATATAAAGTGAAGAATAATTTCAATAAAGAAAAGTAATGGCAGTGTGGAATGTTTTTCTTTTCTTGCTGATTTCTTCTTCAGAACTGTAGTGGATCATTTACTCGTAATTTCATCAGAGAAAAAAAAAAAGCTTGATATTTAACTCATTTTTATTTTAGAATTTTGTTTCAATTGTACTTTCCCAAATTGCCAGATTAGATCTATATAGAGTATACCATAATTGTCTAACAGACTGTTTATGAGCAGTTAATGGCGTTTACTTGGGGTAAATTTGAACAAGCTTTGTAGCAGTAGAACTAGATTGATCCTGTATGTTTTGGTTTTTGTTTGTTTGGGTTTTTTTGCATAAGTTTTGCATAGTGGTCCCTAATATATAGGATTTTAAATGGTTTAAAACATGAATCTTGTTCACTTGGGGTGAAGTATATGTTTCTCAACGTTTTATTGAATTGAGTTGTACAGGTTGAAAAGCTTCTACTTTGTACCACAGTACTGCTCTTTTCTTCTTGGTACAAATAATTTTCTTTTTTAACATGATGTGGCTGAAAAATTTTGATGTGTTGCTGAAAGCTCTAGTTCTCTTTGTCTTTTCTTTGCTTTCTGTTCTGAGAATATAGTTTTACTTAAGGGTTTGATCTCAGAGCTTCTCACAAAATGGCTATTGATGGAAGGGGAATAATTTGTGAATGTGGGGCCAGAAACTAAAGGGAAAATGTCAGTGTTTACATATTTTTCGACTCTTATCAATTTTTCTGAACTCAACCACAGATACAGTTCTTTGTTGAAGCATTCAGAAGTAACAGTAATAGTAACAACAATCCACATTTCTAGCAATATTTTACTCAGGCTTTCCTTGTGTTGTCATTACTTTTTAACCAGTGTTTAGACATTGCTTGTTTTATGATGAATGCAACTGTGCTCATAAATAATGTATGTGTCTTGTCTAAAGGAAGAAAATAACAGCATTGGGAAAGTTGTGAGTTTATTTCTTGTTGATAGCTCCATGCCAGCTTCTTGCTCTGCCGTTCTTTGTGTATAGGAAATGGAAACTTACTTACATTTTAATTATTCCACTCTTAATTATGAGGATACTTTTTTATTGCTCCTTCACACCTGCCCCCAATTCCCCCCAAAAACAGGAATATAAGGCACTCATTCATATAGGCTTCGCTGTTGAAGAAATGCTTTCTGCAGTTAACACCTTTTAGGATATTCTTCCTGTCTCCGGTTAATTTGGACAAGTCATATAATTTATTTCTCTCCATTTACCTTCCTCTGGGTATTGCAAAACTTGTTATTTTTCACAGACAGCTAATGACTCCTTGTGTTGTATGACCCTGGCTAGCAGCTGAGCCACCACGCATCTCACTTTTGTTTGCTGAGATGAGGAAGAGAATAGGTAACAGAAAGTAAGAAAATTCATGGTTTGCCTTAAAGACAATGTAATAAGTGAAGGTGTAAAAAAAAAAATGAGTTCTGCAAAAGCATGAGTCACCACCAGCAGACCAGCCCCCAACCATTTTTTTAAGCAGTGGCTATTCAGTGAGAGTTTTATTGCTGAACATGATATGGCACAGAATGTCATTGGTCAGCTGAAGAAAGCTGTCCTGGCTGCGTCCCAGACTCTTCCACACTCAGCCTATTTTTTGAGGGGAAAAGAAATAGAAAAGCCCTTGTTGCTGTATGAGCACTGTTCAGCAATAGATAAAACATCGGTGTTCTATCAACAGTGTTTTGGTCACAAATCTAAAACATGGCACCATATGAGCTGCTATAAGGAAAATTAACTTAATCCCAGCCAAGCACAGTGCACTGCTCAGATGAAAAGTGCTATGGAATCAATAAGCATAATTATTCAGATTTCACTTTTTTAACATGATGTGGCTGAAAAATTTTGATGCGTTGCTGAAAATCTGGTATTAAAATCTTTATTATTCATACATATACAGTAAGTAAAGAAAGAATCTCAGATTTCTGAGTTCTAGTATATACTCCAATTGGAGTGTTATTCCCACAGGCAACAGATTCCCACATGCATAAACTGTAAAATAAAGAATTGGAAATGTGAAGATTCTCTCTCATATCTTGCAGGCTTGAGTTGCCCAAGTTCACAGTATGCACTCTGACAAAAGCCTTTATAGGCTGTCGGAAATTGTGTATGATTTCACTGCATAGAAGAGACATGAGGGTTGAGATTCTCATAAATATTGATCGGGGTTTAATGAACAGTGGGAGACTTCTGCATATCAATCTATATAAGCGGAAATTTTGCATTAAACACACCGCCATCTATCTATAAATCATTTGGGAAAAGTGAAGTTACTCTGAAGTATCACTTGTTCTCCAGCAGCCTAGTCATAAAAAACAGGCTAACAGCACAAAGGCGACAGGCACAATTTCATTGCATGATTGTGAGTGGCTGTATTTTTTTAATCCTTCTGGAAAACTAAGTGCTTTTGAAAAGTTATTAGATTATGGTAGCTCTGGGGGTTGAATTCAGCCAGCCACAAGACAGAATAAAACATAGAGTTTTAGTGCCAACTTCTTTACCCAGTCACGATAGTCTGACTTTAAGTGAAACAAACAAACAAAAAAAAATTAATCTCCACTGTGCTGGGATTATAGACACCGCTGGAAGGCAGCACGTTAGTAATGATAATTCATTGCTTATAGGTCTGGTAAATTATACTATTTTAATATATATGGGTTGTTTTCTTTTTCTTTCAATTCCCAGCTCAAAGCTTCCTTAAAGTCCATGGAATCATAAAATATTTTGAGTTGAAAGGGTCCCTTAAATGTCATCTAGTCCAACTCCCCTGCAATGAACACAGACGTGACAACTACATCGGTTTCTTAGAGCCCCATCCAGCCTCAACCTCTTACATCTCCAGGGTTGTGGGAACCAGCAATTCAAAATTCAAAAAATGTGTTGGACATTAAATAACTTATATTGTCACCCTGGATTTGCCAATGGATCATTATTTAGCCGTAGGGAAGCTTTTTGCTTCACTTAACGTGATATTTAAAAATGCTTTCTAAATTAAAACCTCTACTTAAGTTCACTATATTAACATTCTGCAACCATAGCTGATCTTTTAATGTGCTTACCTCCAAAAACCTTACCTTCTGGACTAGTTTTCCACATTCTAAAACTGTGAGGGTTTTGTTTGTTTGTTTGTTTGTTTGTTTTTAAACTTTGAGAAAAATTCTTCAGTGTTAACATTATAAGCAAGTAATATCAGTAACCGATAGTGATGGCTACCCCTTAGTCAGTACTCATCCAGAAAAAAAAAAAAAGAGAAATTATTTTGCAATACTATTGTCCTATGATATTGAAGCAGGATGCAAGGGTTTAGGAAAGTAGCACTGATATTAAAAATGTTCCTGAAAATTGTACTAATGATAGGAAGAACACATTTAATTAATCCTGTCTTACGTCTGAGGAACTGACTGAGCAACGTCCTGAAATCTTTCTGCATGTTTTTTCCTTAATCAGAGATTACTGAATATATTGGGCTTGCAGAGTATAATGTGAGACTTTATTCTATTTTCAACAGCTCAGTTGTTGAAACATTGTGGTTCTCGTAGTGTTTCATATGGGTAGGTTCTGACAGATGTTTTTAAATTACATGTCGTCACCCAGCAGCAAGAAAGTTTCATTCTTAGGATCAAAGATTCAGAGTAAAA
This sequence comes from Oreortyx pictus, assembly GCA_036925125.1. Classification (NCBI taxonomy): domain Eukaryota; kingdom Metazoa; phylum Chordata; class Aves; order Galliformes; family Odontophoridae; genus Oreortyx; species Oreortyx pictus. The sequence goes on along the minus strand of JAUPFR010000005.1, from coordinate 67,211,808 downwards.
TGTTAAGAAATGTGCTGGAGGAAAACAGCTGTTTCAGAGGAGTGCTGTGAATGTTCCTTAGGTTATAAACAAGACTAATACACTTTGACATAACTTTATAGTATTTAGAGCACTGGCTTTTGCATACAATCCAAAAATTGTGCAGTCAGAACTTACATGAGAGAATAGTCATATAGTATATATTTAACATTAAGCTCTAGAATTTTCAGGTTTAATCATATTATTCATGTTCAGTGAGAATTCCTTGATATATGGAAATGCATAAAGATTCATTTAAAAATGTAAGAAATATGGGGCTCGGGTAGTTGGGAGGCATAAAGATTCATTTAAAAATGTAAGAAATGTGGGGCTTGGGTAGTTGGGAGGCATAAACTTAAATCCTTTTAGGATATTCATTTCTGCTGAATTAGAATGAGGAAGATTAGGATAATTGTCTGAATAACAATGAGTACTGGATAAAGCCGGTGTTCCCAAGGAAGTTGAAGAATATGAAGTGAATAAAATCTTGTGGGATATATTATCTATTGATATTTAATATTTTTCTTTCTCCTAGCTTTTGAAAAAGTTTTAACTGGATATTCAGAGTAATGTTTACTTTCCCCCCAGTGTCTATAGAAATAAAACACTGTCAATTAATCTGAGAAAGGATTTTTAGACATTTTATTTGGCACAATTTAAAATTTAATTGCAAGAACACTGAAAATTAAATAACATAATATACTTAATCTCTAAAACATCTGAAGCTGAAATAAGTATTCGTAAACTGGTGGAAGTATTAATTCATGTACTTTCTTATACTGGCTTTCCACTTTTGTACAAGATACATACGATAACTCTTTCTTTGACTTTGTGCTTTTCCTTCCAGGTTTGGATTTATTCTTCATAAGGATGAGCCTATGCTCCAGAAAATTGATCTTGAAACTATGTCGTACATCAAGACAATTAGTTTAAAGGATTACAATTGCATTCCTCAATCACTGGCTTATACACATCTTGGAGGATTTATTTTTATCTACTGTAAACCTGATACTACTGGTGCTGTTCTACCACAACTTATAGTGGATAGCGTTACTGATTCTGTGATTGGATACAATGGTGATGTAACAGGCAGACCCCATGTCTCTCCAGATGGACACTACCTTGTCAGTATCGATGATGCAAAGGGTCTCATGAGGATCCAGACCATAACAATGAGAGGAGAAATACAGGATGCATTTGACATTCACACAAATTTGCACATATCTGACGTAGCTTTTCAGCCATCCTTCACTGAAGCTCATCAATACAACATCTACTGTAGCTCCAGCACACAAACTGATGTTCTCTTTGTGGAGCTGTCCTCTGGCAAGGTTAAGATGGTGAAGAGTCTTAAGGAGCCTGTCAAACCAGGCGAATGGCCTTGGAACAGTAAGAACCGTCTTATAAAAGACAGTGGCCTTTTTGGTCAGTATCTCATGACCCCTTCCAAGGAGTCTCTGTTTATCCTGGATGGACGGCTCAATAAGTTAAATTGTGAGATCACTGAAGTTGAGAGAGGCAACACAGTAATTTGGGTTGGGGAAGCATAAGGATCTATGTGGAATATTTGCTATATTAATAGTTTTACAGTACGTTGCACTTAAATTATAGCATTCTTTAAATTTACACCAATTTCATTTGAAATTGTTAAACCCATCCATGCCTGTTAGTTCTTTGACTTGAATGCGATTTGAGTCAATTTCCATGTAGAAGTTACTAAAACAACAGCTATTTGCTAATTAGCCTTATTAACTATCAGCCAAGATTTTATTGGTTTACTGGAATTAATACATATTGAAATGGATGACAAATACCATGCATTACCTTAAAGAAAATAGGAAAAAACATCCAGTTTCAGGGAATTTAACTTGATACTTTGCATTTGTAAATGGAACAATTGAATATTATTCAAATTTTGGTTTGCTTTGCTTCAGACACAAAATACGAGATGTACAGCTTTTTGCTCCTTAAACTGAAATATGATGTCCTGTTTTCTCCAGTTCACTGCTTAATATTTTTGTGCCTTGAAGTGAAAGTCTCACAAGAAAGGTAAAGCATAGAAATTGTATAATTTATTCCCATTCTGGCTACAGGATTATTTGTCATTGGAGAGAAACTTTTACTATCAAATTTTTGTCTCAAGCTTTGGGACACAGAAGGAGAAAGAAGACAAATTATATTTGCAGTACAAAGTTTTCTGATCAGAGGAATTAGAGAAGCTTATTTTTATGTTGAATCTTATTTGAAAGAGCTGCTTTTTTTTTTTTTCTTTTTCTTTTTCTTTTTTTTTTTTAGAATAGATGTTAGGTTTTTCAGCTGTCACAGGGTTCCATCAGTGAGGGGACTGAGTTCTACTGCAGAGAATCACTGCACTTCCCTATTCAGAGTAACCACATTTTGAATACCTGGCTACACAAAGTTTCACTTTTACTGGCAAGAAAACTGGTTTTTTAGATGTATACTTTTAGGAAACTGGAAACTCAGAGAATTGAATTAAACAAGTAGATAATATTTTTGCTTATTCATTATACCATTGACCCATATTTATTAAACCACTTGGATAACTCAACAAGTTTTCTATTTCATGTGTCCAATTGGATTAGCAAAAAAACCCAACATAGAAAACCCACCACCAACAAAAACAACAAAAACTTTGTATTTTTATAGTTTAATATCTTAGAATCCTAATTTTAATGATGAGTAAACATCTAAATGGGAAAAATGAGATTCTTAGAAGCAAAATAACAATAGTCAGTAGGATAAGAAAGCCAGCAGTAAACAACTATCCAGACTTTAGAGCAATGGCAAAAAAGTTTGGAAGTATTTTTATTTTTATTATGTTTTTTGCTAAGGAATGCTTATAAGCTCTTGAACTGACTTCCTTTTACTGAAGGCAATCAAAACATACTTTTTTTAAACAAAATTTTACCCTGATTTAGATTGTGTAAATTCAGAAATGTGGAATTTTCTAGCATTGTAATCTTGTGTACATTTAGCATCCTGCTCTTTGTGATACAGAGTAAATCTCTCTTTAGCTTGAGCAAACCTCCTGGTAGGTAGATTTAACTAAATGAAGAGTCTGCTTACATTTCTGGTTACCAAAACTGTTTTCCTTTTTCACAACTTTTCTTCATTGTGAACAAACAAGAATCATGTAAACTGTCTGTTATTCACTTATTTGCAGTAGTCTGTCTCATGCATTTTCCTTCTGTACCATACACCACGTGAATGTTCTGTATGTAGAAAATGCTCGATAAAAGAAGAATAAACCCCATAAATTTTAAACAGTTCTGATTTTGGTGAATGCTCCAGGTGGAAGGAAGTTAATCTGCCTTTTGTATGTACAAAAAAAAAAAAATGTAAAATACATGATACTAATAATGGAAGGAAAATTTTCTAGAAGAGTTTAACTGGAAATTTTTATTTGTCTGCTATAGAGAAAAGCTTACCAATTAATCATTAATCATGTAGATACAAAGTAATTAGAGTGTAGATGGATGTCTATTGTGATGTCCAGATCCTGGAGCCAAAGACATTTAGCCTAGAAGCTGTACAAACATAAACCTAAACCAAGATGCACAACACTCAAGCAACACAGCTAAATAGCTCCTATCTAATCTGCTTGGTGTAGATGGAAGGTTTATGTGCTTTGGCCTCTGTTTGTCTAAGCATTAGCGATGAAATATAAGAATTGGATCTCATTACAGTAATGAAATTCCAAAATTCCTTTCACAGAATCAGAGAATCCCAGAATGGTTTGAGATGGAAGAGACCTTGGAGACTGTCAAGTTCCACCCCTGCCCCTGCCTTGTGCAGGAACACCTTATCCTAGACAGGCCGTCCAAAGCCTTGAACACTTCCAGGCATCCACACCTTCTTTGGGCAGCCTGTTCCAGTGTCTCACCACTCACATTGCAAAGATTTTTTTCTTTTCTAATGTTTAGTCTAGAACTACTTTCTTTTAGTTAAAAAAATATTACACCTTGGGCTATAATTGCACTCACTGATAAAGTATCCCTCTCCAGCTTTCTTGGAGGCTCCCTTTAGGTTCTGGAAGGCTGCTATTGGTTCTTGCCTGGAGCCTTCTCATCCATGTTGTGTGATTCCTTAGAATCAAAATCGAAAGCAGTTGTCAGTTTTATCTGTGACTTATTCTTTTGTATTAACAACATATGACAATTGGAGGAGCTTTAAAATGCAAGTAAAATATTTTACTTTCTCTATGAAACAGGAAACTAAAATTTCTGCCATGTACCTAACAGGTTTGGGTTATGTCAATATTGTGGTCAGCTATCTAGTGTACAGCTTCTCCCAGTCACTTTAGAATTGTTCAAAATCAATTTTTCTAGTCCCTCCCTGAGGATATCTCTGCATTTAGCTAAGGCAGTTTGGTAAAGAGCTATTGCCAATTTCTTGATTTTCCAGCATAATAGCCCAAAGACTATGGTTTGTTTCTTTCCCATTTGCTATGGAATTGAAATAGGTTTCTGTGGGCCAGGAGTTATTCTGACCCTACTGATAAATCAAACACTGCCTTTGGTATTTCAGACCTTTCTTAATACAAACCCAGGTGTAGCAATAATTAGTTTAAAATACTGTCTTTTCTGAGTTATGCTGTAAGCTGAGGCAGTGAATGCCCTCTGTTAATTTGCAGTAAACACCAACACATATTCCACAAGCTGTTATAAACCTTCAAGATTTAGAATTTCCTTGCAGAAATACATTAAAGAAGTTGAAGATAAAAGAGATGAAATGGAGGAAGCCAAGTTCTGTTCCAGCTGTCCAGTTTCCACTCTGTTTCTTCGTGCTATTGAATTAGAAAAAAAATGGAATTCAAGGATACAGCAGTGCTCTTCATCAGGAATTGTGAGAAAGGAGTTTCCTTTGTTAAGGTAGAGTGCATAAGTCCAAAACGAATATGTCTTTGCAAATACGCAAAAAATATATTTGTATCTGCATCTCTTTAAGAAATTCAATGGCAAAAATTTTGAAACAAGTTTCAGAGAACTGTATGTATTGTTAAGAATTATACCAGTGAGGCTAAAAGTGCACTATTTTTTGCTGAACTTCTTGCTCACACTATATAGTGAAGTAAGACTGTCTTGAATAGTGACAGAGAGCATCTGAACATTTGAAGTCTATCATTGTATTATTTAAATTTTAAATAATGACTCTTCGTGAACAGATTCAACTTCTTTGAAATAACATATCTCATTTTGAATATGGTATTCCTTTGTGCTATTGAACAGCTTCGTTACATCTTAATAGTATCAAAATTTTACTGAAGAATCAAGTATTGCTAAATACAGTTTGCAAAATAGCAGCATTACAAATTATAAGGGTTGTATTGATATAAAAGCATGTATTTGCTGAGTTACTGAAAGATGCTCAATTTGATTTAAATTGAAAGAGAATTTTCAGCTTAACTCTGGATATTTTTTTTATCTAGTAAAGGAAGAGTAACGGGATACCGTGCAGGATATTTGGTAAATGATTTGATAGATCTCAATTCTGGAAAAAAATATATATATATATATTATCCATCCTTTGTACTCATTATTTTTTTTTTTTTTGCCATGTAAAGACATTTTGAAGAGAACATCTGTAATGAATTTCAAGGTTTTTTTTTTGTTTTTTTTTTTTTTGAAAAATGAATCAGTTAGTTGCTATGGTAACTTCCTAGTGAATATTTTAAGAATTGCACTCAGTAGCATTTTCAATTGTCCTTATTCTGGCAGTCATTCACTCCAACGACTTCAGGGAAAACCAGTGCAGGTGGATGAACTTTGTAGGCTGTTTTGTAAGTCAACAAATACCAGTTATATTATCTAAATGTGTGGATTGGAATTAGACTGTACCTTGGACAAGTGTTCTCAGTAGTGGATTGGGTACAAGGAGGAATCCTTTCCCTGCATCTACAGTTTAAGAGAAAAGCAAGGCCGCATCTTTTGTCTTCAGAAGATTGAATATGGCAATTTTTGGTTTTTTGAACTCAAATCCAGAACCATGTAAAGCTCCTTCCATCAGAGAAGAAGCAACATGAAGTCATAGCAGGGTCTCACATGCTGTGTCAATTCCCCTAGCTACCTCTAGACCATCTTTTTCATCCTCCGCTTCTCTGAGCACTAATTCAGTTACCCAGTGTTTTTCACTGGCAGATAGGACTCTCAATACACTCCACTGCTACTTAGCAGCAACACGTAAGCCTGAGATACTTCTGACTCTAGCTTAGCACTAAGTATTCAAGCAGCATGTAGCATTGTAGCCTGATGGTACCCTGTTGTGGCAGAATCTGGTGCTTCAATGGAAGCAATAAGCCCAGTAAAAAGAAGATAATGGATGAGGTGATTTTTTTTTTTCAAACTGAACAAAAACTCCCATATCACTTCTTCACAGGAGGAGCTAGAAAAATGCTTAAATCTTGGACCAGTAAACAAGCAATAGCTTTATTTCCTTTAAAATCTATTATCTGAAGGAAAGTATGTGACCAAATATTAGAGGGCTGCTATCACAAAATTATTTTCCCTGTGTTTTCATTTATTTATATAATCCTTTATAACCCTACTAGCTCTGTTGAAACACTGAAACTTACTTTTTTTTCCGACCGTGCCATTTGTTGTAATATTATCATTTTTCTTAAAAAAAAGTAATACTGCTTCTTTGATTATATTCTCCAGACTGTATGTGTAACAAATTGACACACTTCTCACCATTATTTTGATGAAATTAGACAAATGATTCTTCACGACAGTCATCACCATGTCTGCTCCAGGTGAAGGTTTTCTTAAGTACAGATGTCCAGACTGAAAGCACTGCTCTGAGTGAGGGAAAGAACTGGAACCCTAATTTCTATTTATTTTTTTTTCCTCACATCCCTATGAGGAGAAGCTGAAGTTAAGGGCTTTCTAAGCCTGGAGAGGAGATAATATACTCAGGGAGACTTATTCACAACCTGCCAGTACTATGGAAGCATTACCCAACAGATGGGAACGGATTCTTCAATGCAGTTCATGTTAGGATGACAAGACACAGCTACATAAAGTGAGTGTCATACTGGGCATAAGGAAAATGTTTTTTTCTGTGAGAACAGCCAAGCACTGGGTTGTTGTGCAGGCCCTGCCCATGAAGGTTCTCAGGACAGCTGGATTACAAATGGAGCGGCCTTGTCAGACCTTTAGCTGAACTGGCTTTGAGCTGGTGTCTTCCTTTTTTACTTTTTTCTTTTGGCTCGGAGCTCACTTACTGAGGCATTTCTTGTAGTAAGACTCACTTATCTAGGAGGAGAGTGGTGGGTGTCGCCATTTGGCTGCCGGCATCACTCTGTGGACACTTTTACATTTGACAGCATTTCCTTGGATCTGTTTCCATTCGAAAGGGAGTGCTCAGGAGTGTTTACTGGTGGAAGATCTGGCCTGTGACCAAATAACTGGTATGGGAGACAGGGGGATTATACCATTGTATCCTGTGAAGGCAAGATACAATTTGGTATCTCCCTGCTCCCTCTTTTCTGCTGGCAAGGCCCAGAAGATGGGAACAAATAAGTTCCTGCTGAAGTCCACAGACCAGAAGTTACCATTCCAGAGAGAGTTGACTCAACCACTTTGGACATATAAATAAGTTTGTACCGCTGTTGGGAAAAAGAAGTTGTCATCAACCGAGCAACACAACCTCCAACAACTCAATGATCCATCATTACTGAAGATCAACATCTGAACAATGAGCAACGCTGGAATCCCAGTGGTGACTATTTATCTCTTGCCTTCTACAATGACTCTTTGATTTATTTCCTATCTTTTCCATTGCCCGTCTTCTCTTCCCCATCTCCCTAAGCAACTAGGATTTGTAATAAACTGATTGGGCTAACATTTGACCTATTGTGTCTTAATCTTGCCATCAGGTAAACATATATCAAAAGAACCTCCTCTATTTCCTATGAATTGGAGGGAGAGCTGAGCATTTAAGCGGGGATCTAAATGTCCTATTATTAGCTTCCAACCTGAATCAACTCATAATTCTATGATTCTGACATGGGGATGGAACTAATGCCAGTCATAATTTATTTCAGTTGTTTAAGTTTCACACTGAACTTGTACAGCAGGAACTCAAATGTACGTTACCAAAAGAAAAGCTCTAATGTCAAGGGTGAAACAAAGTGTAGCCTAATAAAACCTGGAAAATAAATATGTTTTGTCACTTGTAATCCTCAGCGTTGAACATCTTATTTTAAACCAAGGATACTGTCATTTTGAAATCTGAAATACATTTCTTGGCTTCCAGGAAATCCCAAGCTGATAATAGGACTTACACAAGATGGAGGTAAGTGCTTCTTTCTAAACATTTGAAAAATAGCTCAGAGGAAGGAGGAAGAGCTTTGTAGATAAGGTCTCAAATGCTTCGAGGCAGCATATGTACAGATAGGAATGCATTCACCCAAGTGTGTCCTTGGTAACAGCTCTCCAAGTGCAGCTGTTCAGATTATATGTTATAGCGTGCTAAAGAGAAAAAAGAAAAAACTAAACAGAACATGGTCACAAAAATAAATAAATTTAGAAGAAATGGTCAAAATCATAGTTACTATAGCATTAGAAACCATTTCATAGAGGGCATCACATTCAAAATTCAAAGAATTCAGTAATTTATATCATTCTTGTGGTGGGAAGAGTACAGTGGGTCTGTAATCTAAGAGTGAAACTAGTGTTTTACACTTTCAAGGCAAAGATGTTTACATTCCTTGACAGAGGTCCTTAAAATCAGCCTCTAGATTTCCTTTTTTTAAAATAGTAATGTGAAACTAACTCTTTGAAGAACTACTATCGAGTCCATGTGCTTAACAGGAAAATCTATTGACATTCATTTAATAAAGGATCATAACCAGTACATAAAAATACATATTTCACTTGAATCTCTCCTATCTGTCACCACTTAATGGGTTAAATGCCATGTTTGGTGTGCCAGAACGTTAAAAATGATGTTAAAGCTGTCTTCAGTAAACTATATACTTCACAAAGCTTGACAAATTCAGTTACTGGTAAAAGGCTGAATGATACTGAAATTGCCTTCTTCTGTTTAGAAGTAATGCATGAAAAATCACTTCTTCTAGCTTATGAATATTAAAATTCTTATTTTAATCTACTAGATGAAGAAAATAGATTCTTGCTATTAGTCATAATGTTCTTATTTTTAATCTTCACGAGGTAGTATGTCCTTTTTCAGAAGAATGGACAATAGTTCTCTGACTGTTATTTTACATATATATATTTCTGTATATTTTTGTTCAATAATTTAAACTTAGGTATATGCTTTCCATTTAATTGGATGTATGTTAAACCTATGGGTGAAAAAAAAGAAAAAAGATTTTCATGCTGATATTTTTGAATTCTTTTTTCTTTTGAGGAAAAAGGAAACAGACCACAACTCACAACTCACCATCTCCCAGCACCTCCTTCTTGTCTAAAACAAGACTTCCTTTCCCATCTGGCTCTGTACATGCCATCACTCACATATTTCTCTGTATTACCTACTGCAAGTTTTCTGTATCTTCTTTTATTAAAGTTTGCCTATGAACCATGTTATAACTAGAAACATATGCTAAAGCCAAGCATCAACAGAGTACTTTTTGCACAAATTTTTCGCAGTATTCTTTCATGTTATGACAATGGAAGATGTACTTTAATTTCTGTAAAATTGTCACTTTTTTTTTTTGAAGGATTTTTTCCTGGCTTCCTGTGCAAGCTGTGCATTGCAGATTTTTAATGTGAACGGTCCCTTTGAGAGATAGTACAAGCTGTAAGTGTAATAATAGAAAATGAAAAGAATAATCATCATGCTATTTTCATCTCGTCATACCTATGCCAAATTACTGTTCACGATGCAGCCATGTACAATGAGGAAGGAGAAAAGACTGTATTTATACTGAGCATTGCTCAGGGAGAAATTATTGCATAAGTAAAGGAGAGAAGAGCTAAATCTCCATGTTAGTGCAAAATTGCTCTTGAAATTAACATTTTAAATAAGTAACTGTTTCTTCTGTAATTAATTTAAAGGTTAGCTAATCAGATATGCTTACAAACTACTTAGATGCAGTTTGGAAGTGTATCTTCAGGAAGCTCTTTCCAATCCAAGGTTTTCTTCTGGTATTTCTTTGAGAGCAGAACTACATCATTTACTCTGTTCAGCCTGGAGTATCATACCTCCATGTCTCTTCCACTGCTTGGTGACTTCTGGCTCCTTCGTATTTCTGGTTAAGTGGGTTTCTGGTTGGTATTACAGCTGTCTTGCCCTTTTTTCACCTGCACACTTAAAGGCAATCTCCAGAACTGCTATGGTAGCAGTGAACCCCTTTCCCAGTGGATCAGCATGACTGTTCTGGGTTTATCTGTTGCTCAAAGTAGTTTTAGCTGAAAGGACGTATTATTTTCTCTCAATTGTTATTAAAATGCTAAACCCCAATTTCTTCATAATGGTACTTCCACAAATTACTGCTTTTACTTTCTTTACCTTGTTAAGCTACATTTGCTTTGGCTAACCTCTATCTTGTACTGAAGAGATATTTTCTTACTTCTGTGAAAGTGAGGTATCAGCACATCAGGCAAGATCTTTGTAGCAGCAAACAAGTAATATGCACTGTAGTGCTTCCATCCTGTGTTTGCCTCCTTCTATTTTATATACTCAGTGTGATGAGAATTACAGGGAAATAGAGTAATGCACATTGTTCAGTGCATCTTGACTGTGACTAGAGGCAAGCAGTTGCAATGCTAACTTGCATTCAGCACAGGAAACTTCAGTGTTTCAGTGCTCAGTAGAGTGGTGAAAGGAGAAATCCATTCCAGCTCTCAAACCAAATGTCGTATTCAACTCTTCAAACCAGGGTGTCTAACTGAATTCCAATCCATGTGTGGTAGGAAACATGAAAGCATGGTTCCTCTGTCAGCATGGAGAGCGTCAGTGTCTCAAGGAATCCTCATAGAACCCATCAGCTAAATGGCCTTTCTAATTTTATCCTCCCAAAATGAACAAATGAGGCAGCAATTTCTGAGCTTGTAGGAGGATTTTTTTAGATTTTTGTGCAGTGGATGTTTTGGGCAGATATTTGTACATTTGATCTGTGTGTCAGGCTTGAAAACTTCTAATTGCTTATTAAGGATGGTGTCAAGCTGGGGTAAGAACACTGAAGAATTGGACCCCCCTCTGACAAAAGGAGCCTGCTCTTTGCAGACACTTAAGCCTGAAATAAATCCTCAAATTACTTAGCATTGTTAAAAGATAGTGAGATCTTGATATGCCCTGAAACAGACCCTTTGTCTTCCAGAAGATGTACTGGAGGAAGCTGACACGCACAAGATAATTTAGGGGACAAAGTTCTGGAGGAAGATAAGTACAGGTTTTATGGATCCAGGTTTTGGACCTGAGATTTTTATGTTTTGTACATCTAGCAGATAAGACACCCTGTGGAACTGACAGCACAAAAATGGGAGTTTTCTGAGAAAATGTGTTTTAAGCACTGAAGTCTCTTGCGTCCTGCTAACCCAGGATCCAGTCACACAAAATCTTTTTTCAGAGAAATTGTTTATAACATCTAAGGCAACATTGCTCTTACATTGGTAGAGTAAGTACAGTCTCGGTAAACACTTTACTGGGGAGGAAAGGGATACCTGTATAGGGGAGGAACTCCTTTAGAATCACAGCTATCCCCAGCCAGTGCCTGCAGATTACAGGGATGGCAAATTGCTTGAGCAAATTCTGACTGCTTCAGACCCATAAGGTTTAAAACATCAAATGAAAAAAGAAGCGTGAGTAGAAATAAACCCATCCCAGGAAACGAGCTCACTTTTTGTTTTCCTTTTATTAAGCAATATAAATAAATGACAATGCAAAGATCAGAGGGATCTTTGCATTCTTTCATTTGCAATGACAGCCACATGGTTTCCACGGTCATGGAGATTATTAGCAAGTGCTAAAATTTCTCCTCTGCTGCACATAGTAACTCTTATATCTTATCTCTGGACAAAAAAAAAAAAAAAGACAAACTAGGCCCTGCAGGCAGGGTATATGGGGCTTCCTCAATTTGGTACATTCATGCTGTTAGACTCCAGTTAAAACATTGGTATTACTAGGACAAAAAAAAAGGGCTTTAATCAGCTTATTGGAAGCCTCAGTTGCAGTAGTGGCAATGTATTTTTCTTTGTTTTATAACATCTGAAAGATGAAGTATTTCCCTTAATATTCTCTAATCCTGCCATAGAATCATGTTTTCATACTAAGCAGGAGCAGAGTGTGACATTATGAAGAAAGAATCTTGATCCTGGAACCCTCCAAGGACTTAGTGGGATCTATGGGCTCACAGAGCACAAGATACCAAACAGCATCTGAATTTGGTGGCATCTTTCATCATTGTCTCAGGCAAGTGGTCACCTGTGCAAGTAAGGTGACACCCATCAGCAGGATATTACCAGGGTTTTTTTTTTCCCCATTTTTTTCTCTTTCCTCCTCTCTCCCCCACTGAGCAGAAGGCATTGCCTCATTGGAAACTAAGTCTGATGATGCAGGGGACTGACTGCGTCTATAGAATTTCTCAAGAATCTGGAGTTCTATGTGCACAGACACTGCCAAATGTCTGGTTTGCTACTTCTGTAGAGGCACCTGTTCTCAGCTCCTGCAGATTTTGGAATCATATCCCCATTTTCTTACTATGCTAAAACATCTGAGAATGCCAGATTCTGCCTTATTTCCATGAGGATTGAAATATCTTTTATTAACCAGGTCTGTCTGCTTGCTCATCTATTACCACAAACTATTGAGGTTATATGGATGTTTCTATATTTGGTTGTTCTTTGTAGAATTCCTTCCTTGAATCTAAAACTGCAATCCTATGTACATAAGTGCAAGGCTGGAGCTCACTACCAGCTACTCTGGAGAGAGCAGGCAGTAAATAACAATTAGTGCTTACACACTTCTGTTCCAGCACCAGAGAGGGAATTTGCTTTTTGCTCTTTGTTCACCAAAGGAAGAATGAGAGAGAGTAACAGCACAAAGAGGCAATCACCTGTGAGGTTGGACTGCCAGGTTCAGTCCCCATCCTCATTCAAAATGCATTTGAAAGGGCCGTGCTGATGGCATTCTAAGCATTGTACCTGAACTGCGCACTGGTAGACTTCACCCTGTTTGTGCTTCTCCTGTCACTGTACTATCCATGTCTTTCCTGTACAAATCTTTAATCAAGAATTCTACTGGATTGAGTTTTTCAGGGAAGATGGATGAGAAAAGGATTTGCAGTTTTCTGGACCTTGTTTGCACTGTCATGAATGAAATGCTAAAAACTCTTCCTCACTACCAAAGCTGAAGTGTTCATGCCCAAAAACAGACCGCTAAGCCCCTCAGGATGGGAACTCAAGACCAAGGATGTTACAATAAATTTCTTAGATATGTATGTAGAATTTAACCCCAATTTTTGGGAAGTGTGAACAAGCAGTGCTGTATGTGGTCAGTGTGTGCATCTCTAATATAATTTGTTTTTTGGTTAGAAATATCAAGCATGAAACGCATTCAACAGCATCCTAGCTTCTGATTTCATATCCAATGTAATATCATAGAGAAATTTCAGCTTTATCATAGCAGATCCCTTTTTTTCTTCTTTTTTTTTCTTTTTCTTCCAGATGTGCATTTCCATTTAGCCATGAAAGAGAGTTGTGCTATTGCTTAGTAAGAGAGAAATTTATTTCTGTAGGAGCTTTTCCACAGAAAATCTCTAAGAGGATATGCTCTTATAAACAACACAGCCATCTAGTGGTGAAGCTGTAACCTGACCTTTTCTTTTGGCTGGGCATTGCCTAACATACCAGAAAATACATCTTCAGGATCAGGATATTGGAAGTGACTATTTTGAAACCAAATCTCATATCTTTCTAAGTTTCATGTACAGTGATCCATAAATTCTTCATCTTCTGTCACCTACAAAGTCCTTTAAGTGCCATAATATATTTTTGCCTGTCTCTTTGACCCCCCAGTTTTCTTCTCCTGACCATTATTGCAATATTTTCCCTACCTGTAGCCCAGCAATTACGATCATTGACATTGCCAGTAAAAGGCTACAGGTTTCATACTGACTTCATAAAAGCAGTATTTCAGGTCTTGTCTGGGCTTGCCTCAGCTTGAGCTGATTTCAGTTCATTTTAATAAATCTTTGGTGCTCTAGTGATTATTGCCTAGCTTCTTTTAGTATAGGTGCTGTGAATACCCTTTGCTGTAAAGGTGTGGTACTTGACTATTCATGTGTTGTCTAAAGAGCCTTTTACAGCAAATAAAGCTCAGAGAGGCTGAGATGGTGCAACTTTCAAACTTGCGTTGGGAACCATGGGAAAAAGCAGATTATAATAAACCATGCTAAAACATCCCAAAGTGAACACCAGTATTGAGGCAGAAGGGCCCCCTCCTCCCAACCTAAAGTCCCAATGGAAAAAAACAACTCAGAATGCTGATGACTTACTGTAACTCGGTTCCAACCTCTACTTGAGGGAGATCAGTAACGCCAACCTTGTGACCCAGAGAGATGTGTGATTGGTAAGCATAACATGAAAAAAAGCAGTAGGGATTAGTAAGTTTTTTGTATTACAAATTTAGTGACGTTACCAGTGAGGTTTTTCAGTAATATGGATTATGTGTTAATATTAATGTAACTATGCTAATCAGTTGGCTGTATTTTAATTAGACTGTTAACATCATGTTTAAAATAAATTCCTGGCTCCATATATCTTGCTGTGTTACAGAAAAAGTGGAACTTTTCTTCAACTAAGTGTAACATACCCATGTCTTTTTCAAACTATCACCTCTAGATCAGAACTGAGAAGACCTATTTCACTTTTTATCCTTTTCTTTCACTGAAAACACAATCAGACTGAATGGCTTGTCAATATTAACTTTCACCCCTCAGAATAATTTAAATTTATGATAGATCTGTACAAAGCTCATAAATCTTGTTTGAGATCTGTAATGCCACCTATCTTTTATTTGATACTCACAATGAAAAATAGCAGAAGATTTGCATGGCATGTAAACTTTTAAGACTGCTTCAGCATAAAGAAATTAGAAACCAGGATTACTACTAGATCATTATTCTACTGCTGGCTGAGGGGAGTTTTTTTCTAATACAGTATTAGCAGCTTCTACCTGCTAGAGAAAAACATATAGTCAAGCTTGAAAGTAGATTCATTTGGACAAATGACAAGTAGGAAATTTGCTTAACCGAATCTGTCTGAGTTCTAAAAAACCCTCCAGGACATGAGAAATATTAACAAGAAGGATTAAGTCAGTGCATTTGGGTGATGAAACGTGTTGCAAATGCTGGCTGTAATGCCAAACTGCAAGCCTGTCCATCAGATTCCTTCAGAAAAAATGAGTAAAATGTGTGTATTAGAGTTACACTTGTAACAGCCTTATTCTGAATGATCCTCATTTATTTCTTTCCCCAGTTGCCTTCAGAGGCTTCTGTTTCCCTAGGAATCTTCCAAAGGACTTTCTCTAAAATTGGTAAATGTGACTTGCCTAAAAAATAGCTGAGGAGTTGGCCGCATCTGTTAATTCTCCTTTCATGACATTGATAATAGATAACTTCAGAACCAGAAGGATTTTTATGGCAGCAGCAAAATGTTTCCTTCTGTTCTTATTCAGATGTTAAATGCGTATTACTTCTTGGGCCCTGTTTTTTCAATTACTATTAAAAGTAAAACTGGTTAGAATATGATTCAGAAAAAAAAAAAAAAAAAAAAAAAACAACCCTAAATCCTTACCAAAAATGGAGATTTTTCTCTAATTTCCCACTTTCTAATATTGTTGAGGTGCACATCCTGGCTTCTATAAAGTCACTGCTGTAGAACAGGTGAATCTTTAGTATGACTAGAAGTTTTTATAACTGCTAGAACAAAAACAAACCAATTACCATCTTTTAACGTTAGTTTGAACTGTCAAAATCGACTGTAATCCAAATGTATTACCTCTATCATATTGGCAATAGGAATATCCTACCTATATGCTACCAAGGTCATTGCATATTAGAGTATACAAAAATGTGAACTTAATTAACAAGTGTTTTGTGAGGAAAGTATTTTAGTCTTTGCTTACTCGCTTTGGTCAGTGCGGCAGGAAGGGAAAGCATCAGCTCTGGTTGCTTACTAGACACTCATTGCTTAGGTTATCACCTAGAAATTATGTCCAGACAGTGAAGCTCATATTGCAGCCCCATTCAGCATGACTGAAATATCAGCAGCACCTGCGTCGCTGAACACAGCAAATCAGAGCAAAGTTATACCATCTCTCTTACTGACTACTGCTATTTAATAAAAGCCTTATTGCCCTATTGTGTTATCAGTGAGATGCTTCATAAATTTCCTTAATGATTCCCCTTCCCATAATTATGCTTAGTATTGCCAGTTTTTATGGTCTTTTTCCTCCTTTAAGGCTAATACAAATGATGTTATCCTTAGTAGTTTCCTTGATAGTGTTCTTAGAGCACAACACAGCTAAAAGTATCTTGTACAGTGCTGAGAAAGCTCTATTACAGCTTCATGTGCTTGCACTTGTGGGTTGAGAGCACTCATTTTTATCCTTGACACAGGTGTGTTCTGAGCACAGAGGTCATTCTCTTTGGTTTGGGTGCTCAGTGGAGCAGCTAGTAAGGTGGCGGATGAGAGACTGTGACAGAAACTGCCTAGAACAACAAGAACAACAGGTCCTAGCTGTACTCAGATCAAAAGAAAAGCTAAGATTTCAACTACAATCTTCTCCAGCTAAACTGAAACCCCTATTTCTTTTATTCTTTTTGGGTAGTACTCTGCTCTCCTGAAAAAAATCATGTATATTTGTTATGCTGGAACTAATCAATTTCCCTTGAACGTTTTTTATTTATTTATCTATTTATTTATAGTAAAAGATTTTCTTCCTTATAGCCATTTTCCAACAGATACTATATTCTTATGTGGCTATAGAGCTTACTTGTTACTGACATAGCAAGATTTATGGCTGTTATGTTTAAGGATTACATAAATGATTTGTATTTGAGGATTAATTTGCTTTACTTGTATTTTCCTTTTCCTAGAAGAACTGAAACAATTAAAAGGACATAAGGATCACCTAGGACTTCAGTTCTTTCTTTGCAAATCTCTATCACCTGTGGTGTTTTCTGCAAGGGAGTGTCTGCACAGCTGAGGCAATTTAGGTGTGGGGTTTTTTTTTTTGTTTTTTTTTTGGTGTTAGAGATTTTAAATAAAGAAGAGCTACTTCTACCTTTCTTTTCAGTTCAGTGTGACTGAGATTATGGTGTGTTATTCTTTTTCTGTTTGGGGTTAGGCAGGAAATGAGGTATGCAGTTTAAGGTGTGCTACGATGATGCGCTTTATCACAGGAGGATGTGAAGGTAAGTGTGTAATGACTCTTTACTCTTTTAAGGTAAATTCACTGTTTACTTAGAATTTTAAGTTTTTAGAGTCTTTAAAATATACTTAGTGGTCTGTAGTGTGGGACGTGTGTTTGATGTGAACTGCTGGTTTTAAGGATGTAAAGGATTGCAGTTCTGAAAAGTCAGTAGAATCAAGATAGTGTTTAGTGGGATTAGTAGGGGTTTACATTAACTTTTTGCTTTTGAATTGATGCCTCTCTCAGGAATTTCTGGGTGTTTTTTTCTTACTTTATTTATAACTTCAAGTGGTGCAGTGTGTTCTGCACAGTCTGTGGTTTGCAGTCTGTTTCTGAGTAGTCTAAGTGTAAAGCAACCTCTTAAAAGTAGAGTGCTACGTCGACTGACAGCTTGATGCTTCAGGGCAGAGCCTCAGAAGGGAGCTGACAATCCTCCAGCAAGCAGTCAGAGATGAAAGAAAGGACTAAAACACAGTATTATAGATGGTTTGGGGTACAAAGACCTTTTTTTTTAGCATGTAATATCTGAGAATTTTGTATAGTGGTAGTTTGTTCAAATGCTTCACTATGGAATGTCTTAACTGTCAGTTAAATCTTGCACCTGCATATAATCTGAGCTACAGAAATAAGATTTAATCTCCATGAGTAGACTGCAGAACAGGTCTCTTAAGATGTCTAGCAGAGACTTCTCCTTTGAGGGTGTATCTACTGAGACACTTGCAAAAAGACTTGGATAAGTAGAAAGACATTTAGTACAGCACATGCTACAGCATCTGACAAAGCTGTAGGTTGTTTACAGAGATAACTTGAACGAGAGCGAAATCTCTGAACGTGATAATATGGCTGTTCATAAAACAGACATCTGATGTACCATGTGGCCCTAGAAGTGATTTGGCTCAACAAACTGTGGAGTTATATGTGGGATTGGTGGTGAAATGGACTGGTTCTTAATAAACTCTGTCTTGACAGTAATTGTAATTAAAAAGATTAAGGATGTACAGCATACAGAATAAGCAAGGTGGTTGTGTATGTCATCTGGTATGGAGAAAAATAAATAAAATGGAGGAAAAGCAAGAACAATTCTTCACAAATGTAAAATGAGAATGAAGAAAGATGGGGTCAAGATCAGGGATAGAAAGGATAAAGATCCTCTTCCTTTTTTTTTCTTCCTCTGTTTTCCCAACCTCCCCTTTCCAGAATCATCTGCTTTTAACCATGGACAAGGAAGGAAAGAGAACTGAATTCTTTTCATTGTGTTTCTTGCTTTGAAATTCTCTGAATAGACCATATTTCAATATGACCTATTGAAAACACAGACGTTTTTATGCCAGGGCTGGTCTCTCCTTACAGTCTATTGATACTCTTCTTTTTATGAAAAGCTACTGTGTTTCTTATTTCTAAAGAACATATTTCAATTCCACAGATGAGATGCATAATTCCAGAAGAGTCTTGCAACACTCTTCAGTATATGATAAGCATTCTTTAAAATTCCCATTAAAGTTATGTCTCTTAACAGCAAGAGGCAAAAAAAAAAAAAAGTCATAAAATATGCTTTTCAAGTGGCAAGGATAGGGGGACTCATATATGAAAATAAATGGCAGGGCTGCTGTGTACCAAGTGTATGTTGTATGAAGAAATGTGCTCTTGCTCCCAGGTAAGAAAGGAGAAAGCCTCAGATGATGTTGCATACACAAAGCATGTTCTTTAAACAATTATCTCTTTAAGAAGTTGAGGAAATTGAAGATCACATTCGTAAGCATCCTGTGTTTTATCAGTCTAACAAATGTTTTTGAAGAGTAATGCATCTTACAAATGAGTCTGTATTCATTTAAAAGTACATAACATAATAATCACAAGATAATGTGACTGTTCTTGGAACAGAAGGGGGCAAAGTTTGAGGCTTCTGTTCTCAAAGATCGCCATGGATAAGGCTGTGGTTCAAATTGTAAAAGAAAATGTTTAAAGTATTCATTGACTAAAAGTGACATTAAGGAATGACAACTCAGGCTTTTCTGTTGTTTGTCAGAGATTTTGGTTTCTTTTTGTGTGTGGTTAGGTTTTTTTGTTTGCTTTTTTTTGTTTGTTTATTTTTCTTCTTCCTTCATTATCAGGTAAATGTTGTTGTGATTTACCAGTTGTATGTAGAATGAGCTGGAGCTGCTCTGCATGGTGGCAACTAGTCAGCCAAATTAGGTAATGCATTAGCTTTTGTGGGTATATCTCTACTGACTGTGATAGGAGTTGAGAAACTTGGCTTGAATGCTTACCTTTGGGAGATTTGATCTTCAAATGGACCTTTGCCTGACTGACAGTACTGAAGAGACTTGTTTAAGCTCACGGATACAGCTGATTTAGCATAGCTTGAACAAGACCATTTAAAACTATTTATGTTCTAGTATTACTGAATGTTTTGAAAGTTTTAAGTATGAGAAAACCATGATGTTATTCTGACATTGTTGCACTTAAAAGTAATATTTAAATTGAAGGTGAAAAAATCAGTTCCCCAAATCATCAGCAATTGAAGCAGAAAGACGTCAAGATTGAACGGTTAAAACTGAGGGATAGCCAGAGCATTCAGGTAGCTATCACCAACCAAATAGAGTGGGCCAAACTTGTAATTGCTAATCAGTAAGTAGCTGTACTGAAAATCTTTCTGTATCAGGAAAGTAATTCTGTTGAAATCAATTATATTTTATAAAAGTTGTTGTTTGTTGGAGGCCGTGGGGCATGCTGAAGTTAGCAGTAAGAAAACTGGTCTAAACTCTTGTTCTGTCTGACTTTTCAGCAGGGATGTGGTCCAGATGTGAGTTCAAACCCACTGTGTTTATGGCAACCTGGACTTATAACTATTTTTCTTGTGTCTTCTTGTGAGGTCTTTTATTTGTTTCAATGTGGGATGAAATCTCCAATGTTTTCTCATGAAACTGTGTTCCTGTCCTCTAGGCAACCCTGGAGGACAGTGAATGATAGATAGCTCAGAACCTTCAAAATGCTTCCCATTGCTACTGACAGCTCTGGCAAACAGAATGCTATCAACTGGGTTCTGAAGGACAGGTTAGCAGAGCAGCTGATCCCCTACTGTGAACATATTTATCATCTTCATTGTGTTCAAGATCATGAAGTGGACAATTCCATAGGGCGTGGGCTCTGCTGCTGTGCAACTGAAGTTCCAGCAGTAATGCAATTCTAGTTGTCTGTTTACAGAAAATTATACACAAATTTCTTGCAAACCCTCAGACTAATCAGTGGAGTTTTCTTGTGTTTTTGTTGCTCCCCTAAGTTCATCTTAGTTACTCTTGTACAACCTCTTGATTCGAGAACAGTTGAATGCCATGAGTCTTCTTTTGAATTTGACTGCTAATAAATATTTATTTGGTTGCTATTAGTAAGTCAAAATCTGCTCAGTTTGAGCTTGACACTTGTTTTTCTTGATCAGGGTGAAGGATTTTAATATAAGATCCCACTTTTATTCTAATTGTAACATGCGTTGGAGAGAACAAGTTTCTGAATAACAAAGATCTTTTTATCCAATGGTTTTAGCTGGCTGTGCTACAGGAGTGCTTTAGGTCTATGGATGAGCAGAGATTACTATGCTTATTTGCAATATGTCAGTTGTTCCATTCTATTGCAGAAACAGTGAATGGTAAATTCAAGCCTAAATGGAATTCCAGGGGGGAAGAAGGGAAAATAAATAAGTAAAACAGACTTGAGTATGTTTTTAAGTAGAACAGTACTGCACACTTTAGTATTTGCTAAGGATTTATAAAAACATTTAACCTTTCAATGTAATCCACTTATTCAACTCTAAACATCAACAGGTGTTTTCCTTTTAGGACTTTACCTGAACTATGCCCCTGAAACCTGTATCACAGAATAATACTGAGATATTTGTGCTCAGGCTGAAAGCAAGCTACAAAATATTTACATTTCAGGCATGCTCTTTGTAGTTGCCAGCCTTGGACTGCTTGTGAACTTAGCAGTAACAAACATCAGGCTGAGCAGTTTCTAAAGACTTATTTCTATGGGTCTGTATCTTCTTTCACTCTGATTTGTTCCTATTTTGTATGAGAAATGGATACGCGAGAGTTGCTTTTAAATATATGTAAGTTTTTTCCCTCCTTAGCCACTGGGGAGCTTAACAATATGTATAGTGATGTTTTCTAATGCATCATTCATACAAATGCCATGGAGGTGACTTTGGAGGAGGTGCAGTGAGTCAGTTTACAACTTTATGAAGTCTCATTTTTTTTTTTTTCTGATCTATTTCTGAAGTAAACATAACTGGATAGCAATTACTGAGCACATTTATTTGTAAATTATTATATAATGAAATTGAAATATTTTAAGGAATGTGCAACATGCTGCTGTAGAGGGGAAGAAAATTTGAAGTTTAATATAAGAGACATCCACTACAGGGTAATAAGCATCATTCAGTGTAAAGTAACTCCTCTGCATCGCCCTATTTTTCATCATTCTGCCTTTGAATCTTGGCATCAGAAACACCTTCCTTTTAGTTGAGTAAGAACAGATGGATCTCCCATTGGAATCTGTCTCTCTTATCCAGCCAGAAGGCTCACTTTTAAGTTACATGAGGCAAGGGGTATTCTCTCTGTCTGTAAAGTTAAGTCAGCTGCCAATCTCAGGAACAGAGATCACAACGATGGGAGGAAGCTGCACTTCTGATGTACTTATGTGTTAGGAAGAAACTCATCGGATCTGAAATGTTGTTCTTAAAAGCTCTACCTTCGATGAGCAGTCACTTTTGTTCTCTGCTGGCCCTGTGCCACCACTCCTTGGGACAGCTGGGCCACGTATCCGACAGCAAAAAGCACTTAGCCTTTGTATATAGACCAGAGAGGCCTTGCAAGGATAGATAATGAAAACTGGTGGAACGATAAAACTGTGGCACCTCTCCAGCTGAGTGAGGTCAGAACTAATGCACTGGCACTCATCAGTAAATCAGTTGTGGTGGGCTCAATAGATTTCTCAGTGTTTTTCCTCATAGATTTTAGTGCTTGATCATTAAATTTGATATATAATAAAAAGCCTTTTTGCCTTCTTAATTTATTTTTCACTGTTCAAGTACCTGATTAAAATTAAAAGAAAATCTAACTTTTAAACTTGGTTCATGATGTTGACAACAAATGACAACATATTGAAGTATAGCAGCTGTTTTTGAGAACACAGGTCAATTGTGATTGATGGCTCTTCCAGGGGGGTTAGAATAGGATAGGTTTCCATACAGAAACTTGAGATTGTTCTCCTACATGCTAAAATGAAGCAACTTTGCCACAGAGAAAACTTTGTATTAGTTTACACTTACTAGATTGTTCTATGGAGCTGTGAAGGTACCTTTTAATACTGTTTAAACCTGCAATTTTTTCCTTTGTTTAAGAAACATTCAAGTCATGGTTGTGTGATCTACATTCAGGACTCTAATTTCCCATGTCGCACTCTATAAAATCAAGATAATAGTCTTTCACAGAGATGGCATAAAGGTAGATACCTTATTGATTGTGCAGTTAGGTAATGGGCATTTATGAGCATCTAAAATGGATTGGTAAGTTCTCTGATGAACTCCAAACTTTTCACTGCAGTTGGGAACAGTTTGTAGTTGAGGGTAATTCATTCTACAAATAGTATCCCTGCAAACATACCAGGGAAACGCTGATTCTGCTACCTCTGCAGTAGCAAACAGGAATACATTAAACAGGGTTATGATTGTGCCTGAGCGCAAAGAGCCTCTAGTTTACTTGTAAAGAGAGTGGAACAAGCTTGCAGCAGTTTTGGGAACAGTGTCTTGGGAAAAGCAGGAGTATGAGGAGCTGTTTGCTGGCAGGCTGAAGCTGTTCAAACACAGCTGCCTTTGCTGGAGATCTGAAAGGGGCATTACACCTGTGAGTTGTAAAACTTGCTGCTGATGTTGCTGTCAAGACACCTGCTCAGGCATACAAATAATTGTGAATAAATCAGCCCTGGAATTTGGTATTCTCTACTGTTATCTTCTTATTTCAGTGAACTAATTGCAACACCTGGAATCAATTCTTTCTCAGCCACTGGGAAATTACTGCAATATCTTTCCCCAGAGTTTACTACTTTTATACTGTGAGTACTGTTCAGTAACTTTTTTCTTAGTGCTGTGATTACGATTTCCATATTTCATGCATGTGGGCATCTAAGTTCTACAGAACTAGGAGAACGTGCTCAGTACTATTTGCTATCAAAGTAATCCTTTGACATCTGAAGGAACATTGTAAGAACTCTGGGAAGGAACACAACAGTCTAACAGTTCGAGTGGTTCTCATTACCTAGTGTCAAACTAACCTGAGAGGTTCTCTTCCTGTTCTTGTGCTAAACCCCTTTTTCTTTTTTTTTTTTCTCTTTTCTTTTTTTTTTTTTTTTGTTTTGCTGTGGATTATCTAAACTACTCTGCAGAGGCAGCTACTTGACTTTATCACTGTAATCCTTTACTTTAGTGCTTACACTTGGCATAGATGTTTTAATGCTTTTTCATCTGGAAAACGCTGGAATGTCACAGTACTCTGAGAACTAACCACTGTAGAAATTGGAGCTGTTCCCTCAAACTGGAATTCCTCTGGATACTGGCATGTATCAGTGGGATTTATTTACACTCTGCCTTCATGAAGAGATCTTAAGATATCTAGATGTCTGATGATATAATAAATTTTACCTACTTGGTTTGACAGTAATTTGTTTTAAGTGGAAATTATTCTTACTCTAATGATCAGTTGAAATGTGGACTGTATTCAAGTGAGTTTGTTAAAGATGGATGTCTTTTAATACAGTAATTTCAGGTCTATAACTGGGTAAGCTGGAACTATGATGTTACTGCTTAGTAAGACAGGGCATTATTTTTCCTTGAATAGGATGTAATATTCAGTGGCTAGTATTCTTCCAGAGATTTTTTTTTTCTTTTGTGTTTGCTATCATTAAACTCAAGTAGCAACATCTTTGTGCTGGGAGTTATCTGCAAGTGAAGTGTAGAGTGGAGATTCTAAAAGTGACTACTACTTTTTTTTTTTTTTTTTTAAGTTGTAAGTTTTATGGAATTCCCAGAGGAAAGTGATTATGTGCTGCTTAGGAGTTGTCATGTAAGTGAATTCAGGAAACTCTTATATCATAACAGTGTTTGAAATGGGAGATAAGCTAATAAAAAAAATGATGTGGTATTTAATTTAGACCTGAATGCAGTTAGGAATGAAATCTTTTCTGTAGCACTGGGTTTATTGGTCTTAGTGTACACAAGAAGAGTTCAACAGCTGCTCTTCATGGTATGACTTTGGGGCATCCATCAGTACAAAAGATGCTGGGG
This sequence comes from Oreortyx pictus, assembly GCA_036925125.1. NCBI lineage: Eukaryota > Metazoa > Chordata > Aves > Galliformes > Odontophoridae > Oreortyx > Oreortyx pictus. The sequence goes on along the minus strand of JAUPFR010000005.1, from coordinate 67,187,054 downwards.
TTGTATCTGTGTCATCACTGCAGGAAGCAATATCATGTCAACATTTTCATGAAACAACTAATCTCTGTTTAGATGACTCTGGAAGGCTGTTTCAGAATTGTATGTGCCCTTAGAATGGCTGTCTTAAATATAAAATATATATGACTAGTTTATACTGAGTAGTATGAGTCTTTCCTCTAATTGCTTTCTCTTGCAATGTTCTGTCTTTAGAAGCAGTGAAGTAACTGGGGAGTACATGCATGACCTGTTCTTTGACATCCACTATTATAAACATTGTTTGAAAAATTGTCTAATACCTTTTTCTGGTTCAAAAAAAACCTGTTACATATAGGTTAGTTTTAAACATCACTGAAGTATAAGTAAGGATAAATGTTTTGATTACTCGATCAATATATGATAAACTTAACAAGTAGTGTTTATCCAGTTAAAGGTGTAGGATTTTTTGTGGATTATAGTAGTGTACTTTTTAAACTCTGATATTTTTCAAGCATTATGAGCTCTTGAAGCAAATCTATTCAATTTCTGGCCATGATATTATAATGATATACATCTCAGCTAAGGTCATGATTTTTCTTTTAGCTAGGGAAATGGATGAATTCTATGATTTTTAGTGTTCAGAAAAACATTCTATAGTAGAAGGATGAAATGACCTGAAACTTTGAAATGTGGTTAGAGTAAATCAGCTGTAACATTTTGAACAGCCAGCATACTGCTTCCTGTTTAAAAATTAAGCTTAAAATCAGAGTATGACTGTAATATTTGAGTCTCGCATCACCACCTGTTAGAACAACAACATAACATTGCAAATTACTCAAGAAAAGTAGATAGAAATGTTTTGAAGTCTTTGAGTATGGTAGTAGAATATCTAGTGAACATGAAAATAATGGATTGCTATTAATATTTGCAAATTGGAAGCAAAAGGTAACAAGTTATTTTGCTGATGGTTTTGGAGGCACTTCATTGATTTCATTGTGTAAAACAATAATATTTGGAAGATCTGCGTCACTTCTTGTCCCAGCTAAGAGTGACAACCTTTGTGTGATTTGTTGAGTCTGTTAAGAGTAGCTGTGGCATTTCACTGTGTAATGACACAAATGTACATGCAGTTGTTCTACTGCACAAAGCTGTCCTTTACAGTGCTGCAGACAGCACACCCTGTGATGCTTCTGCATTGATTACCACTATTCCCTGGGATTTATTTCACTCTGAGATTGCTGAGAGATATAAATCTCCAAGGCATACATTGACAGTAGAGATCAGTCTAAAACTATCCTGAACTTAAAAGTGTATGTTACTCATTATAGGAAATACTGTGAAGTCTTATTCTTACGCTTATTTTCAATTTAGGAATACCAAACATTTAAATCCTCCTTTCCAGCTGTAGGTGTCTACGTTCATTGCAGGGAGGTTGGACAAGATGTGCCCCTTAAGGGTGCCTTCCCACTCAATTGATTCTGAGTACTGCAACAGGATCTTTATGTCATGAAGTTTTCAACTTTGTTTTTCTGTCACAGACATTGCTCTGAAGAACAGTTTTGAGCTCTGGAGGAAGAGAAATTCTTGCCCTTTGGTCACCGCTTGGTTTACATCTTCCAGCAAACATGACAGTTTATGCGCAGACTTAAGCAACACCCAGTTGCTGTTTGATCAAGACATGAATACTAAGTATGTCACTTATATTCAAGTCTTTTTTGACTCCAAGTGTGCATTATCAATAGTAACACAGAACTACTTATTAAGAGTGATGCTCATGCTTTTATAATTTTGGATTTTGGCTAGAAGTGAATTAATAATATTGTCATGTGACTTAAGGGGAAAAAAACAGTATTCAAACCAGTATTTTATAAGCCAACCATTTTGATTTAGTTACAATGTGTAAAGGATATATAAGTAAATAAAAAGAAAATGCTTGTCTGGCTCTTTCTAGGTGTTTAACAAAATATTTGCAGGCAGCAAAATAGTTCTACTATACAGAAAATATTCCTTTCGTGTGAAAGCATATAACTGAACAACAGCTACTGATTGCTGTTGAGGGATTTCTATAAATGGCAGTGGAGAATGATAGAATTTCTGTGGAGAGCGGGTTTACTAAGCATGCCATCGATTACTCTTAAGCATGACAGCAGCAACAAAAGATGCAAGACTAACTGAGAAACAAGATTTTCCAGGATTTGCTCTTGCTCAAGTTTGTAAGAAAGGAAAAAGCAATTCTGTTTTCCTCCGGAGTTCTCATTCATTTAAAATGAAAATTCTTTCTGAGCTGGCTCTCTTCATATAAGCTAAAGAGAAAGCGTTCCTCAGCTACTGATCTTTTGTAATCTCTTAGTCTTTGGGTTTCCCAGTACAATTCCAGCTTCTTGCAGTTTGATTTTGTTGGCGACTTCTTTTGCTGGTGTTAATCTCATGTTTTTTTTTTTTTGTTTGTTTGTTTGTTTTTTCTGTTGATAGTTTTGCTGGTGCCAGTCAGGACAGCATCAGGGTCTACCCCTACTTTGAGGTGAGTACTCTTTGCAGCCTGAATGCAAGGAAGTTGAAAGGTAAAACAAAGATGAAAAGAGATAAAAATGTTGAGTTACCTGGAATATTGTATTATGTGAGTTAATTTTGTGTCCCTCAAAACCAGGCTTTGGTATCCTTAGCTCCTCTCAAAATGGGAGAAGAACAACTTCATACAGCATCTATCCACCTAAATTGAGGATTTTTCTGTACTAAAGTGGAGCATTCACGTACTCTTCAGATCACCACAAAAGTCAAATGCGTCACAATTATAACTATTCCTCCTTAATGAAAACAAAACACAACTTGAAAATGCGTCAGTAATTGACACTATCAAATTCTTTAAAAATATTGTTAATATTTTTTCTTTAGTAATTAGAATGCACAAGATAATCTTCAAGAAGCAGCTATAGATAAGAATTCTATCATATCGTAAGTCTTGGAAAAGCATTTATTTTTTCTGCTGTCAGTTGTATTTTACATTATAAATTGCAAATTTGCACACTTTGTAGATTTGATTGAAGGTTCTTCCAGGTAAGCCAAATCCTCCAGCGGTGGTTGCAAGGGTTACTGCACCTAGAATAGCAGAAGTAAATATGTCATAGAGTTAACAGACTGCATAATACCTTAATCTACTAAGTCCTGCCTTCTCTGCTTCCTTCCTTGGAAGTTCAACAAAACACCTATTTCTTCATAGAGGTTTGTTTTGAGAGTCTTTGAAGTCATCAATACTTTGCAAACATTGTGGTCTGTGGTGACTACTTGTAGTGAAATAAGGAATGTTTTTTTATGTTTTATCAGTCTGAGAACAAAACAGTCCAACCAATTTCATTAAGACATTTTGCTATGATAGACCATTCTTTTATTTAACAGTCCTTCTAGTAGATTCTTTAAATCATAGATCTAAAGTTACGTGTTTCACTTGAGTTGTTCAAGGAGATGCATTATTTGTGAACAAATAGAATTATTTTGGAGATCAAATAACAATCACTTCTGTTGTTTTTACTCTAATTCTTGCAACATCTAAGCATCTAAACATCTAAGGAATTACCATTGATATAAATTTAGTCTCTCGTTACTGTGTAAGCACTGCACAGAGCATACATGAAGGTTTCTATGATCAGAGCAAGCTGATGTACTTTGTTTGAAAGACTTCCTTCACCAACCATTTGTAAGTTAACGTTACAGTTTCTGGGAAAAGTCCTTCCTTGTAGCTGGCTTTTAATGTGTTCTGAAAATACTTTTTAGAATGTGCCTTTCAACTGGGTTTTTCTGAGCTCCTAATTTATACTATATCTTCTGAGCCCTTTGAGGTCTGTTTTGATTTTTGATATCATAATATCAAGGATGTACCAAATTCCTAAATCTTAAGTTTGTAGTGACTACTGCTGTGCTTTGTGTTGTATTGTCTATGCGTAGAAAGCTAGGATTTCTATTCCTCACCTTGAATACTTCATACTAATGTTCATTTTCATTTGCAGATTTATTATAGTTTTTTTTTATTTTTTAATTTCAGCTCTTGGATTTTGAACAATATAATTTCATCATCTCTGTCACAACATGAATTTTTTCCTGTTATGATTAGTAGTCTTTAATGTTGGACAGCATGTAACCTAGCACATGTGAAACCTCGTTCACAGCCTATCTCTGTTATGAAAATTCACTTTATCCAGTCTTTGAGCAAGTTGTACGCTCACGTTAGGACCTTCCTTTTGTCCCATGACGGCTTAATTTCTTTAAGAGGCTTTGGAAACTAATCTTGTTGAAAGACTTGTAGTTGACTCTATCAGCTAGATCTCTCTTATCCGTGACCTTGTAAACTATTTTAAATGCTGCTTCCCAAATCTAACAGTTCTCTTTTATAAACACAACTTGACTCTTAACAACTCTTAATGATGTTCCTTTTAACGTGGTGTGGGGATTTTTACTGTTTTTCTCCACTTTCCCATTCATGGTAGTTTCTGTTACCTTTCCTGTTCCATGTCGATCTTACAGGTGCTTATTTTACAAGATTTTTAAAAAAGTTTAATGTTTTATTGTTGTTTTTTTTCTTCCTCCAGATAGAGTGAATGTAGTTAAAACTTACCTATGTGCACACCAAGTCATTTACAATTGGCCACCTGGATACCAAGCAAATTTCAACGCTATGTAACTCAGCATTTTGAACCCCAGTGGCACAGAGATATGTACTGCACAATTATGCTGCTACAGTAATTACCTCTGTGTTATTGAAATTGGCTTTCATATCCAAATAAGTGAGCTGCTGTTAAATCTTGATTGTGGTGTAAAAATACCAGGGAACTCTCCTGAAGAAGAGATCTATCTTAGTCTCATCTTCAACTCTTTAGAGAAGTATTTTTGTTATGAGCTAGCATAAGGAAGAAACCATTCCAGGTACAACTTGCCTTTGATGAATGCATGTAGCTTAAGAGTGTGCTGAGAGTGCTTAGAATCATGCCTAGAAAAGCTGTTAAGGGAATGCTCTTTGATACTACTGATCCATGATTTCTCTCCTTATCGTATGAAGGGTCAGAAAAGAAGCTGTACCCTCAATCAGCAAAGGGTTTCCTTCAGGATTAGGCAGACTTGCAAGCAGAAATCAATGTTTTCATGATAGCTAAGCTCATAAATATCTATAAAAGTGGGACTGTACTTTGTACCTTTGAAAAGTGGTGTATGTCTTAAAAATACTTGAATAAGCACTCTTTCATTTATACACGTTTGTCAGAAGCAAGGCAGCCACTTCATCAAATAAATTTAACAACTTGTATGCTATGCTTTTCCTTCTGTTAGGAGGTCATATCCGGTTGCTCAGCTGTTCCAGTAGTGATGATCTATGCTGCAAGGCTTTCTTTGGATGATAAAGTAGAGAGCTAGGGAAGGCAGGCTTCTCAGAGAGTCAGCAATGAACAAAAATATTTATCTGATATGTACTGTGCACTCTTGTGGCTGTCAGTGCATAAGAAGCTGATCTGTGTTCTATTCATGAGATGGAATGTCCTTTGTGTATCAAGGGGCACACTTGGATTTAGCTCCAGGTTACAAAGTTGGGAAGAGTCTAAATGGAGAGTCACAGTTCTTTTTAGGCTGGCTGTTAGTAATGCAAAACTAATTTATTCTCCTTATATCTGAGTCTGACTGAAAGATAATGTCATAATTCCTTTTCCTCCTGTCATGTTAGGTCATTGAAAACCAGAATTTACTTGACTCAGAACTTCTACCCTTCAAAGATTAGAAAACAACCATACAAATTAGAAGTATAATTTCTTCCATGATTATCATACATTTTTATTTTATGAAGTAAATGAATACTTGAAGTTCTTTGCTTATTATTTACGGGAAAAAAAAGTAAAGGTATCATTTTAGGCAGTGACGTACGTTATGATGAGGATCTGATTCCTCAGAGCTGCTTAGTTTATAAATCAATCATGGTTATTTTGCCCCGAATTTCAATGGAAGTTCAAAATTCAGCAACAAAATTCCTGCTGTGTGCTGTACAAGATCTTAGTCATTGGTCTTATTGTTCTGACTGTGAGCTGAATGACCTCTATCACCTGTTTATCCTCTGGGAACATTTTTTGACGTGAAAGAAAGGATTTAAACGCTTTAATCCAGAAGAGGATTCAGGGATGTGAGTCCCGAGTTAAGAGTGACATTGCTTTGCAGCCTAGCTTAATATGTCTAGACACTAGAGAATAATTAAATTAAGACTCTCCTTTCCTGAAAGCTCGTTCAAGGCTTTTCAGTGGTGGAAGACAAATCTGAAATTCACTGTTCCCACCTGCCTCCCCACACCAAGAGCTGGGGGAGAATGGGGAGTAGACATTACAACTGTTGTTGTTTGAGGGAACTGAGAAGGTTTGGTAGTTTGGTTGTGGAATTAAAAGCTGCCCCTGCACATATCCCTCCTGAATTATTTGTGCAACATTCTACAGTTCCTCTCTCATAGTGCTTCCTAGTTTGCCATTTCATTAAAATCTCCCCCAATAGTAAACTTGTTACAGAAATGGAATAAGTGTTCTGGTATATGGTGGGGAGTGAGATCTGGGAGGGAACTGTAGTGTACTGATGTTGCAACAGGGAGGACTGAGTAACATTGCTTATGGCCAGTGAAGCCATGAAGGAAGTAAATGCAGAACTCCGAACCAACAAATCTTATGTATGCTGCCAAATGGTTCTCTGCATGTTTGCTGTAAAAACTTGTTAATCGAGAAATGAATTTTTGACCACTGCTTTGAAAAATGTCTGTCTTTAGCAGTGCATTGTCTAATGGAATCTGACTGTTAATTGTTTGTTTTTTTTATCATCTTAGGAGAAAAAAGAGGTATATTTCTTTTTTTACTCTGGGTTGATGAAAAGGGAATTCAGCAGGTGAGTGGGCTGATCTGTTTAAAACTTTTGCACAAGCACTTGTTGGGGTAAAGACTTACTGGTGGCACACCACAACCACCTAGATGGACTTCAATATCTGAATCTTGAGCATGGTGGCCTACTGTTCAGGAACAGCTAAATGGTGCTCTGGTATCTCCATGTTACAGTTTCTCAGTTCCTGTCTAGATTTGTCCTTTTATTCATACTTCATGTTTTAGTGATTAGGTTCATTTTTTAAGTGTAATGTGAAATAAAGATCTATCAGGAATGGAGAAGTACTAATTCTTCTAAAACAACTGTAATCCACCAAAAAGCACCACCTAATAACTGATTGCAGAATAACCTTCCTTACAAATAACATTCTTGTCTGAAGGAGGCTGTGTGTGTGTGACACTACAGTCCTTGGGGAAAACTGCTGCTGAGAATCTGAAAGAAAATCTGTTCTAAACTTGTCCGTGTTCCCTTTGATTTATCAGCTCCATGCAGTAGAATTCACCTGTTCTGAATAAGTATGACCTGAGACAATTTCCAAGCAGATTAGCTAATGAGGTTAAGGCAGGCAGTGATGAAAGCATGACCATAGGAAGGAGGAAACAAAGTAAACACAACGCTAATAGAATCTTCATAGCAGCAAGTAACTCAATTTAGGTCCTGCGAAAGAAAATGGAGTTCTTTCTGTGACTGGAAACACTAGAGCCAAGTGACTAATTTCTGATCTTGAATTCACAGACTGAGTAAATATGGAACTTCACAGTTTCTTCCCTAAAAGGGACAAATGAATTGAAGATACACCTATTCTGATGTGGGTTAAGATCACAAGCTTTGAAAATAATAAGTCTATGCTAACTGTTTTGTTATGGATGAAGTAGAGAGTATACAGAGCTTCATAGTGAGATAAAGGAGCAAGAGATAAATTTCAAATATCAAGCCTTGTGGAAGGAGAAAAGATGTCCCAATTTGTTTACTGGCAGTAATTTTCATTATGTGAATATTTGGAGAGGAATGTAATGGCAAGAGGTAAGGTTAGGGTTCAGTAGTAAAAGGAGGTCACTATCTGCTGTTTTAGCACTATACAGTGGAAGCCTGGGACTGAAGGTTTTAAACATTAGCAATATGACCCATCTGTTAATGAACATCACTTTTTCTTAATTTCGAAGTTAATAGGTGTATTTCTCTTGACCTTAGTCTGTAGCTCAATTATAATCCTTTTCTTTATCAGTGATTTTCATTTGCATTCTTTACATCTTATTCATTCTATTACCCTTTAATATCAGCCAACTTTTTATTCCTGAGAAGAATAGAAGATGTGTAGTAAGGGCAATAACAACTCCTGAATTAAAGCTGTATCAGCTCCAGATTTTCAAATGGTATTACTATTTTAGGGTCAAACTGCTCATCAGGTGGATCTCATGAGTGTGCATGTGGGACTTCTTAGTCAGGGTGCTCAGTAAAACTGGCTGTGTAGGTTAATCCGCTAGGAAGGATTTGTAAATTGGAAGAGGAAACATTTTCCACTAAGTCATCTGTTGCTCAAAGGGCACTCAAGTACAATAATCAGTTAATATATCATATGGGCTGAATGGATGATGGAAACTATGAAATTTTACCTGTGGGAGAATATACCCAAGTGAGGATAAAATGCCAAACAGGAATTACATCTGCATTACAATTAAGGTTACAAAATTATGTTTCTTGAATGCTGAAGATATTCTTTGAGCCTGGCAGCAGATGCGATGTGATGTCCATTGTTAAAACAAGGGACTGTGCACATAGACTGGAACACAGGAAGTTCCATCTGAATGTGAGGAAAAACTTCTTCGCATTGATGGTGACAGAGCTCAGGAACAAGCCTCCCACAGAAGCTCTGGAGTTTACTTTTCTGGAGATTTTCAAACCCCACCTGGATGCTTTCCTGTGTAACCTATTCTAGGGAACCTCCTTTAGCAGTGGTGTTAGACTATGTGATCTCCAGAGATGTCTTCCATTCCCTATGGTTCTGTGGTTTATTTTTTAGGAACTTTATGTTTTCACTTCAACTATCACTTTGATTCTCTGGAGAGAGGGTCTCTGTGAATTTCTGTAGGTAAATATACTGCGATGTTGACAGTAAAAATTGGAATTCAATGTCTGCTCCATTGCATATAAGGACTCATTAAGGATATGATATCTCCAAAGGGTTTTATCACTAAAACCTTGAGGAATGCTTGGCAGATCAGATCACATTACACACTTTTCAATTAGTCCTGTTTTAAGTTATGTGATAAGAAGTACATGCGTAGGACTCCTGAGTGTTTCTGCTCAACAATGTGTTGAATGCTTCCTGGTTTTTTTTCTATTCCATTGTGATGTGTTATCATACCACATTTGGTACCTGGGGAAATTTGGGACTGAAGTCTATGATTTTAAGATTTGGATTTGGGGCATTTCCATTTAATTAAAATACTCAGGTGAAACCCAAGAGTTCTCACAGTTTGAAGAATTTCTGTGCTTCAATGGAGTAAATCTTCCTCAGAATGAAGTTTTTGTTTAGCCATTTACTTTCTTTGGGGTTTTCAATATTGCTTTGCTATCTTGCGTGTTGCGTTCAGACTCTCTATGTATATAATATATAGTTCATTTCAGTGGTTGCGTGAGTCACTGAAGATAGCTTAAAACATTTCCTGAAGGACTTAAGCAAGCAAGGCTACAGAGGCATTTTTGTGCAATTTGGAAAGGAGGGTGAGAAACCTTTCTCTTAAATCTACAGTGATTTGAAAAATAACTTTTTATCAAAGATCCAAGGCTGAAGACGTTTGAGAGGTGCAACGAAGCTGATTAGAAAAACAGTTGTGCGTTTTCTTTGCCACAATGCTGTCAAAGTATCAAGTTCTAGTATAATGGTTTCAGGAATGCTCTCTGTCACCCGGTGTCCTCTTTAACCTACCTGATGAATTAATACAATCAAGTCTTTGTCTTTTCAGGTACTCTGCTCTTCAGTGCTGCAAAGCATTTAAATTAGTCCAATGTAGTAGCAAAAAAAACCAAACATCTTATGTGATGTGTGAAGGAACAAACAAATGTCATTGGTTTTTTTGACATGATTTTTTAAAATAATTATTTAAAGAATGTTCATCTCTAAGGAAAAAAACAAGTGAGGAATAGTAATGCTTGTTTCTTTCTCTCTCACACTTGATATGGTTCTTGTCTTCCGATTAATGATAGTGTGTTACCTCACATCTTTGTTTGTTTCTTAGGGGATTAGACTGAGTTGTACATATCCCAGTGGATATCTGATTGTACAGTTGTTTTCTTTTACCCTGGAATGACTAGCTGAATCTCTTAGTGTGTGTGGTTATTTTCTTAATTTCTTTTTCTTTTTTTTTAATTAGAAGATTTTCAACAGCATGTTCGTTATGCAGCTCCGTTGACCACAAATATTATAAATGTCATTTTTCCCCCTCATGTATTAAATTTCTATCACGCATGAATGATGCATTCTGCTATTTCCATTTTGTACTTATTTTTCATGAGAATATATCACTGGAAATTAATTACTGAACTTTTTCAGAATAAAATGGAATATGTAATCTGAAGGTACATTTTCTCAGAGCTGGGCAAGCTCATAATTTTTTTATGGTGCTTAACTTGTTATATATACTGATATTTTTTTTCCTAGTCTTTCAAAATACATTCTGACATTTTCCATGAAGTAACCAAACTGTTATTTTACTTAGCTGCTCTCTGCAAAGCATACTATTAATAAACTGGATTTGTATATGAGGAGGGAAAACGAATATGCTGGTGTAGGAAAAACAATGGAAGGGAAAAAGGAGTTTAATGAAATTGAGGAAAATTACCTGAGAGAAAATATCTGTGAGAGATAAAACATTTAGAAAACATAGGAGAGTGTCACATCTGTCAGCTTCCTCTTTCTGCATCTACTTCACCTCGTGTTGGATTTGTCTCAACTTAAGCTAATTAGAAAGTTTTCTAGAACCTCTGTCAGGGTTGACATTCTAAGAAGATTTAGGGATGACTATTTTCTAAAAATGCTCTGTTTAGAAAAATGTCATGGGGAAACAATATTTTCATGAAGCATTTTTACTAATAAAAAGAGCCTAAAATTATGCATTGTATCTAGCTGCCTATTATAACAGAAGAACACACAGAGCAGTGATTACCAACAGTTTTAAATGTCTGTAAAGTGTCTCCGTTTGCCCTGGAAAATTGAAAGACGTTAAATAATTAAGTACTTAAGACTTAAATACATTAATGTCTTATAAAAGTCTTTAATCTTTCTTTTTTTTTTTTTTTCCTATGGATGTCTTTAAGGTACAGATAAAGAGGAAAAGGAGTAATTTCATGATAACATTTGTAACTTATCCATGTGATTATTTCTTTAAGCTTCGATGTATATTTTTCTATCACTTAATTTGTGTTATCACCAGCACTGTCTTGAATGCTGCTAAATAACACTGTATGATGCTTGAATATCTTAGGAGGGACTTTTCCCAACTTTAACAAAAATAATATAGAACTTCTGTTTCAACAAAATAATCAAATAAGTGATTGTTCTTTATTAGAATTTAATATTGCTACACCTTTTTCTCAGTTTGGCTGAAGTCTCAATTCTTCTTCTTCACCTGAACATCAGTTCATGGGATTCTTTTCCCACATAAAATTGATTTGTGTTCTATATTTTTAACAAATGAAAACCAACTGTGAATATGTTCATTGTTTCCAATAGCATGCATTTAATCCCATACTAACTAAAGGCCAGATGGCTATCAAGAAGGATTTTGTGTAGTGGTTTAGTCTATTGATCAAGGAATGGAACTGTGAAGTCAGTGAACTTTAAAGTGCTTAAAAATCATGACATGGTATTATTTTTTCCACTGTGCTACATTATAATCCGTAATCACATTATTGATTTCAAAGTGAAGAGGTGCGTGTTCTACGGCCTAAATATTTGCTAATTCCTTTGTTTGAATGTATCCTGCTATTACTGGAAACCATGTTTATGCTGCTTATATGCAAATCATATATTTTTACTTGAGTGGTAGTTAGGGGGAAAGTTTCACAAGTTAATCATCTGTGTATACTGGGAAGTAAGGATACTGATCAGCCCATAAGTTAAGAGCGTCTCAAAAGTTAAATGCTAGACTTTAAGCAAATACTGGAAACTGAAGAATTTTAAGGTGTTAGAGATGCGTTGCTATCTGTGTTTCATCTTACCCTGAGAGTGTGTACTTAAAATCTTTGAATTACTAGTTCTTAAACATCACTGTAACACTTGTGACAGGTAGCTTTAAAAATATGTGGTGGTAGCTTGCTCTTTTGCTTAAATATATATGTTCATAGGTGGAGCAGAAAGTGTGACTTTTTTTTTCTATCTTTCTCAGAAGTTCTGCAAAAAGATCTTTTATAATCCAGATGTGAGAAATAAAAGAACATTGCAACACAACTGCAGAAATAATTTAGTTCCTATCAATATATGAACCAGTACTAAATTTGAGCTTATGTTGCAAACTGTAATTACTTATGTGGCTTTACAATTAAATCATTTTCATTTTTTGATGAAAAATGCAGGCAACTGTGACTGTAGAGTAAATAGGATGGAGAACACACATAGAAAGTAAGAGATATGGCCTGTAATTTAAGTTAGCCTGAAGACTACTAAGTTTTGTAGAACAGTTGGTCTGAGAAATAGAATAAGACCTAGAAATAAGTTTATTACAAAGTAAAATTTTGGGGGGAAGCTGCAGGTTAGCTTCTGAAAACTTAACAATACTTGTAATACAAGCAGAATATAGAATTAGTTATAATAGTTTATTTTCTGACCTGCTGAACGTGTTCATGGAGCTGGCTGACTTATTCTTGTAGTTCAAGAGGACACTGTCTGTGCTATAGAAGTGAATTGTAAACTGCTAGCACAGTTGACTTCCATGAAACTCACTTTAGTCAGTGTTTCAAGTATCAGACTACTGAAGCAAAGAAGTACTTGAAATGCTCGAGAGGCTCTCCGAAATTCGAGTGATGTATGGGGAGTTAAGGAGAGATGCTGTCTCAACTGGCTTACTCTTGGGTGAGGTAAAAAGCAGACCAAGCAAAGTCTGGAGGGTATTTTGAACAGCGATGCTTTTTCTCCATGTAGCCAATCTCCTTTCCCAAATACATTAGATAATCTAATGTTTTACATTTTGTACATCTTTAGTTGCTATTTGGACATAGCCTCAAAATCTTGCTTTGCTGCCACCAACCTACTTCTATCTGCATAAAACCAGTATGTTCCATATTGTTGTAGTATGTTTTCCAAGTAATGAAGAAAAAACGTGTGAAAAGCTGCACACCAACTTGTCCATTGTCAGTGTTTGAGTATTTATAGGGATTTTTCATGTAAATCAGTTCTCTAAAAGTTCAGTATAATTGCCTTATTCATCAGTGGTGATAACTTGGGAAAAAAAAGTTAAAGGGGAATGGGGAGATAAAACCTTCTAGTACAATGAGACTGGAGGATTTGTGACAGGCAAGAGCAAAGTGTAGTAACTACTGCAGAAAATGACAGCTCCTATTAAACTAAGTACCTTCCATATATATTGAATTCTGGTTTGATATTACTGCTGAAATGTTAATTAAATTTTAAAAGTTCACAACGTTTTATATAGATTTGGTTTTTTGATATAATTGATGTTTTATATTTTACCTCACTGTCCACCAGTACTCACAGCAGTCATTCTTCAGGTTGCAGATTGCGTTGTTTATTTGCATATGATTCTCACTATGTTTTCTTTTTTTTCTGTAGCATTTTCTTCATTGCTACAAACCAAGGTGTTTTCTCCTTGAACTATTTGGTCAAACACATGACATGCAGTTCCTCCTCCAAAGAGATTGCCACTGATGCATTAAAAAAAAGAAGTGTAGGCAGCAGGATTACAGGTAAAGGCCGACATATCATTTAATATCACAGCTAGTGTTTACATGTACCAGCAGCCTACAATTGTACATTAGGCAAGTGTTCATCTCAGTAAAAATGAAGTCCAAAAATTGTTCTTCAGGCTCCTGTGCCATTTAATGCAATTTCACTCACAAAACCTCTTTTGGAACTGAACAAATGGAATCAATATCCTTCTGCAGTAAGATTTTTTTCAGAATAAATATAATAATGCTTCACATGCCTTGCTGCAAAAGTTCCCGTAAGAAGGAATAGAAAGACAAAAATAAAGGGATGTTACTTGGAAGCAATGCTGTTAGTCACTGGAAAATTATTTCCTGGAGTACTTGTAGGCAGACACAAATCTTTTTCTGTGGTTGCGAAGATGCTACTCTGTAGCATATTCCATATTCCATAAGGAATTTAAAGCTATAATTTGCTATGCTCAAAAATACTGCTTCTGAAATCCTACAAAGTGGCTTATTTTTTTTTGTTTGTTTGTTTACTTCAATTTTTTTTTATTTTAAGTATCTTGTAAAGGCAACTATTAATCAAGTACTGATGTTTGCATTGCATTGCTTGTGGTCCTGAAGTCAGTAAGAATGCATTTCTACAGGAAGTAGTATTCTTTAATAAGTGATAGCTTTCTGAGGGGATGAAATACCCTGAAATGACTGAAATAGAATAGTTTTATTTCTTTAATGAGACTCTTGCACTTAAGCAATGTTCTTGTAATGTGTCAGATATAGAAAGAAAAATGATCAACTCCTTTCTAGAAAATTCAAGATATTACTATTGTTAATAATAACAATATTAAAAAGCCAAAATGAAGACTGAATCTGCTTGGTCTTGTTTAACAAGATTGAACAGGTTTAAAAAGAAGCAATTTGTGTTAGTATACAATGCCAGGGGAGTGGGAAACAAAGGAGAGGACCTATGCAACAAGAGTAGGTCAGAGAGAAATGCATGCTCTCTAGCTGTATACTACAAAGAACTTGAAAATATAATTCGAGTATTGGTTAGTTGTTTACTTTTCCTTCCCGCAAGCAGACCTGTCTAGAACATTAAGCTGATTATCTTCATATCTACCAACATAATAAAGTTCTAAAATTACATCTTATGTGTTCCTGTACAGAACGTTTATTTAATTTATGACATCTTAATGATCTGTTGAAACTAGAAAGTGCTTTAGATTTTATCTAATAATGAACACTTCTTTTGTTGTGTGGTTCTAGTCTTTTTAAAGATTTTCTTACCTCAATTCTTCCCATGAGGTGTTGGCAGAACTAAATAATTGCTAATATCAGGAAGATAGTGCAAAAAATTTCATTTACGAAGCTATTGAAAGACTACCATAAAAAGACTATCTGTGCTGTCATGATAATTTAAACTTCAGTGAAAAAAAGCTGGAGCTAAAAACCATAAATCTCATTTAATAATTATGCTTCTGAGTAAGAAAAAGCTGTTAAATTGTTGGATGAAAAATGTTGGCAATAAGGATGAGGATAACAGAGCAGATCAGGGATATAAGTCCAGCAGAGCTGATGAACTGTTAGACGTATAATAATCATTAAATGTCTGTCAATCTTTTTATTGCTTACTATGATTGTGTTCAAAACATAATCTACATGCCTTAACTTGAAAGGAGGGGTGTAAAAATGCTTACCTGACAAGTTGTTTAGTGGTTTATTTTTTATTGCTATGCTGAGAAAGCGCTGGGAAACAGACAATTTGGATCTTAATGAGTATTTGCATTCAGTGATGTAAACTCCTTGTGCAAATCCCTTGACTGGTTGATATCAGTGGGTACTATCAATTGTGGGTACTTGCAGTATTGTTTTGTAATGCAAAAAATTGCTGAATTTGATAGTGGAGTTATTGGCAGAATCTTATTGTCTTCTATTTTTGTGCTGGAAATATTTCTCTTTGCCAATTCTTTAAATGATTTGGATTTCGTCACTTTTCTGTCTCCGGTGAAATGGTGTAAGATTGTTCTCACTAACTTTGTGTAACCTGAGGAGAAGGAAGTGGAATGTGAAATGGATAACTAGTGCTGCCATAGTTCTGTCTATTTATGTATGTTTTCATAGTGCTTTGTCTTTTCCATGAGTGCCTCACATATGTTCATTGTATTTGCTTAACATGAAAGCCACAGCACTGCAGGGTTCATCCTGGTGATCTTAGACAATGAGATAACCAGAATTCTAACAATGACAACTCTTATTCTGTGATAGGAGAAAAAGTAAATGAAGTGAAGGACTGGGTGCATTTACCAAGTGTGTCCCAGTCTGCAGCAGGACCACCACTGGCCATTTGCTGTGCAGTCTATTCCTCTCCTTGAAGAGGCTGCTCTCACAGGCTGTTGAGTTTACCCAATTGCTTAGATTCAACACCTTTCTGTCAGTTGCATGCTTACTGCTACAAAAACAAACTTGGTGAAACTTAAATTCAGAAATTTTGTTAAAAGTTATATAAAGAGTAAAAAGAAGAAAAGCAAAATCTTTTCTTTTGAAAAAAAAAAACCAAAACAATATATATTTAGTGCTTTGAGATAAAAAAAAAATACCTTTAAGATGCATTATCTTTTTTTTTTTGATCCAGTGTATGTTATGCTTTAAGTAATATCTGAACAATACATGCATTTGCTGTATAATATTAAATTTTTGAGTGTCAGAAATTACTCTTTTTTAATGAAGTGGACAATTTCTATTAGATTTCACTTCTGAAGCCAAGAAACAACATTTACGACTTGGTCATTGTGTGTATTCTCTCTGCCCCTAGTTCTTTGGCAGAGTCAGATCTCCTGTTTTTCTTGGAAGAATAATCTGAATATATTAATTCATGGGAATGTGCTGAGCAAAACTCTTCTCGATGCTCAAAAATGCAGAAAATCACTATATTATTATAAAATTCTCCAACTAAAGTGTTCTCAAGACTTAAAGGTGTGTGATACTAATAAATCAAAAAGTTGACTGGAAATTTATTAAAACAGAACAAAACAAAAAACAAGTCCTACTCATTTCTCTTGAAAAGCCCTGTATTTGAAGACAGGTTCTGAAACATTTGGTTGAGACAATGAAATTTAAGGCAAATAAATAAATATTGAGGAGAAACCTGGTTTTTAGGGAGTTCTACTTGACATGCTGTCTTCAGTTCTCTGTATTTAGTGAATGAACTGAAAGACTTCTGACACTTTAAACTGTTACTAATTGAATCACATATAGACTGGATGGATAGTGAATGGGGTTCTGCTAGCTGTAGGTTTTTCTTTGTTGTTTTTTTTGTTTGTTTGTTGTTGATTTATTTATTGAAGATATCAAACAAATTCTGTTTTTGGAGAGGTGGGAGAAACAACAGGCAACAGCAGTAAGTGGAAACAACTTTCCTGCATTAAAAAAGAAACAAGTGTTTGCTGTATAGTGCTCCATGTCAGGGAAAACTTTATCTAATGGGAAAAAAAATAGTGATGCAACTGCAGGGATTGATTTTAAAGCTGTTTCTTAAGGCTATATCTAATTAAATCTTCAGTGTCTGTGCAGGCCCTCTAGCTTTCCTTATTCATAATCATTTGAAATTAAATGTGTATGTGCTTAGTTGATATTTTCCTGGTAAACAAGCATAAAATCATAACTTATTATTAAGGCATCTCTCTATTCCCAGGGGTAGTATGGACCTTTTCAAGATCTGATTTCCTAGACGAAGAGATTGGCTCATTAAATTGGTTGAAATTCATACGAAGATGAAACTTGAAGTGTAAATATCAGATACAGATATTTTAGTTAATGAAACACACTGGTAAGACCAGCCCTTTATGATTTTACTTTTCTACAACCATGTTTATCTCCTTATGGGGGAAGACAAAGATCCATATAGAAAATTACAGGAAAAATCTGAAGTGCAACAAAGGTATTGATACAGTAAATGCATCAGAGGATTCTTTAGCTCCGTTGCATGTAATGTGTGGTATAACATGTCCATTAAATTTTTTTTTTTTGTCTTCCTGAACACAGTTCCAGCTGCCTCTGTATTCCATAGTAGAACAACAGTAGTGGTGGTTTTTACTTTATAAAATTAAAAACTGAGTAAGGAAATGGTCTCTATACTTTGAGAGACAGTTCCCACAATTACCAGTATTCATCTATCCTAGTAAGTCACCAGATTTGTTATGGCTTAAATTAAATATTTTTCACAGGCCAATCCTATTTCTTGTTTACTAACTACATCTTGAAGGTTAACAGATTTATGAAGCATCTGAATATTAACTTTTTACAATTGTCCACATTTCTTAACTTTCTTTCAGATCTTCTATCTTGTTCTTATTTTACCACGCATGAGGTCTGCTCAGTGCAGCCACACAGCCAGTAAGATACAACTGTAAAATTATGTGAAAATCAACTTCTAACAACAAAAAATAACGAGCTGAAGATATTATGAATAAAAAATTAGTGATTTTAAATAATTGACAGTTTATACTTTGAGGTACTTCTTAATTGCATTTTAATTCTTTTTAATTATGTGTGAGAAGGGGTCCATTTTAAGTTTATGTAATGTGCTGGACTGGTAATGTGGGAATAGTTAAAGTTTTCCGACTGTACACATGTACTTTTCCTGGAAGGATCTGGGTATATGCGGTGGAATCACTCAGCTGACCTCACTGGAATTCATATTTCAAACTTCGTACTCATAACTGAGAGATCCTAGCATTATTCAAACTAAAAATACATTCCTAACACTGGTAATTTTCCTGTCAGTGATATAAAGAAATAAGTAAAGAAATGCTTGGAATTTCAACTTTACGTAGTCTCACATATTATTGCAGATAGCAAACAAGGATAAGCTGTATTATGAAAGTTGTAATGCTTGCTTTTTTTGTTTTAATTGTTCTCATAGAAATGGTAAGCATTGTTTTCTTCTCCTGCTCATCAGCAGGAAAGCTGAGGCTTAGACACAGAATTTTTTTCCCTGAAGACCAGAAGCCAGGGCAGAACAGGAACCAGACCTTCATAAATTTACTTCAGTGTTTCATAAAATGAAAGAGTATTCTGTGTGGAAGGACTAACTGTACTAATTACATGGCTGCAGATGCTTTTTCTCTGCCTGCCTGAAGCAGTCCTGCGTCTACCAACAGACTTCTCTTTAATCCTCCAGCTCACTGACTTCTCTCAAATTCCCACAGTAAAATCCATTTTCTTTTTGTTACGTTATTTGAGGCTCCTCTAATTCCTATGCATCTCCTTGTTAGTATTCCCTTCAGCTCTCTATTTTAGGTACAGAAATACCTAGTGTCCCTTCTTTTTTTTACTCTTTTAGAAAGGCTATATTTTGATAGTCTAATAAGCAAAAATGTTCCAAGCTTCTTCTTGATATTCTGGTCTCTTCTTCATAGAAAACTATTCAATCAGAGCAGCACAGTTATCTGTTAACCATGTATTTGATAAATGCCATTATACTACCCTCTGATGGGAGTAGTTTAATGTAAAACTGAGGCTTGCAACTCCTGAATGACTGGGAAGGCCACAGTATTTTTATTTCTATATGTCACAGGTATTGTTTTTTCTTGAACCTGAGAAGGACGTCTGAGATGGTCTTACAGCAATCTTTACACACCTTCAGCATATCCTGGCTAAAGGATGCCAAGATACTGCCATGAAAAATCAAAAGAAAACCAAGCAACAGCAACAAAAAAAGATGTTAAGCAAGTATCACTATGATATTCAGCACCAGATCTTGCTCTGAGTATTTTAGAGATTTCCAGCAAGTTATTGCTGAAGGCCAGTCTTGGTCCTGACCGTGACATCCATCTTGGGTGCAGGTTTCACTGTCCTGGCCATTGATGCTTTTTGGCAAGTGGACAGAGATAATGAAGTAACTTTGTAAAGGAATTGCTTTCTGGTAGATGTGCCCTATATGATGAGACTAAGCTAGCTACTGGTTAAATACTAATACGTTTGCTGTGATGACAAATATATCCTTGTTGGTCAAGCTATAATCAATAAGATCTGGAAGAATTAATTTTCACTGTTGCTTAGAATTGACTGATCATCTTTTTGCTGGATTGACATCTTCATAGTCTTTGTATTTTCTTTAAAATTGTACATTTGCATATTGGTGTTTTCCTGTTGAATTCCTTAGCTGATGTTAAGCTTAACTCTGATTGTAATTCTGCCTTTTTCACACTTCCCTATTTGGCTGTAGTCTTTGTATTTTCTGTTCTTTCAACTGTGTGACAGCTGAGCTGCTAAAAATGTTGTCAAGAGGTCTTATAATAGAGGAAATGTTAACAAGTGTCATGGTTGGTACTGCTTCTGTATGTTATACCATTATAGTCACGTGTACCGCATGTTCCACTAGACTATGTGAAAAATGACATAGAAGTTGAATATCATCACTGTAGTACAGATTTGCAACTCAAACAGAAAAAAACAAAACAATGAAATTACCCATGACCAACAGCAGATTTTCACTTTAATAAGTGGTTCTTTATAGTTAATTGCTCGAACCATTTATCCAGGTATGCCTCCATATACTGTACATATGATCTTTATCATGGTCAGAAATGGTGTCCATGTGATTGAATTCCCTTCGTAGTTCCTCTTAGTTCTCTAATGAAAAACAACTGGCCAAAAATTTTATACAGGTGAAAAATTCCACCAGCAATAAAGAACGGTCTGTAGGACTTGTCATTAAGCAACGAATATTCTGTATTGAGGAAGACTTCTGAACACAGTTGAATAACAGTCTTTTAAAGTGATTGATGTTATTGGAGGGTTTATCTAAAAGTCAGCAGCACCAATCTACTTGCCATTCATTTCTCTACAATTTATAAAGTTATTACCTTCTTGGAATATTACCCACTTCATGTAATCATAAAAATTTATGATGTATACCTTTCAAATGCTCATGTAGGAAAAAAAATTATGAAGAACAATAAAATATGATTTGTGAAGAGAGTAGAAGTCATATCTTCCTTTTTAATGATCTTTTTTCTTTTCAATGAAGGTTATGATATCAAGGTAAATTGTCTGCCACAGTTTAAGAATACATGCTCTGTCATCTAGCTTTCTGTCTTGGTATCTGCCTAATGAATGAACCACAATAACTATACTTATCATATATGTATTGTAGACCAATAAGCTCTGTCAGAGGATATTCATTCCATAATAGTGATATTTTTTGATTGTTTGTTCATTTGTTTCATTGAAAGAAGTTTTGCTTTTATTTATGGAAAGGGTGTCATGTTTGCATGTTCATTGGCAATCTATACAGGGAACAGTATTTTTGAATAGAAAATTGCAGAATTTGGCATACTGTGCCTGTAGTACCTTATTCTACAAGCATGCTAGACC
Organism: Oreortyx pictus; assembly: GCA_036925125.1. Classification (NCBI taxonomy): domain Eukaryota; kingdom Metazoa; phylum Chordata; class Aves; order Galliformes; family Odontophoridae; genus Oreortyx; species Oreortyx pictus. The sequence goes on along the minus strand of JAUPFR010000005.1, from coordinate 67,165,931 downwards.
TATGGGAACACAAAAGATGGTAATAAAATATGGACAGTGTTAAATGTGCCCTTAGAAAATACAGGTAAATAATATAAATTGCTAAAATAGTTTTTATGTGAACTTGTCTGAAACTATTCCTGGAAGGACCTCTTCAGCAGTTCTCATACCCAAAGAAATTGTTTTAGTTTCAAAAGTAGATGAAGGTGATAAATGAATAACTGTTTAAATTTTTCTCTGTAGTTCTTAAGGGTTTGACGTTGAGGACAGTAAGAAAAAAATAACCCTCCCACCCACACAAAATCTAAAGGAAAATACAAGCAGCTTAATTTTCATTTCCCATTTCAGTATAGTATATTCTTGGAGCCATAATGTTGTGAATGAATTAATGCTAGTTCTGATTTTAAAGGTGGAATTTCTTCAGTAAATACATACTTCTATTAACACTAGTAAAGGTATTCTTGTTAATTGGCTGTTCTATCTGTGTTCTTTTCTTTTCTATATAGCTGAGCTTTGATACTCGTTTTTTTTTTTTTAAGGCAGAAATACTGAAGCTAAATTTTCTTACTAGAGCAGTAGGAAGATTACTGACCATTGAAGCAATTGCTATTTTCCATTAAAAACATAACAAAAAGTTGGAACTTCTGTTCCTTCACATCAGTTCAGCTCTTAGCTCTCTTACCTGTTGCGTCAGTACTTCGTATATCTTCTATTATAGCATTCTAAATGAGTTAATTATGTCGGTAAATGTATGATTTGACTTATATTGTTAGCAGTGAATTTTGTTAACAAATGTTCCTCAGATACCATAGTAAAGAATGGACTTTCCTTCTCATAGATGACTCTTACAGAATTAAAAAACTGGTAACAAAATAGGTCCCAATCCCAATATAAATACTGTGAACTACCTTTGTATGTTGTTTTTTTCTGAACTGTGTAACTGAGAATTTAGAGAAATGTGTAGAAATGAGTAGGAGCTTGACTTTTGCTTTTCTGTCTGCCCTTCTGTAGAGAAGAGAACTTTTGACTAGGGGATATATGCAAATAAGCAAAATCTGGTTATTATGGGGTATTAAGGTAGGCGTCTTATTTATGTAACAACTAGGTTTTACCTCTGGATGTGCTACAAACACAGTAATCAAGAAGTCTTGTGTATCTGTACTTGCTTAAGTCTCCAACTAGTAGTAATTGTTACAGATTTTTCTCTCAGAGCTTAGAAGTGTAACAATTGTTCTCTCATGCAAGAATACTGTACTCTCAGAGTTCAGGAGATGAGGTTTTCCTCCCTCAGGATACAACTTGCATGCAGCTAGGAACTTAGGATGAAAGCATTGGCAGTGGTGGTATAAGGGATAGAGGACTCGTAAAAACCTGATGAGCTAATGTGTAATTGATAAGAAAGGGTCAAAAATATAGGACCTTTCAAATCTAACAATTGAAAGATCTTCATAAAACATAGCATGTGGCAACTTCCAGTCTTCTGATACAGATCATTTAGCAGACTTCAGTGATATACCAATAGCTTTCAACTTCAGCAATCATCTCTTCAAACAAGAGTTATAAAATAAATGAATATTTTTCATGAGGGACCTGCGTGGATAGATTGCTGTCTCTGGAAAGTATTAGCTTATCTTTCTCAGTAACTAAATGAAATAAATTGAAAAATTCAAAGCTGTAGGCTCTCTTACGATGCAGTACATTGTAGGATTCTTTATTTCATTTTTTTCCCCCTGCTATTTTGTCTGTGAGCTATAATTCTTACTATACATAATGGATTATTTCTTTCCATTCAAATAATGAACATGGATAGACATGAATGATAACTGCAATTACTGTGTGGGAAATGTTAAATATTCAATATGAATTTTTAAATCCTGTTAATTAAATTAATATCTAATTGCTTCCAGAAACGTGTTTTTCAAAAATAGTTTTGATCCCAGAGGGACTTCAATTGTTGTAGAAAAGTTTTTTTTTTTTTTTTTGGAAGATAACTGGTTTGTTGGCATTGTTTGTCTATTTCTTTGTCTAAATAAATGTCAGTAGATCTAATTTGTGAGGTCTGTTGAGACTCTTGTTTAGAACTGTTTGAAAAATAATTGGATACATTAAGTCTTTAATTCTAAATGTTAGAAATATATCTAGTTTTGTTCTTAAATTGCTATGGAAATACTATTAATTTCTATCAATGAAACTAGTTGACTAAGACTTTCTCAATACATATAAAAGGAAAAACATTATTTTGAAACAGTAAAAACTACATGTAATGGAAAAAGTTCTTCAGGGGACAGAGGAAAAATATATGCTTTCTGTTGTAGTGAGAAGGAAGATTATAAATACAGAAGTACTCAAGAGCTAAGGGAACTTCAGCTCTTCCCTTAAAACTGTGTTCCCTGCATCATCATCTGATGTAGGCACTGATAAAGTGACAAAAAAAAAAGAACAAAAGCAACCAAGCTGTCACTTGCAAGATTTAATATCGTGCCACACGCACTTTGTGGCTTCATACCTATTCCCTATGATCTCAAAGGCTTCCTTCTGTCAGTTCTTTGTCACTGGACGTTTTTATGAGAACTGATCCTAAGGTAACGTCTCTTGTTTTGTTAGATTGGTCCACAATGTCAGAAGCAGATTGTGGTGGTATGGCAGTAGAGGCTGAACCTTCCCAACAATACTCCATTACATTTTGTTGCCTGGCAGCAGAGGGGCAGTCTGACAGAGCGGTCGTGTGTATGAAGCAAAAATGTGACACTGAATTCCACCTTGCAGGAAAAGAATGGCAACCACTGGTATTCCCTGATATATGGGGACCAATCAGTGAATGTGAGCACAGTGAGGAGGTGGGTGGTGCATTTCAACAGTGTCAACAGCAACATGAAATGTGAGCCACGTTATGAATGGACAAGTATATTTTTACAAGCACTGCATTCAGGCTCTTGTTCATTGCTGGTGAAAATCCAGAGGTAATAGTAATGACTATGTTGAAAATTGGTTTTGTAGCTGAAAATTTCCTCTATCAAACTGTTACTGTTTGTAGTTACTGTTATAGTTTCTGGGTAAACAAATATGAATCATTACATTCACAGCAAACTATGTAGACAGTTCTCACGTCAAAACAGTAAAAAGTTACTGAAGTCAGGGGTTCAATTCAGTGTTTGGCGTTCAAGACAACTAGAGTAAATAAAAAAGGAAACAACATGAGATCAGATATTTTCCAGATTTAGAGAGAAATCTAGGAAGAAAATGGGAAAAGCTTTGAAAGTCAGCTGTCTGCAAATCAGTAAATATCAATGACTCATAGACTAACAGTGTGCTTTTTAAAAGAGATTGCAAGAGAAAATAACTGAGAGCCTAGAGTAAGTCACATCACAACCTCCTCTGCTATTTAAATTAAGCAACTTCATCTCACCTCTCAAGTATTTAAATCACAAATAACAAATTTGTGTGCTTCTTGACAGGTAATACAACAATCAGTGCTGGTACTGAAACAGCAGTGTGGGAAGTAAAAGCAGTTTGTTCTCCCACTTGCCAAGGGTGTAGTTCTCTCAGTGTAAAACCATTTGGGAAATGGCTGCCTATTGTGCTACAATGGGAGTAAAAGTCTGGAGATATCAGAAATCTGTAAGTTATTATCCCTCAATCATTCCAGCTGTCCCTGTATTCTAAAAAATGTTGAAGTGAATTTCACTTTCTTGACCTATAGTACAATGCTTTAGCTCCCAACATCATCATCTTTAATTTTGTTTCATCTGAATTTTGCTCCATCAACCTCTTATTATGTTTTTTTTTTCTTCTTGCTTGTTTCTATTACAGTAATTTTGAATTGCATTTTGATTTCAGGACATTTTTCTCTTAAATTGAGGTTATGGCATTTCATTAATGGTTAGAAATAGAGTTGTATTTAGTTATTTTGTTTGTATTTAAAAACAAGCTAAGGAAAAGTAATTTAGATAAGTTTATTTTAGATTTATATTGAATATTGGCATTGCCAACAATTCTTTCTTTCAAAGCTAGTACTGGAGTTCAACACAAATTCATTATTAATTAATTGTTCTAATTGTTCTGGTTTGTTTACATGAGAAGTATAGAATTTTCTTAATTAGCTCATTACTTTTTATAGAATATTTTGCTTTATGGAAATTCTTTTTCCTGAAGTTAGTAGAAATCTCATATTTGCTCTAGCAGGAGCAGGAAATGCATAATTACCACATGTAGAATTCTAACTAATGAAAATAGACCAAATCTAATGAAGTTAATCTTGCTTTGATTATCAGATAGTGTTGAAGTGCTATATCATGCTAGTAAAAATTTAACTCAATGTTCTTAGAGCAATTTCGGTGTTTGTTTTCTAAGCATATAACATGGAACAAACAAGTATGCTATTTTACCAGCTTCTGCAAAATACATAAATAGTGTTTATAGTTGATTTTGTTAGTTGTTATCACCTCTGCTTAGTTAGTAGCACAAATTACAAAAAATAAACCAAAAACACAGAATCGTTAGGACAGCTGTCAGTGTTCATTCCTCTGAGGATGTGGGCTCAATTATTTTTGTTTCTAAAAAAGACCGTTTTAACAGGTCAGGATTGAACTGTTGTGGTGCAGTACAAGGCAGAGTAATAGAATAACAAAGGGATATTGTCTATAGAATTTCTTGAGTAAAATGTAAGTAATAGTTTCAGTATTAAATAGAAAGGTAAACAATGGAAAACATTGTTTTCTAGCAAATACTTAGTACATAGAAAATTCATTTTTTTAGTAATTACCAGTTTGCTTCGTGAAATTGACCATGTTGGATCAAAAGAGGCTTCACTGTCTGATTTGGTTAGCAAATAGTTTCAGCTAAATATTTTTAATATTTGTGGGTTGGTTTTTTTCTTTTTTTTTTTTGTTGTTTTGTTTTTAAGGAAGAAAATAATATTTTTGCTTTAAACTTGTGTTCTGTTTCACTGTTCCATTCCCTTCAGGTAATTAAACTCATTTTTAGATAACATTAAAGCTAAATTATGTTAGTAATTACTGTACAATGATAAAACCCCAGGCTATTGATCCTGGTGATATTTGTACTTATCTTTTATTCAGTGCACTGTCTGAAAATGATGTATTGTTGCTGCAGGCCATAGTTGGTAAAAATGAAAGCTCTGAACTTGCAATTTCCATTAAAACTCTTTGGTGATCCACAAGAGTCTGTCATCTATCTTTGCCCTGGGACCACAATCACAAATGTGAATGAATGCAGCAGGAACGACATTTGCCTTTGCTTTTTAGAATTAAGTGCGGTATGGTAATTTTTATTTATTTTTTTTCTCACGCAGTCAGTGTGTAAACAAAATCTTGTACTACAGCAGAAAGTAAACGGGAAGATGCTTGCAGCCACTGAAAGAGGCTGTAACTTAATTTGTGCTGGGAAGATGAAATATGCGGTGAAATTATGGATTATCTTTAGATAAACATGCCATTGCATGTTTTCATCTTCCCTCATCAAAGATGTTAATATATTGACTTGTTGGTTTTAGAGTTGGTTTAGTGGTATTTTTTTTATCCTTAAATGCTCAGTGGAGTGTTATTTCTTAGAAGGACAGACATCTACAATGCTCTTTCCCCACAGCATTGTTGTTTTGCTTGGTGTTCCCATGTTGAATCCATTGGTAAGAGAAGAAATCAATTCAGATATATCCCAGTGTTGCTGTACAATACTATTAGATGGGTGACGCAAACTTTAACAGTAATAAAGAATGAATGAATTGAAACAGTAGGTGAAGGTGATCTAGTTTTTTTGTTTGTTTGTTTTTCCAGTTTACTTCTGTATTGAAGTTAAGTGGTTATAATTATTTTGGTGGCAAGCTAGATGATATACTCTAATGGTACTTTCTGTGAGCTGCGCGAGACATAAGGAGAACTGAATAAATTCAGGAACAGTAATGAAGCCTGATGGGAACAATAAATTATTGCATTATCAGTGCGCTGTTCCTAGGACAAGCCTTCAGTTTATACTCATGTGTTCCAAGATTAACTTTATTAGCTTGTCTGTCATGTTGAGGGAGTCAGTTTGGTTGTTATGAAATAGCAGCCATGTCCATAATGATCTTCTTAAATTCATTGTTTATTAATAATTCTGAAAAGTTGATGAAAAATAACTGTTTGAAGAATATGAATTGTGAAATAAGCTTTTTCCAGTGGAAGATTTTCATATCCAGATACTTATTTTGATGTAATTCTTCAGACACCATACAGAGGAGAATATTTTACAATAATTAGGAATTAAGAAGGAAATGGTTTCTTTGTTAAGAACCACTACATTTTCATCCAGCTGGAAGAAAATGTTTTGAAATGTCAACAGTTATTTCATAACTTGTTAAGTAATTATTTTGATATGATATTTATTCCAGTGAGGTTATGTGTGCTGTAATATATTTGTATAATGTAAGTTTGGGTCTCTAAATATATAGTAGAGTCTCTCTTATGAGATTGATTTTCTTTTAATAGAGGAGAGAAATGGACCTAGTGGCACAGACTTTCTTTGGGAGGCTATGTTGATGCTAATATTTTAAGGTTTAAAATTCAATTGAGAGGACTTACTTTCTTTTTACCTGAAGTATAATGGTAGACATGATTAGTATACAGTAGTTGTGTGTGTATGTAGGTGTTTTTATATATTTTTAAAACAGTTGAGAATATTTATGTGACTGCGCCTCGAATATAGCCAGTATGGGTTAGGAGCTGGGAAAAAATATGTGACTGGTTAGCAAACGTGCAGTCTATTGCAATAGCAGATGCATTTCATTAGAAAGGAGTCAAAATAGGTAGGCCTTAGACTCTGGTTCTACAACAGTTAGGTTCTGTGGAAAGGGAAGCACTGTGTTATTTGCCACTCTGGCCACTCTGCTGTTCGCAGTTCACGTTTGTAGCAGGCAGCAGTGTTTTTCCTTCAATACTTCCTTTTGTTCGGGAAAATGAGAAGGATTTCCCAGTCCTTGTTCTATTGTTCTGCTCTTTTTCTAGACAATATAAACATTCCTGAAATCTGCATTCTCCTGTAATAGAGAAAAATCACTTATGTGCTTTCTTCGTGATTAAGGAAAGAGTGAACTAGGAAGATAAGATGGAGTGACCTGATGACATAACGTGTAACAGACTTCAGCTACAGCTCACTCCATTTCTCAGCTGCTTCTTGACTGACACTGCTAGAATTTTTCCATGAAACGAAGTCCAAAACAAATCAACACTGGGAATAGTGCATTGTAATTTAATAGAGCTCAGAATTTGCACTCTACATCAACTGTCTTACCTTAGCAGCCAAAATTATTTTTTTCTTCCCTGGTATTCTGCACTCAAGTCTCAGGTGAAGAAACGGAAAAAATCATATAACTTGATATGGGTTTTCACACAATTCTGTTGTTTGTTTTGTTTTTTTTCCCTCTCTGCTACTGTTTATCTACCTCTTGGAAGAAGCAAGGGAATGAAATGAGGAGGAACTATAATAGCAGAAATTGAGCTGTGTAATTCCATCCAACTGCAAACTGCCCTTAGCTGTCCAAGTCCTTCTTAATACTTTCTCAGGTATTCCAGAATTATAACCCTGCTTCAGAACCTGCTGACTACCTTCCACGACTTTCTTCCCTGCCATCATCCTGGTTTCCTCAAGGCTATTGATGTACTTCATGCTGTGGTATCAGTCACCAAACATCCTGTAGTTTTTCTTATTTCTTCTGTATTTTCCTCATACTGGTGAGTGTCATGTGTTTTGGGTATGCTTTCGATCTCATTTATACCATGTCAAAGCAGCAGATTACTTTACTGGCTAGCATCTAACATTCTTAGCTCATGTTTTTACTGTTGGAACTCTCCGTTACTATTCTAAAGGGTAGGGATTTCAGCTGATCTAATGTTATTCTTAATATCCTCAGAGCTCATTGTGTGACAACTCTTGCTTCAGTAGTATTCTAGGAGAATACATCTCATTTAGACTAGCTAAAAATAAGGATTTTGCATAACTGAAGACTTGATTATTATCTTTTTTTCATTGTCGTTGTAATTTTTTGAGTGATTTTCATTTCAGTTAGTGAGAAACTAATCAATAGTTCCCAGACAACTTACATTTTTTTAATATTGGAGTCCTTCTGTGGTAGTTTACTTCTCAGAGTTTGTTAAAAATTAATGACAAGCTGCAAAATGCATTTATAGGATTAAATCCTTGTATTAGCTCTACTGTAATAGGAACTTAACAGTTGCTGCAGAAATCACAGCCACAAAATGATAAAAGTATTGGGTAATTTTTTCATGTCTTTACTGAACATATACTTATAAAAGGTAGTTGCAATTTACAGGGAAAAAATTGCTTACACTTCATTTTACCAACGATGATCTTTATAAACACTAATCAGTTTCAGTGAAATTTGTTGTGCTTTACCTGATGTTAAGCAGAGTGAATGAAATATTCATGAAATGTATGCTGTCCACATTGCTTGATACGTGAATGTTGGGAAGAAGACAAAGAGGTAGCAGTACTTTTTTTTAACTACATCTCTTTAAGCAGTCAAAACGTGCTTATAATTGAAACAGGAAAAAATAAGATTTCCAGGAATTTGACTTTATCTGTGCTATTCTAAATGAGGTTCTATTCCTGATGATTACTGTAATTCACGTGATTTTTCAAGTACTTTTTTTTCCTGGTACATACGTTACACTGTCAGTAATCCACGGAGACTTCCTCTTATTCTTTGAAATCAGTCTAATTATACTGTGATCTTTAATTCATTAGGTTGATTCCTACATAGATAACCTACATACATGTGTGCTGATAAAAAAGCAGACATGTTTGATTCATCTGTTATGGGAAAGCAAAGTGACAAAGTTCTAGCATCTTCCAACAGTGTTCAGATGTTAGAAAAGGGGCACTGACATTCTGGAGATTTACTGTTGTCAGTCAGCACTACAGGGCTGTGTTGTTATACCAAACATTGTGCTGTCAGCAACATCAGTATAGGCTAAATTTCTTGTGAGGGTTTTACTAACACCAGTAGAAAGGTTTAATTGTCTTTGTTTCCTGCACTGGACTTTGTGTCTAGATGCTGGTGCTGAAATAAGTGGATGCTATAATGATACATGAGTTTTATAGTGCTCCCTGACTCCAAGCACTGGAATTTAATGCTGTCAGTAGTAGTCCAGCATCCTAGATGTTAAGGTCTTTCACAGATGAGAAGAATAAGGAAATACATCAGTGGGGAAGTGCACTATCTTCACAAGTAAGAAAAGGATTTAAAAAGAAACAAACAAGCAAAAAAATTGCTTTCAGATATAAGACACCCTTAGGGGTGATGAGACTGTATTGACACATGACTACGTATATTCACAGCACCAAGAACAGCTATTAGCGTGAACTTTGCTGGGCGTGAGAAGTTCCTCTGACAATGAAATGAATTTGTTTCTCTTCCATAGTTGTAAAGCTGATTTAGATTGTAAATCTCCTTCAGAGTAGCAGAAGTTAGTGTTGAAAACATAATGCATTTAATCAACTGCGTTTTGTTTGTTTGTTTGTTTTTTGTAGCTTTCCTTGTTTAGTGATTTAAAATGTTAAGTGCTCAGTAAATTAAGTCAGTGATTCCTGAGAATGTTATAGTTGAATGGATTTAATTAACAGTTGCTATTGTTACAAAGTAATGTCAGAAGTCTGTTAAACATCACTACAAGGAATTTGCATAGTTGTCTGTTTACTCCAGCGTCTTTCTTTCTGTCACTCAGTAACAGCATACAAGTAGTGGTACTTTTCAAATCTGGTACTTGTTTAATCCTGTCTTTCAAGATCAGAAATGCCCAAGCTGATCTTGCAGTTCAATTTCATTAACAAAAAAGATACTCATGAAGCAGAAGATATCAGGTTGGACAGCTGAATATAACATCTGTGTTGTATGTTAGAACAGCCTGACTTCTTTCCACCATTCTTAAATGTCGGTAGTGATGAGACTTCTGAGAGGGAACGAGTGACCCTATACCTCTGTTCTACCACTCCTGTGAAGCTTTAACACTCTGTGAAGAGGAGCTATGGAGGTGCATCTGCCAAGGTTTCGCTGCATCTCTAAAAGCCTGTCACTACGTGCTTTCACTTTCATACTTGAGTGGGCATAACTGAAATGGCTGAGATGTGGAAACTTCACCCTTCTTGCCATTTTGACAGAAAATGTATTTGTTTTTGTTGTTTAAACCGCAGCCTTGTCATGCATCTTAATTAAATTGACAATGGGCAATTTGTTTATGCATAATACATTTTATCCAAAGGCTGCTGATTATAAAAGCACTATTAGTTGGTGGTTTGGAATTACAGTATACTTCCCTATTGGAACTATGTTAGCAAAGTGGATTTCTATAAAATCATAGAATCCTTAGAGTTAGAAGAGACCTCTGAAGGCCTTCTAATCCAGCTTTTCTGTTGAAGGTTTGGATTCCTCTAGAAGAATTAGAGACAGAAGGTTATAGACAGTTTTGGATATTCTATTTTATGTAAATGTGCTTAATTTGTCTTCTTTCACTGAATGAAGCAGGAAAAGAAAACAAAAAACAATATGAAGGTCAAGTTTGCTTGGTCATATTTACCTCTTGTAGGTTCTGCTGTTCTAGTAAAATAGAAAGAATTTGGGCAATCATCTTTTTTAAGAAAACAGAGGAAAAGAATCTTAATAGTTTTCAAAAACTTAAAGGCCTTATTGAAATAAGGTGAATAAGGAACAAACGTTTCCAAAAATTGTCCTGCCAGACAGGTAGATATATACTGCCCTAGAAGCCATGAACCCTAAGCTGTTACAGTTTTCAGCAAGTGAGATTTCTGTGGTGTAGTTAAAGTCATTGCTAAAGTTCTGTTCTCTACTAGGGCCATGTTACTAAATCATTATGAGACTTCCTATTTTTTTTTCATGTTGTTTACATTTATCTGATTAAATGAATAAGGTCATGGCCTTAAGAGCCTTGCTAGTTCATGGGATTCAGAAATTACAGTCATTTGGTCGAAGCACTCTATTTTGTGAAGTTCCATTTGCCTCCACTGTAAAGTGAGAAAACATTCAGTAGGAAACGTAGATTGTTTTAAGATTCATTCCACTAATTATAGTGTGAGACAAGTTCAAAAATCTTCAGACAAGAAAAATTTTACACAATTCTTCTCTCAGTTAAAAATAAAACTAGCAGTTCAGACACTTGTTTGCTTATGATTACTAATATTTTCTCTGGGACTTGCCATCACAGAAACAGTCATAGTGGCTGAATTTTATTTGTTGCAGTGACCTCTTTTTAAGTTGTTGGGACTCTGCTCAACTGTTTAAAGTAGTCTTAGCTTTCATGCTCTGGAGAGGTAACACAGCTTTAGGCTTTCCCTCGAGTCTTTATCAAATCAGTTTTTGTACTAAGTATGACAGCTGAAAAGATAAATAAGGATCTGTGAATTTTCCAAATCTCCCAGGCAACGTAATTATAACCTTGTTAAGTAGAACATTATGGTAGAATCGTGTGAAGAATTGTCTCAAACATCAGATTATGAGGTGAGATGCTACTGCCTGACAACAAAAGACCCAACCCCATGAAGCTCCAACCAAGTAACCTGAAGATTATTGAATGGATGGGATAGTATGACCGTGTACATATAGAAGGTGACTTTGATCACAAGGAAAAGAAGGAGTTGGAAGAAATGCTTAAAAGCTGTAGGAAAATTTGATTTTTATTAGCATAGTAGCAACTACACATACCTTGTTCCATATATTTGTGTGTATGTAGTTTGTAGCAATGTTTTCCTGTCTTCGTTCTTGCCTCATATCAATCTCTATTTGTTAATTTATCTGAGAATACCCTGAGATAGGAGAATCCCTTAGAGCCATTGAGGCAGTCCACAAAAATATTACATGACTGTGGTTGATTGTATGAGCTGAGTCAATGTGTAATTTCTTTTATGTTTTTTGTTTGTGAGTTTTTTCTAAGCTTGGTGATTCTGTGATTCAGTTTTACAGAAAACACTATTGTAACAAGTACAGAATAGCTTTAAAGAGGTGAAACAAAGATGGTTCTTCTGCACTCATTCTTTGTCCGTGTAGTGTTGTCCCACCAAAAACGGAGTGTTTCAGTTACATCAGTGCAGTCTTTCACAACATCTGATAGATATGGGAAGTTAGAGCCTGTGAAACTACAGGGAGTCTAGGAGTGTGTCTATACATATAAGCTGGTGGTAAATTCAACTCTGTGTGAAATAACAGCAACTAAAAACTGGACAAGGGGTATATGTATGCATCTGGGAAGATGTAGAACACATGGTAGGAGAAGGAAAGTGGGGGAGTCTTTCCCCACTTTGATGTTGTGATGATCTTTGTCCTAGCCAACATGATGCTGCTGTGGCATTGTTTCACATCACTTGACAGGATGTGATTACAAGAGTCAACTGTGTTTAGTGATTTATGATAAAGTGGAGAAGAGATGTAAGGATATAGATGTATGAGTCTATGTAGATAGAGTAATGAATGAAATTCTTTGACTCAAGGTGAACTTTTTGAGCAGCTGCCTAAACACAAGCTATTATTGAAGCTCAGTTCATGATGAGCTGTACCTACTATGATTTGCCAGCATGTCACTTAAGATTTCAACTTTGTGGAACACTACATCTTTAAATGTCTAAGGCAACTAAATCTCATCTTTTGAGGAAGAGAAGTGCTTGCTGGAAACAGGCAGGAGAGCAATAAATCCATCAGAAGCCAAGAAATGCTTGGTGTTAGGAAGAAAAGTGAAGGCCTCATTTAGAATAAGTAGCAATAGGGGGATGCTTTTACCTGCAGGAAGATTACGTCCTTTAAATCAACTTTAGCTCTTAGGGACATTTTCCTGTTTGTTATAAGTAGGATTCGTTCTAGACCATACTATAGCCCTTCCTGCTGTTTTGATGTAAGGCCTTCTCAAGCTTATAAATCACAAATAACTTTGCTGTTTGACTTCATAGCTCCCACATCTGCAGTTCCATGTATTCGGTATGTCATTCAAGGTGGATAGAGCTTCATCAATCTTCAAAATGCACCACGAGATAAATTTCCAATGTTTAATTTTTCACCCTGTCTTGAAATTTCAGTCACAAGAGAAGAAATGCAAACACAAACTAGAAGCCTGCTTGCAGAATATTGAAGGAAATCTTTACTCAGATCCAAAAGTAGTAAAATTCTAACAAACAGCAAAGTGTGCATAAATCTTCTACCTCGCTTCAGTGTTATAAGAGGAAAATAAGTCTGGATATTCATTTTTTTATTTTTATATAAAAAAAGTAAATCAACAAAAAATTTGTAACTTAGAGGCGAGATGTTTCTTTCTCTGTTTGCTGTTACAAGTGCTGTTTTTTCACAGTTTACGACCATTTAAATACTTATCACACTTTGGAAATAGAGGTTATGACCAATGATAAGACATTTGTGTTCATAAAGTTTGTTTTAAGCTGAAGTTTGTTAAATGATCAGTCTCTGGGAACAGGCCTGCATAATAGGAAATCTTTTCTGGTTTCCATAGAAATATATGCTGTAACTATTGACAGGTTTTGCACAGGTTGGTCATCATCTGTTCTCATAATTTCAAGGATGAAAAAACTTTTAAAAACTTACAAAAATATTTGTCGTATCATACTGATAGAGCTCTTCTATGCTTCCTTTCCTAAAGGGTTCAGAACTCAATTCTACCTCCCCTTTCGCCTACTTTCCCTTTAAAGGACAGAAAATAACCCATTAGAGACAAATGTCTCTAACAAAGTGCAACTGCCTATTTCTGTGCTGTCAAAAAGGAAAAGGCACCATCTTTTTCCTTCCTATTTGTGTGCATGGCTGATGATACTGAGTATTTAAGTTAGGACACTTATTTTTAAGAAAATCATGCAACAAACAACATGGTTGTATGCTTTTCATGAAGCACTACAGGTGTCCAGTTTATATAATAATTTGACTTTCCCACTGTTTTGTACCAGAATTATAACCTCAAATTGCTCTTCTATGTACGAGTCTTGATATTTTTATCTTAGTCTAAAATTTTAAACTGTAAAATGCATTAATTATATGTTATTTAGAAAGTATTTGAAAAATCTATATATTCTGTCATACAATCAGTAGTAAGTTGTTGTTATTAATATATTCACACAGCCAAGATCCAATACAGGAACAGCTGTTGGTATAATCCATTATTGGTAATAATTGCTATGATTGCAAACATTCTCATTAAGGCATCACATCATCCTCTTGCTCTCTCACTTGCCCATGTACACATTAAAATGCTTGTAAGAAGTGAAATCTCATTACAAGATTCAGAACAGATTTTAAACAGACTGTATAAAAATAAATATATATATAATTCCATCCATGAGCAGACTTGTAGGGTCATTAGTTCTTCAAATATGAGTTGAATATCTTGGAAAAAAAAAGTATATATTCTCAGAACAAAACTTTTCTACCGAAATGTGCTGGTGAAAGAGGAACAAAACAGGCAGAAAGCATGTTCTTTAAGAGCTCTTAAGGCAAAAAGCATGCTCTTTAAGAGCTCTTAAGTAACCAGAAAGGGTTCCCAGAGCAAGACTCAGAACATGGTTTCACCTCAGAGTGCTACTCCAGCACTGATTCTGTGATAGAGTGTAATGGTTTTATGATTTTTGGCACAGAGATAAGATTACTTGGCTTCAGCTTTTTTTCTGAATTTGATGTTAAAGTACCAGAGAAATTCACTCTGTAGACTGATGGTTCCTGTTTTTTATTATTTATTTTTAAAACATGCACCAAAATATTTCATATTGCTTTATCATAAGAAAAGAATTTTTAACTCACTTTTTCTTTCTTTCTTTCTTTTTTTTTTTTTTAACTGATGTGTGCTAGAGACTTTGCAGTGTAACATTATTGATATTTATAACAGCTCAGAGGTATTTTTTCTGATTTATCTTTACTTCTACTTAGTGCTAGACACTTCCTGGTGGATGATGACAAAAGCTAATAGTCTGTGGTACAGATAAACAACTTGAATTATTGTTCTTGTTTCAATATACTGCATACTCCTTTTTTTTGTAGCAACAGCATCTTTTTGTCTTGAGTTAAAAAACAGCAGACACTAATAACCAGCAGTGAATACATCTTTATTGTACTAAATATATATATATTTAATCTTAAAAAACTACTGAATTATTTAAGTCTGAGTTTACATGCACCAGAAATGTCTGTCTTTTTCAACTGATTCAAATATTCTATAAAAATGATAACAGAAACAGAAATCAGATAGTTTTTTCTGTAAAGTGCACTTAGTATTATAATTTCCGTAAAACCGCTTAAAGTTTGAAAGGGGGCTAATCCAGCTTTTTTGTCTGATGATTTGCTCTAACCATGATCTAAGTTTAATTTCCTTACTCTAGCTGAGTTACAATCCTGAACTTACTTAAAATAATTTTAGGCTGTTTTGCGGAAGAGGAAAAATACACTCCCATCTGAAAAACTGGCCGTTCCCTCAGAAATAATTGGAGTGCACTTCAAGCCTTGGAAAACAAACATTCTGGTATCTGTGATGGTTGCAACTGTTTGCAGAAGTTGTCCACGTCAGCTGAGAAACAGATGATTTTTGTAAAATTCAGTTTTACAATGATAAATAATTTATTATCCATACCAGTATATGTAAACATTTTTTCTCCTGCTTGAATACCTGTTTAAAGGTATTGATTTCCAAGTATGTGCTTAGTTAATAATGAAGCTTAGTATAATTTCTACAATGTTTGAAAACATGCATTAAACAATTAGAAAATGTCTAGTCTTGTTCCTTGTAGCTTGAGATTGAACATCTCCCAAAAAGAAGTGTTTGTTGCTATCACAGCACTAAAATCTTCACATTCCTGAGAAATAGTTGCAAAATATTCTTTTCTCTGCATGTGTTTTGGTAGTCTCCAAGAGGCATCATCTTCTCTGCTTACATTGATTACCATAGTCAGTCTTCATTTAAGATTCTTCATATATAAATTTTTCTGTAACTTTATTATTGCCAGTTCACAGTGCTACTTTTGCCTCTTCTACTCAGCTCTTTCTGCTCAGAAAGCTACTTAGCAGTGAATTAACATTTGTTCTTGTAGCAGAAATGGTAAGTCAGGGATTGAACCAGTGATTGAGCAGCTGGTGGGAAGGCAGGACTGTCTCAGGGGGGACCTCAGGTGCATGCAATGTACCTGAGTGACTGGAAACGGTGGAGCCAGGATCCACCCCTTCCCAGACCTCATTCAAGGGATGGCAGTGGAAGTGCCTTCTAAAAGTAAGCAACTCTTTTCCTTCATTTCCATATTCCTGGTTGCTGCTTTTGGGTTTGTTTTATGAGGAGGGGATCCTGGGGATCCCTGTACATAAACTAAGCCTGAGTGTGAGCCTGGGTGTAGAGCCCTCCTCATGGTTCTCGTTGACAATGGGAACTTGGGACAACTCAGTTATATACCAAGACTAAATTGGAGGCAGGAATGAAATTGTATAAACTATCAATGAACTTCAAAATTAAGTTGGTGATTATTTCCCCTAAATACTTGTAATTTATTTATTTTTTTAATAAATCCATGTTTTTGTAAACATTTGGCATGGTCTGGAGGAAAAATCAAAAGGTGAAAATAACTTGATGTATCTCAAAAACAGTCAGAAAAAGTGTCTTGTATTTTTCCTCTGACATGAATCTTTTGTGAATGCTTTGTTTCAAGGAGTTAAAAGGAAACAAGCATATTGGGTAATGAATGTTTCTTATGGATCATGATAATGAAGTTACGTTGCTAAATTGCACCTGTGTTCTAACACCTGGTACAGGTAGAACTCAACATTTCCAAATATTTCTAATTTTCCAGACCATTTCTCTGTGCAATGTGTAACTTGATTAGGTTCCTTGTAAAGGTCCCTGTTTCTTAATATATAAAAGCTTGACTTTATTATGTGCTATGCTCCAGGTTGCTCATTGGTTCTTAGCCTACAGAATTCTGTGAGCTGTCAAAAATATCTATTTGGATGCTGAAGTAAATCACAAACTCTGAGTACAGTACTTAGAGTTACTAGAAAATATAAAATGTATTTATTCTTGAAAGAAAAATCTTCAGTGATTCTGCTTCAAAGAAACATACAGTAAAGCAAACACTTCAAAAACTAGAATATGTTGTTTAAACTACTATACTGTATTCTTGAAATATCTGTGAATACCTTCATTTTGTATCTGTTAGGCAACTGGATACATCACAATACTGTAATTACAGTTTCCAGTGCCCATTCTGTCCTGCATACAGATAATTTAATTACTGTACAATTAATTAATTTCTTACACAGTAAGGTTGTATACTTCAGTATCCATCCTGTCACCTAATTTTTTTCAGACCTTGAAAATAACATTTTCTTCAGGTCACAACATCAGCCCCATTGTTGGTGCACAGAAATCTGTATTTGTGTATATACACATGTATCTCTAGTCATGAAAAGATAGAGGAAATTGTATTTCAGAGGAGGTTATTTATTTCTCACATGCTTGATTTCACTGTATAACAAAGTATGTGCCTTCCATCTAGTAAACTACTTCTCCCTTTTAATGGGATAAAGTCCTTGTTATAAGACTTCTAAATCTATTATCTAATGTTCTTCCCCTGTTCATCTGTTTGCATGTTGCTTTTCACCATAAGAAAATTGAAGTAAAATAGAAAAACGTTCTGGACTGAAATAGTCAATAGTGTATTTCACTTTTATAGAGTAAAAGTCAACCCAGACATTGTCTGTCTCTAGGAGCTGTTAAAATTCAGTACTTCAGAAAGCATATAAGACCAAGAGAGTCATGTAATTCCTCAATGCTATCAACTTTCTTGGAGAAAATCCTGGACCACTTCGCTTATGTCTGATTAAGAAAATACTTGAGATAAACTCTAGAGCTCTGAAAACCAAAACACTAAACACCTTTCTAATGTTACTTAAGCGTAAGCTGACTAGCCTAACGGTGCAGTCCTCTAGCAGACAGTCTTTGCTCTCTTTCACTAACGTTAATATTTTGCTAGAAAAAAAATATAAAGAATATTAGGCTTTCCTTGATCTGATCTTGTATTAGGATAGGAGTGTGTGCTTTAACTTCTCCTCGTCCCTGGATCCTGTAAGGGAGAAAATATCTAGTACAAGTCAAAGCAGACGTTCCAGTCTGGTGAATGGTGAGCTGGAGCAGTGGAAAGCATTCTAGTTTGTAGCTGCTTTCATCAGGCTTGGATGCAAGTCCACCTGCTGGCCTAATTTCTTCCATGTTTCAAGCCTGAATTTTACACTGGATTGTTAATGCAGTTGCTGTGATGTATAGACTATATGAACCTTCATTATTAGGTATCAATTAATGTGTAATTCATTAACAGTTTGGTCAGCATGGGTTTTTTTGTTTTGTTTTGTTTTGTTTTTTCCAGACATGGAATTCTGATTGTTTTTACAAATGACATAAAAAATTAAATCTAGTTCTTGTTTGATGGACAGCTGAATATATCTTAGGAACCAAATTGTCTCAGGCATTCATAACTACAAAAATGAGATTCATTTATCATAAGTATTCTGGGAAACTCATTTAAACTATGCTGTTTTCATGAATTTTCATATCCATTATTAGAGTAAGTCCTTCCAATGTCCTTCTACGTAGGGGGAAAAAAACGCTTATAAATAGTGTTGAATGTCTTTTACAATTACAAAAAGTTGTATTAGAAAACTAAACTTTTAATGATGAAAACCCAATTGATTTAACTTTTCAAGAAATAGCTACAAACAGAAGACTTGACAATATTTACAAGTAGTAAACTTGGCTTATTTTTTCTACTCCTCTTTAGGCAGCAGAAAATTGGACAGGTAAGTCACATTGCCATATATTTCATTAAGGTATTTTTATGTAAATACCATAATAAATGTCAGATTTGCATTTAAATTCTGAGATTTTAAGTTAACAGACTAAACAAAGAAATGATTGTAGATGCTGTAAATAACTGCTATATAAAAAATGTATTTCAACATTTCTTTCACTCTTTCCTTAAAAAAAAAAAAAATAAAACTTGTGAGATGCTAAATTGCAGTAATTTAAGTGATGGGTTACGAGGCTGCTTTTATTTTAAAAGTAATTTATGGTGTAGATCAATTTAAAACACTGGTATGCCTGATATTTAGTTTAACCAAATGTAGTAGAAATGATAGTGAAGCAACAGAGGAAATCAGTGCATTTCAAGTAATATTCATTAGAGATCTGATGAGATAAGTGGTAGGCTAACAATTGTTATCCAGATTGTTCTACTTAAAAGAAAAGATACAGCTACAATCGATCTTGATCTTAGTGTATTACAAGTGTACTCTTTCTCACCTGAATAATACCTAGGAGATAACATCCAATAGTTTCTTTGCTTTTTTGTGTGTTTTAATTTGTCAGAGAAATGAAATTTTCTTATGTGAATCTGACACAAAAATTCTAAATGAAAATCTTGGCAATTTTTCAACTGTCTGCAATTCTGAATGTCTAAATCAAGTTGTTTTGGCTTTGGGGCCGTTCCATGCTGCCTTTGACTTCATAAACAGTGTAGAGAGGGAATTAAGTTGTCCCATGAAAGCTGGAAAGAGTCTGAGTGCTTGAGGAAATCTGCAACTTCTCTCAGGCTGGGGTACTTTTTTCTCCATAAAATAAAGGACCCTGAGTAATACAGGTCTGGAAAGCATAAGAGCCTCATCTTGAGAGATTGTTCTTTGCACATCCAGGTTTCTGGTTACAAAGCCCGAGCATCCATTGTTCTCTGTTTCTATTGCAGTATACTGCTATTGCTTTTAGTTGTCTAATTTGCTTCACAGTAGGGGAATGATACCTGCTGTTCCAAAAGGCTCATTTCAGTTAAACTGCACATACGTGAGGTTCAGCAAGAGTGAAATAGTGCACTTAATTTCATTCTAAACACCTGTCAGTGTTGCAGCCCACTTCAAAACATTGTTGTCTTCTTAACTGATAAATACACACAAGCAAATTGTTCGAAGCTTTGCTCCTTTGAAGATTCATGCTCACGCATAGCTTCAGACAATTAGTGGTCCTGCTGAAATTGATGGAACTGCACTTAGACTTTCATCTTGGCTCCACTGAAGATGTTTTCAAATTTTCCACTGACTTGAATAAGACCAGATTGCTCTGAAAGCATTTCATGTATTCCATGCTGTGTTACAACACAGAAGGAAGCCACACTTGTGAAACTAGATGAGCTTTTTATCACAGAAGTGTTTTTTTTTCCTATTTCTTTAGAGATACTATAGCGTTCAAATCTACCTATAGAAAGGAAGGCCCTGCTCCAAGTTTCAGACTTTTCATGTTAAAACCCTTATTGCACTTTGTTAGTTGTTTCTTTTCAGTAGATTTCTGCTGGCCTATTGTAAAAGCATTTATTGTGTTACCTCGTTAAAGATGCTCTCTCCCTAGAGAAATGCTGCTCTGACTTGGTATGCCATGATTAAATTCCTCTTCTTGCTTGTATCATTTGTACTGTTCACCATCTTAATGCCGTCCCTTTAACTGTTCTGATAGGTAAGGCTTTGTCCAAGTTCTTCTGGATTTAGACTATGCAGAGTTTGTTGAAGTTCAGTCTGTTGGTCAGAGTTAGCAAAACAAAAAGTGTATAAACAAATCTTGATAGTGGTCTTGACTAAGTAACTGGAAGGCAGCATATGAAGAGAAAAAAAAAAAGCAGGATAAATTCTTCTTGGCTTATATGAATCTCTCCCTTACCTGAGACCTGTCCTAAACTATTTTTACACTTCGGGATATTTGCTGCTCTTCAGGAAGTTGCCCTTGGGCAGTCACCAGTTTACCTTTAACCTCAGCTATCTACTTGTGCTTCTCAGGGTGTCTGCACTCTCTTTCCCTGCCCCCTTTTTCTTCTGTTCATTTCATGCTATATATCTTTAGTATTCAAGCCTAGGAGGAATTTAGTTCTGGTGGTTCATCTGACCCCACCCTTCCCCCACATCAGCAATACTACATATGCTGAGTTGCTCTATTAAGAGAAATAGAGAATTCAGGGCTTATCTGAATGGCGCCACTTTGCTAGAACATCTTTGAGACAAAAATGATATCTCATTCACAACTTACATGTAATCACATATAATAAAATGTATATAAATTACATTTTCAAAACACTCCTTCTACTCCTAATAAAAAAATCACAGAAGTCATGACTTGTTTTTCTTCAGTTATCTCCTCGAAAATATGTTTTCCAGTTTTTAAAGACTGCTGCAGTAGCCATTCTATTATCTATAGTCAATTCAAACAAAAGGCTATTTTTAAGTTTGTTCCAGGGAGTTGATTATTGTAGCTGATCACAGTGGGCAGCAATAATGCATGTGGGATTTTAAAGTGTTTGTCCACAATGGCAAACATTAACAAGCAGATTAATCCACGGTTTAATTGTAAGAGGTTACCCAAATAATATGCCTTTGGAGCTATCTTTCCAAGCACAGCCTGCTGTAGAGCATCTATTTTAGCCAGCATGTGGGAGGAATTGAAGGCTTCATCTCATTTGTGAAGCTGGGATCAGCCTGCGGTGATCCTACAACCCTTGCTTAATTAATCCCACTTTGGCTTTAGACTTGCATCTCTGTTTGGCACAGCAAATGCAGCTGTGCTCTATCTTTTGCTGGAAGCAGACATAACTATCTACAATGCACTAAGGTTTTCCTACTGAATATTCTTTTGACTCATTTCATAGTTAATATGTGCAGGCACTTGTGACAGGCTACTACTTGCTGACTGATTGGCACAATTAATTTCCATGTTCCAGTTGAGCTACAATCGTGAAATACAATTTGCTCATTCATTATTGGCATATAAGAGAAAAAAACTTTTCTCATTTGAAAGCTGACCTTTCTGTTAGAGACTGTCAATCCTCAGGCTGAGATTTTAACATATTCAGATAGCTTCCTATGTATTAGTTAGGTAGTACTTTTGAGAAACCAATCTGTATCCTCTATATATGCATCACAATTCAGGTAAATGATTTTGGAGATCCAGGCTTGTTGAATATACAGAGCATTCTAATCACTTTTTTTTGGGGGGGGTGTTCGTTCTGAACTCTGTTGTGTGACATCATGGCTCCAAGTAGGACTTACTACTTAAAATACAATTTTGTGCCATTGCAGTTATCTGACTCCTATACAAACTTGCCCATTTCTGTTCATCTCAGAACATAGATGGTACTTATTGTGTATCTTTTCATATGATCTGGATTTCCAGATTTTATAAAGGAGAATTATTGCTGTTTTGCAACAGCAGGAGTTGTTTGTACTAGACTTTCTTGTTGAGAGGAATGATGTACTGGAAGATGGTATTTCATCATGTGTTCTTTGCTCACCTCTTTGGAAATCAAGCATCACTTGAATTTAGAAGAGGTAGAAGTAGATGGCAGACCAAGAAAGTCAAGTAACTATCAAATAATATACCTGCTATTGAACTTCTGAAGCAATTATGTTTTTAACTTTTTCCTTTGTTGTCTGTTTTACAGTGCTACTCTATAGGAGATTCAATCAAACAATGCTGGTTTGGGCCAGACCATTCAGTGCAAGGACCAGAATGCTTTCTGACAAACTCTACAAAGAGTGTGATTTATCCATTATGTTATGTAATGCATGAAACTATGTCTTCTCCAGCTTACAATTTGATGGAGACAACCTCTTACCTATAAGAGCTAAAAAACCAAAAAGTTATATTTTCTTAGCCACTGAAACTGAGATAATATGCCATATTTTGCTATTAAATAAACTTACTACGTCTACTGAGAAAATTTCCATTTTTGTCTCTATAAAGATTTAAATCTAGAGAGATTTAAATCTCTTATTACTTAGGAAAAATATTCATATTGTTTTAAATTAATCTACTTATCTTCTGATGTAATATAGAGGAGTGTTACAAAGAAACTATAATAGTTCATGTGTACAGAAAATGTTAACTATTAAATGGAAACTAAACAAGGTCAGTTGTATGTTTGAAGTTGAAGTATGAGCTAATGGCACAGAAATGATTAAGTCAGAACTAAATGGGAATTTTCTCTACTGTATGAAGTACTACAGTATTTATGAAGTACTGCTGTATAAATACTACAGACCTATGGTAGAAATAAAGAGCTTAAGTTGTTAATGAGCTGCAGGCAACAACTGTTTTAAAACAGAAAATATGAATAAGTGGAGTTTTATACCACATAAGGAATACTACTTAGTAGTAGAGCCTGTGTAAGATAGTGATTCAGATAATTTGAGCAAATAGTCTTGATTATATCCTTCTGTAAGTTAACAGGATCTCAGTGGATATGTTGTGGTTTTATGATTTTGGGTATTGGTATTCCACATCATAACATCATGTAGTGCATTAAGAATTTTGCTTGGAGTTCAGTTGTGTGGGAAAGATTCAAAGGAAGAGTTTTATGTCTAGTACAAGTGAGTTTTCCAATGTCTGAAAGAAACAAAGAAATAAGTAGCAGTGCTGGTGAGTGAGATAATCCACACTTTGAAAGACAGGACATCCTGAAGGCTAGTTGGTCTGTTCAGTTCACAATAAGTAAGTCCTCATGGTGCAAAATATTTATTCAAATATATGCATAAGGTTTTATTTGCAGTCTTTCTCTACTACAGATCTGTACTTTACCTTGGAAAACAGTGTCTACTTTACATTTATAAAAACATCTTTCAGGCTTGCCTATTGACTGGCTTCCCATCTTATTCTGTGCATTTTCTCTCATTTTCAAGAGATGGTTAAATTTCTTCCATCTAGTGTCCATTAGTGCAGGTATTTGGACTTAGTAAAAATACATATTCCCATTGTGATGTGGCTTTGAGGCTTGTGTAGTCCTTGTGACTTGAGTTTCTTGAAAAACATCTCAGATATCTGAAATCATTTGTAATTTTGTTATACTAGAATGATAGAAGCAAAGGGATTGTTTACTGCTTTGTTAAATTCTGATATACTTGCACACGTATTAAGAATAAATATATTCAGTTCAGTACTATGATAAAATAAAGCTACTATGATCTATAGCTGTGGTGGAGGTCTTCCTGTGTGACACATTACAAAAATTTGAGTGTTTCTTCTGGAAATCTATAATTCCTTGGTGTTAGAATGGGTTTGAATTAAGTGAAATTTCATTTAAATTGAAGATTTTTATATTATCTTGTTACATGTGGGAGCTCACGTTTATTGATAACAAACAGTTAAGAGGTTATTCATCTTTTCCTTATCTTCTGTGCTACATCAGGCTGCAGCAAGCAATCATTTTCTACATAATTTTCACTTTTTTCAGACTAATGACAATTGTTGTTTTGACTTTCGTTTTAAAAAGCAGTTTTGTATGGTACAATAGCAGTGTCAAGTATTTCTCAAATGCACAAAGCTTATATAATATTTTTATTCATAATATTTTTTACAAGCTCTTTTATATGTTTAGTAGGATATTTTTTACCATAGAAAATAGGCATCCTGGTAATATTTTAAGTTGTCACATACTTCCAGACCCATAGAATCTTTTGTATCCTGAAACATGTCCTCAAAAGCAAGCCGTGTTGTATTTATTGTTTGTTTGTTTTGGTTTGGTTTAATTATTACCTGAGGGAGATAAATGTATTGTTTTCCCCTTTCTTTGGTGATCTAGTTGTGATTATCCTAGAGAGATATGCAACAAAGTTATTAAGTGGATATAAAATATGCAATTACTAAAGCAAAACAGCAAGCAGTAGATAACAAAGATAAGAATGAAATTAACCTAGGGCTGGAGAACTTCCTTTTAGTCCTTATTAAACTCATTGTGCTCTGTAATCTGTTTTTCGTCTTCCGAATCAAAAATAAATAAATCAATAAGGGCTTATAAAAGAGTAACATGATATGTAATTAACTGGATAGTTATGTGTTGTATTTCATATTGATATTGTAGAAGCCACTCGCAGGGCAAATTTCTGTCCTCATCAAACAAAGCTCTGTAGTAAATTAATTTGGGAAGGTTTCATTGAGTTTACTTGTGTAAAACGTGAAATCCAAATAAAATTCTCTAATACAGTTAAGAGAGGACTGAAATTAGGCTAATGAGGGCCTGTTCCTTTTGTTCTCAAGGGGGAGGTATTAGTCCTTTGCATGACTAAGAAACAGTTTTGCAGCTGAGGTGAAACTCTGTCCAGCAATCATAACCACGTTACGTAGCTGAGCTTCAGCAGTGTAGAATGTTATATTTAAGAGACATTTTTCTTAATGTTACTTCAGATGTTATTATTTGTAGACTTATATTTTAAATAGAACCCAATCCCCAAGATACACAATTATATATATATATATAATGCATTATAAATGAGATAGTGTTTTTTAATTCTTCTTAACTAGTGCCATGAACAGCCCAGAGCAGACTAAACATTGATCCAAGAAATCCAGCAATAAATGGAAAAGTATGAAAATATAAGCAGCAAGACAGCCTATTCAAAAAAGCAACAAAATACTTCATTGACATTTCTACTTGCCTTCTACCTAATTAGAGCTGCATTGTATTGTTTTCTGCAGTGTTTTTTTAAATTTCCATTAGAGCAAAATCTTACATTCTGAAATATTTGTATAATAGTACGATGTCAGAATATGCTATCAGTCATATGTAGAAGTTCACAGATTCCTGTTTTACCTTCCTTAAAGTTGAGTATAGGAATAAGGCACTTAAGGAATAGAATGAAGACATAAGTAGCCGGATGATTTATTTGTTCGCTTTTGTCCTGAGGATGCCTTTGTATGTAGAAAACTCTTATTTTAATCATTTTTATTTCTTTTTTTTTTTTTTATGAAAATGCTTCCTTACCTATGAAATCCATGCTCCTTTCACTCTAACTACACCAAATCCCCATTCCTAGCTTGCACTAGCATTTTCTGTGGCATACAAAAAACAGATTAATTATCTAATTTAGAAAAGTTGATCCACTTCAGTTTACCCCATGTTAGAGCAATTCAGACTTGCATTTAAATTAACAAACTGATGTCATCTACATTGTCACACGGTGGGAAGTATTTTTCAAGTTTTGAGATCAGGAATAGGTTTATATTAAACCAAGCAAACAAGCTTTGAACTGATAACTGTCAGAATCACTCGAACAGCATTAATCAAATATGTAAAAATTCAAGTTTAAGAGAACTCTATTGTCTTTAATCACCTCTTTATCATTGTTTATAGCAACTTACTGCAGCAACTCTGAAAAAAAAGCCTATTGAGTTTGTGATGTATTTCATGCTTATGAATCACAATAATATTTTCTTCATTAATATTGTACATGCTGATTTCTTGGCTCTGTTTAGAGTATCAGGGTTTATAGGGATTAAAATAAGATACCATGGATATTTTTCTCTTAGACAAAATGTATTTCTCTTTAATTTATACATCTATATTTTTGCAAAGCTTTTTTTAGAATTTTTTTTTCTTATTCTGTCGATACCGTTTTTCAGGAGAAAGCAAGGTTTGTTTTTGCCCTGCTTTCATAAAAATTGACTCTCACCTTCTGTACATTTATCTGTATGGTACAGAATGTTTACCTTTGGGATTTGACAGTGCTGCTTGTTACCTTGATACTAATTGCAATTTGAACAGAATAAACACTGGGTTGATAACAGTGCTGTATTTTATTCCAGTAGATGCATTTATTATTAAATTAACATGAAGGCTTGTCAGAATTCTTTCATAAAAGGACCCTAGAAAATTGTGTAAATTAACTGATCAACCACCATGGTGGCTTTTTATCAGTGTGCATAAAAGCTTTTTCTGTGTTGCTTTTGTTGTTTGAGTAACTTAAAAATAGCAAATAAAAACGAGCAGGAGTATGAAATCATACTGATACAGCTGACCTAAAAAGGATGCATTTAATGGAAAACAAGAAATGAAAGCAATAGAATAAAGAAAGAACACCATGGGTCAAACGATTAAGCTCAGAATTCTACTATTAAAAATGATGGAAATAATATTATGTTATTAGAAATAATATTCAATTGTCACTCACTTGCACTGCAGAACTGTAAGCTTTTCAGAATCATTTGAGTGAAAGATTTGGAAGCATATTTGCAGACTTTAATCGCAGAAAATGTACTATATAATTTGAAGTACTTTGCTGTCATGTTTGAGACATTGTAAAGGTTCCTTGGAGATTATAATAACAGATACATCATTAAAAAAAGGTATGTGCTACTGCAACGTAAAGGAGCACGAGTCCATGGGATCTGATGAGATTTATACACAGGTTCAGAGGGAACTGGCAGATTCAGTTGCCAAGCCACTATCCATATTTGAAAGGTAATGCAGTCTGGTAAAGTTCCCACTGATGGGAAAAGGGGAAACATAACCCCCATTTTCAAGAAGGGAAAAAAGAAGATTCAGGGAACTACAGGCCAGTCAGACTCACCTACGCGCCTGACAGGATCACAGAGCAGGTCCTCCTGAAGGCCCTACTAATGCACCTCATATTTATTTTTATGGAAAAAAAAAAAAAAAAAAAAAAGATGAGGTGATTGGTGGTAGCCAACATAGCTTCACCAAGGACAAGTCATGACAAACTTGGTGGCCTATCCTTGGTGGATAAATGAAGAGCAACTGATGTCATCTACCTGGACTTGAGCAAAGTCACTGGATAAGGAACTGGTGCAATGGTCATGCTAAGAGTTTTAGTTAATGGCTCAGTGTCCAAGTGGAGGCCAGTAATGAGAGGCTTTCCTCAGGTATTGATGTTGGGACCAGTGTTATTTAACATCTTTGTAGGCAACATGGACGCAGGTATTGAGTGCAACCTTAGCAACCTTGAATCAACATGAGCTGGCAATATGTGCTCGCAGCCCAGGCCAAGCGTATCCTGGGTTGTATCAAGAGTAGAGTGACCAGTGGGTTGAGGGAGGTGATTCTTCCCCTCTACTCTGCTCTTGTGATGCCTCACCTGAGTACCGCATCCAGTTCTGGAGCCCCCAACACAAGAGGGACATGGAGCTGTTGGAGCAGGTCCAGAGGAAGGCCCTGAGGATGAAACCTTGATGAGACAGGCTGAGAGCTGGGGTTCTTCCTTCTGGAGAATAGAAGGCTCCAAGGACACCTTATAGCAGTCTTCCAGTTGTAAGAGACAAACATGTCCAAGCTAGTCCTGGACAAGGTTGTGAGGTTCTTCTCCAAGAAGATCACTCCGAATGCTGAATCTGGTAACTTAAGTATGAAACTTGAACTTTTTCCTGTGTGTACCTCCTGGAGTTGCAAGGAGTGATAATTTTGGTAACTTATATGTGAGTACCTCTCCAGGAAGAATCACTCCGCATATTGAACCTTAACTGTGTTTTTGGAACTGTTTATTTGGCGTTTGAAAATTGAACTTTCTTTGAGTACTCCTCTTGGGGAAGTGAGGAAACGTGTTCCCCTCCAGGAAGTTTGTTTACCTTAGAAAGTGCTGTTTTTATCTTTTGTCTTTTTGTTTGCTCCACTCAGCAAAAGGGAGGAGTGATTGGAACAGTATTTACCTTTGCTTAATAGGTGTGTTGTGCCTCCTTGGGTGGGGGTGAGGTGTTAGTTAAACTTTTGAATACCTCCTCTCTCCCTCGGTGTAGACCTTTTCTGGGTATTGAGAAAATGAGTGACAGTGCCACAATGAGTAGTGAAGATGTATTATTTGAACTGTTGGAAAAGCATGGTGCTAGACCCTCACTAACAGGGGTAGACTGGGCACGGCAGAACTGGTATAACGTGCAGAGCGTCTCTGACCGTATTAGTGTTCTGCAAAAGAATGCTCAGACCCGAGTTGGAAAAGGGAAGTCATTTATTTGTGCAGTTTTGGGTTCTGCTCTGGTTGCAGCTGTAGAATTCCACGACCAGCAGCTTAAAATAGAGAGCCAAGCTTTACAAGCATTGCATGAATCAGTTAAAGTTAGTGAGGAATTGATAAAAGCTCTGCAAAATCAAATTGTAAACCTAGAAGAGCAATTAGAAAGAGAAAAACATAATTCTAATCTGTTGCAAATAGCTTTAAGGGAAGTGTTAACGGGTAAGGATGCCAGTTGTACTAGTGCACCTCAAGATGTAACTTATCCAAGGGAGGAATTGCAAGGCATAAAGACAAGTGTAGACAAATTAGAAGCCTCCCCAGCTCAGTTGCCTCCTTTAATTAAAACTGAGTATTCATATGATAATGGTGAGGATTTAGATCCTCAAATGAACATTAAAGAAACCCCTTTCTCTACTACTGAGCTAGCAAAATTGAAAAGAGATTATGGCCATTCTCCTAAAGAATCAGAAACAGAGTATGTATGGAGGGTCAGCCTCACAGGTGGAGATCAGATACTTATAACCGAAAAAGAGGCTGAAGGCTATTGGGGGCCAGGAGTATTTTTAACTACTGGTAACAATCGTGCTCCCTGGTCCCTCACACAGAGAGCTGCCTATTGGGCAGGTGGTCTCAATCCCCTAGAAAGGGGAGACCCCCTTGCCATTACTGGAACCACTGATCAACTAGTAGAGAATGTTCAGAAGGCTGCCTGTCTCCAAATGATGTATGACAGGAAGTTGCAGTTACATCATGAATCACCCATGATGTTGCCCATTGATCCTGAGAGAATGACCCCTCTAATCAGGGGTCTTCTAGAATCACTGAAACCCATAGGAATACAGTTGCAAGGAAAGATACAGGCTATGCCTCTAGGAGAAAGAACCCGGGCAATGTTAGAAGGAACTGCAACCTCTGATCATCTTCAGCCAGGATGCAAAGTATGGATGTGGGGGGAGGTTGCCTAAGAGTTAATTAACTATGGAAGAAAATATGGACCAGTGGTGTCTTCTTCCAGTAAATTTGAGCCAAGAGGAGCAAGGCTTGCAGCAGCCAGACTTGCCCTCAGGCCACCTAGCCCAAAGCTTAATGGATCTCAAAAGGTTTCATGCCCACTAAGAACGGGTAGGCGAAGCATTGATCATAAACATAAGGGTCTTTGGGCTCTGGGCTGGAAAAAAGGCATTCCACGAAATTTGATGGATGGATTGACAACAGATAGGCTCGAGATGCTGGTGACTGGATGGCCGACTAGATCTGAGGAAAGCAAAACCCTAGGTCCTAGTGCCTCTCCCACAGCACCAGAAGAGCTACCAGAGGCATCAGAAAACTTAATTCCTTCACCTCTCCAGTGAGTGGGGGTGAAGGGTGAATGTTAGGAAGCTCACAGTTATCACTAAAGGGACATTATTTGATTTGTTTTCATTATGCTTATAAACAACTACCTGTAAACTGAACTGGGATATGTTATGTTGGAGTAATCCGCCTGATGTTATGCCTTTGATCTCCTTGCAGATCAAGACTCACAGATGTGGGTGGCATTACTCCAGCATCGCATTGTTCTGGACTACCTGCTAGCTGAAGAAGGGGGAGTCTGTGGCAAATTAAATGATTCTACTTGTCTAAAGATTGATGATAATGGGAAGGTTGTCAAACAAATTGCTCACGGTATACGAAAAATAGCACATGTTCCTGTCCAAACTTGGAAAAGCCCAGACCTTGACCTCTTCTCCTGGCTCCCAGGTGGTCCATGGGTAAAACGTATTTTATTCTATACATTGTGTGTTATTGCAACTCTTTTGTTTGTTCCCTGTATGATACCATGTTTTATTCAACTAATACAACGTGTGGTATCCTCTATGTACTTTACAACTTCCTCTGCTGATGGAGAAGTGAAACATATCAGGGTGACAATTGTAACCAAGACTAAAAGGACTTTTGTAACAATTATATGAAAACTTTTGATTCCCTGCACCCCTCCCTCCTTTACCCTTCTGCTTTCTATCTTTTTCCTCACCATCATAGATCACCAGTGTCCAATTTTTAAGCAACCTTTGAGTCACGGGGTGGTGTCAGAGACTATTCTAATACCATTGACTCAAAGTTTGCTGATGAACATGTCGGAACATGTCCAAGCTAGTCCTGGACAAGGTTGTGAAATCTTTTGTTTAAGGAACAAGCAGATGGGCACGTCCTGGGGCAACGAAAGAGAGATAAGCGGCAGCTCGACAGCCGCTGAACACTCTTTTGTTTGGTACTCATCTCCGTGGGGAGATAGCCGTCTCAGGAGAAGCTTGCCTGACCAGCTTGCACGGGATTTGTCACGTAGACTGGAGGAATCTGGAAGATAAATATAGGGGTCCTGCAGCCACGAAGATCAGGGGTTTTCTATGTTGGGGGTTTTCTCTGCTACCTGGATAGACTTCCCGAGCTGATCACTGCTGCTGCCTGGAGAGGCCTTCTCTTAGGAGAGACCTCACCAGCTGATCACTTCACTGCTGCCCCTCTCGGGGTTGCCTCCCTCGCTGCTTCTCCAGTGCTGACCCCTCGCTGTTTCTCCGGCCAACTGCTTGCTGCTCAAGGCTGCCCATCGCTGCTGCTGTTCTCCCCGCTTCTGCCACCCCTGCTCTTCGGCCTCGGACCGTCAATCCGCTTACCGCCCCTAGGATCCTGACTGGTGGCTATCCCTGCTTGTACAAACCCTTGCCTCTTTCCTATCTTTCCTATCGCTCGCCTTCCCTTCCCCATCACCCTTAACAGTGTCCGCTTTCCCCTTCCCCATGTCCCTGGTCAATATTGGTAATAAACTGGTCGGACCAACATTTGAACAGTTGTTTCTTAATCTCATGCTGGGTATACGCGTAATCTTAAAGAACCTCTTCTCCCTCCTTTATATTGGAGCGTGACACCAGTACCAGAAGGGGGCCTACAGGAAAGCTGGGGAGGGACATTTTAGAAGGTTGGATAGTGACAGTGTGAGGGAAAATGGCTCTAAACTGGAAGAGGATAGAATTATACTAGATATCTGGAAAAAATTATTTTCTGTGGGGGTGGTGAGACACTGGAATGTGTTGTCCAGTGAGGTTGTGGACGTCCCCTCCTGGGAAGCCCTCAAGGGCAGGCTGCACGGGGCTGTGAGCAACCTGGACTCTAGATGTCCCTGCTTATAGCAGGGGTTGGACCTAGATGATCTTAAAGGGTCTCTTCCAACTCTAATTGTTCTGTGTTTTTATGATACTAGAACAAGTGATATTTGCCAAATCAACTTTATTTCTGAAATTCATATTTGGCTTTTCGTTCACTATCGGCAAAAATACTTTCACGTGTTTCACAGATCTTTGAGTGACTGTTTTTTTCTGGTGAGAAATGACGAGCTTTGCTTTTTTTTTCTTTTTAACTTGTTTTTTGTTTACCTAGAGGACATACACAGTGAAGCTAATGTTGCACTAACTCAGTTTATAGTAGGCTAAAATTATTGACATAAAAAATTAATGTGTTCTAAAATAGTAAACTTAACTGTTTTATCTTTTTCTCAACTAGCTAATAAGCTGGAAAAAATTGACATATGAGAAGCTATGACTCCTAGTGTGTAATGAAGGACATAATACCTTATTCCATAGATTGAAAACAGCAAATAGAGTCTTCTGAATCTAATCCAGTATAGTTCTTCTTTCTAAAAAAGGAGACATCATGATACTCTCATCGACATTTCTTGCCCTACATGAATGAGTTGAGGAAATCAAACTTTTCTGCTCAGTGGGAATTAAACCTGTTCCTGAATGACTGAAAAGTAGCAGCAGTCACCGAAAAGGCATCTATGGCACGGACTCCTCAATTCATAAGTAGGCATTTATTCTCTTGAAATTCTAGTCTTTTGATTAGTTAGAAGTAGACAAAACTCTTGTCTCATATTGGTTAAGCATAGCTTCTGCAAGAGTCTTTGGCAAGTAACCTTGCCAAAAGCCCTCTGGAAATTTAAGTGAATGATATCTATGCTCATTAACTTTTTCTGTGTAAACTAATAGATTTTTTTTGTGGGAATTCTGAGAATAAAACTATGTGCAATTTTCCCAAATATTTATATCAGTGCATTCTGATCTCTACCATTCTTGATAGGATAGCTAGTATAACAGTCTGTAGCCCTTCCTTTTGAGGAAGGTATCCTTCCTCAAGAGTTGTATCTGTTCAGTCTTTTATTCTTGTCACAACGTCTGATTCAAGCAACAGTTTATATATCTCGGTTTGAAACTCAGCAACTTCATACTGGAATTTCTTTGCTCTTGCACAAATTACCTGGTCCTGTCAATTGCTACTGCTTTATTTATTAATTTGTGCTAAAACCTCTTCTACTGACACTTTCCTTCTTTTGGAATAGCTTTTCCATCTCAGCCTTTGTGAAGAAGGGAACCTTTCTGACCTCCATAGTGAGCACTGATGAAAGGATTCACTTATCCCTTCTGCAGTGGCCTCAACGTTCTTTAGAGCTCCTTTTGTATCTTGATAATTTACTGGATCCACTGAATTTTCAGTCATCCTATTTCTGTGTTTGAGAACCATTTTTATTATTAGTTATTATGCCTTTTGCAAGTTTCATGCTAAGGTATTACCTGGCTTTCTTCACTTTAGTCTTCCACTAAACTTGGCAGTTCCTTTTCTCATTTGGATATAAATTCCATTGTTTATCCTTTTGAATGTGTTCCTTCAATATGCTGAGTTTTTTTGTTCATTAGTTTTTTATTTGTTTTTTTTTTTGTTTAATTGTTGAAAAAATATTTGTTTAAAGGCATCCAGATGTATTAAGCACCACCTCTCATGGTCACCTTTACAGTCATATAAAAGATATATTTATTTGTCACTCTGTAGAAAGGCACAAAATGTAAATACTGGAAAACCTAAGGAACAGGAATCTGTGAAGTATACATATGAGTTTGCAATCCTATGTCTTACTTCAGATTGTGGAGAAGAATGAATTTGATGGTTATGTTGATTTCTAAACATCAGATAAGCATTGAACAAAGTTTTTTAGGATTTTACTTCCAGATGGTTTTTAATGTACATGATTTTTTATTTTTATATCAATTTATTCTCAGTCTCCTAGTCTTCCTTGGTAACGTTTTTGTCCTTACGAGGCATTACCTTAATTTTTGCCTGGATATGACTACTTCTTCCTATTGCTTTACATATTGAAGCCTGACATGATTTCTTCTTTCTAATCTGCTTCTGTTGTATAGTTTCAGTGGCATTCACAAGTCCAAGTCTTTACAGCACATACTGAGTGTTGAGTTCATTAGCAAAGAATTAGGTAATAACAGAAACTGTGAGCAGTTTCAAATTTCCTGTGGAGTTTGCAGGGATATTTTTAATACAATTTCTTTTTTAATAATTTTCTAAATTTTTCATTCATATTCTCAGTTTGTCTGCAGATTTTATTGCATAATGTTTCTACAGTTATCTTTCTTTCTTCCTAAAACAAGTTATCTCTGCAAAAACTAAAGAACTTGACAATATAATATGGAAAACATAATTGTAAATGAAGATGAAAATATTTTAGAGATTGTGCACTTTCAAGTGAGTTGTACTATCAAATATTTTATTATATAGTTGAGCTAAATTGATTCAGATGCTATGATACTATGATGAATACTGACTCGCCTCTTCCTTTTTTATGTATCAAGACATAACACCTGTGTCTGTGTAGAAAATACTATCACTACCATCATTCATTTGCCTAGATTTATGAAAAGCACCTATCATGTTTTATAGGCATCACTGTAAAATTGTATTTCAGGAAATTGAAAATGTTAATGATTTCTCCAAATCTACAGCCCAGTCTACAGTCAGTCAGAGGAATGTTGCTTGACAATAATTGATGATGACTTTTGCAGGACCGCGGACATAAATTACATTTTAAAGCACTGAGTTCTGTCCTCGTATTGTAGCTGTGTTTCTTAGAGAAGAACTTCAAAATAGCCACAGTACTTACCTGTTCTTGAAAATTACCTTCCTCTCTGTCACTGAAATCACTTGTAAACTAGAATGAATGGGTAGCAGAAAATGGAACCTTATCAAATGACATTGTAGTTTTAGGGACTAGAGAAAGAATAGAGGAATCGTAGTTAAAGAAGGACAGATAACTATGAACTGTGGAATAAAATTCACTAAGAAATACAGTGTCTGCCATGGACAAATTTTAGTTGACATATGTAGAAACATTTTGATAGTGGTCTGTGGCTATACCATGCAAGAATTACTTTCTTCACTTGTAAAATAAAAGTGATTTATGGTGTGATGTTTTCTAAGTACGACTAGAGGCTGTCCGGTATACCTGCGAACAGTCCCATGTAAGAATATACGTGCAAATAAAATAGTTTATATTGAAAATATCCTCTGTGGGACTGAAAGAGAAACCTTTCGTTTCTGGAGGACATGGCCTACTTCTTGAGTTAAAGCACAGGCTACTGCACAAGCATAGTCTGCAAGAAATCTCTCATACTTGATCTTCAGTTCACTCTTTATCCAGTCCCAAACTGCAGTTATTCTCTAGCCAGTGTTCTTGAGCTAAGATCAGCATTGATTTACATTTTCTGTACTTTTATCAACTGTGTGGGGAGCGCTGCAGGTAAAAATCTAGACTGAATTTCATCATTCGCTGACATTTTTCTTATGCACTAGATACAACATAACCCATTCTTCCACATCACATGCGTAAAAAAAATAAATAAGAGGTTTGGGGACATTCATATAAAATATGTTATTTTTATCTCAATTCTAGCCTTGAGAAAGTAATCTTTTCTACTTCTCATGGATATTGCTTCCTAGCCTGTACAGTTTTATTTTCCTAGCTAGCAGGAATTATTTGCTAGCAGTTATCTATTAAATTAAAAGTAGCAATCAGAAAGCCAAAACCCAAAAACCTAGTTTTATTTTTGACTTGACTGATATACAATAAAGTAATTAGAGTTTTCAGACTCTCAATAGGAATCAGTAATTAGAATGACCTCAGCTGATGACAGCAGATGACCTTGTGGCAATTTAGCATGAGATAAGTATTTAAGTCAACCTGAGAATCATTCTTGAGCATGTATAGTTCAAAGAATAATTGTTTTATGTCTTGTTTGTGACAGACAGAAAGAGAAAGGGATAAATAGTGGTAACAAGGAAAAAACCTTCTGATCTAATCTTTGAGAGGTGCTGAGTCAACAGGAGTTTTAAAACCATATTAGAAGACAGCATTCTTACAATGTGCAGCTTCTAGCTGAGCAGATCTGTTAATGTTGATGATGTTTACTGAAATCCTTTTAACGTTTTCTCAGTTTTGTCATTCATTTTGTCATTTATCCTCTTCAAAATCATGCTTATGTGAAATGATGCTCATTCTGAGATTGAAGGCAGAATGCAAATGCATAAAGTGCCTAGGTAGTGGGATTTAGTTGTCTTTACCTTCATAATGAAATCCTGCCAAGAAATTATGATGAAATGAAGCTGAAAGGCACGTGAGTTTTAGCATTGTACTATTTTGTAAGCACTGACTTCCCTTGGTTAATAATGTATTTTGAAGCCCATGGGGGAACTTAAGGATGTAGATGAAGGAGAAAAAAATATGCAATGAGTAAAAATAAGTTATTGATATATAAGGTCTATGTATGCAGTGAGTAGATATGGTTCATATCTGTTGTTTTATATCTACTGCATTGGCATATTACCAGCTTGAAAAGAGTGATCTGAGTACTGAATTTCACATTGTTACTCCTACTTGAAGCTCATAGCTTGCAGCTGGTATGTGTGTGAAAGGAGAATCAAGCTATACCATTTAAAGCAGCCATTTTATAGAACAGCAAATGATTACAGAATAGCAGTGGGTGGCAAATGGGCAGAAACACTGAATATTTGCTGTGGGAAGCACTGTAGATACCTGTTTTTTTGTGCCAAGTAGTCCATGAGCAGAAAGAAGGAAAATGAATGTGCATATAACCTTTATGCTTCTTTGGAGGCATATGCTTCTTTCCAAATGATAACCTAATTTTGAGACTTCTAATAATGTTATTGTTCTCTTAAGGCAAGGAAAATATACCATCAATCGTACATAAAGCAATAAATATATTTTGAAAATCTTTTTTTTTTTTTTTAATGAAAGACCTAGGTGTGCATTTTAGTGCTATTTAGTACAGTCACTCATAAACAATTAAGCAAGTAGGAGAGGGTATGATTATAGCTGTTCTATAACACTAAATAGAACTTATGTGTATCATTCAGTGACATCATATCTTTCTAAGAGAGGGAAAAAAAAATCCATCCAATCAGGCTTTACTAGCAATGGTAGAGACAAAGAACCAATTCCAATCATTTTTAAATTGTTCCTATGATTATTGTAAATAATAGGAAAAAATAATGCATGGTTTCATTCTGAATATTTGTATAGCTTTGTTTTCCAGTTCTTACATCTTTATTGTATCTTTGTGTGCTAGACTGAAGAACTAATTACCAAGGCTTTGTTCCTACTGTAGATACTCAGAAACTGAGACTGATTCATTTCTTAACCTTCTACTTGGTAATCTAAATAGCTTCATCTCTCCCTTATTCTTTCTTTGTATGGCATATTTTCCAGTTATTTCTGTATAGATCATTATTTGTCCCAGTGTGGTAACTGAATCTTGATAGAGAAACCAAAGGAAATAGAAAACTGCTTCAAAATGAGAAGTCGTACCTTCCTCTCCCTCACCTCTTTTGACTTCTGTAGAAAATAACCATGAAAGCAGTTAATCCATTTAAATCATTATTTTTCCTCAAATGATTTTTATCATTAACTGATCTGTTGCTGAATTGCTGTAAGTTTAGAGAAATATGTTATAATGAAGGATAAAACATGCAGTATTACTGAAGTATTCACTATTCTTACGAAGTCCAGTATTTTGGGTATTTTCTATGTTAAACATCAGTTTTCCGTTGTTGTTGTTAGCTTTTATTATGAAAAATGAGGAATGATTGCTGAGTATTTTTTTTTTAAATGAAATACACCAATTTAAGAAACCATTTCCTGAAAGTTGATCCCAAACAACAAGATGAAATTTCATTTTATTCTGATACAGTTGCTTCAACTCAGACTAACAGTGTCTTCCACAGTCTTTGCAAAATTCTGCTAACCACCTGAAGATGTAAGGAGCTTTAGGATAATGACTATAGATGGCTTCTGGCTCCTGATACTGAGCTGCTTGCTTTGGGTCATTCACCATACTGGGATCCTATTGGGTATCTAGCATAGGTTTCAAAGTTTTCACTGTATTTGTCCCAAAAACTGAGATTATAAAGCAACATGTTGATGTTGCATAGCCTGGAAGTCTTAACTAGAAAAGTGAAGTTGCAGTTGAAAGCTGAAGTATCTGTATTATTGATTCCTGTGCTCTGTGAAAGCACTGAATATATTTCAACACCTTTCAGTTTCTTTTTATTTTTCAAATAAATTATGCTGTTTATAATCATAGATTCTTAGAACATCCCAAGTTTTAAGGAACCCATAGGGATCATAAAGTCCAACTGTAGCGTCTGAAAACAAGCCTGACAGAAAAATACAAATTTGCCTTGGAAAACTGTCCTCAAGTATGGCCTGTAGTGTGCTCTTTTTACATATTTCTAAACGCTTTCTGTAGCACTGCCGCTTTGGCAACTTGTTGTATATTGTAAACCCTGGTGGCTGTCATTAATGATGAGACTCCTAGGGCATGAGAGACAAGTAACAACTTCACTTAATCTACTTCAGTATTAACAGCAGTTGAGGAGCTCTATTTTAAAACATCTTTCCTGTGTTGTTTTATTTCAGTGCATAATGATAAGAATGAAAACGTTCAGCTTCTGTCTCTTGTTATAAGCGAACTAAAATCCAGCCTATTAATAAAGACTTTTCAACATGTTATTAGCAAGACTAAGGTTAACACGTGTTTTTGGTAGGCTTTTTGTTGATAAGTTCTCAAACAGAATAAGTGTTTCTCCTTCTCTTGAAAAGTGCATTTTCTTATCTTTTTACTCCTCACTCTTTTGACAGTAAAAGGCTTCTAACTGACTCCAAACAAGAAAACAGTGTGACTATATAGCAGTAAAATACAATGGTGTAGCAAATTCACTTTTGTTCTACAATTTTCTTCTACAAAGTTGTGTTGGTGAAGTAAGTTGCCAAGAGAATTAAAGCAATATTTCCTTTGTATAAAAAGTAATGCTGCATTAAAAAGATATCATGTATACTAGGGGAGAGTTATATTAGGATTTCAGTGGTTTTCCTATTGGCAATTCAACTCATCCTTTCACAGCATGGTGTTATTACCACTAACAATCCCAAATACAAAATACATATTGTGTCAGATCAGCATCTGTGCTATTTCAAACTCAATGTTAGGAGTCTCAAAGAAAGTTCTTACTTGAAAGTTGATAGTGCATTCCAAACAGGCCTTAATTACCCTAGGAATATTACAGAAAGTTTTTTATCTAAATAAAATGTGCTTCTCTAAAGATTCTCTGTTTTTTTTTTAATGACTTCAGAATCGTCTAGAAATATTTTTGCCTTCCTGAGCTTAGGGTTCTTTATCATTTCACTGCAAAAATCAGAAACACAGGCAACTAATGGCAGATATTAAATAGGAAAGAAACACAAAGACAGCCATCAATCTGCTCTAATTTCCTTCAGAAAGTAACAAAGGGAAGATTCAAGATACATGAAATGTGAGTAGTAAGCAGAATTCTTTGGTACCCATTAGTATTTGCATTCTTATCTGATCTATACTGAAGTACTCCAGAAAACAGGTAGATTTTTGCTTACTTTTCTAAAATTGTAGTATATTTATTCCAATAGGAAATTAATATTAGGCTGTGTATACACTAGGTGTGACTGTATTATTTCATGATTTTATTTTTAAAAACTCAAAGAAATAGTTTGAATAGATCTACACAGTTAGCTTAAAATAAACGTATAAGAGGTTCAAGAAATTTCTGTAATCTTGCAACTCATGAGTCAGTGATTTTATTTATTTGACTTAGCCCTCAAGTGGAGAGATTGGATAAGATAAAAAGGATCATTCTTAGCACCACATAAATATCCCAGAGTAGATTTACTTTTGAACATGGATAGTATGACACACTTTTCTACACCACTTACTACTATTATTACCTGTTTAAACTGAGCATGTTTGTGCATAAAACTCAATTATATTAAGCTCTTTATAAGTGAAGAAATAAGAAGGAATTAGCATTAGAAATAGATGAATAAATAAATTCCTATTTAGAAAAGTTAATAATCAAAATAGAAAATGATAAGAAAAAGAAAAGGTGAGAGAGAAAAGCAAATTATTCATTACAGTGATGACTTATGCTTCATAAGCTCTTCTATATGAGGCCTTGATTCTGAGGGAACAAGGAGGGGAAAAGTAGTTTGGTAAGGCTTTGTATGAGAACTGTTAAATCACAGCCTGAACCACTGATGGATCACCTGAGGCATGCACTCAGTCAATCACAGGAGCACAGGTGAAGGCAATTCACCTGTGTGACCAAAAGGGGTGGAGTCTGGCTCCACTTCTCCCAGCCTCCATTTAAGGGCTGACCACCACTGGGGAACGTTTTCTGTTGGAGATCCCTCCCCTGTGGAGTTCTGGGTGAGCCTTGACAGTCAGTGACAGGTGAGCCTTTCCTTATTTACTGGCTGTCTTTCTACTATCAGAATAAGCCATATGAAAATATATTGTCTACCTTCATTATTCTGTGTGGGTACTATTCTTTTGGGGTATTCACCCTAAAATTGGCAAGCCAGACAGGCTTGGAAAAAGAAATATCACCAACTGATATGTCTTGGAAGGTGCAGGTAGGACCACGGTGGTGTAGCCTACATGCACCTTGGGGGAGATTACTAGAGGTGGGAGGTTCAGTAGTCCCTCTGGTAATTGGTAGATGGCCTGCTGCTATTGTGGTCAACACTCCAGTCTTTATTGCTAAAGGGACGTATCATGTCTCTGTGACAGATTAGGACACCCCCTTTGGTGCCTGATATGGTTGTGCAGCCACAGACATCTGGCCAAAAGGTTTGGTACAGGCAGCCAGGGCATGCCCCGTACAAGCTGAAGTGTTGACTCAAGATAGGAATACAGCCTGTATCTTGCCCTGGAGGGCGGACCTTCCCCTCTTGGTACTCTTGAAACACCTATATTACTCCCTGGGAGTCAAATTTTTCAGGATCGCTGGAAGGAACAAAATGCTGCAGAAGTGTTCCAGTGTTGCTTTAAGATTATGTCCAACATCTGGTGATGGTCTACCTGGGACTGATGGAGTGTAGGATGGACCTGCACCACGTGACCATATGCTTCCAGTAAACACAACCAAGAACTGGCCCAAGGAAGAACTTGAGCCATATGCCAATCATTACTCATCCTAAGTTGTATCTATATGCATCGTGATGGACAATTATGTAAGTGTCGTGATGTATTGGATCTCTGTATTAAGGAAGGCTCTTAACTTGATCAGTGGTTCATGTTGTGAAGGGGTGGAGTGTATGGGAACTGTTGAATCAGGGCCTGAACCACTGATGGATCACCTGAGGTGAGCACTGAGTCAGCCACAGGAGCACAGGTGAAGGCAATGCACCTGTGTGACCAGAAGGGGTGGAGTCTGGCTCCACCTCTCCCAGACCCCATTTAAGGGCTGACCAGCAGTGGGGAAGGTTCTCTTGTTGGAGGTCCCTCCCCTGTAGAGTTCTGAGTGAGCTTTGACCATCAGTGATGGGTGAGCCTTTCTTTATTTACAGGTTGTCTTTATACCATCTAGATAAATCATACAAAAATATACCTTGGTTATTCTGTGTGGGCACTATTCTTTTGGGGTGTTCACCCTACAGACTAATATGATGAAAAAATACAGCAGTGTTAAGTATATATAAAATAACATCCACTGCAGATAATGGGAAAACTACTTCATTCTCAGATCTTGGGGGAAGAATGGGATGCCAGGTTGTGAAACATGTCATATAGATTTGGGTTGAGGGTTGCATGTGATTACCTATGCCATATAGTTAGATTTAATGAGGATTAGCTTTTTGTAGGAATGGCAGAAAATGAACTTTTGCTTAAATCTTATGTGTAAAAGGAAAAAGGACTTGGTTTGAGAAGCTGAATAAGGCACATGCATTTAACCTATGGGAAAGCCGGAGTGAGATGGAGAAGCAGAGATAAGAGGGTTGTCAAACTTTCTTCTTTGACTCTGACATCAGAGAACTATGCTTGGCAAGCTACACGGCTTTTAATTTCAAACCTTTTTGTGGCATTTAGGCATAAAGGATGTAATGAGTGATTTCCAGATTGCGGTTCAATCCCAGATGTCAAATTTATTATTTTAAAGCTAAATTCCAAAAAAAAGTAGCTTTGTGTTTGGTTGACTTTAAATATTTCTTTAGATAGTAAGTCCAAAGACTGCATGCAGGGGCAAAAGTAGCTGAAGATTTATGTGTGAGTAATGACAGAGAAGAATTGCAGCAAGCAGCCAAAATGCAGTGGGTAAGGTTCAGAAGGTACAGACAGCATTTGATGTTGGTCCTTGCTGAAACTAATTTATGTTACCATTCCTGTAACTTCAGATTTTGAACTGATTCCTCTTTCCAATTTCTTTAAATCTATAGTCTTCCTTCCCTCAAGGGGCTGACAGTGAGCCGCACTGTCTGGTTTGAGGCTCCTTAGAGAAAATGACATGTTAAACTAGAGGAAGGGCCACCAAGATGGTTATTAGGGATGGAACGCGAGACATACAAAGAGAAGCCAAAGGGACTTTAACTTGGAAAAAGGAAAGTTGTCGGGAAGTGAGAAATTGAATTACGATCCCCTATGATATAGGGAATGCTACAGGGAAGACAGAGCCATGTTCCCCTCAGACATCCGCAGTTAAGTGCATGAGGTGACAGTCACAATCTGCAGTAGAATGTTAGAGTGTCAAGATAAATACTCCTTGTAGAGAGAGCATCTCTGAGCAGCTTGTCCAAAAGGTTCTATGGAGGATTTCCAAATTCCTCTGTGAGGTTCTGAGAAATGAGGTCTACCTGTAACGTTCTTACTTGCAAAGGAAGGCTGTACTGAGTTACAGAGTCTCTTTCAAAACTAAGCTTTACAATGATTATGTAATCCCAAGTATTGTTGTTACTTAGGTTATGATTAGGAGGAACTGCTGAAAAAGATATCAAGTTGTAAGAGACTATTCTAATACCATTGACTTACAGTTTGCTGATGAGCATGTCTTGGGGCAATGAAAGAGAGATAAGCGGCAGCTCGATGGCCGCTGAACAGTCTTTTGTTTGGTACTCATCTCCGTGGGGAGATAGCCATCTCAGAGACGCTTGCCTGGCACACTAGCATGGGACGTAGACTGAAGGAATCTGGAAGATAAATAGAGGGGTCCTGCAGCCACGAAGTTGGGTTTTCTCTGCTGCCTGGAATTTCTTTTTGGAGAGACTTCCCGAGCTGATCACTGCTGCTGCCTGGAGAGGACTTCTCTTAGGAGAGACCTAACGAGCTGATCACTGTTCGCTGCTGCCCCTTCTCGGGGTTGCCTCCCTCGCTGCTTCTCCGGTGCGGACCCCTCGCTGCTTCTCCGGCTGACTGCTCAAGGCTGCCAGTCGCTGCTGCTGCTCTCCCCGCTTCTGCCAACCCTGCTCTTTGGCCTCGGACCATCAGATGCACTTGCAACCGGACCGCCCCTAGGATCCTGTCCGATGACTATCCCTACGTTGTACAAACCCTCGCTTCTTTCCTATCTTTCCTATCGCTCGCCTTCCCTTCCCCATTACCCTTAACAGTGTCCGCCTTCCCCATGTCCCTGGACAATATTGGTAATAAACTGGTTGGACCAACATTTGAACCGTTGTTTCTTAATCTCACGCTGGGTATACACATAATCTTAAAGAACCTCGTCTCCCTCCTTTATATTGGAGCATGACACGAGTGCAATAAGTGATAACCTGAAGGGCAGGAAAGGTGTTAGATGGTTGATCTTACATATACGTGTAGAAAGAGACTTGAACAGAAGAAGAATCTTCTTTCATCCTGTTAACGTAAGCTTTCAAAAAAATATTCTCCTAAAAATGGACTAATGGGAAATATACTTTATACAACTGGCAGTAAGAATCAAAATTCCAAAGAACTTTTGTTTTTCTCCCATAGTGGAAAGCAGAAAAGTTTCATGCTTCATCCAGAAGATAAAATTGGATTTTGAGTTATATAAATAAAAAAATGTATGTTTTGATGAGAAAAATGTAGGAGTACTCGAGGGTAAATCCAGTCCTTTTTCTTCTGTTGTGTAATGAATACTGATTACATCGATATGCAGGAAAGTTTGGAGCAAAAAAAGATACTACACCACTGAGAGGGGAATTGCTGATGCCCTTTGACCAAGTATGAAATATGCATAGGTGGTATGTGACATATTGATGATATAGTTAGCAGTACAGAACCCCTGCACAGTCTGTCAGTGATTACTCTCATACAAATAACTTTGGCTGTCAAGGT
This sequence comes from Oreortyx pictus, assembly GCA_036925125.1. Taxonomy (NCBI): domain Eukaryota; kingdom Metazoa; phylum Chordata; class Aves; order Galliformes; family Odontophoridae; genus Oreortyx; species Oreortyx pictus. The sequence goes on along the minus strand of JAUPFR010000005.1, from coordinate 67,121,630 downwards.
AAGCCAGCAGCTCTCTATTCCTAACTGTAAGAACAGAGGGAATTTATGGCATTTGACCTATTAAGAAGCAGATGTTCTTCACAATGCCTTGTACATGAAAAATGAATGAGTGTTGGTAGCAGGCCTCAAAAGTGCGTCTACAAGCACATGCTAAACCATGTACAACTTGTTCCAAATGCAGCTTAAACGAGTTTTAGAAGTTTTTAGAATCCTTAATACACCTGCAAGGTACAGATGTTGACTCAAACACAGTGAATGGTTGCACTTTCTCAAGACTTCAAAATACTTATTATTTTTGTCCACGTAAATGTGACATTACAGTGAAACAGGAAAAAAAATGAGGAAACATTAGAAAATAACAACTTTGACTTCTGTTTCATCTTAATTTCTTAATAAAATATGAAGAGATCCAATCCAGTTCAGGAAAGGACTTGACGAAGACGTTTTCTCTCTCTTAATGAAATTATAGAAGTATCTCAGTATTTATTTGTTTTCATGAAGCAATTTATGGGAGCTATTCTGTTAGAATTTATTGTAAAGTGTCTGTATGTTCCTGTCATGCTGTGTAGTACAGATTTACATATTGCCGGTGGTGTGAATCAGAGGAGCTTCCAGATTTCACAAAGTCACAAATCTCCTCTGATTATGTTTCCCCCCACCTTGAATTTCAACAGCAGTTATATGTTTATGTTCATACATAGCTGATGGTGGTTGCACTGTGCTGCGTGTCACAATTTCTGGTAACATCTAACAAATAAGTATGCTGTGAAGACAGTAGTAGTCTTTATTCTGCTTGTTTTCAGAAACTGAGATTTACTCTATTTAGAAAGAATAGGAGAAGTACATGGCTATCAACATTCACAGTGAATATTCTTCTGGGGTATCTGTGAGCAAAAATCAGGCTTTCACTACATGTTCTGGTGTGACCGTGTGTAGTCATTTGGAATGCTACCTATTTCAGGCTTAAGGTCAGAAAACCTTCAATGTCCTTTACAACCTACTTCCTTCTGGGGATTTATTTAAAATGCAGGTTGGACTTGCTCACTCCTGAAAATGGTCTCTTGGGGAAAAAAAAACAAACCATAAAAACAAACAAAAAACCTGCTCCAAGAACAGTTGCAATTAATTTTTTGTGCATTGTTTGTACCACTTGATGCCCTAATATGCTATGTTTGTATAAAATATTGTTTGCCTTCTATATGCAGTAACTTATTGTAATGATCTTGTGACATCAACTGATTGCCTTAAGCAACAGTGAAGCACTAGTGCACACATGAACCAATTCCTGCAAATGGGACAATGCATATAAGGATTTGTGCTTTTATGAATCCATTTCTCTAAAGTGATTACATGACTGCTTAGGCTAAACCAATAGTTGTAATTCTCTTCAGTGCTTTTTGTAATACAGTTTTGCCTTCTATTTCTGTAAACGCTTAAACTTTACATTTGAATAGTTAATTAGAGCTTATGTGAGAGATGAAAAAATGATTCAAATTTATTGGAGCATGCATAAATGTGTGTCAAATAGTAGTTGTAATAAAGATTTTTATTTATTTATTTATTTTTGTAATCTTTGGATAATTCTGTAATCCTCCTCATCTATGACTTTTCTATATCTTGAGAAACTAACAGTAACCAGAAATTTTTCTTCTAACAAAAAATATTCACTGTACAAGAAGTTCAGGGGGCTAAGTAAGGGTATTTTTTACACTATTAAAATCAGTATTAACTGCTTTTAAGGCAGTTACAAATACGATGGTATTTAAAAATAAAGAAATGAGTGAAACTGGGTTTTTTTGACTAAATTTTTCTTACCTATCTCAGATTTTATGCAGAAGTCATGCAATTTCTTTGTAGTGCAGAAAGAGTAGATAGTAAAGCTGAATGGAATATTAAATGTCAAAAAAAAACTTGAGAGCCTGTTCCATTATCAGATCTAACATTAGATTTGTTTGGACTGTTAATTTTTTGCGTCCTTCACACTATGAGGTTTTCTCCCAGTGCAAATATAGTTCATTCTGGAAACGTTGTCTGAAAAATGCTTTTTTTGTACTGTCTTCTATTTTTGCAAGCTAGTTGAAAAGCAAATCAGATTTTCTTAGCTTACTTCACCATTTACAATCTTAATTAATGAACTAGTTCAGCTTGGTAAACTACTGAAGTTTTATGGCACTCTCAAAATTTCTTTCTTCGTACTCTCTGTCCATCCTATATGGATCCAACAGTGAAGAAAATTTTGTAACACCTCAACATTTTGGGTGAAATTTAGTGGAAATTGTCAAAGTAAAGGCTAGCATTCTCTCCATTACTTTGCTAAAACATTTGGCTTTCTGAAGTGCTAGATAAGAAATTATTTGATCTATAGGAAAAGGTATTTGGATCTTCTGTGCAAACAGCTACCAAACATAAATATAATTGGGAAAAAAATTACCTTCTCTTTCAAAACTTTATTGCTCTCCATGAAGAGCTGAAAACCTCCAGAATCCTTTCCAGCAAACTGTAGCTTATCATTAAGACAAAAGGACATCTTGCCTTTGCTAGCCAAAGCACTATGTTTAGGGGCACATTAGCATAATTAGCAGTCTGTATTCTGCCTTGCTGTTAAAGCCAAGTATGCAGGAGGAAAAGGTGAATGTGATACGTTTCTGTTTTCTCCTAACTTGATTAATAGCGAATAGAATTCAGCTCAAATAATTTTGGAATGTTTTGCAAGAAATAGATGAGCCTATGAAGATCAAAGCTGCTGCAGCAAGGTGCGGGAGCCAACACTTTAGAGGCAGAAATGTCATCAGATCTAATTTATGCCCTGTCATTTGCCACGGCGGTCCTGCAGAAGTTAGCCACAGCAGTGAGTTGCTGCAGAGCTCTCAGCTGACATTTACATCGCTGTTGGGGTGACTGGTGCTGCTAATGAGTATTGGTAGAGCACTGGGAATAAGTTTGGAATGTGTATTAGCAGATCATAGCAGAATCACCAGAGCTAGAGGCACTGAGTATGAGCTTTCTCTCAAAAAAAGTGAAGCGGAAAGTTTCTTTCTGCCCTATGGGAGAAAAATAAACAAACACAAACCTGGATTTCTGATGCTCCGAAATGATGTATAAATTAACCCTAAAGCATCAGCTAACACAGGATAATTGTGCTTTATTTTAAACAGTCTTTTATGCTGGTGTTTTATGTGAGGCAATTTCCCATTTAATCTCAACAATGCAAGTGGCTTTTAGGATTTCCTTACTGATTATATGGATGGACAAAAATAATAGAGGCAGAGCACGTTCACTGTAGGGTACTATGTCAAGAGAGAAGAATTACTGTAAGGTGAAGATGATTCCCAGAGCATGCAGGTTCAGAATAGAAAAAGCAATAGAGCCTTGTATCCCATAGAGTGAACGGCATTCTTATGATATATTCCGTTTTTCTTCGATACTTCCACTTTTATTTCCCATTTCTACATACATAATTTATTACCTTCTACTAGGTGGAAGTGTGATGTTGCATAATTTGTTTAGCTTCTCCAAGGGACTAATAAAATAGATTTTCTTCTTTTGTTTTATGGGCAAATACTAATTTATGTTTTTAACAGAATTTAAGTGATGTGTTGTCAATGATGTATGATCTCCATCTAGTGCAGAAAGACCCATAAACAGCACTCGAAAACTAGCATCCCATTCTCATTTGCAAGATTATATGCCTGCTGCAGTACAAACAACATTCAGTTGATTTGTAGCAAGGTTTGCACCTCAGAACGTTCCTGAGGTGGGAAGCGTGTGAGCCCCGCTGTGAGCAGCAAGCAGTGATGTCTTTAGTTCACCTGCAGCAGCTGTCCTGGAGATGCTAACTACTTAATACAGCATCTTAATACTCTGTTGAACTACCTCAGCCACTTTGTGAGCTCTATCCATTATGGAGACATGCACAGCTAGCTGCTCATTTAGGTCTGAACCAGTCACAAGCCTTAAATAGTTTAATTCAACACAGCTTGTTAAAGCAACTTGGCTCCTGAGTTTTAAAAACCTTTGTGAAAAAGTCATTTTAGCACACTCAAGAGTACTTGTCTTCTCTGGAAATTTGGAGTTTTCAGATAATTGGTAGCACGACTTACCAGAAATAGTTACATCAAATTGGTACTGAACACTGTATGCATATATGTACTGAAAAAGCTTTGAGAGGCCTTCAGTAGATTTATGTGAGGAAGTGCACAGTGATAAGAAAAGGAGAGGTATACATTAAACTTCCACCAGCTTCACAGATAGTGATCACCTATCTTAAAAGGAAACTAGATTCAGCCATATTTTGATCATCAAGTTGCTCTTCCAGTCTGCTGACCACAGTCAAGAATATTCTTGTCTTTGTTCCTGCTCTGGCTTTATCAGAAGTACATTTATACTTTTATACTTTTTATCTCATTTATACATAACTTTTCCAGCTGCATGGATGAGGTTGACCTACAGCTAAAGACCTTGTCCACAGTTTGGTGCAGAAGTCTCTACTTCTGAAAACCTCATATACACTGTACAGTCTATGCAGTTCAGTACCCAAACCATCAGGCTTCTGCAGGGGAAAGAAAAGGATTTTTTTGCCTTAGTTCAGAAGTGAGTAAACTCACGAATTCAGAAAATAAGTAAACTTAGTTTTCAAAGCCTTCGTAGGTTGAGCCAAAATCAAGCAGTTCAATAGGACAGAAAACTACATCTGTAAGACAGTTTTCAATTAACATTTGAGTTTAAATTTGCCAAGTGGAAACTATTTCAAGGAACCCAGTCTCCATGAATCTCTGGATTTTAGAGGAACTGCTTGGAGTTTTATTTGTGAAAAACAATCCAAAAAGCATGTTAAAAATAAAGGGCAAAAAATAAATTCAGTTAAGTGTCTCCTATTTTGCCTTTCTCTCAGAAATGTGCAGGTGTCTTTAAGTATGAAGTTCTCTGATCCTTTTTTTAAATATTAAAAAATATATTCTAATTCATTATCCTTAGTTATGTGGACATTTTTTCTGTACTCTGTGGGACGTACTCTATTTTGCACTTGAAAGACCAAACTTGGGCTGCTTTGACATTACTCTTAAGTAGAACACAACTGCTTGCTATTTAGAAGAGGAGAAAAAATGAGATTACAACATTTTTGAGTAATTTTACAAACACCTTGAAGGAAGAACATAAACTTCCAACAATCCTTTATGATGCTGAACACCAGTTTCCTTAGTTATGAGTGCGCTGTGTCTTTCCTGGTTCTAACCAGACTTGCACACATTTCACTTGCTGCTAATGCTTTTAAAATTGAAGTTGCTCAGAGGGCTGTAACTCAGAGCAGCCCAGAACAAACATTCTGTGAGTCAGTCACACACATCATTTACCTTACCTAACCTTTTCTTTACAAAAGGTAAAAGAATTATCTTCAGTGCCTGTAAGATAGTGCTCCACTGCCAGATTAATGGAGGAAAGATGAATTTGCTTTTTAAAAGTATGTACTAAGAGAATAGATTTGTGGAAAAGAGTTGCTCTTGTATGTAGATGTCAGGGTTTTATGATTTTTATTAGTGGTATTCAACGTCATAAGGTCATGCAGTGCACTGTAAGTTAAAGAGTTAATGCTCCAGCTCTGTGGATCATTGATAGTTACGGGTATGCCTGTGTCAGAAAAGAAGAATTACATACCCCAGAGGACTTTGAGTTGCTTTGCATTTTTCCATTTTCTGCTCAGAGGGAATGATAGAAACTGTTTGTGTGACACAAGATACAGTCTGTTTCCTTTGGAGAACGACCCAGCTGCAGGTGCTCGCTGCTGTCTCACCTTCAGCATTTAGTGTAAGGCCTTTGGTCTTCAGACACTCTCTTGCTCAGTTTATTTGATTTATTAGCTTCAGTTCCAATTATATTGTGTTATATTGTGTTATATTGTGTTATTTTGCTTTCCAGTATCTTATTTAGTAAAGTAGCTTTACTCCTCAGATCATTGCCACTCTTTTGTTCCTAGGTCCATCTCCCTTTTCTCTTTTTCTCTTTCCCCCTTTCCCTTTGAAAGGGAGTGGGTCCTTGGGTTTCCCACCCCAATTGTCAAGGAACCGGGCTGAAGCAGCCCGTAAACCATTGACAGTAAAGTAATGATTTGCTGATTCCTGAAGAAGTATACTATCTATAAGCAGAAATGCCTATATAGAACTGTGTGTTACATTTTGAGTAACTAGAAGAAGGAAATTAAGAGTTTGGAGATGTTGCTTGTGCAAACCATTCTAACATTGGGTTCCATATCAGCAGTACTGAAGACCCATTTTCTTTTTGAGCTGTAAGGATTTTACTGTATTTAATACAAAAAATCAAAAATATTCTATTTGTTTATATTCACTTCTATCTTCTGGATACAAAATCTATTGTTCTTATATTTTGTCAACTGCTGTTTCTATCAGAAAACATTACTAAGCTGAAGAAACATTCCGTGAACTTACAAGGTTAAATGCTAACCCAGAATGGAAAAAGACTTTCAGGGGAATAAAGGAAATGATATTCTCTGAATCCAAAATAGTATGTAGCTAGTCCTTGCCACATTGCTTAACATATCCATAAAAAAAACTCATTAATAGAAGCAGGATTTTGTATACCCTGTTAGAATGTTGAAGTTACTGTGCAGCATAGAAGATCGCTGGCTTTCTTTGGAAGAAAATCTGATGAAGAAAATGTGCTTGCAGTATATGGGCATGAATTTGATACAGACTATACTTGTAATCTTTTTAGCAGTTCTGAATGGAGAGTTCTGTGTTTTTGTTGTTGATTTCAGGAATTTTAACTTGTTTTGATGTCAGTCTAAGTTCATTACTGGTGTTGTAAGCAGGATGATTCTTGGGATTAAAGCACAAACGTGTGCTTATAAATTTAGAATAAAAACTAAAACTACTGTTGTTTTAGAAACAGTAAAAGACCTTTTCTGAGGCTCTGGGAAACTGATTGAATGCTTTCTTGTTATAGGAGCTATTCTTGGATGCTTTCATCATGCACTGGCTTCAAAGATTATCTAATTTAAGGAGAGTATATAAATAAATCTTACCTTATTAAACCCTGTGTCTTGAAACAAATGTTAGAACAGATCATTTATGTTCTTTTTGTCTAACTTCTTGAAACTGTAAATGCTGCATTGCACAAGTAGAAAAGAATTAGCTGTGAAGCATTAAACACAGAAGTTAAAAAAGCTTTGGCAGAAACGTGATGGAAGGTCTCCCTGTGCCTGAGTGATTCAGTCATTGCTTTTGTAGTGTTTGGGTAGGGTTTTTAACCTTCTCTAATGGAAGCAATCTTTTATATGTCTTTTCCTTTATATGTCTGTTTGGGTTTTGTACATGCATTGCAGATGGGAAGGTCTGTAGGTAAGAAATAACAATTTATCTCCATGTATATGGATTGTCTAAAAAGGGAAATGCTTGGACTTAATTCAAAGAGATTGAACATCAACAGTTACTTTTTATTTTGTAAGCTTGGATATCTCACATCTGCACACACAGGTTTGCAATCATAGCAGAAACCCTCTATCTCCAGTATTGTATTAATCCAATATTATGTTAATCCCTTACTACAGATTTATCATAGAATCATAGGGGTTGGAAGGGACCTCAAGAGGTCATCGAGTCCAACCTCCTTGCCAAAGCAGGTTCCCTACACCAGGTAGCAGGTAAGGGATTTTTACATGCTTTTCACAAACTCAAAGCAGTTCTCAGGTTGTTAGAATGTGTTTTCAGATAAAAATAAAAAGTGAAATACATGGAACTTTTAGAAAGGACGTGCAGCTGCAGCTTCTGTCGGTCAAATTGCTGATGATAAATGAGAAAAATGTGAATGGCTGATTTACTTTGCAAGAGGGACTGTTGCCAGTAGGGTTCCTTGCAGAATCATAGACACTGCATTTGGAATAGATCAGAGGTAGGTTGCTGAGGAGATGAGCTGTGGAATCAGTGATCTCAAATGTAAAGTGCTTAGGTAACAGTGAAGCAGAGACCACAATTTACTCTTGAGCCGCAGGGGAAAATCTATGTCTGTCTGTATGTCTATCTATCTATTATATATGTCTATATTATAGAATCATAGAATGGTTTGAGTTGGAAGTTGAGCCGTAAAAGCCATCTTGTTGAACTCCCCCACAATGAACAGGGACAACTGTTCATTTTTGTGGCTTTCCTCTGAATGACCTCCAACAGGTCCTCACCTCTCCTGTGCATGCAGTATTGCAGGTGAGGGCTCACCAGAGGACTATACTTTGATATATTAAATATATATTATTTATGCATTAAAAAGTTACAAAGCACATAACCTTTTGAACTTTAAAAAATTCATAAATGTATATGATATCAGGATAAGATGGAAGTATGTATTGAAACTGAACTCAACATAGTGCTTTGAATTTAAACAACTGGAAGCAATGTGTGGCATTCAGGATTTCCCTTGTGTTGTCCAAGAATAAGCGTTAAAAGGAATTCACAAGACTTAGGCAAGTGAATATATCATGTTCTCTGATATTTGCTTTTCATACTAGATCTTTTTTTTCAACAGTGACCCAGACAGTGTTTTGCACCAAATGCATTTACAGCCTCCTGCTCTTTGAACTTTGATAGTTCAGACCTTTTATTGAAAAATGAAGGAAGACCAATATTTTCTATAAAAGCAAAAAAGAAAATGCATCTTCACAACTCTTATCTAGTCGTAGGGTGGTGAGATCAACACCATCAATAAAGCGGGCAAACAAAGAGGCTGGAAAGGAAAGAGCAGGCTTTAGGAAAGCCCTGGTGAAATGAGTCAGACAATTTAACATTAAATAGTTTAACATTCAGTTGTTAAATATCCTCTCGCTGATTTTGACTTTCTCTATATCATATGTTTTTCAAAGTTACAGACAGAATATGGCTCTTGCTAACCAGGACAGAACAATGATAGATTGCTGTCAGTATGGAAACTTCTTGTTTTGTACATTAGAGTTAGATGAAGAACTTTTCTTTCATTAGAAAATGTTTTTATTGTTCTAGATTCACAGTTCCCTGATAATTAAATAATATGCAGAGAGAGGAAAGACCAAAGAAACATGTATGGAAGTGAAAGAAGGGGAAGCACTTTTCATGAGACAACATCTATTAGATGACGAGTAAAAAAAACAATATAAAAAGACTTGAAGTAAAAATCTATACATTGCTTCAATTATGTTCCCAATGGTATGATCAACATAAAGAGGAATTTTTTGCATGCTGATTCTCAGAACTAGAAGTTCTTGAGGAAATCAGGTGCCACCCACAGGAAAGCACAGGACTACAAGAAAAATAAACTTAAATTCGGGTGGAGTTCAAAGCATGTTTTTTTTTTGGCAGTGTAAAAGCATAATTGGAGTCTGCCTTTTAGCTCAAAAAAGAAAAACCTCCAAGGAAGATTATTATTCAAATGCAACTCAAAGTACATTTATCTTTTAGCCACATACAAACTGCTCAATCCAGCTTTTTGCACTTAGTGACCTTCCTCAGTAAATTAGGAACACTGAAGAGCAGAAGCAGCATTTAATATGACTCTAGTTGCAAAATGGAAGTTTGTCTCTGGGTCAAAAGCCAGTCCACTGTCAGCAAGATTCCCCAGAGCTGGGACAGAGGCAGTCTCATTTGGAAGGATACATCATTCTGTACTATAAAAATGTACATAATATTTATGTAGGGATCGATTGTGGGTTTTTTTTTTTGGTTTTTTTTTTTGGTTTGGTTTTGTTTTAGTTTTTAATAACAGTTCTTACAGTGGCACAAGTATGCAGAACAACAGCGTTTTTTTTCTGAGTTGTCTGGATCATGTGACAAAGTGATGACCCTTTCCCTGAAATCTTCTAGTGGGAGACAAGAGATGGCTATACATAGTGGGGAGTTACACAAAGTAATAAGAACAAAATGATAGATGTTAGAAAATAAATGTATTTATTTATTGCTTAAAGGACTGTTTTCTCAGTATCAAATTCCAGACAATGACAAAGACTAAGCTGCTGTCAGCTTTTCAGGGCAGTCAAACAGCTTGTCAAAATCCATGCTGTGATCGTTTGCCTTTTTGTTCAAATGAATGAAACAACTGCTGATAGTGGTACAGTACTTGCATATGAAGATGTACATGCTGGTGTACTTTGTGCAGTACAATATACCCAAGGCTAGTCTTCTAGGTCTGAACAAGAAAGCCAGAAAGACGGTATGAACCTTTCTTTCCCTCTTTCTTTCATCTACAATAGCAAAACTGAACACCTTGATGGGCTAGGTTTCTAAGGTGCAGAGAGTGATCATTAAGAGTGTCATCTATACTGCAAAGATATTTAGCCACCAGTGGATTCTTTGCAACTGTTTTAATAAAACAGCAAACTCTACAAAAATTGCTCATATGATTTACAGAAAAAAAAATCTGAATTAATTCCATCTTAAAGTAGTTTTTATTTGCGGGTTTCTACTCTGACTCTTTTGATCATCAAAACAAAATGAATTTACCAAGTCTTGTGCTTGTATTCACCAGAACTGTGAAGGCTAGTGCAGTAAAACGGTTAAGAGTAGCCTTACATACCTTTAGTGGTGGAATAGTTGCAGCTGTTAATTTGCTCCTTCAGGATCATTGTTCATCTAGTATAAAGTAATTATTTGTTTTAAAGGTTAAACATAGCTTTCGGCAGGAACCATAATGTGCATCTTCTGCTTAGGACAGAGTTACCTTTAAGGCTGAAATTACATTCATTTCTCTGTCTTATCCCTAGTCTGATAGACCTTCATTCTTATCTGCTGAAGTAGGGATGCTTTTGATTCAGCTGGAGGAAATGTGGAATATGTCTCATTAACTCCAGTTTCTAGAGATGAATCTGATTATTGTTAGAACCCAAGCATAGAAGACAGTGTACAGAGATGAGTAAAAATGTCCATACTTTAGTACCCTGTGCATCTTGGAATGACAATGTACTGACTTCTTTTTAATTTTTTTTTTTTTTTTTGCTTTACAACTCCTGTTTCTTTCCTTCTGCTTATTGAAATGATGTCTTACGCAAAACATCTTTCTACACTCCATTTATTCTTCTGCTCTGCTGCAGAACAATTCTCAAGTATAATTTCGGTTTCTGGTTGAAACTGCTTTCATGCACATCTCATTGATACTGTTTCCATTTACCCACATCTAGATTTGTCACATCATCTTACTTCAGTCACGTTTAATGAGTAAGCCCCTTGGAATCCTCTTTTATCCTTTCCATCTGGTGTAGCTTCTTTCTCTGGGCCTTAACTATTTCCAACTCATTCATGATCTTTAAGTGGAGTAACTGCTACCTCATTTTATTTTATTTAGGTTTTGACATACTGATAAAGAATCTTTTTTGTTCTTGCCCAGTAGGCGACTGACTGACATTGTGTTCAACAAGCAAAAGGGGAAGGGAGGCATATTTTTGTTATTATTTTCATCTTTTCAACTGAGGTCGTATTTCTGTATTTTTTTTCCTGTCTTTTCTTCCCTCTCTCCTCTTCTCTCTTTCTCTATCTCTCTCTTTATTTTTATTTTTCTTTATTTTCATTTTTTTCTTTTTTTTATTTTTTATTTCTTTTAAACAGTAGATTTCAAATGCAGACGTGGCGGTGTGCTGAACCACTGTTCTCTCTTTCTTCTTGGTAGTTTTGTTTACTGTCTCAGCTGGATGATATGTAGGAGATGGGGCTAGGTCTAATATATATACAGATTATTCACATGTAGTGTACTGATGAAGAATCTGTTATTTGTCTTCCCTCTCCAAGTCATATATGAGTTATCATCAATCCTCTTTACTTTACGAGGTTTTTACTTTTCTTTCTAGAGCTGACTCCTTATTACACTGCTCCCTATTTACTGCCATCTGTACTTCACTACTGTTGCTTCTATTATTTAGAATTATTGTGTCAAATCACAGTTTTAAGGCAAAAGTTGAAGAAAACCATGTTTCTGAAAATATAGCCTCTGTGTTTCCTGGTATGCAGCTGTAAATCTGATATTGTAACATTTCCATCTTCAATAACATCTATAATTCTTTCTCTGCTTGTATGACAAAATAGCAGCTACCAGTATTATTAATTTAACTTGTTGACTGTAGTGTTAGCCAGACTCTACAAAAGCACCATGACACTTCTGAAGTTGTATGTTGTGTAAGCTGAAGATTAAAGGTTGCTCTACTGCCTCAAGCATTCAACAGTAACAAACTTGCCACAAGTTTTGCGATGTCAGCTTAGGAGATGATTCATGAGCTACTGTTGTATAGTCCCCAGGTTTGTAGTAATAGTGAGGGAAGATTTTAAAGTATGAACTGAATTGAAAGTAGACCTCTCATAGGTGTGGAGTTTCTTAGAATTTTTATTTCCATCTGGAGAAGGAAGGAAACCAATTACTAACTCTCTGAGTCTCACACGATAATGTATAAATTAGTACTAAAATACAAATATTTCAATATACTAACTCTCATAATATTTACCAATGGTTTGGTTGGTTCTTCTCTTTCTTGTTCCCTGGGGGAGATTTTCAGTAAAATAGTATGAACTAGGGCAATGTCCACCTTCTTCTATATCCCCTACTTCTGTAAATTGTTATGCCAGTGTAAAATACTGAGAGAGGTTGAGTGGCAGTATATCTGGTCGGCACAGACGGCCAAATCTGCTTGAGAGACTTGACAATTAGCAAGCATCGATTTATACTGATACAGTCACATAACTAGTGCTGTAGTTAGGTTTCAGGTTTACTTAAGCCAAAATTTTTGCATCTCCTTTTTGTCAAAGTAGAGCATTTTAAGATCCATTGACTGTGTAGAGCCTCCACTGATTACTGAAAGAGTAAGCATGAGACAATGGTGAGATTTTTGCAGCACAGACCTGCTCTGGGGATTGAATCACTTGAGCAGAACACATTACAGAAGAACCTTGGAGGAAGCAATGTGTACAGTAAGCAATGGCTTATTGAGAGTACTGTAGTGGTCTGATAAGGCCTTGTGCTGTGCAGTATCAAGGAGTCAGTGAAATAAGAACTGTTCTGCCTTGAATGTTCTGTATTCACTTGCAGTTAAGATCGATGTCTTCCCTACCACACCTGGAAAAAATAAATACTTCTTGATTTATCACTCTGAGAGGAAGTAAAACATTTCTATCTCTCTAGCACTTAATGTGTATTTTTCCTCAATACAATTAGCATAATTTTCTTATACTCAAATAAATGTGAGGGCTGAACTCTCAGCTGAGACCAAGTAAGGAATGTGAGGAAAAATTTTGCATGAGATTCACTGAGATCATCCTAACATTGGATGCAGCTATCTCCAAGCTAAGTGTTCATATGTGTGGTTTGCATATGACTCCTGAAACTAGTCAACCCAGCAGCAATTATTTTATGTATAACCATCGCACCACAGATCTCACATAGACTTGGTCTTACTGAGAAAGAAACATTCTAACATTTTCCTATTGTGTTATTACACTTTGTCAAAACATGGTGTCAAAGTCACTTGCTACTTAGCTGCAACAATAATTAATTCATAATCTATTTGCACAAGATGAGGGGAAAAAAAACCTGCACAATCTGATCTCCCTTCTTTCTTGGTTCTCTAAATATTTAGATGAGTCAAGATGGGCCAAAAGATAGAATTGGATACTGGAGGTTAAACATCAAGAAGGAAATGAACTGAGACTCCAAGGAGCTGTTTCAAAAAGGTTGATAAATCTAGTGGCATGTAGTACATGACATAAAATGGACATAGGCTTTTAATGTCCTACAGATTTCACTGTATATATTTAACCATTGCTTTGAGAATTTTTAAAATCTGACTTGCTATCAAAGTACTAGTTTTTGGCTTTTAATGAAGTTATACGGTAAGGAGAAATGTAAACATCCATTTTTTTTAAGTGACGTTTACATGCTAAGTGTTTTCTTTGCATTCATATTTTCCATATATATAAAACAGTGAGACTTGTTTGAGCTACTCTTTAAAACTATTTGAAACAAAATGTCATCCAAGTTTGTGTAATATCAGAGCAAAACATTTTATGCACTTGGTTTTTATATGCTTTAGTACTCCCTTAAAAACTTGACCATTCCTGAATGTGACTAATCTACATAAAGACAGTATAAAATAACATGCTTAAAAGATCTAAGACTAAGTTTCAAAGGAATCTTTCTGGAACTAGGCATGTGTGGTTCAATTACTTTCACAGGCATATTTGAAAACTCAGAAGATATGTTTTTTTTCTTTTAGATTATAGCAAAAAAAGACAGCCTTCTTTCATGATAAATAGCTTCTGTGTATAACAATATTTCTCAGATGCTCTCTTTCTGCTTAAGCCCATGAGACAGCATGACCTTAAGTTCCTAATCAATAAATCAAATCTGCTTTTAGTCATCACGTGCATTGCAATGTTTAGAAAAGGCAGTAAGAGGAATATTAGGAGTGATTTCTCAGTATTATTTTCCATACTTGCAAAAAATATCTTCCTCTAGCAAGAAAGATAGATTACCCTTATTTTTGTTTCAGACTTTAGTTGTCTACTCATCCTTATTTCCTTCATAGGGAGGGCAAAAATTATGATGCCTGTCTTGAAGTCCCAATTGCCCTCATTTGCGTCAGTGGAAAGTTTTACTTCATGGAGGCTTCCTGTTGTTTGAACCCGCTGAAACATAATCCAAACATTTAAATTTGCTGAAGTAAAGGCCGTGTGCCGTTGAGGTTGATGACATTCTGTGCCTTGTTCTGAATGCAGCCCAAAGGCTTGACCTTTCTTAACAAGGTACTATGTTGTACAGACTTGTCTGTGTCTTTCCCACTGGGAGATTTAAATAGGAGCCAACTAATTTTCATTTTCTCTTTTTAATTATTCCACTGCAAGTTGGGTTTGTGTGACATAACGTCAATTAGTTGGAAACAAGTGAACTGCAAACTTTTGACACTGCAAGAATTTTTTGTTGGTCCTCTGAGAGCTGGTAAGCATTGTAAAAGAAAAAGGAGTCCTCCCTTTAGCTTAAGCTGCACTATTTTTACCTTGCACAATCTTAAGCCAGGAAAAATCTGTGGTTATATTTTAATGGAGTGGGAATACAGTGGGATATGGAATGTTTAATTGCTGTGAATTTTATTTTTTCCTAAAAATGTCCCTCAGGGCACACAGCTTGTTATGACAGAGCTTAGTAAACTAAATGATACATTCTGCACATAGTGCAGAATCCTGCCACGCTTTTCACAGAAAAGCAGAATAGCTGAGGTTGTAAAGGACCTTCTAAGAAGTTGTGGTCTCACTCCACTGCTCAGGCAGTGTCTGCCTAGACCAGGTTGTCCATATTACATTCAAGCAGGATTTGAATATTCCTCTGTTTCTCAGTGAACCAATGTCTACAAATGCAATGAATTTATCAGTTGCAGAAGAAATAAGGAATGCTTCTTGGTGGTGTCAGTAAAGATCTTGATTGAATTGCATTCTTTTATTTAAAGAAAAGCTGAGGAAGTTTCATATTATGTCATTGAAGGTGAGGATGTTCCAAATTAAGTGCAAAAAGTAATGAACATAACTTTTGGTAGGAAAGAAAAATTAATAGAGCTTCCCCCCATTTCATTTAAAAGACAAAGACCAGAATATTTGACTGCCTGGAACTGAGTGCATTTAATGGGATTTATAAGTCTCCTTTATTACAGCTTTTTATGTTGTCTAAAATGTCATCTTGATCATAAAATTTTTTCCTAGTTACTTTAGATAAAAATTCATATTTCTTTGGAAGTGATCTGCTTTCAACCAAGTCACGTTAGCTAACTGTGGAAAAATATATAATTTATATTTCTATATATCTCAGTTCAAATACTAATGTTTTCTTTGGCTTGTCAAAATTCTGTAAATGTTACTAAGAAGTAACTGATGTAAGTGACTGATGTAGTTTCTTAAATTGTTCTTGGTATGGAAAAACACAATCACGAGCAGTATGTGTTGCACAAAACTCTTATCATGTCAGTACTGTGTAGGACATTGCAGGAGTGTTTGTTTTGTCCCAGAAACAAGGAGAGGGGGAAATAGAAGCTATGTGCTGCCGTTTCTATTTTTTATGCCAGTTCCTCATTCCTTCAGGGAAAGTTTTGGAGGCACGAGGTTTATAAGCCATAGTAACACTGGCATTAATATAGCTTTTGAACAAGGTTTGGGGGCTTGAGAGGTTTTTGTCCTTGAGGTGGTACAACAGAGTAAATGAACTATTACGCATAATGAAGTAATATACACTTAAAGGATCATCTTATTTTGTGCTTTTCTGAGTAATCAGAAATTTGTGTATTTTAATGCACAGCTATGTCAGTAGTGTCAGGTATGGGAAACAGAAATTGTTAAATGACTCACTTCTTTACCTTACACCAACATAGAATTGAGCCTGTAGGCTGTGCTTCAGACTAAGCTGGATAATCATTGCTTCAGGCTCCTCAAAATAAGGGTAAATTGCTTATACTCACCAAAGTTTGAGTAAACGGTCATCTGTTGATGCTGCAATAAAAAACAAATGGAAATCTGAAGCAGCATTTGAAATCTTTAATTCCCATGGTATGTTCACTTTTATTCTAAACACTTTTCAACAAGGTAACATGGCTAAATAGACCCTTCTGTCCACTTCTAGAAAATCTTTTCCATCTTCACACTTACATGCCGCAGTTCACACGTGCGCAGCAGTGCCATATGATCACCATCTAGTGCATGAACGATAAACATACTTGATAATGACAGCTTGAACTAGTTCCTTTTTATTTATGTATGGAAAACTGTGGACATAAGGAAAAATGTACCAATAATACTAGCTTCACATTCTTGGAATGCATCTTGCAAAATACTTTGTATTTTTTGTGGGTATGATTGAAATCTGGTTTTTGTTTTATGATTAAAAAGTCTTAAATGGTCACATGAATTAAAATATCAGAAATCATAACCTTAATTTAAAGGTTAAAATCTGTTATTACTGCAAGGGATTGTTTGGCACTGGGCAGTATTAATGGGGTCAAAAATTATCTGCTTCTGTTTTAGGTAGTGAATAAAAAAGAGAAGCAAAAGGACTCCTTTTGATACAGATCATTATTATTTTCAACCTGACTGAATAGCATGATCATGTGGTATAGATGTTTGTTGAATTTTCTTTTGCATTTCCCCTCTATAAGTGGGTGTGGTTGTGGTTGAACATGCAGTGGATCAATTGTCCTGACAAAACTACCATAGTTTGCTGCTGAATTAAAACCAGAAAAAGAAGAATGCTCTCTATCTCTCAATACAGCACTGTTGAAAACATATTTCTTCTGGTAGCTAGAAATTCTAAGATCTTGAGGGAAAAAAAAAATAAAGATGCAAACCCCTCTCCCCCCCACCCCAACGCACGCACACACACAAAAAAGACAGATTTGCTAGAAATTCAAGGAGCAGCACAGTATTCTCTTCATTGCAGAGTTAATTAGGTCAATATCCTTGCCTAAGTCATAGATGTCAGTGCTTCTACTTTCTTAGGAATGTCACGGTAAGATAAGCACAGCAATTATTGTGTGCTGATATATTTGGTATTTCCAGGCAATAGTAATATAATGATGTGAATCAAAAATAACAGCATTAGCCAGTAATTGTTTTTACGTTTCAGAGGTTTCATTTGAAGGCATCATACGTAGTTATTTGACTTTCTATTTCCATTGTATATCTGTAGGGCAAATAACCTCCAAAAACAGCACCCAAAAGAAATAGTGCCAAAGATCATATATTTTTGATGGGCTGAAGTAGATGATATACAGATGATTAATAAGGAAAGAGTGGCTCACCTTTGAAGATGATCGAGGCTCACCAATAACTCCACAAGGGAGGGATCTCCAACCAGAGATCCTTCCCTGGTGGTGGTCAGCCCTTAAATGGGGTCCTGGGAGAGGTGGAGTCAAACTCCACCCCTTTCAATCACACTCACTTGTGCCCCTGCGGCTGACCCAGTGCTCGCCTCAGGTGATCAATCAGTGGTTCAGGCCGTGATTCAACAGTTCCCATAAAATATCACTAGTGAATTAGGAAAGTAAAACATTCCTTTTGTATTTTAAATATATTTTATGACACATTTAATAGAAAATAGTAGTAAATCATAGTTAATAATATACAAAATGAATGAAAATACAAAAATTGAATATTGATTGTATGTCTGCAGGCACTAGCTGCTAAAAATTATTGTGGTATTTGCATTCATAATTTTATATAAATAACTGTGTTTTTAAAATCTTGCTTTAAATGTAGTGTAGTCTCTTATTATAAGGAGACATTGCTTTGATAACTCGGTGAAAGAATTCCATTAATTTTTGTGAAGCAATATGTTTTTTTTTCCTGCTTTTTTTTCTTTTTTTCTGTTTGGTTATTATGATTAGAAGAAAATATTAAGTTACTTAATCATATAACAAGATTTCTAAAGTCTGTATGGGAATAGTTGCATAGTTTTCATGATAAAAAGAAATAAGACTATGTATAAATCTTCTATACAGAAGTAGTTAGTTTTCTTCTTGCTTGTATGTTAAAGGTGTGTCTAATGCCTTAGACTGAATGCTAATCTAAAATAAGGTATACAGAAGAACTATTTCAATTTAAGAATTACTAATTCTCACAGTGATGAATGAATCCTGATGTTATGGCACATAACGTATATGCATTATATATTTAGTTGACTCTAATATAAGAATTTTGATCTTCTCTCTATATATATTTCTAGGTAATCTATGAAATGTGTAGCGTAGAAAAAAAATGATTTTCTTTTTTATATTGCACAGTAGTCTGAAAACCTGTATGAGTTCTGTAGGGATTGCTAGGACACAAAGATACATTGTTTAAATAGCATCAATAATTCCAGTGTTCTCTGAAGAAAAATAAGTTCATCAAACCAGAAGAAGACAGAAAAGTGTAGCTAGAGGACTGAATTATTTTATTCTTGAAGTTGGACGAAAGGCTGTCTGACAAAGCTTGTAGTAAGGTACAAAATCAAGTGAGACAGAGCACATGTTTAATGTTATCAAATAAAACATGTTTTAAGACTGTTAGTATTAGAGATGTTTGTAAGAAAAATAAATTAATAAACCCAAATCGTATCTTACTTATGCGATGTGTATTGAGGTAGAGTGCAGTAGATCTTGTCTTACTCTAAATTTGTTCAGATCAGATAAAGAAATAAATCTATTTTTTTTTGTAGTGACGTTTTTTTTTGTTGTTCAAGGTGACACTTAAGTGAGTTGTATCCAGATTGCTTATTGAATGAAAATTGAGTTATTGTCAGTCCATCTGCTTTCCTTCCATTTTCCTAACTGGATTAAGACCTAGGGTGACAAAATGAAATGACACGCATAAATTGTGTGAGTTCCTGAGGAGTTTTCAGCCTGCGTGTGCTTCAAACCAAAAGGTCGGTGTAGAGCCACTCACAGGACAAGCGTGTAGCCAGTCTCATAAGACTGGAAACCTAAAATAATCTACTTTGAGAAGCAATCCATGCAGATTCAGATCTGAGGAAATCTAAAACTGAATTTGCTAGTGAAGGTTTTCTACAAAATAACAATTCTTTCACTACTCTGTAGTCAGGACTGTAAAAAGGAAATTCAGCTTCTCATTTGTATACCTTTACACCCTTATAACTGAGAAAAAAATCTGGCTGCAATTTCAGTTCAGATATCCCCTGGATCAGAAAATTACCCAAATCCTCAAAGCTCATGCACACTCTGGTTTCCTCTGCATAGCAGCACTTACGGCCATCTGTTAGGCTGGCATTATTCCTAGGCAGAAATTGTAATGCCAGTTCCAAAATGCCATGGAGTACCAATTGGTAGAAAGAAGCAATTTCTCTCTCTTCTCACTGATATGGTAGCCATCATCAGATGATTTTTTGAATTTACCTTTTTCGAAAATTTGTCTAGTTAACAACTAAGTTAATCACAGGGAATTAATTGCCCATGTAGCTCTTTAACCATTGTTAATTCAGACTTCTGCTCATTCAATTTTTTGTGAGATAATGTGTGAGATTTCTAAAAGTCAGATTCCAAAAAGGGGATGAAATTATGAAGCTTGATAAAAAAGAAAAATAATATTAATAAGCTGAACACTAAAGGAAGCACCAAGCACATCAAATGCTTTTGAATGGCTCAAAACTGAGGGAAAAAAACATCACTGTTCTTAATAAATGAATAATTCTTTTTATTCTGAGCTATTTTGAAGGAATAATGGACTTCATTTTTAGTGTTAAGTCATTAGTTTCTTACAGTTTGACCTGGAACACCAAGCACAATACGTATTCTAAGAGAAAATGTGCAATGAGTATTGAATCTTCTAGAAAAGCCTCCTTATTTGTTGTTACTTGCAAAAAGTTATACAAACAAATTTTCTCCAAAGGTGGCCTTGAAAGTTTTATTCTTTACCTGCTGCCTATTCAGCATTTTAGCAATAAAGCTTTCATACATTTTAAACACTCCCAGAATTTGTAGCTGTTATTCCTTCAAGCAGGAATCCTTCAAATGGTCATGTGTAACACACAGTGCTAAAAATATCAGCCAGGCATCCACTGCCTGCCATCTGGCTTAATACTTGGGAGTACTACTGTCGTAATATGGCCTCAGACCATGGACAGAATGACAGTCTCATTTAATTCTTCTGTGGCTAGACATCAAAAAAACTTTCAGTCTGATATTGAACATAGTGTTGGGAACACAAACAACAGAATCGAGGTAGCATTTTTTTGCTGAAGCAGTCATTCATTTTACAAAAATGCTTCTACTATGAGAAGCTCCAGAAAAAATGCTGCATGACTCTTACGTTCAGCTAAATTAGTTCATATTCCTTAGAATTTAATAGTACTAAATGTTTATTTTGTGACTAATTCATGGCTTTGTCTTTGATTAACTATATGCTCTCATTAGTGTCTCATTAGTGTTACTTGTGCAGGATCCAGTTACGCTCCCAATTAACTACTCTAATTGAAGTATTTCCACTTTCAGTCCCTGCCTTTTGGGAAAACCTTTATTTTAAACTGTTCAGGCTTCCTAGCTTCACTTTTATGGAGATCTGTTCTGCATTCTTAAAAGTTTCATTTCCAGACCATTATGTTTATTCATTAATGTTTTTAATGTCTCTTGCTGAATTGCTATTACACTTTTACTGTCTAACGTGTGTCAAACTCACACCTTGAAATTTATTTCACTGTAACAAAAACCTGTGACTCTGACCGAAATTGTAATGATACAAAACATTCTGACACAATGTTCTGATACACATCAGAATTAATTGATCGATAGGCCTTGGTTGGCTGGAATTTCTCTAACTGCTTTAGTTATGTAATTATGATAGATCTTGTGAAATAGCAATGGGATAATCAGGCCTGTTACACAAATAATTTTTTTCTAAGTAAGATCAGGAAAAAAAACCCAACCACAGCATATTCTGTAGTGTTTCATTCCTAAAAGAAAGCAGAAACCTGCTCACTGTAACTAGCTGTGCATCTGATAAACTTGTAATTCTCCATTAACAGCTTTGAATATTTTTAATCAAGCAATTTGCTTTTTCATGCATGGAGTTCTTTATTGGTACAACAAATATTTATTTGAAACTTGCTTTCTCTGCTTCTCTTTACACATATTAACAATTCATTTTAAAACACAAGTGATAGAACAAATCTTCCAGCAGAAAGAAATAGTAATTTTCTGTCTGGCTTCAGACAAGAACAGGCGATGTTTTCCATGAGGTCCCATCTGAGGAAGGAGATTCAAATGTGAAAGATGAAGGATGGATGGGAAAATCACCATTGAGGATAAAGTGGAAGTTTTCATTGGAAGAAATGTGTGCAAAACTTGGGAAACAGAAGCAGAACTAGCTGGTGAGACAAGTACTGAAGGTAGACTCAAATATTATCTGTTATTCAGACAGAGAAATACAGATACATGTTGTAAGTTCTGTCTGTGATGAGAGAGCACACATTCGTATTCCAGGGAAAAAAAAATGGAGTGAGGATCAACTCAGTTTTAACAACAATGGGTTGTTAATTCTTGCAGACTGTGCTAATGCAACAGTGTAATTCAAGTTATTATTGGTTTATCATAGGAGGGTATTTTTTTCTTTTTTATCACAGTAAGCAAGAATTCCAGGATGCTTAGTTTCTTATACCAAAATATCTGCATAGATACTGACTTCAGCACAAAGATATGCGCTTTCCAACAGCAATATAGCCATTTTGTCAACACATACACTTATCAAACCCAATATTGTCAGAAAAATACGTAGAAGTAAGTATCTTCTGAAGTGAGAAATTGTCAAAATTAGTTCTAGAGACTGTCTAAGAAGTGAACTCAATCTCAAGTAAACACAAGTAAACTTCAATTACTTTTCCAGTAATTGAAAAGTTTGTACAGATGGAAAGAGATAGCTGTACTGCATATGTAATGTATGTATACAGTGTCTGGCGCAAAGAAATTGTATTCCTCAACAGCAGCTTGAAGCTGACCATGCTGAACTGCTTGGTGGTCTAATGATGTTCCTAATGTAAACATTGGTAAGTGTAGGGCAAATAACCCCCAAAAATAGCACCCCAAAGAACTAGTGCCAAAGCTGGTTTATTTTTGATGGGCTTAAGTAGATGATGTACAGATGGTTAATAAGAAAAGAGTGGCTCACCTTTAAAGATGGTCAAGGCTCACTCCGCTAGGGAGGGATCTCCAACCAGAGATCCTTCCCTGGTGGTGGTCAGCCCTTAAATGGGGTCTTGGGAGAGGTGGAGTCAAACTCCACCCCTTCCAATCACACTCACTTGTACCCCTGCAGCTGACCCAGTGCTTGCCTCAGGTGATCAATCAGTGGTTCAGGCCGTGATTCAACAGTTCCCATACAGTAAATATGGGTGAAACTTTTCTTGCAGATAAGAAACTATTGCAACCAATGATCTAGAATCATTTTCCTCTCAGTTAGTGATCAAGGACTTTCCAACTGTTCTTTCCATTTACTGGAAGACAGGAAATTTTACAGTGAATCTCAGTTGTATTTTTTTTTTCTGAATTATGAAAGGCTGAAGGGATTTCATGTGCTGAGTGAATATTTTTATATGCACAGGAAGTAAGGGTACGGAAAAGGATTAATTGCTGCATCGAATGATTGCACCTTCTGCATCTATTAAAAAAAAAAAAACAACTAAGAAGAACGAACAATCAAGAAAACCCACCCATGCATACTCTAATATATTCTTAACAGGTCACTTTTTTCCTACTGTCTAAATATATGCTATGGTGAGAATATAAATGCATCTATACATAATAGAAGTGAAGTAAAGCACTTCAGTTTTTTATATGACCAAGTCTAGGAACAGATGATGCATAATTCTAGTCTTCATCTCTCTCAGAGGACAGACAAGAATGTAGTGAGTTGAGCTCATGTCTGTATCCTCAGATATCTTGTCATCTAGTGCATCAAAGGCTTCTGACAGATAAAATAAAAACAAAATGAGTCCTGCCTTCTTGAGAACTGCACAATTGCTAAAGCAAAAAAAAAAAAAAAAAACGTGTTTCTGACTTGCTAGACATACAGTGTCAAAAATAAAACAACTCAGTAACTATAGCCACTATACAATCCTTAATAATAAAATTTTCTATAATAGAAGATTGAACAGTAATTACTGGAACTATTCATATCAAGAGAATAAACATGGCAAAAGGATGTTAAAAATCACTCATTTGTAAATGAATGCTATTTTTCTTTAGTAGTCATTGTCAATATAACAAACCCAGAATATGCCCGCAAGATTCATAGAATTCTGTATATATAATTCTGTGTATACAATTCTGCTTCTAGGTAGCTGATTTCTAAATTAATCCCTTTTAAAATATTTTCCTTCCTTTCTGTTTGACTGGCAAGACTTTGCATGTGCTAGTATTCCTACCTCCACTTGTTATTTCTATGGATTTCTTTAGTATGTCAGAGAATAAACAAGCTCTAGTTTGTCAAAACACACAGCAAGAAAGGATCTCATTTACTCCTTTGTTCATCTATATATTCATGTACATCTGTTTTAACTCTAGAATAAAATATATTTAGACCAATTCCTCTTTCTTCAGCATGAAGAATAATACTTGTATGGGATAATATTGGAGAATACATAGCATCAAATCATATCAATATTTTCTCGTAGTTTAAGGGATGGTAAAAAATTTAGAAGTTTCTAGTATATTTTAAAAAACGAAATGTAATAGATAGCTGCCCAATACTTGTGTTGGACTTTGTCTGTAGTGTTTAAGCTGACATGATTTTTACCTTACATTTATGGTGGTTTATTTTGTCTTCCCCTTGGTTCAGGCTCCAGTGAATCAGTAAGACTGAGGATGCTTGTATTATGTTGAGTATGAAACATTTCCTCTAAGCATCTGTTTTCTACGAAGCAAGCTCATGATATTCCGGGTTAGTTCTCTGCCCAGATAGCAAAAAGGATGTTAGCTTTTCTTTTATGTTTGTCATGCAAATTTATAGAAATTAATGTCAAAGTTATAAATCTCAAATTAGCCATAGATTCTGTAGGTTTGTAATAGAAGTTTCCTGGGTTGCACCAGGTGGGAGGTGAGAAAAGCATTTGTAGTTTCCTGAAATCTGTTTTAGGTTTTGCAATTACTTCACACCTTCAAATTCAGCTTTCAAATGGGTGCCATATTTCTACGTGTCTACTTCATAACAGTACACTTTTACAACAAGGTAAGCAAGCTGAATTCAGCATTCACACAGCTTGTCTTCTTATCAGCAAAGCAGAATTCATTATGAGACATCCCTGTTTATCTAGCTTCTTTCTGTACATACTTTCTGAATGCAGTGTCAGCCTCCTCTGTGTTGTTATGATTACAATTGCCCATGGAGAAAACCTCTTTACAAGTAACATCTTTTTTACACACATGCACATGTTATGTGTATCATTATGGAATGTATTATATACTCTCTGTATTAAAATATTTCTGAACTTTTTCTATTAAAGTAATAAAATGTTAGGAAAAGAAATTACAGTGGCCTTGTACTGTAGAGAATTATATATTTTTTTTTTTTCTAAAATTTTATTACTCCCAATTAAGGAAAGGCAAGATTTTTCCCTCTGAGCCTTTTCCCTCTGCCACCCACTCTCTCCAGCCACATTGTGGCCATAGTTCTGTAGAAGATAGGTCCAGAAGAGCCAGGCCTGTCTCAGTGGTTTTATGTTTCAACTCAGCTTCATATCTGGGGTTCATAGACCATTTTGTGGTTCCATATATTTTATTTTGCCTTCTCAAAGTGACATTAGAAATACATACTTAGTATAACTCTATGTCATCTTGGCCTAAAAGAAGACTCTAAATATAGTTTATGTTGATTGTCTTGATTAGTATTACATGAGAATTTTAAACCAAATGTAGACATGAAAGCTATCTGTGGCAAATGCCTTAGTTTAAATGGAATTTGTATCTTGACAGCATTCAGTAATACGATATGGAACTTCTTCCATGCTGCTTACCCAAAACATTCTGAAAAGTATTTACAATGCAGCCATAGAGCAAAGCTGCTACTCCAAGCCAGGCTTGATGGAGCTGTATGGGGAAGGCTTTGACAGAGAGCCTCCTGTCTGTCCTAGTGCTTGTCTTGATTTCTTCCCTCACCTTCTCACCAACAAACTTCTATATATCCTGGGTTTTCCGCATGGTGTGGTTTGCTAGTGCATCAGAAAACCTGTTCCCATCCAGCTTGATTCCTTGTTCTTTCTCTTGTTCATAGCTATGCTGTTTCAGACTTGCAGAAGTTATGGAGGAATAAGAGAGGAGGGGGAGCAGAGGGATCATATATTTGACTTTCTGCATCATTGACCTTTGCTCTTCTCTGAGACTTGTGAGTCCTTCAGGATACTGGTGCATTGCTGCAGGTCTAAATCAGTTCTACTCCATGAGTAAACAGAAACACAATTTTTCTCCTTGTGCATGGTAACAGAAGACCTGTAATGAATTCACGCTTATAAGTAATACCGACAATGATATATTCTTAGGTAGATGCATACCCAGGGTTTTTGCAGTATAAACAGGCACTGTAAAAATGTAATATCTTTTGTAAAAATAGGAAAACATTGATTTTTTTTTTTTTTTGGTTAATGTTTGGTGTACCAGTGATGCAAAAAATAACCAAGCCTGCAGTAAGGTAAAAAAAAAAATAAAAATAAAATAAACTCCATGCAGGAAGACTGAGAAGGTGTTTGAGGGAGAAGAGCATTATTATTTTCATGGTTTCTGAGGATCACATGAACCACAATTTTTTCTAATGCTATAATCCTATTTTTGCTTTGAGAAGCTATATAAAAAGAAATGTAATGCTACACTTTTAAGCACTGAGCCATTATAAAAGGAGCAATGACAGCTCATGCAATTCCTATTTCTCCTCCTGTACAGGTGCTAAAAATGGCTCAAGGTACATTTCCCAGCATTCTCAATGAGGTTTTTGAACACTCACAAAGGTAAGCAAATGATGTTACAGTTACTTTAAAAAAAGAGTCTGATTTTTCTCCTTATGTAATGCAAGCTTTGGAAACGCATTCATATTTGGAACTATGTAAATTACATTCTCAGCAGTTTTGCTGTTTTAAGTAACAAGGACTGTAATTAGACACTTCAAATTTTCAAAGCCAATTCAAAAATCTTTCTAAAAGCTCTTATACCAAAGTGTAGGATTAACTATGGAATAAATATATCAGAGATTATGAAATGCTGTATATTTCAGCACGATGAGAGAAAAAAGTCTGCACTATTACTGTAGGCAAACTGCTAGGTCAGGGCTTGACTCAGTGATTGATCTCCTGATGAAGGGTTTGGTCTGGCCTAGGGAGGGCAGTTAAATTGTTTGAACCTGTGATCCCCATGTGACCAGAAGGGATGGACCAAGGGTGAAGCCACCCTGAGCCCATATAAGGGCCAGCCACTGAAGTGGGGATGTCTTGATCTGGACTGCTTCTTGCAGAGGAATGTTGTGTGGCCAGAGAGTTCCATCACTGGTTGGGTGAGTGCAGCTTTTCTTTTGTGTGTGACTATTGGCCTGCCCTTGAACAGTTGCCCTGGTATCTCCAAGAACCTGTCAGAAGCAACTTCATGTTTTTTTCTGAGCTGAACTATTATGTAACCAAATTCTGTTTTTGTTTCTGAAGAATGCTGAAAAATAGGCAAAAACTTTATTTTTTTTTTCAGTGATAGAAAACAAAAATGTATTTTGATGTTATTAATCAAATGAAGTTTAAAGACAAAGAGGAGCTAGGTGGATGCTTAGTCTTGTCAGTGTACTGAAGCTAAAGGATCCAGTTGAACTATTGTAAAAATATCTTGGAATATTGGAGTCATCATCATTGCTCTGGAGAAGGTGAAGAAGAATGGACCCATGAGGCTTGTAGATGATACTAATTAAAGAGAAATGTGATGTATATTACAGTAGAATAGCATAGTTCAATTGGAAAGCACCTTCAAAATTCACCAAGCCTAACTCCTGAGCACTTCAGGGCCTCTTAAACAGTGACAGGTATGAGGCATCAACTGCTGCTCTAGGAAGCCTCTTTAATTGTTTGACCCCCATCATGGTACAGAGATATTTTCTGATGTCCAGTCTAACCGCCCCCTGGTGCAGTTTTTTCTTGTCCTGCCATCAATTGCTGGAAGGGAGTTAACAAAGATAAATAATAACAGATATCTGAAAAGGAAAGAATGTAGTTTACTTGCTCTGAAACAGATACTGTTACGTATAAGGACGAGGGAAAATTGAAGAGAAAAAAACGTTTTTGACAATATTTTTAAATTGCTGACTGATTGAAATTTCCTTTGAAATGTTTTTCCTTATATTATGTGGTAGTGCAATGCCAAGGAGGTCTGACAAATACCAAATTTATGCACTCTTTAAAGATAATACGAGAGGTAGGTTGGATGTAGGTACTATTATGTTTAGATTTGTGTAGTACAACACAAACATCTGTGAATTATTCACTTGTGGATTATATTATTTGTGAATTATAATGCTAATAGGTACATTGGCATTTACACTTCATGTTGTCTCCTAAGTGTTTGTTATGCTGTCAGCAACTCCTTAAGACAGTTCTGAAAGATCTCACTGTCAAATAATTCTGAAACATCAACATTTACAGCGGGTTAAAAAAGTTCAAGCCTTTTAAGATATTGATTAATCTCAAAGTGCAAAAGGATTTACGATGCTGGGTTTTCATCTCATACTTGTGATAGGTACATGCTACAACCAAATATGTGACTAACTTAGACACAAGATTAGTGACTAAGTATCTTCATTACACAAAATTTCAAGGCTGGCTGTTTTCTGCTGCCCTCTTGCTGTCTATGTAAAGGCTGCTCCTGCTGTGCTCTTGTGGGTACTTGCGTGTGTTCTGAAATTACATTCTGCTTTCACTATAGATGAGCCTATTACCCATTCAAGGCTATGGCAAGCAAAGCTAAATGATATTAATGGCTTTTTTTAGAAAGCTGTTCAAATTTTTGTCATTGAATAACAGTCTTGAAATAGCTTCTTTCCCAGTCCTGGTAATCAGAGGATTGCAAGGTTGCAGTTTGGGTAATCAATTCAAATTCCATTTTTTATCCTAAGAGGTCCAGGAGAACTTTTATAGTCAAAACATTAAAGTCATGATGTCTGTGACTGAATGAAGTGGACAACAACAATAAACTGTGACTGTTTTTTTTTGTAGAACACCTTGAAGAACTTCTTTCTTTTTTAATAACAAAATAAATCTGACATAGCAGAATCTTAACACCAGGCCACATGTAGGAGAATGTGTTATCTCGTTATACTGCAATCTTGACCCCAAATTTTGTAGAATCACATTATGAAATCTAAAACACAAATTACAAATCCAAATTCAATTGTAAATATTTGATTGGGTCGTCTAGAGGTTGTGGCAGACATCTTGTCCAATGCCCTGCCCTCCCAAGGCCACCCAGAGCAGCTGCCCACATCAGGGAGGTTAATAGATATTTAAACAGTAACAAACAGGAAAAAAAAGAAAAACAATAACAAGAAGTCTTTGTTCTTTTCAAAGTTGGTAAGGTGAAATAAGTAGCTTGCCCAAATCAAAGCAGTTAAAAGACACTCATATGAATTGAGTTTGACTGGAAAAACATAATGTGTGTTTCAACACATCAGCCTTCACTAGCCTGTAATTTAGCTGTAGTTTGATGCTACTCTTCTTAAGCTGTTCTCTTGCTGCTTTCCTCCCTCATAATCCCAGCTGAAGTTTGTCCGAGTAGGCTTTTTGTTTGTCATTTTCTTAGTTGGGGACTTTCATTCTTGCAGCCTCATGTTTATGTGAAGGAGCTAAAAAAATTTTTAAATTAATATTACATGGAGAACAACAGTTAATCCCAATAGCTTGCAAGCTAATAAAACTGAGCTGTATAATATAAAGTTGCTAAATTGGAATCAGTGAGTGTATATGAATGTTAGTATACTAATAACTATGCTAATGTTATTCATAGTTAGGAATGTAGTAAGGTCTTACATAAAGTTAACCTGCAAGAGATACAAGAGAAAGTTTTAATGACTCCTGAGAAATCAAGTTTTCCAGGGAAAGCAATTTTAGTCAAAACAGAATTACTGAATTTCTTTTTGATTGAATTGTTTGTGTCTTGCCTTAAGCTGTTCAGTTCACACATTTGATGTAGAATGTCAAAGTTAGCCTCATATTTAATCAGGTCATCAAAGTATGTGTTTATTTACTGACATGCAGGATTTTTTTTTCCATTAAAGTACTTGATAAAAGAAATGTAATCGTGATGCTAATTTTGATACTTTGAAATTATCCAGATTTTTATTTAGACTAGTTTCTGAAGTGAATCACAGATATGCTGTGTGTGCTTAACTTTTCTCTTTAGGCTCAATTAAGAGCAGTAGCACTTGAAATCACATGTCAAGTATCAATTGCATATCAATCAATTGCATCAATACTCACTCATCTATCAAGTATCAATAAAGCACACAAAACATATAATTAGTTTTATATATAAAAATAATTTTATTTTGGTTGGTTTCTAAACAGTTGCTCAGAACTTCTTTTCCTTTCATTTTGTCTGAATTCTAGTTAGCAATATTTTTTGTCTCTTTCGGCAGTTTCACCTTTCACAGAAGGGATACTGGGGAAAAGAGAAGAGGCATAGTTTTGTTTTACAGTAAGGATCTCATCAGGCTGAACTGACATGCATTCCAAATTTGAAAGTGCTCTATGTTATTAGAAATTATCAACCTAACAAAGAAGATATCTGAAACGAACAAAGGAAATTATTTGATTTTGGCCTGGTGGAACAAAAATGAAGTGATTTCTAAGAAGTAGCTTGATTTGATCAGTTGTGTAGCTACAGTTGTGCAGAAAATATTATGTAGCAAAATATATATCCACAGAAAAATTGCACTGGAATCTCTGAGCTGGCAAAGACAATTCTTTAGAAATAATGGACACTTTTCTCCACAACTTGAACACTCCTGATTAGTTTTGCTGCTTTCTATAGATTGCTACTGCTTCAAAAGTATGAATTACTGGGATAGCACAGCAGATAGAATTTAGATTTTTATAGCATCTAATCAAAATTTTCTGTCTTCTGCAGTCTGACTTGTCTGTGAATAATTACTGTGGTTTAACTCAGCAAGAAGCTTAGTGCCAAACAGCCTTTCACCAATTCCTCCCCTCAACCCCTGCTGAATGACAGGAAAGAGATTCGGGGGGGGGAAATAAAGAAAGCAGTAGAACTAAAACAGAAAAGGAAAATAATAATACTAATTGTAGTAAAGTGTATTTACAAAACAAGTAATGCACAATGCAATTACTCTTCAACTGCTGGCTGATATCGGACCCTGAGCAGCAGTAGTCCCTCTGGTAAATTCTCCACATTTCAAATTAAATAAATAAATTCATAATGTCAGACAGCATTGAATACTCCTTTGGACAGTGTTGGTCAGCTGTCCTGCTTCTGTCCTATCTCAGCTCCTTGAACTCCTCTCTCCCCCCCAGGGATGGGGCAGGATAGTTCAAGAAGCTGAGAGCTTCCTGACACTAGGAAAATTAAAATCAACTTTGTCCCAGTTGAAACATGGATGGTAGTAAACAGTGAATTCTCTAGGTAAAACTTCCAAATCATGTTCCCTTTCCTGTACTATTTATAACTTTTACAGACCCAAAATTAAGATTAGTGTGATTTTTTCTTTTATTATATTTTACCAATTGTTATGAGGATATTTCTAGAGGGGAAGTGAGAGATGACTTCATTTTCTCACCAAAATATTGGTGAACTTGGTAGTCATCTTTAATTGCTATGTTCTAGTGTATTCAGAGGCTGGAAAATTCAAAGACTTGAAAGACTCAGAGTTCAGCCCAAAATAAAATGGAGCTCATGTCTAGACAGACATAAAAATGAACAGATCCATTAAAGGATTAATGTGTTAATTAAAAGTACATTTTTTCTCTTTTAGTTTATTCCAAAGATTCCAAAATGTCTTATATCAAGAAAAACAAAGAATTGTATAGTCTATGTAACTGCATTGTTCTAAGTAAGGGAATTTATCAGCTTGTTAGAAAATCAATTATGAGAATAAAAAACAATTTGAAGTTAGAAAAAGAAGAGGTTAAGAATCTATTTGATACTCATTAAAGTAGTCTATTCCACAACTACAAGCATTTAATAAATATATGTGTATTGTCCCATTTTGTTTGGGTTTGGGGTTTGTTTTACCTGGAAAATTAAATGTTTATGCATATGTATATATATATGTTTTGCTACTGCTATTCTTATCTGTGCTGATTGCGAAAGAAGGTGAGCTGTTCAAGGAGAGCAAAGCTGTCTAATTTCAGGATCAACATTTTACTACACGCATTTTATGTTTGAGTTAAACTCCAGCAGAGGCATAATGAATTCAAATGTATATTGCAATGAAGGTTTTAGCTAATCAGACAGAATAAATTGACAAAATTTTCCTTTAATAGTCTGCTTCGTATCCTGTGTAATTTAATGTGTTGCATAAAAGAGGTTTGTGAAGGAAGGAAATCAGGACAAACAATTAATCAATAGCTAATGCTGATAAGGGTATGGTAGACAGCATTTGAGTCTGCTGGGACTGTTTTGCATTGCTTTCTTTGATTACTTCACTGTTGCTCCCTAATTTTTAATAAGGTTTACTCATCCACTAGAGAAACAAACTCGTTTTTCAGGTCACAATGACCTTTGAAGGTCATACATTCATAATATTTACTGTAGACCTTAAGTAAATGAATTTTTTGAGGGTGTTTGAGAGGAGGTTTGAGAGAACAACGTGTAGTGTAACATGTAATTCTGTATTGTAATTAATGTTCATTTCCTTTATAATGGCAAGTTCAAGGTACTGACAATCCTAAACTTAAATATTTATATCTTTAAGAAATTCATTTAGGTTTGAGTTCAAGAATAGTTTCCTAAATTAAATGGCATGGATATCCAGTGAGTCTAAAGTGTACTTACAAGAATAAAAAAGAAAGGACATCTGTAAATTATGGCAGCAAAATCTGTTTCTATCTCTGGTTGTCAGTTCTAGCCTGGATTCACAGTTGTTTTTGTTTTTTAAACATTCAGAGCAAGCTGAAAACCTGGATTTGTTATTCTAAAGCTATTGCATAGAACACTTATTGGATCAAATGTTACAGGTAAAAAAAATCTAAAAGTTCAGACGACTCAGTTATAAAACTCTTAATCTTGAATTTGCAATCTCTTTATATGGCTCAGAACTAAATAAAGAACAGTCTACGGCCAGAAACTTCTCCCTGTGCACCTATTTAATAGATAGCTATCAGGCCCCTTTCTGTTGATAAGATAAATAGAGGGAAGAATGGTCTGAATGCAAATCAATAACTGTGTGTGTGCCTCTGGCGTGAACTTTGAGAGTCACTTTCTGTTTACTAAAGGATCTTGCATTACCAAATACCTTCCTGACTGGCAGCACTGTTAAGTCTGTGCAGATCACTATAAGTTTGAGCAGCCGATGAGAAGTAAAGAAATACAGCTGGGAGTTTGTCATTTTTCATTGAAATGAACTAGTGATTTTGTAGAACATTGTGCTCAGTGTGTTCCTTTCAGAATATTTCAGACTTCTACAAGGGAGGAAAGTAAATAGAACTAAATCTAGAAAACTGAGGACAAGGAAAAAGCCTAAAACTGTTCCTTCAGTTTTTCCAGAGGACTGCTATAGCCAGCTGTGCTCGAGACAGTTAGTTCTTAGTAATGATAGAATAGGTATTTTGATTTCAGTGTATTTTGTCAAGTAAAAATAACTTGCTAGAATATGTCCACAGTCTGTTCAGGAGCTGGTGTGCATTAGAAAGGGGAGGGTGATCTTCATCACATGCTCTGTGCTGATGAGGCTACATCTGAAGTATTATGATGGGAGGCTTCTAGAGAGTCCAATGGTGGGCTGCAAAGGTGATTGTGGCCCCAAAGCATTTCCCTTATGAGGGAAGATTGAGGGATGTGAGACTTTTCATCCTGGAGAACAGAATGATAAGAGGGATGCATGTAAATATCTAAAGAATGGATTATTCAATTTCTAAGGATTTGTCTATATTTCTGGTAATTTTTTATATTAGACAGATTTTCCCATCCAATTCTATGAATGTTTCTCAGTTAAATGTTATCATGATTTTTTAAATAAACAATTTATACATCTGATGATAGATATCTATTTTTTAAAAAGAAGCCCTTTCCCATCTGAGTGTTTATTTTCTCCATGAAATGGAGTCTGTGAGAGCAAGCCTTCAAGTGACATTTCTGATTATGCATAACTGTAGAGAGTCTTTCCCACCTACAGCTCCTATTCCTTGTCAGAATGGTCACAGTAGACGCATGCATTTTCACTGATATCTGCCAGAGGTCATTTCTTCCCCCTCTTTTTTTTTTTTTTTCCTTCTCAATACAAAATAGTCAGTTTATTTCTTAATACAAAATGAATCAGTTTTCTGCTCTTAGTTAAGTGTAATTCTAAAAGTTGCTGGGAAGTTAATGAGGGTTCCTGACTGTCTTGTGTTATATCTACTCTAAACTGGTGCCAAATATTGAAATACATATGCTTGCAGTATCAGTGCAAAAGCACACTATATTCTAACGACTGTGAAAAGTAAGGGGTGTAGACATTCTCCTTGCTCTTCTGCAGAGTTTGACAAAGGTTTGTGTGCTGGTTGAGTTCTTAATGTGCTATTTATTTCTCCTGCAAATGCTTTTAGAGATAGAATTGGAAATACTTGGACCAAAATATTAATAAAACTGAAGTCGAGGCAATCCTATGTAGAGTAGTTGTCTCATGTCAGGCAAAGGGTGAAAAACCATCAGTGAAAAATAGAAACTGAAAGTCTAAACGGATCTATTTGATCCATTTTGTAGTATGGCAGAAAGTTGCTGTTGTTTTACTTCACACTGGGAAAAGGTATTGATATATAGAAACGTGTGTTTTAAATCACCTTCAACCTTGACTACAAGTGTATAATTATTCCTCTTTACAGTTCTCAACAACATATTCTTATTGCTAATGGAAATATTTTAGTTTCAAAGTGGGGATAACAGGAAAAACAAGTTCATTCTTCAGGGCATTTTTTTTTAGCAAGCAAGTATGTATGCAGGATGTCCTATTGTTACAGGGAAGAAAAATGTCAAATATTTAATATACAATATTTTGACCTAGAGCTAGCAAGTGCAGAGACTGAGACTGCTTCAAGAATTAAAAATCCTAAATTCCTTACTGTGCCTTGCAAGAAATGGGGAAAACATATTTGGAGATTTTCAGAAACGTTTGTGCTAAATTCCACTCTAATGAGAATTTGTTGTATAATAGACCATTTGAAATGATTGTCAACTCTGGATCATCAGCAATGCATTGAGTTAAAGCATAAAGCTATATAGAAGAATATACGGTAATCAAAATCAATGCATTTTACTCTGAAAATAAGAATTGGTGGCATTTACATCACCATTGTGTGTTTATTAAAGAAAAGTATGTAGATTTTGCACCTTTGAGAGCTATGGAGAAGAACAAAGCTCTAAAAATCCCTTGTTTTGATTTCTTGTGGGTTTTTGAAATATTTGTAGCCTATAATAGTACAGAAGTACAGGATGTTTTTTCTTGTGTATTATCGTCCTTTGTCTTTGACATGGGAAAGCTTCTCTAATGAGATTTCAATTTGGAGATGAACATTAAGAGCTAGAACTGATTACGTTCTTTCCCAGGCCTCTCTCTTCTATAAGTTCTTAGTTGCATGGGAGTCATGTCTTGCAGAATTAGCCCCACCATTTTAGCAGTGCTAATCTAGTAATTATATTTGTTTGTTTGCTTTATTATTATCATGAATTCTTAAGTTTTAATCCATCATAACACAAAAGAAATAACATTTCCTATGTATTTCTCAGACTACTGTCTTTAGGAACTCTAACAGATAATGTACATAAAATCATAGAATCATAGACTGTGTTGGAAGGTACTCTCAGGGATCCAGGATCCATTGAGTTCAATTCCTGGCTTCACAAAGGATGGAACACAAGGCATAGTTTCATAATAGCAACCTTTTGTTTACAAAAATTCTCACTTTTTTGTGACTTCAGAATTGATTCTATGGATAGTTTTATAAGTATGCCTGAATGCCATAGTGAATTACTTTCTCATATTCAATCCAATACCATCTGTTATTTTCTACTATTAATACATATTACATAGTGTAAAACATCTCAAAAACTGCTGAATATCAGTGTAGTTGCACCAGAGATATGCTAATTGAATGAATTATGCTGTCCTGTCACTTTGTAGGACTACTGAGTGATGTCCAGTAGAGAGAAATACGTGGCACTAAAAATTCTGCTACCATGAGTATGTTAGTCATTCACAATGCTTCTGAAGAGCAGTGACGAAATTACTTCCTGGATTTAATATAATTTATAACCTTACCTACATATCCACACTTCTATGCAGTATCCTCCATTGGTTTGCATTATCTTTCATCATCTTTCTCATTTTTGCTTCCAGGATTGAAAGGTAATAGAATGTATTCCATAAATATGTGTATGGGAGCTGTTGAATCATGGCCTGAACCAATGACCACCTGAGGTGAGCACTGAGTCAGCTGCAGGAGCACAGGTGAAGGCAATGCACCTGTGTGACCAGAAGGGGTGCAGTCTGGCTCCACCTCTCCCAGACCTCATTTAAGGGCTGACCACCACTGGGGAAGGACTTCTTGTTGGAGATCCCTCCCTTGTGCAGTTCTAGGTGAGCCTTGACCATCAGTGGCAGGTGAGCCTTTCCTGATTTACTGGTTGTCTTTATACCATCTGGATAAGCCATGTGAAAATATGCTGTTCACCTTCATTATTTTGTGTGGGTATTATTCTTTCAGGGTATTAACCCTACAGTATGACTTACATTTTTGCAGTTTAATGATTTATCAATGCAATGAACATTTATTCCATGAGACAGATTTACACATGCAAATATTTGTGTGCAGGACATCCATAGGTAGAGATTATCAATTAGTTTTTTTTCACATGCATTTATTATTTTGAATGGGTGTGTGTGTGTGTGACTGTATTCAGTTTTTCTAAGACAATGGTGCAGTTTACTTCTACATCTGGGGACTGTTTTATGTATTCTAGACTTGTTTTCCTGTTTCAACAGTGAAAATTCTCATGGAGGGGAGAATTTTCAGGCATAGCTTGAATGTGTTTCTTTCTGCTTGCTTCCAATTACTGAATATTGGCATTAGAATAGAAATTACATTTATACTTTTTGCATGGAACTGTTTATCTATGATAAACCAGGAAGGGAAGGTGTTCAGAGGAACTCGACGTTTTTTCCCCAGAGCTCTTAAAACGCTTATTCTGAGTTGGTGGTATTTTTCTTTGTGTTACCGTTTTTATTCCTTTGTTACTGTAGCAGCTGAAGGAAATCTGACTACATGGTATACCTTGAAAAATGCAAGAGTTCTCTTCCTAACAGGTGGAATCATTGAACAATGTTTCTAATGTGATTTTACACTGTATAATTTGAGTAACATTTAAGGTTATATTGGACGCAAGGTTTGAACAACACCCTCAAGCATAGGGTCTGCCTTTTTTTTTTTTTTCTGGTCTTGTGTGGAGGTAGAAGGTGAGCTTAATGATTCTTGTAGGTCCCTTCAGAATCAGAGTATTCTATGATTACGTCTTACATTAGATTTCCTGGGTAAACTGCATGCAAGTTCAGAACGGTTTTAGTTTTCCTGTTTAAGTGTTTTAACCATGAGGGGCAAATAACCAAACTGTAAGTTCACATGTGGCGCTTTAAAAACAAAACAAGAACACCAAGTCAAAGTGTTGGGAAGAAAAAAAATCTCTTCTGGAGAAGAAATCTAACTATAAATCTTAGTCTTGCTATAGTCACTAGAGGTTTTTGTGACTTGTATACATATATACTTTTATATATTATAATATATATTTCTTGCCACAAGTTGTCATGTGCAAACATGAGATTATGCACTATACACAAATATAAATACATGCTTTTAGTTTGGTGATATGTTTAATGTCCTAAAAAGCAACTATGTGTAAAGATCAGGAAAGAAGTTATGATTGAATTATATGTTATAAAGAGCACCTATTGGGCTTAATTGTCTGTTTCATCTGAATGATTACTATTATTAGTTTGTTTTATACTTAATGATATTAGTACAAGCAGATAAACAAAGCTGTCACTACTTTTTAATGGGTGCAGTCCACATCTTCAATAATCTGCTGAATTTGTTCTTTAAAATAAATTGTCAACTACTAATGGTTTTTATGAGTGAGAAGGAATGGAGTTGGGGAATAAACTCTCCCTCTCCATACTGTATTTTAAATATATTTAATTCTTGTCCAAACACCTTGAAGGAGCCTGGGATCAGAATTATGAATCCAAAGTCCCAGTTCAAAGTAGAGAAATGG
Organism: Oreortyx pictus; assembly: GCA_036925125.1. Classification (NCBI taxonomy): domain Eukaryota; kingdom Metazoa; phylum Chordata; class Aves; order Galliformes; family Odontophoridae; genus Oreortyx; species Oreortyx pictus. The sequence goes on along the minus strand of JAUPFR010000005.1, from coordinate 67,083,673 downwards.
GTCCGGTTTCCTGATGTATTCTAATTTTCCTACAGACTTTCCTTTATATTCTGCCATCAAGACCATATTCCTATCTGAAACTCAAGTAAGGTTCAGCCCACTCATCCCACTGTTGGTTTGTTTTTTATTATTTTGCTGTAAACTTTTCTTCATTACTGTCCTACTCTCTCTGTGTTTGCTATCTGAATTAGTTGTATTATCACTTCAGTCATGCATTACTCATGAATGCTTTCTGGAGTGCTGGATTTCTAAATTGTGTCTGAAGGCCTTCTACCAAGTAGTGGCCATTTTAAATTTTACAGTGCATGAAAATAATGTTTTTGTTTTGCTTGTGTTACTTTGAGAACAACTGAGACTGAATTTTGTATGATCCTTTCCTCTCAAACTTCTGTTGCACTGCAAATGTGTGTTCTTGCACAGATTCATGCTACTACAGAGTTTTTCTTTGAAATCATGTTAGTTTGAGGGGTAAAACTAAAGGGATTGTCTTGGAGTTGCAGCCTGTCAGTGCAGACGATAAAGCAGCAGTCTCATGGTAAAACAAAGGAGTCTAATTAGGAGGTAAATCATGAGGTGTGGCAAGCATCTTGTTTGCATAGTAACATCAAATTTTCTGATCTTCTCATGGTACAGTGATTATCAAACAAATGCATATGCAGGTTTTGAAATAGTTTCCAAACTGAATAAAATTCACTTGCTCATAGAGTGCGGTGACCTTTTAATTCCCAAGTGTGAATGTTAATAGGTTTCCTCATTAAAGGAGCTCATTAAAGTAAAAAACACGCTGAAAATTGTTAACTATGATATGATAACACTGAGGAGAAAAACTCATGGAGAAATTGTAAATATGTTTTGAATACTCTCTTAATCATCTGTGATTAGTATGTTTCTTCAGACTGCCAATGGCAGCAGTAATAGGTTCACTATAGTTCCATATTTATGTTTTACAAATAGAGCAGCATTACAAATAAGAAAAGAATCTACTATGCTTTCCTTCTGCAGTTGCCTTTTTGAGGAATTCTTTCGCTTCTAATGACCTGGAATTTTTTTTTTTTTTTACAAGATACTGCTTTTCGCCTACTGCATTCTACTTTGCATGAGCAGTTTTAGTAGTTTCATATATTACAACAGACCAGGTATAACAGTGTATTTCAGGATTCTGGAAGTATGTGACAATGAGTTCAGGGTATAACAAGAGGTAAAGAAAGTGACCAATATCTTGTTTTTATACAGGCTGGCAACAATTGATCCAATAAAATCACCTTATATTGGCTGTTCTTATTATTTTTTCCTCTTTAATTCCACCTTTGAATTGGTTTGCTGTAAAGTTTTGTTACTTTCATTAGTGTCCCCTTTCCCGGTTATTTGATTTTGTGAAAGGTAGGTCTCGAGTCCTACCACAGTATACAGATTTCCTTTGTGGCCCTGGCTTGGAAAGATCATTCATGATACTCAGTTCTGTGGGATGTGAGAAGCCTTTGGATCAGGTAAATCTCTTTCCTACAGTTTAGTGTGGACTTTGGTTGTCTCACATTTGCCTGATCATGGAGTAATCAAGCAACCTTCAGGAGTGTCTGTTGTGATAGAACAAGGGGAAAGGATTTCTAACAAGAAGGGGAGAGATTTAGATTGAACAGAACTAAGGGGTTTTTTTGTTTTGTTTTTTAAATGGAAAGGGTTCTGAGGTGCTGGAACAAGTTGTCTGGAGAGGTGGTGTATGCCCTGTCACTGAAGGCACCTGAGGTCAGAGTGAATGGGGCTCTGAGCTCTTGATGTAGCTGTAGGGGTCCTTGTCCATTGCAAGGGAGTTGGACTAGATGGCCTTTATGGGTCTTTCCTATCCCAAATATTCTATGATTTTTATGAGGCACTGTCTGGGTTGTATGGGCTCACGCAAAATGTTCATTTAGCGTATCTTTTCCTCCGCACTTGCAAATTCAGTCATATTGTGACCTATACCATGCACTGCAAAATCAGTGTTAATGGGCCAGTGCATACTTCTGTGATAGAAGATTAAAGTGGCCACAGGCACAACAGTCATATTTGTCGAGTCAGAATGCTGTCTGTAAGCCAGGATGGTGCTTGATTTACCTGTAACAGCAGACATACAATCAAACAGAGCAAAAATAAATAATCTTTGCAGTAAAGTTTCAGTACTTATAAATAAACATGGCATTTTTCCATCCCGTCCGGTGGGAAATTTTATTTAAGAGCTCTGGCAAAAATGTCTGCTAATCTGGGAACAGTTATAGGCTTTCTATCAGCACATCCTAATTGACAAATTGCTACTGTCTGGAAGAATGAAGGGCAAGAGCACTAGGCTCCTTTACTGCTGAAGACAGTGTGATTTGGTACCTGGACCTTACCATATCATTTTATATATTATTTATCCTTTACACTATGCAACGGATGAGAGGAAGTGTCTTAATTTCATGTTGGAAAAGTCTTTGCTTCCTTACACATCAACTCTTTTATAAGATTATCTGCAGGCTGACTTTTCAGTTCAATGAGATCATGTATATTTAGGGTTAGAGTCTTGATTAAAGACCTTGCAGGATTGAAATTTTGGAACTTACACTGAGAATAAGCAATGGTTTCTTGCTTGTTGCTTAAAAAAACTTTTTTTTTTCCTGCCACTAAAGTAATTATTAAAGAAAACTTGCTGTGACCACTGCTATATTTTCTAATCCTGGTGGATGCATTAGAAACTGACAGCAGTAATCCCCTATTAGAAATGATCCCCATACTGAGTTACCATGCTGCTCACTAAAATGGTTTAATCTTCTGCCACGGTGTTTTTTTGTTGTAACTCTTTTATTATGGCTTAGTTCATAAATTAGATGCGAAGTTCTCTTAGACTTTTGTGATTGATAATTTGCCCTTCTCTGGGATATAACTGACATTACTGCAGTTTCAAGCCAAGGAATGAAAGGCTTTCATTTGTTTCAAGTCGTTACTTCTTGAGCTTTTTTTTTTTTTCAGTCAATTCTTTAAAAAAAATATACAAATGATAAAGGAAACCAGGAAGCTTGAAACAACAAATTTAAGCCCTTATAGCACTCCTTTTTCTGAGATTATAGAGGTATGACAGAGATTAAAATGCTTGATTTTTTTTCCATTGAGGATTCTGGTTGTCTTCCAAGGCTTTTATCATTTAATGGCAATAGGAGCTGAAATAAATTCTGTTGTCATCATTTGCACTGCTGCAGTTGAAAGCAGTGCTTTCCTGTATAGCACTGTAGTCTATCTTGTGCTAAGTGATTGCAGTAGACTTTCAAATAGAGGCTTATGAACAATAGGTGCTCAGGTGTTTGGGAGTCAACTACCCAGAGACATTTACAGCTCCCCAAACAAGTTCCATCCCTTCCTGAAAGGGAATACACAGACAGTAGTCACTCAAAGTTCTTATGTTGATTTCAACATGCTGCACAAATAAATTTGGCCCATGGAGAGAGCTGTAGTATGGATGAACAAATGTAATACTTTTTTCAAAGGCTTATCCTCATGCAGTAGCTTGTCTTTATGAAATAATAACTCCTGAAATCTAAAGAGCAACTTATACAGAATGATTGAAGCTAGAGGGTGAAGACACCTACTGGATCATTGAGTTAATCTCCTGCTATTGCATGGGTGTTTTTTATTGTGTGTTTTGAAGTGTTTGTCCAGAACTTTCTTAAATCACAAGCAATAGTGCTTCCACTCCTTGGAGACGAACAAGGTTTTCTGGCTAATTGTCCACGGGACTTCTTTCAGATTTAGTGTCTTTTCATAATTTAACTTGCATATTTCTGATGTTTTTAGGAAATAGTAGGAAGCTGAATAAAGTAACAGTATTGCCTACTTTCTGTTGATAGTCTGTGGGGAAACGGCAGCATTTGGCGCAACGCAGCCAATGAGAAGTGGGTCTCTGAGGACCATACATGAATGTGAGTGACCAACCAAACCTCTGAAGATGTTTTAAACACTACCTTTGCCAGAAAAAAAATAACATTAAGTATAATGAAATATTACTTAAGTATTAGAAAAAGGCAGACTCTGCCTCAACACATCCAAAAGACACATCTGAGAATACTTTGGACCAGTGTAAGTGGATGACAGGTTGCATTCTGAGCTTTTAAATCTGTGTGTGTGTGTTTTTTTTTTTTTCATTACTCATTGCCAGTTTGAATTCTGCTTGAATCTAGCTAAACTTTCATTTTTGTGTCTTGGATCGTTTGCTGAGTAGGCTTAATGTGTTTGGTAATCTCAGAAGGACTTTACATGAAATGCATGGAAAAACAAAACTGCTATGGTCTTCTTGTTCTATAGGTGACTTGCTGATACACCAAAGGTTTGGGGAGGAAAAAAAAAAAGGAAAGGGAGAAAGCTTTTTCAAGGCAAGAATGTGTGCGTTTGAGTAAAAAAAAATTCCCATTTACATCCTATCAGTTCTTTTTTTTTGTTTTTCCTCTGAAATTTTGTTTACTCAATGAAATAAAATTGAGAGGAAAAATAGAATGCTATTATTTTGTAGTTTTCCACTCTTGTGTTTGTGTTAACTCAGAATATGAAAAGAGTGTCTTGCTCTGCTACATCTTATAATTTGGTGTAGTTCAGTATATCTTTAATTTCACCAGAGACATATAACAGCAGTTATCTGTGTAGGTGTCATTTGTAGGAAAGGTTGATAGGAGAAGTGATCTGAAGCATAAGTGCATAACTACGATCAGAGTAAATGAAATACAAGTAAAATTTAAGTCGTATAAACAGATTAATTAATCAGATGAATGGTGGAGTCAGTGTTCAGGAACTGTTTAGATGTGCATCAAGTGAGCAATATTTAGAAAATACTTCTGTATTATTTTATCAATTCAATTTTATTTTATTACCACTGAAGCTACATGACTTTCCATGTATGATGAATGGTTTGGGTTGGGAATGGTTAGGGTTAGGACCATCTTTGTGACCCTTCTCTGGACATGCCCCAACAGCTCCATATCCACATGTACAGTGCAATTTAGTGTTTTGTTTATCAGCTCTTAAGGAGGTGGTGCTCTTTCTTTGTGTTTTTTAGCTTTTTTTTTCATAGTTTAGACGGGTAGATATTAAAGGATAGGAAGTTGCTACAGACATTCCTAAAGTGACAGAAATGCGAGGGGAAACATAGGTTTAAGATATTGTTTGAGATGATTCAGAAGCTCTGATTGAAGCATTCATCTAAGAGCTTCTCTGGATGTGTGCCACCTCACAGTTCTTATACTGTTAGCCCTCCAGTGAGGTAGATATCTCAGACTGCAGTTGACAGAAATCCTTGCTCCAGTTTTTTTTCCTGGTAACTAGAGCTGGCACTGAATGAAAGAATTTCCAGTTCTCAATGAATCTGAGGAGAATTAAAAACTGGAATAGGATTTGAACCTTGGTTAGCTTGTTTCCAATCCTGGGAGAACTGCTATGAGCCCCTGATATGTTACCTTAAGACAGTACTTAAATCAGTTCAGTTGTGCTACTTTTCCTATGGTAATTCAAATCAGACATTTGTTATGAATTAGTAGCTTATCAAAATTTTAAATATAACTATAGAAATGCTCTACAGCATAGGCACAAGAGACATTACGAAGAACACTACATGTAAAATTTGAATATTTTTTAATGCTGAGAGCGAAAATCGTTAAGTACTGTTTTTAAGTGGAACATGCAAGTGTGCATCATGGTAAACTAGAAAACATTTGTTTCTTTACTTTAAATGCCCTTAAAAATGCTTTGCTTTTATCAACAGTTTCTACCTAACAGTAGAGAGGGGAGAAGAATGTATTTAAGATTGATTTTTTTTTTTAATTGAAAATCTTTCTGTAACTTTCATAATAGTAAAATTGAGTATAATACTACTTTCTGTTGTAGCAGCAGTTGTAGGCAAGTCAGAAATCTGTTGCTCTTCTATGTTGCAAAGTATTTATTGATGAACTTCAGATAGGACATTTCCAAAGCATCTTTGTTATATCACTTCCAAATAAATCACTAAATTAACCTATATGGCTTATGGGTTAGATCACTGTTCCAATACACCCTGGATGGATACAAATGATGAATAATGCATTTATTTCAAAATTATTTGCAAATTGGTGCTGAGGGTATGTAAGCCTTTAACAAGAATTTTTCATGTTCAGAGCTTTTAATTCTGAAAGATACAATATTCTTTAGGTGATACACAATATAATTATGGTTAGAGTTAATACAATTTGAACAGGATATATTATTCCTAAACCATCTTGAAATCAATATGCACGTTATGGTTTGGCTTGAATGTTATGAAATATTAAGTGACAAGAAGTACTTGAAAAGGTAGATATGTGATGGCACTCTGGTAATTGGGTTTTTAATTTCTTCCAATAGAAATGCATGAGACTTTTCTTCTCCATGACTAATTTTACCAGTGCTAATGGGGAAAAAAAACCTAAAGGTATTTTAGTAAAATGAATGTGCTCACACAGATGAAATACTGAATTCTGACTAATTTATTTTTCCCAAGAATAAAACAGATATTCAGTGACATATATGATTTCTGCAATATTAATCTAACAATATGTGCAGCATATTAGAGCAAATGGGAGTACTACCAGTGCTTGTCAAAAGAACTCCCATAACTGACTGTCTTCATTTATGGTGCGTCATATAAAAGGAACTTGAAGATTTTCTGTCAGAGAAATGGAAAAGGAGGGAAATAATACTGTCCTTTCTTTTCCCAAACAACTAGAAATAGCACCATTGTTCTCTTTGATCACATGATGATGTTTTAGTTTATGTCTACTAAATGCATCCTCTGGAAGTATTCATGTTTGGTTTTGAGAAAAATAATACTATTTTTTCAAGATGGGATGCTACTAGAGAGTGAAGTACTGAAATCAGGATTTCTACTACCAAATGGTGAATTAAGTAGCAGCCATTTCCAGGATGCATCCAAAAATCTAGAGGAACATGTTGCAGGGGTTTGAGCTTTTGTAAAACCAACAAATCTACTCCTGGAGATTGATTAGATTAAGGTTCAGTGATAGAGAATACTTCCCCTTGAAATGGGGATGTAGAGATCCATGAAATCATATATCTTTAGTAAATAATTTAGTTGAAGTAGCAGTTTAAAAATCAGATTATGGAACACTTAATGGATTCTGATATTACAAGGAAAAATGTTTTTTTATAATGGAAAAAAAATTGCTTCTAATTTAATGTAGTGGGATCCCTTGAGGGTGTCCATAAAATGGTGAGTGAAGGAGGTAGGTAGGTAGGCAGGCATGCCTAAGTTTTCAAAAAGCCTTCGGCAAATCTTTCACAAGAAGCCATTAAAAATGAGTGGTTGCAAGGGGAGAGCTAAAATGATGTCACAGGTCAGAAGCAGTATGAAACGTGGAAAACGAAGTCTGTAAAACTGACTCATCATCTTTGTAAATGGTAAAATGTTGAGTGACGTGTTTGAACACTGAAAGAGAACCATTCTGGTTTAATGTACTGTTTGCATAAATGATCTGGAAGAGAGTTGAAATGAGCAGCCTACTGATATTTATGATGGTAAAAAAAAAAAAAAAGTTGAGTGGCCTCAGGAGGTTTTAGCAAAATGAAGTCATGGACATGATGACAGATACTGGCCATGGCAGATCAGTTCCCAGTATTCTCAATAGACTTAAATGTCTTTGGGTCTTAAATTCAGATATACCCTTTATCAAATACAAAATATTAAATAAACAAAACTCATATAGGTGTCAGTAATATCTCAAAATAGAGAAGAAAAAAAAGAGGGTCTCTTGTATATCTGTCATTCTGAAAGCAAATTCACTGCTCGGAGAGTGCTCTGGAAAGTTGACACTTTAGACTGGCTCCCCTAAGCTTAATGGTGGACTTTGAAGCTGAGCATGTGTACGTGTATAGAAGGTGCAAAATCAGAGATGACGAAACAACATTCCTGACACATTATGACAGGTGCTTATACTGATTCTCAGCTGTTCTTTCAGTTGCTGAGATGCTGCTGTTTAAAGCAATACCTTTCTTGCCCCAGCTCCTATTGCCTCAGGTGTTCTCTCTCAACATGCAGTTCAGAAAAAGTTTATGCTCTCCATAGTGTGTTCTAGCTTTTATAGGAACAGCAGGCTTCTGCTGTGGGTGCACAAAATCCAGATTTCCTGGAGAACTTAATTAAAAATTCACAATCTTAACATAAGGACAATTTAAGTGAAATATTAGTAGGTCTACAGCTGTGTGGCATGGCATAAGATTCTTAAATATATTAGTGTACTGCAGGAACTAAATGTAATATAAACAAAGCAGCTAAGTATATTGAATATACAAATGTAAAAATTATTGTTTTTATAGTGCTGGGTGCTAGCATTTGTCTATTCACTTCGCATCTGACTTTGCAAACAGTTTAACTGGGTGAAAGTTGGATAGCAATCTCCACAAAAAACAGTGGAGTCTCCTCAACACCTATAATGTGGGCTGTGTGGTGAGCTTAAGTCACTGTTTGCAGGCAACAGATGCAGCAATGGCTTCAGGGATCACACCAATGGGAGTTAATGACCTTGAGCACAGGAAAAGTTGGTGGGTGCCTTTTGCACTCTTGAAGGAAGCAAGAACTTCATTTCTTCTAAGTTTGCAGACGAAAAAAAGTAAAAGTATCATTTTCTTAAAAGCACTTTGATTTGTCTAAGCAAAATTTTTCCAGGGAAACGTAGAAATTTGCATAATACTGAGGAAAAGTTAGTACAAAGAAAATGAGTTCTTGTGATGCTCATAAGAGAGTGAACTTCATACATAAAATTTAACTTCTATTTTTTAAGCTTATTTCCTTTATAATGGTTCCTGTGTAATCTAATCTAGATGTACCTGCTTCAGTGAGGGTATTGGACTAGATGATTGTTTGAGGTCCCTTTTAATCCCTGACAGTCTGTGATTCCTCGTCTCCGATTTTGTATCCATAAACATGTTTGATGTTACAGAAATTTACTTTATTTAGATACTCATGCAGTTACATAATTTTTGTAATTATGTAAGATATATGCTTAACAAATGACTGAAGTAAACAGCTTCATTCTGAGTGCTTGGTGAGTTTTAGATAACTAAGAATAGATAGAGGTTATGCCTTGTTGAATCATGCTGTGTTTGGTGTTTTTGTTTTTATATATAATTTAAACTGAGAAGGAGCTCTGCTGTTGTTTACAATCAGCTTTCTCTCTTCTGGACTGTGTCCCGTCCCCAATTTCTTTTCCATCTTCCTGTCTGGGCTACCCTGCAGGATCACAGAATCACAAAGCTGTAGGGGCTGGAAGGTACCTCTAGAGGTCATCTAGTCCACCCCCCTGCCAACGCAGCTCCTTAGATGAAGTTGCACAGGTGGGGGAGTCCAGGCAGGTCTTGAATATCTCCAGAGAAGGAGACTCCAACAGGAGATGGTCTTATGCCAAAACTTTGGTGTGCAGCCAATTGACAGTACACGGAAAAATACTTTAAATGTTATCCTTTTGTGTACATGAAGTGAAACTACACCTTGTCCAACAACTTTAAATAGGGCTGGGAAAATCACTTTAGAAATTCACAGTAAGTCTGGCCTGATCCCAGAGATAGATTAGGTCTTCATGAAAGTACAAGTGACATTTTTTTCTACTTTCTCATTTGTTTTGACATCAGCCACTTTTCTTGTCCTGTTTCCTTGATGTTTCCTCTTTAAATATTTTGATTTTTAACATAATTTTTTTTGTCATTTCTGAGAGTGAAAACTTTATTACTGTTATAGTAGTGTTTATAGTGGTGGATACAGTTTTTCTGAGAAGTGATAGGTATCAAACAGTATGCAAAACTTTTCAGTACTATCAAGTGTTCATGTCTGAATGTTGGAAAGACATCGTGATCTGCAACTATTCTGGTGTATGCACAGAAATGTATCTATAAGAATTGAGTGACTTGCCTTCATAATATCCTGAAAGAGGTAGAATTCGGTAGGAAGGAAGGTAGTTTCATTCCCTTAGTGACTGACAAAGTAAGCAATAGAGGTAGAGAAAATCTAATCAGTAACTCTCATCCCTCTGGTTCCACAAACAAAAAGACCTTTCAATATCTAAAGGGAAGCTACAGGAGAGAGGGAGGCAGACTCTTTAACAGGGTCTGTTGTGATAAATTGAGGGGAAACGGTTCCAAGGTTAAAGAGGGCAGAATTAGGTTAGATGCAAAGGATGAGTATTTTATGGTGAGGGTGGTAAGGCATTGGATGGAGCTGACTGCCTAGAGAAGTAGTCGATGCCCCATCCCTGGAGACTTTGAAGGCAAGGCCGAATTAGGCCCTGGGCAACCTGATCTAGCTGTGGATGTCCCTGTTCATCACAGGGAAGTTGAACTAGATGATCTTTTAAGGTCCCTTCTAACTCTAAGGATTCTCTGATACTTGAAGAAGAAGGGGGGGGGGGGGGGGAAGGACATCCTCTCTGTTCCTGAAGGTGTTGAAGAAACATTTAGTTTTCTTACTAAGAAACAGTTTAGTGGTTTAGTATACACTTATATTGATAGTAGGTGGATGGTTGGACTAGATGATCTTGGAAGTCTTTTCCAACCCTGTTAACTCTATTAATTCTCCGATTCCATGTGAAGTTTGGCTGTTCAAAGAGATCTGTTTTTGATGGGTTTTTTGTTTTGTTTTTCAGGAGTAACATCTGTTGCAGGAATAACACCAAAAGTTAGAGACACAGTGTGGCACAAGAAAAAGAAAAGAAGCACAAACAAAAAATTCCAGGTCAATCTAAATAGGCTATATAACATTTCTCACACTCTATGTGATCTGAGTTCAGATGTCATTTCTAGAACAGTCTATTTTTTTTAAGTAGAAAGGATTCTGACATTTTGCCTAACTGAAAGGAGGAGTAAGACTTATTATTTTATTTTCTCAAATTAAATTCTGCTTTCTGTTGAAGTGCAGCTTTGATGGAACTGATGTAAGAAGGACTACAATACCCTGCTTATTCATGCTGAACTCAGACATTTTAGAGCAGAGAAAGATTTAAGGGAGGCCTAAATGCCTTAAAAATTATTAGAGCTGAGAGAAGGTTAGCGTTTCTCTCAATTAAACTTTTCCTTCTATTAAACCTTGACACTTTGATCATTTTTTCTGTTCATTTGCAAAATAAGAAGAGCTATTATTTTTTGGCTCTCCCTCAGGATCTGCCCTTTCCTGTAATTCAGATGATATGGGAGGGTGACAAAAGAAATGATGATGGAGCTGTTTGACTCATCTTTCCATGTATGAGATATTCCTAACAAAGAAGGAATTGAGAGACGTTTCTGTCTATTTGAGGAATAATTTAGAGACCTGAAAATAACTTCCATCTCAACATTTAATGAGTACAGCAGCTCTATATTTTTTTCTACTTCTGAAAATTCCTTTAAACAGTGAATTGTAAATCAATAATTCGGTAAGAGAGTATACCTATCTAGGTATATCCTCATAATAAACATAACCAAATAACTGCATTTTGGATTTTTCTCTCATTTGCTACCTGAAAAAAAAATATTTTTATTTACATCAGCTTCCAGAAAGTGTTTTCCTTTGCAAACCATCAGTTTTGATGTTTTATTTTTAGACAAAGTTGTCAAGATAGCAAGAAAAAAATGAAAATGAAGAAAGAAATGCCATCAACAGTAAAATTTTAGCTCTTTGTGTATCCTTCAGCATTTCTGATATGGAGAAATATAACTGCAGTGAATATAACATGAGAAGGTAAATAGCTTTATTGTCAGCTCTGTACAGTACTTTATGAACTGAAATGACAACTTAGGAAATGCTTTTCTCTATCTTCTCTCTAGTTGTCCATTAGGAGTGTTTGTACTGATATGCTCATACAGTATTCTATTGAGATTACGTTAGTTATGCCACAACTAAGTAGTTCTATCTACTTTTCCCTCAGGGGCATGAATTAGTATCTCTTGTACATTACAAATAGGGAATGTTTTAACAGATAATTGCTCCTCTTCCACAACTACAAATTGTCCTTTGTTATCTTAGAAAACGAATGATAAATTGAACTGCAATGGAAAAGTCATTAAAGCAAACATTTTGATAACTCTTACACAAAGCTAATTAACGTTATTGTGCCAAGCCCACAAAAGTGAGTTTGATCTGCCATGTAGATGGCAGATAGAGGGAAAAAATCAGATTTATGATGTATTTAGTATTACAACTTTTTGCTTTTGTGTACTAAATGAAAATAGTGAATTCCTGCAATAAGCAATTTAGCACTTAAATATAACAGACTTCCAGCTCTGCAGTCTTGTGCAGTCTTTCAGATAAAATTCTATGTTAAATCCTGCCCATACACTTGGTGAGGGATATGTTAAATGCATATGTAGATACTATGTACTATTGTAAAGAAATATTTTCAGTTTTCAGAGTTCTTGGCATTTTCTTCATTTCAGTTTAGACCTCCTGTTCCTTCATTGGAATAACTTCTGTCTTTCTTGTGTGGATTCCTCTGGACTTCTAGAGGCTTGAAAGTTAACTAATGCCAGTTTAAGTATGGTCTGACTTATTTGCGTTATGGGTCCTAACTGTTCTGCCATGTCTGCAGCTACTGAAGGAGGAGTTAAATCTGAGTTAAATCTGCCACTGTATAGGAGATATCTTCTAGACTGTAATAAAAGTTCATGTAGACCAACATTTATCATAGCTAAGTTGCTGTATGCTAAGAATCAGTCATGCAGTTCCCACTCATACTAATCCTAACCACTGGGATCTTTTTTTGCTCCATTTGCTGCTAAAAGCATAATCCTTAAAATGTAATCATTTCCTGGAGAATCCTTGCGGATGTGATGGGTGTTCTATAGTATATCATAGAAAATTGCACTGGATCTCACAGACTACTCCAAAAGCATCCATAGTATATTTCCTTAGGTATCAGTAGTTCATAGTTAAGTCTGTAGTTTGACTCTGTGGATATATGCCAAATATAATATATTTCTTAAGCATAAGTTTTAAAAGACCTTTTAAAAAGGCACATTTAAAATATTAACAGTGAATGTGTTGGATGAACTACACGAGTGTTCTCAGTGCATTAGTTAATCCGCATCCGCTCCCTTTGTGGTTTATGCTAAGGGAGGATGGATTAGGAAATGTTGCAGGTGTAAGCAAACTACTTTGCACTAAGACTCTGCCTTCAGTTAATTTCTCTTCGTAAATGCTATCTGAGAGTGTGTTGATCTCTTTTTGGAGTGTAGGTTTATTCCTGAATTTAGTTTAAAATATCCTATGCATGTCTGTGTGATCCCTTCACTTTCTGAAACAGGAAGCAATTAACCATTTACACCAAAGTTATGAGCATTTGTTGAATATCTACCATGTTCTGAGATACTGAACTTGTATAGTCTGCATCACTGAAAGAAGCATTTCTGATGCTTTAGTCACAGCATTGGTCAACAACCATGTGTTTTGAGACATGCTTTCATACAATTTAGAAAGCAGTGGAATTAGAAACACAACTCCATGAAGAAATAAAAAGGAATACAGCATATCTCCTTCAGCAGAACCAATTAAATTGGAGAAACTACACAGCTGCTTTGCCCAAGCTCTGGGGCATTTCTTCATAGTTGATTGCACCGATCTATGGTTATTTCTGTATAAATTATATTCACCTCTACAGATTACCTTTAGAAAAAGACTGAAGACTGATGTCTTCATCTTGCTGATGCCTGGGGAGGGGTGGCATTGGTACCTTTGTCACAAATGATGACTGATAGAAGTTAAAAAGTAATACCCTGAGTAAACTAATTTTACTGTAGAATTGCAGTTTTAATAACTTGGCATTCCCTATCAAACACAAACAAAGAATTTAGGCAGTTCTCCATTTCTTTCTGAAATGATCACTAGCTGGCATTAGTATTTGTCTTTAGGCCTTGTTTATAAGGAACGTGCTTATGATTTTTTTTTTTTGTCATTTTGAGTGTTATCTTGTTTTTCATGGTGTTGTACCTGCTTTTTGGATTCAGAACAAAGCATTGCATTGCGTCTGCCTGAAATGTGAATGATTTTGCCAACTGATTCAAAGGTGCAGCTGACTGGCAGCAACTGTGGTAGAACATATGAGGAAAACACTCTTGTCTTCCTGCTTCTGATTTTATTTTTTTTTTTTTATTTCTTATTTTTCATATATCCAATGTACTCTGATCTACTTTGCCAGTAGTTTGGTGCTGTATTTTTTTTTTATGAGCTAGACTTTATCTGTTTGGCTGTTGGACAGTGAAGTTCTATTGGATAGGGATATTGAATTCAGAGACTGAATTTTCCTTCATAATTCATTATAGCTTTAAAAACTAAGATTTTATAAATTTAAGTTATAAAATCAATTTTGGATTCTGAAACCCTATTGTTAATTTTTGTACACAGAGATTAAAAGCAAGCCAATATTTTCATTAATATTTGAATGTAAAAGGCATGTTAAGGAGCAAGTGTGTATGTTTGAGAAATAAATTGTGATATGATATTAAAATATAAGCACACATTTGTTTTTTCCTCATTTCTATGTACTTGCTGCTGAACTGCTAAAATAGGTCAACTTTGCATTTCAAAGTGTGCTCCTCAGAATAATCATTCTGTTACTCCCTGTTTTTCAGTGGAAAACCTCTTTTAAATACTTGAGGGGGTGCAACGTGGTCTAAATAATTGCATGACTATATTACTGGAAAAATGGTGGACTACTGTCTTTTTATTCATCTGCCTTTTACAGTTCATTTGCCTGTGCATGAGGAAAATAGCTGCCTTGTCAATGTGAGCTGTCAGCATGTTGGATCTCAGAGTCAAGGCAGGAGTATTGGCAACCAAGGTGAGTGTACATATTTAACAGTACAATGCAGAGGTAAGGCTTTTTTTGCACTTTATTTTTGTGGCTTCATCAGAATAGAGTCTGTGATGACAAGAATAAAGGTAAAGGTTTTGCTTTTCCAAAGCTGTTTTAAAATGCATAGTAAATGTGTGCAGTGCCTAAATGTAAATAGGATAAATAATAATTCTACTCTATTTCAGTTATGAGAATCTTTTTTTTCCCCAGGCTTTTTGGTTATTGCCTTTTATTGTGTCTGTTTATCAAACACCTGCCTTCCACCAAATTAAAAGCACGTAGCTTTTGCTTGTTCCTCCTTTAAATTAAGATCTCTCAGTCAATTAAGGTAAGATTAGGAACCCATAATGAGAAAAATCTTACGAATAAATTCATTTTTTTTGCATTGATTGAAAAAAAAAATCTCTAAAAATGTCTTTATCATAAAGGATTTTTACAATATTGTTTAAAAATTTAAAAATACAATTCACATTTTGGCTTTAAAATATTGAAAGGCATGTAAAGGAATAATTTAATGTGAGAGGGAATCAAGAAAATAATTTTTAAATGTATATTTTTAAATATATTGATTTTACTAAATTGGCTATTTTAATTCATAGTATTTATGGTTGTTGTCATCATTTTATGATATACTATCTTGAGTTCTCATATATACTTTGATTGGACAAGACGATCTTAGTGGTCTTTTCCAACTTAAATGATTCTATGATTCTACTTAAAATGTTAAACTGATATAAGGGGCGTTTACCTGAGCTTTTTCAGATGTAAAGACTCAAAGTCTAAGTGGTAGTATAAAGGTACTTATGTAAGTCAAGAACTTTCCTGGAAACCTGTATACCAGTCTTTGACTTCAGAATTTGAACTAAGTCAAGTTTAAGCAAGCTTTTGCATCCAAGCCTACTTGTGTAATTATTGCCTGCATTATTATCCTTTTTAATACCAGTAATTAACAACTATGAATTTGAAAAAGCAACCTCTGTAGTTCCCCAAGACCACAGA
This sequence comes from Oreortyx pictus, assembly GCA_036925125.1. NCBI lineage: Eukaryota > Metazoa > Chordata > Aves > Galliformes > Odontophoridae > Oreortyx > Oreortyx pictus. The sequence goes on along the minus strand of JAUPFR010000005.1, from coordinate 67,067,840 downwards.
TTACATTAACTAAGAAGTTATTTAGATATTTTAGTGTTTCCATTTTTCTTGAAATAGTCCTGTGCTATATGTATGTTTTTTCTCTCCATTTCATAAATCTGAATATATAAAGCCAGAAAACATTTCTCAGAGTAATTTCGAATATAAGGGACTGATGACAACATATAGCTTAATGTGATACTTCTTACTTTTTAACATAAATAAAAATGAACTGTTAATGGCCAAAGGTTTTCTGAAACAGTTTTCTGGCATGAAGTGGCAATTTATGAATCTCTGGAATTTCAAAACTTAGGCCATCTGCAACTTCTTTCTTCAGTTACCCTGAGTTAAAAGTAGAGTTATGTTGAACTTCATTCCACCAGTACTTTAAAATTGTTGCCATACTGTCATGTCAATAAATAGAGAAGCAGGAAGAAACATATTATTGCAAATGAAAACAGAAACATCGGTGTTCTTACAAGGCCTTTGCTTCATTGCTTTATTAATAAACACTACTGGTATCTGTAGTGTATTTCCAACCTCAGAACTACTCATATGTTGGTGCTTGTTGCTGTGGTGCTGTTGTGTGTGAGTAGCTATCACATGATCCTTCTGACTTTTTGGGTTTTAAGCAGGAGGTGTCAGAAAAGTTACCACAGGGATAACTGGCTTGTGGCGGTCAAGCGTTCATGGCGATGTTAGTTTTTGATCCTTCAATGTCAGCTCTTCCTATCATTGTGAAGCGGAATCCACCAAGCGTTGGATTGTTCACCCACCAGTAGAGAACATGAGCTGGGTTTAGACCATCATGAGACAGGATAGTTTTACCCTACTGATAATATGTCAGTAATCCAGCTCAGTACGAGAGGAACCACAGGTTCAGACATCAGGGAAGAAAGGGAACGTAATGCTAAAGTTTCCTTTTACGTGACTGAAAAACACAGTGGAACAGATAAGCTTATACTAATATTTCATAGTATTAAATACCCAGAGTGCATCTTGAACACATGAGATTTTTCCATCCCTTCCCTACCTTACAATTTTATTAAAAAAAAAAAAAAAGAATCAAACAAATGAACAGCAACTACGTAATATATTCCGTGTTTCTTTATTTTTAAGGTGTAGATTTGCAAATTAAAGAACAAAAGTAAAGCATTTTTTTTCCCGAAGCTTTTCTTTTTCTTTTATTTATTTTGATATCTTAACTTTTGGTATTTGTGTTCAAATATTTACATTTTGCAACTTTCATAAGAGCTATCTTGATATAAGAAACAAGGTAGTTGAGAGGATTTGGCAGATTACCTTTTTTTGTTGTTTGTTTTTTGAGACTCATAAGACCTGTCAAACCAAGGAGTCACTGCGAAACAACATATATATAAAATACATTTATATGTCTATAGTTATATAGGTGTATGTATATATGTGTGCCTATAAATCACACCATCTATCCTGTTTATTGTGAATGAAGTAAATAAATATTAAGGGGATAGAATAATCATAGACGCATTTGAGTTGAGAGGAACCTTAAAAGCTCATTCAGTCCAACTCTCTTGAAATGAACATGGACATCTGCAGCTAGATGAGGTTGCTCAGAGCTCCTGTCAGCCTGAAGAAGATGCAGTTAGAAGCCTAAACACAAAGGTGGCATGTGTTGAGATGCTGTGTTATTTCCACAGCAGCCACTTTACCCGACGAATGTCCAAACAAGAAAATTATTGTAGAACAAGTTGTCACTTTTATATGGCAATTTTTCAAATTCTAATCAATCAAGAATATCTTGGATTACTTATTCACCACCTATGAATGCAATCTGTAGAAGTTAAATCTTGTCAGCTAATTTTTCATTCTTGGCAGAGATGTTAAATTGAAGCCCTGCAAGGTATAGCTCAGCATCAAAGTTAGGACAAAGAGTTGTTGAAATAAGCCTTTCTGTATCCAGAGAGGACTCATTTTATTTTTCTCCTCAGTGACTGGGAGAGATGCTTATTATAACCTTCCAAGGTGAACCCCTGACATTTCAGAAAACGCATAGACTGTGGCATGCATTTTCTTCAAAGCCTACAGTGTTATTATTATTTAAAATTTAGATGCTACTGTTATGCATGGTTGTTCTTCCTATGCCTCAATTTTAGGGAAGCTGACTTTCAATTATTTTTGCAGTTACGTCACTAGCTCTGCTGTTTCAGTTCACGCTCTCTATAATCTGTTTAAATTTATAAATAACAGTTTCTGTTTCAGGGCACACGTAGCTCTTTGGTTTATTCTCTTTCACTCCGTTCTTCATCTAGCAACGGCAGAGAATATTAACGTTATCAAGAATCAAGTTTTAATTGTCTAGAACTATCATACTGTGGTTTATGTCACATTGTTTAGAAGTAAATATTCTTGTAGCACTATGGGTGAAATATATTTATTAAATATTTTGAAATTTATATTAAAAACCTATATATGACCAGCAGAAATATCTTCAGGGCATTCCTGTAGTGGCAGTTAGGAATACTCAAGTAGCTAAAATTGTTTGCTGTGTTTCTATTAGTTTTTTTGATGGCCAAACTTATTTCCTAACAGTAAGAGCTTATTTCTGATCAGAAGAAGAATAACTTTGAAATCTGTGCCATCGTTTTGAATAAAGTCATGTATACACTTGTCAAATCAGGACAGTGAAGCAGAAGATGAGAAAAGATACATATGGCCATCCTTGCCACCAGTGCTTTAGTAGTCACATAGTTCTGACCTCCCTGAAAAACAGGTCTTAAATTATTAAAGTATCTTCTCACTTTCCTTCAGGACAAGATATGAGACTTGTTTTTAAAAAGAGATACTAAATTCAAAGTAATAGTGTCTTTTGTTCAATAGGTTAATGTGATTTAGTAAGTATTCATTCTTTCTACTAGAGTATGTTACCTTGCTTAAACTGTATAGGAAGAAAAATGCCCAAGTTAACAAATGCTCAGGTTTTCAAAACCATATCATTTCTGCAGTTTTCGTGTCTGCAAGAGAGACTCATATCCTTAATCACTGTCTTTTGGTTATGGAAATAGAAAGACTTTACCAGAGGAAGATTTCAATTTGTCCTTTAAATAACACCTCTCATCTTGTTACTAGTAGAAAAATCCTCAGGAAGCTAGCTTAAAATTAGCCTTCTTGAATAGATCATCCTGACCCTAAACCATGTAATCAAAGGTACTCAGGCACTTCACAGACTGAATGCAGTGAAGTTTATGACAGAAATTCTTTTAAGTCTAAGTGTTTCTTTCATAGTTTTATGACTTTTGTTTGTTTGTTTTCAGTATTTCACATGATAACATCATGTGAGGCATCAGAGTAAAAGAGTTAATGCTTCAGTTCCATGGACTGATGAATTTCTGGATTCTCAGAAGAGAAGGAGTACACACCCCAGAAGACTTGGAGTTCCTGTTTTACAGCCAGGGTGAAAGATAAAACTACATGCAAGTCCCGAGACTTCATCTTTTGCTGTTAATCTCAGAAGTGGATGTTACTGAACCATCTCTCCTTCAGCTTCAATGTAAGACCTTCAGTTTCAGACTCTCTCTCTCTCTCTCTCATTTAATTTATTAGCATCAGTTCTAATTGTATTGTGTTATTTTGCATTCTGTTATCTCATATAGTAAATGAGTTCTCCTCCTCAGATCATTGCCACTGTTTTGTTTTTAGGCACATCTCCCTACACTCTGCCCCTTCCTTCTTCCCTTCTCACAGGGTTTAGGTCTGCAGATCCTCTGCCCTGTTAGTCATAGAACTGGGTCAAACCAGCCCACACTTTGAAAGAAACAAAATGAAATTTGAATGAAATTAAATTAACCCAAAGAACAGTCTGCGCTGCTTCTATTACAGTGAGCACTGTCCTGAGTATAAAATAATGTCCCACCTCTAAAGCAGGCAAGAGATATCAATGTGAGTGTATAACATAGTGTATGGAACATAATGAAATTTAGCTATCAATAAAAATCGGGCCACAGAAGATATGAGGCGAATTTAAAATATTCTAATATCACATTAAAGAACGTACATTTCTTGGCCAGAACTCAACAAATCCTATCTCTGTCATACGAGCCAACCATAGAACATTGGATAAGTATGTGAAAGTAGATTTCAGAGTTACAGTTGAATATATTTTCTCAAATGTTGGGGAAATACAGCTATTTTCTTTATAAGTTTTGAATTTCAACAAAAGTAGGTTGACAGCTGCAGAATACACTTGGATCAATTTATTACAGAAAAAGGAAAAAAAGGAAAAATGTAAGGAACAACACATGAAATACAGCAAGAGATCTGACTGCAAAATTGACTAATATTATTTTGCGTTTATGTAGGATGTCTCCGTACCCAAAGACATTGACACACTGTGGACTCGGGGATTTTCTTACTGGAAAAATATATTGCGTTATTCTGCTCCTGAAAATAATCTTATACAGACATACATAATGATTAGTTAAGAGAGATAAGCAGTAGAGGCTGGTCAGAAGAAATGGACCACAGAAGGATTAACAGCTCTGCGCCTTTTCACTTGTGTCAGTTGACAACAGTGCCTGGAATTCAATTCCTTCACTGTTTAATGTAGTCTGTCATATCTCTGGGTTTTGCTGGTCTAAGCTTTGTGAAATTGGTGAATGTCTTTGTATGTCATTAAATACTTATGCATTGTATTTCTGAGTTTATCAAGGTAGAGCATATTGATACGTATAAAATATTTTAGTATAGACCAAATGAGTCTCGAGCCAAGTGACCCCTCTCCAGAAGCACATAGAAGCCAGTTATGGCATCTAGAGCAGAGGGAAGCCACAGTTTAAATGTAAAGCAATAAAAGCACTACTTCCTGGGAATACTGACTTAGCTTTCAAGATTCAGAGTCGGGAATCGGCAAGAGGTGATGTAGAGTTTCCTCAGCAAGAGGCGTTCTATCTCTGCAGTCATTTTTTCAGGCCATGTAGATTTATTTATCCAGAATATCCTATAGCAATCAATCCTTCATAAAGGGAGTAGTTAACTTGGCTTTTTGTCTTCCCCTGGTTTGCTTTTAACTTTCTTCCTGATGGTTTCACATGCTCCCTCTCCTTTTTCTAGAAGAGAACAAGTGTGTACTCCTTATCAGTTGGTACTACAGAAAACCAAAGAAAGGTAATAAAACCAATAGAGAAAAGTGATCTGGTAATTTAAACACCTGGATTCAAACTCACAGATGTAAAGGAACAAACAGGAAAATAAGATGTAAAGTTCATTTGTTAACAAATACAGAAATTGAAATATCACAGTTTTAATTCCTACTGGTATAGATTATTTTGTGTGAAGTGTAATTGTGAATGGATAATTGTGAATAGTTTGCAACCTGGTCTATGAAGCTGCTTTGACACGGGGGTTGGAATAGATGATCTCTGGAGTTCTCTTCCAACCCCTGCAGTTCTGTGATTCTGTGAGTGGAATTTTCTAAGAATGAGACTGAGAATTTATTTAATTTGTCTCAGGTTAGATTACTTCAGCTAAGATAAGATGAATGTTAGCAGTTAAGTGTTGAATGTCAACTCAGTTAAATTAGTTCAGCCTTAACAACAACAACAAAACTTTTGTGATATATTTATTGGTGTGAAGTCACTTGAAACAAGAAAGCGTGTTAGCTTTGACAATACTGAAGTTCAGGTATGTTCAAGACATTATGTGAGCAGGAATTAGGCTTCCCTTCATGTTAATGAGTTTAGAATCTAAAATGGAAATTCTACCTACAAAAAAAAAGAAAAAAAGCCCAGCATTATTGTGCTTCACCTTGCAATCTTGTGAAATGAACTTCCTTGTGTATAATTCTGAGTTGTAAAAGGTGAAATATGATAACTTCAACTCCATCCTTACATTAAAGAACTCAAGGAATACCATTATTAAATATTAAAAATGCATCAACATCCTTGTTTGTAAAGATGATGTCCTTTGAAAACGAGACTGCAGTATTATAGATTTGCCAGAATACATGAAGAGCACTACAGATTCTTATTTATTTAAGGAGAGAGAAGGGCAGCATTGCAGTCTGAGTTCTAAAACCTGCAAAAAAATTGTTTTTACATTTTCTTGCCAGCACACTGGAAGTATATGTTAAGCTAGTGAATTTGCCTTCTTTCTCCATCTGTCTGCAATAATAACTGTGAGTGCATTTAAGCATCAAGGAAAGGTTTTTTCCAGCCAACAGATTAAGGAAGAGTGCTTAAAGGTTATGTCTCCAGCTGATGAAGTAGATTCTGTAGTCAGTAAGGGAGAAATAAATGAAAACAGAGGACATGAGGGTTACTAGTACAGTACACAATGAACAAGGACAAGGTTAAATGAATCAGTTTGATTCAAAGCTGTTTTAGGGAAAAGTGAAAATGTGTTTATTGGAATCGTGTGTGAACCGGATATTCTTAATTCCAGAAGTTCAAAACAACTGTCTTCAGAAATTAATGGTTATCAGCAGGGATTTTAAATGAATCTACCAGGTTGGTGTATCATTATACAGCAGAAAATTATAGTACCCAGCTCATTAAAAAGTAACTGCAAGCTGATTAGTCTGTTCTCAGTACCTGAAGTACTGAAGACTTACAAATAAATACCTAAAATATTCAGTGTGGCAGTAGATGAATAACTGTTGAAAAATACTACATCAGTTTATCAAAAATATATTTTATCAGATTAACTTTACATCTGCCTTAGACAATCATTCAATTGTCTTGTGTAGACAGGGAAATTTATTACATTTAATCTAATTTCAGCCAGACACTTGATATTATACTGTGTGGAGAAAGACAACAACACTAGATGGTTAAGGAGCTTGTGTTGGTTAGACAGTTGTTGAGTTTCATTACCATCCATCTAATAATCTAAGTGTAAGTATTAGCATAATTCCTCTTAAATACTTTTCATTCATGCATTGTATTGCCTAGGCAGTGGAAATTTGCTGATGCAATCAAGCTGGCAGTATGGAAGATGAAGTGATGTGAGATTCATTAAGTGCTGAAATAATAGGACACAGTCCAGTAGGTCAATGTTAAAAATGTATATTTAGCAACAGTTTGTGTTGTGCTTTGGAAATGCTACAGGCATAAATGAAGACATGGTTTGGACTAGTCAGAGGTTACTTGAAGCCATAGATGGCTTTGGTAGAATGAGAAGTATTTTTAAGAAGGAATTAATTTTGTTCTGGAGAGACTTAATCTGACCTATTACGTACAATTTTCATCTTTCATTTGATAAATTGAGTAGTCTAAACATGGTCGAAGTGTAAGGAAAAGATGTCTCCACATTCAAGATGAATGTGGAAATGAGAAACGTATTTAATAAAGGAAAACTATAGAAGTTTTGTTAAGAGCGTGCTATAATAAAAACAGAGTGGTCTGTAAATATGTCATTGCGGAAAAAGAAAGCGGTAGTTAAAAGCATTAAGTGCAAAAACAAGTAAGAAAAGATAGCTACCATTACAAAGATATATAATCATCCCACTAATTAAGTTAGCCTGGAAAGGGGAAGACAGTGTATTAGAGAGGATTAAAAAAAAAAATCTTACCAGGTTTTAAAAAAGTTTAATTGTTTCAGAAAGGATTTAATAGTATTGGTGACAGTTTAAGGAGTTTTCTTCTAGTCTATTCTTTGAAGAAACTTCACGTTCCATAAACATAACAGTCCTTGTTAATTTTGTATTGGTATAAGCTTAAAAAAATATATATCCAAGTCTGTATTATGAAAGCAAGTGTAGGGATCTGTACTTATATATATTGATCAGAAAAAAAAAGTATTCTTTTTCAGGATTAGCCAATGTGATTTGAATTATAAAATTTAAGATCTTCCTACTTAGTATTCACCTTTTTCAAAATGGTGGGTATTATAATATTTATTTACTTCCTATTTAGTGTCAAACGAGTTCAAAGTGTTTCACTCATAAATAAAGTAAGTAGATAAGATAAATATCCTGACAAGTAGGACTAAGATTTGTGAAGACTTGCTTATGAACGACTTCAAAGTAGCACAAAAAGATGTTTATACCTGCGAGAAAGTCTGGTTTAAGTTGCTTCTTAGTGTCAATCACTAATCCACATAATAATCCACATAAATTTCTCAATAAAAATTTACAGTTGATATTCATAGTTTGAAAATAGTCTGGAGTCAAAATAGGCAAAAAACACTGTACAAAATTGGAAACAAAAGGGGAGAGACAAGTCATACCAAATTGTAAAAGTAATTATAATTTCTGTTCTTAGCCATTTAGCTTTAGTACTACAAAGTCATTTGCAATGACTAAATGTCTCACAGAAACATTTTCCCTGTGGATTAAGGATAAATGAAGTATAAATAAACCTCAAATTTGTCAGAAGTGCCAATTTCAGATACCTCAAGCTTTTAAGAAAATAAAATCCTACAGAGAATAGGAGTAGCATAATGCATATCTAGATCTATTCTATTTCCACAGCCATGAGTTCCATCAAACCATCCAGGAGTTTTTGAGGACTCCTGTCATCATAAGGGAGTTCTGATTACTCTCATTCATGAAAACTGTGAAGAACAGTTCTCAGCGTTATGTTCAGGTGAAGGTAGAGAAAAGTTTAGGTAACAAAAAAAAAAAAAAAATCCATCACAAGACAAAGAAAGATAGATACTGGAAACCAGAGAGTAAAGTTCTAAAACTCTATCTTTGATTTATAAGGTGTTTTGTTTTTTTTTCTTTTTCTCTCTCAGCTTTAGGATTTCAATTAAACTACTTAGTACTTTTAAATACTATTGTATGAATTAGCAGTAATCTAAAGATTCTTTTCTTATATTTTTTTTTCTGGATGCTTTGTTGCGCTGCAAATAATACTGTGATAGACCAGTTTGTGTATGACAAAACAAAAGTGAGGTCGCATTCAGGTAGATGACATGTCGAATCAAAAAGATATTTAAAATTGTAAATTAAAATCCTTGACTTTAGATTTTTTTGCATATTGTGCTAGCATAGCAAATTCTGTGTCACGTTACTTATATCCGAGCTGTAAGTCATTCAATCATAATTAAATGCAACTCAACATGTTTGCTGTCTTCAAGTTTATACAATGACTGTTATTTTGAGTACACCCATTGAACAGGCTAGTTTTTATTTACCTAAATAGATGAAACTTTTAAGTCTTTGAACCTCCTCATACTTGTGTTTACCTAGTGACACAAGAAACTATGTACTTAACTATATACTTAATTACGTTAATTTACTGCTACTGACAAATAATATATAAATCTTTTGTTATGTACCAGTGCCTTACAGATAAAATGAATGCAATGTGAAGTACGAGGGAGTTTGGTTTTAAAGATATTTACAATTTAAGGGAATATAGTAAAACAAAATACTTGAAGCCTGTACAATGTAGTTCAGTGTTCTGCTGAACTACTGACTAATGTTAAGGAATGATTCTTCAAAATTAAAGCATAAGGCAACTAATGATTAGAGAAGTGATAAGGAGGTTGTAATCTGAACCAGCTACTAAAAAAGACAAACGTGAGTTGTTAAGCCTTTTCCCAAATAGCTAAGCCTTTTTCTCTGTTACATACCCTTAACTGTGGCTCCACAAGTACATAAAAATGAAGAGGATGTATCAGGAGATGCCTGGTGATGGGAGAACAGGAACTTACTGGATTTGAACAAAGGAATGTGAGAATTTTTCAAGGTACATGCAGTTAAACACTGCATGAGTAGAAAAAGCTTGGAAAAGAAGGGATCGAGGTGAACTGGAATAAAGCAAATTTGGAGGAAAGAAGAAAAAAGAGGCATAAATGAGACTAGGAATATGTAAGCAAGTCTGTACACTCGTCTGTTTATTTTTCAGATGGTGTTGTACAACAATAAGAGAGAGCACCTGGGAGTTGAATACTAAGGGGTGATCAGCTTCGTGGAGCCTGGAGATGGGGACAGGAGCAGCTCCTCAGGAACCCTAGAGGGAAGGCAGTATCTACTATGTAGGCTAAAAACTCTGAAATTTAACCACTAATATCAACACTTCAGAACTGCAGAGACTGAGAGTTCTCCCAGGAGTCTTTTGAAGGGTGAGAAGGAGGCAGTGGATTTTTTGTGAAGGTTATAGAGGGTGCTGATATTTTTTCTCTTCTTTCAGTTACTGCATCAGTAGTTTCGGTCATGGTTGGAATCATGAGGAAGAGAGGAAGTTATTAGACGTCATTAAACATGGATGTGGAGCTATCAGTTTTGTTTTCTCACTAAGTGAAAAATTCATACTGCAGCCGGACTGTGTACAAATTCTGACTGTCAGGAAGTGACCTGCGATGGTATGACCCATCTCACTGCAGGTCAAGTTCTGGTTGAATTCGATGATTCAGCTACTCAGCCTGCAAACCTGGACTGGAGTTTTGCCTCTGGAAAAGACATTCTGTTTCAAGATTCCTTTACTTTTTTAATAATGAATGTTTCATATGTTACAGTGTCATGTCTTATAGCACAAGTCTGAGGTGCAATTCTGTTGCCATGAAAAGTTGCAGACTAAAGCATTCTCTTTCATGAGTGTGATAAAGACAAAATACCACAGGGCAGATTATCAAGGTATTGAAAAGATTAAATAAGGTTAGAGATGGCTTTGGGGTTTTACTTTGTGTAGGAAAAATACCTTTTGTGAAGAAAATGGACTAATAACTTGTATCACATGAAGGAGAGCACATACTTTTGTTTGGATCTACTGTGGTTATGCTAGAAACATAGTGTGGCAAAACAATCAAGGTAAAGAAAATTTATCTTAATGATTCAGATATAAAGGGAAAGCAGAAGACCTGAAAATGTTTTAAATAAAAATTTAATTTAAACTATTACTATTAAAAAAATCTTAAAACATAATTGAAATTACTTCTGATTACTGTATTTTTGTTGTTGTTGTTAGTTTGTTTTTACATGTTGACAAAATTTCTTTCCTCATTAGTGATTGGCCAGAAAAACACATAGATCAGTTTACACCAGTTTTAGTAATAATCCATGTATATTTTTTATTTTTAAGATAGGTAAAGTGTTATTAATTGATGGTTTTAGGGTTAATCTCTTGCTTATCAAGGAGCTTGCTTTTTCAGAAGAGCTAAATGTAGGTCACACACTTAGGAACAGAAGTAAAACCTTAGCAATAAAATTCAACCTAATTTATGCTTTACGTTACTTTTATTTCTTACTTAAGTAATGAGAATTTAAAAATAAAAAAAAATCTCCATAGCTATTATTTGCTCAAAGTGCATAGTGTGCAGTGCCTGTTTCCATATTTGTTTGAGTTTCTTTTTTGTTTCTGGGAATAAATAGTGGATATGTGTACTGTTATATGCCACTTTTCAATTAAGTAGAAAGCACTCTGATTGCACTTAGCTAGTAATATTCAAATTTGCTGTATTAGGCATAAAAATATACTTGAGAATAAAATGTTAATCCAACAAGATGTGTGGTGTTCTTGGTATTCCTCATCATAATATCAAGTAGTGCATTGAGACTCAAGCTCCATGGATGATTGATAGTTACGGGTATACATGCCTCAGAAGAGAAAAGGAACTACATTCTCCAGAGGACTTTGTGTTGTTTTATTATTTTTTCATGATTTTGTGTTATTTTGCTTTCAGTTATCTAATTTAGTAAATAAGCTTTCCACCTCAGACCAATGCAGTTGTTTGGTCTCTAGACCCATCTCCCTTTCCTTCTTCCCTTTCCCAGTCAGGTCTGCAGGACCCCTGTACTGATTATTGCGGCATTAAGTGTTGACAATGGTCATCTGATGTTCCAGGTCTAGAAGGACACCTCTCCTAATACGTTCTCATAATAGCTATTGTCAAAAAGTTATTGTCCATACACACTAGCAAGCTCCTTGAATTTTTCTTCTGTGCTGTACATACAGCATGTAAGCATAAATCCCCCAGAAGAACACAGGTTGGCAATCTTTTATGTCAGCTGGTCATAGAATATCTCACCTACATATTCAACCTTGTTATGCAGAACACAACACACTCCCACCAGCATGTCTGCAGTGCTGACCTAGCCCCCTGATCCTTCTGTGTACGGACTCATAATTATCATTCCCATCCACAAGCTAAACATTAAAGTATTCTCAAATAATTGACCACTCATGATGACAATCCCACAATCTTTCCAAAATGGGAACTTTGACACATTTTGCTTGTCATACAATAGCCCGCAGCAGGCGGGCAGGTGGGTATATGATGGATGGATGGGTGGATGATGGGTGGGTGCAGTGGGTGGTCGGTTGGGTGGGAGGTAACACCTGGTGGTACCCACAGGGAGGGAGAGAGGGAAGGAGGGACATTTCCTATTTTTATTAGAACTACACTGAATCTAGGTGTTAGGTCTTGAAATAAGGTGAACAAAATGGAGATCATACACATACAGCAAGAAACTTTGCTAACATAATCAGTTATCTCCTAAGCAAAATCACTGAGTTTTCTTTTTTTTTCCATAGTGAAATTATTGACAAAATCACAGTTTCCTGCCTTTAAGGACTAAGTATATGACATTTGAATGTATTTTGATATCAGTATAACATAGAGCTTTTCCTACTTCTCTAATATCTTTTGTAAGTCATTAACATTGTGCCTCCATGTGATCCTGATTAACAGATGGTAGCTATCTTCTTTTCTTTCTGTAGCTTATGACACCACAAAAGTAAAATTTAGATAAGTAAAAAAAAACTTCCTATATTAGTCCTTAAAAGTCCCTTTTAAACTAATTTTGCACATTCTTTTCCTACCAAGAGTTTGCTTCTCAGGTTCTGCACAGAGCACTTTTCTCTCTTGGCAAATTTAGGTATCTATCTATCTACATGTATCTATTTAAGAGTTCTCTTAAAAAAAAAAAAAACCCAAGAGAAAACAAAACGTAAAACAAAAATTATGACATATCATTAGTAAAGTAATTAAAGAAAGCTTAATCCAAAACAGAAGATCATCTAGAAGCCATGATACACCTTGAATGGCTCATAAAAACTCATGTACTCTTATCAGCTCCTATAAAGCTTGCAGCTATGATTATATGAAAAAACTCTTATTTTGTTTTTATTCAAGAATGACACATCTGCACTTCACTATGTCCCCAGGCTTAAACACATAATGCATTAACTACCAATATTCTGGTTCTTTCATCCCATATTAGTCATTTCACTTCACTTTTGTTTTGCTGAATGTTTATTGTACGATAGGCTTGTTTCTTCGCTTCTTTCCTTTAATTCATTCCTGGTTGTGGCTTCTTCGTCAAAAAGGTGCAGGGCTATAAGTTGTTCTCACCTGCATTGAATCCGTTTAGTGCTTCACAAATGTGAATTTGTTTTCATTTTAGGGAAACGTCGCATTTCAACAGCAAATAAACACTATACTTGAGTGACAAAAGAATATTTCAACTACAGTAATAAAAAAAAATATTTATACTGGTGATCTGACTTAAGATGAAATATTTTTATGGCTTTGTATAAATCTTCACCATGAACACTTAAAAACATGTGAGTTTGTTATAATACTGTATGTAGAAGCACCTCAACAAATAACATCATCCATCTTCCCACAATAAATAAATAAATCCACTTAACACATATGTGTATGCAATCCTTTGGTTTGCAACATACACACACAAAAATATATACTAAACTCCAAAGACTTAGTATTTACTTATTAAAATTAATCAATATTTGTCAGCTTAGAACATTGGGTAGTACACAGCTCCAGTGAAGCAATCAAACCAACATTACTGTAAATTATCTTTAACGGTTGGGGAAGATTTAAGCCTAAAGATACTTGTCAGCAAAGATTGAAAATGAGGATTTCATGCTAGTGACAATTTCTTTAGTATCTAGAAAATCTTTCCAGACATTGCTTTAACAGGTATTGCCTCTGGGGAAATCTTAAAAAAAGAGAGCAGAGACACTTAGGAATTGTGATAACACAGAAATAATTATTTCCTGAAGCTGTTAATTTATCAACGGGTTGAGCTGGATGCGGTCTACAGAGACCTAAAACAATGCTTGAAAATGGAATTTGATTACTTTACAGTAGCATACAGCTGAATTATTTTTTCTTTATTCTTATTGATGTTAAAATGCAAAGCTATGCAACGAGCTTTCAAATAAAAGAAGTAATAAATATATACAACAGCATCTATTAATTCATACATTGTGCAGCCAAAGTCCGTACAAATAACATTCATCAGAAATCAGAACTCCTATAGCCATATATAATTTTCTGAAAATGGAGATGGATTTTAATCAGAAGTACTTGCCTTCAGCTGAAGTAATTTCAAAAGATACACAGCCAACCAGACGAAGAGAGGTTTTAATTCGCATGTATGTATTATTGCTAAAAAGAAAATTTACCCATACTTTTTAGTCCAGCATAAAATGCTGGAAATATTGTTCATTGGCAGTACAAATGCTTCTCCACTAGAATATAAAATGTGAACTAAATACTGAGAAAAAAAAAATCCTTATGTGCCTTCTCCTTGTAGACAGCACGCATGTTGAACATAAGGAAAGAAATTCAACCCTAAAGGATAGGGTAGCATACTGCAACAGATTTTTACAGCAGTGCTATAACTATGGAAGAACCTTTACTCAACTTGATGACAAGTACCAGTGCATTAGAATGCTTATTATTTTCTTTGTCTTACACCACCACTCAATACAGTATTTGCTTTTCCACTGTAGGTTGCATACTGTTAAAAGGAGTACTCTGTTCTCCTCGCCAATTGAAATTAAGGAATGTAATTGATAACATAGCATTGGAGAAAGAGAAAAAATGAATGAATGGAAAGATGATTTACTGAAAAAATAAAATCTCTTAACTGTACAGCCATTATGCCTAATTTCACCTGTATCACCCACATTTCAGCATTACAGCTTTCTATCAATGAGTAAAGTTTCCCAGTTGAAATGACAAATCAAGTTATGAAGCAACATTCTCCTCCAGACTCCTGCTTGGATTTTTTTTTATTACATTGTTATAAGTAGTTTGCAGAGTTTAATGGTTTTTCTTTATGTTAATTCAAATGTTATATTTCTTTCCATGCTGCCTCAGTACCTGAAATTTAAAGTGATTGAAATGAATTTCAAGTCAAATTTTCATGACTAAGCCAAGGGGAAAACATAACTAAAAGAAAAATGAGTTTAAAGTTGAATGCAAATGGAATAGGAGAGATGCTAAAGATTTACAAAGAATACAGATAAATAAAAAATAAAAGTCAAAAGATGATTCAACTGGGAACAGGTTTTCCTCAGGCTTTCTGCTTAAACAAATTTATACATATAAAAAGCATGTTGTGCAAATAAAATGATTGTTATAATTTCTCTTATACTGTAAGATAGCATACTTCACTTGTAACAAATTTCTTATTAAAATCACAAAGTTTGAAAATAACCCCATATTTATCTGTCCAATGAAAGTCTTTTATGCTGTCCATTTCTTCACATTGCTATTTCAAAGGGAATTCTGTGAATGAAGCAGAGGTACAATTTAAAATGGGAACTTTCCCTTTTGAAAAGTATAGAAATGTCAACGTTTTACCAGGCTGGTTCAGCCCAGTTCCGTGACAACTGGTGTGGGGGACCCACGCCCCAGGAAAGGGGAAGGGGGAAAGGGAAAAGGGAGATAGGCCTAGGAACAAAACAGCGGCAACAATCTGAGGAGGGAAACTAATTTACTAAATAAGATATAGGAAAGCAAAGTAACACAATATAATTGGAATTCAAGCTAATAAATCAAATAAAATGAGCACGAGAGAGTGTCCGATAAACCGAAGGTTTGACGCTAACGCTGAAGGCGATACGGCAGCGAGCACCCACTGCTGAGTCGACCCCAAAGGAAAGAGAGTGTCCCGAGACCGCAGAGTGTTTTTATCTTTTTTTCCTCTGAGCTGAAACATGTAAAAATGCAAAACAAAGTTTTCTGGGGAATGTAGTTCTTCTCTTCTGAGGCAGGTATACCTATACCTATTGATGATCCATGGAGCTGAAGCACTGACTCTTTAACTCTTAATGCACTACATGATGTTATGATGTGGAACACCAATGCAAAAAAAAAAAAAAAAAATCATAAAACCATGACAAGAAATTATCAAATATTTTTCAAAGTTTCTTGATCAAAATTTTAAACCATTACCTTTTCACTCAACTTCATTTTAGTCAATCAGGAAATTTCTTGTAATCTCATGCAGTGCTGATAGACCATAGGAGAACTTGCATCACTGAAACCTCTTAATGAGTTGCAGACTGGTTTTGCTCTGACATCTGAAGGCTATTGGCACCACTATTGTCTGGAAGAACAAGGTTTATGAACAGTCATTTTCTGCTTTCATGCTAAGATCACTAAATTAATTCAGAACATTTTCAGCATCTGTTCAGACTAGCTCAATTCACCTTTAGTGAAGTTACTAGTGGAGCATTTCAGTACCTTTGGACAGTTTGACTATTCTGCCCATTGCCTACTATCTCTTTAAAATGTCCCAGTTTTTACCACCTGTGTCACACTATTTGGTCATCTTTCACAAAGCATAATAACATTCCTATTAGAAATTCTGAGCAGAGCATAATGTTTTTATTTATGTAATTCTCTGCAGCATTATGTAAACTTATCCTTGAGAAATCACACTCAGCCTAATTTCACATCTTCTCACAATACACAAATGTATTTCTCTTTTCTCTATTATGTATGCAGTCCTCAATCAATTATTTTTTCAAAATACTCTGTAAAACATAGCTGTGAAACAATTTCATTTCTACTCTATAACTTCTTTTTAGATTTGCTTGTCCAATTTATTTTCAGTCCAGAGAGATGCTATAATTATGATAAGTCACTAAAAATAACAGTCATTAAAAATAGAGTCATTTTGAAGAAAATTACATCATCCACAACTCCATGCACATGTGATGTTTAAAAGTTCATTTTCAAATCATGTTACACTCATATTGCATTAAATTCAGGACAAAAGGACTCCTGACTCAATTACACAGAGACACACGTGAAATCCAAACATAGGTTTCATAATTATCTAAAGTTTTGTCAGATACATGGCAATAGATAGGTAAATCAGTAATGACATCCTAATAGTGATAATAAGTTAGTCATACCTGGGCCTGTCAGTCTGTGGACCTGAGAGCAGTCAGGCACTGTGGCAAGTCTTCTAAATTTCTCATCTGCTTTAGACTTGTCCAGGTAGGAGTAAGGTAGAGAGGAAAGAATATACTTAAAATGTTTAAACCATGTATTAGATCTTCATCTTCTGGTATGTGAGTAGACTTCATTCTAAATAATTTAAAAAACGAAATAAAGAATATTTTTGCAGTCTCAAAAGATGGATTCTGTTACACAGGTGGAAGAACAGCAAAATATTTCTATGCTTCTCATGGCATGCATATCCTTGAGATGTCCATGATCAGTCATATGATGAGGCCATTGTCAGTCTGAACTATGTGGTTAACTGCTACGGTTATCCTAGAAAAAAATCAGTTAAGGAATGTGAATTAAAAAAAAACAATAAAAACCTATGTTTGTTTATTACTGTGTTAAAGTTTGTGTCTGTGTGTTGGAACTGATCATGCATTACATACTGCTTTTCCATTGTGTCTCATGGTGAGTCAAAGCAAGAAAGCAATTTGGTGCAGAATAACTGCTCCATTTCTATATAATGCAATTACTGTTTCTCTGTAAGTTAGTTCTTAACACAACCTGCTGTACCAAATCATAGCTATTACTTATTATTATGATATGCACATATGATATTTTTGTATTGCCATCTGAAGTGTTGGTGAACATACAGAATTACATGAAACACCATAGTTTTCATAGGAGAACAAATAACAGTCTGAAAACATCACTACCTAAGCTAAAAACCAACACAACGAACACCTAAATCAAAAATACTCATTTTTTTCACTGCTATATTTTTATATCAATAAAATTATTAGAAAAATTAGAATTATGACCACCATTATTAATTTCACTAGCTATTAAACAATAACCCTAAGCAGTGAAAAAAAAAGCCTCAAAATCAATTTCCAAAGGAAATATACATGAAATATTCCTGTGGTGGTTAGGTGCATTTAACATAAAGTAGAACAGTATAAAAATTAAAAAATTTAAATACATATACATGTATGCTTTTCAAATGGGTATCAAGATATACGAAATCAGTGTTTCTAGAAAGTGAACAATAAAAGCTTAAAACAAAAGTGCATGTTGAATTTTCAATTTTTTTTTTCCTTAAATAGAGCAAGTTTTGAGGGAATATACTGTTCTACCTGATATAATATCTTTGCACCTTGCTTTGGGAATTTGACCATTTTACAACTCAAGGGCAATGCATAACAACATCTGTTATATATGCCTAGGTCTATTAGGCAATAATGTCATGCTGCCAAATAACAAATCTGTATTATGATACATGACTTCAGGAACAGGTTTTCCTGAATGATTGCATAATAACAATTTAGTGCAGCTAAGCATATTATTTAATTAAATAACATATATAGACAGAGAGCCAATCACAGACAGATTATAAGCTGATGACTATTCCTGAGTAACTAATTGCAATAACATTTTGGAAGGATTGCTGGGGCACTTTGTTATTTTGTTTTCAATTCTGTGTATTTCTGTCAGTCATCAAGGGATTTATTTTTCCAAAAGTAGACCAAGATCCTGCCATTCCCAAGACAAAATTCATAGGAGTGAAATTTAGACCTACAAGCTCAGAGAAGACAAGACAGCCCAGTTGGTAAAATGGCAAGAAGGCATGAATTGTGAGGAAAGGCTGAGGACACTTGAGCTATCTAGTCTGAAGAAAAGAAGGCTAAAAGATGACTTTGTTGCTCTCTGCAACTCCCTGAGTAGGGGAAGTGGAAAGGTCTATTCTCCCTGGAAACTAATGACAGAACACGTGAGGACTGCACAAAGCTGCACAAGGTAAGATTCAGAATGGAAATTTGGAAACAATTTCCTACCATGAGGGTGATCAAACACTGGGACAGGCTTCCAAGAGACGTGATTGATACCTGTCAGTGTTCAAGAGACACTTAGACAATGCTCTCTATAACATGCTTTACCTTTTAATTATGACTGAGTTGGTCAAGGTAGTCTTTGAATAATTTGTTTGGAAGGCACCTACAGTTTCATTTCCTCAATTAGTCTTTCAGGTAAAAGAATAGAAAGACCATGAAGAAAGAAAAAAAAAAAAAAAAAGGAAAGTAACATAGCTTCTCATCAACCAGAAGTGCCAGTTCCTCAAGTTAGCTGATTAGAAAGGCTAAAGAGGCTTCCTGAGGCTCTTTAAAATGCAGAAATCAGACATACCCATGCTTAATACTAGCACCTGAATTTTATAAGTGTTTTTCAAGTACAATTCTGATAAGGACAATTCAGAGCTTTATAAAGGAAGCTTTATCTTGCTCTTGAACATCTTGCAAAACCCATCATTCTTGTAATGAAAAGAGGGTGGTGGGCATGGAAAATGCTCCCCAGGGCAGTGGTCACAGCCCCCAGCTGCTAGAACTCAGGAAGCGTTTGGACAACATTTTTAGACAGAGGGTTTGAATTTTGGGTGGTCCTGTGTGGAGTCAGAACTTGGAGTCCGTGAATCCCTGCGAGTCCCTGCCAACTCTGTATTTTGTAATCCTATTATTCATTTTCATATCATTTAAAATTGCAAGAATCTTAATTAACTAAGGATAGAAAGCAGAAACAGAAGGAAAATTGACTCCTCTAAGCACTTTGCGTTGAGTGTAGCTAGAAATTTCACTGTGTCCTTCCACGCTCTGTTTAAAAAGATAAATTTCATGTAATGTTCTGAGTAGCTAAGCAGGTTTTAATTAAATGCCTGAGCTCATAAATGTTGTAACTTTTTTTCTGTTTCACAGGTTGCTTTGATTAGAAATCATATTCCACATTGAAGGAATTTTTATTCCAGATGCCAGGAAAGCAAGAGCCTGTTGATTCAAGCAAGCGCTAACCTGATTCACAATATTTTGGAAAGGCTCAATAGCAGTCTCAAAAAGTCTCAGAATAAGGCCTTCCTGTATCACCTGAAGGCAGTGTTCTATAATGTTTGAAAAACTGCCAGTGAAATTAAATAAAGTCAAGAATATTAAAGAAAATACTTTTCTAAGGTGGAATGAAAACGTGTTTTAAAGCAGATAAACTATTTGGACCGAGCTGTTCTCTCAGTATGTTAATTGTTAACGTCTGTGAGGAAAATTCCATTACTGCA
Source organism: Oreortyx pictus (assembly GCA_036925125.1). Taxonomy (NCBI): domain Eukaryota; kingdom Metazoa; phylum Chordata; class Aves; order Galliformes; family Odontophoridae; genus Oreortyx; species Oreortyx pictus. The sequence continues at coordinate 67,047,631 of JAUPFR010000005.1, read as the reverse complement.
TTACTGCCAGGTTTACTTAGTGTTACATTTTACTGTCTTCAAATTGCACAATTTTCAGCTTGGTTTCAAAATACTATTAAAGTTATGTCCACACACAACCAGAATTCCAAAAGAGCAAAATCATTAGGCACAAACAATGAACTTCCGTAAGATTTCAAGGACAGATTTCTGCATCTCCCCCACCAGTACCTGCTGCAATTAGAAAAAAAAAAAATCTGGAGTCTCCACTTGTATCTTATAATTCTAGCAGGTGTAGACTTCAGCATGTGGATCATTCACTGATGATGTACCCGCAAAGGATACCTTACCTGTCATAATTAGTTATTCCCTTATTGGTTCTGTCTGATCATCGCATAAAAGACTTTCTCTAGAGTAGTGACCTCCCTCACATTCTACTTCTGCCTGACAGCTGGAGTTTGGCTGTGATTTTGTTCAAGGAGTTCATTGTTATCTGAGGCAGAAAAAGCTCATAAGACTTCACTGCTAAGCGGTAACACGTGTTTCCAAAGCTGGATGCTCTGATGATATGTTTAGGGACTCATGTACACATTTAATCAAGCAAGTTATATTGATATTTTACATAATAGTTAGAGTAGGTAGGGAAGAGGAGTGTTTTGAAAGGACGCTGAAGTTTAGTCAGGTGAAGCAGGAAAAGGGCAAGAAACAGGAAAAAAATATACTGCCAGCTGTCCTGTGGTTCAGTGCCTTCTAGCTGCAGTCAACCTACAGTCTGCAGAAAGATATGCCATGATGCTGGAATAGATCTAGCTAAAAAAACAAATAAGAGCCACCTCACTGTCCCCCTCACTTAGCTGCCTGCTTTCAGTGTTCATAATCACAAAGAGCTGATCAAGTCCCTGAGAGTAACCTTACTCTGTGCAATTCCATATGCAAAAAAAAAATATAAAATTCACTGAATATTAGAAATCACATCACACTGCTTCTTCTTTGTTCCAATGTCTTACTAAAGTGTAATCCGTTATATGTGTCCCCAGCAATGTTCCTTGAGATGTAGTCTGCTCGAACCTAATAATGTCAACCCTAAAAAAGAAATGTCCTTCTGACACTACAATGTGTACATATGGATAACCTAAAGTAACAGCGGTTTTTGCTAAGGTACTGTCATAGCTTTCATAATTCAGGTTGAGGGTTTAAAAAGCTTGCGTCCTTACCAAGTCTTCCTGTAGTTCTATCCCAGTGACTGGGCTGACATTTTCAAACTATTTTCTCCTTTTTTTTTTCCCCTTCTTCACATTTGACATGTCTGAAGCTATACTAACCACCATCAGGCTGCATGTAGCAAGCTGAGATTTTGACACTTCAAAGAGACACATACCAGAACATAAAAAAAAGCAGCTACCGAGAGGTAAGAAAAGTATTTTGTTAACCTTCTGAGTTATAATACTGTTAGTGTTATAATGACCAAGAGTGCATATGCATAAAAATACTTAATAACAATATTAGATAAATACTTCTCTTTTTCTCCAACCCTTAAAGGGCATAAGAAACACTTAAATCAAATTCTATATTCTCCTTTGAAGAAAGAACATAAAATTTGCTTTCCTTTTTCTATGGGAGATTGCATTTAATACATTTTATTTAATACATTATGTAATGCAGTATGGATAACTCATCCAACAATAGTTCTTCTACGTTACTTTTCAGTGGTCTCAGCAATAGCTCATAGATCACATGTTACAGAAGGGGATGAATAACGCTGACTTTACTAAAGAGTTAATCTAAAGATGAACGGAGCAAGAATCATTGACCAAATCAGACATATGGAGAGGAATGAAAAAACAGCAGGACTATACTGATAAACACAAAACCCAGCGGTTGGAGAACAGCCTGCAACTTCTACGCTGTCATAGCTAAGAAATTCAGACCCTCTTCCCACAGTTTTCCTGCTACCATCATAAGAAACTCTTCAGATGATTAATTGAAATCAGCAAGAAAGGGGACGTGAGTTGAAACAAGATGAATGTCCTAAGAATTTGATAGGTTGCATACTGATAATATTTATAACGTGCCTCTAGGTCAAGTCCTTCTAGCTGTAAATATGCATTTTAAAAACACCTTAAAAGACAATTCTGTTTTTCTGTAGAAGACAACATAACTTGGACAGTAGCTGAGCAAGTACAGATTAAAACAGTCAATATGCAATCTCTTCTCTCTGAACCATCAACGTACAAACACACAGGAGCTTTGCCATAGCACATCTGAAATTAACTTCAGCTTCTCCACCACAGTATTAACTGAAAATGCATACTACAATTCTTAAGCTGTAGAAGTGAAATGACAATAAAAATCAACAACAATACTCAGTATGCTAGTAATTCTCAGATTTTGAGAGCATCTGTTCTTAATCTCAGACCTTCCAAAAAGAAGTGTGCTTTCACTTTGTTTTACCTTAAGGATCGATACTGACTCTAGGAGATCATTTAGAAGGTTATGACTATATACAAAATAAGAATTCTTTACTCAGTAGAAAAGTAGAAGACAGCAATTCAGTAACATGATGCAATACTACACAATGTACATTTTCTTATTGAGTATAAATGAAGTCAAATAGCTCTACAAAAGACTTGTCAACTTGATGCATGTTGTTTTTGACTTATTTGCTGACCTCCAGAAATAGTCATTTGTGCTTAGTTTACAGTTGGATGAGTTTTTATTTGTTTTGTTGCTTCATATTCTATGAAATCTCACTGCAAGATCTACTTGTAAATTTTTCTACTTTAAAGCAATATATTTCAAGTACTTGTAACAACTAGAATGGAGGAGCAGAATGTCTCCCTCTCAGTAAAACCTCAGGAAGGAGATAAAAGCAACTCCAAGTCAACCCAGGGGAGGGGAAATTATAGCACAGATTTCTCCTGTCTGCTAATTTTAGTGCATTTCCATGCTTATTTTCCTCTCTGTCTCATGCAGATTATGAAAGCTTTAGATTTTGACTTTACTCAGCACTTCAGAACTTTAATGAATATAAGCCAAAATGCCTCAAGTCAGGGACATAATTAGGAACTGGTCTCACAGCCAAAAGAAATCTTGAGAGGCTGCCCTCCCATTGACTTTTTTAAGCATCTGCTCAGAAAACACTATAATCTGAACAACCTATTCATTAGTGTGGGTACATTATGGTCTTCAACCTACCCATAATTTCTATTCAAAAACACTAAATCAACATTTTAATTATTTCAGTAGCATAGACATCACAAGATGCTCATTCTTGAGGATGAGCAAAAATGACATCAGCCTTCCCTACTAATTTGTTGAACAGCTAAGTTAGCTGGTAGGAGTTCAAATTGTACTGGCTGCAAATGGCAGGCAGCCACCTTGGTTGCCCTAGCAACTCTAACTTTCTGCTTATGATCAGACTAAACAGAGATAATTATAGTTTGGTACCTTTTGTATTTAAGTTACAATTAATAATATTAAGACTTAATAGTTCTCTGTAGGTGTTTTGATTTCCTCAAAATAATGTTTGTTTCTTAGAAGCCTTCTGGGTGCTATGCCATTGAACTTCTAAAAATAATCTCAGTTCATTTTGTACTATCCCCGCTTTAGTCATAAACATCTACTAAGCAAAAATAATCAGGCAATTGACCACTACTGTAAAAACTAGTGCCATCACGGCAGATCAGGAGCTTCATGATAGAAACCAATCACATTCCAGATGACATCAATAGCTAACACAGAAACTGACTACTACAAAGTTCCTTTCTCTGACAAGTGCAACAGTTGAATGAAAAATGAGTCCTGGATCTTACAAAAGGAGTCTTCAATAGAAGGCTGTTAACAAGCTGAGATATAGAAAATGAGCGTGTATATGGTTTTTGCTAATTGCATATTTGATTCTTTAGGAAAACTATCTTCAGAAAAAGTGCCTTTAGTGAAGTGTTAGGCACCCTTAGACCTCTAATTAGTAAGATTATTAAAGAGTTTTTCAAGTTCAGAATAACTCAGATCATTTTAAAAAAAAAGCTGAAAGACAATTTGATTGCTCAGGAAGAGGTTAACAGAGAAGCTCTAGAAACTAAACTACAGTATTAACTTCAAAGACAGCTCAAGAATCTTCTGAACTTTGATAGACATGAATTACAAACTAGGCTACAACGAACCAGGCTACACAGAACATGTAGATGCAGTACCATGAGAAGCCTCCATTTTAACTGCCCATTTTTCTTACTTCTGCGAAGTAATTTTTAACATTAATTGCCATTAACGTTTTTCTGTTCCCTTTCAAAAGGAATGCAGTTACTGAAGGGCTCTGATATAAATATTATCATTTTCCACATTTGAAGTTAACAAAATGGATAACATCAAATGGTATTGTTAGCCAATATACTTTAAGGATGGTGTAATGAGAAAGATTATTGGGGTGGAAAAGAGATGATCAGTATAAATGCTTACCTGTCTCTGATGCTCAAGACTCACAAGGGAAAACTCCACAGAGGAAAGATCTCTAACAAGAGATGCTCCCCTACTGCTGGTCAGCCCTTAAATGAGGTCTAGGAGAGCCAAACTCCATCCTCTTCCAGTCACATAGGTTAATTACCTTGACCTGTGCTCCTGCAGCTGACTCAGTGCTCGTCTCAGGTGATCCATCGGTGGTTCAGACCGTGATTCAACCGTTCCCATACACTATAATGGAAACCCATCTTTTGAACTTACATGGAAGCAATGCTGAAATACTTTTTGCCATATTCTTATATTGTGTTTCTTGTCTTGTGCCTCACTACGAAGAAATCTTATTAACTGTTGCTTTTCTTTGATGCTGTGGTCTTTACATGCTACCTGTTGCAGCTGTAGAATTCAATTTCACCAACTATGAGGAAAAAAAAAAGCAGCAACGTGGACTATGTATTAGAGCCTTCTAGACTGAATTTTCAGTCTGATGAAAGAAATTGGACTGTCACAGGGGAAATCTACTCAGTTAATGTAGCTGCGGACAGATCAGGATCAAAGCAATTTATTGATTTATTAATGTTGCATAGTTAACCAGCAATCAGTGGACTATTCAAGATCTGTACCAGTGCAATAGACAAACAACACTGTGTTATTATAAAACGCCAGGAACCATGGTATGGGGTCTGCTGAGTCACAGCCTGAACCACTGTTTGTGTACTTGAAGGAAAGACCTGGTCAGCCCTGCACACATATGTGAAGGCAATTCACCTTTGTAACTGGAAGGGATGGAGCCAGCCTCATTTAAGTGCTGACTGCAACTGAGGAAGGATCTCTTGTTGGAGATCCCTCCTTTGGAGTTCTTTCCATGTGAGCCTAGATTCTCAGGGGGTGAGCATTCATCTGTCCTTCCTTCCATAACATCTACTTGTTTGCATTGGTCCCTTTGTCTTTACAACCCCAACATTTTTTTTAAATGCTTTTCTGTAGTTGATCCCAAGCATCTGTAATCATGCACCCAGAAACACACATGCACACAGGTTCCCAAAGCTGCAGGCACGTGCTGTCACTCATTTCCCCTAAATTTATTCTTGCTTTCATAACTCACTTTAAAAGAGCATTAGGTACCTGCATATGCACCTGCTTGTTCATTTTCTCATCTATTACTGAAAAGATTGTTCTAGATTAAGCTCATTCTTGTATTCAAACAACTCAACGATAATGTCAAAACAGTGACCTATTTCTCTGGATTTACAAGAGAAAAAGTGTGTGAGCTTACAATCACGGGCCATAGCTGGAGATGCCTAAACTACAGCATGATTTGAGGCTTATAGATCTAACTGAGATCAGGTCTTTCCAGACATTAGATCAATTACAGCTGGTAAGTAGGATCAAAGCCTGTATTTTTTTCTGACCGGAGATTACATGATGAACTTGAGTGTAGTGATTTTCTTTTTTCTTCTTTTTAGCAAATAGATCTACAAAATGTGTTGTAACAGGTGAACAAATTTCACTGGTGAAACATCTTTTTCATCCCTTCAAGAAACTGCTGTTTCTCAGACACAAGGAAACTTATCTAGTTAGTAGAGTTGATAGAGTCAGCCTTGGTTCTAGTGGCATTTTGTCACATTGAAATTGGTCTGCATTACAGTGGCTGATCTGTAATGGGTTGCTTCAGAATAACTCAGCTGAAGTACTTTCCAGCTAGTGTCAGAGGCAACTTTTATTTTGGGCATCCAGAAATATGTAAGGTTCCCCAAGGAAATATGCTGGCCCAAATGTTTCTGAAGTTACTGTGAGTTGCTTTTTGAATAGAGAATTTAATTAGAGGCTTAGTTTGGTGTACGCCTGTTAGAAATGTGAACTCTAACTATTTATCTTATGTTCTTTAAGAATTGTAGATGATCATTGCCCTAGTCTTAATAGTACAAAAATCCCACGGGAGCTGTCTGTAGGACTGATGTTTTGAATTACAAGCTCTCCAGCAGATAAATTATGTTCTTGTGTCAACGGTTCACAGGCTGGTTTGGCCCAGTTCTGTGATGGCTGGTGCAGGGACCCAGGAACCCACGCCCCGGGAAAGGGGAAGGGAGAAAGGGAAAAGGGAGATGGGTCTAGAAACAAAACAGTGACAACGATCTGAGAAGGAAAACTAATTTACTAAATGAGATATCAGAAAGCAAAATAACACAATATAATACAGTATAATTGGAATTGAAGTTAATAAATCAAATAAAATGAGCAAGAGAGAGCGTCTGATAAACTGAAGGCCTTACGCTAACGCTGAAGGCGAGACAGCATTGAGCACCCACTGCTGGGTTGATCCAAAAGGAAAGAGCCAGTGTCTCGTGGCACACAGTTTCTATCTTTCCCTCCGGGTGGAAAAACATAAAAATACAAAGCAATGCAAAGTCCTCTGGAGAATGCAGTTCTTCTGTTCTGAGACAGGAATACCCATAAATATCGCTGCACTACATGATGTTAAGACGTGGAATACCAATACCAAAAATCATAAAACCATAACATTTCACCCTTTATTCCGTATCACTACATCATGCTCAGTGTAAATAGAGGAACAATGATTAACAGGCATTAAATACACTCACAAACATATACATGTATATACATGGAATTACTGACTGCACTCCCTCAATATCAAATTCCCTTGTGGTACACACTGAACATCCCCATTCTTCTGCATCACCCACCAAGTGGACCCAGGTCCCTGAGCAAAGACAGTACAATGCAGAGGTTTGCCCTTTCAAGAAGCTGGAAGGGCCCAAACCAATTTTCCCAACATGTTCTTTACATACACTACAGGGGCATATCACCATCTACAGTAGGTAGAGAGGTGGATTGCGCAGGACCATTGCAATTGATGGATCCTCAAGTGTTGGCCAACCAGGTGGCTTCTGCCAAATGCTTTTCCCAATGCTTAAATGTTCTGCCACCCAGTAGAAAGCATTGTTTTTTAACAACCCTTTGTATCTTTCAATTTTACCAAAAGCTGGTGCGTGATAGGAGATACGATAAATCCATTCAATGCCATGATCTTTTGCCCAAGTATTTACAAGAGAATTTTTGAAATGAGTCCCATTATCTGACTCAATTCTTTCTGGAGTGCCATGTCACCACAGGACTTGTTTCTCAAGACCTAAGATGGTGTTTCAGGTGGTAGCATGGGGTACTGAATATGCTTTCAAGCCAGCCAGTGGCTACTTCCACCATGGTAAGCACATAACGCTTGTCATCATGAGTTCATGGCATGGTGATATAATCAACCTGCCACGCATCCCCGTATTTATACTTTTGCCATCTCCCCTTCCCTCAGAGAGGTTTCATCCTCTTGGCTTGTTCAATTGTGGCGCATGTATCACAGTCATGGATAACCTGTGCAATAGCATCCATAGTTAAGTCCACCCCTTGGTCTCTAGCCCATTTCTATGTTGCATCTCTTCCTTGATGGCCCAAGGTCTCACGGGTCCAACAAGCTAAAAATAATTCACTCTTGTGTTGCCGGTTCAAGACTACTTGAGCCATCTTAACTTTGGCAGCTCGATCTACCTGATGGTTATTTTGTTGTTCTCCAGTAGCCTGACTCTTGTGCACATAAGCATCTATGTGGCGCACCTTTACAACCATATTTTTTAGTCGGGCAGCAATGTCTCTCCACAGTTCAGCAGCCCAAATAGGTTTACCCTTCCATTGCCAGCCATTATGTTCCCATTGCTGTAACCACCCCATAGAGCATTTGCCACCATCCATGAGTCAGTGTAAAGATCAAGCACTGGCCACCTCTCTCATTCAGCAATATCTAATGCCAGTTGGACAGCCTGCAAAATTACTTAATTCTCCTTTTCCTTCAGTGGCCTCTGCAACTTGTAGCACAGGGCTCCACACAACAGATTTCCATCTACAATGTTTTCCCACAATACGACATGATCCATCTGTGAACAGGGTAAATTTCTTTTTCCGGTAGTTCATTCTATGGTGGGGCCTCTTTAGCACATGATCACTCCTCTGCTGTTGATGTTCCAAATTTTTTACCTTCAGGCCAGTCCAGGATCACTTCCAGGATTCCTGGATGACTGAGGTTCCCCATCTGAGCTCACTGTGTAATCAGCACAATCCTCTTACTCCAAGTGGCATCAATATCATGATGGGAAGTGGGAATCATTCCCTTAAACATCCAGTTCAGCACTGGCAATTGAGGTGCCAGTAGGAGCTGTGTTTCAGTACTGATTACTTTGGAAGCAGCTCGAACCCCCTCATACTCATCTTCGATCTCCTTCTCAGTTGGAGTGTAGCGTTCCTCAGACCCCCTGTACGCCTGACTCCAGAATTTTTGTGGTTCTGATGTGCCAGGTCATTGAATCCACACAGTCCAATACTCTCTATTATCCCTTTCTCCCCACCTGGCTGGGGCAGGGGCTATTGCGGCTGGTAAGCATCTCACTCAGCTCTGAGGGAGTCCCATTCAGAGGATGTCTCACTTGGAACAGAGGGTGTCCATGTTGTATTGGAGGGTATCTCACTCAGACTGGAGACTGTCTTGTTGAGATTAAGAGCTCTTGAGCTCGGATTGGAAGGTGTCTTGCTCAGACCGGTGTCATCCATGTTGGACTGGAGAGTATTCTGTTGAGACTGGAGGGTCAACCACGGCACCTTCTAGATTTCAAAACAAGACAGTCAATTTTGGGTAACATAAATATTAGAGAAATACATTTGTTTAAAGCACTTTTCATCTAAAAACATTGTAATACTTAATTAGAATAACTGTCAGAAAATTGTCTCAAAGGTAGGAAACTGCTATTTACCACTGAACCTTGAGATGGCCTTCATGCAAATGCATTGTTTGACAGAAAATCAGGCATAGGAAGCATATAGATAGAACTCTATTTTCTTTTTTTCAGCTCCTAATTTGTGTATTACTGAAGCCTGTCTTAAAAAAATATATATACATAAATATAGTTGATCCACTTATTTTCTAATGGCTTTTGTTTTCCTGTTAAGTGTTTCTAAACCACTGAGCTCAGATGTGCATGCTGACCAGATACAACATGCCCTTCTGCCCTGAACTCCAACTTCACCTTTGCTTCACTACAATCTTTTCATACTCTGCACAGTTAGCTTACACGTTTTAAATCTTCCAGCGCAGAACACAGCCTGCCTTTATTTTCTCCTGTATTTCCTTAGTGCTTTTTCAAAAGTATTCTCTTTCTTATTTTAAGTGATATATATCTAAATCTTTCCAAATACATATTTTAATGTTTGTTTCTTCAGATTTCTTATTCCAGACCCAGAATGGCTGTTTCCCATTGGTTCACTATCCTTATTATCTTCAGTTAACCTCTCCTTTCTAATGTTTCTCTACCAGCATTCTCCTTCCTCACAATCACAGGCACTGATTCTTATGAGGTACTGATGCTAAGGGTGAAAAAGCCAATGAGGAGAGGCTGGACCTTGTTCTTACAAACAAGCGTTCTGTGATTGAGATTCCTTTCTCTGCAAGAATTATTTCTTCCTGTTTCTTACTAAGTCATTTTCTGTTCTCTTCATCCTATCTGCAGTTAATGTATCTCATGTCAGAGCTTTCCCTGTTTAGCCCATGATCTCATGTGTTTTATCACAGTTTTTTATTCACAGTCAGTGTCTGTGACCTGTGAGTGTCTCTCCACTTCCCCTCCTTATGGATCAATCTGTCTCAGCTGAATTAGTGCCAGACACCTCGGCTACTATTCTATTTCTGTCTTACTCTTTCCCCTTCTCTGTAATGAGTGAGGCATTCCAGACCAAATCCTATAAAATGCCAAATGTATTTCTCATAATATGGTGATTCAGTTGAAAAGAGAAATACTTACAACGGCTCAGCAGTATTAAAAGTTACCTTTCTTTACATAACAGTTTCTGAATTATTATTGCTGAAATCTTCCAAAATTTATTTGAAGTGAAAGCACATTAAGTGTCATTCCGCAGAAAATAGTTACTTTGTAATTGAAATAACATTTTTTCTTCTTATGCACCACAGTTGAACAACCTTACAAATAGGTAAAGTTATAAACCATTGATGAGATAAACAATATGCTGTTACATTTCTAGACTGCATTATTTTCATAACTCCTCTATTGTAGTCTGAAAAGAAACATGCATCAGACAATTATCAGGCACTGAAAGTAAACTGCTTACAGTGCCTTAGAATTGAGATGCCAAGTCTAGTGACTTTTTTTTCTAACTTTGACAGATTTCAAATTTTATCTTACATATTGAGAATTTTTAGTACATGCAGTGGTATAATGGCAGTGGGATCAGCACAGTCAAGTAGGCATTACAAAAGAAGGGAAAAAGAGCACTCACTCATCATGAAGGATTGAAGCTCACAAGGGAAAACACCACAAACAAGGTATCTCCAACAAGAAATTCTTCCTCAGATGCAGTCAGCCCTTAAATGGGGCCTAAGAGGGGCTGAGCCTGGCTCCACTCCTTCTGGTCACACAGGTAAATTGCCTTCACCTGTGATCCCAGGGCTGACCAGGTCTTTTCTCCAGGTACTCAATCAGAGCTTCAGGCTCAGCAGTCACCATGCAGTACAATTTGTGAAGTACATACTTGTTATAATCCTAAAAATGTATGAAATCATAAGAAGATTTTTGAAAATATAGTTAATGTTTTTGCAAGGGCTTTATTTGCTTAGAATTTTCTACTTCTATTATTATTAAAATTTTATATGAAAATTTCAGTAACTCAATATACAGATGCTAATATTGGTATGGTTTGAATGTGTCCCTAACTCGCACCTCCACATATATTACCATTTCAATCATAGAGCAGAATTTCATTATTGAAAGAGCCAGGTTGTTTTAAGAATTATCCATACATAAAATTTAGATGAAAGTTCTAGAAAAAGGCAATAGTAAAAACTTCTGAAAATAATTTATCATTAAAAGTAATATCCATCCAACTCCACCATAATACCATTAGAAGAAAAAGTATTCTCACGAATCATGGTGTTCTTTGTCATGTAGTACTTGGTTATATTTCTTTAGACAGATGTTAAATGCAGTGCTGCAAAAGCAAAAGGTAGCATTTGCCAAATATGCAGCAGGAAAGAAGCAGGAAATAAAACCCTTCAACTCTTTTCAAGATAATAAATTATCAAGAACAGTCAAGCAATAAGAGCTTGGAGAGAAATGAATCTTTACGAGAGGCAGAAAAAATGCACGAGATTGGAAAAGGAAAAAGAAACTTTGGAAAGTTTCACTGTTTGGAAAAAACTGTTTAAGAGTTGTTAGCCTGCTAACTCTATAAAAGTTAGGCACATTGTATTAAGCTATTTGCCTACTCAATGGAGAGAGAAGCGACTCCTGAATAGTGTCTCAAATTTGTAAGTTAAGTGCATCTGCAAGTACCTTATGCTCTTGTTAAGGGAGCTATGAGTGCAAGGATAAATTCAGGAGAAAAGTATCACACAGTAGTGCATTAGTAAGAGGCAATACATAGACACTTGAAAATGGGTACAGAGCTGAACCTTAGGGAAGATCACGGTTAACTTAAATGTTCCCCATTTCAAGACTGCTATGCTGCCACTAATGAAACAGAACAAGTTAAAAATCTTCAAAAGATCCATTACCAGAAGTGTTCATAAGAGGAAACTCAGCTACTCTTGGAGAAAAGGCCTGAAATATAGAATATTCAGCCAAATTATAAAAGTTTTGCTCTGTGATACAAATACAACAGATGATGCAAGCTGCAGAGTGACATCAAGCAGATCCAGGGATGAATGAAGCATTCCTTCCTGTACAGCTCTGCAGCTTTTGCTTTGCGTGTCACTGTAGTTGAGGCTAGCACATACCCTTCTTATAAACAAGATGTGATAAAATTAATCATTCAAATAAAGGTAGCAGCTGTACACTCAGTCCCCCACAGAGCAATGGGGAAAAGTCTGAGGAGTTTAATAGATAAAGCAAAAGCTGCAGGCACAAGAAAATCAAAATAAGGAATTAATTCCGTGCTTTGAGGAAAGCCGTGCTTACCTGGGAAGACAGTTGCAAAATCTAGATTCAGAACATAATGCCATACAAGATACTATGAAGAAAATTAACTCAGTCCTAGCAAAAATGCAGTATATAGTTAAAAAAAAATTAAAAAAAAATTAAGGGAATTTGAACGCTGTAAGTTCTATTTGGTAATATGACAGAAGTTGAAGCACATTCCTTGAGGAAGGACTAAGTCAGGAGGTCTTCTTTCTAAAAGCAGATTTTAGCTCATATTGGCATTGTGTTTTCCAGAGCCTCATTTTTCTCCTCTGTTGCAGGGAAATGGGAAACAGTGTCTTAGACAAGACAATTTTTACCTAACATTAGCTGAAATCTCGGGTTGAGTCACTTAAATGAAGCAAGATCCATAAGACTCTACTTTGAGATAAAACATTTTTCCCAAGTGGAGTTTTTTCTATCCCATATGTACACCATACTCTTCTACCCAAAGTTATTTTTTTTTTCTATTTTTGCCATCTCCTTCTAAGCATTGAAAGATCTGCCTTAGCTCTGGCTTAGTGGGAACATAAGATAATTCAGCTTTTCTTTTTGAAAGAGACATTATTTTGAATAGCCTAGCTTTTAAACATCAGAAAATATTTTCTTCAAATGGCCTTGCAACAGTAAAGGAACATCTCTATTCCTATTGCATTCTACTTAAACTGTTCTTCAAATAAGGTATTAAAATCACCTCTAGGTTTAGCTATTTGAAATGCCATTTCTGGTCTTCAGTAATAGCTAGCTTTCATCATGTCATGTTTTTCTCATTTCAGAACATTTTTCACATAGTATAGTCGCACAGAACACCACAAGAAGTTATCAACCTCTTATTATAACCTACAGAACTGCTTTAATTTTCTTTCTGATGCAAAATTAATTATTTGAACAAAAGAACCCAAATAGCTCTCATTATTCCTTATTTCTTTATTTTCAATAAATACATAAATACTGAATTATTTGCAGGAGGAATCTATGCCCTAGAGAGGAGAAACAGTTTTGAAAGTCTCAAGTACTATAAAGTGAAAAACATAAAACAGATTTTCAAGCTTTACATTGTTCAAATCTTTTCAAAGATCTCAATTTTTTTTCTCTAAAAAAATTATGTCCAGAAGTTTTCACATGTTTTGTTTTGTCTTTTCCTTTGGAAAAACATTTTTGTCACTGATCCTCACAATTTATTTCTATCCTTCATCATTGAGAACAGTCATAGTCACCTTCAAATATGGGCTCAGATGATAGAGAAGAAACAAATCCTATTAAAACACATGACAAAAATAATATAATTAAATTTTTAGGGAAGGAAGAGAGGTGAGGAAGGTAATTGTAAAGCTGATCTCTAGACTCGGTACTGTGTAAATAAGTGTATGTTTTCCTCTGGTAACTCAACACTGTCGCCATGATCACACTTCTAACTCTGTTACTGTTTTCTCATACAGTTATGAAGTGTGGTTATATTTTAAGTAGATGTTAATTAGGCGATTTTTCATATTGTATTAAATAATATTCTGTCTACCCACTTGCTACTAACATCATTTTCTTTGTTCGTTTATATTACATATATACAGATACTGTTACTGCAAGAGTATTCCAAGCTGACATCTTGGCAAAGTCTCTTTGAATGCTATAGACTTCCTGGAGAACTGTTCTTTGACAATACTTTGACAATACATTCTTCACATGAGATTTGCTCTCCATGTGACCTGTCCTCCCTCTATATTCAGAACCACATTTCTTCCTACTGTTTCCTTCTTGATCCTCTTCCAAGACCCTTCTCAGTGCTGCAGCTCCCCATTTAGCTGACCGTCTGTCTGTTCTCTGAACATGCTCTTGCTTTTTGCTCTCTGTACTGTGGAATATTAATTTTCTACCATACACTGCATTGCTTTGAACCACAAGCTTACCTTTTGTCTATAAGTAAGTCCTTCTTTTAAATAATTGCTCATCTCATACTTTATATTTAACATTATCTTAAAACCACAGTTTTAAGCATTCACGCTTAAGGGACAGGCACAGAGCACAGGTCACTCCCCAGCTAAAATACAGCAAAAGTGGTGATCTTTATTCCAGTAGATTAATGCGATTACCACTAGAATCTGTGTTTGCATCTTTTTCTATCTGAAAGGCCTTGATTCTCCACTAATTCATTATGATTTGTGTAATTGTAAAATAAAAGAAAACCTGACCTAAGAACAACAGCAACTAACTTTGAATGCATAGGCTTTATATCATATATTGGATGTTACATTCCTTTCAAAAAACAGCATCCATTTAATGCTCTGTGTGGTATGAAGAAGCAGTGCAGTTCTTGAAGAAATGCAGGATACAGCTAATATGTATGTATTCCTGCAGAAGAAAAAAAGAGTTATTACTATTTTTCTAATATTGTCTTACTTTAGTCAGAGAAAAGAACATTAAATGCAGTTCTTTGTAGGCTGGTGTGTGCGTTTGCACTGTCAAATTCACAGGTTCAGGTGTCATGAGTAAAGCAATACGTTTCAAAAAGAGTATCACCACTAACACAAGCTAAGGTCAGCTTACACTTTACATGTATTCACACTGATCGTGGAAACAAGAACTTTGATGACTGAAAATCAAAAGTATAAACAGGATGATGACATGACAACCAGTGTACAGCTACGTACTTAGTTTTGAAGTACTTTCCACATTTGCCTCAAATATGTAAAATAATTTACATATCAGCTCCTACCACTTCATCTAAACTTCTGAAAATGCAATGAGCTAGTATGTTGTCTCTGAAAGCTGCTTATATGAGATACTTTTTGTGTTGGCAGCTGTTTCAGAGGGGGAAAGCTTTTTCAATTGCTAACCACTTATTATTAGGATAAAGCTGAATACATTTCACAAATGTATTCTCTCTTTCTCTGTATGTAAAATTTAAAGCACTGAGTTGTTTTTCAGAACACAGAATGCAGCTTGGTAACTGATTTAACATACTTTAATAGCTGGTTTGTAACTAATGTTTATATCATACAAATTGTCAGACTAGAAACGTCTGCCAGTGATTCCTGTCAGACTTAAATAATTTCTTTGCCTATTCAGCCACGTCGCAATTAATGAATCCAATTTCTACGAGTTATAAAAGGAATATGCTTGGTTGTTTTTCTTTCGTGTTAGTACAGATTTTAGAGCAGTAAGGTTTCACTTCAAAATGGTTCTGTGAGTAAACAGTGTTTCATTTCACGCAGAAAATCTGCATTGGATGCGAATGACCACAGCCTGCTTTGAATGAAAAGGAACTAATCAATCAGAAATATAATTCCCACATTTATGACAAAGAAAGCTGTTTGCATACATTTGAAGTGGATAAACTCCACCTGTTTGCTCAATAAGATGCCCTAGATTTAAGTAGCACTTAAAACTCATCACTCTCATCTGAATATCAGTTGCCAGGAAATGCCCCACCCAGATGAAATTTTTGCTTAATTAAAAAAAGAAAATGTATTCTCTGAGCACTTAACACACAGTTACTTTTTACTGACTGTGTTATATATTTTTTTCTTTTTTCTTTTTTAATGGGGATGAAACTGTTTAATTTTATGAATTTCTTCACTTACAAAGCACTCATAAATATGAACATGATCCTGAATGATGTCGAGCATCTGGCCCTGGTCCAGAAAAGCACTTCAGTGCATCTTTAAGTATGAAACTAATCACAGGGTTTAACTGACAGATATTCCAGCTGTCTCTGTACTTTCGTGGATCAGTGGGGCTGGGCAGGAAGGATCGAAAAGAAAATTTTGTGTATCCATGCTAGTTAGTGGCTGCTGAAAGAGTTTGCTGTTGGGTTTGTGGAAGCCCGAGCATTTCCACAACCTGGCAGACCATTCCTAAGTAAAAAAAACAAAACAAAACAAAACAAAAAACAAACAAAAAAAAACACCTTTGTCTTTCTTTCAGCAGTGGAACTCTAGCCTCTAGCTGTGATCTGATACATGTTTTCACGTACAACAATATTGTCAATCTGGGTGCTTCTTGGAATAATTTAGGAATGCAGTGCAACATAGTGATGATTTGGGCTAAAAGTGGGTTAAGAGATTTAAGGATGGTTTAGGGTAAGAGACAAGATTAATGAAGGTACCACCTTGGATAAGGAGGACAAGACAAATGGAGGTTGAGTAAAAACAATTTGACAACCAAGACAATATACTACAAAACCATGGCTAGCTGAGAACAGATGAAACCAGATTACTTCTTCAAACTGCTTTGGGGTGAAAAGTACATAGTGAGGAAGACATACAGCCTTCATTTTCAAGACTCCCACCCACGGCCACTAGGAGGCTCTACGCATGCTCAACCAACAGCCATACTAGATTTTGAAGTCTTTGATCTGGTGAAAGAGTATAGTGACTTCACTGGTCCAAACTGAAAGTCAGTCTGAACCAGCATTCTTTCACCAACAATGAAGTTAAGGAGATAAATAAGGAGGATTAGGAACAAGGCAAATTCGTTTACCTGCAATAACATCTAAATCTCAAACTACTGTCAAATAAATGAATTTCCAAGTGCAGTGTGATAGGTCTGTTTAGCAACTCATACTGTTTGACCCATTCAAAGTTTTCTAAACTTGGTCTCTGAGTCCCTCTTAACTTCTAAAATCCAGAACATATTTTAACAAAAATCTGTTGCAATGAAAGAACCCTTTTTCATGTTTAAAACCTAGCTCCTACTGACTGGCAGTTTTATGAGTCTTTCCAAACCTTCTAAGGGTCACCTTGGCAGAGATGTGAAGATTTTATCTCAGTCCACTCACTTCATGCTAAAAATCTCTCTTTTTTTGGAGGAGGATGTCTTTCTCACTGCAACAAACTTTCTTTTTAAGTAGAGAAAGAGGAAGGAAGGATATCGATGGTGAATGTTCCAGCTGACTGGTATTTTGAAGAACTTTTCATTTGAACTGCCATACACTGCCCTAATTAGTATGTGATGATTAATTTTTAGTGACTGATAATGCCAAAGCTTTTTACTGAAGCCTATATATCCCAGTAGTTTGAATCTTCCATCTTCTCTCATTTAATCAGTTTTAGGGAAGCATTGCATTAATTGCACTGCATAGTAACTAATCTATTTACATAGACATTGTAGATAACTCTTTCTATTATGTTTTAGAAAACATCAACAGAGGGTATGCCTTGGTAGAATACGGATTACTTTGATTATCTTCTGTGAAAGCTTGTCTTAAAATGAAAGAATACTATAGTTGTCATCCACCTGGACAAAGCAAGTTTTGTCTCACACTAGACATTAAAAATTATTCCTCTGATTCATACTTAAACTGTTTAGAGGCTTATTTGGAAGCAACATTTATAAGGGTGACATATTTTAATTTTTCACTTCTTCTAAACAAAATATTAGGCCATCTAAATAAAAAAGTATCAAAATGAACACGGGATATATTGACATTTTAGTCCACTGCCACAGAATTAATGTAAGTGTAGCATGTGAATAACTACCAGCATTCAGTGGAAGTACTGTAGTCCTTGCAAGATGAAAGACTAAACCTACCCTACTAGCTCCTGAAGTTCTTTAACTTAAGGAAAAGATTAATTAAAGATGACCTTTAAATGAATTTTGTATACATAAAAGTTCTCACTGAATTCCTAGAAATTGCATTAAAATATTTTCATTAACAATTTCCCTAAACTTAATTTACATTCTTCTAATATGTTTCACTACTAATGCTTTTCACCTTTTTTGCAGTCCAAAATTTTTGTCATTATCTTCACCATCTTCAATTTATTCACTATTTTTCCATTATTACCAGGTTCTTTGTACTCATATCATCTCCTGTTCCATCCATGAAGTCTGAAATACAGTCTTTCTTAAAATCATTAGCTACAAGTTCTGGATCAGTGTTCTCTTAATATTAATAAAAGGAAAATTATGCACTGTTCCATGTTTTTCCTTGAGAAGCTTGAATGTAATTGCTGCTAATAGTTAGTCTGAGTGTGAAAGCTTCAAATGGTCTTTAAAGGGCATGTTCACTGCTACATGAAGATCCTGTAGTTCTGATGTCATTTCACCTGATATAACCACAAGATCAATATTCATTTCCTTGGCAGTATTCTTCACAGATGGAGTTAGATGACCTTTGAATGCACCTAGGACGAGCTTTTTTTTTTTTTTTTTCCCTTAACCACACACCTTGTCTCCCGATCCACATGATATTTGGCCAATCTTTCATTAACTGTGTAAACATCCATCCTCCGTTTTGATGCCTCACGATGATTACAGCATGCAGCTATTCCTTCAGCATTTCTTAATGCTTCAGTAACACATATGGTGGCAATATTATACCAACTGTTAATACTGTCAGCGTTCCTGTACCATGCGTTTTTTCATCCACCAAAAATTTCATGGTGACAAATTTTGGACACAATTTTTCAGTGTCTCAGTGGCACAAGGCAAGGCAAAGCAGCTGTCTTGTTTGGCATAACATGTAACTGGTAGAGAGAGGTTCTAGCAAATCGAAGCTCTTCACCAAGGCAAAAAATTAGGCTGTATCATTTGGACACAGAAACACCTACTGGTCTTGAATTCTTGCTGTGAAATATAAATATTTGTGTTATTACTTGAGATCCTATTTAGTCATTTCCATGTTTTGGGATTTCCTTCTCTTCTATAAGTATGCACTAATTACACATTTTGTTCTGCTCCGTGACAGTTTCATCTTCTGAGCCCAACCGTGCACCAATTCAGTGCACAAAAGCTTCTAATTTGAGTGCTTCAGTGTCCCTACATTTTCCTCTGTTATAGTTCTTCCAAATCTTCATTTCTGCACACAGTGCCATGAATACATCAGATTGAGTTGCATCAGATTATCCTTCTCTGAAGATATTCAAGACCTGCCTGGATGCCTGCTTTTCAGGGGAACTGAACTTGATTGATCCGTAGAGGTCCCTTCCAACCCCTACAGTTCTGTGATTCTGTGATTTTGCAATCATGCCTCCCATCTTCAGACCAGCTGCCATTTTACAATTCACTTATGAGATTCAGGGATTTTCATAATACTGTCAGAAATCTCAGTGGGAATCTTTGAGCTGCAACAGATAGAGCAGCCGTGACAGTGAGCTCATAAGGAAAACAGTAGTAATTGTGCTCACTGTGCCACTTTAGTCCCTCTGGGGTTATCTATATTTCTAAGTCACTAGTAATTTCCCCACATTGCAGTTATATTACACTTAACTTAACCAGGATTTAAGACAGTATCTGAGCTTTAAGTTAAACTACTTGGAAATAAAAACCTCATCCTTCTCTTGGAACAAGTAGTGCATGCATTAAAATCTTGATAAGGGAAAGAAAATATAAACAATCATATGATCAAATCACAGAATCATAGGGTTGGAAGGGATCTCTGGAGATCCTAGTCCAACTCCACTGCTAATGTAGGTTCCCTAGAGTAGGTTGCACAGGAAAGTGTCCAGGCAGGTTTTGAATACCTCCAGGCAGTCTATTCTAACACTCTGTCAACTCTAGTCCAGCTCCTCAAAGTTGAATGAAAGGTTTCCTAAATAACTCCAGTGTCAGAAAAAATAAAAATATAATAATAATAAAAAAATCTGAGATCATTGGGATGAAAAGAAGCAGCTGTAAATTGCTCTGCATTATAGTGAGAACTTCAGCATGTGTTAAAGCCCTTAAGTATTTTCAAATGGTAAATAAGTTATTTGAATCACCAGGGAAGGTGATAACAATTCTACCTACCAACTGTTCAAACAGCGTAACTGAGGTTGAATTAAAGGCTCTGTCCTGTGTGCATTCTGCAAAGCACAGTCCATCTGCTTTTATTGAAAGTCAAAGGTAGGATCATAAGGAAAAGAAGGTAGTGTGTGTGTGTATGTATATATATATATGTAATGACAAAGCCAAACAAGTGGACACGTGACATATTTAGTGTTGAAACCCGAAGCTAAATAAACAAAAATAAAGGGTTCTCAATAAATCAAAGCAAGTGGTTTACATGATATAGTTTGTTTCTGAGTGTAACAGGCAAATCTTTTATTTTAAACTAAAGCCAAATGATTTTGTTCTCTTCAGATGTCTACTACAATCAGACGTGCTTTATTTCATGGTTAGATTCACTCTCTTACATTTTAGAACCTTAATCTCTCACATCTTTCACAGTGACACGTATTTCGGTTTGAAACCACTGTCCCATCTTTGGGACAGATCAAAAATTCAATTTCTGCATTTTTGTAGATTTACATGAATAAAACATTTCAGTACCCTTCTGGCTCTTGTGTACACAGAAAATACTCATTATCCTCATTAAGAATTCAGTCTCATTGCATAAAAGATATAACCTTGTCTCTTAACTGTTATGATGCTTCTTTAAATTTGAATATATGGTCTGTTCTTCATACCAATATGATAGTCTTTGGAGATTATTTTGCCCTTCCAGAAGAAATAAAATAAAAAACAACACACACACACAAAAGACAACAATACAAATAACTTATTGGACACTAATAAGAGCATAAATTATAAGAATCTATTGGGTCTAGATGCTCATAGTTAGCTCTCTGTTTATGGACTTGATGTTAGAGGTATATTACTCTGTTCTGAATAACTGTTATTAGCATAGACTTTGACAGTATGAGCTGTCTGAAAAGAATAATGTTTTACTCTACTGGAAAGACAAAGCCCAACTTTGATCTGACCTTTTTAAAGCTTCAACTTTTTCTGCATTTTCTTCTTTTTTGTTCTTTTCTTCCTTTCTATTTTTTCTTTTTTTTTTTTTTTTTTAAGGTGAAGAAGGGACAAAGATGACATCTAATGCCTAATGTGTCAAGGTTGCCAAGTAACAGGCTAAAGATGTGTCAGTGAAGGCTGTTTTTGTGAGAGGAATTCAGTTGGATTTAGTTTTGAATCGCTTCTGTCTCACTCTTATTTATTTTTTCTGATAAAAAGGCTGCAATAAAGAATGTAGAGTATAGTACATGCTTATGCCAGAAATATAAAAAAGAATGCCTGTGCTAATTGTTTATGTCCCTCCTAAGCCTTGAAAATGATGGAATAATTAATGTAACAAATCCATTTTCAGCTTCCACACATAAACGCCTCACAAAATGAGCTCTTAAAATATGTCCACATTTCCTGTGAAGTCACTCACATTAAAGAAAGCACAGTGTGAGTTTAATTGATGAATCCATTCTAAAAGAACAGAGATAGACTGGTTAGAATAACAAGATGCTAAGAAATGACTAGTGCAAATTTTTGAGGAAGAAGTCAAGTCAAACCAGTGTAATTATTTTACTCCTTTTCAGCGTGAGAAGAGACTTGGTCAACAGTGAGGAAAGCTATAGATTGATGTGTTAGAAATCACTACTTTTTTGACACTCTGACTTTATCGATTCATGACTTACTTCCCACCTACATCAGGAAAATTTAGTAGTCGTCTGTACTGGACAAGAAATTGGTCAATATCTCCTTTAATGATTTTCATTATGGAATAAAGAGGCTCCTTATAAAATCCAATGGAAACGTTTGCAAGTACTTTGGTGGACAGGATTGGAATTCACAACGTTCTTGACAGACTGGAGAAACACTGAAATCAATAAGATACAATTCAATGAGGACTGAAGCATAAAGCACTACATGCCAGAAAGTAGAATCAAATCTCTTCCAAATAAAATTACTTCAGTACAGAACAAAAGAGGATTTTAGATACATACTGAATCATAAAATAAGGTAGTAGGTACATCCCAAGGACTGTGTGCTTGTTTTGCCTTGTGTACTTTCCTGCTGCATCTTATGATGAACAACCATTCTGATCAAGAAAGTTCTAAGAAAAGCCAAAATGCATTTGTCTAAACACTTTGCTAACAGATCTGTAACTATCAAGAATGAGCTGCCTCAATTTGACCAGGGCAGCTGAGATCCACCTAAGCTTGATGTGTAAGATAGTTTTACTGAGTATGCCAAAGCCAAGCACCAACAGAACATGCATGAAGCAGCTTAACTGAGCAAACTGCATCTTTGATGAGTATCTGACCAAGAATACGCTTTGTATACAAAGATGACATTCAGAGGAGTTGAGGCCTGCATTTTCATGACATTTAAAAACATACTATATCAAGCCACGTTTCAGTCTACTGGTAGTTTTTCTAAGCTACACACACAAAAAAAATTGTGACATGATTCAAAACATGCAGGAGAGTATGTATTTTGGAAGGCTGCTTAGAAATTCATTGTGATGCTGTAGCATGAATACCCCGAAAGAATAGTACCCGCACCAAATAATGAAGGAGGACAGTATATTTTCGAATGGCTTATCCAGATGGTATAAAGACAACCAGTAAATTAGGAAAGGCTCGCCTGTCACTGACAGTTGAGGCTCACCTGGAACTCCACAGGGGAAGGATCGCCAACAGAAGAACCTTCCCCATTGGTGGTCAGCACTTAAATGGGGTCTGGGAGAGGTGGAGCCAGACTCCACCCCTTCTGGTCACACAGTGCATTGCCTTCACCTGTGCTCCTGCAGCTGACTCAGTGCTCACCTCAGGTGATCAATCAGTGGTTCAGGCCATGATTCAACATTTCCCATACAGATGTGTTGTCTGTAACCACGTCAGCTTACTGTAAAAAGTATCACCAAGAGGACAGAACGAGACAATACCGGAAATAATATCCACTAAAGTTTAACTGAAATCTAGTAAATTCAATTAAAGTCACCCTTACAAGAGGCTTCCTTCCTACCACTAATGTCTTTTGACTTTTTTCCTTTCCCTTGGCAGTGTTCCTCATCAGCATCTTACTAGAAATGTGGATCATTGCATTTTTTTAATGTTGTAAATTGTGCTCACTGTTAAAAAATGATGCAGTTAATATAATTCATAAAATACAAATACTTTGCAAAAAGATAATATTATCCAAATTTGGATGAAACCAAAGCATTCCGGATTTTTTTGCCCAATTTTAGAAAATGAGAATGGTTACAGTGGAATGTCTCACAGCCTCATTCAATCTTTGTATTCTCCTGTTGGTTATGTACATGCAAGTCTCAATTTGCCTAATGATATTTGCTTGAATCTTTCCTGTTTTACGGAATTTCATTTGCTTGATTGTTCTTTATTATTTGCTTTATTTTTTAATAATTATATCTTATTCTGTTTTCTGTGTGTATATGGTGCAAAGCAGGATAGCTGTCATAAGAAGAATAAAATATAAAATCTACCTGAAAATCCCAGTAAGTATGCACAGCTTTTTCTTTACTAAATCAGCACTTATTTAGTAAAACTGATTTTGTGCTGGAGGAGGGTTTATGTAAGGGGCCATACGAAGTTATTTTCTGTCTGTCTTAAAATTTAATGTTGAGGAAAAAATAATTTTCAGTTAAAAATAATAACAAATTATGTCAAATTATGTAAATAATGGCAAAAGTACTCCTTAAAAAAAAAAAAAAACACAAATACACTACAGGAACATTTAACGGCTTTTTGTGGAAATAAAAGAGTTCTTACTGATATTTCAAAAGCAGTCCTAAACTCACAGATTATTGGCAAATCTTTCATTTTAATTTCCTTTAACATTCACAGAAATTTTACACCATGAAGTAAATAATGGCAATTACTTTATCTAATGCAACAAACAAACAAACAAAAAAACGAGTAGCTCCCTATTTCCATTTCTGGTTACTTTACACTAACAAAAGCAGAGCTTCAAGAGTAAAGGTAGCACTTTGCTGGGAGTATTTGTGGTGTCTTCTCTTCACAGTGCAAACAGGATTCATCCCTCCTTGAAGTGGTGTGAACAGAGATAATTTGCTGTAGCCAGCCTGAGTAGAAATGGAATAAGAAATGTAGAGAAAGGAGACAGAGCTTTTCTTTGCTTGCACACTTCCATCACAGATGGCTTCTGATTCAGCCACTGGGAACTATGCTTGCACATTCACATGTCTTTATGGTTGTTTAAATTATCATTTCAAACTGAAAAAAGAGCTATTTCAAAAAGCTAGTCAAATAATCATTTCTGTATATACATATATGTATAGTTATATTTGATCATTTCAGCTGTTCTTACTTAGCTTTTGCTTCCAGTATTTATCTGAAAAGTAAGGAGA
Source organism: Oreortyx pictus (assembly GCA_036925125.1). Classification (NCBI taxonomy): domain Eukaryota; kingdom Metazoa; phylum Chordata; class Aves; order Galliformes; family Odontophoridae; genus Oreortyx; species Oreortyx pictus. Next base: position 67,023,112 of record JAUPFR010000005.1, on the reverse strand, counting down.
ATAAATCCATTTTCTTTCCTGGTTCCTGTAGCAGTACAGGTTTTAAGGAAGTTGTGAATATTGTTATAAAACTCAAGGTAATTAATTTTCTACCAAAATCAATTATTTCGCCACTAAAATGATATCTCTTCGTCTTTTATGGTAATCAAGGAGTTACAGTGCTGCTTACCCACCCTTCTGTAATAAGCACAGTCTTCTTATCATGGGGGCTTCTTCTCTGGCACACATAGCCAGTAAAGCACTACTTACTATTCTGAAAGACATACGCCCATAATCCATGAGAAGGCTGCCAGTAGAAGATACAATAAAATGTAATGACAAGCAAAACAACTCATTAGCATTTTCTTTTCACATTTAGCGTATTCCCTTTCAAATAATTATAATGTGTAGTTGCTGTATATCACAGCTGGACTTTCAAGTGAGCCATTACAAAATCAGCAAGTGCTTTGAAAGCCACGATTACCCATGCTCAGCTGAGCCCATATTCTCAGTTGTGTTTGTATTAATTGTTATGGTACTTTAAGTGCAATGTTTAGTCTCACAGAATGTTCTTTAATCAGTCAACCCTCATGCCTCCTCAGAGCCTGAGGTGTGTACAGCCTCCCTGAATGAGGACAAGCACAGCTATTGTCCAGATGGCTGCTCCGTGTCCTGGGAAGCCAATCTATGAGTTCCCTCCCGTTATCACCATGCTGCCCTCAGGGTTTTCGGTGTTCTCACTCTGACTAGCATTAGTATCACACTGGAGAATGAGGGAAAAAACATCAGATGACGCAGGGACTCATTTTTTCTTTCTCTGTGGAGCCTTTTCTCTCCTAGGATTGTATCACTGACCCCATCAATAGACCTTTAGTACTCCCTTCAGTGACAAGACAATGAAGGCAGGTTACGTTCTGTAACCTAATTACCTGCTGATGATAGAAAACAAAAATAAAATAACAAAAGCACCCTTGGCAGTATATCTTTTGCTGAATTCCCATGCTAGGAACATTCAACAAGGAGTATTCCATGGTGTTACCTGTTGGAAACCATATACATTCCTGTAGTGGCAAAAAGAAGACATCAGTTCCAATCAATAGCCAAGGAAAAATTAGTGTAAAATAGACTAAATTGCAAGTAAGTACATCTCCAAGACACTTTCCAACTAGTGATCTACGTACTTCGTCCTTCATTTTGATAGAACAGTGAACTCTAACATTGTCATCCTTGAAGACCATCGTTGAATAAATGACAGAGTATGCTCTATGTTTAGGTCAAATACTTGGGATAATCTTATTTGAAAAAAAATCTCAATCTACTTCATTTATTTATTTATTAAGTATTTTTGGGGTAGTGGGAACTGTTTCATTTTGAGATGCAAAATAGATTTCTTGGGAATATTTTCTAATTTCTACGGCTGTATACTATATTCAAATTTGTAGGTTTGTTTAAATTAAAAGTGATTAAAAGCAATGTTCTGAACAGTGAGGAGGGTGCCAGCAGCCTGAAAATGTATCTTAAATACTTCAAAGGTTATGTTATAACTTCAGGTGATCAAATTTACCTGTTACCAGAAATGCCATTTTTAGACCAAATTACAAACTTGGTATAAGAAAAGATCCTGCTGGCCTGCAAATATGCAATAAATATGTGTATTAGTACTTATCATAGTAGCAAACAAACACTGATTTTCTTATGAAAAGACGTCTATAAGTCATTAAAAAAAAACAAAACAACCATGCTTTACAATTCAGTTTCATCCCATGGAAATGAGTGGAGTTCAAAATGATCTTGTAGTAAGGAAAATCACTTCTGAGAGGAATTACAGTAGTTCAGTATATTCAGAAATAAATAGTAAAAGGTTAACCTTTGCTAATATTTCTATTGGGTGTATTAAGAGTAGAATTACACTCCTATTGCTTTCTTGTATTTAAAATAAACACCTAAAGGAAAAAAATAAAATAGTACTGGGGAGAAATACCGTAAAAAGCACATTGGTATATACTCCTTACTCCTAAAATTTAAGCCTTGCCTCTGGTAGCAGCTTTTTAATTGTTCACAGACTGCATTACAAATGTCACAGCATTCTTTCCTACTGATTTTCCACTACAGCTTTTATCAGAGCTCAGGCTACTTTAACACTTTAAAAGATTAGACAGTATCTCTGAGGAACAGCTTTGGTTTAGTGGATCATATCTTTTGACCAAGAAATGGCTTAGACAGCATCTCAAGTTTCCTTCCAGTTCTATTTCCTAATTGTGTTATCTCCCACAGAGATACTACAGAACAAAATTAAAATTTGCCTCTTTTGTGTACTTCCTGCTTTCTTTTTATATCACTAGTTCAGAAACTGTATCCTTAAACCTTGTTCTATTTTGACACTCTGTGACTGACACATTTTTTAAGCTAAGCAATCACTTCTTTCAGATATTTACCTCTTCACAAGAAATAAACTTTGAAGCTACCACAGGTCAACCTTCATTATACTTCCTTTTTTTTTTTTTTTTTTTTCAGTTTACAGGATACCACATACAGAAACAACCAAACCAATTTCATCTCCACTTCCGTGCAACATGCCCTACTTAGCATTTCAGGTTTTCCTTGTGCTTTATTATTTTATTGAAGGTCTTTTCCAACCTGAGCAATTCTATGATTCTAAGTTCTTGATAAATTTGGCCTTAAGGCTCATTAAAATGCAGCCCTATATTCTCATATTTCAAACTGACACCTCACACATTAAGCGTGGCTTGGTTATGTGAAATGATGGTTTTTGAGTATCTGAATGTGTGCATGGTGATTTTGCTGCACCTCTGAAACATGTGAAATTAAAATGTTAATGAAATATTTGAAAATAAATAAAGAAGAATTGTACTATTTTTCGAGGACAAGGCTTTCACTAAGACCTGTTAACATGGGACAATTGCTCACAGCTACTGGTAAGCACACGGTAGATTAAAATGAATTACTGAAAAGATTAATGGTCTGTTACTTGTTCTTAAGACTTTTAACTGCTGTATTAATGTTCTTTCCACTGAACTAATAACCAGTCAATTTGACAGTCCTAATTCTTGGCATATTAATGTCTAGAGATATCGTTTTTATAAAGGCCTTACTTACAAAGAGAAAAATATAGGGTTACAGAGGTAGGAGTGATATTTTAAAAATACTATTTATTATTATTTTAAATAATGTCATATCCAAAAAGTGTTCAGTATTGTACATTGTAGTATGACCATACACACAGGTTGCCCATGCCACTAAGAAAGTTTGGTTTTGATGTCTTTCAAGCAGTTCCTAGGTGCTGGATTTTTAAACCTATATGGTGATATGAGTGTATATATTTCTAGGTATCTAATGCAGATAAAGTGACAGTGAGTAATACCTGTATAAAAACAATTCAGAAATACAAAAATAATTATCCTCTTCCAGATAACTTCAAATTTAGTTACTTTCAGGTTTATGAGATAGCTAACATTGAAAAAAGTTAGAAATCATTCTTTTTTACTTTGCCCCTATCTTGCTTTTCTTCACCTTCATGTAGTATTTAGCTTTCCTCTTCATCATTGTCTAGAATTGAACATTTTGTGAAACAGAGGGAAGTGCAATTATTCACATATTCTGGATTGGATTCAGTGTGCAATTTAGGCTTGGAAAGGTTTGGAGCTGCTCTTTCTGTGCAAAGAGTAAAATGTTTCATCCTTAAGCCAATAATATCACACTAAATAAAACAAAGCAGTATAAATGAGTCTCATCTGGAAGGGTCTATTCTGACTGTTTTTGTGTTGTATGTGAACAGTAGGCTGTAAAAATTCTCGTAAGGGAAAAAAAAATTGAGGAAGGCTACGGAAAAGAACAAAACAAAACAAAACAAGCAAATGCAGTTAAAAACAGAAGACTTAAGTGGAGAAGCAACGACTTACAGGAGAACATTACAGATTCCCAGTAATAATGAGCAGACTGTTTTTGGTCGTGGTTTATATAGTCTCCAAGAACAGTGCATATACATCAGGAGCAAAGGGCTAGTAGTAAAATAAAAAATCCACAGTCATATTATTTCTTATTTCCTTCTGTTGACGCCATTCTCCACTGTGTGGTCGGATGCTGTCAGTCTGGAACAATATTGACAAAACATTATGATGTGTAAATGTAAATGGTTAACTATTGGCTCATTCTCATTTCATTTCAGCAATGCAAGTTCAGTAGAAACTTTGTTCAAGTCCTTTCAGCACAGACAGCCAAGATGTGATTTTGAAACTCATGCTAAGGTATAGAACACAGCGATAACAGGAGAAAATGAATGACTGATTCTGACCAGCAGTGAGGTTTAGTTATGGAGATGTATGGTTGTCACTTTCAGGATTGCAGAAGCCTTTCAGGTAGTCACTCGCTGACAAGCATGAAAGCAGACTGACACAAAAGGATTCCTTAAGAAGGAAACTGAAATGGGAAGACTGCAAGTTTTAATGTATTTTGTTCAGATTTTTTAAAAGTAAAACTATTAAACATCAAGGAAGATGGAGGACAAGTGAAGTCTCAGGACACCAGTATGTTAAAAAGACTTACACAGACTTATTAAGTTGAGAATATCTTACTGCTCCTCTTCAGGCCATCATTTGCTTATTCCTTTCACAGATGCATTTCACAGTGAATCTTCTGATTTATTATGACTAAATGTCATAGTTTCTAACCTAGTTTTTCTCTCTTTTTAAAAAATAATAAGGGACATGATAAATCTGTTTGAGGCAGACTGAAGAAAAGCTGTTTTGAATTTTCTGGCAAAAGAGTTTTCCCTGGTTCACACATCTCTGCTTAATACCCTACTGAGAAGCAGAACAAATCATTTCCCAACAAAATGAGAAAAAATGTCAAACCTAATGGCAATGCGAAGGTGCAGACTACCCACTGAACTTGGCTACAGCATCTCAACTTCTGGGCATGCTACTTCACAAATGAACAAAAAACTCACGTCACCCTAGAGCAGCACGACCTGTGACAAGTATTTAAGTCACAAAGCGTGCTTAGTTGATGTTTACTGGGAGCAGGGTGCTGCCCAACACATTGCAGTCTGCAGTGAGAGACCATTACTGCAATTCCTCATCGAGCACGGAAAGAAACGTGGGCACACAGCGGGTGAAATCACCAAAACCTTTAGCACACCCAGCAACGCTCAGAAATGCTGCTGGGGATTGAACAGCACTGCCAGCAGTAAAGCTGCTCTTCGTCTACGCTGCATCTCGTTGACAGCGGGATTCACAGATAAGACCTCCATGGCCTGATCTCACAGGCGTGCTCAGAGCAGTCTACAGTGCTTGGGGAAAAAGAAAAAAACAAAATACAGTGGAGAAGTGTCCACTCCTCCCACATAGCACAGCTGTGAGCTGACAGGGTGCTCAGCTGGGACTCGGTTAATGTCTGCTCCTTATCTGATTGCATTTTGATGAGAGTGTTTTACATCTCAGCAGAGTGCCCTAATTGCAGTGTTAGCAGATAGTTTGGGAAAGATCTCTCTTGCTCTGATTTTTTTTTTTTTTTCAGCTGATGGTATTCAATTAATTTTCGTTTAAGTAAAGAAACAGTCACTGAGGCAAAGGAAGAGGGAAGAAACACGAGGGTGGTTAGTTCTCAGCTTCTCGTCTTTGCTTCAGTCACCGCTGAAAGTGTTTAATTGAAAGGGATCATTTTTCAAGGGAGAGAAACTCACCCTGAAATACAGGTCTGCCCGTGGTTAGGCTATTTAGCAAGTATAATTGTTAGGGGGTCATGAAACGGAAACTGCTAGTTAAAAAGTGGTGGTAGTTAAAAAGTAAAGTAGTAGTTAAAAAGCCTTGTTAGCAGTGTGCTAAAATAAAGCATATGGCTAATTACATTAAAAAAAATATATAAAAATTCAACACAACAACAAACTTCTGATACAGTGCATCTATAATGTCACTTCTTTCCTGTGAATGTTTTCTCTCAGTGTGGTTAAGACAATATGTTTATTTGGCATCTACAGAAGTTTCAGTTAACGACTGTCATACGGTTGATTTCAGTTGTTACTTTACAGTTACATAAATATATATAAAATATATAAATATTGCTGGGACTACTTGTTTCTTTCCAGTTTCTTACTCTGTAGATCAGACAGTAATCACACAATACTAAGTAATAATCGTACATCTCCATTTCAATCAATTTCTTCTAGGCTGATCAGCCTACTTACATATTATGATCTACCACTCTATCTTTCTATCTGTATCTATCTATCTATCGCACTCTTTCTATCTGTACACATATATATAGCACTTATTTCAGTTTCTTCAAAATATGTATATTCTATCAATTATTCTTTATAGTATCTCATTTTATTCATTAGTTTGCACTTGTAAATCTCCCTTTTCCTGTTGTTTGAGCAATAAAAACTGATAGATGAATAACAGCTTTGGCTCCTGGTAGCTTGTTAAAAACTACCCATTAATGATTCTTTTTTCATTCACTGGTTAAATTTTGATGCCTTGACAATTCAAATGGGTCATAGAGTACTAATTATTTTTGTTGTTACATCATTTTTTAAGATGCTTCATTCATGCATATCAAAATTAATCTTACATGACTCAGGGGAATGGTTTTCCACAAAGGGTGAAATAACACCATCATCCACAACACTGATTTAATCTGTAAATAGTTATGCAAGTAGCAATTGAATTATTAAAAAATAGAGTTGATTAATGAAGGACTTTCACATGTGAAAGCTGAGTCCCTTTTTTACCACCATTATTTGAAATAAAAAGCCTAATCAAGACTACAGGAACGTAATTGGAAACTGTATAATAGATGCTATGCTAGGGTCAGTTAATTTTCCTCTGAAGACAACAACAATATTGTGCTTGTTAAAACGTGAATAGTTTCAGTTGCTAAGGACGCTTGATTGGGTGCTTGCGTAATATCTGTCTTCATACTGCAGAGGTAATGAAAGAGGAAAAAAAAAAACCACTTTGTTTAATATCTGATGGTGTTAACAAAAGTAAGTGGTAAGATAATATTTCTCTCATATTTTGTTTCCTTGACTTCTGAAATTCAAAGAAAAATTTTGTAATGCTATAACCACAGAAAGAGAAGTGACGTGACACTGTTGAAGACCTCTTTGTACTGTCCTAATGAGTGGTTCATCTAGCTTCTCTTTCCAATTCACTGGTTTTGGTGGGAATTAGATATCCAGTGCAAATTTGGTATAGAATTTAGTTGTCCAAAGGAAGCTGTTTTGGGGCAGAGTTTGTCTTCTGTATCTGCTGCCTAGGAAGCCCCTAGAGCTATGAATAATTGCAACAAATTTCAATGAGTAATAAAATTGACTGTCCAGAGCAAAATTGTAAATAACTACAGCAGTGTCTGAATTCCTCTTCACAGATTAATGATGGCTTCAGAGGTACTGGTAGCTATTCAGCTACTTCTTATATATCTTAATACATTAGTATAACTTCTGAAGTGGTGAACAGAATACACTGTATTTCTCAAAACCTCTCAATATTTTGTTGGAGGCCTCATGTTATTAAATATCTAGTAGCTTTCCAAACACTGGGAGGTCTAGGCCCTTCTGAGACTAAAGCCTAAACTGAGTTTTTATTTAGTTAGTGTCTGAAGGCAGAAACAAAGATGAGAATACCTATTTGTTTTTTCTTATAAGAGATGCTACCATTCATTAACATGATATCTTACATTATAATAATTAAAAGAACAAAACATAACCCTGCAAACACAATCTGAAGGCAAAGATGCAGAGAGCTTTGAGGTGGAGAGAAGTGAGTTGTCCCTATCATTACACAAGTTAAACTTTGTAGTTGCAAGTCACATGAATATTTTTTCTCTTAGTATTGTGTGTGTGTGCATGAATTTACTATCCACTTATTAGAACTATTCTCCTATTTAGAAAGCGAATAGTTAAGCCTGGCCTAAACAGACCACAGCAATCCTCCCCTCTTTACAGGTATTTCAACTGCTAAATAAAGAAGCCTAGTTTAAGATTTTGTTTACCATATCCAGAATATCACAGGTGTTCTGTGCTTAAAGGCTGAACACAAGTCTTAGCTTCCTAATAAGCTCTTCTCTTTTCCTCCCTTCCAAAATGCCTGTAATTCAATAATGAGATGGTGGCAGGTACAAGACTAGCAACTAAGGAATCAAACAGCTGTTGGGCATAAACAGTCATGCCTCAATTCCTCTCATCTCTCTGTGGCATGCTTATGTTTATGAAAAACATTCATTTCTCTTTCAGTGTAAATCAGGACTGCATTTTGTTATTTCTATTTTTTTTTTCCTCCTGAAATCACATTTCCCCCAGAAAATTGCATGATGTATAGTGCAGAATTTTCCCCTGTGATATAACATGTAAGCAATTAATTGCCAGATTGTTTTACCCACTTGAAAGGGAAAGAATCAGGTCTTAACTCATATTAGAGTCATTAAAAAAGGTGTTTTATGCATTGGACTACCAAGTTCTTGCCCTGACAGTACAATGAGCCTTTAGCACTTTGGTTTGAGCTGTGAATTAAGAACTTGCCAGAGAAAATTCTTGAACCTGTGAGAGAATTGGTATTGCTGCGGACTCACAAGTTGTAATACCACATGGCCACAGAGACTCTCAGTAATTGAGACTGGGGGATGTTTGATGGTTTTCCGATGCCACGCCAAAGCAGTGCAGCCAGGGGGAAAAGAGTAGCAGTGCTGAGCCGCTGTCCTACACAGGACACCAAGAGTGGATGGAATGCTGCATTAACCAAGCTTGGCTATGGGATCCAGGGGGATCTGTGGGATTGAAGAGTGTGTGCGTGTATATGTGCAAAGCTCTCCCTGATACAGCTTCCCTAGTTAAGTCAACTTAATGAATTCCCTAAACTGAAAAGCCTTCCCTAGGGTAGTACTAGAAGAGTTCAAGCACAGGAGAAGAAGAAAAAACTATACTATTTTTGATGCTCTGTTGTTTTTTAAACAAGTCCTTCAGTGCCCCAATAACTGCTTGTCTTAACTCGTGTCAAAAATCAACACGGAAGCACATAAGACTGGGAGCTTCTGGTTCAGAAAAGTGGTGGGGGCTGCCCACATTTCAGTCATTTAGCACTTGGAACACTCCTAGTTATGATAATCACTTTCTCTATGAGCATATGTAAACAATCTAATTACATTTTTTAAGACATGACGAAGTGCTGCGCAGTTAGTGCTGCTCTTCACAACGAATACTGGAAGGAATGGGTACAAGTTGCAGCTCTCTGGCATTCCAGGCCACAGCCACAGCTGCTCATTTACACACTAAAGTAAATCTTACCTCCCAGTCTAGAAAATAAGCATTGTACTTCCCTTTTTTATACAGGCTCTGCTGACTAATTGAGTTCCCAGTAGATGAGTTCATGAGAAGAGAACTATGGATACTGAAAGAATTCATGTATGTCAGACCTCACCATGCAGATAAGGAAGACACTGGCAGCAGTAATGCCAGGATAGCATGGCATGTTTTGTGTATAACTAATAAGTACTAATATTTGCTAAGATTTAGAAAGGTATTTTTCTCTTTCTTTTTATTATATGACCATGGAAAAGCAAGATCTATTTCTAATTAATGTGAAAGCTTTACTTCTGCATATCCCAAGGCTTTGGAAAATCAAAAGTCTAGTATTGATTTTTTTTTTTTTAAATCATTGGCTGTAAATTATTTGTGTGAAAAAATTGACAGCAAATGTAATGAATGGGCACTTATAGGATGTTCTGTACAGTTCCGTTATGTGAAACCAACTGAAAAAGGATCTATTTTAAAATGATTTTTATGTTAACAAAGAATAATTTGCCTGGACCACAACCAACCTATATTGTAATCTCAGTCTGAAGTCAGTAAGTCAATCTTATTAGATCATTCAGGTATAATATGAAAGCAAACTTCTGCTTTATCAGTGAAGTTTAGCTCTCTAGTCCTCTGGCAGCTGATTTATATACAAGGAGCTACAGTTTAAAATGTAATCTGTCAAAAATGTATTTAATAAGATTCCATCTTGATCATTTAAATTTCATCAATATTTCTTTAAGAAAATATATTAAAAAAAACAAACAAACCACATTTCATGAAGAGAGCTTGCAGACATCCATACCTTTTTGTTTTCTAGAACCCCTTTCCCTCCAGCATACTTCAAAAGCAGTTTCTACTCACCAGATATAGCTCATAGACTGTAATCACTGCAAGGTTCAGCAGTGTGGTTGATGCTAGCTGTGGTGCAGACAATGGCGGATTCCTAAGAGCTTTCCTTTCATCCATCCAAGGTGAAGTGTTAACCCCAGAAGGGAGGATCATCAGGAACAGGAGCCACTAAACATAACCAAGAATAACGTATCATGAATCTTTTGTAATCTGGAGCACACAGGACACCTATTCCAACTTACACATCATTAGCCATGTTGGGGCCTGAACTTCAGGCAGAACAGCTTCAGGGAGCTGCAGCTCTCCACCATCACACATTAGAACATCTCTGTTTAAGTGCCAGTGTAGACCTGCTGAAACCAATTGTCTGCCTCTGTCACAGCTTCCTTAAAATAGGGATCAGAACTGCTGTCTTCTCCTTGGGTCCTTTTCCCATTTTGGAACATCTGGAGAAAAAAAAAAAATTAATTTGGGGAGGTTTTCCAATTGTCAAGAGTGTTTTTTTGTTTTTGTTTTCCATAATACAAAATATATGTTCAGAGTGGTGATTGAACAGTGAGCAGTGTGTGGGGATTTGGCCTATATTGAAATCTGTGTCTGGGAGGGAAAGGCAGGGTGGCAAAATGATGCAGAGCTAACCATAAAGCTCAGTGGTACCATTCTCAGCCCTGTGTTGTATTACACATGAGGAAAGAGGAGTTGTTTTGTAGTTCTGACATGCTTAAGTAACTACTCCATAAATGCAACAAAATAAGCATTTACATGCTGAGTGCATACCATAGCCTTGTTTCATTTGCAAGAGTAACCTTTTCTCCAAAACATTAACTTGATTCTTAAACATGCATTTTATATGAGTATTCCTTTGTGACATAACATACTGAGGCCACACAATAGCCTGAAAAAAGTGGGAAAATGAACTCTGTTAGAGAAATACAAGGAAAAATGCCACATGAGGGAATGTGGTTTTCCTACTATACGCATAGATTTGCTAAAGCATCTGAATTAGGTTTATGACTCCTGAATGATTAGTCTCTATATTCACTTTCTCACTACGTCAAATAGATGGTACTGTGCACAACTATTATTTTACCTGGATCTTGCTGTTTTCCATTCTAGACTAGAAGTTTCTTCTTTCTATTTTGTAGTTTTTCTTCTGTGTTGAAGCCAGAATTATTCAAAAGTTATAAACACTGTCCAGACTACAAATGTATTCTTAATCATTCCTGTTAGTCAGTTGCAAACTGCTTTGGTCATTGCTTAGTGGGTTGCCTGAAGTCTACTTCCAATCAGAAAGATTGAAAACATTGGTCCTGGACATACACCTCACTCTTTTCATGCATGTATGAAGTTATACCTTTGTTGAACAGCTTACCTATAGGAGAATTGTGCCCAGCAGAAGAGTAATGTACAGGTTTAGTACAGCACGTTTTTTTCTGACAGTTAGAGGCCTTTGCTGACATAGCCTGTAATGTACTAGCTATGCAAAAGCTCCCAACTGAGAGATATAGTTTATAGTCCAGAGAGTGCAGTATTTTGTGGATACTTATTGCCAGAGTAAATCAAAAGACGTGTCAGACATATCCATTGTCATTGCAATCATTGGCAAGGCAAGAGCAGTTTCAAGCAAGGGATATAAAGAATGCAAGTAACACATTTAAATGGCAAGTATGAAAAATGGAAACTAGTCATTTCAACAATCTTTTTTGCCTGCATGGTTTCTTATTTAGAATTCTTACTTATTCACATAATGTGCCATAAAATATGTCACAAAATCACTGAGTTGCTGAGGTTGGAAAGGAGATTATGTAGTCCTACCCTCTGCTCATGAGCATGCTGCTCAGGACCATGTTTTCAGGTTTTTAGTATCTCCAAGGATGGAAAATCCAGAATGAGATTGGGCACTCTGTTCCAGTGTTCAATCATCCGTTCAGTAAATACATTTTTTCTTCTTTCTAAATGAAATTTCCATTACTTCTATGTGTGTGCACTCTATGTTTTCCTTTCATTGGGCATCACTGAGAACAGTCTATTTCTGTCTTTGATGCTCTCACTGTCAGGTGTTTGTACACACTGAGATTGCCCTGCACCTTCTCCTTTCCATACCAAACAGTTCCATGTCTCTTAGCATCCATTCATGTGAGAGGTGCTCAATTTCCCTAAGCACATTTCTATGATTATGTGATTAAAATAATTTTACATAACATTATATATATGGTTACTCCTTTGGCAAGTATGAAACTGTCCTAATTTATCACTTAATGGATTTTTTCCTTTGTTCTTTAGCATGTTGACCCACATTCTGACAGCTATTTCCTGAAGGCTTTTTTTTTGTTGTTGTTTCATAAATCATGCCTCCAAAGCATTTAGAAACCTTCTTCCTCTATGTTCCCCAGCCAAAAAAGAAAAGATATAGTTCTTCATGCTCTGTTAAACAAGTACATTGGAGTTCTTACTAGAAAGATACAGTCCTACTTGATTATTTTTTTGTTGTCCTCATGCACTGTAAGAAAAATGTGACAATGGAAAAAAAATTAAAAAAATTGAACAGACTAATCCCTTTTTCTCCAAAAGTTCAAACTTGTGCCTGAATCTGTAGCTCTAGTAATCTACAAAGCTTTGGTCATTGCTTTCTGAATTCACTGTTAATTTAGGGTTTTTTTATTTTCAGACAAAAAATGAGTCCCAGACATACAACCACAACTGATAATGATAGGTTGCAAACCTATACAGGCATTTTCCTATTCTACTCTCAAATGTCTTCTGTACCCACAGAAAGTCACCTAAACTCAGCTCCCAGCACTGCTAAACTATGACTTATTTTGAAGCACGAGATCTTATAAACAAGAGGTGGTTAGTGAATATCAAATTCTCATTGCAACTTTCTCCCATAATTTAAATCAGTTTCTTGTTTTAAAGCCAATCTTAAAAACTTAATTTACTCTACAGCTTGTGATTGACTAACTGAAGGGCATTCTGATGACATATAGGGATGATGATATAAGAATAACTGATTCATATTCCATTTGCGGCTGAAAACCTCTCCATAACTCAGCTTACTGCAACAAGAGATGCAAAGATAGCTGAACTTCTCTCTTTCTTTATCTTCTTCCTTTTTTTTTTTTTTTGTCCACTTAAGCTGATGTTCATTGTCTGTGGTATTGAAAATGTAAAGAATCAGTATTTTGCATAACATACCATATATGCATAGATACTGCAAAATATTTTCTGCAACTTAAGAAAGAAGTTAGTATGATCCTTATGCTACATTACCAATGCAGGGAGAGAGTCTTGGAGAATGGGAAAGTTCTTCCTTTATCTTATAGTATTCAATGTTTTTCCTTAAAATCCAAGCTGAAAACATTCCACTGCTATGTATTTCATTCCAAATATTTATTCATGAGTTTTAAATCCGACAGAACGGTTTTTAAAGGAATGTAGGGCAATAAAAATAATAGAAAGTACTAACAGTTGCCACTATTGACCCATCTATCTGTTATAGGCATTTAATCTGCTCACTGTCATGTTTACCATGAGATTCAAGAACTGGCTTCTTAAATTTAGGAATTTCCTTGGCCAATGCAATCTGGACGTAGATTCAGCCAAAAATCTGGAGTTTTTTTCTTCTAAATTCCTTTAAGTGATATACAAACAGACAGTTTAGATCAAATCCTGGTATAGGAATCTGCAGGCTATATTGGAACTGAGCAGGATTTGTCCACCTTCAAGATTGACTGTGGCAATAAACCTCACCTAAAAAGACCATTCTAATTATCTGTCAATTATTTCACTTCAGAAAACAACTGTCAGTTTAAAAATCAGCTTAAATCTTCCAGAGTAACAAATTGTTGCTGTTGCAATTTGTGGTATTTCTTTGCTCTCTATCTCAAAAGTTGAAATTCCTCAAATTATATTATAATTTCACCGAAGATATTACCTTGAAACTAGCAAATATGGACTAACTATTATTCCTCAGTATTGCAAAATTATGTAAAGACAGGACTATACATCAGCAGAGATGTTAAATCAGTTAGTTATGCATGTGGCACACTCACAGGCTTCTGTACTTCAAAGACTGAATTCTTAGCTCTGTCTTTAGAACACAATAAACAAAGAACAGGAAAAAAAATCCTAAATCTAATCTTCCATCCTCCACATAACTTTGAGGGAAGTTATTTGCATCCGTGGATACCAAGTCATTGCCTGCAGCAGACATTTAAACATTGTGAGTAATAATAATGTTACTTTTCAAGTCTAACCTTCAGTACTTACATTTCTCCTGTCTGCTTTCACCGATAAACCACGTACAGATACACTGAGGCATGAAACCCAGCATTTAATCTAATCTCTAGTTTTAGAAAAAGATCTTTGCAGCCTGTTCAATGTAGAACTTCATTTCAAGACTACACTTGTTCTCATGCAACTGCTAGTGGCTGACAGCAAAAACGTGGATCGATTTTGGTCTTACAATGTAATGTATTTAACTCTAACGTGGTTTAGAAGAGAATGAATTGTATATTTATTCTGTTTTCAGTATGCAAACAAGTAGCAGTCTTCAACATTGTTCAGAATAATGGGAGCGATGCACATTCATTTATAAGTTAAATGATATAGAGGAGAATTTTAAAATAACATCCACTGAAAAAAAACCATCTAATTATCCCTCACAAGATTTTTATGGTAGTTTGTCACTTATTGGTAAGTCATTTTTAGCATATACTTTATTATTGAAGAAAGCAGTTTCAAGGAGTGTTACTTAGAATTACTACACGATAGCAACTCATTTCCTACTAACAACTCACGTTGTAGTACCACAAAAAAAAACAACTCATTCTTTAAGTAAATACTTCTTAATTCAGTTCAAGTTTTACATTGGTCAGAATTATTTTTATTTAAGTTCTCAGTGTCTTTCTTGTAGGCATGAGCTCTCAGATTACATATAGTTTGTCATGATTACTTCTGCTTAATTGTGTTCCTGTATTATTACATTAACATTTTTATGACATTTCCATAGTCAAGCTTATACAAAAGCACCTCAAATACACACCCTATGTTCAGGATAGTTATAGATATTAATTCAAATGGCCCCTAATTGTGTGTACGAAGTGGAGAGCAGAGAAATAGACAGACATAATTAATTTACTTAGAAATGTCATAAAATTCATTGGCGTATAATGAAATTACACAGTAATAAATATATAAACATCACTTAATTCTGTTATAAACTCTGAAGTGACAGAAATAATGATGAATTGTAATGTAGGATGAAACTTATTCTTGATGATCAAACATTCTTGTTAGCTAAGTCTACTTTAAGGGAATCAAGTCAACCTAATTCTTTAAGAAATTTATATGGGTTAATATTCATAAACAATTAAAATTATAAAGATCCAGTAATAATTAATCACGCTAAAATAACTGTAAAATAATAGATTAACATGGCTTAAGCTTAAATGCATTATTGATAATGGAGATACGCATCAGGGGAAGACTTCTGGTTATGTCATTTTAAATCATTTTCCTGTTCTACAAACCTCTCTACAAACTAAAACAGTGTAAAGCCTCAAAATCCTAAACGTGTTTGAGATTTCTTACATAAAAAATACTGGCTCAAGTAAGATTGTTAAAACACAGCAGTTTCTTCTTGTAATGTGTAATGTGCAGATGAGCAAAACTCGCATGCTTTAAAATTTTGCAAAAAGCTATGGTAGAAGAAAATCTTGAGAAATAGGCAATAATTTAAAAATGTTGAAATTATGTGAAGTTTCTCTCACTTATTTTAATATTTCTTCTTAAAAATTTCATCGTGTGCGTTTTGAAAAGAAAGATTAATTATAAGCAAATTTATAATCACACATGAGAGACTCAATTACAGATGTAGCACAGAAAGTTTTAGGCTTATATTACAGTTTTGCAGAGGACTGCTTCTTGTAGTCTCTGCATGGAACAGATGAACTGACTCCCTGAGATAATTACCAGATGTAGGGTGAATATCCTGAAAGAATAGTACCCACACAAAATAATGAACGTGGATGGTATATTTTGTACATCTTATCCAGATGGTATAAAAACAACCAGTAAAAAACAAAAGGCTCACCTGTCACTGATGATCAAGGCTTGCCTGGAACTCCACAGGGGAGGGACCTCCAACAAAAGAACCTTCCCCATTTGTGGTCAGCACTTAAATGGGGTCTGGGAGAGGTGGAGCCAGACTCCAACCCTTCTGATCACTCAGGTGAATTGCCTTCACCTGTATTCCTGGACCTGATCCAGTGCTCACCTCAGGTGATCCATCAGTGGTTCAGGCCACGATTCAACTGTTCCCATACACCAGGCTTTTTCCAATAACTTTGTTAAACCATAAAAAAAAACTCTCTATGCCTTCTTTCACATCATGCCAGGACTCACAGGATCAAAAAATACATTATCTGAAGTAAGAGGTGTCATAAAGGATACTCACAACAGCCTTTGCCCAAATCCTAATGCAGTCCTTCTGCATGGCATGACAATTACAGTGAAAAATGCTCTGCTAGATTTGCTACATAGAATGAACCTGTAAAACTGTATCACTGCAGGTACATGACAGAATGCAAAAGAAAAAGATACTCATGGGACCGCTTCAGAATTATAAATTGCTATAATTTATCAGAGTTCAGCTGCAATATGGAGAAGCCAACAGATACAGAATTGAAACTGCCAGTATTAGCACAATATGTGTTTTCATTCCTGACCCTCTCACACCTTTCAGTAACAAACAAGTGCATTAAATCTAAAGCTCTCAATTTGAATATTGGGAAGGTTCATGTGTTTGAAGGCAGGAATCCTTGATTAAAATTCAAGCTTGCTTCAGTTAAGTTTAATGTGTGATTATCCTGAAATGTCACAAAAATTGGTTCCTATTAGGAACAGTGAGAAATTATATATAGTTAGCAATTATAAGAACAGCATTTTCTTCTAAATTATTGGAAGAAATTTGAAATTATATTGACAGTAGTAAACTACCATGAATGCACGAAATAAAGTAAAGAAGGTGCTGGCATTTATATGATGGGTTTTCAGAATCAGATAATCTGAAATGCTTTCCCACAGGCTAGAACAATTAAAAACAAAGAAAGTCAAACTAACCAAAACAAACAAACAAAGAGAAAGCAATAGAAACAGAACTCTGAATAAATGAACAAGTCATTAATAGATGAATAAACTGTGTTTTTTAAAATAATAACTTACCTTAGGCAAGCTTACTTTATTAATAAGATTTACAGACTTATGACATTTTCAAGTCTTTAATGCAGCCTCTTTAGCCTGAAGAAATTTCTAGATTCCTAAACACGTATCATATTATCTTTAACTCATAACTCTTGGTTACTTAACAAAACTGAGTCAAAGCAGTATGCCCTTCTGGCCAAAAAGGATCCTGAGGTACACTGAAAGGATCGTAGCCAGCAGCTCAAGAGAGGTGATCCTTCTCGTCTACTCTGCCCTAGTGAGGTCACGTTTAGACTAGTGTGTCTAGTTCTGGGCTCCCAGTTCAGAAAAGACAGGGATCTCCTGGAAGAAGTCCAGCAAAGGGCCACAAATATGGGCCTGGAGCATCTCCCATGTGAGGAAAGGCTGAGCAACATGGGTCCGTTCAGCCTGGGGAAAAGAAGGTTGAGAGGTGATCTGATAAGTGCTTATAAATATTTTAAGTGAGGTGAGAGGCAAATGTATGAGGCCAGGCTCTTCTCAGCAGTGCACAGCAAGAGCAAGGGGTAATGGCCTAACATGTGAACATAGGAAGTTCTGCACTAACATGTGGAAGATCATTTGTAGGGTAAGGGCGATGGTGCACTGGAACAGGTTGCCCAGAGAGGTTGTGGAGATTCCCTCTGGGGGAATAATCAAGACTCATCTGGACACCTACCTGTGTCACTTATTGTAGGGAGCCTGCTTTAGCAGGGCAATTGGACTCGATGATCTCTTGAGGTCCCTTCCAAACCCTACAGTGCTGTGATTTTGTGATTCTAACACACCTCTTACTTGTTATCATTTGGTGAAGAAAATAGGTAAGAAAACAAGTGCCTCAAAAAGGTTCTGCCATTGTTCTTACAATTCTTTCTCCCTTTTCAATTTGGATTTGATCCAGGATATTCATCTGACTATTTTCACAGTTTCTTCACTTCTTCCACTTAATTTTTTTGTTAACAGAAAAGAAAAATAACACTTGAAAGCCTTTAAGATTTTTGACTACATCAGTTAGGCAAAGTCATTTTTCATACTTTAGCAGGAATCTGTCAAATGTCTTGTCAATAACAGATTCTACTGTGTTCAACTGGTCATTTAATTCAGCCTCATCTAAATATCTGTTACTCTTCTTTTGGTTCTTTTTCTCCTGATTTTCTAGGCTATAGCTATCCCCTTCTATTCTGTTGTAACAGTAGTTGTCATTTTCTTCTTTCTTTATTTTCTGCCCATCATCTGATATGATTTTTTCTTTTTCTCAAAGAGAAAATCTCTGTTCTATTTTCTGTGTTTATGAAGCTTCTCTTTTCCACTAGCTTCTTGTATCTAAAGTCCTTTTGTTTACGTATCAACTCAGCAGCTACCAAGACTGGACATCATGATAATGTAATATTTCACTAGGGTATTATTCAAGATTATGAAAAAGATGCTAACATCTCATTTTTCATCATTCCCTCCGCTCTTCAGCTCCTATGCAGTCCTCCATTAGTATAAATTAATTTACTAAGTAAACAAACAAACAATAGTAGCCAACAGATGGGGTAGTAAGAGTCAAGAGATTCCTCTATTTATCACTACTTGAATACACATTTTTGAGTGGACTTACCAAATAGGTTCATAAAGTATATCTTAAAATAAAACTGAAATACTAATTTCCTAAATAATTTATAAAAAATCATTATCTTACATTTCCCAGTTAAATGGAGTTAATGCCTGAGAGTATCACAGACTTATTCTCAAATCAGAGATGTCATAAACTCTAGCAATGTGTTCTTTTCCATTAAATCTCTTCAGTAAATAATGGTGGTTCAAACATAACAATTTCTTCACGTAATGGGATTAGGATGGTTTTCTTCAGAGTAGGTATAAAACAGGCATCATTAGGCATCATTTTTCATGAACCAGGAGTTCATTTTGTAGATGCTTTATCCATGTTTCCTATGTATGCTGAAAAATACATATATGCTATTAAGAATAGGAAAAAGATGCAAGAAAGGGTAAGGAAATACAAAGAGATGTGGAGTTCTACTAGCTTGTGGAGAGGGCAAGCGTTAGACTTGCTAGAGAAGATTTTGTCTCTGATTCAGAGCTACCCAGAGATGTGACGCATGGCCTCCTGAAGGAGCCTTTCTTTTGCAATGTTCTTATTTTTGCACATTATACTATAGTCACAGAAAATCTGCAGCCTGATTGCTGGCAAAACTTTCACATCCCAATTTGAACAGGTCTTGCCCCATACACTGTTTTGCAGTTAGGAGTCTGAATCTAAATAATCAAAAGAAGTTTCTATTGCACCACGTGGTCTCCAGTCACGACTAATATTAACAAATATTCAGCTTGTAAGGGTACAAAAAAAAAAAACCATCAAAGATTTGGTAGATAATGTTCTGTTCTTTCCAGTAATACTTGCCATTCTCAATTATGATCATGCTGTTAGTCAGACCTCTACAATTTTGCTGAGTGTATGATCATTAAAATGATAAAAGTGTGATCCTATTGCTATTGATTTTTCCACTGAATTTTCAGCACGAACATTTTCTACCCCTGAGAGCGCTCCAGCTGTGCTGCCACAACAGGATAAATAACACCTTTCTGTTTCTCTGAGAAGCTGCTTTCTTCATCTTCTGATATAACCTCCCAAATCCATTTTATTTTTCTCTAGAGTAACTGGTTCATAGATTCAATGAGGAACAAAAAAAAAAAAAAAAGAAACAAATGGAAAAAAAATTATAAGTTGTTAAAGATCTTTTCATGGTTAAACTAAAATATATGCTCACCAGCTTTCACTTTTTATTTTAAAGGTTAGGGTGCAGTTGCAGTCTGTGAGAAGCAGTTTTCTGTTTTGCAGTGATTGCAGGTAATGGACTTCATAAGGAAAGAAAAAAATAGAAAAAATGTCAAGCTTTTATTTTGGTTTGAATATAAAGATATTTGAGGTTTCTTGGACTTTGTTTATGCTGTCAGAATGTATATTTCACAACAACTAGAATAACTAGCTCTCCCAGATATGAAAGCACAATGCTATCCGCATTTTCTCTGAGCAGCAGGTCACAGGAGGTTTTTTTTTATTATTATTTCATGCATCATTCAACATTTGCTTTAGTCATACTATGAAGTGAGAATATACTTCATCCTGCCTGATGCAATGTAAAGAAAGAAAAAACAAAAAGAAATTTTGTCTCGTTTTCAGCAACACACTTGATTGGATGTAGATTCTGTTCCCATTATTCTCTGGCAACATCGCAAGCATGAGTCACTCAAATTGAATAGGTTATAATATTAACAAATAAATAAAGTGTTCCTGAAAGGAGAATATTATGGTATTAGTAGATACACATGATCTGTGTAGCCCATATCTTCCCTCAGTTGCTATTGGTAACTATTACCATACGTTTTATAAATTTAATTCATGACACTGTCACTTACTAGTTGTGACATCTTCCAGTCTAGTCCAGAGATGCAGTGCAGGAAAACAAAATAGTACATAGTCTCTGCACCATTACTTCTCAAAGTAGTTAGGAACCACCATGCTATCCTTCTGTTCTGTGAGCTTAGTTTTCTGAACTAAAAAAATCTGATGTTTCATATAACACAAATGAAAAAAATAAATAAAAAAACCCTCTTCAGATGTCATAACATATATTTGATGATCTTGTTAATTCAGGAATTCTTTATTTCATGTTTATATTTGTGACCTGTTTAAAGCTGCTTTGTGATACAATAGACCCCATCAGAAATAACAAGAAGCCTCACAGCTGCAAATATTAGAAACATATTTTTATAAGCTTTTTATAAACATCTTATGGCTACCGTACTGGTTATTTAAAACAGAAAATTAATATATTTCTCATTCTGAGCATGCTTAAGTGTAGTAAGAATACTGTCAATGTACACATCTTATTTTTCTTCATGACTACAGCAATTGCTTGAACTATTTCCTTAGCCTGCATATATTGAAACTGAATTTGCTTTCTTGTTAGCATCCTGTGAGTAGTTCTTGCTGACCCCAGGATGCCTTAGGCACAGATTAAAATTATAACTCTACTTAGATTAACAATTAATACTGTGAAGGCATCTTCAGTCCCCAGAGACAAATTAGAAAAGGATGGCAACAATCACATTTTATGGGAAGGTGAGAATAGGATTGGTACTTAAAGCTATTGAGTGATTTATTTCAGTGCTTCTGCTAGCTGATGTCAGAAAGCTGAATAACTCAGTGCCTTTTTTTGTATTACTGTTTTTTTTTTTTCAATATAATTTACTCTCCAATCTACAGAAGAATTCATATTGTTCTGTTAGCATGGCAGCAAGAACTCCAGAAAAAGTTCCATTTAACTCCCCTTGGTGTACTGATGGACAGTCTGCTGAACATGAGTGTTCCCATGTGGTCAAGAAGGCCAATAGCATCCTAACCTGTATCAGGAATGGTGCGGTGAGCAGGACTAGGGAAATAATCCTGCCCCCGTACTCAGCACTGGTGAGGCACCACCTCGAGTACTGTATTCAGTTTCTTGCACCTCAATACAGAAAGGATATTGAGGCGCTGAAGCATGTCCAAAGAAGGGCAACAAGGCTGGCGAAGGGATTGGAGAACATGCCCTACAAGGAGTGACTGAAGGAACTGGGGCTGTTTGGTCTGGGGAAGAGGAAACTGAGGGGAGACCTTATTGCTCTCTTCAAATACCTGAAAGGTGATTGCAGTGAGAGGGATGTTGGTCTCTTCTCACTGGTGATAGGACGAGGAGAATTGGCCATAAGTGCCACCCAGGGAGGTTTAGGTTGGATATCAGTAAAAAACTTCCTTACAGAAAGGGTTGTTAAGCACTGGAATAGGATTCCCAGGGAGGTGGTTGAGGTACCATCCGTGAATGTGTTTAAAATCCATTTGGATGTAGGACTCAGGGACATGATTTAGCAGTAAGCTGTTAGAGTTAGGGGAGTATGGTTTGGTTGTAATTGGACTTGATGATCTTGAAGATCTTTTTCAACCTGAGCGATTCTATGATTCTATGTTATGAAATCTATTTCTTGCCCTGAAATTACAGACCATTTTAGTTATTCTTTAATTACGTATTAAAATACAACCATGTTTTGATGTCAAACCTCAAACAGTCCCAGAAGCCCAGTTCTAAGACCCATTCCTACCTGCAGTTCCCCTTTGTTCCTACAAAATAACCTTCTGGAATGACTAGCCTACAGGCACCCTGAAAAATGTTACCTGTCACTCAGCTTTGTTAAGACAAATATGAGGCATGTTATGTCTCATTCACCCTCTCTTACTTGTTTTCTCATAGAGAGGTGAGTCTGTGTAAATGTTTTACATGTAAATTGATGAAAACCATGCTTGAATGGCTCATAACCACTGTTCTCATTAACAAAATGCATCTCCTGAACCAAGTAGAGGAGAAAAAGTCAGTGGAATTCTATAATGAAAAGAGCAGAAGCATTACGAGGAATATACAACAAAAAGTAGTGTCAAAATGTGTTTCGGCATTGTAAGGTGTCTGCTTTGCTCTGTCAGCACTGAAGTTAATATCAGTTTTGACATAAGACTTTAATGGGAAAAGCTCGTGGTTGATCATGAAAACTAACGTTTCTTTTTTTCCCCGCTCTTTATGACAAGTCTATGAAAACATATTGTTCTTTGTCTTTCAGAGGCATTTAAATGCTATTTACATAAAAAGAAGCTTCTCTTCCAAGTCTGTACAGTGCATATTGTGCAGCTTATGGCTTCAGCTTTGGGTAAAGATATGAAGGTTCTATGAGCGCTGCATCCCCATGTGGGACTCTTCTGTTTTGCACTGACAAAATTAAATAGCCTCCACAGAATTTTAAATCCAACACTAAAATTTCAGAAGGATTGCAGCTGAACATGAGGAAAATACACCTGTCTAAACCACTGTATCTTTGCCTGAAAGCACAACATGACAGACAGAAGGTAGACTACCTGTGGTTAAATTAGAGATGACATATGTGAATGCGCTCACTTATTAAGAAACCAAACTTAAGAAAGAATTATTTCAAGTCCCTAGATTCTTCAGTGAGATAAACAAAAGCATCCTAACCTTGCAGCTTGAAGAAAAATAATAATAATAAAAGCAACCTACCTCATAATACTCTGTGATGACTCCTTTTTTGCCTCAGAGAGGTCCTTTGGATATTTTTCACTCTGTCTGCTTTGTATGCAATGAGAAGGAGAGTGAGATAACATACCCCACAAGCTTCCATGTGCCTGTGACATTTGTCAAAGCTGTTACATTTAATGACAGCTGAAAGGTCTGCAGTCATCTGATTGTGCAGGCGAGTGAATCCCATTGTCATCACTCTGAAACCTAAAAACTGTGTGGACCTATGCCAGAAGCACTGCAGTTTTAGCAAATGTGGTGATTTGACAAACCAATGTTGCTAAGATTGAGCAACATTCAGGTTAATGACAGCTGTTCCATCAGCTTCTTCCTGACACAACTGTGTTTACAGGCTGAGGAGCAAAGGTAATATTTAGACAGGTTATTTTGGAGTATTGCTGTTGTATGCTTGTTCATTGTTTTTTTTACTTTTTTTGTGTGTGTGTGTGTGTGTGTGTGTGTGTGTGTGTGTGTGTTAAGCTAGCATAAAAGGAAACTGGTAAAATATACTTCTGTATGTCACAAACAAGTAAGAAATGTTGCTCTTGGGACTCTCCAGACAATATTCACTACTCTGGAACATAAAGCGTATCATTCTGTATTTTAGCTCACTGAGACTAAGGAAAAAATGAGACTATTTCCACTGGGATAACTTTTAAACTATCCAAGTAGATGTTTAAATGCATGCTGCTGCTTCTTATCTAACTTGGATGGTGGCTAGAATAATTGCTGAATCTGAAAAATGTGAGAGCTTATTTCAGCTTCGACTCCGTGGGTGACTGTCTGACTTGACTAAGTCAAGCATAAACCTCTCATTGACTATAATAAAAACAGTATTTCATCATGCAGCAAAATACTCTCAGGTTTTGATAGACTCCTTATACAATTTATCTCAACAGTCAATGCTGTAGCGTAACTCCTCCTCTATAAGATACCACAAAATGTCTCCTTCTGTAGAAATCTTTATAACTTCATAAAAATTAAAGCTGCAGATATCACTACATGGCTAGAAAAGCACCACTGCCTTCGTAAGATGTGTATGTTGAACGAGATACAGACAAATCTGCAGTCTCAAGCAGCCCACAGGGAGCAGCAGCATACACCAGATACACAGGTAGCCCAAGGCCTCAAAAACACCTTTTCATCTCTAATCCCTGTTGTGCCACTCTTCTTTGGAATTTCATTTACTACATCCTCTGTCCTTCTGTACATCAAAAGATGCAAGGTTTCACTCAGATATGCTCTAGTAGGTGATAAAACTTTAGTTAGCAAAATATTTCAGTCTTCAGTAAAATTAAAACCCTATCTACAGATGAGTACAGCAGATACTTACAGACTGTTGGCTGTCTGAAGCCCCAGACGGACAGGGAATCCCTCCTTTCACCTCTGCCCTTTTCTCTGAAGTTCTGTGAGGCCAGGGGGGTTGACGTCTTTGATATTTTATTTCTTCTCCTGAAATACATCTCTCACTGAATTCACATCTTGTAATGCCTCCAGGCACTGACCGGGACAACATAACGGTACCTGGAGAGCAATATTATCCAAATATGCTGACTTCCTACATAAAGACCTAAAATAACAGGAAAAACAAAAACTGGTAAGGACCCAAGCAAGAGCCTTTGTCTCTAAAATACATATAATACAATATTTGGTAAGCACTGAATAGCATGGGTGTAGATGCTGTTATTAATCAGAAAAAAAAATTATGCTGCCCTCACAATCACTGAATCTAATCTCAATTTTTAAGCACTTCTTCAGAGCACCACTTGCTAGCAAAAGCAGAAAGAAAAGTATAATGAACATAGAAAAGTTCAAGGTAAAATGAATCACCAATGCAAAATGGATACAAGTTGGCTCACTAGTCACAATTCACGAGTCCATGCAGATCATAAAGAAAGCATTAGTTAGTAATGTTAAGCTGCCAAAAAACAAGAGAAAGCATATTTGGATGTGTAAATAAGCATGACATCTTAAAGACATCCAGATATATATTCAGCACTTATAGTGCTACAGGTGGAACATTCTAACAAGTTTTGTTCACTGTGTGGGGCAGAGAAAGTAAGTGATAAAGCTGAGAGGATGATAGAAAGTTACAGATTGTGATGTTCAAATAAATAAAGAATTGAAATAATTTGGTCTTAAAAGGGATACATTTTGGTACATGTGTTGATTTGTACCTTGCTTGGTTTGAGGGATGAATGCAGGACACTAGTGTCTCTGATGGTGATTGTGAAACATCATAGAGAAATGTTAGAGATGTCATTAGAGGAAAATTAAAAAAAAAAAAAAAAAAGATCCCTGATTTCAAGGAACCACCATTAGTTTTAGTTTAGATTATATGTTCTAGGAGATTTTTTTTTTCTGAAGTTGCTCTAAAAATCTTTGAGGAATTAATAATATGATTCATAGGTTATAGGACAAATAGACATACACAAAAGAGTAAGGGAAGTACATCACCTAATCAGCTGAAGTAGATGAAAGCAGTAAAGAAACTTCCTAAAAATATCAATTTAACATTTAGTCTTATGGTAGGTTTTAAATATCAGTTTGTTTGGGTTTTTTGACCCCTCTCATTTCTAGCTCTTATTGATGTTTTTTATTTCAATAGGAAAGATACTTTTATTACAATATGTCTCCAAAGATCATTGTGCATTTAAAACATAGGAAAGTAGAAGATAAGCTTTTTAAACAGACTTTTTCTTTTAAGCAACACTACTCATTGCATTTAAAACATGGGTTGCTACAAAACCTTTTCCTACTTAAATTACCTAATTTTTTGTTTCATTCATGGACCCAAGAGGAGCAGCATTGCAAAAGCCAAAACTACTGTCCGTTGCTCTGTGTTCTGTTTCAAATGGCAAAAGGAAATCATCAGCAAAAAAAAAAAAAAAAGAAAATAAAAAAATCAACCAACTAGAGTTTCTGCTTCATGAAAATTATTTAACAAAAGATTAGAAAAGAAAAAGTTGTCTAGATTCATGCTTGTCAAATATCATTTATCAAATACATTATTCATTGATTTTATCTTTTCCCTTTGACTAATGTATTTAAACAAATGCTTATTATGATAGTGAACCAGTTCTTCAGCAGACAAACTATTATTTGTCAAATAAATTATTTGATAAAAAGCTACAGTATTATTCAGAACTCCTAGTCTGCTTTTAGTTTGTTTGTTCATTTGTTTTCAGCTAGCTGCGATCTCTGACATAGAATTAAGCTGCCTAAATAGAAATTGATGATGCACATCAAATGATAGTAGACAGTGTTGATTAGGTATAAGATTTCAGCTCAGACAGTGCTGTATTTTCCATTAGACTGCCTCTTTCAATTGTCTTTTGACAGTTCCTTTCTGGGGTTTCTGATCCTTCTTTCCTTACATGTTCTTTCCAACTAATCATACCGTTCCATAAGAGATAACTTTTTTTTTTTTAATAATTTATATCAGGGAGATGACTCAATAGTGTATTTGAGAAATGCCTATTACAAACAATCCTTAACTACTGTTAAAGATTTTACTGCTATTTGACTACTCTGATATGACTTCATAAAAATAGAATTCTGAGAACTGATTTTAATTGTGTGCTAGAAAATGATTTCAGTCTGCCACTTCAGTTACTGCTGCCGTTGAAAAATGTGGAATACACAGTGCAGGAGAAGGCAGGAAAAGAGAAATGTCATAGTTAGAAAAATGTTAGTATAGGTAACTGGACAGAAACTTTGCCCATAAGCATAGTGCTGAACAAGTGGAAAAGCAATCTTTATAAGTAATCATGCATTTCTCCTTTTCTGTGCGGCCAGTGGAAGACACCTGGAGTTTACATTTATAAGATCACTCAGCATTCATGACTGTATCCAGAGTCAGTAAGAACCAATTTTGAACATGTGCAACACTACAGAATTAGCTTCTCCATAAAAATTCAGAAGAAAGAAAGGCCAGCAAGTCAAGAGGTAGATTTATCAAACTAAACTTGAGATGTTCTCACTTTCTAAAAAGGAACTACCAATATTTTTATAGAACTTGGATGTTATAAATTTGTATTATTCCTAAAATACTGAAGTTTAAAAACAAATGAATTTTTTTTGTTGCACAAATCAGAGCTTATGCATTAAAGATGGCTCTCAACTCTTCATTAGATGAGGGTAAAAGCAGAGACTGAACAGTTGTGTGTTGAGAGAGACAGCAGCCTTTTGATTGAGTCCAATCCCCCCGCTACAAGCATGTTCCTTACAACAGGTCACAAATATATATGATCTACATATTTAAAATACGGAAATCTACACATTGATAGTCAGACTGCAAGTTTATATATATTTCCTTAATTTAAAAAATGGGTGTCTCTGACATAATAAATTGTGTCTACTGTATCAGTAGTATATTTTTAATATTTCATATATAGTTTTGTTTCTAGGAAAGTCAACACAATATTGTTTTTTCTTTTCCTTGCAATAAAAGTTTCATAGAAGTAATTAATAATATTTGTTAAACACCTGGAAAGACTAAGATGGGTTAGGATATGTAGCAGGATGTCTCTGAAAGCAAAGATGTTCTAAATGAAGCCAAAGTTGTTTTAAGACTACTTGATCCACTACCTGAAAGACTTTTCCTACATGAGTAGGAAGGTGTAAGGTGAATACCCCAAAAGAATGGTACCCACACAAAATAATGAAGGTGGACAGTATATTTTTGAGTGGCTTATCCAAATGGTATAAAGACAACCAGTAAATTAGGAAAGGCTCACCTGTCACTGACAGTTGAGGCTCACCTGGAACTCCACAGGGGAAGGATCGCCAACAAAAGAACCTTCCCCACTGTTGGTCAGCCCTTAAATGGGGTCTGGGAGAGGTGGAGCCAGACTCCACTCCTTCCAGTCATGCAGGTACATTGCCTTCACCCATGCTCCTGGATCTGACTCAATGCTCACCCCAGGTGATCCATCAGCGGTTCAGGATGTGATTCAACAGTTCCCAAACAGAAGGTGATTTCAGCAATTCCATTGACATAGAAAGCATCACACAAGTTTCTTACTTCTTATATCAGACGCAGTGTTATCAAGGGAAACTGTGTCTGTGCTTCCAGTTGATGATGCTGCGGACAAATAAAATTGCAGTTTACCTGCACACACATAATTCATGATGTTATTACTTCAGAATTCTGAATGTGGTGTTACCTTGAGCGTCTGGAACAAATAATAACTTTGAGAGAGAAAAAAAAATCCTTGAAGAAAACAGTAAAAAGTAGAAACAGTTCTACTCAGAATACTAGAGAAAAATGAGAGGGAGACCTATATGCCCTACTCCACAGAAGCATCAAAACCCAAATTACTAGTGACTTCTTTCTTTAAAAGAAGACTATTTTGGATAGCAGTCACCTCAAGCTCACCAACAGTTGTTATATTATGGTTGTCGGTAAGAATAGCTGTGTTAACCAAAGAGTTGCTTAACAAAACTGCTAATAACCCTGTTTTAACTTACTGAGTGGCTTTCCTGGAGAACTGAGACACTAAAGTGATGTATAGATTTATCTACGTGCTTTTAATTACTTTGGGTCGCTGTTATACATAAATTTGATTTTCCAAATCCAGGAAGAAAAAAGATTGCACTACATGGTGTTTTCTTACCTTAAAGAATTTCTAATTTTTAGTTTATTGAAAAAAAAAAAAAAAAAAACCAAAAAAACACAACTGTATTAGAATTGCGATGTACCTGGCTGGCTTGTTTGCCCCTCTTCCTATCCAAGATGTTGTCACGCTCCAATATAAAGGAGGGAGACGAGGTTCTTTGATTATGCGTATACCCGATGGCGAGATTAAGACACAACGAACGGGTCAAATGTTAGCCCAACCAGTTTATTACAATTACTAGTTGCTTAGGGATATGGGGAAGGGAAGGTGAGCAATAGAAAAGGGATAAGAAGCAAGGAGTCTTGATAGAAAGCAAGAGAGATATAATCACCACCGTGGGTCCAACGAGGTTCGTAGTCTCAGGAACTCATCTGGTCACCGCAGGGGATGAGAGATAGCAGCAAGCAGGCCAATGGGTCCGTCTTCAGGAGTTCTCCTCAAAGATTTTCTCTTTGGGAGTTCTTCTCCAGGAATTCTTCTCTTCTCCTCCCAAAAGCCTTGGTTCAGTGAAGGCCTTTTATCCCCATTTCTCAGGTGTTTTTTCTTTTCTCTTGGTTTATGTGACACGTCTGGCCTAACAGATAAGCCAGCAGCGGATGTTGTCTTCCTTGCTATGCAGGAGCATTGTCTTTCTGTGGTGGTCAGCTTCGAGACAATGAGGCACCCTAACACCCATCTGGATAACCGGCAGTTATCAATCAGAGTCTTGTCACCAGAAAAGGCCTTACGAAGCAAGCTTTGAGACAAAAGAAAGTAAAAAACAGTTTCTGTCTCACAGATGTAGATGGCAATTAGCTCAGATAGCATTAATGACTCAACCCTAGAGTTACTCTGAGTCTGCAAGGTGAACAGAAAGGGATAGCAAACTACCTGTGCAGTTAGACTGTAGCTGGAGAGTGAGAGACTGCAGAGGGACAGTGCTGCTGCAGTACTAGGAGAAGGTTGTACACTGGCAAGTACTAGACAAGTGATCTCCAAAAGGTAATTCTTTGCATATGATTCAGTGCTGATCTGAGGGAGCTACATAATGTTGACAATCTGGTGTTCGTGTGAATGTATATATATTTATTTTATACAGCCTTTGATCTATAAGGGCACACCATGACAAGAGAGGAGGAAAAAAAAAATGCAGTAATTGTACCAAGAAAAAAATTACAAAGCTGTATGCTAATTTCCCTGATGAGAATTTGCTCTTTCAAACATATGGCAAATTAAGGGTCTCTGCGTGTTTTGAAACATCCTGCATTGCAACATAAATAAACGTCCAAATTCTGCTACGCTGATGCAAATCCATGGCAGTAGTATGGATAAATTAAATATCTCCAAATTTAGTTCAGTAAACAAGGACAGCAGCTTTGCCCATGGGGATATGAGGGTTGTTATAATCTTGTAGGAACAGAGCCAAATTTGGGGCATTTCCACAGCTGAAGAAAGGAAGAAAGTAGACAAAGCTTATGCTGCCACTTATGATCTAAATGTCACTTTTCTTCTAAAGCTGTCTTTACTGTAAGGTTGTTATTGCTTGTTTCCCCCACAGTCCCCATAGTAACTGTTAAAATTTCATTTCTACTCTAAATATTTAAGTACCAGTCAGACCTGTTAACATTTTGAAGAGTAAACACAAAGGAGCCACTTGATTACACTGCTCAGTTCCAGGCCTCACTGTCATTGTCATTACAGCCATAATGCTTCTATGTGTAAAAACGACAGTGATCTCCTTAAGAGTCCAGCAGAGGGCTACAAAGATGATAAAGTGCCTGGAACACCTCCCTTATGAGGAAAGGTTGAGAGATCTGGGTCTGTTCAGCCTTGAAAAAAAGAAGACTCAGAGGGATCTGATCCATGTTTATAAATATCTGAGGAATAGCAAAGGGATGAGGCTGGACTCTTCTCATCAGTGTGTGGTGATAAGAAGAGGGGAAATGACTGCAAACTGATGCACAGGAAGATCTGCACAAATGTACATGGGAACTTCTTCACAGTGCAGTTGACAGAGCACTGGCACAGGCTGCACACAGAGGTGGTGGATTTTCCTCTGGAGACGTTCAAGACCCACCTGGACACCTACCTGTACAACCTGGGCTAGAGAGCTGCTCTGGGAGGGGGGTGGACTCGATGATCTTTAAAGATCCCTTTCAACCCCTACAATTCTGAGAGTCTGTGTTTTGGAGCGTAGAGATTTCTTAGTAATTTAAAATATAATGTGTTCTGGGATAAGTTAATCATTCCTAGAAAAGCTAGTTACAGTACGTTGATAAACTGCTGTGTACAGGTTAGTGAAGCGTTCCTTCTTCCTTCATCTTTCTCTCTTTCTTTATTTTTCCCCTGTCAGATAAAGGATTTGTCAATCACCAAGGAACATCACACCATCAGGGAGTTAGAAATGTTAAAACATTTCCAGCATTTGAGCTGACATTGATTTAATTACTAGCATTAGAATCCCACTGTACACTTTTCTCAGTTGTGATTAAAACTGAACATACAAAAAAAAAAGTGTCCTAGGTCACTGAAAATCAGCAATTTCTGACAATCATTTTCAATTTTTGTGCAATTTATCTTGCAAGTGTATCCAGAGGTTGTTATACACATACCACCACCACTGTGGTAGCACAAAAATATGTCAAAGCATATCTGTCTCAAAGGTCATACAGTCTAAATGGAATTAAATTTAACCCCATAATTGTTAATTTATTTAGAAATGCTAAACAATAATAAAAAAGAATAATCTGAATGATCATATATTTTACAAATTAAATATAGCCTATATGGAATATTCCAGAAAACATAAAAATGGAACAAAACAAGGAAAAAAAAACCAACAGCAGAGTCTGCAAACTTGTTGGGATAAAAGAATAATGAACACTGCTAATGCTAATAATAGACTGATTATTTTCCTTCTCGGAAAATCTGCATCATTTTTCATTTCTCATAGCTTTAATATCATTTATTTCATTTAATTTGTTGGGTTAGCAAACAAAAGCATTGTTCTAAGTGCTGCTATTGATCCTAGACCAGTCTCACTGAGTACATCAAAATAATAATACTGCCACAGGCACTTGTGTCAGTTGGTTCAAAATCAATGTGATCAATTTCATAGTTGAAATCATATTTTATTAACGAGAAACACCAGATGATAATTTTTGAAACAACTCTGATCCTTTTTAGGAGTTACATTAATTTATAATGTTTATTAGACCTTGAAAATTGTTCACTTTTATCCTTTCAATGAATAGTGATTTGTTCCTGTGACTACCAAGAAAGATTTCTCTAGGCAAGTTTCCTGATATCCCATTGCACATCGAGCGAAAAAAAAAAAAAAAAGCCTATACTTTGAACAACCTCAGCATGGTTATACCCACTGGCAAAATCTGGCCAAGACAAATTTATATCTGTGCAAAGAAATAAACACGTATTTCTGCTCGCTGTAAGATAGCTGTTAAGAGGCCATATGTTTATTTAACATATTTGTAGAAGTTCTATTAATTCACAACCTAAATAAACCAAAATAAACCTAAATATTGGCAGCATGAATCCATCAGAGCATACACATGCAAATCTCCTGTGCCAGTACTTGAAAAGCAGTGTCTAAAAAAACATTTACTTTAATTGCACTATTTTTGATCTCTTACTTGACAAAATACTGTTATAAATGTAGCTTTTGCCATCAAATACTCAGAGACCTGGTGTTCGTTTAGCAATACAATGGAGACTAAGAGTAAAATAAAAGCTAGTGCAGTTAAGGTAGCTTTAAGGCTTCTCTGTGGCCTCTTAGGGTTTTGCAATACTGTACTCTAGGGGTAAAAGCAGTACACATTCTCTCATTTGGTGGAGATCCCTCCTACTTCTACTTTGATGAACTGTTCTTGATCACTTTTAATGCTGAGTTTGGAGAAGGGAGGAAGGCAGATGCCGTCTCACCTTTTTACTCTGATGAATTTCTGTAACTGCTTTGGCATCTGGTTAACTCCAGTTTCAGACCTTTTTTGAATGAACGGATACAGATATGTCATCATTACTTCCTTATGGTTCATTTGTATGCTGTAAAATGCATCTGTAGAATTTAATTCCAATTTGTGGGGTGGGACTTACCAATATACTGTGAGGGGGCCATTGAAGTAGTCTGGGGTTGTCTTCATCAAACACGGGGCATCCCTGGCCCCTCCTCACAGAGGCCGTGCAAACCCTGCTGCCAGCACCTATGCACCAGCTCCCATTACAACAGCATTATACATTTCTCTTATAGGTTTGAAACCTTGGGTTGCATTCTGTGTGCCATTTTAAACTGAGCAAGGTCTTCCTTCTGAAATCAGGAAAAATATAGGTCATCTTTTTTTATCTTTCTTTTCCCCCCCTCAAAAAAAGAATGAATTGATAAAAACCAAAATAAGCTCGTTGCCTGGCATAACCTGAGTTGTGTACTATGTGAATCAATTATTTTCCACTTGTTCCTTCATCCATCCAGAGGCTAATCTACCCCTGTATTTATGTGTGTTCTCCCAGGAGAAGACAAAACTCTTGGTGGTTGACATAATGGGGCCACACATACCTGAGACCAGCAACAGTGCACTACAAGGAAAGCAACCTTTGCTGCTGGAGTTAATGGAAGAATTGTCCTCCATTCACTCTGCCTCACATGTACTGGAAGCTAAAAAAAAAAAAAAAAAAAAAAAAAAAAAAAAAAAAAAAAAAGAAAAAATAGCCTGCTGGAAGAAGGGTTTTTCGCTACATAAAAGACATAAGGGCAAAAAAAGAGGAAAACTTATACATTAAGATTCCTCTTTCTCACTGGGGCTCAATCATACTGGAAACAGCATGCTAGAAGAGAAAACAAGACAGTTTGAAGAAGATGTGGAGTATAACACAAAAACAAAGAAATAGTCCAGGATGGCTGAGTGAGCACTTGTATTTTCATTAAGATAGAAAGTTTTTACCACTGACAAAGAAAAGCAGAGGAAAAAAAAGAAGTTCTGGAGTTTCTCTCACAAGCTATTTGCATGAGTCAAGAACTGTTGCTTTAAAACAACAACAGAAAGATTCTTAGTTAAATTATATAAAAGCCACAAGGTGCAGCATAGAAGATGGATGAGAAGACTGATAATCATAAATAACTTTCATAATGTTCTGGCTCAAGTGCAATTTCAGTTAGTAACAAAGAAAAAGTTAATTTCTATTTATGGCTATTTAGTGGACTGTGAGACTGTTCTGGAGAACCACTTTATACTTGTTTGGTTTGCACTGGATGATACTCCACACAAGGCTTGCAGACAGATGTCCCTGTAGAGCAGATGAGGATGAAGGAGACAATTAGTAGGATGAAGTAGTTGTAGTTCAGGGCAAGACTGCACAGAACATCAACACAGCTCTGTTCTGTATTATTTCTGTGGAAGGGAAAAATGAAATGATACTGCTAATAAATAAAGCAAAAAAGCTTCAGTATGCTTTCCCTTCAGTTTGTCAGATAAAACACAGTTCCGCATTTTCCCATACTGAAGGAAGATTTCCTCTGATCTTGAGAAATTACTTTTGGTCTGTCATGGTAGGATTCTGTAGCAATGAAGTACAACTAGACCAAGAAGAATGAACACTAAGAAAGAAGATCTGCTTGTTTGCTTTAAATCTTCTTACTTCATAAATAGAACAAAGGGGGAGGGGGGCAGGAGCATGATTAAACATAAAGCAGAATAGAGAGAACAAGCTGAACAAGCAAATGTTCTTGTAACGTTGTGGTACTTTTCAGATGGCTACTAAGCTACTAAGGAAAAGAACCAGTGTCCCCAAAGGAAAAGTTGTCGAAATCTGAATGAGCGAGTAAGGGACTTTTACAGCATCTACTTATTTCAAAATAAAACTGAACTAGAAGAGAAAGCATCCTTCCAAGGGCCACTAACTCTAAATCTACAGCTTATATTGCATTAACTCCCAACAGATACTTCTTTATGAGCATTCAGAAACAAAACCTTATCCAAGTGGTTGTAAAGAGAAAAAGAAAGGCATCAACAAATGGAAACAGTATACTCCAAATCAGAAATTTACTATTCTCGTCATTTTTGCCACTGTAAAACGTAATAACCCAGAATGCTGGATATTTTGAGGATCCTGATGTATAGAATTCTAATTCCTCAAAGTGAATTACAGGTATGTAGGCATGAAATACACCAGAGTTTAAGACTCTGTACTTCTGTACTCTTCATGGAATACTTTGATGATGCTGAAGAAATTTTTAAGACTTTGCTAACATGATTGTACCACTAGAAGATACTGAGTGCAAAGAAAAAAAAATGAGCTATGTTAGCATACCAGAGAAAGTGTCTCATTTCTTAAAGAATCAAAAACACAGTGATGTACATGCTAATACTCACAGTTGAATATTCTAAAGGGAAAGAGTGTGAGAACAATCTAAAGTTGAGGTTGTCTGTGATAATTTTTTTCCCCCAAGGATTCACTCAAGGGATTGCAATGATCAGAGATGACACTCAAAATGTCCCCTCAGATATTTCTTTTACAAATTAAGGACAGCAGTTTACCAGGGGATATTCACGAGTCAGAAAACGAAACAAAAATATACAATTTGTCTCACAGCTTCTTCACCTGTTTCTTTGAGTTGTTCTTAAAAGCAAAAATTGAATGATCTACCTAAATTTATATATATAAATTCTTCCAGGAATACATATACACTGTCATATATTCACTGCATATACTAAATTGCTTTCAGATATAGAAAGAACAAGAGATCAGAAGGAGAACGGAGATCTGAGTAATTCCTGAGGTTACATGAACTGCACAAGACACTGCTATATATCTGAATGCTGATGCAGCATAACCTCGTACTATGTAGTCACGCTAACTTGGATCCCAGAAAGAAACTAGACTCATTTTTATAGGAATGACTCTAGCATAATTAACATAACCTCTCAGCTGTGCTGTTATGTTACACTAATGCACCAAAAGAACCATTCTACTTAAGTTTTGAGAGCTGATTTGGATAGATCTTTCCCCGGAATCTTTCTACCTAGCTACAGTCATATTCTCTTATGTTTTAATTTACAAAGGATCACAACTGTGATAAAAAGAAATGGTACTGGACCATTAGCATCTGCCCATAGTATTTTTGTCCTCCCCCCTTCTCCTCTAATATTGAAGAGATAAGAAAAATGTTTTGGTAGCTGTGAATTATCACATTTTATCATATGTATGAGAAATAAGTACATGTATTTTTGTAAAACATTTGTATATACCCATGTACATGTACATATTTTAAATTACACGTTTATAATGCAAATTAAGTTTAAAAGCAAGGAATTTAGGAAAGACAATGGCAGCCTACAACAAGGGATCTGTCTGACATTACTTGGAAAGCTACATATGTTTTTATTGCACATACAATAAAGTCACGACATGGAAATTCATTTGACCCTATTCAAGTACTTTAAAGATGACAACATCAAGCACCCATTTGCCCCTGTTACATGAAAAAAAACAAATAAACTCTAGAGCCACTTAATGAATAAAAAGTGAGAGGGGAAGAAAAAGGACATCAAGTGCACACCATGAGAGGCTAGGTAAAAAGGGTTAGAGAAAGTACTTGCACGAGTTAGTGATTACTCTCTCTGCAGCATGGGTATACTTCCATTCGTTCGAAGTGTAACATTAACGGCTTGTTTCATAATGCAAATATTTTTAGAGGAGCATAGAACAAGAAAGATTTCTATTTCTTCCAGTTATTTATTCCACAATACATGCATTTGCATATAAACCACACAGGCTGCAAATGCATTTATATATATATCCCACCTTAATGGAAATTGAAAATGCATTTTTCTAAGTAAAGCTTTTTGATAAAATGGATGCAGTCCTTCACAGTACTGATTACTATGCAACTGCAGTGTTTAAAATACACTAAGGAAATTATTGCAGCAGTGATTTTTTTTTTTTTTTTTTTTTTTTTTTTTACTGTTAACAATGTTTAACTATTTAACAGTCACAGAAGACAGAGTACCAAAAATGAGCAGCTCCAGTTTTGGAGCTCCATCAGGACCACTCGTACTTTAACAAGACTAAAATTTGTTCTTGCTAGTTAGTCCATTATGCCAAGAGAAAAACTGATGTCTTTAAAAGATTCTACAGATTTACAGTACTTTGGGACTAACAAGAAGCAACAGATTTCATGTAACACCATTCAGGATGGAACACTTCCTTCAGCATCTGTTTACTAATATCTCATGTACCTGCTCAAAAGAGGAGAAATGCATCTATGGAGATGGACTTATGCTTTTTGTTATGGACAGTTTTACTCGCCATACACTATTTTATATCATCATCCTTCTTAATTTCAATCCACAGGATTGAGCTTTGATTTTTATTTCCACATACATGTAGCGCTTCTGCTCTAGGGAAAAAAAAAAAGTATTGAAAAACAGGAAGAGGTGAAACAGGTTACTATAAGATCTATTATCAGAATAAAAATTTCCAAGATAAGTAATAGCTTCTTTTCAGTGGCTGCTGAATTCTGGAACATGAAATTTTCTCTGAGATAGATAGATGCTGATATATAACATATACATACACACTTGTATTTCATTCTTGTAATGCTGAGAGCAGTCAATGAGAATGAATGGACAAAGAAATAGAGAAATACAAGAGTGAGGAGTGATTAGTTTAAAGGCTTAACTTTCAGTATATTGTTTGGGGCACTGAAACATATTAATGGTGCCAGGAGGATCCATTATTTAATTTTAGCTGTAGAAGAAGTTTTAATTTGCCTTTTATTTCTGGATCTGATTTCATTCATGGCATCAACACAAGGCAAACACAAAAGAGTACAGACTTCTCCTGTTTTTAAGTGGGTTACTGGAAAACTGAAAGAATCAGGAATCTGCAATCTGGGGTTTCTAGATTACCACATTTTAATCCTCATATACACATTACAGATCACCTTTAAGAAGAGGCTTATATTGTATATAAGTATCTGATATACTGATATAAGTATTACTTTCTGCATCTACTAAGACATATATATATATATATATGAAAATACTAGTAGCATGAAAAATGCACATTCCTTACATTAAAGCCTACTAATACTTATCTCCATGCAACACAAAGTTCAACAGAAAAAGAATACCAAATTGATTACCAAGTTTAATTGCAAGCAGAAATTTTTTTTCTGTATCCGTAACATGTTTGACTGCAAGGGTCTACATAACACAGCAAAAAGTGAGGTCACCTTCATTACACATAATAGAAAACTGACCACAGGTGCTTCATGGTCATCTCATTTCAGATAATACACTCAAAACAAAGCATTAGCTCATTGTTTTGCTTCATTAGAAGCTAGCCCTTGAGAGCAGTCAATAGGGGCTGGATATACACAATGTGGAAAAGAGTTCAATTAGATGAACGAGAAAATTTTTTTTTATCTTTAGGCAATTAGCATATCAAATGTGCAGAAGGAAGTGTAGGAGAATTGGAGACAGTGAGGAACCATACATATGTATCCCACACCTTTAGTGGAAATTACAATGAATGAGTAGTTATTGAACAAATTTTCAGAAAGATAGGCAATACTGTTTTTTATCCTCATTGATTCAAGCTAAAAGCATGATGTTTTGGGAAATTCCTTTCTATTCCTTAAGAAAAGCAGTGTGTTTAAATCTCAAAAAGTGCAACATATAAGGTCATTTGAGAAAACAAAGAAAGAAATATTGCTTTGCAGTCACTTCAGAAGCCATAGCAACTTCTCTCCATAGCAACCATTTCTTGATGCAGCAGTAAAAATGCTTACAGAATTATCAGCTCATTGAGCTCGTCTTGCTGTTTGGCACATTAGGAAAGTTCTGTTTATTTTAGCATCCAAGTGTATAAAGGAAATCCTCTATTGACCTATGAAAAGTTGCTCTTGCTACACCAAGAGAAGATTTTATTTTATTGTGTTTTATTTTAAAGACGGCTCACTGGTGAGTTAAGTCAGTTTAATTTCTTGTTACGAGATCCATCGTCAGAATTCTGGAGTTCTCCAAGTATCAAAAAAAAGATTACCTTACCTTCAACAACAAGAATGAACTGTGGAAAGGAGGAGTATGGCAGAAAAGGACTAAGTCCCACCATATTGGTGTCTTAGCAGCTGGAGTTCCATTGCTCCTCAGCTCACATCAGGCAGCACTCAACACTTCCAGTCTTCCTGTTCAGTTTGCATCTAGCAAATAGATAAAGAATACTCCTTTAGTAAGAATTGTTTCTATTTATGCTATGAGAAAAACAGATGCGAAAATAAAAAGCAGGCTGTACACAAAACAAGCAAATTTGTGACATATCCTCAGGAATAATATTTGTTACATTGGAACATATTTTTTTTAATCATAAAAGACAGACAAAGAGAAATGCTAGGAGATAACCGTGATCATTACTACAGTTGTTTGCCATATGTAAATCAAATCACAGATTTTTGGTATCAGATTTTCATACATGAGATGCAAAAGCTAGTCCTACCTCATTAAAATGAAGGAGTATGAGACCTTGCCGATTCAGCCATCAGCTTTCCCAAAGGATGCAGGCATACCTTCTGGTATGGTAAAAGCAAATATTTTGTGAGCTTTCCCAGAAAAATTTAACTCTATTCCATCTTTCCCAGGCCAAAGTTGCACCAGAAAACTTGGCAGCTCTTGGTCATCTGTCAGAATATTTTTAGTATGAGAAAGGAAAACAGTTGCTATGATTTTAGTCCTGCTTCCTGCCTGTAAAGTCCTGCTCAGAAGAAAATAGTTCAAGATACAGTTAACATTTACACATGGATGCAAGGAGTTCAAAGTTTCTTGGTGTTCATACCAAGTGAGCTGGGCATAAAGTTATTCCAGCCTGAAAGTAAAGAAAAGATTGATCAGTATTGGCCAAAACACTCCAGAATTCAGAATTCTGACTAAAAGAACACTGAAATACTGACTGATTTGCCAAGTGACCTTTTATCTCATGTGACCAAGACACATGAAGCATTTCATATCGTATGATTATGTCTTCATTGTCAGTTCTGCTTGTGTTGAAATCCTATTATTACTGTGATAAAATGACACTGTGACTTGTCTTGAAACGTTGGCATCACAGATGCAGTAAGTTGGACAAGTAAAAACCCTATTTATGAGTAGGAGTGATTGGGTGTGAATTGGAGGAACTGGATAATAGCACAGCACACTGCACAGAAAAATCAGTATCATATATTTTACTTCATTCATTTTTATAAAAATTCCCCGGCTAGAAAAGTTGAGAAGGAATTTTAAACGCAATCTGAAAATACTACATAAAAGTCATTCATCATGGGGTAATTAAAGAACAGGCAGTAAAAACTAAGGCTATGTTCACACCACATCTTAAGGTTACAAAACTAAATGGGTGAAGAGAACAGCAGACATCTTTAAACAGTAAATTTTGAGCTCTCTTTAGATTTGGGAACGTAAAGCCAGCAAAACAGATAGTCTGTCTATGATCTTCATTTTCAAAATCCTTTTTAATTCAGAAAGAATGTAAAGATTCTTCACTAAGCTTTCTTCCATCTGCTAAGCTAGATTCTGGAGCAAAACTTTT
This sequence comes from Oreortyx pictus, assembly GCA_036925125.1. Classification (NCBI taxonomy): domain Eukaryota; kingdom Metazoa; phylum Chordata; class Aves; order Galliformes; family Odontophoridae; genus Oreortyx; species Oreortyx pictus. The sequence continues at coordinate 66,982,439 of JAUPFR010000005.1, read as the reverse complement.
CAGCAGGAGCTGGATCATGGATAAACGCATGGCTGGAACCAAATGGAAACTCTGATTAATTGATTAGAGTTATGCTAATAATCTAGAATAAAAATAGACTTTACGGTGCACAGAAACTTGAAGTTATAAATTTTTAGAGCTTTGCATCAACACATTAACGAGTTTATTGAATTTTCACATATCTGAAGTTTTCTGATCATATTTTCAGCCATTTTTTATGGCTTCCCATACATACTACAAAAATGCAGATAATTAAAAACAAACAAAAACTTTATATCATTTTAATTTCTTACGTGATGAGCACTAATAGAGTTACAAACACTAAACTGTTTTGATATTTCAGCTGTTGTCACACTCTTGCTTTATCAACAGCAGGATACTCAACAAAAAAATCTTTCCTTCACAGTATAGAGGTAAAATTACTGAAAGGAGCATAAGCCTGTCTTTTCAAAAAGAGCACTAGTGTATCAGTGTATTTTCAGAAGTTTTTCTGTCTCTTAGGAAAGAGTACACGCCTGGAAATGACACGGTCTAACTGACAAATTATCAGCAGAAGTACAAATGAAAACATTTACTATGAAATACCAAGATAAGGACAGCAGAAGGATGTTGTCAAACCTGGCTCTGTCCCTGGACATAATGAGCAGCTTTATTTCTAATCTATATTTCTGACTGATGTGAGGCTTATAAACTGTGCTTAAGCCTTGTATGATTAACAGAACAAATAACACCAAATAGTATTGTAGCCAAGATATTTTACAGATGGCATAGCTGGACAGATTATTGTGATGGAAAAGAGACGAGACAATCAAAGTAAAGAAAAATACTCACCCATATCCTAGGCTCACTGTAGGAAATCCCTAAAGGCGCTATCTCCAGAAAGGGCTCCTTCCCAATGGTGGTGGTCAGCCCTTAAATGGGGTCTGGGAGAGGTGGAGTCAAACTTCACCCCTTCTGGTCACACAGGTGCACTGCCTTCACCTGTGCTCTTGCAGCTGACTCAGGGCTCACCTCAGGTGATCAATCAGTGGTTCAGGCTATGATTCAGCAGTTCCCATACAGGCATGTATGCTTACATTTCTCTGTTGCATTTATTTTGTAAGTCTTTGGAACATTTATTATTCCCATGACCTAAGCTTCCTAAGCTGTTCATCCTGTGTTCATTACCTGATGGGAATAAAGAGAAACAAAAGGAGCGTCTCTGTAAATGTACAAATTTCAGCTGTACCATCAAATAGATGGAAAGTATTATGATCTTTGTCTTCCAGTAGGTGGCAGGTATTAAGATCTTTGATCTCCAGGATATCACTGTCCTTTCTGGTACATCCTTTGAGATCACATTCAGGGTATATTGCACGTGACCGTAACCACCCATTGTGATACCATAGTATTTGCTAGCTAGTCCTTGGTGGGACATTAAAAACTGCTTGTACCCCTTCCCTCTTCAATGAACATAAGTAGCTTGATGTTCTAGCTCATGCTCATTGATTTTAAACATTTGATTCTATTCACTTTATTTATTTTTAAACCCTCGCATACAGTAGCCAGCTATGGCTCCCTCAGCAACTTATTGGCATAAGTAGGACATGACAGGCATCAGAGTTTCACTGTGGACATCACAGTGAGGATGCAGGAGAAGGGATGGAGTTTGCCAGCAATGGAAAATGGCTTCATCCAACTCTTCTGTTAAATTACAGGTTTCTGAAACAGATTAAAATAAAATAAAATAAAATTGCTATTCTACTGCTAAGCATTTTAAAAATTTAATTGTAGGGAGTTGCTGACATAAGAGAACTAAGTCTTTGCATTATAGAAGCTGCTATACTTATAATTTTCTCATTATTAAGAAGGATCTCTGGAGAAATTGAGATAATATAGAGTAATTGTATTTCTAACCTCCTTTTCTCCATTGGTGGTCCTTGGTTTAGCAAGGCTCACACTGCAAGCAGAGGACAGATATTTCCCCTCAGCAATTTTCTTCATGCCCAACTTCAGAGTGGTCACTCAGGGCTGCCAGGTACATCCCCAGCTGTCTACATGCAGACCAGAACAGCACTGATGAATATGAAAATGAAAGTGAACACTGAGACCACAGCAAAGGAGAAAAATATTTCCAAATACAACAGGAAAAAAAAAAAAAGGTGACTAGTTATGAATGACACAATAATGCAAAAGTTTATGGTATACTCCTCAATTGTAGGTCTGAAATGCCTCAGAATTATGATGTCTTCAACAGTCGTTTCAGGCACACAAACACTGAATTACAGTTAACTGAAATCTGTGGAACATTCTAATGAAAAATGTTGCCTCTACCAAAAGCCAAGGTTTCTGGTTTATTTGGATGCTCAGTGTTTTAATGATAACGCTGGAAAAACAAATAGAAATCTTTTTATTTTTACTCCTTTTTAACTAACTTTGTTGTTAAGTAAAATAATGCCAAATAGTGAAGGTGAATTATTTCAAAACTCACAAACGTAGCTCACAAGCAAGAATTGAAGGGCAAAAAATAATTTTGGATTTTCACATGATTCTCTGCCTGTTTTCTGACTGTCCTAAAACCATCTGTTTTAAATGCATTCTTTCATGTCAGGCAAGCTGGTAAAAATTCAGAGGTTTACTAGTTTCTGTGGAACACATAGGAAAGCCTAAATGGATAATGAATATTTCAAACAAATAGTATGTTAAATTGTTTTTATACTTAGCTGTGCTACAATACAAGGTAACAATATTTCCTACTTATTAATACTTCCTCAGAGGCTTTTTGTAACTCTCATTTCTGATTCATGACAAGATTTATGTTATTACAAATTTCTTTACTATGAAAAAATTGTGTGAAAAACTTCAGTTGTCATTATTCAAAGAAATTGAGAAAAAAAACAACATGAAAACATTATGACAAGAATTTCTTGAAGGACAAATCAGAATACTATGCTTTCTGCCAATAATACATTATGTTCTTTGTACAGGACTAGAATGTTTTGCTGATGAGTAAGGTTATTATATGTCTATGTGTGCTTTTTTATTGGCTTACTGTTTATTTTTTCTTCTGTTTTGCCTTGAATTTCTGGAGATTCCAGATGAAAAGTGACTTCAAAAGTGGATGTCACATCTTCAGTAAAATAATGTTGATGCCCATAAGATCCTTCTGAATTATGTTATTCAGATGTTCTGACTACATAGTGAGACATACTAGAGTCAATGTACTTAAACCATAACAGGCATGTGCATACAGTTCTATTCTGGGTATTCTTGATACATAAATGGAAATGATTACATGCAAAGAAAGGGACTGTATAAAACATTAACAGCTCCAGGATTATCCCTTTACTATTTGTAAATGAGAACAGTGATATTTTTTTCCCCTATTTTGACTTGATCGGTATTCCTGCACAGAGTATGAGAAAAAAAGTTATTATAAATTTACTTGGGTTTTTTTTCTTGATATTAAATATTTTCTTTTAACTTCTGACAGAACACTCCCTATCAAATTCTCATAACAAGTTGTTCAGTCATTAACTACGCTCATACGAATTATCACCCAACATGAAAAACAATAATTAAATATGAAAAAATAGCATGATTATTCAGCAGAATGAAACGACAATTTAGGAAGAAGTACCCTTATTTTCATCAGGTCAGAAATATTCAGAACACTGCAAACCACATGATTTCCTATTGTTAGATCAAATTTCTCACATGTAGACACATAGGTACATTGACAATCACAACACTTGTGTCTAATCTTATTTAAACCTTACCTCTCCATGACCAACCAGCCGAATTGCACTTCCTGAAATGCGTTCCAGAAACAAACTTTCTTTAGACAGGCAGAAACTCTTCTAAAGGAATCATATAAGATATAAGGAGATTATGGATGCAGCAGTTGTTTGGGAGCTGAATATCTTATATCCCTCAGGATTTATTTAGGTTGTTGCTCGGCTTTTTTTTTTTTTTTTTTTTTTTTTTTTTTAACTTTTTCCTTTCGCAAGGTCAAAAATTTGCGTTGTTTCTAGTAAATTTGTAGGGTTTTTTTTTTTTTTTTTCAAATTTGAGATTCAAACTCCTATAAGCACAGTATCCTAGTTTTTGAAGTAAATTCCTTGACGTTTCTGAAGCAATTCAGTTGTATTCTTCTTCAGTACAGAATAGTGACAAGTAGCTAAATCAGTTGTAGAAGCAAAGTACTGCAGAGAAACTCTTGTCTATATATGAATGCAGAATGACATTTATATCCATGTGCCTCATATAAAAAGCAACGATAGAGTCATGTTTTCTTTCCCATTTCAGCATGTCAGTTTGCTTCAAAAAAGGTGAAGAAAAGTCACCACAATGGAAGTGTAGAAGTGCATCTTCTTTTCCATCACATCCAACACAGAGCTATTTGACTTCACTTTAACTCCTTCAAGACCTTAGATAAAGGAAGAATATATATGCAATTATAGTACTACACCCACAAATATGCTCTCCAAATTCAGAAGTAAAGCTTATCAAAGTGCATATGTGAAATTGGATGAGATTACTGCTATGACTGATCTGCTATTATCATTTCAGCTACCACTTTTAAAGCCAGTCAGGACACTTCATGGCAGCAGCAAAGCATACAAGCTATGTATTTGTACGGCAGTATCAACTTTCTCACAATAGAGAAGTGCTAGGGAGCAAGCCACTTCTTTGAAGTACTTGCTGTCTGGATTGACACAGCCTTTGAAGAAAAACTGATGGTTCTGAAGGCTGCATGCAACCCGTGAGACTGTGCGATAATGTGATTTCTTAATGGGATTCATTAAATATCTATAGCTCGATTTTCTTAGATCACTTTATTTTTTTTTTTTAAGATTGGTACCCAAATTCTAGGGAGATTTTGGTGGGAGACCTGCAGAACTGTCCAAATAATAATCCTTCTGAATGTGAGAAAAGAAAACACTGCAGCTATAACTGGTCAGCAAAAACAATGATGTTCTTTTGTGTTTCAAGAGATCGGGCACTCATTTCCAGAAAAAAAAAAGATAAAAGAGAACATTAGAACATTAAATATTCAGTCAATTAATATTTCTAACATGTCTTTGAAACTCATATTCCATAAAATCCATTCCAGTAAAACTCAATTATTCAGATGTTCACAGAGAACAAACACAAAAGGTATTCGAGCATGGTATTACAAATTCATTAAAACTCTGATATTACATTGATCGACATGTGCAAGAAGCTACACAGCTATTTATGTTTTAAAGTCCAACAACTTTTTGCAGACATGCTTTTACATACTTCACACTGATACTAGTGCAATAGCTTCTCTTTAGCCGAGAAATCATTTCTGAAGTGTTAAAGTCCCTTTATCTAAAACCTTCGACATTCTTCAGTTGCGTTTGTATGCAACTTTACTATTATCTACTTAGGACGAATGACTTGGAAATCAGTCACTCAAAACCTGCTGTTTCTGTTGAAGTTACTGTTCCATTACTGACATGTCTTGTTTCAGTCAAAAGGTTCCCCCGCACTCAAAAATAATTAAATAAGAAAATGAAATTTGATCTGAACAGACATCAGACAGAAGATATGGGAAGCTTGTGCTTGGATGAAAATTTTTTTAGGAAAAAAAAATATCTGGAAGAGGGAGAAAAGGTAGCAGATTATTTGCATAACATCCCATATTTCTTTCCTTAATTTTTTTTAGCAGATCTATAACACTTCTTCACATTTAATTTTGTTTAATTCAAGTCTGATGTCTTTTGTTATTGGTAAAAATTGGTCCATATCTGTTGCTGCTGAGTTATTAAAGTGAGTACTTTCCTCAACCTCTAAGTCAGGAGTTTGCTTTCTTACCACAGTCAATGCATTTGTTTCAGCCTGAAAGAGTATAAAACACCACCCTGATGGATAAACTGTCAAAATTAAATGCAACTAGAAACTACCACTGTTCACTTACTACAGTGTTTACTTGAAGATTTTTTAGATTACCGATTCCTGAAAATGATAATCTGAAGAGATTAATCAGAAGATTTTATGTTATAAACCAAAATAGGAAGTTGCATTTGCCCCAACAGTGACTTTTAAATTATTCTCCAGATGAAATACAAATGTGTGTATCTGAGGAACTGTAGTGAAGAAGGGGAAAAAATTAACAAGAGAAAGATTCTTGGCTGGTTGGTATCATACTGTAGATGTAACAAATATAATTTATAATTGCCTGGCCTGTGGTGAAATTTTCTTTAGAGTACAATTATTGATTTTTATAACTGAGCCTCAGTCAGGGACTCTATTAAGGTTTTAATAATTTTTATCTTGACAACAAGGAAATGCTCTTGAAATTCATTTTATACAGAATCACCAAGGTTGGAGAAGACCTTGAATATCAGCCAGTCCAACTGTCCACTTATCACCAATATTTCTTCCTAAACCATGTCCCTCAGTACAACATCTAAACATTTCTTGAGCACCTCCAGGGTCGGTGACTCCAACACCTCCTTGGGCAGCTCATTCCAGCACCCGATTACCCTCTTGGAGAAGAAGTATTTTCCAGTGTCCAACCTGAATCTGGCACAACTTGAGGCCATGTATGTAAGAAATAATTGAATTGTATTTAATTTGTTTTCACCTTAGTTTCTTTAATTTTATATATATATAAATAGATAATTAGCTATTTTTGTACTACCCCTTTGCCATTTCTAAGTTGAAGATTGAATTAATTCTCACAAAAATAACTTTTTTCTTCTAATTTCTAGTTTATAAACTACACAAATACTTAATTTTTTTTAATAACCTCAGTAAAAGTTCTAATTTGGTTGTATCTTCACAAGTAATCATGCTCTCTTCAATGGTATTAAGAGTGCTCGTATCAGAAATTGTAACATAACACAATCTGACCCTTTGTAAATGATAGTATACCAAACATAATTAAAGATGCTTCGTGCCAGTTAAACATAAAATCTTTAATAGTCACTAACACATAATATATTAATCTTTTATTAAATATTTTGATTTGTGCAGATGATTAGGTGCCATTGATAGAAAATCAAAGGCAATGGGGCTCAGTAATACACTCAGTGCACTTTAACATGAAGTTCCACATAGCTGAAACTAAATATATGAGATTATCAAGTATAGAAATTCTATTGTTTCCTGTATAGATTTCATGTCAGAGAGCCTGGTTCCTATGAGCACTCTTATAGCTTATCTGGTAACACAGTTTTGCCCGATGGCACACAAAACACTAAAGCAGATCATAAGGGTCCTTTACACTTGGCACAATACAGAGCATGAAGCTTAGAGAAAAGGGAAAAAAAAAAAAAAAAAAAATGTATCTTTGACTACAGCTCCCTAAGCAAGAATCCACAGCAGCTCAGAATGCCTAAACTATGCACATGTGGGCTTTTACCTATTCATTTTTTTCATTTTCCAGGAGGATGTGACCTGCAAAGAGACATAGTACTGACAGTTCTCAGTGGTGGGGGGAGGAAACATTCTTCCCGCAGGTTTCTTGCATCCTCTGTATACACTTAGTGATGAAAAGGAACAAGGACAGATGAAATCCATCCTTAACTCAAGAGCCAAAGAACTTCCTTTTGAAACAAGAGGGATATGAATGTATTGTATGTCATCACTATTACTGATAATTGCCAGTCATGGATCTTTTACCAGCATTATAGTTTGAGCTTCTGCCTGCTGTACAAATGGGAAACAAATCAGCAGAAAAGCTATTTCCTCATATCTATTGTATGAAAAAATGGACCGGATATATCTGTAACACTGCAGAATATACCAGGAGAGCTGCCTGGCTAATGAACCAATGCAGCCAACGTCTGGCATAGCAGGGCACAAGCTGCTGAAAGAGGTACACATCACCTCCTGGCAAGCTGGCATACAGTCTGTTATAAAGCTATCTATCATGCTGTCAAAGAAATGAAATGAGCGCTGCTGAGGAGAGATGTCTGTCACTATGACAGAGAAGTTTTCCTAGGGTGTAGCATCACCTAAATATTTTTCACCTAGCTTAACTATATATACATCATTGCTCCTATATACACATATACATCACCGCTCTTCTCCTTTGTAACCTTTCTCCTTCCTCACGTTTTAGAGTTGAAAAGTGGAAAATATTTTATGTTTGCTAATTAACCACTCAAGTCAGATGCCAATCTGTTAATGGAAAATTAACTGGCAACATTGAAATCCATCATCTAAACAGAAGCATGGACATTCCTTTCTGGCAAGCTGCTGAAATAGCTTAGAGCAGAACAAGTTAACTTAAACTTTTCCAGGTAATAAATCTGATGTGATGCTGACACGTTTCATATTTTTTTGATATTACAAGAAATTTGGTAAAAATAATTTTCTTAAGGAGAATTATCCAAACGCAGATATGATGACAGTTTCTGCTTAATTTCAAGCTCTACAAACACTGAAAAATCATGAAACAGATGAAGTAGATTTAAAACACACATCTTCGTAATTCCAAAAGCAACCATCAAAACCATACTACAGTGACACTGGTAGATTTAAAGTCCATTTGAACAAACAAGATTTCCAGCAATATACAGGAAGTAATTATAATAATAGATGCACTGGAATTGTGAGGTCACAGCCTGAACAGTTGAGCATGAAGGAAGGTGTGGCTAACCCAGAGATCTCACATGCAAGCAATATTTTCAAAACTTGCATATACTAGTCACTCCTCAAACTGACAAAAGCGTATCTCTGGTACATTTTCCCTTACTTACCTTTCCAGTGCAAAATTTAACATCAGTCAGTTGAGTCTTGGATATCATAACACAGCATTGCAATTCAAGAACTATAAATTCAGGCTTAACACACAGAGTAGGCTGTAAGTACAGTAACACAAAGTTTACGTATCCTTATTTTAAGTATGCACTATTTAACATTTTTAGATTCTCTCTTCTATTGCCTGCATTTGGCAACTTTGGGTTGCAAGGATACAAAATATAATTCTGCACTTATTAGAACTTACGAACGTTTACTGTAGTTTTGTTGCTGATAATTTTTTGAAAACCAAATTCTGAAATCCACAGCTTTTCTAAGATCCTTTCTGTTCTGCTTCAAGTCTTTGTGGGTAATTTCTCTTTCCCTGGCAAGTTTTCTATTACTCTCAAACTCACCTGAATACCTGCACTCAGAATCAAGCCTTAAGAAACCCCCTAGAAAAAAAATAAATAAGGAAGACTTCGACTTGGTTTTAGTCATCTAAATATACTGACTACGTCTGTGCTAATTAATGAGCTTGCCTACACATCTGCAATTCACAAAACATGCATGGAAATGTAACCAAAAACTATAGGGTATCAAAACACCATATACCCTAATTGGAGAGGTGAGTTCTCCTCATAAACCTTATGACATTGTCTTTGGAGGAATTTGCTGCCTTCTCCCCTGTTCAGAAATCATGTTCCCAGTAAATAATTATTCTACCAAGACAAAAACTTTTTACTAAAGAATCAAAAATCATAAGTTAGTAGAAATTCTGAATGCAAGTCAGAAGATACTCCTGTATCTGCTAAGTCTTCACTGTCTCTGCCATTTTATCAGGATGAAGGGTAGGAGTCATACTTACTAGCATTAAAAAAAAAAAAAGTCTTAAATTGCACATATAACAGCTAACATCAATCTTCAGTAGGCTAATTAATTCACAAATCTGGCCCAATTTTTCTTCCCTAGCAATAAATCTTGCCTGCTTTTTAAATGGCTTTATATTTAAAATAATAAAGGGAAAGCGTTCAAAAGATCGGATTTTAAATGTGAACACAGTGTTGATGCTTAAGCATCAATCAAAATATAATCTTAACTGTTACTTGGAAGCTAAAGTACTTCAACTCGAATATTAAACGGCTAAATAATCCTAATCTGGTTGTCCTGACACATACTGCATTTAAAGCACAGTTAGTAGGAAGTGCTGTATTATCATGTCAGTCGTTTTTATATTGATAGCACAGGTATCATCTCTTTAGAACAGAAAATGAGAAACAATTAGCACTTACAGATAAGATTTAGATTACTGCACAGTGAATTAAGTTACATTATAATTTCCTGTGAAAACTTTGAACGTCTCATGCTAAATGAATATACATGAAATAAATTTGGGCCATGCCTCAGACAGTGGTGTGTACTGCACTCCAGCTGCATAGTGGCGATGGCAAGATTTCTGCATTGCATCCAGGTGCCGTGGGGAGGCTCCTGTATGGCAGTGCAGCTGGCACACCTCCTCACACAGTCCTACAATCAAGCAGAACAAAAAGACTGATGTGTCTTTATTGTCGAGGAAGCTTAGACACGACTTAAGCTTGAGTTGAGTGGCCAATGCAGTCCAAAGCAAAGAAATTCCTAGCATGACAGAGCGAGGGCTAGACTTACTTTCATATCTGAGGGATTCAGAGAAAAGGTGAAATGAGGTACTAACATTCTTCCAAAAGATTTTTCGCATACGTTGCTCTCAAACTGTGTGAACTGATGACAAAATTTTCCAGTTCAAGTCAGCAAAGAACCCCCAGTCAGTACATCCTATATCCCCATGAAATTAGATCTGATTTGTCCATTCAGGGCCGTGATATCAAAATGAACAGAACAACCCATAAGTAATGGTAACATTGCAATTATCCCTGGATTTTTTCCTAAGCTTTGCTCAAGATCTTGCTTGGCCACATGGAGTTCAAGTTCAATAAATGCCCACCTTAAAATAAATACAGATAGAGATGGCATAGTAAATCATACTGTATCAAATGACAGCCATGATGTCTTCCTGTAATCTGAACCAGTGATGTGATTTATCCCACTGTATCCTTTGAGTATTACATGAGACTGCAGCTCTGACATCAACATGGTCTCTGACTATAGTTTTGGCTTCAGCTGAACACCCGTATCACACCATGTATTCAAGAACACTATTATTTTAGTGTATATACATAAACTTGTACTTAGACATAAACTGGTCTAACAAGAAGACTACAGTCTTGTCACTATATGAGAGCAAGAGCTGAAGCAGCAAGACTGATGAGGAAAAAAATCCCATCTGTGGAATGAAAGTCTAAGCAGAGCTGTGGTTCAGCACTTATACTCGCACTGGCAAGTTTTATTTCCTTCCCAAGTAGCTTTCTGAAAGCATTTAATGTGCTTAAACAAAGAAACTTACATCAAACATAAGCAGTGTTTCTGACCTCATAGTGGTCAAACTAAAACTAGACTTTTTACAGCTATTGCACCAAATTAAAGTGCGCTCTTGAGACTCAGTTTTGAAGACATAAGGACAGAGAAAAGAATGCTACTGAAAGTTAGAAGTACCTAACGCTCTCTAGCAATGCTGAAGGCTCTTAAAGAAAATTCAGACAAGCTTTTGAATCCACATGTAAGCAGCTGTACCCAAAAGCAGTCACAAAACATAGCTGGTGTTCAATATAGCAGTACCTGAAGTTCTCCACTCCCCATTAGTATGGAACTAAAAGAGACTGGAGCCACTATATCTGAGTTAGTAGGAAAAGTGAAACTTTTGAAGGATGTCATTGTCATCATACACATTTCTGGAAGAACAGAATCTCTTTCATTTCTCTAAATTTGAGGAATGTTTGACTGACAGTCACTTAGCAAGTCAGCCATGTAATTATGGCATACTGACTGATTCCATTAGAAGAGATGAAATAGCGATTGGAATCATAGATATAAAGCTAATGGAATGACAGCTAGAAGATAGAAACCTAAATCAGGAATAGCAGTAAGAACATGTCAAAACAGATGCTAGAAATAAAGCAAGATGCAGTTATGCTGGATCAGCAGATTATCACAAGGAGAAACTAGAAAAATGCAAAGACAAAATAAAGCAGGAAACTTCACAGAAAAGCAAAAACCTGTAATGGAAAGAGAACTAGCTATAGAACATGCATTGATTCAAACATTCAACAACTGCATTTAGATGCCACGTACTTAAGAACTGCAAATTTTCCAATTTTTTTTTGCTATATTTTGCAATTTAACAAGCACATCACTGTTTTGTAATACAAGAATAAGCATTCAAACGTCTGAAGAGAATTTTTAGAGTTAGACTGAATCTTTAAAAGCTGAAAGCAGGGACAGAAGCTGAAGTCTCCAAGTACTGGGAGAATATTTCTGAATTATATGTAGGATATAGATACCTGAGTAAATATGAGACAAGAAAAAGATGTGAACTTTTGAGGGGAAAACACAAGAACCACCCACCCAAGAAGGGAAAAACAGTTCATGCAACAACAAGATCTTGAACTGAAAATCAAAAGTGGAAAACGAATAAGGAAAAGTGGAGTGAAGAGTTCAGTTAGAAGGGACCTTCAGAGATAATCTAGTGCCTGATCACATCAGGACTAATGGAACATCACATCAGGACTAGTTACAAGTTGCAAATGCTAAGCAAATAAATACGCTAAGCATTTACCAGCTGGTTTAACTCAAAAGACAAGGGGAGAACCTGAAGCTGTGATACAAAATTGTACTACAGTTGCAGATAATGTCTAAAACAGTTTAATGTTGTATTACTATTCATATTTATTACAGATTGGATGCTTAGAGAATCTCACATGTTGGTATGAGTGTACATATATAAATTTGTAATATTAAAAAGGTGTACCCTTAGTGTGCATTAAACTTGTGTTTACAGGATACTAAATTTCAGAAGTTTTTGTTTGGTTCACAGTTCAGTGAAGAAGGAGACAGTATCTCCTACAAACAGTTCAAACTTCCTTTTTAGGAGACTGTACTTCTACATTTAACATCACAGGTATGTGTTACAGCAGAAATTAAGTCAGTTAAATGTTATTTGAAAGAATACTGAGGTTGAATGGGCTCAGCTCTGCTAAACTTAAGGGCATCACCTTTACAGCACAGTAAATTGCCACTCAAATTGTGTTTCACAGGGGGAAAGCAGATTCTCAATTTAGCAAACCTGCAGTAGACAGTAGAACAAATTGTAATTTGCAGCAAGAAAAACTGATAAAGACACAAAAGAGGCATGATATAACAGAAACCCTGAAGTTTGAAATCAATTTATAACCCTTTTTACATAGGTATTTCAAGACCTTTAAGAAATCATAGCTATTAGAGATGTTACTGCACATTTCCATGGAGTACAGAAACACAAAGATGAGGTTTCCGTTACCAGTTCTTGGTAACAAGTGGATAGACTATTGAAATTTTGAGAGTTAGCCCTCCAAAAAGCAATGAGTGTACAGATATACCAAAGAAAAAGTAGCAGAAACTGCAAAGGAGCAGAATCAGGAATATTTGATAGCAGTTAAGCTGGATATATGCTATACATTGCCATATTTGTTAATGTAGCTGTAGATAGAACATGCACTGACACTTTTAGTAACTGTATCAGAGCAGCAGCATATTTAAAGTAAATGCTGAGTTTAAGCCCACTTAACATAAGCAGATTGCAGAACTCACAAGAAAAGAGATGAGCAACAGCCTCTGATCCCATGTGATTTTATGGCATACTCCACGGTAGGTTTGTCTCGTGTCTTTCTCCTTTAATTATCTTATTCCACAGTCTTATCAAAACTACTCCAGAGAAGTGTTTTCATTAGGTTTATGAAGTCTTGAGTTTTTGAGCTTGGTTGCTGTAGGTGAATACCCCAAAAGAATAGTACCCACACAAAATAATGAAGGCGAACAGTACATTTTCGCGTTGCTTATCCAGATGGCATAAAAACAAACAGCAAATAAGGAAAGGCTCACCTGTTACTGATAGTCAAGGCTTGCCTGGAACTCCACAGAAGAGGGATCTCCAACTCATTGGGGATCCTTCCCCAGTCGTGGTCAGCCCTTAAATGGGGTCTGGGAGAGCTGGAGTCAGACTCCACCCCTTCTGGTCACACTGGTGCATTGCCTTCACCTGTGCTCCTGCAGCTGACTCAGTGCTCACCTCAGGTGATCCATCAGTGCTTCAGAACATGATTCAACAGTTCCCATACAGTTGTTTTCCTTTTTTTTTTTCCCCTCTTGAAATGTGACTTGCTGCCTCAGCTGTCCTTTACCTTCTGCAGACTATCAGTAGACTACATGACTGCTGGCTTCTTTATACAGGCAGTTCTGCAGCTGAATTATTTTCTTGGCTTTGTGTAAATGTCTCAGTTCCTTTTTACTCTCACTGCTGATTTTAGCCTAACCCTGCCAATCTCCCCTCAAACTCTTGCTGCAAAGTGTAAGCTTTACTAAGAAATGTTACATAAATTTGCTTTAATTTTTGTTGTAAGCTGTGTAAAATATGTAAATCATCTGAAGCCTGAAAGCCTTTGGAAGTATGCTCATGTGTTCTAATTCTCACAATATTTACTTGACCTAGGCCTAGATACGTGTCAAAAGCCTCTGGGAAATGTAAAACTATTCATAATTCATTTTCCAATGTGTTCCAATTGAACCAGAATGAAAATACAATAACTGTGACAATAAATGTACAATATTCCAATATTCACTAACAAAAAACCTTCATTCAGAGTAGGGAATTGCACGTGTTATAGGTTCAGAGATTAGCAAGCTTAAATGTTGAAGTGAACTTTTATTGATCACTTAGTATATGTTAACATTCATCTGAAAAAACACTGATTTAGGCAATAAAGGAGTTGCTAGCCCTGTGGAATAGCGATATTTTTTAGCAGAGTAACGGATTGGTTAAAAGGACTGCAGATGAACTAGGAAAAGCAGAGACCAAGTTACATACAACTGCATTTGTGTTCAGTACAGATGTATTAGAAACCATGATTAGGTTAACAACTGTGGTAGGTCTACCTGAAATACGGGTATAAATTTCAGTACTTTAGGTTATCATAAATCAAGCAACCATTAAAATGTATATTTTAAATATGATCACTCTACCACTGCATTAGTTGTGTCAGGAATGTTCAAAATCACAACGTGAACCCAGATCCCATAGTTGTGACATTATACTAGAAGACCGGTGACAATATAAGCAGGTTTTATACCTTTTTCCTCCCTTTGCTTATCTTGCCATTACTAATTTCAGTAGAAGGCATAGGTCTTGAAGCTTAGGGTTTTATTCTCGGACCTGTAATTTATGTGATTTTTTTTTCTTTTTTTTTTTTTTTAAGAGAAAATGGAGTCTGGATTTGCTCCTCACCAGGTGGATGAGTTTGCTTTATCCCTTGTTGAACTTCATAAGTTCCTAACTTCCTGTCTGCCCATTTCTCCAGCCTGTTAAGGTTCATACAGATGACAGAGTGGTTTATGAACCACTCCTCTCTGTTGTATGCCATCACTAGTTAATCAGATCGTTAATGAAGATGTTGAACATCATTCGATTCAGTATTGAGCCCTAGGGTACACTGCTACTTACTGGCTTCTATCTAGTCTTTGTACCACTGATCACCACCTTCTGGGCCCAACTTTTCAGACGCTTCTCAATTAACCTTACAGTCTGATTATACTCACCATGTTCCAACAGCTTCTCTGGGAGGATTTGAAGGGACACAGTGGCAAAAGCATTACTGAATTCTAGGTAAACAACATTCATTACTCTGCTCTTATCTAGCAAGCCAGCCATTTCACTGCAAATAATTATCAGTTTGGTCAAACTTGATTTCCCCTTGGTGAATCCATGCTGACTACTCCTGTTCACTTTCTTGCCCTACATGTACCTGGAAAGCATTTCCAGGATTACTTGCTCCATCATCTTCTTGGAAATCAAGTTCTGGCTTACCAACCAAATGTTTCAAAATGGAACTGTTTTCCTCAAACAGTTAATTCAGTTAGTGATTCTTCACTGCCATTATAGGCCAATGATTCCCTAATTCCAACTTCTTGCTTGCGTTGGTTCACAACAGCTTGTTATGTTTTAAAATGCTCTTTGTCTCTTTCTGACAATTTCTAACACAGAGATAGACAAAGCCTGTTTATACAGTGGAACTAGCTAGGAAATTTCAGCATGGATGCCCCTTTTTGCACATAAATAAGACCATGCTCCAGTAAAACTACGCACATGTATAAAAGCCCTTCTCCAAATATTTTTGTGAACAGAGTCTGCATGAATTTTCATGGTAGAACTGAACAAAGAAAGGTGTGTCCACTACTAAGTCACTGAGAAATTAGAATTTATAAAGCACATACATGAAGAAATCTATACTTTTTGTACAGATGCTAATCCTCTAAACTTAACCGTTTTGCAATTAGCTCAAGACTTGATTTCTATTTATAAACTATCTCATTATCAGCAGAAATTTCTCTCTTATCTGAAGTTGGACTAATCCTTGGTAATTTTACCACCACTGAAACTTGTATATACAAAATTCACCTGCTAGATATTATCAAATCCCTTTGTTCAGATCCCAGCTCTAGGTCAGTAAATATGTTAACTTTGATTAATTTGAGGAGATTCCACTGATGTCTCCATCCCCTTTTTTGTTATCAGCTAGATAATTCCTGGATAAATATTCTGAACAGAGATTCAAAAACAAAGTCCTATTTTATATATCAAAAGATTATAGAATGGCTTGGATTGGAAGGGACCCCAAATATCATCAGGCTCAAGCTTCCCTGTTGCAGGCAGGGTTGTCAGATGGTAGATCAAGTGCAAAGCGAGGTTAACCACAGCCCCATCCAGCCTGGCCTTGAACACTTCCAAGGAGGGGACACTCACAGCCTTCTGGGGCAATCTCTTCCAGCACCTCACCACCCTGTCAGTGAAAAACTCCCCCTAACAGCTAATCTAAATCTTTCCTCCTTTAGTTTAAAGCCATTCCCCTTTGGGCTATCACTATCTGTCCATTAATGTTTGTAATCTCCCTTTAAATACTGGAAGGCCATAATGTGGTCTCCCTTCAGCCTTCTCTTCTCCAGATTGTACAAGCCCAGCTTCTTCAGTCTGTCTTCACAGGAGATGTACTCCAGCTCTGATCATCTATTTGGCCCCAAAAGACATACAAATAAATAAATAAATAACCAAACAACCAAAAAATAAATAAATAAGAAAAATCATGCCTGATAGAGCAAGTTAATAAATTGCTTCAATTACTTCAATTCTTCATGAAAACATCCAAAAAAGAGGGAGCTGGAAGAGAGATCAGTAAGAATACAGCATCCTACCTGGTGTGGGAAAGCTGAGAGTTCAAGACAAGTAATTTCAGGATTTCGTGACATACTGAATTAGAAAATGTGGCAAATATCACATAAAGGTGAATGAGCAGATTTTACTCTGTGAATAATAGAAGCATTACCTGAAACAAATTTAATGGGTTTAAGTTGCTGTTGTAAGGCATTCCAAATGTGATTCTCACAGATATCAAGTAAATATTATAGGCATCAGAGCATTGAGCAATAGGCTAGTCTGAGTCCCTAGTCCTCTCTCCTCAGTTCATAAATCCAGGTCCATTTAAGCATGATACATAAATACATATGGAAGTTCTTGGGCTTGGATGACTAGAAATTTTACAGACCAAGCATACTTTCCAAGGAAAACCACATCTGACACTCCTGCGCAGGAATCTCAGCTCTATGTTCCTTCATTTCTTTAGCGAAGTTACCACCCTGAAGAGAGATGAGGTGCAGCTTCTCACTGGATAACAGCTCATACTTTTTCCCTACATCATGATGTGACTGCAGCCTCTGCAATTATCTGGTAGCTATTACCAATCCTCGAGTTAAAAACACTCTGTATTTTAAATATATTAACAAGAAATGTTGTGTCTGTTTTTCTCTTTTAAGGAACTTCCCCCAGTACCAACACAGTGAAACCTGCACCATTTGCTTGGGGCATCAGCTTCAGTAATCCTGCTTTCTAACTTTCTGATGAAGACTGATGTACAGCACAGGTCCTCGCACTACATCAATCCCTCAGTCCTGGAACAGATTTACAGAAGCCTTGGTGTGATAAAGTGCAGTCCTCAGAGCCAGTTTGGCAGTAAATTGTGTCACACGCACCACACAGCTATTCTCAAAAAGCTGGCAGCTGTGTTTGAACGTACATGCTTCATAGTTTGCATGCAAAATTACTCAACTTTTATGTAGTTTAAATGAACAGGAATCCCTCAGCTGACTGGCCCTCATTGGAGCTAAGAAAGAATATTTTATTAGCAGAGTTTCCAGCAACATGGGTTGGGAACACCTTCTAACTCTCAGTCTAATGTAGAAACATTGGTTACTGGTTACAGACTTGATTGAGTTTATAAGGAAAATTAATTGGCCATGAAGGAGAAGAAAGAAAAACTGTACACTTTAGTTAACTACCAAATAAAAAGACTGACAATTCCTTCCACGGGCAGCAAAACACTTCAATGAAGTTTTCAGTGCTAAAATGTGGCAGATGACTCAAAAAACTACAATGTATTTAATGATACTAGCCAGGAGAGGCTCTTCAAAGACCTTCGGCCCTTTTCTGTACATTTTTCTCCTCCAACTGCAAGTCAAACTATATCATAATGTGTCTGTAAGTCCTTAGGATATACTGTGGCATGTTGCCTATGTGCTGTACTGCGGACAAAAACCTTCCAATGATAACTCAGCAGTGGTCTGAACTATGCGCCAGGCACTACTATTGTAATTCTGACGAATGCCCTCTAAAGTCAGTAAGGTTAAGCTAGGCTGATCAGTACAACAACAGAACTGGTCCCAGGTTTCTGAAGCCATGACAATGGAATATGCTGATTTTGTGTAAAGGATGAAAGTGGGGGAAAAAAAAAACAACTTATCTTAAAGGTGCTTTTTCCATTTTTTTTTTCCCTTCGTTTTCTGCCCGCTTGATGCTAAAAAAAAAAAAAAGAAAAAAAAAAGAAAAAAAAATGGAGAAACGACTGTATTTAATGCCTGCCTGCAGCTCTGAAACTCTGCATTCAAAACCACAGTGACTACTTTTTCCAGTATCTATTCCTATGTAAAACGCTAATACAAATATTACTCAAAAGGATAGTTATTACCAGTAGGAAGGATACATACTTTCCATCTTCAATAATTAAACCAGTTATTCAGGTGCTTAAAAACACAATGAAATGCTCAACTTGGGTGACTAACAACCACCACATGTGAAAACACTCTAAGACCACTCTGGCAGATGGACAGATGTAGAAACTTATCTGCCCTTTGCTCAACTGTATTTGCTCACTGGAATAAGTAACCCAGAACTTAGATCAAATGGGGCACTGAAAATCATTCTAATTAGCATTATGAGTCTAGATAGTTGTGATCGTTTTACTATATTTAATTGGTATTGTGCTGTTATACAGATGGCTTTTATGTGTTTTCTTATTTTCCCTCATTACATACTTCTAAGATGAATATAAATGTGACTGTTATTTTTCATGCTTATGAAATCAAACTATTGCGAATCAACCGATTTGTCTCCAAGTTTATATCAAACTCAGCATTGCTTAATTTTATTTTATTGCTATAGGCAAGCCATTCTAACAATACAGAGGATGCCCACTGTACATATAGTACTTTGGTGGGTCTAGATTTTGACCACATTTCAGCAAACATGGGACAATTAATCAGCAGCACTGTTGGCACTTGATTGCCTTAGCCCTTGTATGAGTGCAAAACTCTGCCCAACTTCTCACACGGCTCACAAAACGACCTGATGTAAAGGTAAACTTTGCATTCATGCTTGATACTACTAACAGCTGGGGTGGGGTGGAAGAGAATGGTTGAAGTTGGAAGGAACCACTGGAGGCCTTCTTGTCCAGTCCCCCTGCCACAAATTTGATTCACTCTACATGCATAATATCTGACCTCAGCATCTACTGAAAATGTGACCTATTAAAATGGATACTGTATTTAAATTTTTGCAATGAAGATAACAAACCAATGGAGGGAAGGTATTCCCTTAACATAAACAAATGAGTTGATAAAGTGAATCTACAAAATGGTTCCTTAGAATATTTTTCAGTATTTGATATGACTACTCATAGCTTCCAGTACTATTTATCGTTCTCGTTGTCCAAAGTCTTACTTTTTAACTTATGAAGAAATTGGTGTTTTGTTGCTACGAAAATCTGTGAGGAAGAAAAACAATAGCCAGTGCAGTTTCATATAAGATCAACAAACTCGAAGGCCATAAAGCCTATAAAATCAGTGCTTTCTTATGTTATGAGGGTCATCTTTAGGTCACAGTTCTATCCAGCGCTCAGGTGTACAACTACATCTAGAGGCTCACTTTTCATTACTTTGTCAGGGGCACAAATACTGAACCTGTCAAACTGTAGCAGCGTGAGCTATGCTGCACCAAATATGACTAGATTCGATTTGTGATCATCATCTGATTTTACTGCAAAGTCAATACATTGCCGGCTGTGTAAAAATGTTGTCCAAGACATCAACTTGACCATGTTCATGGTGAGGAGTGAAATTTTTTCAGAATGTTTGAAACACTCAGGATACAATGGTGCTTCTATTAAGACCAATGTCTAAATTTCCATTCAAAGACAATTGGAGCCATGACGTGTTAATCAGGATAAAGGAGCTTAAACATATCTGAAAATCAAAAGGTAGCTCTCTGCTCCACCGTGGTAACCCGGTCAATCTGTCTTAGTTTGGTTTTGTTTTTAAAAGAAAGATTTATCATTTGGAGGCAATCCAGTTATTTACACATATGTTTATATATTATTTATTAGGCTGTTGCTAAAAACACAAGTGTGGAGAACAATGACAGAAGGGCCTGCTACAATAACAAATGACATTACATTACTCGTTTAAAAACTGGCTGCTAATTAGTGCATATAAATACTTTTTGTTGCCCGTAGCAAAATGTCATTTTGAAAAATATTCCCCTTTCTCCACTTGGAAGTGAGGTCTTTGGCACTCCATCCCAGATTACAGTAAAGGGAATTTCTCTAAGCACTAAAATGTCAATCTGTATGGCCTAAGAAAAGTGAAAAGATCTTAGAAAAATAAAAATTAATATTTCAATGTCATCTTTTTCATTTGTCTCTGCCTGTGTTAGATCTCCCTAAATGTGAAACAGGTTAATACACCTCTCTGATTTTCATCAGATTCTTGAAAGTCAGACATTCTGCCCATATTTAAGATTGCATATCCATTTCTGCCCTCAGCCTTTTCCTTCTCCAGACCTGACGTACTACTGAATAAACTATATAGTTCTCTGAAGCTTAACAAAAGAATTATTCTGACACTGTAATCAAGGCAAGAAAAAATACCACTGCAGGGTTACAAAGATAATATCCAGGAACTTGCTAGCTCAGACTTGCAGTTCATTTAGTTTGGTGATGGATTATTGCATATAACATTGCACATAACAGAAGTAGCTCAGAGAGGCAGCAGCTCATTTGCAAGGGGACACAGACGGAGGCCAGAAACTCTGCCAAGAATAGTGCATGTGCTGCTCAGTAGTGGTGATGACACGCTGCACAGCACAGACCCCAGAAGCCGCTGGAGAAACTTCCCCAGCACTTTTGAGACCTTGACCCCTAGCGTAGGTATAGCTCTTGAGGTATGAGGCTGCAGGAATGCCTGGGCTCTCTTGCCAAAGCTGGAACAGCAGGAGACAGGCTCCTTGCCTGTGGGAGGTGAGCGCTGTTGGAGGATCTGTCTTACTAAGTAAAGGAGCAGCGACAGGAGCTCAGCATACTCTATGGCATCAGAAATGATGAAATGGTGAGGAAGAGTCCTTGTCTGCTGCCTTGACCTTTTGTTCAAGGTTTGATGTTTGCTGAGGGTATCTTTATTAATGACTGAGTTATCTGAGATTACTTTGAGCAGAAATTTAGACCAGATGATTGCCAAAGTTGCCTACCAGCCTCAACTCCTTTTAAGATTCTGTGCAATAGTGTGATATATGCATACTGACAAGATACACATAGAACGGTATGCACAATACAAACAGATCTGGAGCCCAAAAAACAGATTTACATCAGTAAATCTGTAGGTGAGCATAAATACAGTGAGAAAATGTCACATGGATGATAGCAGTAATCCATTTAAATTACTCTTAGAGGCAGCAGGGAAGGGCAAGGGGAATAAACAGCTACAGCTTGTCACTGAACCAGAGGCAATCAGCAGCTTGAGTTTATCAGGTGTCATGACAGCAATAAAAATTAAAGGATATAACAAGGTATATTTTATCACACATTTTTGTTTGTATAAGCTATGCTATGTAGAAGAGATGCTGATGTATCCCCACCCAGAAAAGACGCTTATTTCTCTCTTTGTCCTTCAGCTGCCTCCATATTATGAATTTTCTGTTACTGTGTCACCAGTCCCAAGGCTTCCCTTATGTTTCTTATTACCATGCACAGTTTCAGAAAGATGCAAGAAGACTCTTAGCTGTTTTGCTCGCTTGTTCTTGTTAGAGGATGTGTATTTATGTAGGTTTGCGTTTCATTATAAAAGGCAAACCAAAATAGCCTTTTTTTTTTCCCCTTTATTCTTTTATAACTATAACGCATAGTTATTACTGCAGTTTCGTCCTATTCTCATTTTCAGTATCTTTATCTTTCCAATGTCCATATATTTCAATATATTCCATATATATTCCTATGGTATTCCATCATACAGCACCATATGGTCTATCTTAGTCTTTTCAGAAATAGGATAATCAAACCCAAGAACAATACTCAAGACAACTGCATAACATTTGTGAGAGTTGTGCCTCACTTCTTAGGAACAAAGGCAAGATATGATTCTGGGATCACTAATACACATTCTATCAATATTTAATGAGCTGTGCAGCTGGGTTTTTTGCACACTGATGCAGTTAGTGTTAAAGTCAAAAATTTGTATTATCTGGGATAAGAGACTGTAAATTTGTCACTGCCTTCAGAGTCACATCACACTCATTCAGCTCACAGTGTGCAGGCACTGCTAATTTACCTTGGAAACCAGAAACATCGGTGAGGTGGCAGTTGATCTCCTTTTGTCCTTCACGTCTCTCCCCTGTGAACATTCAGCTGTCGTGCAAGCAATCCCAGAGCTTCCCTTAAACTCTTCAGAACTGCAGAAACTCTCACAGAGCCACATGTTGTACCTCCATCCCCTTCCAACAGGTTCCTGTGTTCTGCTACTTGCATATCCTTGGAGACCTCTGCTTAAATAGGTAAACACACATAATTATGCTTATGGTGTGCATATGAGCATTCATAAACCAGCTGAAATTTCCAGTCTAAGATGCACACAAGTATTTGCTACCTCATCACTAATGGACAAAGCCACAGTGCTGAAGAATACACAAAGAAATCATTGCTTTCACATTTCCAACAACCTAGGAAATCAACACATAGTAATGCATTCTTTCAGCAAAAAGTGGATGTTTAATGGGAAGATATGAACAGAGATAGTAAACGTTGCCGGAATAAGAAACCAATTAAGTAATGTCCATATGGATTACACTGCGAGCACAGTGGGGTGCAGAACAGAGAGACTGAGTACCATATGGAGTGTAGATGGTGATCCCATCTGGGTGTTTTCTTTACTAAGGAGACCTACCATTTTATTACGCTCATTCCAACTTTGAATTACACACATATTAAAAATGTTAGAATTATTTTTATTTTACTGTGATTCATTTATGGGTACTCACTTCAGTAGGAAGCATGCAGCTTTTAGTTATATAGAATAAATCTCTGCTACTGAGACCCAGTAATATAAGGTCAGATAGAAAGTTCTCTGGCAGGCAGTAGCTAGAGACAGCAAAAAAAAAAAAAATCTTGTAATATCATAGGAACAGAGCTGGAAGAAAATTATAAGGCAACAGTTATGGCCCTGCTTCTTTTTACACTCCAGGGGGAAATTAATCTGCAATTTTTTCTCAACTTGTTACCATTTCTTAGTCTATTACTTTTCTAGCTTCACTATATCAGCTTTGTTTGTTGGAGTTAATTCTCCATTCAGCCATATAATAAGGAGAAGGGAAGGGGAAGGAAAGATGATTCAGTAATCAAATGCTCTGAAACGTCTCTCTTAGGCATCCTGCCCAGAGGAACAATGAAACCCCTTGTACCAGCTTGCTCAGGATAAGTCACAACCTTTTGTGGAATCCTATATTTCAAAAATCTGTTATGTACTTTTTGTACATAAAGAACATTTTTTGTGAGACCGTTTTACTTTGCACTGCAGCAGAATTGCATAATTAATCACATGTCCTAGCTGAACATTCAAAATCAGCATATCGTGCTCTAAAGCACTTATTTGATCATGTTTGGAGTCTTATGTAATGCTTTTCTTATTGCTGGAGCTGCATGCTTCTTAATGATAAATAAATGTACTGCTCCTAGACAGTCCATTAACATAGGGTCTGAAAAACACGCATTTTCTATTTTGGCACAGATTGCATACAGCTTCTTTGAGAGCATCCAGCTAGCTTCATTCTTCTTCACACACCCTACCCACCATGAAAAGGAAGACAGAGCAATGAAGCAAAACGGCAAAGATCACACTTATTTTCTCCTACTGCCTTCCTTGTACTGCATGTTGTCCTGCTTCTTTATCACACTGGCTCACCCTCAAGTGACCCAAAGACAAAGTGATAAAATGAATTTTGGGGAGTTTTCACGACCAGTGATACTT
This sequence comes from Oreortyx pictus, assembly GCA_036925125.1. Taxonomy (NCBI): domain Eukaryota; kingdom Metazoa; phylum Chordata; class Aves; order Galliformes; family Odontophoridae; genus Oreortyx; species Oreortyx pictus. The sequence goes on along the minus strand of JAUPFR010000005.1, from coordinate 66,957,947 downwards.
GCACCAGGGACAGAGACACTATGCTGGATTAAATATGTCTGTCTTCATTCAGAATGTGCTAAGACCTTTCTTCATTCTCTAGAATCAGTCTGGTTTCTGTGCTTATGGATCAAAATACATGCAAAACAGTTTGATACTTAATAACAAAATCACCAAAGGAAACTATAATGTCCAGCTACCAGATGCAGACTGAATTTTGTGTCTGAATTTCAGTTTTTTACTGCTCAAGAGCAACAAGAGCCTTCCATCTCACATGCATTGTTTCAGTGTGCTTGATAAATTGGACTAGGCAGTAATAAGAAACTGGAAATTTGGAATGTGGCACCAAGATAACTTCAAACGTAGCACAAGAGGCAAGTAGAGGGCATGTTTGCAGACACATTTTAGAAAAAGAAAACATCTAAGTTGAGCAGGACAGGAATTTCATCGGCGTTTCTTTGTACAAATATGGCTGCAATTTTGATGCATTCTAAGTTTCACGCTAATTAAATAAATACATACCTGCTCCATGGACAAAGCAACAGATTTCCTAACAGAAAATAAATTCGTATTGAAATGGGAACGTGGAGACCATTCTTTTGTACAGGTTTTCTGTGCAGAAAAGAGCAATTTAGGAGATGCACAGGATGTGATTTTCATTACTTTAAAAAGAGACTGGAATACCACAGTAAACCATGTATAAATGTATGAAACATCAGTCATTCTTAAAACACAGAAAGAAAATTATTTCCCAGATCTGTAATTATAGTGACTGATTTTGCAGACATTTGGTATTTCCAGTTTTTAGACTTTGCAGCAGGTTCCCTTGAGACGAGATTTCTCTCATCTGTGTTTTCACAAGAGGACCTACCTAGATTGTTTTTTTTCCTTTATCAGGGTGGTACGATGTAGGCCAGAGGCTTACAGACTAGTCTGAATCCTTTGAAGTGTCTGGAAGTAAACTCCAAGAGGATTTGCATCAAAAATTAAGCATATCTTCCACATTACCATTAAAAACCCCAGGTGATACAGAGTACATTTGTATGGCACTGTATTTGTGCTTCCATTTAAAATTTTTGGGTTTTAAGTTTTCCTCTGATTTTCACTTTAAATACAACAATCAGTAATTTCTCATGTAAAATCTCCTTTCAGAAAGTCCTCTCTCATTTTATTAGAATTTAACCATTTGAAACGTCAAGGGGATCTGTATTTTTGTGTGGAAAAAAAAAAAAAGCCCATATTTAAAACTTTCTAGTTATAGTTTTCCAAGGAAAACTGAAAAAGTAGTTACCAAGCATCAGTATGGTATATTTAAAAAGTAACAATTACTTACACATTATTTGTTCTTTGTGCTGCCTTTCTACAACTTCACTCTAGTATTTTATGACTACAATTGATAGCTCTGTTTAGTCCACAGTCCTTGAGTCTGGCAGCCTTGCTGGTTTCTTTTTTGTTGTTGTTGCTTGTTTTTCCCTTTCAGTTTTTGAAAACTGCAGAGCAAAACAGATAAACAAGAAGAAGAACAAAAAAGCTCACTCTTTAACAAGCATAATCAAGCAAGGAATCAACTGGAAATTTTTTAGATCAAATATATGAAAATGACAAAACATGTCTATAAAGAAACCACAGCACTACCCTGAGAGACACAAGAGAAGGATGTTAAAAAATGTACAGACTCCTTAACCAGTAGGAACAAAGCTTCCTATTGTAATCTAAAGAGTGGAAATGACTCAACTAAAATAAAAGTGTTTTAATTCTGGAAAAGGATAAGATTTTACTTTGAAGTTAGTATGGATTGAAGTTCTGGTGACCAAGCTCATGAGACTGCCCTCTCTCAGATTATTTCTTGTGTCCTAAAATAGTAGTAGCAGTTTCTTAATTCACCAGAGTTGATTACAAAACACACACTTAGAATATGTCTACCAGATTGTATGCCATACACCACTCTTGATTTTGCCAGTGTTACATTCAGATGGAAATTTGCCTTTTCTCTCCTGCTCACTTTTAACATGGAAGATTGACTCTTTTAGCAACAGTTTTGTATTATGTTTTCTTTTATTTACTTACCTTTGCAGTTCCCAGAGCTTTTGAATCTTTCCTCATACCGAAATCACAAGTAGTCTTCATTCATTCTTAAACTCTTTGCCACACTTGTGCATGTTTTAACACGTCCACGTGGACCTAGAATGAAACATATTCATATTATACATCCTATTTTCAAAGTATTATTTTTAGATTATAGCTATTTACAGATTTTCTATAATTTTGCTGACAGCAGCTCTCAAAAAAAAAAAAAAAAAAAAAAAAAAAAAAAAAAAAAGCATTTATTCAAGGAATGCTAAGATACCCAAGTTCACTTTGTAGATACAGGAAGCCTAGCAATTTTCTGAGGAGAACACTTGAAAGATCTGCAGAATAGTCAAATGATTGGATTTCTGCTGAGCAGATGGTGTAGGAGTCATCTGTACTGTCCTTTCTATTTTAAGCCTGCACTACCAGGACAAAGAATGTTAAAGTTCTCAAACATCCACTTCCCACTCTCCCTCAAGGCCTAGAATCAATCTTACTTTCTTGGAGCAGCTGAGAATCTGATCTCCGAAATTCAACTCTTCTGCACATTGAAAAACTGTATGTCTACTTGTTGTGTGCTTTTTAATATTTTCTGAATGAATATTATATATTTTAGTTAGCACACATCTCCATTTATCTATCTCCATGCCTGGCCAGATGTACTTGCTGTCAGAGCCAAGTAAACAACGGAAGCACTCTAACACAAATCTGACACTTCCACCTACAATAAGCCTTAACATGAAGATACTAAGTTCTGTTACCTATTCATTCAAATTTTATAAAAATCTTTTGGAATTTCTTCTCAGGGAATGGATTCCGCTCAGAAGATTAAATGCCAAGAACATCTATTAACTGCACTTTGATCAAGACACAGACTGATAAAAGGTGATGTATGTGAAAATTTCTTTAGATGGGACACAACTCCAAGAATTCACTCATTTTCCCGAAACAGGAAATAATAAACAGTAATCTTCTGTACCTTTGTTGCATTATCAAACTATTATTTACTGTTTTGACAAAGTATTCATTAAATAAGTATCCTACAACAAAGGTGAATTAATAAAAATGTCTATGTAAATCTCTGAACACACAGCAATCTCTTTCTTCCTGGACAAAACACAAAATCTGGTCTTTTCTTTCTGCCACTTCATCCCACTGGGTAATTTGTGAGGTCAGAAACACGAAAAGGAAATGTAACTTGATTGTTCTGGCTACCCTTCACAAAACATCTGCCAAAATAAAACTGAATTATCCAATCTAAGGCCAATCTGATCTAAACTTAACCCAAAATTACAGACTTTATAGTCTATATATAGATATATGTAAATTTTTTTTTTTCACAAAAAAGCATTCCTTCCAATTTATCTAAAGCAGTTATTCAAATTTTCAGTGCAGTCATGAATAAATTGCCACAGCTATAGCTAGATAAATCAATAACAAATAACTAGAAGAACAAAATAAACACACTCTTATTAAGCAACTTTACAAAAAAAGAAAAGAAAAAGAAAAAATTCAGAAGGCTAAAAATTTACCTTTTTTTTTTTCTTCCCTAGCCTTTTCTTCCTCTTTTCCTTGTATTCCTTATGATCAGCTTGTTCCAGCTGTGGTAAATATTGTTCAGGCAGGGATTGGCAATACATTTTACACTCTGATATTCATAAGTACGTATTTCCTTTTAAAAGGAATATTTTTATTTCAGTTTGATTGGTAGTTATTTATGTCATATACTTGGATTGCTTACCCAGTTTTCACTTTTGTTTATAACCAGTTTATGTACCTTCGTATTTATGTATTTCTCCCTCCAATTATTTGTACATACTCCTACTTACCTACTACAAATTACTAGTCCAGCTCCTTTGCTTATTTTCTTCTGGTAAAACTGTGAATCAAATTCTGTATTTTTATTCGAATAGTTCCATATTTCTTCAAAGAACATCAAAGCACTCTTTGATCAAATGTGAAATGATCAAAGACTAAGCTTGTTAAAAAAAAAAAAAAAAGAAAACACGAAGTGGAAATTCTATTGCTTTTCTTCACTTTTATCTTAGCTCTTTGCTTTGATTATGCATTTTATTGTGTGAAGAAAGTTGATGCTAGAATAACAAAAATTGAAGGCCAATAGGAGTATTGCTGAAGTTCTTGGCCGTTTCACGGTTATTGTTTTTAGGTCAACTCTAGCTTTTTTTTTAAGAGGAGTAATGTGTCACAGAGAACTATATCTGCATGTACAGATACAGGTTTTCACCTGAGATTTAATAGGACTTTTGATTTGAAAATGACCTACTAGTAGGTACATGGTTTCCATGGAAATAAATAAGAAGCATAACACTTGGAGTTACCTACATATTAATTACAAGGAACATTTTACAAAGAGATTAAATCAATCCCACTTATATCATAATATCAGCACATTTTTAATGTGTAGATATCTTTCATCTCAACTTATTATATTTTAGATGCTTACCAAATATTACTACATTTTTATTAATTCAACCACAAGTGCAGAAATGGAAGATGATTATATTTCAGGGACTTGTTTCCAAACAAAATGTTCAGGCAGACTCACTCATCTCCAGAAAATGACTTGAGAAGGATAAAAGTTACTTTGTAAATTTTCAGGATATTCACGGAATCCAAAGTTTTTGAACAAGTTTTTCCTAAGCATTCAAAAAGTTCAAGTTGACTAAGTAGTCAAATAAATAAACGAACAGCAGACAAAGACTGACATTTGCACTCTCTATTGGTCCCAGCAGAGGACTGGTATTGCTTCATTCCTCTCCAACCTTGCCATCTTGCATATTTAGCACCACTCGTCTCTGGATATCACATCTTATTCCATCCTTATTTCTTTAACATTTCACTCAACAGAACTGAACTGATCTTTTACTAAGACATATATAGATGGGAAACAGTGAAAAAACCTAGAAAAGTTTACAAACGTACTGCTGGAGATAGACCTTTGCAAGAACTGGGTTTGATTTCTCAGAGATGAAATGAAAACTGAAAGATGACTTGATCTTTCAGTATGAATGTATTCACACAAAGGAGGAGACTGGCAATTAATCTAGCAAAGGGAATACAGCAATGGGAGGATTAATGACTGAAGGCTTAAATCAGTTAAGCTCAAACTGGAAATAAAGCACACATTATTAACTATACTTTTGCGCTTCACCACTGTAATTAATTTTCTATTAGATTTATAATCATCCAGTTCATATGATCTTTCCAGTTACCCTGTAACTGCTTTTTGAGTAAATGTTCTCAATCTAGTGATATCAGTTATTGGTAAAATACAGGAATTACTGGCTGAAATTTAAAATTGTATGATATGCAAAGTCAAAGAAATACATTCGTAGATTGAAAAAGACCAGGGATGTGTTCATTTGGTAACAAGTAGAGAAAAATATTAACAAATAATAGGGAATACTGAGAATGCTGAACTGTGTCGTGTTTTTCATCAGCCTTCATCAAAACAATGCATTTCAAGCACGTACTTACCTAATACTTCTTAATAGTAACAGGAAATGTTTTAAGGCGTCAGCCTGGAAAAGAGAAGAAAAAGGTTACAAAGTAATTTCTACACTAAAAGGAAATAAATAAATGTAACTTATTTGTGCTTAGTTCTGAGAAAACCAGGATATAAACATTCCATCAAGATTTTGTAAACATTCCGCAGGAGTACGTCATATACAATAACATTATATAGTACTTAAAATGTCAGGAAACTGAGGCTGATTTAACTGCTAGATGGTAGTTGCAAAAGCAGTTGGAGAATCACAGTCAGAAAGCAGTTAACACAATAAAATTCAGAGTGTTCAGCCCTGTCTTTGGCAGGGGATTTAGAACTTGATGATCCTTGAGGTCCCCTCCAACCCAAGCTGTTCTACGATTCTGTAACATAAAGAAGCCTGTCCTGAGTTGGGATCCATTCAGTGACTTCATTAATTACATGGATGGTGGAGCAGAGGATGTTAATTGAATCTGCACCAAGGTGAGAGGGACGGCACCTAAATTTCAGGGAAGTATACAGATGACAAACTGTAAACATAATACATAATAGGACAGGAGAGATAGGATGGAAAAAATTTGTCTAGTTGGCAGATATGCAGAAGAGGATTCAAGAACTATAGAGCGTCAGAAGCTGAAAACCTGCTCCCTTCTCTAATTTTCATGGGTACAGCTCTGGTATTAATTTGACTGATTGATTATTGTGGTCCAAGAAAGATGGGAATTAACTTGAGATAATGTCCAGGTTTTGGATTAAGCTGAAACCTTGATATAGTTGATAATCATGTAGTTGATGTTCCTGATACAGCTATAAACCATGAGTAAGCCTAGTACATAGAGGAAGTATCTAGGGGGATGACATTTACTTAAGTTAATATAGGTATGGTCACACACATTGCATTTAATTTCAAATAAAATTAGTTTCTCTGGCCATATTAGGGAGATTAAGGTGCATTTTGTCAAGCATAAATAACAAGAGGATCATGCATGATATTTATGTGAGATTTCCACAGAATAGGAACTTGCTAGTTATAAAACTATAAAACCTTATTAATAGACCTTGAAGAAGACAGCTGCTAAGAGCAGTTTTCAGCTAAATTTACTTAATCACTGGATTTACTCATCTATATTTTATCAACAAAAGAAGAATTTATTTAAGATAGGCCACTTCATTATTAAGATGTTTTAGAATTACTAATCAATAAACTAAAATTTCACAGTACTTCGTAAAACTGGGAAAGTTTGACTTAGAAATTCCCAGAGGAATACCATATTTTTCTCTCTGTTTTTTGCTGAATAATTAAACAACTTACAAAGTTATATATGCACTAAGTTTTTGACAGAAACCAATTCAGTATGATTGAAGAGTCATTCTGTGGTTTTCTGCATTAAAAATTCAAGTAAGTTGAAAAAGGTGTATGGAGGATATTTAGTGATGACCAAGTGATTTTTTTCAAGTACATACTTGACAATACAGCAAACTCAATTATTCTTCACAATTCACATTTCATGCTCATATGCACATAAAATTCGTTGTCTAGTGCTCTCAATGGCTTTCAAAGTTGTTATTTACAGAGATTCAAGATGACAGCAACACAGCTATAACTTTTTTGCTGGACTTCAGTTCATTTGTTTGTTCCTCCCTGTGGTAATTTCATTCTGTCTTCTTTCTGTGTTCTAACTCCCACTGCTACAATTAGATGTGAAATTTAGAGCTACCAAACTGTAGAGTTATGCTACCTACTACCTACTACCCAAGGGTAATTTAACCATTAATTACTGGAACACCAGTTAACATTCTTCCCTTCTACTGATCGAGATCCTCAAAAACTTTCCCTCATCCTTACATGTTAATCTCAAGGCTGAATGTCCCATTAATCTCACAATGAATAACAAGCTTTAAATCATCCTTTATATTACCTCATAATTTCAATGGAAATAAAGTAAAATCTGGAGAGCTGGAGTGAAAAAATGCAAGGGAAATCCATCATGAAAAGCAGGAGTTACATGATTCTGAATGCTTTTACCTTGCTGTAGCTGTCCATGGATGAAAAGCCCACAGGAATGGTATACTTCACAAACACAGACATAGGTTTTGTTTTTTTCTGAAGAGTTGTGTATGCCCCATCTCTGGAGGTGTTCAAAGCCAGGCTGGATGGTGTCCTGGGCAGCCTGAGCTAGTGGGTGGCAGCCCTACCCATGGCAGAGAGTTGAGACTAAATGATCTTTAAGGTCTCTTCCAACCCAAGACATTCTATGATTCTACACATGATATTTCAACTGAAACTCTGATGCAAGCCTTCTTGGATTTTACTTTCATATCTCCTCCCCTCTAATTTTTTTTTTTTTTTTTTAGTATCTTCATCTTAGTTTAGCATTTAGAGACCAAGAATATATTGCTTGGATTTTGTTGCTGCTCCCACCAGACATACAACAAAACTGCTACTAGACATAGAGTAGCCTGGAGTCTTATGTTACTGCCACTGTTTCTCTGGCAGTAACATTAGACTTTCTCTCTTCAATCTCAGCTGTTTTCTTTCCCTTTTTATAGAAACCTTACATTTATGTCAAAGTTATAAATCCCCTCTGCCAAAAAATCCTCTTTACCTTTTTCTTCCTCTCTATACAATATATACGCAATACATTGATGGAAAACTCTAAGGTATTCACAGGCCTCTGTATTATGGGTGCTTAATAGTTTATATTAATAGATTGTGACCTTGTACAAAGCACAAAAATGTCAGGAGGTAGTAATGAGGACACTTTATCCATGAACATACAAGAGTTCCGTCTGATAAAAGATGTGAGTGAGAATCTGCTTTAGGCAGAGGAATTTGGAAAGCCAATCTCATCTCCAGGTACTTGAGCCCAGGATGTCTTCTGTATTTATGGACTGAATTCAGTTGCAAAAGAGGGAGTAACATGACTAGCTGCAGAAGAGATAAATGTTTCCTTCTTGATACTAAGAAAAGACCTTGAAAAGCACTAAGCATTATAAGGTCCTCTATACAGAAAAAGGCACAAAACATTCTTTTGCCTTTTTGATACATTGCCACACAATTTACATTTCAGAACTAATTCACTCTGCTTACTGAAGATCAGTTGAGCCTGAACTTCACTGCATTGAGTAGCCCAATGTTTTGGCCTGGTTTATAACAGAGAAAAGTTTTCCTTTTCAACAAAAATCAGATTTAGTTTGTGTTCCTACTAAAAAAAATATTCTCTTTAGATTTGAAGACTCACACAGTGAGCTATTCACTTGGGTCAGTATATGCTTACATGTTACTTGGGAGGTGTTTAATTTTTATTTTGTCCCAGTAGGGCTGTTTTCAGCTTGACTGTCTATTAGCATTGACATTTTCTCCCTAAGGCTTTGTTTTTGTTCTTTTAAAACACAATCGGGAAAATTTCATGGAGTTTATGCAGCTTTTATCCCAAAGAAAATGTTTCGTTTTGGTCTTTGGCTATTCTGCTGCTGACATTTCATGACATTTTCTCTTCTTGTTGACAGTTTTGCCTTTCCTTTAAGAGTGAGCTAGTCTGTGAAAGTGTTTAATCTGCTTTTATTTTCCTGCACATTTGTTTCTTTTATGCCCTCTGCATGAAGTATATTTTACTTTGGGCAGAGACTAAATATGCCTTTACTGAGATTGTTTTTTTTTTTTGTTTTCTTTTTTTTAAATATCACTCAGCCACATACCAGAGCACTTTGCAGATATATGCTTTAAAACCTAGTGAGCAAATATTTTAACTGCTTAAAGTTGGAAGAACACATTGGGAAAGGTCAAATAGGGAGATGACTTGTTTCACCTGCTGGTATAGGGCAGTGATGAGTGATTACTAATCCTTATAGAATACTTAGTGTGCTGACTAAAATCCAAGAGATTCTTTCTTTAACAGTTGCTTCAAAGGTGAACTGTTCCAAAATGGATGTGGTTGGATCTACGGCTGCACTGCTAATGACAGGAAATATGGAATACTGCTGAAGAGCTTTCAGAGATATATAATGTATCTCAGCCACCAGAGACGAAGCACCTGCCAAGATGTAAATAGCATTGTGTCTTAAAACTGCAGGATCATAAACAACTGACGCTTATTACAGCATTTTTAAAGGCTGTTAGACTCTGAGCACAACAATAAAAGTAATTGGTTAACTGGAAGTCAGCTACTGAAAATTAGAAGCTTTAAGGTTAAGTTTTCCAAAGGTGATATGCACTTTCTTCATCAGTCTTGGATTTCAGAATGACTTTCATTGATACGGAGACATAGGCTATTCAAATTCAAATAAAGAAATGATGTTTTCTGAAAATAAAGGCTTGGCTACAAGTCTGTCCTCTGGATTATGTCAATTAATTTTTAATCAGTGATATCCAAGTTTTGCAGTTTGAGCTTTCCACACATCCACAAAGCAAGAGATCACCTACTGGTTGTATAAGAGAGGGGCAATAATTTGAAAAAGAACTGAATTTCCCATTTAATCAAAACTTTTCAGAAGCCAGACACGTTTTTCATGGCAATTTCACCTGTGTTTTTCGGGTGTAGGTGGCAGGGTGTTGGTAGCTGTGAGGTCTGTAGGAGAGGCCTCTGCAGAAGGAAACATACTGCAGACCACATAATCCCTGCAGCTTGCAGAGAGCCCAGGCTGGAGTAGAAAAAATGTGAGGAGTCAACAAATCACCTGAATGTTAGAATTCCCTAAATATATTTAGTAGTTACATAACATCTTTGCATGTTCATCATTTTACAGCTCAGATAACAAGGATAAAAACTGTTACATTTTGGGATTTATATGTTTTATGGAATACTGCAGTTTCAATCAAGCATAATTAAATGTAAAAAATGTGTTTCTCTCCAACTGTGCTGTTGATTTATAGGCCATAATAGGCTATCAGAGAGGACTGGAAAAGCAAGCACATTACTCAAAAGTTAGTCCCTGTTCTTTATTTCTGGTTGGGTTTTTTGTTGTTTTTGTAATCATTTCCAGTTGTGTAATCTTTTCATTTTCTTAACATAATTTGGGGTTACTTTCTGTGGTTTTATTTTCAGTTCCTGAATTGCTACTAGTTCTGAGAAAATGCTAGCACTCATGTGCCTTCTGCTCCCACTTCTAGCATTAGTTACAACACTGCATTGCTATCAGCATAGTGATACCCCACAGTAACCTTGTTCAGTATGATAAGACTGAAAATGACATCCAGTTTGGTTTTGATTGAAACAATACCTGTCTATAGAATGGAGATATTTTTACCTGTGTAACTTAGCCTTCATGCTCACCTTACATTAAGCCATCAGTAACCGAAGAAGGTCCAGGCAGCACCCCAATCCATCCCTTCTGCTACTGGCAGAAGCATGCATAAAGAGAACAATCTCTGCAGAACTGCTGAACATCCTTTTTATCCTGGCAAGGAAGAACAGTGAGGTGGTAAAGACTTCATATCTTGGGCCCTCCAGAACTGAAGCCATGTGACAAGATGCTGGATGCTTTAGGAGGTAAAAACCTGTCAGGAGTTATGCTTCTAGAGCTTCACAAAGAAGCTAGGATGTTATTGTCCAGGTCATTCCATTGACAATTCAACTTTCATTTGCTACAGTGCAGTACTGATGAACTGTCCATATGAGGTTTGTCCTCATATAATTTATGCATGAGGAAAATTAATGTATTTATAGCTGCAATCATGTTACAAAACAGTTAACTAACTAGTCAGCACCATCCTACATGGGAGTGGCTACCAATATAAACCTGTATATATCTGTATGTACAAAGCTGAGTGCATTCCCCTGCATGAACATTTCTCTATACCTTTACATACATTGTGACTCTGAAGATAACCTCTGAAATAAAGCTGCTCCCTATTCTTTTACCAGTCTGGTAAAAAACTGCTCCTTAGATATATGATCCCACGAACCTTAAAGACCCCAGAGATACCATGAAATGTCCAATGCTAGTATTAAAAAAATAACTGCAGTAAAAAGGGACTTTGCAGAGATGTTATGAGGTGGAGCAGATGACTGGAATGTGCAATGTGTTTTATACTCTCTGTAGCTTTAACTTTGTTTCAGTTTTCTCATGGGAAGTACAAATTATATCCCTGGCTACCATTTAAGTGACATTTTGCAGATCACATAAAGCTACATAAAAAAAAAAAACCTCATAAAATGTGCATTTGGAGCAGGTTTAATTCAGGCTTGATCCGTTTCAAGAAATTGCATTCTCTCACTATAAATCATGATTTATAGATCCCCCTATTAAACGTTAAGGTTTCCGTAACAGCTGTCTCTTTTTAATTGCACCTCCTTTTCCAAACGAAAGCATTATAGCTTGCTTGATTTCTATTAATGTGCATTTAAACTGATCTTTAATTTACCTTATTATTTTTGGCAATATCAAATAAAGGCAGGCATATTGAAAAAGTATCCAATATTTACATATTTATTATGCTAAGTGCGGTTCCAGAAACAATTAATCACAAGAGCTTTCATCTTTTTAAACACTTTGTGCAGCTGTTAGACTTCAATTGCCACAGGTATTGTGATAAAGAACAATAATAATGTACTGATTAAATCTGTGATAATTCCAATAAAACTGCTGATATTAGACTGTTTGTAATTTTAACTGTTTGAAAAGATACAACTAAATATTTCTAAAATTGCTTCCAATGTAGAGTAAAATTCATTTAAGCCTAAATCAAAGTCTAGTATCTGGGGTCAAAATACAATGACCTGATCTACACTGTTTTTGGCTACAGCTGTGCAGGGTAAAGCCTAAGTCAGTGTCTAAATCAAAGAAGACTTAAAGCTTTTATTCTTCTGAATTACCACTCTTTCACTTCATCAGTACTCACATGAGATGCAATCCTGAGTTAGTTTATACCCCTGCAATACAACATTGCACTGTGAGTTACCATTGCAACATCAGTTAAATTGATAATGTTAAATGAGCTTCAAAAATCAGATTCATACACACACATACACACCACAAAAGTATAAATTTTATCCAGAGTTTCTTAAGTTTGCAGAATTGCTATTAAAGAAACATAAACACCACCTTTTACTACATCTGCCATGGAATAATATTTCCTATCCCAGAGATTCAACAGATTTACATTACTGTTGTGGTATAAGAGAAGTCATTGCAATTTCAATTCCTGTCTAAATCATCTGTGAACGGTTATTAATTTCAAGCATCAGTGTTGTGCATGTGTACCTTCTCCAGCAGTCATCCAAAATAGATATATCATTTTTGATGGGATGTGAGGGCCATCTAAAGTGATCACTTTCAACTAACTGCTATTATTTACTTTTTTACCACCATATTTCAGGCAAAGCAATCAGCTATTAGAATAAACCTTATGAAAATAGTTTATTAATGCATCATGTGATTAATCATCCATCTCTTGTTCCAGATTGTATTACTGTGCTTAAATAAGAAGATCAGAGCATACAGATGTACTCGGGGTCACAAGACAATGGTCTGATGTACAATTTTTTTTGTTCTGAGTAAAGCCAATGCAGTTCTTCACATCACCTTTCCTACTAATGTCTCCACAGATCTATTGACTTAATCTAGGTATTGACATTCCACATTAGCATAGGCTAATAGTAGGGTTTTTTTTTGTTTTTTTTTTTTTCAAGATAGCTAATTTTAAAGAAGTTAGTGATGACTGTGTGCTCTTAGGTCAGCAAACAGAAGTGGTGATAACTCTCAGAGGTGATGACATCCTGAAAAAAAGCTACCAACTAACATTTATAACTATCTGAGCTGCATCTGAATAATATATCTGACTTAAAACTCAAAGACTGAGAGTCTTTCTGGCCAAGAGTTTGACAACAGATGGTAGCTGCACCTAGAGACAGAAAAGTATTACCTATGTTTATTCTGGACAACATGACTGAGTCCCTACATACTGCAGTTATTTATATTTCATTTTTAATGACTTCATAGAATCATAATCATAGAATGAGCTGGGTTAAAAAGGATCTCAAAGACCATCTAATTTCAACCCCCCTGCCTTGGAAAGGGTAGCCAACCACTAGAGCAGGTTGTCCAGAGACACATCCAGCCTTGCCTTGAATGCCTCCAGGAATGGAACATCCACAACTTCTTTGGGCAACCTGTTCCAGTGCGTCACCACCCTCTGAGTGGAAAACTTCCTCCAAATATCTAAATTGTTTAAATAGATCTAGATCTATTTGTCAGGCATTCATTTTAAAGTGAACTAAGCTTTCTTAAAAATTATTTTTACAGTGCTCCTGAGTATCGTATATGCATTTTTTGAACATTCATACTTCAAATGTGCAGAGAGTAGTAATTTCCAAAACATATAAATAAATAATTTTTATGACATAAGTGTCAAAAATTAAAGTCTTGATTTTAACTAAATAAACATTTATACGTAAAGTGAAACCTGTTATGTTCTGTTTTTATTGTATTGTCCATCATTAATATCTCTGACATCTATCATTAGTACCTCTAGTACTAAATGTCACAGATGTTGTAAGTAATATATTATTTTTTTATATTTCAGTTTAGACATATGGCTGGAAAATGGAACAGCTGTATCTGTTTGAACAGCCTGGAGGTACTGCTTTCTCAGCAGCAAAAATTCTTATGATGGACAAGTTCAGACTTCAGAGGCAGTCCTACAAACTCTTGCTATGATGAATGTTCTTGGATTCATCTGCAGACCCCCGTAATATCAAAAAAAGATAAAGACGTAGGAAACATTTTGTTCCAGAATGAGACTTCCCAACTCTATCTCAGTGCAAGGGTTGTTTGTTGTAAACATTTTATTAAATCAGATAAGGTTTCAGTGTAACCAAAAGTAATTTGAAACCAACATCATTTTGTTACATAGTCTGAAGTTAGAGATTACAAATATTGGACATTTTCAAACATTTATGTGCACACTCTCCCTGTTGAGCTTCTAATTTCTCCTTGATATTGTATTAATTTAAAATACTTTAGCTTCTGAGTTAATTTGCTAATGAGACAACACACAGTTAAGTGTATCTGACCTTAATATGACCTTTTCAGTCCCTAGTATGAAGAATTTGATTGCTACAGATAATGTAATTCTGAGAAATGCATGCATTATACTTAATAAGACAGGAAAGTATTTGAATGTACTTGCAAGAAAAACAAGTTATCAAGAACATAAGAGTATGTTAGAAAAACTACAGCTACAGAAGAGTAAAGGTTCTTTTTTATTGTAATGAAGCACCAACAGCGGTGAAGAAAATACATGGGTTCAAAAATGCCTCTAGGAAAATTTAATGAGAAAAACAGCAGCACTAATGCTTTATTAAGGCTGCAACTGCATGGTGCAATGAGCACTGGGTAAAGTAATACATTTTAAATTGATTACATTGATTAAAATCAACAGTCAAAGAATTCTTTTCTATGTAAGAGAAAAACAGAAATTTCAGAATACCCAAACCCGTAAAAAACACAGTATAGAAGAGGAATCAAAGTAAAACTTACAGATAATGAAATGTGTTCATTCCTGTGAACACGGAGATTTCATGTTGGATGCAATGGCAGAGTGACTAAATGTTATGGATTTTAATGAAAAAAATATATGAAATCATACAAAATACCAGCTACCTAACAAGAAAACAAAAGTATTCTCTCAGACTCACCCTTTACTATTATTATTACATAGAAATATTGAAAGAGGTCATAAAAAAAACTAAAACAAACTATTTCTTCTGACCTGCTCCATAAATAACAGTTTCATGCCGAGATCAGTAGGATGAATGACATGCAATTGGACACTTGGGGCAACTCAACACAACTTCACAAATGCAAAGATCACATACGTTGTCTGAAGTGTATCTTGTATAAGCCATTTAGATTGTTGGGCATAGAAACCCAAACTGTTTCAAGTATCTTTTTTTTTTTTTTTTTTAAATGTAACCTTCCCATTTGTACAATCACAAGTTCTACATGGCTAATTAAATAAACTGAAATTTGGATCTGAACATGAACAGATGGGAGTGGAGTCTAGAAAGGTACTACTTAGACTAGTAATAAACTTTACAGAGAATAGAGCTGCACTGAGATATCACAATAGTCAAAGCAATGGAACATGACACATTAGACTTCTAGACTGTAAGTGAAATGACAAATTACAATAGCATGATAAAAGCACAAAACAAAGAATGAAAAAAGGGTTAAGGCTTTAAGTGCCATTTCAAAATACTTAATATCTAATTGTACTGTTTTAACAAAATGCTTTTAAATAAAATATTAGAGTACAAAATATGAAAAAGGGAAGTTAAAATCCAGATGTTAGAAGTTAAATGTTACCTAACTAACACTCAGACTGCTAATCAGTTATCCCACAAGAGATTAAATTTGAAAAAAAAACTAAGCATAGAAGAAGAAAAGAAAAATCTGTTCGCTACTCATCTTTTGTTCTATTAAATTCTGTACATAGTTAGATTATTATTCATGAGGTCAAAGAAAGAAAAATACTTTAGCATCTTTAGACTGAAAATTCTCATCCATACATTGTACGTGAACTTACATTTTATGGAAATACATGTACCAGCCATGAACCAGAAACAACTTCGTGATAAGAGGGATCATTGCAAACCCCAAATTTTGAATACTGAATACCAAAATTCTGATGAAGACTAAAAATAACTGTAGACTGGTGTTGCATAAGAACAAAAGTTTGGCAGAAAGAATATTCCATCTATTAATTGTTGAGTATGGTCGTTGCAAGTACCAAAAATAATTTATTCAAATCAAAGAGAACAGAAGAGAATTCACCAAATAGAATACTTGAAAATGAATTTTTAATCCACTTATATCATCTTCCTTGATTTTATATTTGGAAATGGTATATAATGAAGCTTTATCATTACCATTTTGTTCTGATTAAATACCATAATCTTCTTATTTGCTCCGATCCCTGGTGTTCCCCAATTTTTATTAAGAGCAGGGTTCTAATGAACCTCACGAGGTGCCACTAGGTAATTATTACTTACAGTTTGAAATGAAACTCTGTTCCAAGCCATTTGCATTTATGTGCTAAAACTAAATGATTAATGTAGATTTTTACACATTTTTAGGTTTAATTTTTCAGTCTAATGAAACTATAAATTTCAAGCTTTCAGAAATATTCCTATCTCTTATTTAATTCAATATGTAATTGAGAACATGCTTTTGCTACAGATGGAAAGTTTTTTTCAAATTTGAATTAATTTGGCGTTCTGCTGAGCTAGTAGATTAAGCACTACAGATTGCCTGATGTTCACAATGCTAAATCTTAGCTTTCAAAGCGATGAACTAAAATTTTAGAATTTCACAAGGTCAAAAACGTTCTCTGCAGAAATGACAGAATATATTCTGCTCGCACTGTATGCAATGAATGACACTTGAAAAGCGGTGACTGCTGGAAACAGACTAAAGCAAAATCCTATGAAAGTTGTACGATGAATACCTCAAAATAATAGTACCCACACAAAATAACAAAGGCGGTCAGTATATTTTTATACGGCTTATCCAGATGGTATATCCAGATGGTATAAAGACAAACAGTAAATAAGGAAAGGCTCACCTGTCACTGACAGTCAAAGCTCACCTGGAACTCCACAGGGGAGGAATCTCCAACAAGAGAACCTTCCCCAGTGCTGGTCAGCTCTTAAATGGGATCTGGGAGAGGTGGAGCCAGACTCCACCCCTTCTGGACACACAGGTACATTTCCTTCACCTGTGCTCCTGTAGCTGACTCAGTGCTCACCTCAGGTGATCCATCAGTGCTTCAGAACATGATTCAATAGTTCCCATATAACAGTGAAGTAAGGTCCAAGTTCAGCACAGAGTAGTTTTATATATACAATTTACTCAGGAATTTATTTCATTTAAAACAAGTATATATTACATTTAGCTTATAGAACAAACATCTCACATGTATGGAAAACCATTAGGTCACGGCTTGAAGCAGTGACTAAGAACCTGATGAAGGGACTGTCACGCTCCAATATAAATGAGGCAGACGAGGTTCTTTGATTATGTGTATACCCAGCGTGAGATTAAGACGCAATGGGTCAAATGTTAGCCCAACCAGTTTATTACAATTACTAGTTGCTTAGGGATATGGGGAAGGGAAGGTGAGCGATAGAAAAGAGGTGAAAAGCAAGGAGTCTTGGTAGAAAGCAAGAGAGAGATAATCACCACCATGGATCCAGCGAGGTTTGTAGTAGGTCCGTTGATCTCAGGAACTTATCTGGTCACTGCGGGGGATGGGAGATTGCAGCAAGCAGGCCAATGGGTTCTTCCAAAGAGGCTTCCTTCTCAGGGTATTATCTGCCAAAGGTTTTTTCTCTTCGGGAGTTCTCCTCCTCCAAAATCCTTGGTTCAGTGAAGGCCTTTTAACCCCCATTTCTCAGGTGTTTTTAACTTTTCTCTTTGTTCGTGTTACATGTCTGGCTCAACAGGTCAGCCAGCAGTGGATATCACCTTCTTTGCCATGCAGGAGCATTGTTGTCCTTTTGTGGTGGTCAGCTTCTCCAAGCCATACCCCCCCCAGAAAAGACTATTTGCCCCTATTTCTGCTTATCTTTACAACCATAAGCAGAGACACTGCACCCACCTAGATAACCAGCAGTTATAAGTCAGAGTCTTGTCACCAGAAAAGGCCTTATGAAACAAGCTTTGAGACAAAAGAAAGGAAAACAGTTTCCGTCCTTCACAGAGGCATAGCCAGCCCTGGGAACATGGGTGGAAGCAATTCACAGGTGAGGCCAAAAGTGGTGAACTGTGAGTCTGCCCCTCCCTAACCTTATTCAAGTTCTGACAGCCTCAAGGACAGCATCTCTGTTTGGAGACTGTCTCCTTTGGAGTGTTTGGTGAGCCCTGATCCTTAGAAAGGGATAACTGATTCCATCTTTATCACTGGATTGTGGCTGCTACATTTCTTGGGTGATCTGAAAGAGGTTTAAGGCAACTATGTCTGCTACTGCCTATCCTTATGCTGTGCAAAGAGATTAGAAAAGCATTATCCTTAAAGTACAGGGAAGTGTTCCAAGTTACTTATATGAGACTGACACATCAGCTTCAGCAAGGGATTTTGGGAGGGAATAAAGGAATACCAAGTAAGAACTTGTAATAGCCACACTTATAATAGTGAAAGAAAGTCAATTACAGTTACCTCAAAACTTGCACAAATATTTCTTCTACCGATATATCTCTCAGAAAAGAAGAATGATTGCCAAGATAGAAAAAAACCCTCCTTTACCCACATCAGTATTCTTCACTCCTGGAGAATGCCATTTTCTATGTTTTATAAAGACATTCCTCTAGTCCTTTGCTCTTCTGAGGCAGGAAGAGTAAGGACATGTAATTATCTTGCCTATCTCAGCTTTCACCACTGGTATCTACTGAAAATTCATGGAATTTTGGCTTGAGCCTGATGAGAGGCACAAAAGTGTCCCCTGGCTAGTACAATCACTAATCAAGTAAGACCAAACTCTCTAGTATCCATGGTATACAGTGTGTATCTAAGGGCTGCTTTATCACTGGAGAGGGATTAACTCACAAATCTTTCAGTACAGCAATTTGATACTGCTTTTATGCCATGAATAATGCAATTGGTTGATAGTCAAAACTATCATGCTTTGTCTCTGACAGGAAAGAGTAGTTAATGCTGGGAAAATCTTAAAGGGTTAAACTCTAAAAAGCAATTTCAAAGTCTATTGAGAAAAAGTGTCCAAGATGCTAAAGATAGTAATAGTTAATAAGGTTGCTGTGGATGATTACAGCTATAGTCACCCAACTTGCAAATCCCTGGGTTCAAATTTTCTAGTCACAGGGGTATAAAATTCAGGGCAGAACTTCAGTTTTGCACCATAACATCTGTGACAAGCTGTAATGGATCACTGCCAATCTAGTGATTCATGAAATGAAAACTCCTTCCTTTTTATATCTATGCAGTCATTCCCCAAGGGTTCTTCACGAAACACCTGTCTGGTCACACAGTATGCAGAGCATGAGAAATTAGCAGCTCATAAAATTCTTTTTTTTATTTTTTCTTAGTTCTTTTTTCTTCAGAAGCACTACCATTAGAGAAACTGCAGTATCTGTCTCACTTTCTGTCACTGGAATTTAAAGATACATGGAGTCAGTGGAAGGAGTAGATGGATAGCACTGGTATTCTCCAAAAGTCTTTGAAAGACATGGGCAGGGTCATATGTAATTCAAATGATTGTCCTGTATTTATTTTGTTAACTTCCTCAGGTTTGTTCTTCAAAAAGCCCCTCTTACCTCAGGAAGAAAAAAGCTTTTGAAGTATTGCTAGCAGCTATGAAAGCAAGAGAGCATCAGTTGCTCCTACTACCGAAAGAATACAACCCCCCCATCATAGACAAAAAAAAACAAAACACCCATAGATGGCGTGCAAGGAAATTAACCACCTGCTGAGAACAATCCTAATGTCCCAGCTGGTGAGGAGAAATCAATCGAGAGCAAGCCAAGGGAAAATTATGAACCACGCACGCATCTGACTTCCTACTCTGCCTTAAAACACAGGTTTCTGCCCTCTGATTTCAGCCGGCAGCCTATTTCTTTTCTATCATATGAGCACAGCATTTATTAGATAGGGTTTCTCAAATGACTGCAGTCCTTCTCTGGCCAGCTTCTGATTTGTTGACAGTCCTAGCTTTTTTTTTTAGTTTTGCATGGAAGGCAATGTTATCAGTGTTTCTTGAAAACTCCAGGTGACAAAAGGAAACATCTCATCAGTGCAGGCATTAGTGAGCAATTTTAATTATGAGGTTAGCATTTGTATCTACTTTCCTTTAAGACACTTAGGTGTCTGGCCAGGTTTTCGCTGTCTGGAAAAGCTACGATATTACTCTAACTCCTACTTTCTTTGTCACTCAACGAGATGGCAAAACTGTTTCTATCTTTCTGAAGGCCTCTTTGCCTCACAAACTATACCACAAAGCATTACCGTCATAAAGGAGGGCTGGATGCACATAACATCAGCGCCCAAATCTTTCCTATGGGATTTAGATGCTGTTTTTTCCTTCTTCACCATAACCTTAGTGTCATCCGTAAGGCTTTGTCTCACATAAAAGAAAAATCAAAGTTGCAGTCCTTTGTGAGGCACTAGCAGCAGTAGAGGTAAAGTGGCTGCCAAATCACATACTGCATGCTGTTATAGGGATAGATGAACAGTTTAGGGCTGTGCACACCGCAAGTATTTTGTGCTGTACACTGTACAGCTGGTTGGCTTACATACCTACTAAAACAACAGAACGAGTTCATTAAAGTCTTTGCCTGCTTTTCACTTTTAATGAGTATTCTCTCAACAGTGGTTGAATAGCAACACAGTTTTTATTCTGAAATGTGCAGAGATGGAATGGTTGCAAATATATTAGATTGTGCATCATTATTTTGATCTATTTCAAGGCCTCTTGCATTTTTTTTGTAACTCTAAAACAGTTGAGAATTAACTTGGTGTTGATGGAACTACTGCTCATAACTGTGAGAGTGCTTGGCCCAAAGGGACAACTTTCTGGTGGAAGTATGCTTCCAACAGAAACTAGTTTGCCTCCTTAACATAGAAACTCCAACATCATATTTATATCATAACAGTCTGGCTCTGAATTACCTGCATTCCACATACAATAAATTAAAATATTAGGAATTCAGTCAAAGATAAACTACCTTCTCTACCACTTTTGCAATAATGCACAGAATGGAAGATAACTGATAATGAAGCACGCATTGCACTCCTTACCCCTCACACAGAGATATGTCTAAAACTTATTTTCATTGTTGTTACTCCACAAAGCACAAACTGTTCCCAAAGCATCAACAGCTACATCAGCTTCACTGTGAGAATTATCCCTAACACTACTATAACATTAAAGGCAAAGTGGTAAACAGTTAGGATATGGGCCAATGATTAATCCAGATTCGAAACTATGAGATAGCTTTCCCACTCCAAGAAAAGTAAACTAAGGATGCTTCAGCTTCTTGTACTTTCCTGACACTGTGGGAAACTGAGGAGACAAAAGGAGATGGAGGGGGCAGAACCAGGACAGTCGACCTAAGCTGGCCAAAGGGATATTTCGTAGTGTGTCACCATGCAAATAAAATTTAAAACAAACAAAACAAAACAAAACAAAAACAAAACAGTGGGAATTTGGCTAGGTGGCAGCTGCTGCTCAGGGGCTGACTGGAACTCAGTTGGCAATTGGTGAGCAATTCTGTTGTGCATTATTTGTTTTGTAAATATATATTATATTATTATCATTATTACTTTACTATTTTTTTTCCTTTTTCTGTCTTAGTATTTTATTCCAACCCATGAGTTCTACCTTATTTTTCTCTCAATTCTCTTCCCCATCCCTCTGGGAGGGGGGAGCGATTGAACAACTGTGTGGTGCTGAGCTGCCTCTAAGGTTAACTGGAAAAATACACTGATTCATTTTCAGATAGTGGTGATCATAGGAACATTATTTTTCACCCGAGTTCCTACTCTTTTGTATCTTATAGAAATCTTCACTTATTCTAGGGATAACAGATATTAAAAAAAAAGCAAACAACATAAGCTAGAAAGAGCTGTGATGAAGGGCTATCACTAGCAGCTGATGCAAGATGATTTCGTTCCACATGCAATGTAATGTTTCAAAATCTTGTAGTGGTTTTTGATAATGCCATTTCTGTAGCTCTCTCAAAACATCAATTTCTAGAAGCTCTTGGTTGCCGCAGCACCTCTGTCATCTTGAATAAGTGTATTTCTGCAAATCACAGCTCTTACAAGCTTTTTAGAGAATTTCTTGCTGTTCTGGTGTATGATATTTTTTCTAAACAGAAATTGAACAATGTTTATTTATTTACAAAGCTGAATATAAATTTGCCTTCTA
Organism: Oreortyx pictus; assembly: GCA_036925125.1. Classification (NCBI taxonomy): domain Eukaryota; kingdom Metazoa; phylum Chordata; class Aves; order Galliformes; family Odontophoridae; genus Oreortyx; species Oreortyx pictus. Next base: position 66,935,507 of record JAUPFR010000005.1, on the reverse strand, counting down.
ACAAATCCACATCTCAACTCTTCAGAGAGAGAGGCTAACAAAGTCAGTAGCGTTGAACACTTTTAAAATAAACAGAATTGCACTGGAAGTTTTATAACAGGTGACATTTGAAATATTTCAACAGGTAAGGCTTAGAATGAAGGCTCCTACACAAAATGTTTTAACCCTAAGTTTGGATTATGAAGGATCAAACTTAGCCTATATATTAATGAGTAGAAGTCATAATACTTTCAGCGAGGATTTACCTAACTTCCTTGCTGAATGAGTCATACTGTCTTTAGTTATCAGCAAGTAACTACTTCAACATTAAGCAGCCAGCTCAGAATATTTTCAATTTTGTTTTCCCTTTATGCTATCCAGTTTCTGAAGACTATTTTGTTTAATGTCCTTTGAAATAACAGAAAAACAGATTCATATTCAATACAGTTATCCCTGCCTCACCACAGGATGCATTTCTGTATCTGCTGCTTTCCAGTTTGAAGTGCTGAGGTTATACAAACATCCATACAGGCATGCAAAAAAAATCAGTGTTGTCACTTACACCTGAAAAAGATGTTGAGTTCAATATGAGCCAGTCTGAGTCTGTGAATGTTGCAACACAATGATATGTACAAAGATAGAATACCATACAGTTTCAGAAGTCTTGGTTGCATTCAGTAGTACTTAACCACCGCTTCATCTGAACAGTTAAAAAACATTTCACTGCCACGTCTTTACAACAAAGGTGCTATCAGAGTACTTAAAACAGCTCTACCTAGAAAGGACAAGGAATATTTACAGGGTACTTGCCTTTGGAGTCTTTTTTTCTTTTCCAGGCTATGAAGCTTTTCAAACCACCTGGGCACATAAAGAGAAAAAAAAAAGCACATGACACACATACACACACAGAAAAAAGACTGATTTGAAGAGGACTACCTGAGTTTTTGTAGAGGGCAACATTTATATTCATATTTTCTAAATTAGCATCAAAATTGTATTTTTACATGCCAACACCAATATCCTAAAAGTACTGATGGATTTTTGTTTCAAACAAGAAAACTGTGGGTGCTGAGGACTAACAAGTTGTTTAAAAACATGCAGCAAACATAGAATCATTCGTCAGCTTATAAAGAGTCGAGGATGGTAAACAGTGCCAGCAAATCATGCATTTATCGTCTAAGCTACTTACACAAGTCATCTTAAGGAGAATCATTTTTTTTTGTAAACAGTATTTGTTATAAGCATTAGGTAGAGCCATTTGCTGTAACTACATTTCAGAACTGCAGCAGCATAGATAGACTAAAAGTAATGCAGGGCATAAGAACTTCGTACTAAAAAAGCACCCTTTATGTAGACGCAGCTAAATGTGCTCATGTGACATGTGTAAGACATTATATTACATTATTTGAGGGATTTCATGAAGAACTACCCTTAAAAGATTTTCTAAATGCATTTCAAGGAATTTACAAAGTTTATGCTCCTTGACTCTCCATTTCAAAATAACCCAGATTTTGTGCCTATACTGTTTCTGACTGTTCAGTTTTGATGCCACTTAACTCTAAACGAGGTGCTATGGTTCATAATGCAACTCTTCAGGTACTTGTGTGTTTTTTCTTTGACTCATAAAAGCATTTAAAGGGAGCCCAAGCATAGTGCAATACAAAGCAAACAGAACTATGATGATTTTGTTTGTAGCCCTTTGTAAAGCATGTCAAAATATCCCCATCTATAGCAAGCAGCTGCAAGTGTCCACCTGATACCCTGCTCCTGCCTGACTGGCAGAGCTCTGGAAGCTATCCACAGGATATGGTACAGCACACGTACAAAAACAACCAACAAAAGCACATTACCTAAATTTGAAACACTTGGAGTCAGCAGAAAGACTCTGAATAAACACAGCTGGTTTTGTATCATGCCATTAGAAAGCTGTCTACCAGACAAAGTATTTATCTAGCATTTGGTCCCCTTTGCAGCAGCAACCACAGTTTAAATAATTACCTAAGTATGAAAACTCGAATTCATGCTTCAAAGTTTTTCCCTTTGAATTAAATAAAATGAAAACTACATTTCATGAAATCAGTGTAACTTAATAAGGATTAAAGTGCACTTCTATTGCCATAATTGCTTCCATATCATTTATTGCTTTTGAATTAACAGGGAATGACCAAAACAAAATGGCAGATAATAACTGATGTGTCTCATCCCGTTAATTTCGTATCAAAAACTGAATGCAGAAAAATGTAAACTAACTCATGCAGTGCGGAAAAGAGAACCATGAATTATATTGCTTGCCATTTCTGTATTTGATTCTGAGGTTGTCTTTTTTCTTACTGATTTCTTCTTAGGATTGAGATAAATGACCAAAGAAGTGTGGTTGCCAGCAGTATAACACAGTATAACTGCCTTATTATCAAAGGATAGACAGGGAAGGCACAAAGGATGCCTTGCAACTCCTGCTTTCTGCTTTCCTCTTTTTCAGTTTCCTAATTTCTTTTTTTTTTTTTTTTAATCATGATAAGGTAAGATAAAGTACAACTGGCAAAAATGACTTTGCTGCATGTTTTTATTTATTTTTGCCCCAAAATGCACGTTCCTGCAAATTATAGCAAAAAACAAAGGACAATGCTCATTTTTCATTACATATAACAATATTCTTATTTTCTCCCATCACCATCTTTTTCAGAAAGCAGTTACCGTCCCTTCTGAAATTTTAAAATGACAGTACTTACAGCTTCCTTGTAGCTAAAACTCAACCTGTCTATTAATAAAGCAGGGTTTTAAAACACTGATGTCTATACATACCTCTGTATTTAGACAGAAATATTGTTTGTTTAGTTGTGCAGGCTGTTAGCTATGATACCACTGCAGAAAGTCCACATTTTTTTATCCACAAATGTCAGGTATGCCTCTGGGAAAATCAGAAAGTATTTCAAGGTGGTGATTTTAGTTTATTGCATACATATAAATAAGGACAAAATGATTTCTCTAAACTATTGTAATTCCCAAGTTTCAAAGTGCAGTAAGCAAAAAGAGAGAACTTCCAAATCTATAGAATTCAGTACAGCTTGTACAAGCCACGTGTGGGTGAATTTTCCACAGGGTAATTTCAGGTGTGAAGTATCAGTACCAGACATTCAGGTCGCGACATTTTGAGGGAAAAATAAAACTGAAAGACAATTGAGCACTTGGGTATCGTTCTGTTCTTGAAACATGCTCTCAATCTTCTATATGCTAAGGTGGAAAATGAGCATTTAGTCAGTGACCTTTTCAAAATACACTCCTGCAACTTGCACTGTTTTCACTGTTCTGCTCAGGAGATCAGGTGGAAAACTCTTCTGACAGAAGAGGTTTCTCCTAGTAAAGCTGATACAACAGAGCTGAAACCTTGGTAACCAGTTAGGGGGGATTTCCAAATGTTGAGGCACTACCGTTTGACCCCTTGCCAGCTGCCAGCCTCCCTGTGCTGCAAAACAAGTGCCTCAGCCTCTCAACTTGTTTTGTAGGAAAGACAGAGCCCATCCTTTTTCCCACCCCCACTACTCCAAGCACAAGTATCATAACGGTGCTGCAGAAGTGGCCTGAACAGTTTCAGACAAAGCCCAGGCATTCTATTTTGCTGGTTAATCTCATGACGGAGCATGACCACTAACAAATGCAAAGGAAGCTTGAAGAGTAAGTCTGCATAGAAGCCTGTGCAGATACAAACGGTGAATCTCAGAGAAGAGGAAACTGCTGCGTGAGAACTTTAATGACCAAGTAGTTCTATATATTAACCCAGACACCTTGATGGCCCCATTTTTATGGCAGCTTTTTTTTACTTGTGAGCTGCTGAAGGACCTCTTCGGTGCTGCTCCTTCTGCTCATCCACAACCTGACTGTGCAACGTCACTGTCTAAGAAAAGGTAGAGGGGAAACGTGTAGACAGTCATCTCTGAAACCCAAACCACGTGTCTCATCCTCTACATGGCTTGTATTAAAAGCTAAGAGCAAGGCAGAAATTGTAGTTCTGATTAAAAGCATGTTTAGTGAATTAGTTTGAATAAGAACTATGATGTCAGATAATGGGAAAACACTGCAAGGAGCAAGAAAAATCCCTTCAGTCAGAAAACTTGTTTTAAGGAAGACAGTGAAATTTTAAGCACATGGAAGTGCTTGCAGAACATATTGACTGTCTGCAAAAGGACAAGGGCAACATGAAAACAGCCACAGATGTGTCTGCACTGTGTCTAGGTGAAATATTTTAAGTAAAAGCAGGACAGAGAGTGTGACAGCCTTGAACTAAAAGAAGTATATCAGAAGCTCGCTGTGCCTATTCCCGAAAGCCAGCAGTCAGGAGACAGGGTGGTATTAAGTAGTTATCTAAGCTGCAAGTGTTATTGCAAAGGTCAGAATAACCTGATATTAAACATCCAGAGTAAAGTTCCTTCTGACAAGTATTAATTAACTGGATTGCAGAGCTCATGACTGAGTAGCCTTTAGCAGTTATTTCCAGGCAAGTCCACTGAACAGTGTCTCAGAGAGAAATACCCAAAGCAAGCCCTTGGTGCCATCCTATTTTAGATGTCCACCTCCTGGGCTAATTGGTTCCTGGTGCTCTCAGGCAGCCCAGTGGCCCTGCAATGTAGGGCACAGGCCATTGTAATTCACCAGAGGTATTTCCAGCTAGCTGAAAAATTCAATACTCGTAAGTTGTTCCTATTTCAAGAATCACCTTGAAAGATGTTGTGACTTTATTGAGGAGGGAGAGAAAGAGAAACAATCTGAAACAATCTTCTTAATAGTAAAGATCTGCATTTTCCTCTCAGCTCTACTACCCATCACTTCAGAAAGTTATGTCAATACTCAAAGCAAAGTGCAGTGCACTCCACATGCAAGTGATTACTCCTTTAAATATGAATATCGTAAGGAAATATGGAGCATGTAAATTCACAGAACACATTTCACAATTTTATCATGTTTCAGTGCTCTATTATTGCAAAACAAGTTGGTAATAGATAAGGGGCATCACCTACAGCTTCTAAGCCCAAATGGATACATCTTGAACAATGATCTTATCATCATTCATTATTTGTCAGTGCATCTCAGAACCCCATGACCAAGCTCTCTTGAGGAAGCCAATAAAAAGTGACAGAGAAAAAAGTATGTTAATTTCTGCTTGATTTTTTTTTTTACAAATCTTTTTGTAGCATTTAGTGAGCAGAAACCTACAGCATTTTCAGGAGATAGATGGCAATCTGAGGAGCAGAGTGGGACATGACAAGACCTTAGCTTGGGAGCACTCTACAGTCTGCAGAGGCATAACTGTCAAGCAAAATGATAAATTACTTGCCAGGTTTGTTCTTTTTAAAGAACAGTACGTGATAATAAGCGTATCCTCTCCCTCTTAAGATACACATATGCAGCCATGTAAATAAAGCCCTGGCAACATCCTGTAGAAGGAGGCTTTGTACCACAGAGAATTTATGTTACATATACACTGGTGGTGCACAGGTAGCTAACGTACAATTTGTTTACATTTCATCAGAAATGACAGACAAAAAGTAAGAACATGACTCAGTGAAACTTGGGGAAGTGTCATGGAGCCACACTCTGTCCCTTTGCTACCTGTCAAATCAACATGATTAATCCAGTGTATACAACTGCCTGTCACTCCCATCATCAACAGACACAGATGATCACAAGAACCCCTCTTCTCTACGTATTCCTACTCTCTTCAGTGGTGATTTGTTCAGACAGCTCCTAAAGAAGCTGTCTAAATATGACTTAAACTGCCTGTAATAACAAAATAGAATAAAACCTAACGTGAATACACTAGGTGCAATTTACCTGCATATCCTTTAGTAAATAAAATGTTTTAACATCAATATAATTTTGAGCAGGTTAAATGTTGTTCAATAGGTGCACTTTATCTCTTTCAGTTTCTGTAGTTCACAAGCAAATGTGGGAGAAATCAATCTGTTCTACACCGCGGGTCAGTACTTGAGCTGTCTACCATCCAGACGTGCTTTCTGTTCTGTCTACTGAGTGACACTTTTATCACAAAGATCTTAAGGCAAAAAAATACAACTTGGCCACCTTTTCTAAAAATTGTCAGTGCTTACCTCTGGCTTATTCACTTATTTCTTGTGTAGCAGTTGAGTTTTTCTGAATTTCTACATTGGGTCACCTCCAGCATTGCTTCAATGAAATCCTTCAGTCTTGCAGTCTAGTTATAAGACTTTTCACTTTCAATTTTGTTTCAGGAAACCATCACAGATTCTCAGCATTATATATTATTTTCCACTCTGCAAAGGTAAGATCATTCAAAGTTTACTACTGGGAAAGAGTAGAAGAAAATTACCCTTTAAGGTAGAATAGAGTTCATAGATAGATCATTAATCCATGTTTTAAGTATGGCAGGAATGTGCATCTAGCTCTTCCAGAAGCCCAAATAAGTTGTGTGGTGATATACACATACATGTTAAACACATTAGATATAAACATATTATATATATGTATATATTCAAACAAAACAGTTCTCAGAATATTCTTGTAATACTCAATGTGAATCTTTAGCATAGCACAATAAAGGTGAATCGTTGTACTGGACCTAAACTTGTAAGTGTTTCTTGCATTTAGCTAAGGTCTAAAGATTTAATTACTGCTTTAGGATTTGCTGTAGAAAATGATTAGATTGAATAAGCCATAATAAATTTAAAAGCTCCATTATTAAATCCTTCAATTCATAAAGATTTAAAACACTTTCAGGGATTCCTTGCTTAAAAATTGAAAAAAAAAAACAAACCACCAAACCATGCAACCTAAAATCACCTCAGAAATGCTATTACATAAAGACTAATTAACTGATCCTCAAGTCTTATTTCATTCTTCCAGTTAATTCCCTTTTTCTCACTAGGTCTTGATTAAAAACACTACCAAGTTATTCTAAGGGGCACTGTATGAATACTGCTTACGTAAGATCACTGGGTGCAGGATTTAGCCCACTGCTTTTAAGACTTAAGGAGAAAAGCTTCCTATGTATTTTGCACATTCCGTGTTAAACATGGATGACTATTGGATATGAACTATATAATACTGTGCAGCAAGCAAGTAGTTGTTTGGGAGTAGCAAAGGAAACACTAGAGATGACTGCACGTATTGCAGGAAGGGCCCTCCTTTGTACTGGTTTAAGTTTGATCATGGAACAAATCAAGGCAAACATTTGTGACTGAACTGAATAGAGGATTTTGCTTTGCTTGGCGACACATTCTGAAGATTCTGAGCACTAAAGATTAGCTGTTTCAGGAAGTAGCAAGTACTAAATTTATCTTTGTTGTGTTTGTTTTGTTTTAATGCACTATTGCGGCTACCAGCTTATTTTTGTGTGAACACTGAAAGTACAGACAAATATGGAAGTGCTTTTAGTTTGGAGGGGAAAAAGCTTTTAATCCGAATCAAAGCACGTTTATTACTTCATTATACCACTAAATAGAAATTAGGCCTCAATTTTGGCTCATTTCCAAACACTTTAAAGTCCATTGATGGAATACAAAAGAAGAAAAAACAATGAAACAAAGGGTTCCTGTGGATTTGCCAGCTTGGCTAACATGAACAGCATGGTTTCACTGTGATCCAAAATATTTATTTCAAAATGGAATTAGTCTTCTGTTGATCTGCCAGTTTTCAGTAACAACGTGAAGGGTCTATGTCTTTCTAAGTCCCCTAAAATCATCTAACCATCAGCCAAATGTGCTATTTTACTCTTTTTTTTTTTCCCGTGAAACAAACCTAAGAGCAAATTCTGCTTTGCTAGCTAGAAGTGGTATAAATTCCCAGTTTGTTATGCTTTTCATTGCTCTGAGCTGCTTTGCTCTTGGCTTTCTACTAACACCCACAATTTATGAAATATAATTGCTTGAATTACACTGAACTGTAAAAGAGCTACTAACTCTGCTTATGATTAGAGAAGAGCAGAATGCTAATGTGATCAAATTAAATCTCACATGAAGGGGGAAAAAGTTTGTAGAATAGAATGAAAAGAGAATTAAAATTGACAAGAAAGTCTCTTTCTCAGAAGAACGTGGGTCTTGTCCTTGTAAAAATCACAAAGAAAACTAGTCCTCAACTCCTGTGTTCTGTCAACACTCAAAATCTGATGTGACATGATAAAATGTAGGTGGTATCACTCAAGTCTAACTTGTAAAGATCCTTTGATATGTCTAGCTACTGCTCCAAGTCACGTGTATCTTTGCAAATATAATGCTCTATATTCTCCCTTACATCTGCACCCAAAACTTAATCCAGTTTCTCATTTTTTATACCTTACAGATTTAAGATTCACTTGGCTCCTGCTTGTTTAATACTACAAGAAATAAAGTATTCTTGGGAGTTCTGCCTGAAGGAATAGTTTAATGATCACCCAGAATTATCATCTGAGCAGCAAGGATAATATTAATCTTATAGAAAACCTGAAAATAAAGCCCTCATCTTTCATAACCCAATGCAGACAGGTTGGACAGCCCAATGTGATTTTCCTCTGTAAAAAAAAAAAAAAAAAAAAAACATTTCAAATGATATAATTTCCACAGCCGATCTTATAACCATACATAAATCTTCTCTACACAATGTTATGAAACAATGGACTAGTCTTCTTTTTAAAAAGGTATAAAAATAGCATCAAAATAACAGGAGGCAAATATGTGGTGATCAATACATAACAGAATCTATTTTCAGCACCTGAGTGAATCCTCACTGCGTTATTTTTTGTTACAAACTATTTGAACATGCTCTTCAATGTATAGAAATTTCTTTTTATAGAGTGTCACTCATCTTGGATCAGTTCTTAAAACCAGCAGAAATTTTCAGTTTCTTATTTCAACTTGTAGCTAATCATCTATGCCTACGGAAACCCTCGGTACATCCTGCAATATAAACTGGCATTCCATTAGATAAAATGAACATTCTTAGTGCTTGATCCTCACCGAATTAACCACATGACTTTGTTGGGGATAAAGTTAACTTTCTTTGCAGAGGCTCACACAATGACATGTTTTGGATTTTTGATCAAAATAGTGGTGACAGCACACTGATGTTATAGCTGTTGCTGAGCAGACCCAAGGACTTTTCTGCTCCTTGTGTTGCGCTGCCAGTGAGAGGTTGGGGTCCACAAGGAGTTGGGAGGGAACACAGACAGGACAGCTGACCCAGCCTGGCTGTAGGGATGTCCCATACCATATGGCATCATGCTTCCAAATAAACGCTGGGGTAAAGGAAGAGGAGGGGAAACATTTGGAGTGTCAGCATTTGTCATTCCAAAAAAAACCACTACATGATGAATCCTGTTCTCCAGGGTGAGGCTGAACATCTGCCTGCCAAAGGAAAGGAGCAGCTGAACTCCTGGCTTTGTTCTGCTTGCAGAAAGAGCTTTTGCTTTACCTGCTTAGCTGTCTTAATCTCAGCCCATGAGTTCTTTACACTGTCACATCTTCAATTCTCAACCCCATTCCACATAGGGAGAACTAGCAAAGAGAATACTGTTAACATATGTAGCAGAAATGCTAAGTCATGGCCTGAAGCAGTGAATGAGCACCTGGTGGGAAGGCAGGGCCAACCCAGGTGAGCTCCTGGGTGCACCTAAGTGACTGTAAGGGATGGAGCCAGGATCCACCCCTTCCCAAACCTCATTTAAGGGTTGGCAGTGGAGGTAGGGGCATCTCACTAGACATACTTACCTTAGGCCTTCCAAAAGTAAGCAGCTATTTTTCCTTCATTTCTGTGCTGCATTTTTCTGTGATTCTATGATTTAGACTTGTCCTCACTTCCTGCTGCTGAAGACTTTGCCTCCCCACTATTATCATGGTACTTTCCATCACCTTATAGCTTTACAACATAGTAAGGAAAAAAAAAAAAATCAATATTTAGCAGAAGATTTTTTTTTTTTTTTTTAAGTATAACTCACTTGGAAAATTTTAACTATACTGAAGAAGATCAACATTTTTATTACTGTTATTTACAGTATGTTGCTAGGAAATCAATAATTTTTAGAATTGATGCCTATTATATTGGAGCAAAAAGCTACCACGTCTCAGCTATAGTATTTGCAATAGCCTGTACCATTTCTTTTCCAAAGAAAAATTAAATCTTTATTAAAATAAAAAATAAAAATACCAAAATCCAGTACTAGTAAAAGAGTTTTTATGGTGTTTAATATAGAGGTTTATAGTGCAAGTGCTGACACTGCTTTAAAAGGTTTATTATTGAGCAGTAAAAATCAGTCCATTGAATAACTTCAGTCAGTTTGGTTGTATTTTCACCCTACTTTTCCCTCCCAGAGTAACCAGATTTTTTTTCTCCACCTAACTAACAGAAATGTATATTTTAGAATGACTGTTTTATGAGTTATTTTCTTCTGGGTCTTTCTGTTTCACAATCACACTGCATGACATTTCGGAATATAATGTAAACAACATTTTAACATGAATGAAATATGATCTCTCATTTTTCCAGGACATCATTTAGTAATAACTCAATAGTTTTGATATTTTTAATCCCCAAAGCCTGGGCTTCTATTAGCTCATCGTAGTCACTATTGACAAGTCCCTTAGCTATTCCTTCTCTTTGCCTTTGCTGCAGGACCCAGTAATATTCCCATCTGATTCCATATCAGTCTGCCAGAATATACAGAGAACTATGAAGGAGAATCACATTTTTATGAAATATTTCCTGAAATTGCACATCCTGGTTCATGCCCTGTCTTTTTGTCTCTCTGTGACACAGATACACGCCATAGCATTAGCCTCATATTTCAAGCAAACTCTGGTGTTACATTAGCACCCACATTTCTGGTAAGAGCAATCACTTCTTTGCTATGAAGAAATTTCATTAGATTTCACATAGTATCATAAATTCTTAGCTGCAAGGCATCAGAATGGCTGGCAGCCCCATCTAAAGGAATTGTCGATGAGTACACATGCAGCCATACATAAGCAGACGGTGCTGTTGCTTACAGCTTGCTGGTTGTTACCAATCAGATCAACAAAAGTCATGCAGAGTATCCTTAATTTTGAATTAGAATATAACAAGCTACATAGCCTCCCTTACTCTGTCTTATTTCACCTCTCTATGACACCACTGTTCTCTTGCCTTAGAGTTGTATTACTACACCATAGACCCCATGAGATTTGGATAGAACTATCCTACTGATATCAATATTCATGGACATACCATACTCAAATCCTCTTTGTAGCCCTGTATGTCAGCCAGAACCTTTCCATCTGTATCTACCCACGCACTTCCAAAATCTATTTCAAAGAAAGCATCACCAACAAAAGGTTACATTATTTTACTATAGAAGGGACATCTCAAAACCACCTTAGAATCTGAGGTATGGCCTAGACACTGACCAGAGGTTTGCCATGGTTATTAATAAAAAGCTCTTTGGCTTCTCTGCTACAATCCACTGTAATACAAAGATTGACCCAATTACTTCTGGCTTAGCTGAGAGCAATCCTGCAGACCAGTACTAGTGAAACTGAGTACCCATTGCCTGACTACATTCTTTGCAGAAAGTATGCAAAGGATTTGCTTGTCATTCAGCAATCACATCCTGACCTTCTGAAGGAGACAAAATAAAGTGAGCAACACTGGAGTACACACAAAGCTCCCAGAGCTCCAGGCTTTTGTGTGTAGAGGAGGAAGGGTGGAAGGAACAAAATGTCTTTGGTGTCTGTTTATCTATGAACAATGTAGTTGGAATCTTGTCCATACTCTCAGGATTAGTCCATCCAGGAAAAATATCCAGTGGTTTTGCGAGTTGCAAATGCAGAGATAGCGAATAAAAACATTCAGCTAAGGTGAGTTAATCAGTCTTCATAATTCATTTTATTTCCCTTCATTTTCTCAACCTAGATGCTTCACTCAGATTTATTCATAGCATTAATTCCCTAATTTCCTAATAGGCTCATCATTTCATCCTCTTGGAAAATCTTTTCCTCTGTCTCAGATGTCCAGATGGCCATCTGCAGGACTGAAGGGCTTTTAAGGTGGGTTCTTACCCACTATGGTTTTCCAGGGAATTCTTTCTTCTGATGTTAGTTTATTTAAAATACCTCTGGAATGTCTAAAGTAACTGCTCACTCTGATTTCCAAACTAGGTGGGCTTCCTGGATTGTGCAAGCTATGGAATGTTGAAGACAGCTGAATTATTACTACACATTCACAGTCTTTGCTGCAGTTCTGAGGGCTGATCTCAAAAAGCAATGGCTCTTTCTCAAGAACTACGTTAACTCAGTCTAACAAATCTAATGGATTGTATTGATTTGGCTGTCAAACACAAACTCAGACAGTCCTAGAAATAAGGCAGCATTCTCCTGTTCATTTCTGTCTGAAGAGAAGGAAAAACATACCATGTTCCCTCACAGTGAAACTTCATATTTTCACTTTATTTTATATACATCTTACTTGCTTTCATCCATTTAATTTTTTTTAACTTCTTCCTTCATATTGCCTCACCTTTCTCCCGTGAAACATAATGCTTTCAGCTAGTGTATTAAACCTAGCTCTTTTCTCAAGAAAGTGGTAAAAGAAAGCAAGCAAAATTAGAGCTTCTACTTAGTTGTTTATCACATTTTGTTACTCTCCTAGGTGAAGTCCTCTTATGAAAGAGAGATTCCTATACTGATGTATGCCTCAGTCTTTCTAAACAGATATCTAGGGAACTGGCAAAATATATCTAAGGGTCTGGCTACTTTCACTTGCACCCTCTTCACTCCATGTTGCCTATTTAAGAGTTTAAATTCCGTTGGGAAGGGCATCAGATTTGTACATATTATTTCTAATAGAACACATAAGGCCCAATGAAAAACAGAAGTAACGAGGTATTCCAGATTGCCATTGTTTTTCCCTTACTCATTGGGATCTGTACACAGCTTGGATTTCTTTATAAGACCAGCACTAGCTTTCAGAATAACCTCCAGTAAACCTATTTTTCCCTAATAGTGAAATGGTGACAGTAATATTCTTCAAAGAAAACACTTGGTGTGTGTAGGGTGAATACCCCAAAAGAATAGTACCCACACAAAATAATGAAGGTAGACAGTATATTTTTGTATGGCTTATCCAGATGGTATAAAGACAACCAGTAAATAAGGAAAGGCTCACCTGTCACTGATGGTCAAGGATCACCTGGAACTCAACGCTAGGATTCTTCCCCAGTGGTGGTCAGCCCTTAAATGGGGTCTGGGAGAGGTGGAACCAGACTCCACCCCTTCTGATCACACAGCTGAATTGCCTTCACCTGTGCTCCTGTGGATAACTCAGTGCTCACCTCAGGTGATCAATCAGTGGTTTAGGCCCTGATTCAACAATTCCCATACAGTGTGTGATCATAATCATCTAATTGCCTTCAAATGTTGTCATTTCATTTGCAGAGGAATATATATTATTAAAAAAGATAATTTACAGTGATTATTCTGAACTTCTTTCAAGGCCTTTTCTCAGCAAGTGAATGACACTGACCCACTGGTTTTATTATGTGGAAAAACAACTTTATGTTTCCAAGTCATCATGAAGTGGTAGAGGAGAAATGTGATGAAAATTATTAGTTTTAGAAGTCCTTAGAGGAAGCCATTTATTTTTATTTAACTATTTAACAGGATACAATAGAGTTTATACTAGATTATAGGATAAGAGTGCTTGGTTTTCAAATTTGTCTCTCATTTTTCAAGAATGATATTATTTATTTATGTGTGAAGCTGCTTAGCTGTAGATGTAAGGTAGTGTACTTTCTCAGAGTACAGGTAATCTGAATCTGGGCCTTTCTATAAAATAATGTCTATAATGGATTATTCATGACTGGAAAAAGAAAAAATCAAAAACTGAAGATGTTAATTTTTCACATAACACCTATGCTGAAGAAACAGATTTCAAGGTGAAATGCAAGGCAAATGTTTTTCTATTAATATCCCCATCAAATTTAAGCTTCAGAAATGTTAAAATAATAACTGGTTCCTCTGGATCACTCATTTTTAGAGAAGTACTGCCAATAATAAGGTTACCTTGATGCTAGCAAAACATAAACTTGTTGGTAACAGACTGTCATATGTCACCTGGCTGAGATGAAAGAAAACATACAAAATAAGTGCTTAGCTTTAGAAATGTTTTCTTAACTGCAAAGAAAATGGGGAGGGAAAAAAAAAAAAGGCCTTTGCTAATTAGCTGTTTCACAGGTGATCTTTCTTTCCACAAAAAAAACCTTTTTTTTTGCAGTGAGATAACGACTAAAAATGCTTTAATTATGAACCATATAATTTGTTATATTTAAAAATTAATACAGTGACCATATGAATTTTAACATTTCACATTTTGGATAACTCTAAAAGAAAAATGCAATTTCATAGTCCAGATTTCAGTTTACTGTTTGGCTCAAATGCTCAGAAGAGAGTGATCATGTGTACTGGCCTGTAGCACTTTTTCAGATGATAAAGTTAGTCATGTCTGGATAATTACATACAAGAGCTTCAGGATTGCTCTAGCAAATGCTGATCTGCTACCAGCACAAAATGAACATAGAAGTAGCCACAAATAAGAATTTTTAATTTTTTCATGGAAACTGACTCAGGAGCAATGTTCAAATCAATCAGATAAACCAGATAAATCTATGATGATCACCATTAGGAACTTGGTGTGCAAGAATATGAGTTTCGATTACTTATTTCTACAAAGAGATCCTTACTTTGAAATCAAGACAAGTTGATATCTATATCTCAAAGTATTAAGCACTATACGTGAGTCTTACTTGCATTCATTTCCTTGATTTACATTTTTTTTGTTTCCTTCTCATCTAGTGCACTCTAAATATCATCAAAAGCAACAAAGTAAAGCAGCTGAATGAAGGATACATTCAAGATGAATATACTTAACACTCATTGGCAGAGATAATGTAAGTGGAGTAATTAATAGACATTTTACTCCTACTTCTCTAATTTCAGCAATCCTAGAAGTACACAAAGCTTGAAATCTTTTAGCTGAAAAGTTGTGAACAACTTTGTTTTTACCTTCATTTTGCTATCTCATCTGAAAGGAGTAGAATTAAACAATCATTTGAAAACGCTGCTGGTAAAACCAAATTATATGTCTCAGGAATCTTGTCAGTGCTTTTACAAGTTGTTCACCTCCTACTGCATATTTTTGAATTTGATACACAATTATTATTTACAAGCAGTATGAATTCATTAGTTTTATGAAACTGATAGTTATTATGCATGAGTTGCTTCCTGTCCACCAGGACTAAAATGAAAATAAGATGCTGAATCTCTGAAGGCTTCCTCAAAAGAAACATTATAAGTAAACAGCGTAACTAAACATTTGGTAAATTGGCTCTATTATACACTGAATCATGTCTTGCCTAATGTGAAAAAAAGTCTTAGCAGAGCTTGGAAGAAAGAATGTCTCTGTTCTTTAATCACTGGTGTCTCTCCAGAAGACCTGCATGTAATGTTTTCTAAGAATGGATACGGGCTGTGAACTTACTGACACCAGATGTCCTTTCAAATTGCTTATATGGCTTCTAACAATTATTTTTAGCAAAACAAGATGTTTCTCAAAGCTGTATCAGCTTTGAATTTTTCTAATGTGTGGCTTTTCCTGAAGAGAAAAAAAGAGACCAGCATTTAAAGATTGTAAAGCTTGTGCAAATACAGTAACCAGGAAAGTCTGTAGAACATGACAGATCAAATATAATGCAGAAATTAAGAGGATGGAAAAAAAAAGAATATGAAAAGCTCCTTACAAAGGATGCTCAAGCTAATAGAAGTATTTGTGGAAAAAAATATATATTTAGAAATAAATCAGCAAGATAATTTGTGGTACTGTATGATGACACTGGTGTAAAGGATTTCAAGTGGCCAGGGCAGAGAAGCTTAGTGAATTCCAGTACATTTGGGCAGGGCAGCAAGTGCATAGGAACTAATAAATCAGTTTATCCCGAGTCTGGCAGTTGTATGGGAGGAAAACCAACTTGAAGGAATATTATACTATGCTATCCTGATTATATAAAACAATATTCTAGGTCTGCTGCTGCTAATTTTACAACTAGAGCTTCAATTACACACTACTACTTAGCAGCATTAAAACTCACAGTGGTGGCATACTAGCAGAAGGCATGCTGGCTCTTCCTCCTGCACCAGCTGGCCTGTCCCTGCAGCAGTCACCACCCTCTGGCCACCAGTCACATCATGCAGCAATGCAAGGAAAGTCATGTCCCTGTGTGCTACCCCTCTGGGAAGCTGGGAGAACGTCCACATGCTCCTGATGCTGGAGAACTGTCTTTGCAGCCCAGAAAACACTTAGCAATGCAGAGCAGGCTCCACACAAACAAATTTTTTTCCCTCAGGCTCTAGCAGGCTCTTCTCTTCCCTCCCATCAGCAATCAGATCTGCCATCAGATATCCTTCAGAATCTTAAAAGGATCCTCAGCCAAACGTTTGCTTATTGGGGAAATTCAGTCTAAGCATCTCTTGGGTTACTCAGCAAGCTAGTTCCTTTTTCATCTCACAGTGATTTTGTATAGCCATTATTAGTGCCCAACAAACCTTATCCATTTACTGTTATTTTCAACTAATCACCATCAAAGATCAACAAGTTAATTTCCTTTTCTGTTTTACGAAAATGTTACCGTTCCTTTCAGTTCTGGTACCATAGCTATAAAGCTGTATTTTACACATTAATCTCTTTCAGACTTCAGGCAACAAGCGATGGCTAAGTAGGCTCCTCCACACATATCTTGAGTACTGTGGACAGTCCTGAACACTGCTTTTCTGGAAAAATCTAATGGAGTTAGAAAGGTACAGAGAAGGAGCAATTACTTTACAGGGAGAGGTGGAAAAGGCTGGGATTCTTCCGACTGGAGAGAAGTATAGCAGGTTGTGTTTGAGGGTCTGCAAAATTACAACACTAGATGAATGCAGAGAACTGTTTATTCAACAACTCCCAAACAGAACAAGCTGTCACTCAGTGAATCAGTTAGATAGTTTAAAAAAAAAAAAAAAAGTTAAAAGAAACATGGCAAGAAGCATACTTAAATTCATTACCTTGCTAGGCAGCAGATGAAAAACAGAATTAAATGAATGTAACAGGTCTATAACCAAGTACTATAGCAAAAAGAACCAGTTACACCCTCTGATAATCCCGAATCTGACAACTACATTTATATTTACTTCAAGATCAAGAATTTAGATTGTGCATGTCCTTATCATTCTTATTTTTTTCCTTTATACAGGGCTTTTATAGGATTTTCAAAATTTGATTGAGGAATAACACACGTAGTTTGGTCTGGCCTTGTAGCTGAAGTTGCTTGGAGTAGGAGATAGGATTTGAGAGCCCGTGAGGCTGCTTTCAGCCTCAAATATCCTATGAACTTAAGCAGTAAGCTTAAGAAATCCGGAGAGATAGTACTGATAGCATTCTAGTGTCAGCAATTTCTTCAACAGTAAGGACACGCCATAGGGAAAAGAACAACTATTTCAAAAGGCAGAAAGTGATGATTCTGCAACTATGGTAAACAAATATTCAAGTTAGTGAAACATTTTGTGCAAGTCTAAACTCCATATACTTCCACTAGTATAGTTAAAGAGGGGTGGAGGAATAGCTGTAACTTTGTTCCACAAGAATTTAATGTACTTACCTAGCAGTCCAATCAGCCTGAAGAGCTGTTTTGTTCTTTGTTTGCAAGGAAAACAGTAGAGATTTCTTGCTTTAAACAGAAGTTACACGATTAAAAGTCCAAAACGAGAAACTTGCTTTTGCTTGTGCACAGATCCAAAGGGAATACAAACTGAGAAGTTTGTCTTTAAAACAAAACTCTCTTTTGCATCTTGTTTAAGTAAGGTTCACAAAGGGCTACCTCTCTTGTGCTCCAGCAAAGGGATGAAACAGTTGTATATTGCCTCACATTTATCCTAACATTGAAAGGAAAACTTAAAACACTTTTTTTGTTGTTTGTCATGAGTATTGCCATGTAAAAGATAAAATCCCTAAACATTATTTAACATATGGCCAATAACTGTTTCTCAGTGTAGTTTACATAGAAAATCATATGGTGACTGTTAAGTTAAATTTTAATTACAATACAGATGAAACCAACATTGCAAAGGTCATTATAATAATACTTTCTCAAGTCAGTTATTGTAAGTTTTATTGAAAAATCTGTAGGGAAGACAGGTTAATTTAGTCTCTCTTAGAACTGAAATCTAGTCAAAAGACATAAATCTCAGGGAGAAAATATCTCAAGGAGGCTATGAAATGAACATTAATTTTATGTTTTAATAGGTATTGGATAATTTATTTTCAGACATGCATTCACATATTTAGTCACATTGCTGCTGAAATATCACTGAAAGTGAACAAGACTTTGCTTTCATTCCCTGTTCTGACAACGTTCTCTACTACACTTATACATTAAATTTCAAAAGTACAGTTGAAGAAGGAGTGAAATGAAGACAGTTCTCATAAGAAAGTCCAAGCCATTGTATGTCAGCAGTATGTTTTTCTTCTCAAATTAAATGTCATGCTGCTTCACTTCCCAACAGTGTTACACACAATTACGCAATTACAGCAGGAATTTGAAAAACCTCAGAGCAGTTCCAGAAAAATCCAAAGCTGCCCCGCTATTTTTCCATGCCCATTTTTGCACTGTCATACATGAATTTGACTTTCCATTGTCACATTTAGTTTGGAAAATGGCAATACGGGGAATGAAGGGGAAAAGATTTGATTTTCCCCTTCTCTGCCTAAGTCTTTAAGGAAAGCCAGATTTCATCCTAATGCTAAGCAACAGTCACCAGGAACTTTGTAGTATTCCCCTACTTTCTGCTAAACTCAGATATGAATCTAGGTCAAAGCAATAGTGAATGACAGAGTGAACCTGTGGATTGTATCAAATCTGAAATATAATATCTCAAATTGCCTCCAAGTTTGAGAACCAGCTTCTATCCTTGTCATGTCAATATTTTGATCTAAAAGGCTTGTGATTGCAACACTCACATTAACTATGTTATTTCCACTGGGACTGAGCCTGAAGCTAGTAGTGGAAGCTGGTATATTTCCTATGGTTTGAATGGAATTATGCCAGCTGGCACCACCTAAAAATTTCATGCCTTATCTTAGATTCCACGCTTCATCTGACTTAATTCATAAACACAGTAAAACCTCATGGGAAGAGGCCATGCCTCCCTACTGCACTGTCTCATTACCAACACTTACAGAAGATTAAATTTTAGAATTCATGACCTGTTTAATACCTCAGAAAGAAACAAAGCTAAAAGAGAAATGTTAAAAAAAAAGAAATAGACTGCTTTATGCTTTATTACCTGGTTTGTGTGAGTATTCATCATGTTCAGCATCTTCACTTCTCAGTCCAAAAGTATAGAAATAAACAGATGGCAAATAAAATTTTTGCAGCATCTTTGAAATACATACTATTGTTACATTAAAAAAGATGTATTTCCCAAGGTCACCTACATCTTAAAACATTAAAAAGGAATGAAGTAATATCTTGAAAGTGCCTGTAATTAATCTCTTAATGTACAGGAGCCTAAAATATGAAATTCACTTTTACTTAATTTCCAAGTTTCTAGGTCTATTTTGAACTAAATACCTTGCTAAGACTGTAATAGTTGGCTCTGATTTCTGTTGCTTAATGAAGTAGAGAAATCTGGGCTATGTATACACATGCTTTTGTATTTTTATGTTTTTTTCCCCAATTCTGAATATTTCTGAAGAATTCATTATTATGGAAACCCTTAGTATTTGAGAGATATCTTAAATCCATATCTCAGTTCTGTGCCATTTGAATCCCTCTTAAACATCTTCTTTTTTGTTCCTCTTGACAAAATCTGGACCTCCAAATTTAAATTTAAGTAGTACTAGCTGAAATTAAAGTCTCAAAGATATAAAAATCAAAGAGTACAATTGGAAGACAACCTCATATAATGTTCCTAAGGTCAGTGGGCACGACAGTAGAAAAGATACTCTGTACAGCATGGGCTAGAGGGAGGGTCAAATTTCATGCTGTGCTTTGAGTACTTAAAGTAGAACCCACACAGACTTGGAAATCACCCTTCTTGTTTAAGGCCACATCCCGCAAAAATACAGATACAGAGCTGGTGTATAATCAAATATGTAGCTGACATAGAGCTATTAATGTAGGAATCCCCAGTGTCCAGTCCACAAGCTGTAAAATTCCTCTCATTGCACAAAACATGTCTCAGCATCTGATCATAGAATAGGTCTTTTATATTAAAAGATCAGAAGCCTCTAAAATAAAATATGCCAGAGGATGAAGTCTGCAGTGATTAAAGGTACTGTCTATTTCTACATATCCTACAGCAAAATGGAAACAAGATCATATAGTACACTACAGAAGATAAAACTGTACAACACAAGGCAAAATTCCTTCTTGATCCAACATCTGGCCGTACATTTAATCCAGGGCAAAAGTATGGTTATGCTAACTAGCTACAAACACTAAGGAGTTTTACAGTGTGATGGGGATGACATGCTATCCCCGTCCTTGCCTTATTCCCCAGTATAGGGCCACTCTTTTGGTAGAGAGCAAGGCAAGCCCTAACTGCAGCATTCATTCCAGCACTTCTCCACAAAGCAAGTCACATACCAAAGGAGGAGATTTCTTTCTAGCTGCCACAGAAATCTTTAAAGACTATAGTAATTGAATGCAACACAGATATGGAGCAAGAAAGCAATCAAGAAGCACAATCATATCTCCTTTCAATTACTAGTTGGTACTAAAACTCAGGATCTGGAGGAAGTTACTTTCTGCCTACTGAGCTATTTAACAACGAAGAAATAGAAAGGGAAGGAATGAAAAAAACATCAATTGCTCAATGTGCCATTACAGTCAAGACCTGATCATATATCCATCTAAAATGTCATCTCCAAAATAACGTGTGTAGCACTCATCATTACGAGAACAGGCAGGAGTTTAGAAAAGGGAGTTCAGGTCTCTAAGGAAGATTCAGAGACATGGTCAAAGGGATAGAAAAAAAGACACACCAATATTGGAATTATTTTACTTAAAGGGATGGAAGAAGAGTATTCTTTTTACCGTGTATACCCATCACAATTATAACATATGTACTGGTAGCCTAGAAGTGCTTCTGATCTCCATTTTTTTTACCATCGAAGACCTAGAGGCATAAAAAAAACAACAACAAAAAAACAACCTTGCCGTAGTGTTTTCAGCTGCAAAATCAAGTATTAGATCAGACTGGCCAGGTCTCCATCCAACCTGGCCTTAAACACCTCTAGGGACAGGACATCCACAGCCTCTCTAGGCAACCTCTTCCAGTAGCTCACCACTCTCTCAGTTGAAAGAAAAAATCAATCAATCATCATAAAAAAAAACCCTTCTCCTTGTCATCTAATCTAAATTTCCTTTAGTTTCCTTTCCTTTAGTTTAAAACCATTGCCCCTTGTCCTGTCACCATCTACCCATGTAAAAAGTTTACTTCCCTCGTGTTTATGATCTCCTTTTAAATATGAAGAATAAACTGTCATGAATTCCATAGTCATTTGTTGATATAACTGTCTGTGATAAACAAGGCTAACCAGACTACTGAAAACATTATTTTTGTTATACTTCACAATTGCACAATCTCACTGATTCCTTTTAAAAAAATGTAAATATCAGGTCTTATTTTTCGACTTCTTAGAATATGATTATAGTATTTTTCATATGTCCAGTATAAAAACCTTTATCATCAAACAATTCTTCATCAACATGTCTGATTTCCTTTAGGAGTTCTATTTCATTTGGATGTGCATATTTTGCATTTGAAAATTGGTTTTGCTGTTAAAAACATAAGATACAACAAGTCCAAAGGCACCAAAATCCTAGCATTTTCCAAATCTGCTTTTGTATTATTTCAATGCACAGTAGCATCATTTCCTTAAGCTGACCAAAAATATCAGAACACATTCCAGGTCTGTCTGCATGAAACTGCATAATCAAATGGACACAAGGCACAAGGCACTGTGTGGTCACCATGTATCCCAATTACACTATATTCTTCCTGGATTACAGTTTAATTCTTAAATGACAGGAGCACATGCCAACATTTGGTGAGGTGTCATGGAATCACAACTTTTCTTACATTTTACAACATCTTACATCTTACAACTTTGACTTCATATAACGTTCATATCTGATGTTCAGTTTCTTGATCTAATATTATAAACTTTTTATTTTATAAACATAAACATATAACAGTGTCCTCTTTTCAGATTTTCATGGGTTTTGATTTGTTTTGTTGTTGTTGTTAATAGAAGCAAAACAGTCTTACAGGTCTGTTAAGTGATTTGAAGGAGAGGTGTTTTCTCAATTTGTCCCCACTGGTTTACAAATTATAAAAATGCTAATAACATTTACAGAACGTAATAATGTATTATTAAACATTAAATTTTACAAGAGACATTTTAAAGGGCTTAATTTTGAAAATTTTATGCATAATCTGTGCTACTCTTTAAAAAATTAAATATAGAAAATCACATTCAGATAGGTTGCTTTTCTAATTTAATTGTTTTTCTACGGATGCAGTCAGAATTCTGCATTGCACTCACTGAATTTGTCTGGAACACCACCATGCATAATCTCTGCATAAGCACGTGAGCTTCAAAGTGATCTTCAGAATTAATTTGGTCACACTGACAGATGAGAGTTATAGAGTGGTGAAACGATGAGAGCATCTGCTGTCTCAAAGAAGCTGTAAATGAGTTCACACTGGAATGCTAAAAAAAAAAAAAGTTGATGTTATCTTAATCTGTGACAAAATTTTCACTTACAGAGAGAAGACCAAATAGTCTTAATTGGACATATGCACTACCTAGAGTGGAATAATATTGGGTTTATATCAACATAGATTACTCTAGATTTTGTTTAAACTCTGTTGAAAGTGACTTCAAAAAACTCTTTCTAAAGACCAGTACCTTCCGTTCGTGAGCCACTTTTTTCAGAGGTCACCTTTTTTCTGTGCGTGGTTAAATAATATTTCTGTAAATAATATTGAATGTTAATTACAATACAATATTTCTGTTAAGTAGTATTTCTTTCACTGAATTGTACCACCCAGTGCTAGGGCTCCAACACCACATTCGAAGAGAGAGCACTTTCCCACTGATGAAGTGGCCAAAGGTTTCTCAACATCTGCAGAGAGAACGGAGCATTTCTGCCACCGCAGAAGGATCACAGGACTTTTGAATTTCACAAAAGCTTCTGATCACCACTGCTACATAGACAGAGAAAAGCTACAGAACTGACAGAGAAATAAGTACTACAGGCTTTAAATCTACCAAAAATGAAGTCCAAGGTTGGATAGGATTGCCCTCTACAGATAGATCATGGAGTAAAGCATCAAAAAGAGATCGATGTTATTTCACATTAAGGGCAATGTGGCACAACAGCAAATGAGTATAAACTGGGCATGAAGAATTGAAATTGTTCTGGAAATTCAAAGCAAATGTCTCGTTACAGTTCACCACTTTGAAATACTGGGAAGCCTAGATGTCAAACTGCTTTTAAGGTAGAGCTATTGATAGCATTGTTAAAGCCAAATTGATTAAAGATAATGCACGGTGCAATGTCTTGCAATAATAATTGTAATGAAAAGCTGTGCCTAGCTAACCAAGATGTAAGCAGAATTATCTGATATTTCATTGTTTGCCTCACAACCAAACTTATTAAAGTTGACAGTACAGTTACCTTTCAGGATAAGTTGATCATCCAGTACTCACATCTGTGCTACAATTCATTTGGCAGTATTCATATTCCCATGTGGAGCACCTTATCTTGCAGCACAGGAGGGATTCACATAAGGATTCTACTCTTTGTAACTGCCAAGTAATAAAAGAAACTACCTCTGCATTATTCTCTGATTATAAAAGCCTATGGAGGTTAAAAAAAAAATCTGAAAAAGCAGCGCTAGATCACTCATTTTCTACAAGTAAGTGATTTTTATTGTCCTCAGTCAGATTTCTTGTGAGTATAAAATGCAGAGTTTCACCATCTTTGACTGAAAAGCAGTACAGATTTGGAGTCCCAAGGATTAGCTTTAAAATAGTATATGCTATAGAAATTTGTTTGGTTTTGTAAGCGTATCACTCCAAGTCATGCTTTCTAATGTTGTCTGTGATGAATCTTTCCTTTTTTTCAACTATTTAATGTATTTTTGCCTGAAAAATTGCATTTTCAACTGAGTATGTAGTAATTGTATTTTGTCTTATCTTTATATACTTATCGTGCCAGTAATAGTACAAGTAATGCACATTACTCTCTAGTGTATATGTTTAATCTCTTTCTGAAAACTACTTTGATTCATTAGGAATTGAGTAAATAAATTTCACAGAAATGCAAGTATTCTAGAGACAGTAATCTAAAGATGAAAAAGATTTTCTTGAGAATTGTTAAGCTTTTTTTTTTTTTTTCCATTGAGTATGCTATAAAAAAAAAATACAATTAACTGCAATAGTTCAAGCAGCACTCTGTGAAATGTACCATTTTTCTCAGATTCCCTAGGATATTTCTGCAAAGGTCACTGCAAAGCAGCATATTAAAATAATTATTGTTCAATGATCAGTTAGGTCCCTTTGCAATTTGATTGCGCTTTATTATAAACATTCACTTTGACGTAACACTGAGTTTATTCATCATTTTAGAAGCATAGCATACTTTGATTGTGGTGTATAGCCAATATTTAAAGGGCTACATAGATTTGGTGGTCAGTCATTCCCCATTTTGTTCAGCTGACCATATAGAAAAAAATAAAAATAAAAAATGGAGGCAGCTTTATTTGGGGAATCAATTGGCAGAGAAAAACAGTGAATTGAAAAAAGAAATTGTAGTAACATGCACAATTTAGTCCAGAAGATAAATATGGTTGAATTTGGCTATGAAATAAAAGCGCAGGCACATATCAGGCATTGTTAGAGGTAATTAGTTTATTGATTGAGCTAATCACACCCAAAGGAAAATGAACTAAATAGGTCATTAAACTATACTGGACACAGAATATCGCACTATGCTTAATGGCTCAGTACTATCTTATTGGTGTTCAGCCAGGAGTAAACCTTTGCTTTTGACACCTATAAAACTTCCCGTTTATAGATCACATTGTACACTCAGGATAATCTGAAGAGATGAAACCAAACAGACTAAACAGGGAGAATAATTTATCCTACATGGAAAGTAATGGAAGCATTCACTAGCAGATGAATCCACACTTGAATTGATCCAAAGGAATAAATTTATTGCCATAAGTTATGTAAACTTAAAGACAATCAGACAGTGTTATAGTAGTAGAGATTTCCAAAATTTTCTAATTATATAGGAAAAAAAAATCAAGAAAAAAAAATCAAATCTGTGGACCAAATGTAGAGAGAAAACTTTGTATAACATTGAAAAATTTCAAAACTGAGATTCATTATATTTCTTACACACTTTGAATAACAGCTTGAAATTCATTCAGTGAATGCTCTGAAACTAGCATTAACTAGCAGTGAGACAAACTTGCTGACAAACTGGAGCACTAAAAGCAGTTAAGTGTCACTTTTTTTAATTGTCTAGGTAACACAATATAAAAAGAAAAACTCTGGGTTTTTTTCCAAGTGAGTTTGAAATAATATATGACAACTGCTGTATAATACATCTGTGTAAGGTGGCATTCTTATATTAGAACATCAAATGTGCCATTTGAATTCATTCATTCATAAGAAGGACTGATTTTACAGTAATCCTTTATTGTACTGCTCAACCTGATCTTTTGGTTTGCTTAGTTTAGGAGAGAATATGGGCTGAAACTAGCATACTGTTTTAAGACACTGGTTTTCAAAGGTGTTGTTCCTTTAGGTACGTGCAAATGGGAGATTTTAGGTTTTAAGCCAGTGGCAGTATTGCCATTGACTTGAGCAAGGACCACAGAAAAGTCTATCACTGACAACACTCTTTCAAGAGTAGAGAAAAAATCCATAAAACATTGACGAAATCTACAATGATAAAGGATGATTAACAAAACAAAATAAGCTTCACCATTTCAGTTGAATTTATGTTCCGCTAATTAATATCTCCAACCTGTCTTTATGCAGTAGATAACAGAGCTGGTTCTCAGTGTCCCAGTGTCCTATTTTAGATCCTTGGCACTAAAGTTTCAAACTCACAAATGTCTTAAATCAGTATAATCCCATAAGAATGCAAGTTTTCATACTGAAAATGCTCATTATCATTAGTACTTACCGCCTGTAGATACAAAATAGAGTTCACTGCTCAACAGCATGTTGATAACTGTGTCAAACCACCTTCAAGAGT
This sequence comes from Oreortyx pictus, assembly GCA_036925125.1. Taxonomy (NCBI): domain Eukaryota; kingdom Metazoa; phylum Chordata; class Aves; order Galliformes; family Odontophoridae; genus Oreortyx; species Oreortyx pictus. The sequence continues at coordinate 66,909,181 of JAUPFR010000005.1, read as the reverse complement.
CAGATGTACTATCTCAGAAGACATTCTGGGGTGACTGCACTGAAAAAAAATAAGAAAAGAAACAATGGCAAGAACAGTAAGAATATATAAAGAATAATAAAGTAATAAATGTTTACAAGATGTTTAAAGATTATATTCATATCATAGAATCTGATGAGAAAGAGGATTGTAAAGCATCTGGGAATAATATAACTAAAACTCATCTCTGCAGAAACAAGCCTGTGTATTTCTCTTGGTAATAACTTTCATTATTGTTGGTAAAGCCTGAGAGTTAGTGAAAAATATATTTTTTTCAAGGCTAGAAAATAAGTCAGAGTAGGCAGCTGTTAACTACTGAGATATTTTGAAATGAAAAGTATTTTAGATCTGTTACTTCTTTAGAGGTGTAATTAACAAAGTCAAAGCAATACTATTTATCAGCAGTGCAGCATGCACGTCTGAATATTTCTCCCCCTTCTTCATCTGAAAGTAAATGGAACAAATGCTCTAGCTTTTGCTTCTGGAGTTTTTGTTTGTTTGTTGTTGTTGTTGTTTGTATTATCAACCTGTACAGCATCAGGAGAAAATAAAAACAAATCCAAGTAGTAGCAGTAGTTTTCCTGCCTTGAGAGAGAAGAGAGGATGTCCCTTCATAGGAAGGAACATTGGCCCAGTGCTCCTTTGACTTCACCAGTGTCACTTCTCTTTCAGTTGAAGATTAAGCTGTAGGTTTTTCACTCTACCCAAGCATTTTCTCTCCCATCAAGAAATGGGCACAAAATGGGCTGATCAAATAACTGAAAGAACTGTAAAAGAAGAGAATAAAAGATGTAAAAAAAAAAAAAAAAAAAAAAAAAAAAAAAAAAAAAGAGATCTAAAAGATCTGTTCCCTCCTTTTGAAGTTTTGGAAAATCTTATAATACCTTGCATTAGCTAGAAATCACTTTCCCCATTTTATCCAATCTATGAAAGTGATGTATATTTATACACACATATAACTTCACAGGGATCTCAAAGGACTTACGAATTGAATGTGTACCATACAAAAATCTTTGCAGAGACCCATGAATTGCACAGTTAGTGCTAGGGTTAACCACAGGGGCTTTAGTAATTTCATACAATGGTTTATAACAGAAATTTCAGATTGCATCCATTTGGAACTACAAGTGAAGTTAGGTAAGGAGAAAGTAATTACCTAAACAGGAATTTGAATAGAGTGCTAATAACTCCATTATTGCAGAACAATGCTGGCATTCTTTTGATTATGTCACTCAGAATAACCTCTCTAACTTGGAGTCCTTTACTGCTGAGACATAGATTCAGAAACAGCTGAAATTATAATTACACACACACAAAAAAAAACACCCTTATCATTTGTTTTTCTTTCTGGTCTTACTAGGAGGAAACCGGTTCTTTTGATCACGTTTATTTGTTCAGAAAACCAGCTTGTTTGATTGAAAAAGTACAGCTCAAAGTGGATTTGCCAGTGGTTAAAACGTTTTAGATGCATTTCAGCAGTTGAGCCCAGTCCTCTGTAGTGACACTAACATTGTTTTCTTTGTCTTCAGAACAATCCCAGGAGCAAACATTCTCTGTACAGGAAAAAATGTGTGACTTTTGTGTCTGTACTGTCTTCTAGGGCTGCCACAAAGTTGCCATCAAATACAGACTCATGGTCTGACTGAACACAGAAAATCTAGGATCAGATGAAAGGCTGGGGGTCATAATCTTCACACCCACCATCAAATTAGTACTCTGATAGACATGCCCAAGATGAAAAAGTAGAGAACAGGACGATTAGCTGCTTGATAACTCAGTTGGAATAAATGTTCTGTCTGAGCACTGTGAACTCTCTGTGCTCTTTATAAATTTCCATATTTTTTATGTGCAAGGAATTAGTTATGATTTTGCTACATACACTGACTGTGATTTAAATGACATCACATTTCCATAAGATAAATCATAAGCGTTTCATTTTAGTTCTGCCTTCAAGTGAACTACTCTTCTCATGCAGAAGTAGTCTTGCTAATGGACACTGTATCAGAATTTTCAGTAAAATCACAGAAGTTCTGCACTGTCACTAAGCTATAATTGTACTTAAATTTGAAATTAACAGAATATTTAAATATTGCTAATAATTATAGTGAAAAAAAGTTCTTATTCTGTTGGTAATAAATGAGCACACGGAATATCCAGCCTTGCTTTTTCAGTTCCTTTTTAGTTATTCTAACTGAAGTAGATATGCATCCATTGCAGTTATCCTATATGTTATAAGAAATGCTGAAAGGAAAGTACAGCCTAAATACAGACAGCATATGTGATTCAGAAACATAGCTTCCAAGGAATATCAGATAACCAGAGCATCTACATCATGGTGCTGAAACAAAGGAGAGCAATACTTATCCCCACATCCCTTCATAGGAGGCAAAGACAAATGCATCTGGTATCCTATTATTTCTAAAGACTTTAGAAGGGCTAAAGAAGAGGCCAGAAATAAAGTTTGTCAATTTCCTCATTTGCCAGAAACAGAAGGCAGACATTTCCAGGGTGGCAATACATATCAGAAGGAAACGTACTGATATTCAGCAACAGAAATTCTCTACTCATCCCGACTTCTGATGGGATTTCCTCACCATGGAGAAGCTGCTGCTGTCTGCTCCTCTCCTTCAGTTAGTGTGATGCAGGATCCCCCAGGTGTTCTTTGCCTTTATTCTGCCAGGTTCTACACTTTGAAGCTGCTCCCAGAAGAGCAATGCAGTCAGAGATTCACTTCTCCTGATAAATTTTTAGGCCATATTAGAGCAGAATGTAAGTGCAAAATAGAAGAAAGAGTGTTATGAGTTATTATAACACTGTTAACAGATGTTTCTGCTCCTGCATTACAATATTACTCAGCATTACAATATTACTCAGCATTACAATATTACTCAGTTTTTCTGTACGAGCTTCAGGATCTATCAGAGCAATTAAAAAAAAAAAATCTAATATCTACCTCCCTCTGCCATTGCCCTTCAAGACTTTACATATTTTCCCGTCATCACATTAAAATAATCTGTTAATCTTGATACTTTTTCTTCTGTCTTGAAAATCTTCTAAACACATAATGCAACTTTTAAACATAATGTACGTACAATCTAATCAGCTCAAATTATTTTAGGATGTAGCATAGACTGAGTAAAAAAAAGCTTTTGATCTACTTTACCTAATTGTTGCTGCTGAAATCACACGTGAATAAAATTGGGAGTAGGATTAGCCCAGTACTAAGTAGTTCTAACAGGTTAACTATAACTGTACTTTTTCTCCTGTATGCTTAATTTGTTTTATTCCAGCTGCTTTCCTGCCCTTTCTTTTCCTTAGCATGATTTTCATTGTTCAGCTTAGAACAGTTCAGTGTTATTTCACTTGAAGTTTACTTCTAAGTAAACTTCAATATTTATCTATGTTTAAGTAAATATTTAGATGTTAAGCATCAATATATAACTGTACATGATGAGGAATTTATTTTAAAGCTATCTTCAGCATCTTAGCTGTTCTCTTATCTCCTTACTTAAAAGGTAAATTTGAGTAATTAACAAGCAGCACTTATATGGAATTTACCTGTGACTGGCAGGTGAACTGAGACAAGATTGAATTGAGTTCTGTTCCCTAGGATTAGCTCATCACTGAATACACATCCTGCAAGATAAACAGCTCAATTCTAATTTAAAACTTGTTACTGTTAAATAGAAGGTGCTAAATAATTCTAACTAATCTATCAGTCAGAAGACAAGCCCTCCAGTATATATTCTGGCATGTATACATGTATGTTTGTACATATATGTGCGCATATATGCACACGTATGTATATATAAAGCAGGAAGCAGCACAGTACTGAATGGAAAAGGCATAAAGTTGGCTGAGGAAAACAGGAAAATGACGATATATGTATATATATATATATATATGTATGTATATATGCACACACACTCTGGATTTCAGACTGCCCAGTTTTCCAAAATGCCTAAAACTTTCACAGTTTGTGTTTGACTTCATAAATGCAAACCGTTAGAACATGTTAGGCTGAATCCAAGGAAAGTTGTTTTTCTTTACAATTACTGTACGAGCCTCATACGTGCAGTATACTAATCTTCACTTTATTATACAATTGCAGTTTTATAAAGTACTTTACAATCAGAATAACAATAATTTGGATGTGATTTTATGCAACAGCACAATTGCAACTGCAAGACGTTTTCCATTTAGTATAAATGTACTCTAAATAGTCTTAATTTTGGAGCCAGAAACTAGAAGCGCTACTATTTAAGTACTATTTCCTAAACAAAACCCTGCAGCTAGAAACCCCTTTTCTATCCAACATATTGCAACTGAAATTAAAGATTTAAGTAGAATGATTACTGCGTTCTGTCAACTCCTGTTCACAGTAAATATAATCAAGGTACAGTGTGGGATTGATCACCCTTGATTTCATATCCAGAAAATAAATTAAGCTCTATAGCTCACAGAAGCATTGGTCCTCGTCAGAACTAACCCTGCATTTTTACGTGGATTTTCTGGAGGAAAAAAAAAGCGTTACATAGACAAGGAATTTCCAGAATAAGTGTAAGATTTGAGACGAGTTAGGAAAAATGATTATCTGAGATATACTCAAGTGAGATATGGTTCAGATACGTGTGAGTGAAATCCGTAAGTACAGAGTGAAAATGGAGATGACTGTTCTAAGTAAAACTTTGATTGGAGTGACTCTACAGAAATGTGGCAGACAGTGGATGGGGTTTTCTTAGACTGCTGCCAGATTTGTATTTGTTTGTCTTATTAATGCACTGAAAAAAAAAGTTCTGAATGCTGGAGAGGTTTTTAAAAGTATGAAGCTTTTGATAACTGCACTAAGTCTTCTGACTGTGTATTTGCCTTTTGATTTTTCATTTTAAATTTGTTCATTCTCAAATCTCAGTGAAACTTGAAAGAGCTAATTATTGAACATGAGGCTAATGCAATGCAAGAAAGAAGCTAGGACAACAGAAGCTGAAGGACTCTGGTAAGTGAGCTCAAAAAAGAAAGAGGTTAAAGGCAGAAAATAAGGATACACTACCACACAGAAGAGAGGCTATCTGCTCTTAATGTTTTTTAAATGTGTTGATATAAGTGGCCTTAAGGTACTTTTTCACTGGCCTTCTCCAAAGGGCGTAAATGAAGGAAAGATAAAACAGCTTCTAAGTAGTCCAAAGCTAAATAGTCCATAGCTATTAAATCTGTAGTCAGTCTGCAGGGTTTATTCTGAACATTATAAATAAGAAAACATAGGAAGCTACAAGAGCAGAGCTGTTGAGAAAGGCAGATCTGTTAAAGCTTGCGAGTGCCTTTTGTTATCATCGGTACAAAGGATGTTACTCTCTGCAGCTATGTCAAATACAGAAAAAAAAAAAAAAAAAAAGAGAGAGAAAATGCCCACAGAGAATGAACTGTGCTCTCCCACAATTTTGCTGGGAGCCTGCAGTCACTCCTAGTCATGTGATTTACTGTTGAGTTTGGATTAGTAACCAATCTTGTTAATTACCACCATTTAACTGAATAAACGTAAGGTAATTTGAAGCACGGTCCTAGCAAAAGCCTTCTTCAGATCTTCAGTACCCAGCTGTGCAAAACAGTTTCAAAAGCTAAACATGGAACACCTGATAACACATGTATTAATTAAACCCAATTGTTAGGATCTATCACTCATTGTGCTGTGTGGTAAACACCCACTGTGCTGTAGCTTATTGAAATATTTAACATAAATTTTTGTATAACAAGTAATTCTAAACATCTCAGGCAAGAGCTCCACAGAAAGATACCACTCCATACCATCCACCTATATGTAAACTATATGTCAAATTTTGAGATGCACAAACTTAATGAAACACTGTTTGAAAGAATGAAATGAAAACTTCAGAGGTGGGGAGGCAGCAAGACACATGACCATTTTCAAATCCAGCCTTAAAGTTTAATGTGGATATTTGTCAGGACTACTACAGAATTTGTCAAGATGAATGATGAAGTGTGATACTATTACCTTTGGTAAAATAAAAAGAGAGAGAAAAATAAAATGGTGAACTGGGTGCAGCCAGCACTGCTGAAGAAGTAGACGGTGTAATATTATATTCTTCACACCTGCTATAATTTAGGAATGCAAAATACCAGAGCAAGAACACACACCTGAGGCAGCTGTGTGCTCACATAGACTAACAGGGTACACAGGTGTCACCCGAAGTTTTGTGTAGCAAAGTGAAAGGAGAAAAGAGTAAAATATTCTACTGATTTTTTTCTTGAATTGTTTATTCCTGTATTATAAATATTTGGTTTTGTAACATCTGCAGCTGTTTAGTGGCTTTAGGAAAAAGAACAGCTTCACTTTGACGACCAGCAAATGACTTGCGCATAAAATAAGTACATCCTCAAGAGACAAAGTGGCACAGATATTACAGGTCTAATTGAAATATTTGGAAAAGGTATGAAAACTTCAGAATAGCATGTTTCCACGCTTCTATAAGGAATAATTCAGCAGAATATGATTTCTCTCACCCTGTTTCCAAGATGCTTGCAGACATTCAGACAATTCATTCAAGTCAATTGATTAACTGTGCACTACTAGAGATCTACTTTGAGATTCAGTGGAAATACAAAGAGAGCATAAGGTTTGTGTGCATCCTTTTAACCTGGCTACTCAGTGCTCCCGTAACAGGAATAAGAGCTGAAAGAAATGAGAATGCAATATTTTAGAAGATCTCAGTTCTATTCAGTGGAGGCTACAGCCTAAGCTAGTAAATTGTCATCCTTTGGAGCAATAGGTCATCCACCTGAGGAACTCATCATGAGCCAGGAGCTGCTGCCCTAATACAATTCAGTGGCTCTCCCTGGGTTTTGAGTGGTGGAAACTTGTACTTTGTGCAGCAAGTCTGTTTTATAGCTCCTCTGGTAATTCAGCAGGAGCCAAGAGTGATTGCTTTATACAAAGGCAAGATGATGGCCTATTAATCAGTAAATCAGTACTGTCAAGGTGGAAGAGCAACAATTTTCAAGTTGTTAAAATAGCTCACACTAGCCAAGCCTTCTCTTTTGATGGGCTTCTGAACCAAAATCGCATGTTTTTTAGAAGTTTGAATAGACAATAAATAGAAGAAAAGTGCATTAAAATGAAAAAAAACCTTTAGGTAGAGAAAATCTATCATAGGAAGAATTATCGGATTAATTACAGAAATGTAGCATAGATGAATTTCAGTGACGAAGTCCTTACTGACTGTGAGAACACTCACTACACCAAACCACAAAATTGCACAGAAATTCTGAAATAGATGGCACACAATCAAAACTGCCGCAATAATCATTTTGAATAATCATTGTTAAGCATAATTCTCACACCCCAAAAAAAACACTGCAAACCCAGTAAGGAAACAGAAGCTTTGAATTTCAGTAAAGCCAACACACAGTGAGGAATGTCATTACAATTCCTTGTGCATTAGATAGTCTAAGACGCACCATGTTAGTTCTCACACCTCTGGAGTGGTCAGTGTTAACAGCTTTTCCCACTGTCCTCATGAACCAGCAACTGCTTCAAGTACATTTCAACATTTTTGATGCTGCTTGTGAAACACCAAATATTAAGATCCCCCAAGCCACGACAGCACGTAGAAGGTCATGGCAAGCACTTAGTGTTGTGAATGGTGATGCCCAGCAGCATGACAGCATCATTGGTTTACACCCAGTTCCTCCAGGAGCGGATCAGAGAGAAGGAACATCACAGCTGGACGTTGCCCTTTACAGCAATGCCACTGGCCATCTCTAAAGATTCAGAAATATTACAAATATTGTTTAGGCCACATGAAAATATTACAGCAGACAGATGGGGAGCTGTGCCTGACCTGCATTTTATTTTTCAGTGAATCACTGAACTGAACGTATTGTTTGTAGCTGATAGAAATGCTTCCAACACTATCAGTGACAGCCCTTTCTAACAGTAAGTCCCTAGACATAGGGTCAGGGTAACACGAAAAAGGCCAAACAAACAATAGACTCAGCCTATTGGCCTGAAGCTTCCAGGAGCATAGCACATGCTACATTTGGTGTCTTACTGGAAATGTCCCCTGATCTGTACCTTTCTGTTGCATACAAAACTGGATTGTTAAGTGTCAAAAACTGTTAAAGAGGAATGCACAAAAACCAGCCCTGTACCTCAGCCAATTTTGTCCCATCTTGCTATTAAAGGTGTAACTTGCATGCTTTTGCTGTGCTATCAACAAAACAGATGATTACCCAGTAGAAACAGCTTGCAAGACTTCTTCTGTAGACATGTTACATATACTTTTACCATCCTCAGATTATAGTTAAATTTATTATGCATTACCTGATTTATTACTTATTCCTTATAATTACTATTGTGTCTGTATACATTCAGAATTCATTTTTGAGCTCTGAATACATTTTATTTTCCTGTGCTCCCTAGATTTCCAACTTGTAAATTAAAAAGTAATACAACATCTATTCATTCCATTCTGAAGAAATTAAAGGTGTAGCATTATGACTGCAATTATTAATGAATCCATTTCCTCAAATTGCTTTTTTATTATGTACATGAAAAAAAAAAAAAGCAAATAACAGCATAACAAATAGGTGAAACAAATGGTGAACAGAGCGTGGCCAGCATTTTATTCTGATTATTAGAAATACTGAAGAACAGTTATTTATCAAGACAGAAAAAAAAAAAAGCACAATGCTCTAAGCCAAATGACCTTAACATTTGCAAGAGAACCATAGAACTATTTCTACTGCTATTTCAAGCACTGAGCATAATTTTGATTTCAGCAGGCATAGTCCCCTGGAAATGAAGGAAAACTTCATGTAAAGGGTTGCAGTCAGGATAAGGAGGAGTTGCCTTTAAAGTTGCAGTGGTTGCAGAGGCTTTACAGAGGTTTGGTATTTTCTATACGTCAGTGCACTGCACTGTCATCGGTCTATTATAGTGACTGAATTGATTTGAGTACATATAATGATTTATTATTATTTTTTAATTTTCAGACTGTATTTCAGCTGTTAGTGACACTTATCAGGGCCATTACCTCCAGTTAATTAGCTCTCCTGTTTTTTTTTATATGACTGACTGAAAATGAAACATATCACCACCAGAAAATTTCATGAAAGATATGACACCCGCAAGACTGAAGTTGAAATGCTTTGGGCTAAATTCAGACCTGACAGAATTTTACCAGAGAAGTGAGATTCACTATTTGTAACAAATCTGAATTTGGTTTTGAATATTAAACTATGCTGTTGCTCTTTAATCTTTCTGCAGAAAAGCTCCACTGCCTAGGTAAAATTAAACTCAGCACAAAAGGTCAACACAAAGTCTATGAATTACTCAAGCCCTACTTTTGTGCTAAACAAAAAAGAACTATGGCCTAAACAGCCATCTTTTATACAAAAGGTCTCTCTCTTTCTGCATATTCATAAGCGTGCCTTTCTGAGAAGTAAAGATTGAGTTGTTTATGTTAATTTCTATATCTGGACAATCTCAGGCCAAGGGAGTCAAACAACAGTGTTCAAACTAAATGCTCTAACAGACGAAGTTCAGCATTTGCTAGATGAATAGAAGGAAAGTTTTACCTATATTTTTAATAGCTATCCTTTCAGTAGACTTACAAATTCTGCAGCTGTGGATAGCAAACGCATCAAAGCTGAAGATATTTTAGATCTCCCTCTCATTTCCACTTGCACCTGTATCACCAAATGAACTGTTGATCCCTAAGGAAACACGATCAAAGACTATATCAGGCATTTGCATCTCGTCTTCCAGATATACCATGTCATTTTCTCAAACAGTTGTTGTAACTGTGTGTATTTTGTATTACTTGTCCTTTCAGAAATGAGTCTGAATAGATGATTTCTATGATTCCACTGTATCATCTTGAGGATTGGCTTCTTTTTTTCCTGTTGCCTTTTAAATAATAATATAAACTCAGCCTATTGTATTCAAATCTCTGCCCTTTCCTGCTCTGTTTTCCCTTGTGCTGTCTTGCTCAGTCAGGGCACCTTGTAAAGTCAGTCTTACAAACCCTGGGTGTTTTTGTCTAAAGCTGCAGCATGGCTCCAGGCAACATACATAAATTAATAAGCAATATTAAATCAATATAGCAGCTTTATAGATTACTTTACAAAAAAATTTTACCAATACCTTAGTTAGTAGGATAGCATTTAATATGCATATGTTATTTCAGTATTTTCAGCTATGTTTGTGTGGTAACTGTCACGTTTTATAGTTATGTGAATCCTTGTTTTTTATTTAGTTTCATGACTAAAATATACTCTCTGAGAGTGTTGGCATCATGATGACATATTTTGCCAAAGTCAAGACCAAATTGTTTTCCTAAATTCTAAGCCTTTTAATACCAACGAGGCGAAACATCCAGCAATGACAAAAAAAACAACTAACATGAGAGGATGACCGTGGAAAAAAAAAAATGCTCTTGTGATTTCTAAAGGTAAAAGTAATGGGAAAACTAATGGGAAAAGTTTGCATTATATCAGAATCACTGTTAAAAAAAAAAAACAACTGAAAATACTGCATGTATTTCTAATCTTCTTTTGCTTACGAAATGTGAACTTAAATTGGTTGTGTAGCAGGACAAAGACAATGACTAGATGACTAGAGTTTTTCTTTAATCAAAAAATGCATTAAAAGAACCTGGCTTGTTCAGTCCACAGAACAGAGACTTGAAAGGGAAGCTGAGAAAGCCTGCGGATATTCCAGGGCAGGAGTAAATATAAAGATGAGAGAAGAATTTTTTCCCCTTGCAAGATGCAATGGTGTACAGTTGAACTGGTATAAATGTTCCTTATAATAAATCAGAGGAAACAAAAGATGCCTTCCAAGCCTCCATAGAGGCAAATGTTAAAATGGAATTTAAAATTGGTGCAATGCATTTCCACTCTTTGCAATTCAGAGAAAACACTGGAGAATATCAGTGATCCTAGACTGAAAAGGAAGGCTTTGGCTTAAAAACCTTACCTTCCTTTTTTTTTTTAACCTTAAAACTAATGATTGCAAGACTCTGAAGTGCCATTTGAATGTCAGATCTCTCCTGTTTTTTAGTCTTGTAACAAATTATAGTCAGTGCATTTGAAAAGTATTTTATTGCCTGTGATGAAGATGAAGGAAATGTTTAGGAACAACATATTACTTGGGAACCTGAGAAAGTGGAAGGGGACAGAGCTGAGTGTCTCAAGTAGTCACTTCCTTCTTTGTCTTTTAAATCATTTTTCTCTCTCCCTTTAGGAACATACACAGAATGTAATAACGATTCATAATCCCTTTATCCTACCCATACATATGTGCTCATTTTTGTTTTGATGTTAAGGGGTAAGAACTATAGGAACTACCAATATGAACATAACAAATTCTCCTTCCCTCCTCATAGCTGGTGCTAAAAACCCTTAACAATTTGCCAGACTTACAAACAGGAAAGAAAAAAAAAAGAAATAAATCATCACCCTTCTTTCTTTCTAACCTAGGAAAGATTACAGCACCCACCTATGGTGCTGTGGTGCGTGTGGCTGTGATAGAAATTACCAGCTTAACTCAGTGTTACCTACAGATGATGTTTATTTAAAAGGCAAATTATCAATTAGCTGTTCTAGTAAATTTTTCAGCCCCAGCATCAGTGCTTAGATGCCTCGCATAAACAGAAGGATAATTGCTCCTGATGTCCAAGGGACAGATTGCACAAACTATTATATGAAAGCAGAGAAACATAAACCACGTACAAGAAGCAGTGTGCAATTTCTCTGAATAAAAAGGAAGGGCAAATGTGAAAATGCTTTTTTTGAATCTAGCCCTAGTAACTGCCTTCTTCAATATGATAATTATGAAATGTTTCCATGCAATCATACCCCTTCTTGTCTTATCCACTACCAGTCAGAAGCTCAGATATGAATACTTCCATTTAATTCCTACTTTATATTGAACCTCTCTGTCCTTAACAGCAAGAAAAAAATACATAAGTAAAAGAAGTAAGCAGATAGTACAGGAAGATAATTGCCTGTTGAATGACTTCTTCCTTGAAATTTCTGTTTAACTTCTCCAGAGTTATTGCAACTGGCACTTTTCTTGTTGCTTCTTATGCATTTGTGAGGTGAGAGAACAACCGTTAAGTATGTAAGACAGGATGCTGCTACTTGCAAACAGATTTGTAATAAAAAGACTTGGCAAAAATATAATCTGACAAGAGCTTCCTTGCGTCTTGTTCTTGTTGAACACTGATGGTATTAGATTCTAATCAGCAAGGATCTGCCCACACATCCTAAGGGAACGTTGTAAAGGTCAACTAGAAAATAAATTGAAGTCCTACAGATACGGATTAAACAGGAAGGAAGTAAATTTTCTAGATTTCTTTCTACTCATTTCTTGCCATCAAAAAACACTAGTGTTTTATGAGATGATAAAATTTTCCTTGATGAGAAGGCATGTAAGATGATAGCTCTGAAGGATTATAAGCCAAACTTCTTGACCTGAAAGTGTTATGGTTTTGCTTGTTCCACACTTGCCCCAGAAAATTAAAAATACTGCTTCATAACTACAGGTTTTTGAAAGTGCTTTACAAGGCAAATAATGTAAAACCACGACACAAGTAGAATATGAAAAGAAATAAATCCAGAAACAGTCTGTACAGTAAAACTACAGCAGAAGTTTGACTAGGAGATCACGATGACGGTAACATTAAATTAACACTGAAGACAAAATACTCATCTTATCTGTTCTAGCCCCATTATGATTTCTGCTAGCTGAATAACATATGTTTATTGTCCTTTTACCAAAACATATCTTATGTGTTAGATGTTGCAGTGGAATTGCCAGATGATGACATGAACCAGTAGCTGAGGATCAGGTGAGAAGGCACAGCTAACCCAGGGAGCTCAGGTGCAAGCAGTTCATTTAAGTGTCTGAAAGGGGCAGAGCCTGGATCCAGTCCTCCTCACCCTCACTGAAGGGTTGACAGCCAAAAGAGTAGCATCTCTCTGGATGGAGACTGTACTTCTCTTGAGCTGTCACTGGTTGCTGGAAGGGGTTGAGCCCATTTTCCTTCTTTATTATCTGTTATTGCTCCTTAGTACCTATGTCCTGTTTAAAGGCCCTGTTGTCATTTTCTGTTGTCATAAAGATGTATATCATATCAAAGCTGGTTTCACCAATACCGAGAAGTTAACTTAGAAAAAAAAAATCTATAATATGATAGTTCTGACAGAAATGAAGTATCATTAGAAATATAAGCATTCGTAATAAGTATCTTTGAGTTGTGTCTTTTAATGTATTTTATTTTGAAAGCCTAAAGTACTTAACTAGTTTGTGAATCTCTACTGATTTACAGGATATCATGTTGTCCTCAAGGAGGATTAACTACAAAAACCTAAAGCTTGTTCACTGCCCCCATGGATCACAATCACATCACAAGTATCTTAGTGGAACGCTAACAGTAAATAAGGGGCTCAATATTAATCACTATTGCTCCTGGGAGCAGAGGGAGTAGATTTTGTTCCCAACTCTCACTGTCAATTTAAAACCTCCAGCTTGGTTGCTTCAAATTGGTGATATTCTCTCTGATTTTTCAGAATTCTGAAGCTTTACAAAAATGAAACACACTGAAATCCCCATATTTAGTGAGCATTTCCCTAAAGTTCTTTAAAGTCTGCTCTAATTTAAATACATTTATCTTCACCGATTTATAATAAAAGGCTGTTGACTTTTAAAGTAAATAATTCTTGCATTTGTTGATACATTGCTGATATTAGATTATGGCTATCCTTAAAGCTAAATTATTATTGGATGTGATATCAAGAACATACTAACTTTCTTCTAGACCATCTAGAATTTGCCTAAACACAGCACAGCAAGATTGGGTGAGAGATCCAATATACATCAAAATGACAAAAAAAGTCTTCAGAATTTTTGTGTGCTGTACCTATATTTGTCCAGATTGTTTTCTTTTTTTCCTCATCTTCTTTACAGCTGCATGAGCCAAAATGCTGTTTAAATAATGTATTATTGCTTCATGTATTGTGTGCTGTATCTGCCAATTCTTTTTGCTTTAAGCCAATTCCACTAATCCCATAAATTTTAGCTTTCTTCCAGTCAGGTTTCATAGAAATATTTTTCAAAGTTCATGCTCCATGTACTTCTCCTTTTAATCTAACACAGTTACAACTTCATTGATCTCATTTCCCTCTGTCTAATGATCAGTATCATTGATAATGTTTATAACTGTGCTCTTTCTCATTCAGGTACAAAGACATTAACAATCCTTCTGGTCTGGCCTTAGAAATCTGAGTTTGAATGCCTTCACACTAGGTAGACAATTGATCCTCTGCCTCTCACTATTTCAATTTGCATCCTAAATTCTGGGTTTCTAAGTAAAATAAGTGGTTAAGAATCATCCATTTTTAAAAGAAAGCCATCATCTTTCCCTTCAGCTTCTTTCTCCCATATATTCCTTTTTTAGTCCAATTCTGCAAGACAAACAAGGTTTGCAGACTACAGTGTTGGCATGGCTGCCTACAGCTTCCACCTTAGTCTCCAAAGAGCTGAACTTAAGTCATACCTCTTCATGAAGCATTTTTTATTTACTGTAGTGGTACAATGGCAACAAGACCAGCACAATGAGAAGACACTACAAAGGAAGAAGAAAATGGAAGGCTCACCTGTCTCCAATGATCAAGGCTCGCAGGGAAAACTCCGCAAAAGAGGGATTTCCAACAAGAGAATCATCCTCGGTGGCAGTCAGCCCTTAAATGAGGTCTGAGGGATTGAGCCTGGCTCCACCCCTTCCAGTTGCATAGGTAAGCTGCCTTCACCTATGCTCCCAAGGCTGACCAGGTCTTTTCACCAGGTGCTCAATCAGAGGTTCAGGCTATGACTCAGCAGTCCCCACACATTTACTGTTAGAGCATAGTTTAATATTAGGACATCTTAGACCATGTCAGCACTGTTAACTCCACAGCTAAGTGATGAAATATCCAAGCTATCCGTGAAGAAGTATAATATTAACATGGGTGCAGAAAGCAGAAAAGTCATATCAACTGTCTTTATTAATACCTATTTTAAAGTATTGTTTGCCAATAAGTAGATTTCTATCAAGTAAGTGAAGGTCATCCCCAAGTAAAATGAACAACAAAGATAACAGGTTGCCGACAGTACTTCACCTTCAGATTTGTTTCAGAAGGACAAGAAAGCTAAGATGAAGCATGTTGAATTGAAGCCTAAACAACCTACTGCATGTGATAATTGCCTGTAAGTGGTGAGGTATGTCAGCTCTAACCCAGAACATAAGTTCTGAAAGATAAAGGAAATACTGTAGCGAACGTGGAAAATCCTTGTTTGATTGCTTTCAAAAAAGCAGGGAAAAAGTAATTTCATTAAAGCAAGAAGAGAAAATTTCTACTGGCAGAGAGTCAAACTAAGGGGCCTAAATAAGCAAAATGGGAATAAAATGTAGTGAGCGTAATTCTGCATTATTTGTTATCTATTTGTTGCCATTATGCAATAACCTAAATTGAATGAATTAAAAGCAGAAGATGAGCACATAAGGCTTAACAAGATTACAAGAAAAAAAAGAGGGCTTAAATTATGGGCATGCCAAAACTATAAAATAAGCAGTTTTCTGCAATATCAGAGCATGCAAGACAATTCTTTGCTTAATAGAATTTTCCCTCTCTGTAATTACTTCAGTGTCTGGGTCCACAGAGGAAATATTGCTAGTAAACAATAATTGCTTTGCCATTTTTTCTTCTTTACAGTTTATAGTTCCTTGACTATTTTTATTATTACTCGATGCTGAACTATTTCCTATGTCATGTTGGATGGGACATTCTCTTATGCACTTACAACTCTTTCTTACCTATTTCTGTGGGCGTTTTTGCTGTAAATAAATAAACAAATTTGACTAGATTAAGAGGTGAAGAGATTTTGATTTTCTTAATTCTCTTTAGTAACTATGAATCTTTTCAAAGTGTTGTCTGCAGCATGATTATTTGCTACTAAATCTTACTCCACTTCAATGCGTTATTAAATGTACTTCATTTTAGTATTGAATAAAATGATAGTGCTATCATTTGCACCCTGGTTTAAGTACAAATACTGACAGTTTCTTACTGCATTTGTAAAGAGATCCATATTTCATATAGATCATATTTGATTTGATAAAGAGACTTTCTCTATCTTACTCTGCTTGAATAAATGCTACTTCATGATATTGTGCCTCGTAGCCTGCACAAGCCAGCTCTCATTATTCAATGATTTTTTTCTAAAAGGACATTTTTGAACTATATTCCCAATTCAGCTCTACTTACAGAGGGAGAATGAATGCTAACAGAGGTGAACTGGAAGATGGAACCAAGTTTCATTGTTAATAATGTACAGTGCACCATTTTGATTGTTATGCAGAGTGAACCTGCTCCCTAGAAGCAAAACACAAAGATTCAGGTTGTGCTTCTGCTGCAGAATGAATGTAGATGGTTATAGTACAGGTACCTGGCAAGCTTCTGCACGACATTTTGTGGATACCCAAGCTAAGCAACACATTGACTACAAGCTGCTTTGGAATTTGCTCTGAGACTAAACATAAAACAAAGTTCAGTTTCTTCAAAATTTAAAGACCTGCCAGTCCTGTTCCATTCTTATGTCCCTAAAGACAATTTCCCAGGGAATGTGATTAAAAATTCCTCAGACAGACAGATGTTCACTCTCCTAACTTTGTTTTTTTTTCCCAGGCCCATATTCCTCAAGATCACAAATTCAACCAGGGCATGGAAACTACAGCCTAGGGTGCCTCCAATCTTAACGCTTTCACCAATGAGCTGATGAGCACCAGGCCCAGTAACGTTTCACTTCTGGTTTGGATATCCAATATGTGGACAAGGAAGTTATCTCCAGCTTTCCCAGCAGACATCTATAATCCCCCCAATCAGGATGAGAGCCAACAAGCATGACGCTTCTTGTAACTGAAGCAAGACGACCTCTTCAACAGGCTTCCCTTGATCAGGTGGCCAGTATTAACAGACGATATATAGAATTATTACTATTATTTTTTTTAATAGTTACCACACGTAGGTTCAATCAGTCAGCATTTTCTGAAGGGGGAAAACAAAGATTACCTGTTAGTATTTCTCCAAAGCCAATGAAGTAATTCTTACTTTATGCCAGTGTAACAGATAGTAGCAATTGCAATTTTTGCAATTCCAAATAATAACACTTAATATGCAACTTCGCCCATCTATGTAGCTTACCTCAGAGAAAGTACAATTACAGTGTTTTCACATGACAATAGATATTATTATTCTGGACACAGCAATAGATATGGGACAGTCAGAGCAGTGCTGGTCAGGAGGAATCAGCTGAGGATGTATCCTAATCTCGTATGCATGTTTCTAGTTTTTTTTCTTTGTCTTTTGCATTTTTTTTTTTCATAACAACTTTCCAATTCTAGTCACTTCTCCAGTCCTAATCTCTCCAGCCACCTAATGATTAACATTTTCTAGAGCCGCAACATAATTCTTTATGACTTCATGTTTTATCTTTCTGACAAAATAGCAATCTGAGCAACAAATTATGAAAAGTAGTAGATTACAGTGAAATACACAACGTGAACAATGATCATAAATTTTGTCATTCTGTGGTGACATAAGAATTCAAGTAAATATCATCAAAATAGCAAGCAAAAAAAAAAAAGAAAGAAAAATAGATGAAAGTGATGAAAACATACAGTGAATATACTGACTATGCTGAATGGTTTAGATTTTGTGGTTTTTTTTTCGCTTCCAATTAAGTCTGGATGAAATACAGTGTGAATTATTTGAGCAGACTGGAAATATTTATTGGGTAAATTGAAATAATTATTTCATGCAGCTAAACAATAACAGTAAAACTTAAATAAACCAAGGATTTTTATATGTAGATTTCAGACGAAGGTCACCTTAGTGCTAAACTGTATGATTTTATTGCTCGTTAAGATATTATTTGTAGAATCACTTAATAAATCAATGGAAATGTATCCTATAAATAAGACTCATAATTCTCAGAACATGTAAAACCAAAATCTTAGGAAATTAGTATGATTTATTTATTGATTAACCACAAATTTTTCAATACAAAAAAACTAGTAGAAGCTATGAATCTCGAATAAATGGCCCATTAATTTTAAGCTAGTTAGATTTCACTTTTTAACAGTAGATAAGAATTATCTGAGAAAATCATTTTGTATTACATTGTCATGTTATATTCTTCTGCTGACATCTGTCCACCAGCAACAAACTCTGCAAACACTTGCAGATGGGTAAGCAAGCAGAGCAATACAGACAAGGTAGTTTTTCACTGGCACTGAGAAAAAATGTTGCTTGTAACTGCTATTATACTATGGTCAAATACAAAGTTCAGTTTAGTTCCTAGATATTAGTAAAATTTCATGATTAAACAACTTCTGATTTGCACAGAATGTTAACAACTGTCTGACAGAGGCACTATGATTGGAAGAAAAGCTTTTACAACTGCACAGTATTTGCGATCATGACAGGATTAATGGCATACATGCAGAGATTCGGTGTTTCAGTAAGCAACCAGACAACTTCAAGGACTGTCCTAATCTGACATTTCAATGCAGTTTACATGAGGCATATAGGATTTCTACTTTGCTACAAGAGCAACATTTTTCTTCTACATAAACCAGCAAATTTCATAAAGTTAGGCATTAATGACAGAAAAGATCCTTAATCCTTCTATTGCAGTGCACTGTAGATCACATAAGCACACTCTGCAAACACTATTTCATAGTTTGTTCTCATTTTCTCCCTGAAGAAAGAGATAATCCTAAACTGTCTCCTAAAAAGTACACCCTTTACAGTGAAAGTAGACTTAAGATCTTCTGCTTGTGTTAACATCTTCAGCTGCCATTATTTTCCTTGTTTTTATGTCAAGCTACAAAAGAAGAGAATTCCAAGAATTGGTCTTTGTGCGTTAAAATCTTTCAAATCATTTTTGCATAATACGAGCATAGTAGCAAAAGTCCATACATAGTAGACCTTCACAATATGAAGTACAGTGAGCAACATCAAAAATAACTTCTGAGCTAATCATTACGTCAAAAAATAGTCTTAGGTACTTAGGAAATGAACAGAAAATAAACCAAACATGTAAAGTTTAGCATAAGACATATTCACCTAGATATATCTATCATCTGTTACTTTCCAAAGTGGTTCTGGAATTCCACCAATATTTAAAACTAAGCCACAACTTGATTAACTTATTTTCTTTTCCTAAAATACACATAGTGCTCTCCAAGGTATGCTGTACTGAAGATACACAAAAGACAATGTTGAAACTAGAGGCATCAAAAGGTAACTAGCACAACAGGAGAAAAAAAAAAACATTTTTTCCTATATGAACTTAGGTAGAAAAAATTGACACATTCTATTTCCTATTATACTGTTCTCACTCTGAAGAATCTGTTACTGTGCTGTGAGACCCTGAGGCAGGGCAAGCAAATGTAGAAAAGGGGTAGGGGTAATTCCCCTGGTTGTTTATTGCTTTTCCCGAAGGAAAGCTGGAGACACAAAGCTCGTTATCTTCAGACAGAGCAGAAAAATGCTCCAAAAACAGTTCAAATGGCTTTGCCTACTTTTAGTGGGAATGTATAGACCTACTGACCTGAGAAAAAGAAAGCTTATTTTTATCTCAGGATAAAGTCAGAATTTAGGCAAAATTGGAGTTCAGCAACTATTTAACTTAAATCTCCGCTGAAAGTCTCATTGCTTTTCAGTATCAGGAAGAGCATCACTGTGAATAAGACACCACAGTCCTCTACCCTAAATCTGCAGCTTGTGGCAGGCAGACAGTATACCTATGTTATATGCTGATTTAGCAGCATCTAAATAAAAAGAATGCAGCTATTTGTTGCTCGTATACAGCAGCAAACCTCACCTCAAGGCAAAACATCAAAAGTTTGACAGGACGGTGAAAACATTATTAAAAAAATAATAATAAAAGGAAGAAAAGGAAAAACAATGCAATTAATTACGTTTTAGAAAACAACAGTGATGCTCAAAGGAAAAAAACTGAAGTCCAGCATAATGTTTAGTCTTTTTCAATTGTTTTCTTATCCTTTACACCTAAATGAAAGGAAACAAAATTGCTTAGGGAAAATACTTATCAATTGTATGTCATGCTGTCCATTTAGAAACAGCTTTACATGGGATCCAGAGAATTGATAATTCCTTTTTCTTCCAAAACAGCATTTATTTCAAGGCACAATTAACCTTCTTATTGAATTGTCTGAGTTTTTGACTACATGAAATTATAGAACTGCTTTTAAAGATATCTAGAAAACCACTGTATTGTAATAATTTGCAACAGTTGTCAACATATTCTCAATAAAATTAAACTAATAAAAAAATACTTAATATGGTTAAAGTGCAGATCTGGATCATTCTTTTGATACATGGAAGCAGTACTCCTAAAGCCATTATTTTCCTAATAGCATAATTTTATGTTCCTATCAAATCCTCATCCCTGGTCCACCTCAAACCATAAGAATACAACTTTGGACTGTAAAAATGCTTCTTTTTTATCTGGTAGAGTTTTGAGGTTGCACAGATGGCTATTTTTAAAATGGGACTGTGCAGTTATAGCACCAGCTGTATAACAACCAGTCCATCTCTAAAAGAGATGACAAATTCAAAGGAATCCTTCAGTAAAGGTCTGAGAGCTCTCTCAAGTGGACTGAAACTCTACACCAGGTCGAAAGAACTCCAGTTTGACAAAGAAGACAGACTCTTTCTGGCATGTTTGCCATTGAAATTATGTTTCAGCAGATCATTTAAGGAACTGAAAGAGCAGGGTTACATTCCTTTATATTAGTGTAGCAATCATAATACTAAATAATATTCTCTGATTAATTTTTCTAATCTGACAATAAAATTAAATCCAAAGACTAGATGAGTGAAGGGAGTTATGGGAGTAAGATGCTGATTTTCTGACCATTTTTCTAGCTGAGATCAAGTCCACAGTGCAGGAAAACCATTACTATTGCCCAGAGTAATTTTTGCTAGTTCTTTAAGGACGCAGCATATCCCCATGAAACTGGTCATCTAGCTCATTTCCCTTCTCATTACTTTTTTCCTCTGACACAGTGATACATAAGGAATTGGAAATTCACAGTAGGCTATGTGTTTTTTTCATGGGAATTGTTAATGCTATTGCTATAGTGCAGTGAATTAGGGATTGATAGTAATAAGTATCTCGCAGAGCAGATGCTTTGATACCAACCACAGTTAATTAAAATACAACTTAAAATGATTCTTTCATTATCATAAACACAGAGCCATCTTCACACAGATGTCAATATTTTCATGTAAGACTGCACAATACAGAAATCAACATCACAGTAGATAATGCTTTTTCATGTCTAAGCTGAAACACTGAAGGCAAAATTATACATCTTCTATTTTACTTCAACATTCAGATTTCATCAAAATTTTGTTATATTGTACTTACATTCATGCTTAGTTAAAGACAGAAAATAAGCAAAAGGTTTTCTGGATTTACTGACTTCTTTCTTATTGGACAGAGAACTTGATCTAATCCTTACTCTCCCTAAAGAAAACTGATTATTGCTGTAGACATTCTGATCTCAGTTCCATTTATCTACCAAATTAAAATGAGGGCTCTGAAATTACGACAAAAATCCTTTTCTTCATAATTTAAAAGAAATCTGTGACCTCTGTAGCTTTTTTTTTTAAATTCAAGTTCCAACCTCTGCTGGGAAAAAAAAAAAAGCAGTCCTTCCTGTTTAGGCAATTTCATATTTACTAAATATAATAAAATAAAAATAGGAATGTTTTCAGAGGAGGGAGACAACGTAATATCCAAATATAGAACAGCTACTTCAAAACTATTCTACTGAAGTAAAGAGTGATAAGTATTACTTGTACTTAAATACAGTAAAAACCACTGATCTTTTCTACCTTCTACCTTCAGAGTGCATAATGACAATTTATTAGTGGTTACTTTCATTTTTTCACTGATTTATATGAAGGGCTTCTAACACTTTCAAATTATGCCCAATAACAGGTGTTACATACTGATATATAAAGGTTACTTTATTCACCTTAGTTCGAGCTATGCCCAAGCATAATGTAAATCCCATACACCATGAAGAGCAGAAAGCAGAAATTAGATTCTAGGATCTGAGCCAACAAACTGTTTTTTCATATATACGCTTTTCTTGGTCCAGTAGTTAACATTTATGAACTGGAAAACATGGAAACATATTTTAATGAATTTTGAGCATTTGGCCCACACTCCTAAAACGCTGTTATTCTCAGTATTGCAAAATGTCTGCAAAAGCTCTGTCCCGCCTGGAAAATATTTTTCCCTAGATGAACACACCACCTTTTTTGTTCTATCTAAAGTTATATTCTAGTTAATAACTGCCCTAGCTCAAGCATTTCCTCATTTAGTTAAGATAACATCAAATGTTATTCTAAAATGGAAGAAAGACACAGCCCTTAAAAAGCATATTTCAAGTGATTCAAAGCAGAAATTGTTTATCTTCACATCTGCAAAACAACTGATTAGAAAAGTGCTGAAATGTTTCACGCACAAAAAGAGTTACTATTAATTTATTTTTCTGTCCCCAAGAGAAGTAAATTTAAATGAGCAACTGAGCTTAGCCCTTAGTATAAACTTACACAGTGAATGTCTTGCAGTATAAGAGAGAAACACGCTCCAGGGACCCTTGAAAACATTATTCTACAAGTCAGAGTATAGGAAGAGAAATTACAGCGCATGAGCAGCCTTACTGTCTATCACATGTATTGCATCAAGTTGAACCTTCTGTGCAATTTCTTATTTTCTCCTATTGCAGAAACAAGCTTAATTTAAAGAAACATTTGAATTCAATTAAGACTTTCATTTGGGCTTCTTCAGTGATATTTTCATACTTACACACACATCACAATTTCTGCAGTGGAACTAAAAAGCATTTTGGATGTCTATTTGAAGTGGAAGTGTGAGATCACAGCCTGAACCAATGGTTGAGCACCAAGTGAGAAGGCATGGCTAACCCAGGGAGCTCAGGTGCAAGCAATGCACCTGAGTGATGAACGGATGTAGCCTGGATCCACCCCTGCTCACCTTCATTTAGGGGTTAGCATCTTAGGGAGCAGCATTTCTCTGAATGGAGTCTGCACTTCTTTCAGGCTGACACTGGTCATCAGAAGGGGTTAGCCAGTTTTCCTTCTTTATTACCTGTTACTGTTCCCTAGAGCCTATATCCCATTTGAAAGCACTGTCATCACTTTCTTTCACCAAACACTCTTGTAGCAAAGTGGGATTAGTTTTTCAAGTTCATACACTAGATTTTAAACTGAATCACTTCTTTTTTTTCTTAATTACTGTGATTAGATGTGTGATTTTATTTATTTATTTATTTATTTTTCAGAAGGTAAACTGGTAACTAACTGCAGAGACAAGTAGTGAGGGAAGCTATTTTCTAGTTTTACTGTATACATCTGTGCACTCATTTCTGCCAGAACATCATTATCAGTCATAATCTGATCAGCCCTGGCTGGATCAGGAAGAGAGAAGGCATCTGTCTGCAATACAACTGACAAATGAAACTGGGACCCTTCTAGAATATTTTTAATACACCCATAGCAGACAGATATACATTGATCCTTCCCTTTCCACCTTGAATTTTCCTGCCCTTTCCTCACCGCTGCATTTTTCTAGGGAGTGAGTTTGTACTCTTACAGCTATAATGGCATGCTTTCCCTGTATCAAGCAGTCTGCTGAAAGGCAGGCTGTTCAGGCCAGGAATAAAGAACAGAATGAACAGGTTTACAATCCTGCAGAGGTTCCAGGGATGCCTTCTCTAGCAGCATGCACCAGTACAGTACTGAGTTCGGATGAATTTGCCTTGCTTCTCATCAAGGAAAACTAGCTAGGACAGAACATCATGCTATCACAAATTTAATAGTTTAAAATTAGCTACCAGTTGTACATCTGCTAGGTACAGGACTGTGTAATAAAGGCTTTCTCTATCTAACTGGAAAGTGCAAGGAATCTTCTTGATCAGTACTGTCTGCAAAGGTAGCAGTACTGGTTCATGTGTAAAATACAACACTCTGCTCTAACAGTCTTCTTGTTTTCCTGCTTTGTTGCTTTGTGAAACACTGTCTCCATCTGATAGAGAAGTAAGGGAATCTACTATCCCTTCGGTTTATATTTAAGCAACCTACACTAGGGATTTCTTTTTCCTTGCAGCAAGAATATCTTTAGAAATTCCTCATAAGCAGACAGTATGCTTTCATTCTATGTAATATATATTCTTTATCAAAACAAATTAGACAGCAATGCAAGATCTGGCTAGCAATCAAAGAGCTTTTGCACACAGGACATAATGAACACCCCAATGAGGCTGAAACCCAGCACAAAAAGTCTTCCATAAAGGTTGGCAAGTCTAAACTAGTCATTGCTTTGTGTTGAAGAAAAATAAATGCATTAATTGAAATTTACTTTCAACTTTTTAGCTTTACTTTGAAGGACAGACCAGAACAAAGAGAGACAGAATTATCAAAGACAGAATTTTTGATTAAACAGTGCCTATTAATAAGTGTTTAGAAAGATTGCACTGCTGTACCTATAGCTTAATGAAAGTTTATTTCCTCCCTGTCAGATTGCCTAGCCTGCTGAGGATACATAAGCACATGACCCATTCAGTTTAGGATATTGTTGTTGGGTTCTCTTAGGCAATGTGAGAAGCTGAAGACTTCAACTGTCAATAAGAAAGGCCTGTTAATGTAAATTATGTTGGCAGTTTTCATCCCTGAAGAACTCAGCTAGTCAAAGAGGATGGCAGTCAGAATGAATCTCTTCTTCACTGCAAACGCACACAAAATAATCTATTATATGTGCAGTTGTTGAGTAATAAGTGGGAAGTGCTGGAAATTCATAGCACTAGGCTACAAACTGAAAAACAGTACAGAATGTCATCTACCTTTTTGAATCACTAAAAATTAATGCAGAATGAGTGGAGGCATTTTCAGACATTTATAAAATCACGTTCTTTCTCTTGGATATAAATAAAAATTCCTCCTGTAAGGAAATAGTGAAATCAGAAATCTTATGGTGTTTGCAATAAAGATTTTCAGGCAAAGATTCCTTTTTCACTGAGCAATTCATAACAGAAGACTGTCAAGCTCTAGGTGATATAGAAGCAGAAGAGATTCTTTTAAAAATCTTTTGATAGTATTGAACCACTGTGCTATAAAACTAACAGGCTCACATAAAGAGATGCTCCTGAATTTATTTTTAAATCATAAATAAAAGTGCTTGAAAGGGTAGAATTTTGATACTTAAATATTTGAAGACATATAACTGTTGAATTCCAGTTGAGTGAAATATTTAATAACTAGTAGAGCAAGCATTAAAATTTTTGTCTTATTACCCCCATTTTACTAGAGCAAATGTTAAAATCCAGTGATGTTTCAAAGAAGCATGAATCTATACACATAAGCAACAGTAATTTTCAGTACTATAAGAGTTTACCAGGAGCATAGATGCAGAAAAGGTAAAAATATTTTTAACCCAATAGTATTCCACTCCAAGATATCAGCTGATAAACATTTATTTCAGATGTGAGGCATACCACACTAAAATCTTAGGCTTTCCATTTTATTTTACTTTTTTAGGTCACAAATAATGGCAGATATAAGAACATCTACCATCTTTCTTGATTTACTTCCTTCCTGCAGAAGTGACTGCCATTAGTTGAACACAAGTTCTACCTGTTAAACAGCAAATACATATGCTAGATTTATCTCTTCCTCTCTTTCTCCCATACTTTGCTTTTTCCATGTAAAACAAGTTTTAGCTAATGAAATTTTCATCATTTTAATGAAGGTGGAAAGCCTATATGTTACTTCCAATTTACACAGGCTCACGTGACTTGAAAGAACTTGTGTGAAAACAGAACCTTGGTCAAAACATTGCTTGTGATTATGTCATTGTAGACTTCACCCAAGTCTGATGAGGTGTAGAAGTAAAAACACTCTGGTTTCTTTTCTTGTGGTATTTTAGGATATCTGCTGCCTACAATATCTCATTTTTCTTTTTTTTCTTTAAAAAAAAAAAAAAAAAAAAAACTAATTTCTGATCAACTTACAATACATACCTAAAAAGCATGATGACATTTTATTCTGTTTTATTTGTGAAGCACTGCTTCCACTGCCCAATGGGTAATGCTAGCCCAAATAAAATAATTCATAAAGAGGAAATTACCTAACCAGTATGAAAGAAAAAAAGATATACTTGCTGCAGGAAAGAACTTGAATTAATATGTGTCAACGGTTTACCGGGCTGGATCGGCCCGGTTCCGTGACAATTGGTGTGGGGGACACACAGACCCACGCCCCAGGAAAGGGGAAGGGGGAAAGGGAAAAGGAAAAAGGGAGATGGGCCTAGAAACAAAACAGCGGCAACGATCTGAGGAGGAAAGCTAATTTACTAAATAAGATATCAGAAAGCAAAATAACACAATATAATACAATATAATTGGAATTGAGGCTAATAAATCAAATAAAATGAGCAAGAGAGAGTGTCCGATAAACCGAAGGCCTTACGCTAACGCTGAAGGCGATACGGCAGCGAGCACCCACTGCTGAGTCAATCCCGAAGGAAAGAGAGTGTCCCGTGACTGCAGAGGGTTTTTATCTTTTCCCTCTGAGCGGAAAATACGTAAAAATGCAAAGCATCGCAAAGTCTTCTGGGGAATATAGTTCTTCTCTTCTGAGACAGGTATACCCGGAAAATATCAATGATCTATGGAGTTGGAGTATTAACTCTTTAACTCTTAATGCACTACATGTTGTTATGATGTGGAATACCAATACCAAAAATCATAAAACCATGACAATATGCAAGTGCTTTATTATTTGAGTAAAAGAACTTGAATTTAGAAATATTAGCTCTCCTGAAATGACTAGTGACTGATACCAAAAATGTATACCTGGCAAAAGGTATTTTCAGGTAGGGCGCAATTCTGAGATAGTCTAAAAGAACTTAACAGTTTTATAACTCATGTAAAAAGAAGTATATTTCTATACCTTAGAAAAGTGCACTTCCTAGATAATGTGACTCTTCAGATAAACATTTCTAGAAAACAATGGAGAAGTAATCTTAAGTTAACTTTATTTTTGCAGCAAAAAATTGCTGACACCCCTTCAAAACATCGGCCTCCATTATCTAGGCACTATAGATGGCAGAACTTCTTTAGGGCCTTTTCCTCTTAGATTTTTATTGTCTTTAAACTTTCAGTATAGTCTTGATTTCCCCTTCATTCTTACTAAATCTACTACAGTTTTCTTTCTTTTTCAAGGATTTTGCTGACTGTTATTTTTCCAGCAAATTGTTCTAACTGATACTACTCTCCATCTTTAAAGAGTTCTGTGCTGACTGGAGAGGAAGAACCTGAGCTAAAGTTCACAAGAGCAAAAAATAGCAGCATTTGTTTTGCAGATTTTCCTAGTCTACAGCAGTCATGACAGCTGCTCCCATAACAAATGTTTGGATCTTACAAATACGACAGAGTTGCAAAGGGCAGGGGATTTCAAGGAGTCATCCACCATGTAATTTGCAGATAGATAGCTATTTACAGTGCAAAAATGGATACGAGATCCTTTAGCATTCCCTAGCCATACTGATTTCACCTATTTTCTCTCTCCTCTATCCTCTCGTCCTCATCCATCCCAGCAAACACACTGGCACACATAAAACTGCCTTCTGTTTGGAAACACATTCCTAGCAAGTCTCACAAGGACAAATTCTGGATAAAGGAACAAAACATAGAAGAAAAATAATTACAGGAACTAGTGCTTGCTAATTGTTTTTTGGCACTGGTGCTGGATTCCAGTGAGTGGCCAAGTCTCTCCACACTGTTCATAGATGAGTACTAAGAAACAATTCTAAATAATCAGCTAGTTTAGACACAAACTTCAATAGAAATTCTACATCTAACCCTGAACAATTCACAGAGAAAGAAAAAATAGTATCTGTAATCATACTACAGAAAACTTGATAAACTTTCCCCTATATTGACTTTGCACATCATCTCATGTGGCCTCATCAGAACTTTGGATGACTTGTATCATATACAAGAGCATAAATCCCTTACATAATCATCTTGCTGATAAATGAAGTTTAAACTGTTTTTTAAACCGTAAATTACAGCAATGCTGATTGTCCTTTCACTTGCAGCACTGTAAATTAAAACTGTAGTCAACGATACCATATAGTTAGAGCAATGGCCCGAGAAAAGAAGAAAACCAAAAACAAAAATCTTATCTCCCACTTCTGCATGCATGTAATAAACCACCTATAATGACAGTCTCTATCATGGGCAAAGTTGAAAGACTATTGTAGTAAACGACTCAAAAGTGCTATCAGTATACTGCTGATACATTAAGCCCAGCGCAAACAATTACCTGTACCTTTTTCCTAAGGAAATTTGTAATTGAGCATGTTACACGAAATTTTACCCTGATATTAATGCACCTGGTAATTTACAATATGTAAACTTGATGAGGATTTCATGATTTTAAAAATATTGCTGGGGGAAAAAAAAAAAAAAAGGACAGGAAGAATAGTGTCCAAAATATTACATGCTTTTTGTACTGTAGCATTTTTAGATATGCAGTAACCACAAACATCTGGTACAACTCACGGGCAAAACTCTGATGATAGATTTTTTCAAAGGTTTTGTTTGTTTGCTTGCTTTTTGTTTGTTTTTAATGAAATGAAACAAGTAATGCAAGCACAGAAAGTTTCCAGCATTTATGCAGAGAAATTTTTTGTTCTTCCTATTTGCACTTTTTCCTCACATAGATGATACTATAGCAACTGAAGGTGTGATCACTTACACACACACTACGCAGGAAAACGCAATAATCCAATTAGAGGCAATTATTTTTAAAATAATGATCTCAGTTTTGTTGTGAGAGTTTTATAAAGTGCTTTTGCAATAATTATTCAATATGATTTACTATTTTAGTCAATGAAACTCCATGTTAGGCAATATGGCCAATGTTGGCAGTGTCAATAGTGATTTGGGGTGACCTAACCAGGCATGCTCAGAAACTGCAGGTTGTCCTACAATTTCATTTGAAAATACCATATTTTTTTCCAAGGCAAGCAAGCAAGACTGAGCACCTCAGACTAGCGGCCATCTTTGAAGGGAAAACAAGAGAAAAGATTAAAGAGAATATATGCTTTTCCTTTCGAGAAAAAAAATAACAAAATATATTTTTCACAGAAGATATTATATCCCCTGTTAATTTTTCGAGAACACTGCCAGTAAGAAAAATAGCATTATAAAATTGCAAATATAAAAAGGAAATGGAAAGTGTTTCCACAAAGGTGCTGAACACCTGCCTGTACAGTCGTACTCTGTCACTAAGCAGGGATTCAGTACTAGATCTGTTGTACAGAATGAACCATCTCTTCAAGAACAGGTATTACGAAGAGAGAAAATCTTAGATGCTTAAATGAGTACTTAAAGCACCAAAAAAATCATGACATGCTTACACTTTGTAAATTTTAATCTCCCCAGCTCCTGAAAGAAAATATCTGCAGCGCACAGAGTGATAAACTGGAAACAAGGGAAGTATAAAATGCAAATACATCATTAGGATAATGACTTCTTTTTAACTATATGAAGAAAATGATCAATGTCAGTGAATCCATTTTTAAATAAAAGCATATCGAAGCTTAATAACAAAATGAAAAATGACATGAATTCACAACAATATCAGAGCTGACAGTGTCAAGGAGGCAGAAATGCAGACCAAAAGTGGTCTGCACCCTACTACAAGAAGGTAGAAACAATTTGTGCAAAATAAACAAGACTAACATCAAGAGGTATTTTAATACAATATAGTGAGTAAAATCACAAGATTATTCTTAAATATAAGATATCAAGGTTCAGATTGAGGATTTGCTAAATTGTTTTTCCAAGGCAGGAAAATATAGGTTTTACTCTTTAAAGGTTTGCTATATTTATTCAGATGCACTGCCTGAGTTTGAGCTTGTATGCATGGAGAAGACACACAGAAAAATCAAAACACAGTGATAACTCCCATCTAAACTGGGGGAAAGAAAAAAAATGATTGGAGCTGAAATTTCTGTTGTGTTGAGTATATCAAAAAGCATATCTAAAAGGAAGAAATATCTGTTGCCTGGTCAACAGAAATTAGTGAAAAAAAAAATTATAAAGCTTACAACTCCAGTCGTTTGTCCACAAAAAAAGATAACAGTATGGGTTTCAAGACATGACTTTTCTGTTCTTCCTTGAAAGAACTGCTTTTTGAGAAAGTTTAAAGTCCTTCCTTAAAAAGGAACTCACAATAGGCCTGAAAAATTGAAGTTCTCTGCCCACAGTACTTTTATCATCTCTTTGTTAATGTCTTCCAGCTGAACGCATGAAGATCAGAAATTAGGATCAATAAAACCTACAATAAGAAAAATCCATACAGAAGCAATCTGCCATCAAGAAACAAGGGCAAACAAATGCACATCCACACTCCACACCATGTCAGGGCAGGGAACAAAAACAGGCCTATACTAATATGTAAAATAAAAATATGTTTTGTAATATGATGGACAGCACTACTACCATCACTGCTGCTCATACAACACCTGTTATACAGAGATAATCCTGGCCTTACTAAGTGGTGCTGTGAAGTTCTGTCAAAGCATCAGCCATCAAGGATGGCATGAGAAATGGAAACCTACGGGCCAGCTGCAGCTTCAGAAATTTTCCAGGTGACTGGGTGAAAATAAATGGAAAGAAGATATCCAAAAGCCAAACAGTTTAAAATGAGTAAAGTCTGAAATTACAGTTGTATGTTTAAATCACTTCACCTCCTTTTCTTTTTTTTCCCCCACTGTTATTAATTATATTCATTTCAGTAATCGTATTCAACAAATTGCTAGTTTCTGCTTTGAAGAGAACGATCCTAGATTCATTTCCTTCAGAAGCTGGAAGGATTATGGCAAATCAAATGAGATACAAGGAAGAAAGAACAATCACATGGCTTAATATTTTGACACCCTCATGGAGTATTAAATTTTATCCCTGTCTCTGCCAAGAAGATCCTAGAAGGATTTGGACAAAATACTTCGAATGAATCTTTTAGAAATCATACCTAATCAGATACAAATTGCAAAACCACTGAGCACACACAAAAACTGTCAATGCAATTTGATTCTATACAATGCTCCATCCAACTAAGTATCACACAAGCCTTTGAAATTTTCTGAACTACAAACACCACATGGTGCTGGATTAGCTGGCAGAATAATTAATGTTTCATGTACTTCAAAAACTTAGCTAAAATGGGACCAGCGTCATACACTTACTCACATGAAAGCCTTTAAATCAATGAGAAATTGCGTCTTCAGAGCAGGGGTTAAGTATCATTCAGTAAGTCAGACAAGGCTTGACTGCTGAAAAACAAAAGTAAAATATCGAAGATGAGTGTCAGTTGTTTGTGCTGTGCACTGAACAAGTGTGGGGAGTGCTGAGGAGAGAGGAAATCCAGCACATAATCAGGCTCATGCTTTCAGCATCTCTTATACGTAGACTGCAGCTGATACAGTTAAGGTATTAGTAATTATTATAGTCAGTGCATCTCTTGATAGACACAGAATGAGTTAGCAATTCCTTTTATCTGCAAGGATTCCAGACTGTTTCTTACCCATTCCACTCTCTATAATTTTGTTGCCAAAGTCTTACCATCATACAAATTTATTTTCGTACACTCAAGTCTCACAGGCTGAGAGATTTTATGACTGTTCAATTTAAAAAGGAGAAACAAAAATGTAAATGTTCTTCCTAGTACAGTCTTTTGTTATGCTCCAAAATCAAGTATAAGGATCAATAAAACCTGCAAACAAGCCACAGAGTAGCAATCTGTACTATTTATTGGACCACACTTACATTAACGCCACATATGAACTGAATGCTAAAAATGTTAAATTGTCTGTAACAGAAAAATTCAAGTTACTAACAGTCTAATTTATTCTGCCTAGAAAGCTGAAAACATATATGAGTGAACAAATGATACAGGAGGTATCGAGTTTCTACACCAGAATACCTTCATCGTGGCAAAGCTTCATGTACAAGGAAAACCATGAAACAGTCTATAATCCTACAATAAACTAAATTTTTTTTTTTTTTTTTGTCTCAAAAACTGTGTACAATATCAGGCACCACTTATGCCATCTAAAAGAAAATAAAATCTGGTTGACACTACATAACATTGATCCAGGTGATCTTTACTGATCTCTGTCAAGAAGTCTGATCCATATAATTTATTTCTGAAAGAAACCTTTTTCGGGACTAAACTGGAGCTTTGGTTCAAATCCAAATACCTTCAAGGTAAGACATTTGCTGGAAACTGCAAGGAATATTAATATCAGTGTAACACTTGTTCATTGTGTAATGATTGTTCAATAATTGTTCAAGATGTAAAATGAATGTGTTCTAGTTTGTTGCCAGTTGAGAATCTGATGAAATATCTTGTGAAAAATCTACTGAATTCATCCAGGGAGCCACCCGTGTACAACCATCTCTTATCCTGTTGATACAGGACATGCCATCTTATAGGAAAAATAAAGGGAAAAAATAAAACACATGAACTTTTGGTTTCTGGGGGTTGTTGGTTGGCTGGTTGATTTTTATTTTAATACTTTGTGTTACATCCTTGCCCTTTCATCTTCAGATTAGATACCAAAGAAAATATAAATTAAATGAACATACAAATAAACATGCCTGATTATGTGCATGTAGAAATGAAAAATAAATATATGTAAACAAAAAAGCTTGGGAAACACTCCTTATGTATTTCCATGAAGGCCTCTGCAGAGCAATCTGTACCTGCCATTGATCTACTTTATTCTGAGAGCTAACACACTTGACTCATTTGTGAGCAACTTCTTCCCTCTTCTTTGCTCACAAATGTCTGTGGTGACAATTTAACAGAATAATTATATCTCCTTCCAGCTTATGTCTGTCTATAGCCTGGAATAATCATTACTGCCAAGGGAATCTGTGGATGGGCAATAAAGGTAGGACTTTACCACAATCTGGAATTTAAACACCTTAGTGTTCAGATCTTTTTTTAAACTAAGAATTATGAGGGAAAGAAGAAGAAATACTTCTTGAATTAATACAAAGAGAATCCCAAAGAAAGAGAATCACCCAACTGGCCTGTCAGAGGTGAGATATATTGCCAGGCAACAGGTAATGGTCTACTGCAGATACAGAAAGATCTAGCCTGGCAGCTCTCTCTTAGAGATACACTACCTAGTGGGGAAAAAAAAATGAAAGAAGCTTTAGACTGGACACTATTTAGAATAAAGGAAAAATGACAAATTAACTCAACCTCTGAGTAGGCATATTTTCCCCATTGCTTGACTGATTAGTTATATCACTTTCAGGATATATCAACAGTACATCAGCGTAGGAGATTTTGCTAGGCAGTGGCCAGGATCTTGCATTTCATTGCCTTCCCATCCATAAAAGAGAAAACCAATAGAGGAATATTAAAGTAATGACAGGAATAAAAATAACAGACATGGTGCAGAGCCATCTATTGTCACCTTGACTTAGAATCATATAATCATTTAGGTTACAAAAGTCCTTCAAAATCATTAAGTCCAACTATATCACTTGGTTAGGTCTATACAAGTCTACTGGCAGACGCTGTAGCGTAGCTCATCATGTGTAGTAGCTCATCCACATATCCCTTAAATACTTTCAGGTACGGTAACTCCCAGGACCATACATTCCAATACCTAACTATATTTCTGATGAAGGCCAGGCTATTGTTGACCTTCTTGACCTCTGTGGTACACTGCTAGCTTATGTGCAGCCAGTTGCCAACAAGCACCCACAGGCTCTTTTCTTCCAGATAACTTTACAGCTGCTCTTCCCCACATCCATACAGCTGCACAGAGTTGTCTTGTCTCGAGTGGGGGACCCAGCATTTAGCCTTGCTGAATGTCATGATATTGAACACAGTTTATTGATTAAGCCTGTCTAGATGCTACAGCTAAGGGTAAGACCAATAAATGCTTTTCTTCACTATATTTTCATTTCTTGATGCGTATTTCATTTTGCTCTACCATGCAGCAAGTAAGGGTAATAGGATTTCACTGCATCTGGAATACGGAAAAGTGAAAACAAAATGAACGTCATATGGGTAAAAATTAAAATAGCCAGCATGACTAAACCAATAGAAGTATGACAAAGTGTCAACGGTTTACCGGGCTGGATCGGCCCGGTTCCGTGACGATTGGTGTGGGGGACACACAGACCCACACCCCAGGAAAGGGGAAGGGGGAAAAGGGAAAAGGAAAAAAGGGAGATGGGCCTAGAAACAAAACAGCGGCAATGATCTGAGGAGGAAAGCTAATTTACTAAATAAGATATCAGAAAGCAAAATAACACAATATAATACAATATAATTGGAATTGAAGCTAATAAATCAAATAAAATGAGCAAGAGAGAGTGTCCGATAAACCGAAGGCCTTACGCTAACGCTGAAGGCGATACGGCAGCGAGCACCCACTGCTGAGTCGATCCCGAAGGAAAGAGAGCGTGTCCCGTGACCGCAGACAGTTTTTATCTTTTCCCTCTGAGCGGAAAATACGTAAAAATGCAAAGCATCGCAAAGTCCTCTGGGGAATGTAGTTCTTCTCTTCTGAGACAGGTATACCCAGAAAATATCAATGATCTATGGAGTTGGAGTATTAACTCTTTAACTCTTAATGCACTACATGTTGTTATGATGTGGAATACCAATACCAAAAATCATAAAACCATGACACAAAGAAATCATCACCATCAGTTGGTAGTTTGGTGACTGCAACCAGAAGAGTGATCACAAAATCTAAAACAGAAACAACCACCCTTAGTTTCCAAGACTCCTTAAAATATTAGCTTGTTCAGAAACATTTCCTAAACAGTTTAAATTTATTAATCTAAATGTAGCCTTAGTGCATAAGGCTACATTCTTACTGCACTCCTGGATGTTTTTTGTTGGTGTTGAGGTATAACAATAGGCATTACAGCAAACTTTGGAATCCAAAAACTATCCTAATTCAGAGAATAAATTTCCAGGCTTGGAGATTGTTTGATTCTTTTACACTTAGTCCGCTCTCATTTCTTTGCTGTAACAGCACAGAGACCAGCACAAACAAGGAGATGTTACAAAAAGAAGGAATGCTCACCTGTCTCCAAGGAGCTCGATTCACAGAAAATAACTCCAAAAAAGGAGGGATCTCCAACAAGAGATTCTTCTGCAGTGGCAGTCAGCTCTTAAATGAGGCATTAGAGGAGTGGATCCTGGCCTCACCCCCTTCCTCTCATAGAGGTGAATTGCCTTCTTGACCAGGCGCTCAATCAGTGGTCCAGGCCATGACTCAGCAGTTCCCATACAGCTGCATTCTGTGTCACAGGAAAAACATGACTATACTAAAAATAACAATATTGTAGGATTATTTCTCATCTCTCTTCTCACATATGCCATGGTATTAGAAGAAAGGTTATACTCATTACTTCTGTGTTTGTTACTGTGGTGACCACTGATAAGTACTACAACGAGGTCTGCTATTCACATTTCAGGAAGAGCATCCATAAACTAGATAAATTTCAGAGAAAACCCTAAGAAAAATCAAAGAACTATAAAGTTTGAGCAATAGAAAAGTCAAGTAGTTCATTCAATTTAGATAAGCACTGAATTATTGATAAAAAAGATAAATTGTTAAATATCTCTTACGTTTCTCAGTAAGTCATAAAAGCTCCAGTAATGGGATCTGTAGAAGAACAGAATTAAAAATTATGTTATTCAATATATTATTGTGCTTTTACATATATGTAAAACTGTGTAGCATATTTTCTTGTATATTTTTTTTAATTTATTTGCTTGTTTTCTAGTAGTGCAATTCATGATTGGAATCACTTACTAAACACTTTATTAATCAATAAAAAAAAGAGACTCAAGACTTGAGAGTACTCTTCTAGAAGCAGCAGTTGCCCACCACTGCAGAACATCCAGTTCAAGTAATTCTCAAAAGTTCTGCAGTTTCTCCAGCTAAGTACATCTAAGAAATATGAAATGGTTCTGATCCCGAGTTCAAAATTTAGTAATCTAAACAGTAATAAATAACCCTTTAAATTTTTGCTGGTCTCCATAATGTTATATGTGGCACAGTACAGAAAGAACTCTGTTTTTCCTGTTAATTTTCCAAAATGTCATCTCAATATATACAAGGTAATATGGAGGTTCAGTATTTGGTTTTCAAAATACTAGAAATGAGATTAAAAAAGAGGTGATAAAGCTGTGAAACAACTTATAATATTTCACCATTTTTGCCAGTGTATTAGAAATTTCAGCAAAGAAAACCAGCAAAGTGACCAGCAATTTTTGTATCCACCGTTTCTATAAGTGACAAACCTGCCAAGCTGAAATAAATCCAATTCATCTTGTTTATGAAGTAACCTGCGAATTTCTCTCTGTGAGATCCGTTTCCTTGTGGGGGTAGTATAGCTTTGTGCACTTGCCTAATCTATTTCTCATATGTATACCCTAAAACTTGTATGAAAGTGATTCCAGTGTGGCCAGACAGATACATTTTTAAAACGTTTTTCTTTTTTTCCGAGAGTTGACATCTCCAGAAAAGCTCATTTTGGAGCATTTTCAGAGTGCTTTCTCAAGCAATGACATTTAAATGGCCTCTGACATTTTTGAGGATAGGGCTTTATTTTTTTCTTTGTGAAAACTGAAACAACTTTTTTTTTAGTATGCAGAAACAATCAAGGATTTTTACTCACCATAAAACATGTCAAAATAACGGATGGCCTACTCAGCAAAGAAAATAAATTTAAACAAGTCAGGTAGAAGCAGATAACATTCTGCTAAGAAAAGATTCTTTGTAGAAGAAGTTCAGTTCATTTATTGCCTTCATGGAAAGCCATACTACGCAAGTATTTGAAACTGGTTTTTTTCCCCAGTATAAGCCTTTCAAATGAAAGAAACTTCTAGTACTTCCACTGGTACTGTTACTTTTCTGAATGTGTGTGTGCAGAGGAATTGCCTTCTGATTTCCAGAAGTTAATTAAAATTTCCACTAGTTAATTAAATACTGCAAATTATTATGAAGCCAGTAGTAACGTGCCATTGCTGATACACTTCTCATTCATAAACATGAAGGAGCTTCCCACCCCTTCATTGTTTATTCGTTAGAAAGATTCTTTGTTGAGTAATATATTATGCTGGCATGAAGTCTCTCACTTCTACATACACAAAAGAGAAAAGCAGGAATGAGGAAGGACCACTAACTCATTCTAATTTGTGTAATCCCTGGCCTTAAAGTTTTTGGGTTTTTTTTTTTTTTTGTACTGCTAATTAATATCAGATGCACAACTACTTCAGGTGTTAGAAAACTCAAAGAGGGACATCTTTGACAATGTTAATACTTGGGAGCAACTGAGCAATTGTAGTCTTATTAACTTTCAGAATATATATTTGCTCGAGGTTATTTGTCATTAAGCCTACCTGAAGAGCATCTTGTCTCAAAGGCAGGTCTTTGTCTCTGTTATTGTAAATACTTCTGGCTGTCTGCTAGCTGAGCTTTTTCCTCGGGCTGTTCCTGTTTTCTTGATGTGATTTCTTACTAAGAATAATAAAGAGTAGACATGGTACATTGCTGCTTGAGCTGAAAGATTCCTCTAGCACGTAAGCAGTGTCTCAAAAATATCGTCTCATCTGTATTGGCAGGAAGCCATCAAGCGGTGTGAAGAGCATTTACATGGATCTGGAGACAGGCAGACATACTGCAAGGCCACACTGTCCTTGTAACTGGACTAGAATAGAACACAGAAACAAGCACTGAAAATATCTTAAAAAAAAACCAAAACCTCAGTATAATTATATAGAGACCTGTGTCACAGATAAAATGCTTGGAACAATCTGAACTATAACTTGAGCAACCATATTCTGAATATAGCTCCTTTTGTGGAGGTGTTTCTTGCTTCAGTTTCCTTCATCCACCTTTTTAAATATATGACTGGCAGTTCGCAGTGACTGGATAATTATTGCCATATACTGATTTTTAGTTGTTTAGATATCTTAGGAAATCAACACCAGTTATGGTGATTTGTGACAAATACAGCTATCAATCTACAGTTGTGGACTTACAGCTGCTTTTTTTTTTTTTTTTTTTTTGATAGCCTGAAGCCTTACGAAGGGTACAATGCCTGCATTTTCTATCCGGATATTGCAGCTGAGTAGGGTAACCTGCTAACAGCTCACAGCTGACAGTTCAAATATGAAAGCACAAATTTCATCTTTCAGCAGCAAAAAAATGCCTCTGGCATCTTTCTTTTGCATTTTTCAGTCATGAATCTGTACACCAGATTCTGAGAGCAGAGAAGCAGCAGTGTCACCACAGGAGTTAGAAAAATGTTGGTCTTCAGGGATTTGAAGGAGAGGTTTGGTTTCATGGAGAATAACTGAAAATGCTTTGCAAACTTTCCATGGAATTGCTCTATTACATCAGTGTTTGACACCCGGATGTTTTGAATAGTCCACTTGTTGCTTTGAAGATCCTTATTTCAGTACATTTTGATCTTCTTGGACAGGATTTACACCCTCTCATCATAAAACTGACAGAAGATGAAGCGTTACTTTCTTAAAATGATCCAAAGCTTTTAATCTCTTTCTAACCCTAATCATTTTAAAAGAACAAACATAATAAACTGAATTTCTGCAACAGTTACTTTAAAAAAACCTCCACTCCACAGCCAGATCAGTAGGAACAGAGCTTCATAGGTCTTGATGCAACTCAAAGCTCTGATATGTGGGAGGAAAGTGAACAAACATATGATGCTGCTTGGAAGTCTAGGTAGAAAGTATTTTCCCATCCCAATTTAAGATGCACTTTCTTTGCCTTCTGTCATGTTTTTATGTGGAAACCAAACAGTTGCAGGCCCCTGCAGTGGAGTTCTCAGCTCGTGGCCTAAACCAATGGTTGAGAACCAGGTGAGAAGTTTTGGCTAACCCAGTGGCCAGAAGGAGTGAATCCTGAGTCTGCCCCTCCTCAACCTTGTTTCAGGGTTAGCAGCTGAGGGAGCAGTATCTCTCTGTATGGAGACTGTAGTTCTGTTGAGCTGTTACGGTTCATTGGAACGGAATGAACTACTTTTTCTTCTTGTTATCTTCTATTGTTCCGTAGTGCTTATATCTCAGTAGAAGGCACAGTTATTGCCTTCTTTTGTCACGTCATTCTATGTAGGCTCTTCTGTATAAAGTTTGGGAAGATCAACTGACTTAGAATGACCAACAAGGTCATCCCCTTTCTAACTGAAAAACCTGTAGATTTTTGTCTGTATGTAGGTCTTAAAAAGGAATTTTGTTCACAGTGCTGATTTTGCCCTTTCCAAAAAGGGAAATTTAAAGATTGACCTGTCTTTAAGAAAGTTATATCTCCCTTGATAGTATACATTTTAGTCCACATTGTCTGCAAAAAAACATTCTATGAAGAGAAAATGGTCTGCTGGATTGGGTATAGCAAAGTTTATGAAGTAAGCTATACATACAGACTGAAAAAAATATATAAAAACCTGAAATACTTCAGCTCATACTCCCTAGGTACTGTTTTGTGCAGATAAAATGCTCCAATACCTCACTGTTCTGCAGTCCCAGAGGAAATGTAAACTATGTTTTGAAAAAGCAGACTTGTCTGAACTTCACATGATATAAGGTGAAGAGCTTACCTCAAGTATACCATAGAGTCCTGCTCTCTGCACTGCAACAGGTCTGCTGTCTTCATGTATCACTGATGTAAATGGAAGTTCTCAAAGTTGCAGGAGTGGGTCATCTACAGACAGCATAAATTTTCAGTGCTTGTAAAAGCTAGATTGGTAGAAATTGAGAAAAATGTTAGCAATGAAACAATTAAAATTAAACTCTTCCAGGAAACAATATGTAGAAGAAAACAATCTTCATCTGAAAACTTAAGTCTATGAAAAAATTTCCTATGAAAGCACACCCAAATTCTGTATAGCAGTGAAGACTGAATGTGTGCATGAGTGAATGCTGAATCCAGCTACAAAATTCTAGAAAACAAATTTTAAAATTAGGCTTTACAGTATTTATTACCTGGTGCATACATTTCAGTCATCTCAGACACTGAGCTCATGTTTCTACTGCACCAGAATCCAGCTTTTGCTTCCAGTTTTCTGCAGACTGCTTCAGCAGCTGCTTCTGAAACTGTCTTTTGAACTGAAGTTTGTGTGGTTGAAGGAGACCAGAGACTAGGAATAACAAGTACTTGGGGACTGGGAAATTTTACAAGCTGTGGAGTCTGTGACACGTAACCCTCCTGACTAGCTGACCTCAGGAACATTAAATGACATTGTTTCAATCAGCTGTGAATATCATTTTGCAAGGAGGAGGTATGTTAGAGTTCTGAAATAGGATCTCCATAAAGAGCAGCAAGCTATGCAATCGAAGGCGGTATCCTGATGATTTTTGCTCACTGAGGAGTAAATGATCACACACAGATCAACAGCTATGATAAAAGCAGTATAGGTAAAAGGACACATTTCAACAATACTGCACTTCTTATAAACAAAAGGTGCCTAAATGTAGATTTAGTCTACTTTTAATACTTGACATTTTGTCTCTGCAGTTAACCATCATGCCCACAAGTTTTTGCTAACGAGTAATCATAGAATCATAGGGGTTGGAAGGGACCTCAAGAGATCATTGAGTCCAACCCTCCTGCCAAAGCAGGTTCCCTACACCAGGTCACACAGGTAGGCATCCAGGTGGGTCTAAATTCAAATCTCCAAAAAGCTCTTCATCAAGTGCCTCATTGTCTTTTCTCTTGCTATTTATAAATATCTATGCCTGCAAATTTCATATCTGTGTGTCACACACGAGTTTTTAACATGGGCTCATAATGGCATGCAATCAGGAAATGGCAACACTAATGTCAAAAGATTTGAACACAGACCTTAAGATCATTTTAGTGTTTCTCCAGAAGTCACTGCACACTAAGTAGAACATAGCAACCACCTGTTGAGCCTGTTTCTCAGTACAGGCTAGAATTACTTGATTATAGGTAACTGATCCTGAGGGATTTTCTTTGACAGCACTTTAAGAGCCTTTTACTATTCTCTAACCAGTTAGAATTTCTGAGGAAGCAGAGAAAAACTGCTGTAAAAGATCACCAGAGATCATGCAGGTTGAAAGACCACTGCATAGTCATAGAAGACCTTTACACAGCAAAAGAAAGGAAAAAAACACTCCATTTAGTGAGTTATCTTTTTATGCAATATGTCAGGCTCTTATACTTGTTACAGTAGAAAACTCAGTAGGAATGTAAAAACTCTAATAAAGGAAAACTCATTCACAGCAAAACGAATCTTGTAGTTGAATGCTCACATGTAAATAGTATTTTTAAAGCATTTCACTTTTAACTTGGAGTTGCCAAAGGTTGCCATGGGAACAGAGGTGTCAGAAACCAGGAATTTTCTTCAGCAAAAGTTCATACATAAAGCCAACTTTAAACTTGCATGACAAAGAGCTTCCTTCAGTTTTGTCACTGATTCTGCACTCCATCTAGAAATCTGGAGAATTTCTCCACACAGAAAGGATCCTCTATTCAACTGACTGAAACCAATATTGCTCTGTCCTTTATTTTTCCTGTCATCTTTTCCTTTGAAATACAGTTTAAATTTGCTTAGTAGAAAGATACAGTATAATTTAAGCAGAATACAAAGTGGGATGCAAAAGTTTTCCAGTGCCTTCGTGCCATTATAAATCAATATATCTATGAGAATTACATTTGTTATAATGGAGGTGTTTAGTTTCTTTGTTCAGACACTTGTTGATGCTCCAAGTGAGGATTTCAGGCACTTCAATTTAAGAAAAGTAACGTTCAAAGGAATGGAGATTTTGATTTAAAAGAGCTGCAGTTCATTTCTAACCATCACTTACCTAATGTGAGGCTGCACGCTTCTATCAGCAATGTAACCGTAGAGTTACCAGTAAGGGCGGGTAGGGTCTCAGGTGTAGTGAGACTTTTTAGGACATAGAATGAGATATAAGCTTAAATAAAAGCTGAGCTATACCAAGGACCAGAAAAGGTGGAGAAATCAATGTTTCATGCAGTTCCTGCAGCTCATGCTGAATTTAACGGAACCATAATCTTGCAGTCATCCTCTGTTTAGAGCCATTACACAGCCCATAGCTCTTATTTTAGAAGCACAGGAATACAAATGCAGAAGCATATGATCGAAATCACTCTTTCTGCCCAGTGTTTTCCCAAAAATTGTTTATTTCAATGAGAAATGCCAACACAGCAAACCTTTTCTAAAGGAAGTCTAATACAAAATTGATTTATCAGTTGAAATGACAGCACCCAAATTTCTAGTCTGGAGATGGCTTGCATATCATTGCTAAATCTCAACTTGAGAAAACAGGCATTCATTCCAAACGATCCTTGAAATTGCTATTTAATAATATACAGTAAACAACTTTCTTAAATACCAACTTTCTTAAATACTGGCTATTGCTGGGGCTGTCTTCAACTGCAAGTCCAATGAATTCCTAATAAAAAAAAAAAAAAGTGGGGGGAATTTTTTAAGTGAAAAGTAATGAACACCTTTCCACCAGAAGATGGATGATAAGAAACAGTAGTCAATACTCCATTAGCAAGTCCATTATAACCTTGGAATAGAACCATGCCTTATTTTAGAAAGCTAAAACAATTTTAAGTGAATTTTAACAGCTGAATAAATGC
Organism: Oreortyx pictus; assembly: GCA_036925125.1. Lineage (NCBI taxonomy): Eukaryota > Metazoa > Chordata > Aves > Galliformes > Odontophoridae > Oreortyx > Oreortyx pictus. The sequence goes on along the minus strand of JAUPFR010000005.1, from coordinate 66,866,265 downwards.
ACATGCTAATCTGGAGTTATGCAAGTTATATAAATTAGCCATGTCTTCACTTCTACTGCACAAAAAACAGTTAGCAACTCATTATCAGACCCATTATCAAACTCCTCATTATGAGTACACGCACTCCCATTGTTAATTCATCAGCATTTCCATTAAGAACACTTCTTTTCAGGGCCTTAAATATCAATCGTATTGCTGAAACTCTGCTTCGGTTCCTTCATTCTGGACAGTATTTTTATAGATGATTTCAACATAGTTAAAAAGCCAACACATCTATAAATGAAGTAATAGTTATTTTATATAATTACTTCAATTTCAAACATTCCTTTGCAATTACCTAAACAACTCAGCTCAAAACTGACAGCAAAATTCTAGCTAAAATATTTTCAAGACCAAAACACTGAAAACATTAGGTGAATATGAACTCCCTCATTCTTTTTCTCTAAATCCAGTTATTTAAGACAAGGGGAAATGGCCACAAACTGAAGCGTAGGAAGTTCTGCACAAACGTGTGGGAACTTCTTCAGAGTGCAGCGAGAGAGCACTGGCACAGGCCGCACAGAGATGTGATGGGGTCTTCTTCTCAGGAGACATTCGAGACCAGACTGGACGCCTACCTGTGCAACCTGGGCTAGGGAGCTGCTTTGGCAGGGGGTCTGGACTCGATGATCTCTGGAGTTCCCTTCCAACCCCTACAATTTTGTGATTTTATGAATACGTAAGTTCTCGCAAAATGCTAGTATTTAATATAATAACTATAATGCAGTTTATCCAATGAGAAAACTAGACCATTTTCCTAGTCTGGCAAATTTGCAGGATCTGATTCCTATCTCACGTATATTGCCTGTAGGCATGCTATTGTAGCTACTTGCACATAATACTGACCCTCACCTATCTCATTTCACTTGGAATCAGGAAGCTTTTGTTTGAAGCTTTGTGCTTCAGATTTCATATGGGCCTTATGAGTTTAGGGGACTTGAACTATTTCAGAGAAAAGGGTACAGGCAGAACTCGGGGAAGCATGTTGCAGTGTGTCCTTCTAGTGTCTTCTTTCCATTTAGCTTCCTCTCTTGCTGTTCATTGTTTCAAGAAGCAGAGGAAAAACAAATTCTGTGCTTTCCTAAATGTCTAAGAAGTCAATGTTGTACATAGTTTGACTTTGATAAAATTCATTTTGTTTTAGAAAGATTCTTATTTTTGTAGTCTAGCTGAATGATGTCTAAAGTTACCGGATATGAATGTCAACAAAATAAGAGATTCTAGATGTGCTAAGGCTATGGTTAATCCAAGTGTGCTAGAAGATGAACTTCTCTACGCCTTCTGAAAAATATCATGTGCCTATTTTTTCTATGTCAAACTTTGTCATGTCTCCGAGATGAATGATATTGCCTCCATTTATGTATTTTTCAAGAGGAGGCTTCAAGTTAAAACCTGTTAGAAAGACCACACAATGAAAAGCTCTTTCTCCACTAATCTAAAACACAGGTTGTGTGACAGTTACATATATTTTAGTGCATAAGTGTGTTCCCTTAAGCAGGAAAGCTGGACATTTTTCTAAGCACAGAGAAGTTCTCTAGAACAGCATTTATAAACTAACCCTAGCTAGAAAGATTCAAGCACATCTATATAAGCCAAGCTAGACAGATGGGTTTCTAGCAGCTCACAGTCAGAGAGCTTAAGGGAATACCTTAGGTACATCATCTATGGCATCTAATTTTGAACTTTTTTTTTTTTTTTTTTTGGTAGAAAGCTGAATACAATCTGTAGATTGCAGCTCATATCTGCTTGCTTTCAGATTTCGTGTTGGCTGGACTTGTAGACACAGATGCATATTTCCCAGAAATGTGGCTTTGAACAATCATTTTACAGAAAGGAATTTAAACGTATGTCCTTTAAAAAGATAAACAACACTGACTGCTGCACTTGTTGCTCCTCTTCCACCTGGAGAGCACTGATTAAAGAGTTAGGATGTATTACACACCATGAAAAACAATCAAGAAAAAAGATGGTGGTGTAAAGAGGCTTGACAAATGGAACTGGGCATGTTTGAATGATCATGGGTTCCTAAAACAAAACCCTGTGAATACGGAATTCTCCCTAGAGAGACACAGAATATTCAAGAGTCTGTGACATGTGTAGAAGGAGTTTCAAGAAAAGGTCAAATTCATACATAAATTTAAAGAAAGGAGAGCACAATAATATAAAAACTTTTCGATTCTCAGGGACTTTAAAGCAGTAAATGTGATTAATTTTTTTTTTTTTTTTATCTGAGAGGATATGGAAAACTAAAAAAACAACTGGATGGTTGTGACTGAGTTGGCAGATGACTTAATAATGTTAATTGGCTTAGAGAAGTATGATATCTAATGGTTATAAATTGGCTTGCCTTTTACAGAGTGCAAAAATGACACAAAAAGTCACTGGGATTATCTTAAGGACTCAAAAATCATGAGAATAAAAGTAATACTAATTCACACCATTTACATGAATTTCTTAAAGACTTCCACAACAGCTAGGAAGGATAAGCACCTATCAGCGGAAAGAAGAAAAAAGGACAATACTTTGTTGTATTCATAACAGAAACAAAAGTACAAAATAACATTTGTAATCTTTTTTGGAACGTGTTTCAGCAACTAGACACGCTCATGAAGAAATGTAATTTAAAACTGCACGAGTTTTTTTTATTATCCTTCTTCTTGAACACACTGTGGCTGTAAAATATTAACATCCTTGTTACACTAAAACATCTAACAACCCACAGATTAGTTAAGTGAAAGGTTACTGTGACAGAATCCTTCCTCTTATCATGGTAGTAGCACATTAATATATCATTTGTAAGGAAGTTTATAACAGATGACAAGAAAAGTAATCAAACACTGTCACTGGGAAGTTACTATATTACACATCAATAAAACAAATATATATTTATGTATGTATGTGCATATGTTCTAAGTTGAGGATGGCCTGTTGGCTGAGTTGTTGGATTTGTGTCTGTTGCAAGCCTCACACCATTCTCCAAGCTCTTCTGAAAGTGATTTAAGCAGACTGTGTCTGAAATTTTCCAGAGAACTCTGAAATAATGAAAGTCAGATGATGTTTTTCTGTCTCTTGATGTTCTTTCCTCTGTTACCAAGCAGAAACTGGAAATTGATTTCATCATCTCTCAGTCTGAGGAGAATGACCTCTAGATTCCATGTAATGACAGTAACATCAATTCTGTCTTAGAAAAGCAGCAACATTGACAAGAATTGTAACAGGTCTCAAAAGAAAAGAAATAAAACAATGACTTAAACTAATTAATAAGTTACACAGTACATTCAAAACATAAACAAATGTGACTATAACAAGAACACGTAATGTACTTTTACTTCAGTTCATTTCCTGTGGAAGAAAAGCTGATTTGGTAACTTTCACTGTGCTGGTGGTCTGTGTCAGATTGTGTCTTCAATCACTTCTGTATGTACTGAACAATTTCAGAAGAAATTGAGAGAGGTGACACATCCTCCAAAAATAATTGCAAGTCTGCAAGTTTCAAGAAATTAGACAGCCAGGTAGAGAAGATTCTTTTAGTAACCTTCCTTAGAGAAGTACGACCTTAAACTTTCCCAGGCTCCAAATTAAAAACCATCCTGAGAAATCTGTAGCAAAACTGACTGCCTCAGATTCTAAATTTTAGGGAAATATTTGTCACTGGGATCATTAGATAATTTTAATTTTCTGCAATTTGTTATTCCTTTTCCCATTATACTCACAGAATAAAAAGCATTAATTGATAAATAAATACATTTTCTACAAATCCTACCTTAAACACAGGCACATAAATCATAGAAAGCATTTTCTATACCAAAGAACTAGATTAGAAGTAGGTTGGAACATCCTAATAAATCTAAGCATAACATAAATGAAACAACATTTCTTTCAGGTTACCTTAATCAATTTAAAAGAAAATGAAGGATACGGTAGTGAAACATTCCAGGAAAAATATTAATATGTGTATTTCACACTTTATTGGCTCTATTAGTGTACAATGTACAGACAAGCCTTACCCTGCTCTGCTAGTTTCATGAGGAACCATTTCACTGATTTATTTTTTCCCCTGAAGTACAGCATATTCAACAGTAGTTGTTTAGCTGTACTTAATTAAATGTGTCGTGAATCAGAGAGAGGAACTTTGAAAGCAAAAAAAAAAAAAAACAATCCGTATAGAGCAAAGTAGAGCTTATGAGATATTCTTCTGCGGTTTTTCTTAAAAAAGTCTCTTCTATCAACTTTATAAAAAAAGTCACCATTGTTTTTTGTACACGTCTCTTGCACACCCAAGGAAATTAATGAAATATTCAATAAGAATTGACATCCAGAATGGAGAACAGCTGTTGAGTACAACTTGAGAAGTCACATTTGCCATAGTTTTTAGGTGCCATAGGTCTCCCCTGCATGAATCAGTCAAGTGACAAGTAAAATGAAAAGCTACCCAATGAGGACAAGCTGTAAATCAGGCAGACCTTCATGGAGGCAGGCAGATTTATGTGTTCTCAGGTTCTGACACAAAGATTTTACTGGGAGGAAGAAAGGCAGATGTTTACACACACACACAAGTTATGTTTGCATCTCTGCAGTTTACTGAATTAGAACAGCCTACCTTCACACATACAGTACTGCATCAAGCATATTACCGATGGTGTATGCTTTGCTGGAGAATTAAGTAAAGCAGATACCAAGAATTGCAGTCAGCTTATATCCAATTCTGCGCAGGGATATCTGCAAAAGGGTCAAGATCAATTCCATTAACCCAAACACATCACCGAGATAGATTTTAACCCCCTGATGTAATTACTCAATGAGATCGCTATTAGCACCAGTCAAGCTCTTGATGGATTGAAGTCCATTAGCTACTCAAGTTTTACTCAGATTCTAAATTTATACATGTCTCACGGTAGATACTTTTGTGTTGGACTTAACTGAAATGTCACATTCAGTCAAGAACCAATGCGGCAATATCTCCTTGTACTACCACCTGGACTTATTTTTGTTTGAAAATGCTGACATAAACTCAAAGCAGAGGCCAAGCTGTTTCAGCTCACCATTTCATCCTTTAGCCAGAATATTTCTAGAGGAAAAAAGTAAGAAAATCCCAGCTCTCCTGTGTTACAGTGCATGGCTCCTTTTTTCCTTTCTACATATACTGTTTACATTGAGAGTATAGGTTTAATTTTGTTTGCTAACTTGTAAACAATCTACAGCTACTAATTCATCTCCACAGACCAGCTTCTTGGCTGACCTCTGAAAGGATGTATCCTAGAAAGTGAAGAGGTTTATGTGTAAGATTTCAAAAAGAGAGACATATATCTAGTTCAAAATTCTGCTTATGAAATCTGTAACAAAAAGTAGTACCCTTGAATTCCCAAATCCCGTAACAAAACTCTTTAGGTGTTTCAGGCCTGTATGCCCAGAGCTCAAAAAAGGAGAAACTTCTCCTTTCAGGGCTTTTCAAATTCAGCACTGATTGTCCTGAATCACACAGAACTCAGCTCTCTCCTCACAGCCATGTGCTCATCTATTATTTGGAGATGCAAGTCCCTTCTGTCTGTAGTGTCATTTTCTCCCTGACTGATGAACCTTAAATTATTTCCTGGAAAGGGAGATATCACTTGCAGGAAACACAATTGCTGCCACACTTCAACAAATCCTTCACTAATCATTAAACAATATTAATTCAGTGGTGGTCGTGGAAATAATATCTCTCAGACACAAACAATAATTTCCTCCTGTTCTCTTGCACTGTTTAACAAATTTTGTTTGCACGCACTAATTGATAAGTGGTTAGGAGTGACACTTGTACAATATAATCAGAAATTTCTACACAGGGTAAAACCTAGGCATTAGCTTTAAGAACACACACACACACATATATATATATATATATCAGTGTCTAACCATTGGTAAAAGCAGTCCCTTTGCAGATATAGTCCTTAATTTTTCATGGCTTTGTGCATGTGGATCACATGCAACCTATCACACCTGGGAGTACCAGTGATATAAAAAGACTCTAAAATTGTTGTCAGAGCTGACACACACCAATTTAAATAAGAGATACAATGTGTAAGAAGTTAACAAAAATAATACCAAACGGCATTGTTAGCTAATATAGATGGCATAATTAGAAAGATTAATTATCAGGATGGAAAAGAGACAATCAATATGAACAGAAACACTCACCGATCTCCAAGGATTGAGGGTCACAGGAGAAAACTCCAAAAAGGACAGATTTTTCAACAAGAGATCCTTCCCCAGTGGTGGTCAGCCCTTAAATGGGGTCTGGGAGAGGTGGAGTCAGATTCCACCTCTTCTGGTCACTCAGATGAATTGTGTTCATCTGTGCTCCTGCAGCTGACTCAGTGCTCACCTCAGGTGATCAACCAGTGGTTCAGGCCGTGATTCAACAGTTCCCATACAATTGTCTCTAAAAGGAAGCTGATTATGAGCATAAATCATGTGAAACACATTCACAGCATCTCGTCAAGCTTTAGGACTGAGGACACTAGGACGTTAATTTTCATCATACCTGTTAAGAATGCTGAGCTGGGAGCTGTAGTCTAAATGCTGAGTACCATCCTGGTTTAAATCCTGACCAGCTATTGGCTTTGATTACTGAGATCAGAATTGTCCATCGTTTTTTTTTCTGTCATACAGCATATTAATTTTAATGTCAATAAATCATACTTTTAAAATGAATTTAGGAAAATACACACTTCTCTTTCCAATCCTGAACAGAAGTACCAGCAATCAGAGTATCCTTTTTCATTTTAACAATAGCTGCAAGAAGGACAGGAATCTTGACCTTTATTCTGAATCATAGTTGTGTACATGTCTAAAAAGTAATTCTGGTTTAATCTGCCTTAAGAGGTGAACTGTGCCACTACTTCTGACACTGTTTACATTGTGACTGCACAACCACTCACTCATAGCAACTAATTCTGACATCATGACTGGTTTGTTTAAGGGGCATTTGAATTTCATCCCAAAGATTGTATTTTCCTCTCTCATTCCACATAGCTGAAATTTTATTCTTAGTAATTGTTTTTTGTTTTTTTTTTCCCCATGGAAAAGAACTGCAAATCTCATAAAACAACAGTAAGCAACAGTCATTCCAGTAATATCTTTAACAGTATTTGGTTACAGTACAAATATTCAGCAGCACTGATCCTGATCATTAGTAACAAATGGCTTTCTTGGCAGCGTTGACTTTAAAATAACATTGGGAGAAAAGTACTGATAAAAAATTGAAAGAGTGGCCTATATATAATGTAATGCTTTTGAATTCCTCAATTTCAAGGTGTGAATAATGCAGCAAGGTCAAAGATTTTTGTATATCCAAAATAGAAAGATTTTCTTGACTAAGTTCTTATTTCTCATTTAATGACCAGTGGTAGAAGATTCATAAGTCCTCTCTGGTAACTTAAAACTGGCATCTAGGATTTCACTTTCAGTGCCATCTTGTAATCTGAACTGCCAGTTATCTTATTTCAGCTCCTTTTATCACACGCCAATCTCAAGCCAGAAGGCTTTTGCTCAGGTTAGTACCTGGTATAATTTCATCAAATTCAAGCGTGAATCAAATTCACAGTTGTAATAAAGCATCGTTTGAACCATGACATTTTAAGAGTATGAAGTTTGAAGATACACCCAATTACAGAGCAACACAGAGCTAGAGTAGCCTTTTGTATGGGGACTGCTGAGCTACAGCCTGAAACACTGGTTGAGCATGCGAAGGAAAGACCTGGTCAGCCCTGGGAGCACAGTTGAAGGCAATTCACCTGTGCAACTGGAAGGGGAGGAGACAGGCTGCACCCCTCTCAGACCTCATTTAGGGGCTGACTGTCACTGAGAAAGGATCTCTTCTTGAAGATCCTTCCTTTGGAGTTTGGAGATCCTTGGAAATGGGCAAGCATGCATTTTTTCTTCCTTTTGTAATATCCTTGTTTGTGCTGGTTCTTTTACCTTAATACCTTTCAAATCTGCCTTCACACAATTACTTCAACTAATTTCCAGTTATTATGCATTCTAAATTTAAATATACTTGACCAGCAAATTCCATGTGCTCATCTCCTCCTGATTTTTCTGGAGCTTCTTCTGCCCTTTCCAAGTAAGCCTTTCACTTTGTCATATGCGACATGAACTCTACTCAACTCTCTCCGCTTCTTCACAGAATTCTCATTTCTGTATGTTCCTTTTGTATTCCCAGTTCTTGCTGTTAAATTCCTCACAGTGTTTGTACTAACGTTACTTCATTGTTTGTACTAATGTTACTTCATCATTATGACAAAGTAAAATACTATGTTGTATTGTATTCTGTAGTGGCTTTTCTATCCTGATTTTTCTCCTTGTTCCAACTCCAACAGCTCTGTCTGCTTTCAACAGCTGTGTTAGCAAATGATTTAGGCTATTTAGATTGGGAAACAAGGAAAAACTTCTACTGAGCAAAAAATCTGGACTGAAAATGCTGTGGGGAAAGCAAGTGCTGTGAATCTCAACCTATTTGTATTTGAGTTTATACAATCCACAAATAACTCAGAAATTATCCTTCTTGATCAGTTCTTCTCCTAAGAAGAGGCAGTCTCTGAATCAGACTATGCCTCACCCTACATAACATATGAGGAAAAGAAGTGAAGCTGCAGGCTGATTCACAAACTAGAGCACGTTTCTAGAGAGCTAGAAGGGCAGCCTTTGAACTCAGCTGTTGTAAAGGCATCTAGAACTAAAATCTATACCAACAAGGTTAAGATGTTGAAAACGAGGAAGAGAAGCCTGATCAGAAGACTGACTGCAACTTAGCAGCTATGAAAAGGGAACAAACCAACAAAAAGTTAAAGAGCAAAAGCACGTCAAAGCAGAGTGTGGATCAGATATCAGGACATTCCCAGCTTAGACTATGGAGAATCTCTTTCTATACGCTCTTCACAGAGGGCCGCTCCTTACACACATCACACAATTTTCACACACAGAGTTCTTAGGAAAAGAAAATAACAACCTGTTATGTAGCATTTTTTCCTGACGTGTAATAATGTGAATGTAAAATAATTCACCAGAAGAGACTCTATATATGGAAAACAGTCTAGTGGGTGGCTCAGTTTTCTGGGTTGATCCTGACATAGTTGACACTGTAAAGCTATAGTAAGTTCTGTGCCAACGTACCTTTCCTCAAACACTGTGTAAAGTTGCAGAAAGAGAAGACAATATTTGCAATAAAAGAAGAGTACTGACGAATACGAGTAGCATCACAGTGAGTAAACTACCCTCATTTAAGCTGTATACAAAAGGGCACCTGGGGAGAGTTTTTCTCTCCTGTTTTTACTTACCTCAGAATTGGTGTCTATTAAATCAAGTGATTTGCACGATGTCCCTGTTGAACAGCATAGTTGGAATTGTAAGAGAATCTCATCTCTCTTATTCCACGGTGATTCTACAGTGATTACAAAAATCCAATGCCTATACTTGTAAGTAACTATAGCTAACATTCATTTTTGAATATCATTTAAGCAGAATTGATGAGGTTTGAATATATTAAGGTCAAACCTACTTATGTTAGAACTCTATCCCAGGAGTCTTAGCAGGTTGTAATCAAGCCAGAAAAGGAAAGATCTCAACTTCAGAAATGAACTGTGAGAACTAAGAAAACACTTCTTATGTGTCATTTACTTTCATTATGGAACACAGGGTTGTTTTTTTGAATTCGATCTAAGACCTGAACTTTGATTAAGAACATACATAAAACACTGCAAAGAAGATTGCATTTTTTTTCTTAGTGAGAACCAGTCTCTTTAAAACATATTTATTACAGTTTCAGTGTTGAATAGAAAATATATAAGCTCCTGCAAAAGGAGATTTTGCTGATGCAGATAATTTGTGATTACATTTTTAAAATTTGTATGTAAGACACTACCAGAGTAAATGTGTGAGTGGCAAAGCTAGAGAAGATTGCTCTTGAATACAAAAGATACAATACAATTCTCACACGGTGAAAGCCTGCTGGGAACAGCATCTGTGCTCCCACAAGAATCCTGTGCTCATGGTTGCCTTATGGTCTTTCTTCAGTGTTGATTACCAAACAAATTGCTTTGGGTCAGAGCAGAAGAAATACAACTTGTCTTCAGCAAGCAAGATGACCAAAGTGTAGTAAATAATCTCTTTTGCTTTTCCTCATCATTATTTCTCTGTCAGATATATTCCCAGAGTACACAGTCCATGATATGGGACTATCTGGCTCTACTGTTAATTCATTACTGCACTGGACTTTTTAAGATAAAATATTCAAAGGTGAGGCATGCTATAAATTATTTCTGGAATAAATATCTTCTAGGATTAAATTTACAGCTAAGCATCAACATTTGGTTTATTTCTTTCATCAAAATATGCAGATTTGAAGGAGCTGAAATAGTTCTCAAATTTTCACCCAATTCAACAAATTTTCAACCATCTTTACCCCAAAAATTTTGGAATAAAAAACATAAGAGGGTTTGGAAAATTTTGTTGGCATTTTCAAATGAATCATTTCAAGTCTGTATGGTGTTTTATTCTGGAATTGTGCTCTATTTTACTTTTTCTGATCTGTTGAAAAAAAAAAAAACACCCACCACGATTAACATGTCATGAGCTGTATTTAAGGTGACTCAAGTCAACATAAAATGCAGCCACCTTCTCGAAAAAAATAAATATTTTCCAGTCATTTTATACAGCAAGTGCGATTTATCCTAATTTTATTTCAATTTATTTGTAATTCACTTCGGACTTCCAGGTCTTTACTATATGTATCCATTTTCTTAATATTTGGGCCTCAGTGACCTCTCAGCTCACCAGTTCTTTTTGTAATACTACCAGTCCCATATCTTGCTGTTTTGTTAGTTTAAGCCCTGCAGCAGCCTTGGTACATACCATCTCTCTCAACTACAGTGAGCTTTTTGAAGTCCTACTGCTATGTCTGAGCACAAATGCTAGCTGGTGCTTGGTCCTCAGATTAAGACACAGAGGACTCCCTCTGGCACTGTGGATGAATCTTCACACTACGAAACGTTTGCATCTAACAAAACTAACTCCCTTAGACAATTCTTCCACTGTTCTGCAGGATCACAATATATACAAGACAAAATAAGCGTAGCAAGATCTTACCTGTCAGTGAAAGCAAGAAGTTGTCTGAGGGATGGAGTTGTATTGCTGTGGCTGTAGACGCACAAAATTCTTTGAAGCTTGCAGACAACATTCCCCTCAGTTTACCTCCCAAGTTCAACTCTCTTAGCCACAAACTGAGATTCACATTACTGAAAACCCAGCTGAAAACCTGCAACTCCATCACAGACGTGTGTGTGTGAATCTCAGCAACCACAATATCGTGGCTACTACTCTGCTGAAGAAGAGTTTGCATTCCATGATCCCTGTGTAGCCTTGGCTGTGAGCACCTAGAAAAACACAGAGCAAGGTGATTAGGATTGTACCAGGACAGTACATCTGTGCACAATGCAAGAGCCCGCAGTCTTCCCCATTACCTCCCTACGTTTTTGCTGTAACTCCCCCATCTCAGTTTGATTTAAACATGTCAGTCAACATATGCACAATTCATTTTTCAGGAAGGCTTTGGCTGCAGTGCAAAATTGTCTTGCTGTGAGGGAATCCTTAGAGACAGAAGTTTGATCTGCAGGAGCTTTCTGAACATTCTCTTGAGAGTAGAGGTATGACTTCCCCTGGGAAGGTTGGTCCAGCTATCCACTGTCATCAGGGAGTGACAGTTGGAGGCAGGCTCACATCGTCTGACAACACAGCATTTCACAAGTCTTCCTCAGGGACAGTCCCTGCAGCCTGGCAATCCTAAAATAAGTAACCATTGCCTGCCAGATGTTATCCTGCTCCTCCACGGAGATATCTGCAGGAACTAATCTAATAGTTTACTAGCCTGAGCCTGACATTTCAGAAAGAGCAGGAAGCAAATCTGAAAATTAACATTGCCAGAGGTAAAAGTAGATATTTGAATAGAGTTTATAATGAAACAGTCTTTAGAGAAGTTTATTGAGAACCTTTCCACTTCTCTGGTGCAAAGAGACTTTCACCAGAGAGTCTGGTTCTTTTTTTAGGACTCCGGGAGTTTAAATATGAATTATGATTGAAGAAATGAAGAAAGGAAGACAGATCTCAACAAGGCTGTCATACTTCACGCGTTTGTCTTATCTTGAGACTGTTTTTCTCCCATGGTCAACTCTCCCCACCTTTCTACTCTTCCTAGAACATTCCAGGTCATTTTTATTTTTTAGAACTAGTGTCCATGAGGGTCAAAAGGCTTGTGGAATTCCAAAGACTCAACATCCCTCAGAAAACCTCCTGATTTAGGGAACAAGACCTGTTTATGCCTGGTTGGCCTTGTTCTAAGACATTCTGCAAAGAACTGGGGAGTTCAATAGGACGAATACTTCTGGACTGACATGTCCCACCAGAAGAGAATGTTTCAGCAGTATTTTCATGAAATAGTAGCAACTTCATCTCCATATAAGTTATTACAGGCCCCTTACTCTGTGGGACCCAGACCTGAATGCAGTATTGCAGATGAGGAATCATGAAGGCAGAGTACAGGAAGGACAATAGCTTACATTTCCCTACTGGCCTCTCATCTTCTGAAGCACCCAAGATACTGATACTATTGGCCTTCCAGGTCGCAGGCACACATTGTTGGCTTGCATTAAGCTTTTCGTCCATCAGAACCAGTCCTTTCCACAGGGCTCCTCTCTATACACTCATCACGCAACCTGTATTCATTTTTGGGATTGTAACTCCATAGTTTCAAACTGATAAATTTGGCAGCATGTAACAACTATGTGCTCAATTTCTGCTGTTCTAGTATCTGATAGTGCCAAGGAAAAGATTAAAAGATATAACATACACTGTTTTTAATAGACTAGGTAAGAAGCAGTTCATTTCATATTCCCTAAAACTGAACTGCATTGTGAACTATTAAACTACTTAAATAATCCCCCATTCCTGATGCAGGAAACAAATCTTTGTGAATTTCTTTCTATGTCAGTCTTCATAGGTGTTTGTAATACCATTTTCTTAGATTTTTCCAGTTATGCATCACATTTATATCTCCCTGTTGTCACATTTTTCTTTATCTGTTCAGGAATCCTTAAACAAAACCCTCTTTATTACAAAATTTGATTGTCTAAGAATAACATTGTGTTACCTCCTAGAATACGGAGGTGGCAGTACCAGGAATAACCCTGATTTTGTTTTTACAGGTCAGATCTGTTTGCTTGTTTTGTATCATAGTGAGTACATAAGCAAGTTCAAGCAACTATAATTCATTTGCTTTAGTCAAGAGACCTGGGAATATGTATCTCCCACCACTGTATTCTTCCTCAGCTCTTATTTTCTGAAAAGCATTCATTTGCAGCTGAAAGTGATGTTTTTATTCTGTAGAGGTTGTTTTTGCTGGACTCCTTTCAGCAATGGCAGTAAGCGGCTTGTAGCCAGTTTCAGCTAACACTGACCTCCTGTAAATAATGAAATCAAAATATTTTTGGTACTTAAGAGACTGAAGCCTTTTTTCTCTATCAATTTTTCTTCAGTGTCATTGATGCATAAGCTACACCAGGCCTGACTGCCTTATGAGAAAAGGACTGTACCTTACAGGCAGCTGCAATTACCTTATAATGTTCTCCACTTTAATAAGCCCTGCCTGCTCACAAGTTTTCTCTCACGTGTTCATTTTCTTCATTTCGTCCTAATAAATTTTTGTTTAATTTTAATTAATTAATCTCTGCAGCAGTAGAAGTTGAATCTTCCCACACCAATATTGCTTTTTGTTGCTGTGAGACAGATGACAGCAGAGGGGCAGTCTGGGAAACTGACATATGACATGGAAGGACACATGGAAGAAAGGTATGTCATTAAATTCCTCCATATAGAAAAACTAGTATCCACTGACATTCATCAGTGCTTGTTAAATGTTGATGGAGATCAAAGAGTGTGTGTGAGCACAGTGAGGAGGTACGTGGAGCAGATATTTATGAGTGTGGCATGCAGCCCTTTGTTCACGGCTGGTGAAAACGCACAGCAAACGATGGTGACTGTGTTGAAAAACAGTGCTTTGTAGCTGAGAATTTGCTCTACCAAATCTTGCTCTTGTGCTCTTTGAATCTGTTTTATTTCCATGGAAGGAATTGGAGGTATTACTTTCAGAAAGATCTACTCATGTTCAAACAATTCCTCAAGCGTTTTGGTTTTCTCATTCTCTGGTGAGATCACCGTTAGCTGTCTTATGTTTTTACCCCCAGTACTATTAAAAAAATGCAAATACTGAAAAACCCTTCAGGACTTTGGAGTCTGAAAGATACGCCTGGCCAGTGTGAATCATCAGAAACCGCATTTTTTTCCTTTCACTGCAGACTTTCAAACAGGCTAGTGATAAGATGAATTATTTTACCCTTTTGAAGAAACGTGTTAGTGTTTTGGGCTCTGTGTGAGTAATCTAGTACCAAATTTATAATGACTACCACACCCCAGGGAACAGGGCACATTGATTCACTTAGTCTTTAACTCAAACCAGGTAAGTATTTCTCTGCAAAATCCATACCATTAGATAGCGTTTATGGAGTTACAGGTTCTGATGCAATAAAAATGAAAGAAAGCCTTGGTTAATACCTTTATAATACAAGAAAGTCTTGAAATTCTTCCTTTCTTTCTCCAAGGCTAGTATCCACATCTCTAAACACTAATTTAACCCTTACAATCAGAGTAGGCTTGAAAATATAAAACAACCCCCAGGAGAGCAAACCTCATTGACCTCAATCTAAACTACTAGTATATCAAGCACTTTTGTTCATCATCTTGTTCTGGCTAAGATATAATGTGAGAGTGATTTTCCTCCCTTGGAGGAGATCCTGATCCCATCAGACTTCAGCAGTGGTGTTTGGAGGTGGCACTTATTCATACCTCCTATGAGCTAAGTAGCTTGTTCAACCTCTCAAGTGGATGTCACCAGTGTACCTCTAGTCCCGTCAGTCAAACATCCTTGCTAGACTTCTTGACATTGCATAAACCTGAAGGAACAGCTAACTTCACTCTGTAAAAGTAACCTTCACCATACTACAAATTGGAGGCATTTGTTCTACTCAGAACAGATCTCCACAGAAGGCCGAGATTTGCATAAAATCCTGTACAAATTAAGTGTGTATGAAGAAATATAAACGTCTATCTCAAAATTAGCTGTTGGGATGATTAAAATGCCCAGGCACTTTTGAGCATCAGGAATAAGGAATGAAAAGGGTCTGTATCACAGCTAGAACAGCAGCAGTTGCAGCAGTTCTTGGCTTCTACTCTAGCTAACAAACAGGAGCAGCAGTAATAATCTCCCTTGGTGTAGGGAAGTGTAAAAGTCTAAGCTATTTGCTGGAAGAAAATAACAGCAACATTTCTATAGAAAGGGTAAATATCTTTCAAAGGTTTACGGGGTAGTTCAGACTGGTTCCATGACTAATGATGCAGGGGGACCCATAGACCCAAACCCTGGGAAAGGGGGAAGTGGGAAAAAGGGTAAGGGTTAGGAGATGGGCCTAAAAACCAAAGAGCAACAACAATTTGAGGAGGAAAAGTAATTCACTAAATAAGTGCAATTGCAAAATAACACAATATAATACAATATAATTGGACATAAATCTAATAAGTCAAACTGAAAGGGAGTGAAGGTGTCCAAAACTGAAGGCCTTACTGTAAAGGTGAAGGTGAGACAGCTACGGAGCACACACTGCTGAGATGAGTAGCAAAAAGAGGCAGTCTCGGGACTTGCATGCAGTTTTATCTTTCCCTCTGAATAGAAAAACAGGAATGCAAAGTCCTCTGAGCTATGTAGTTCTGTTCTGAGAACCAGGTACCTGGAAATTTGTCAGTCCACGGAAATGGAGCATTAACTCTTTAACTCCCATTGCACTTACATGATGTTATGATGTAGACTACCAATAATAAAAATAATAAAACCATAACAGTATCTTAAAGGAGGGAATGCTACATTTTTTTCACATACCTGCTTCATGAAGCCGAAGAGAGGAGTACAGAATCTTCTCAAAACTAATCTGGCTTCCCAGATCTTAGGGATCATATAGGATTGGATCCAGTCTCCATTCAGATATGAAACAATAATGCCCTGCATTCTTCCCTTTTCATACAGGCATACCTTCTTGCTCCTGCTGTTAGTGAAAAGAAACTGAGAAATAAATAAGTACATGTTGCAATGCCGTGCATCTCTGGTTGGGAAAATACCTGCTGGGAGACGGCAGCTGCCATATAAACTTTCTCCTCTATGGCACATTTCGTTCTGTAGGATGTAGTTGGGAACTAAATACTTGAAGCTTACTGTGAAGCAGGATATGCAGAGTGGAATCCAATTTTCATTTTCAAAGCAAGCTGACCAATGAAGTATGCTACTGCAGAAACAGTTCTGTCAGTTTTTCCAGGGTACCCTTGACACTAAGAACATTTATAAATGCATCCAGAAAAATGTCTGGAAATGTAGTATTTAACATATATTTATGGAAACATACACATGTATTTATAAAAATGTACTTACCTTTTCTCTCTTTGTATAATATATGCAAACCACCTTTTTCTTCATGGTCCATGAGTTTTATATAGCACTGAGGCAGGAATATTTGTAGATTTTTTAAAAGAACATCAATGAGCATCAGTCAAGGTTAAGACTATTAGTCTCAAATTCATATGAATTTGTCCTAACCACTTTTCAATTATAATTACATAAACAGAATGTGTTTATACATCTCTTGTTATTTACAGCACACATGAATGTATGCAGCACATAGATCAGCAGTAAGAATGAGGAATCATATTGACTGGGTTTTTTGACAACCTCTTTCTGGAAATGGTAAAAGATAAACTGATTATTCTTCTCTTTTCTCAGTTCTCTTTATTAATAATTACAAGGCATTTATGAGTTCCTATTCTCTGGACCCTTTTTCTTTGCAGCATCCACTGAAACTTAGGATTCCATCTCCCTGTTATGTTTTGAGTATCCGAGTGACTGTAATGGACAAACATGAATCAACCAAAATCTCATTTATTTGAGGCACCACTGGAATTTAATTTTTAATCACACTTCCTCAAAGTATATGCAAGCCAGATGGAACAGCTGTGATACTTCAATGTGTTAGTGGTATTGCCTCTATTCTGTGCTGCCTGGATGAAGTGGAATAATAGTATTTTGATCCTCTGGCTTCATGTTTTAAACTATACGTTCTCAGTGGGGCAAAATAAATCAGAAGTTAGGTGGATTTCAGTGACTGATCTTGAATGATAAAAGCCTTGTTAAAAATGCAGCATAGCTATAACAGCAATTTATATATTCTATTCTACAGAAAGACTGGATAAGTAAAAAATCATTATCTATCTTGTTAGACTTGACCCTAGAGCTGTAAGTATGTTCCAACAGTTCTTATCAAATATCCAATATATAAATAAATAATTTGATTTGTTACCTTTTATTTAGCTTTAAAACAGATGGTCAAAGAGCTTGGCATTCACATTTCTATCAAGAAACCAAAATACACTCAACAACAACCTTATCAGGATTAAGATCTTTCCTGCATATTTCACATTAAAATAGCCTTGGGATTAAAAAGTGTTCTGCTATGCTGATTAAATTTAGTATCTTTAGACGTCAGACAAGAACCATGTGCAATTGCTACTCTGAGATTGAGAAGAAAAAAGGAAAATAAAGGAAAAATAAGCATTAAAATCAGAACAGTCAAACAAGATCAGTTTTCCATCTGAAAAATATTGTCTCACAGTGAAATAAAGTCTGCTGAGTTCATCAAAGTGAAAAGTGCTTTACTGACACA
This sequence comes from Oreortyx pictus, assembly GCA_036925125.1. Lineage (NCBI taxonomy): Eukaryota > Metazoa > Chordata > Aves > Galliformes > Odontophoridae > Oreortyx > Oreortyx pictus. The sequence goes on along the minus strand of JAUPFR010000005.1, from coordinate 66,848,380 downwards.
TCAGACTCTAGATCACTCTGAAACTAATCACAAGAAATCTAAATAAGAATGTAATGAATTTGATGGAAAATTGATAACTGGTTTTCATTCCTTGCACTTCTTACACCATCTTAAGCAGAATAAAATATTACAGAACTTTAAGCTGAAGATTAAAAACAAACATGTACAATGCTTCGTTTAGAAAGTCAAACTCAGCAGTTAGCAAATAAGATAATTGTACTCTAAAGAAAAAGATGATGAAGATGAGAAATGTAGTAGTAGCGTATTGTCAAGCAGCATGATTGAAGTGTTAGTCTCCACAGAGGATAATCTCATTTTTTTACAGCTAAAACTGGCTTACGTTCATGCTGACTCTTTAATTGGGATAGGCTGTAATTCTGGGGATATTTTTTTCATTCTCATTAGTGTTAAGGAGATTCTCATTGTAAGAGTTTCTTCTGTTCTCACGCTTGGCAAAGGAGGGGTACACAACTCTTGGTAAAGTCTCGTGGTGGAAAAAACCTTAATTGCAAACGAAACAAACTCTCAAACATTGCTGTTAATACTATTGCACGAAGTTGTTTAGTCCCATCTAGTGGCCAAAAATGACTTCACTGCACACAATGAAACAAACAGCACCCAAGCAACAGATCAGTAAATCTGCTTAAACTTTGGACCAATATTCTCATGCTAGTATTAGTTCCAGAAACACCGCACTTTGTTAGATGATATCCCAACGCAAATTCATGTTCTGTGAATGCTCTCCAGCCACAAGCAACTCCAGTGAAAACAGACAGAATTGCAACCCAAAACTGAACTCATTAAAGAAAGCCCTATCATTGATTTTGTTTCATCGCTGATTTTGTTTTTTAAGAATATTTTCCTGTAGTAAACATCACTTTGTAATGGTATTCTGTGAAGTGCAGCTGACAATAGCAACATAAACAGGTTTTTACAGATATTATAGATACCATTACTACTGACACAGCTTTAAAACCAAGCGGAACTCCGTTTTTCTTGCAAGTGCAACATCTCTCTCTCGTGGTATTTATGACTATTTATAAATCTCTGGCTTAACGTGGGCAGAGTGGGAGTAGTGTCATTTTCTTTCAGGATTGCTACATCCATCGTTAACTGCTGCCACTTCAACGCTGTTACTGGCTGAGGAAAAGAACTGTATGTCCTCCATGGAGGCCAAGATGGCTGGAAGGAGTCCAAAGAGACTAGAGGGGGATAGGACTAGGAAGTGCTCTTACCTACGAAAGTCCATTAGATATAAAAATGCCATATAATTTTGCATTACAGAAGTCATACCTCACCACAACAGAGAGCACAAGCCCAAGTCCCAGGCATTTTTTTTAAACTTTACATCCCATTAATGTATTCTGGAAAAATCGAATCTCATTTACTCTCACAGATCTGGAAATCCATGTTCCAAAAATATTATTGCAATCAATTCTGTGCTGTGCGTGCTTTTTTTTTTTTTTTTTTTTTTTTTTGAGAAAAATGGTCTGCAATCATTTTTTAAATGGCCTGCCAGTAGTTTTATAGCAAATGTACCTTGTTTCTTTATCACGTGCAACAAGTGTAATATCTCATCACTAACAAAAGGTCTATTTCATGAAATAAAAGATTACTAAGACAGAATTTGTTAAGTATAGCACATACCTTGTTTAGATTGGAAAGTTGCATGAGTAAATTTTGAGCACTGACAGTATATTTCTATGTCTCAGTTTGATGTGCAGCTTCATTGCATTTATATCCAAGAAGCAAGTCTTTCTTCTCTCCATTTTTGCTCAAGATCAGATTATTTTGTCTGAAAACATGAAAGCTCCTTAATAATTTACGGGGAGGATTCCAATCAAGAATCACTGATTGGAAGTATTAAAAAAAACAAAACACTTTCAACAAATTCTAGATTTCTCAGAAACATAGAACTGGCATGCATATCTAAAATTAAATTTAATGCAGAAAGATACTGCATTATTAGATTGCTTGACTGAGTTACATTCTGCCAGCAAGTAATCCCAAGCCTAGGACATGAGTCTGCAGTATACCTAAAATAAAAACGTGTTTCAAAATCCCCTAATTTATTTAACAGTCTCTGAAATCTCAGATCAAACTCAATTATATTCAGAATACAAATGAAAGTTTTCAAAATGAAGGAAATCTACATTGAGAAAAGGTAGCATGGTGCACTGGGAATTCCAGATATATGTAAAAATCGAGGTGCATCTGTTGGAGACAAAGAGCGGGAAAAATGATGCAGTATACATTGCAGCATGTTTAAACCTAATGTGCAACATATGGAAAAGTCCTGATGTCCTCCTGTATTGATTTATAATGCACTAAGGTATTCTGTCTGTGTTCACAGGAGACAGGATTTATTACCTGCACTGAGAAGTCTGGCTTATACATATATGAATTGCATTTTTTTGCTGTTCAATTGCAAATTAACACATTCTGAAAATCACTAATTCTGGAGCTAATACCTTTGTGTCCTACTTCTCTTTTCTTGTTCCACTTTAGTGACCATTTGATGTTGTGTGAGGTTCAATCTTTCTGAAAAGAACAAAAAATAAAAAAGACCTCATTAGTGAAATATGAAATGGCAACAATTACATCTTTCTCAAGCAATCTAAATCTCCAAATGTAACCTCCTCTACTTTCCAGTTTTCCTATAAACAAGTTCTTTTTCAATGGCATTACTGAACAAGTCTGGAAAAAAACATTTTTCAGCTGAAATAATTTAAGACCTCATTAGCCAGTGTTACTGCACTCATCACATTTGTATTTACAAAGGTTCCTCCTAAAATCCTGTACTTTTTTCCAGCCTGCTATGCTAAAATTTACCAAATGAGAATTCTAATTTGCTTCTGCACTAGCATGGATGTAGTTTTAGTAGCAATCCTCATCAGCATGCTCTAAACACATATGCCAGGGTCACTAGCAATACCATTCAATACGATCATTCTCAAGATGGGGCCTACAGGATTTCTACTGGAAACTAACTTTCAAGCTGCTCCTTCCCTTTTCAACATTACCTGTTACACCTTCCTTTTAAGTTAATCCATTATTCACCCCACAATGTTGCTCTGTCTTCTCAAGCTGAAATAATAATTGTCCTTGAGTCACTAAATCACATGCTACACTGAACTCCAGATAGATTCGCACTACTGTATTCTTCTTGTCAATAAAATCAATCCTTTTACCAAGGAAAGGCACCGTGTCTTTGTGATACACATTACCTCTTGTAAATCCATATTGTCTTTGTGCCATATTCCATTTAACTCTACATCTTTAGTTAAGTTTCTTGAAGAATGAGTCTTGAAGTCTTCTGACAGAGGTTGAACTGCTGTTGCCAATAGTTGTCCTTGTCATTTTTCTCCTTCTCTTTTAAAAAAATGCCTTCTCATTCTACCAATTTCCTCTCTCATTCAGTTCTCTATTTAGCATTTACACAATTCTGGTAAACAATGCCCTAGACGCCTAGAACTAAAACAGCATACTGGATTCTTAATCTGTGAAGAGTGTAGATATCTTATATAGAAACAACTGGAATTAAAGAGAAAATAAAACATTCTCAAACCACAATATTCAGAACGCAACAAAATCCTATGCAAATTCTAGTTGAAGTTGTCTTTTAAAATAGACAAGATTTTGGTGGGGTTTTTTTTAGCTTTTTTATGTGTTGTTTTTTGTTTGTTTGTTTGCTTTTCTGGAATCACAAAAATCCTGGTAATTGTTCAATAGATTTTAAGGAGCTCTTGAGCTCCTTCCTAGCTGTTACATTCTATATGAACCATGAACCTGCCTTTTAGTAGCTATTAACTATGGATTTTTGACCTTAATGACAAAGTGTAGATTGCAGATAACAGCATAAATCACACAATATGAATATGGTTTAGGACAACAAACCACACCTGGGGTCTAGGAGGCTTTGGTTTATGATGCCTACAATGGGCATTCATTACAAAACCAGTTATTCATGCCCTACTATCAGGAATATACTCTTGCACGAAAGCAGTGAATAGATTTAAGCCAGTGGGTCTTGAACGAATAATTAAAGAGTCACATGTGCCAGAGGGCTCTCCTGATTAGAAACGGACTTGCTTAAATGCACAGTGCAGTTAATGGGCAATAGCTCATCATTATGCACCTATCAGTCAGCTTTATCATACAGTCAGTGTCCTGTTCAATTTTGCTGTTTATACAGCTAAGCCTTTTCTAACAAACCTGCTTCACTGAAAGCGAAACCTGATGCGGTACAAAAATATCAGGTAAGACATTAAATCTATCAGTTCTCAAGGCTTAGATCATTCCATTCAGCTAAATTACAAGTGAAACTGTTAACTTAATTAGAGTTAAATGAATACTACTCCTCAAGGAATAAAATAAATCTATTTTCAAGGTTCTCTGCAATTTTATACTCACAAATACAAAATGGCAACCTCTTCTTGCCTGAGAAAAAAATTGGCTCTCACATAATGAGCTGAAAATATCTGCTCAAATAATTAGACAGAAAAACAGGAACAAAAAAAGGCAAAAAATAATCCACATAGTACAACTTACAGTGTTTTTGTTGCCAGGGTCAATAAATAAAAATAACATTAAGATCAGTTTGCAAAAACATTGAGTCTGTAAGACTTCAGAACAACTAAACTTCAAGATCTCAGCTGGAATCTGAAATCATTTTTTTGACATAGGCGAAGCCATAAAAAGAAAAATGCAAAGCAAATTGCAAGTATCTCTGATGCTAAATGTTGTATGAGATGGGAGTTATCTAAAATATTATCTGTATCCTTTCTTCCTCAGTAAGTAGTACCATGAAGAACGTACAGAGAATTAAGAATAGACTTTCTACATGCATAGCCACGGGACATGCATTGCTTCAGGTAGCAAGCAGAAGGCCACATAGCTGTTGTTCTTTTGTAGGTGACTGCTTGGAGGCCACACAGGCCATTTAAAAAACTGACATCAGCAGCAGAGCTCTTTGGCGTCGGGAACTCAAGAAGGTTATCTTTCTATAATTGCTCCCTAAGCACTACCAGAAGCAAGAGAGCTTTTCATTACCTCCGCTGTAGCTCTGTGGTTAAATGCCACAGCTAAGACCTTTATATGTCATTGTGTTCCCATTTTTTCCTATCCTTCTGCAACATCTGATCTGTCCTTTCTCTCACTTTGCTTTTCTCAGATGCTAAGCACTTGAGCAAAGAGAGATTCTTTTAACTGGTATGTATTTCAGAATATATTAGATGGAGATGGATTACCGTAGAATTACTAGGCCTTAGTTTTTCTTAGAACTCCTATGACACTTGATATTTATCATAAGATTCCTGTTCTTTACATGTATAATTTTACATGGGATACATATCATTTAAAAAGCAGATAATAACCACTCTTCTTGTCTACTAGAAAAACAGCAAAATAACAAATAACAGTAATTAAAGTTAACTCTTGAAAGCTCAGATGTAGAGAGGAAAATACAAATTACTGATGTCTTTAAAAACTGAGAAGTTGACAGGCTTTATTAAGTTTCTAATGCTTAACCCGCTAAGGTTAGCCATTACGGTCCATCTTGTATATAAGACATAAAACAACGGAGAAAAAAAATACTTACTGGCTCTTTCCAAACTTCTGATTGTAGACATAAACTTATAAGCACGGTCAATCTTGATGAACTATATTTATTAAGTTACGTACATACTCATGTTTTCAGGATTTAGCCTTCCGCTTCAGAAAACATATCCCTGTAAACATAGGTGTATTTTCACTTTGTTTATTTGTATATACACCGAGAAAGCTTAATGAATGTGAGAACTTATTCCATCCAGACAAGAGTTACAAGCCTCCTCTCTTCTCCCTCACTTGCTGCCGGTACCGTAGTGATAACTAAAGACTGAAGGGTTTGGAAGTTTTGTCTTAACTCAAGTAATCTTTACTGAAAATTAGAGAGTAACGTCTTGTGCAATCTGAACAGATCAGTACACAACACAGGTTGTAGTGTCTGTCACATTTTCTGTCTGTAAGTGGCAGTTACAAGGTCCAGAAAAAAAAATAGCAACTGCTCGGTGAAACAGTGCTGTTGTTGGCCATTCTTCCTCCTTCCCTCACAATATGGCTTATGTTTTAAATCCATTTTATCTTTGTTTTTGGCTGCTGATGATCTCAGTAAGTCTTAAGGAGGAAAAACCCTGTTCTTTCAGCTGCCCTTTAAAGACGTAAAAATGTAATTCTGGCAAATAATAAATAACTAAAAGATGGAATTTGTAGGTGCAGGCACCCCTGGCTCCTAGAGGGTCAGTGGGTTTAGAAATAATTAAAAAAATGAGTACTGTTATGAAAAACTAAATATAAAACAGAAGCATTTGAAGGGAATGTTAATCTTCATGCCTCGGGGCATAAACAAACATGTAAGTGATGGGGTGCAGGAAGAAGCTTTTTTCCTCAGGGCAGCTTTTATAATTGCTTACCACATGTCTTCATGCAGCTCTCTTTGAAAAATGTTGTACCACTGCTAGAAAAACCAGAAAAACAGAGTACATGGAGGGCTGGACTGTTTCTACATGGCATTTCTTATGTTACTTTGATGCCACTTAGAGTTATTTGGTCCCAGATTTTACTGAACAGATTCTGAGGTGACCTTTTTCTCAGCTAACTTTTTTTTCCCCACTTTATATTTTGCTGCATAGATTTTGAAGAGCAACTTTACCACAGCTATCTTATTTACACTACTGACAGCCTCAGCTATGTCTTTCACCTTATAGCCTCATTCACACATTCTGTTTTCCATCTTCTGAGTTCTAGTTTGTTTTGTCTAACAGTCTCCTGTACTTTCTGGTTTGGTTTCTGTCTTGTGGCTTTTCAAGTGTTCCTCCAAGATTTTCCTCTTTCTCAGCAAGAATAGTTGGTATACTAACACCAAAGACTGCTTACCTTAAAAAAAATAAATAAATAAAAATAAAAACAACAACAACACGCACATACACAAAATAAAACAGAGACAAAATAAAAACAAAACAAGAAGAAAACCTCCAGAATAGAAATTACTGAGAATTTTAGAGGACACGGGTTTTCCTTCTGGGAGTTTTTTTTCATCATAGAATTGTTTTTGCTGTGACAAACTCTGTAATCAAATTGTTACGGAATAAAAAATAATTTTAGCTAATACAGATAAAGGCTAATAATACTAAATTCACCAGTTTTAAACACATTAGCCAATTAGTCCTAAAACTACAAGGAATCACATCTTCTAAAGAGCTTGTTTTGAAGAGATCTGTGATCTGAGAAAAATCAGGACACTGTGGTCAAAATAAATCAAACTTACAGATTGCACAGGTCGGTCTAGTTCTGCTAAATAAAAAGGCCTTTTATCCTTACGAATTGAGATCTCAGTATATAACAGTGACATTTTCTGTAGAAAATGAGGCACTGAAGAAAGTGAATTGACTCCCCCTAAAAACAAATATTTTTGTTTCATGATAATCATTTTACACTTGATTATTTTTCCATCTGGGACTGAATGACTGTATCACAAAGTATGCAACTTAAATGAGCAGGAGGCACACAAGAGCAGATGCAGATAAACTTGGTTACTAGAAAATAAATGACACCTTGCTGAAACATGAGATGGAATAAAATAAAATTGACAGATTCACAAAGCTGCCACAGGACCTCAAGAAGGTGCTGAAAGGGAGAAAGTATCTGAGGTCAGGCCTTCTCAGTTTCTTCTTATGACGTAATAACGTTACTCCAAAAATAAGATTTCCTCAAAAGACTTTGGACTCCTCGGAATCTTAAATACAAAGTGCACAATGATGTTGAAATTTCCACTCTGAGTAAAGGCAGAAAACTTACCACCAGGCACCCAAGTGATGGAAGAAAAATCAAAATTCCCCACTAATTATTTTATTTACACACATTAATTATTATTAATAATCTGATAGCCAAAAACAAATTGTTCCTCAAATTAGATGTAGTTATTCTGATGTTCTATTTTACTAAATATATTAACACTTCTTTGTAACTGCCATTTGTGTTAATAGTCCAAACACTTCAGCAATTTAGTCCAAGTTATTTTCCTATAGTTTACAGCTTGGGAAATTAATTCAATTTTGTCCAGTCCCAGAGCAAATGTTTGACTAAATGCAATTAGTTTATTGATACATGAACAAACCTAGGACAGGATTTAATTACATTTACAGGAAGTTAATGTGTTAGGTTGCATTTGGTAGTATCTAACAGACCTTGCTAGGGTCAGTATGAGTAAATCACACAAAATACTGAAGCAATTCCTTTTGAATTTCTCTTCAAAGAATCACCTGTCTCAGTAGCTGTATATTGGCAATAGAATCAATAGTTTTATATTGTTTGTAGAATCATAAAAAGAAAATATTTAGGTGGTGTTGAGTTTTTTGTGTGTCCCTACCCCTCTCTGTCTTCTAGAAAATTGTTGAGACTAGCAGCTGTGTAGCAGTAATAATGTACATGGGAATTAGCTGTGTAATGGGCATGCTAAGGTAAACCAGTACTCACTGCAGAAAAAAGAAGCTATTTATTATAACGTGTAATTATTAAGAGAATATTGAAAACACTTAACTTACTGTCTTCAATCACAGGGAGATATCTTCAGACCATCTCCCAGGTATAACTGTGCTTAAACTTAACTATACAAACGCACACTTAATCTCACTTTCTAAATTAAGAGTATTTTTACTAACATCATATGACAATAAATTCCATATTATAACAAGTTGTTAAGAATAGATATTGCTTCTGGAGCTACAGATGAAGATTTTTTCTTATGAACAGTAAGGAAACTGTGCAGTTGAAGAAATGTGCTGCCATGTTTGTATTGTCAGTAGCACTCACTGCCAACCAACCATAGCCGTGCTCTATACTTCAATTAGTCTCACATTGCCACCTTTTTTCCTGAGCCCTTCTTACATTTTCATTCCATGTTAAAGATGTGCTTCTTTATATCGGTTTGTCAGGCTGTAGTCTTTAAAGTATAGTTTATTGGCTTGAGATGATTTTTGAATGCAACTCTATAAGTACTTAAAGTTAGAATTTCCTAACTTGAGAAACACATCTACAACCATTTGCATACCTCTGCTTTGCTATTCAAAAGTTATTCTGAATTCTTTTTTTCTTCTCCTTTACTTCCATGTTCTAGACAAAGCATAAAGCAACCTGAAAATGCTGTCAATAAGAAAAAGGATATTAAAAAGTTAAGTAAGAGTAGCTTGGATTCTGGAAAATTTGATGCATGTCAATGTGAAGATCCACAAAATTATCTATATTTACAGTCACACATGTAGACAGACACAAAAATACAGACACTGCCAGAGTAACAGAAAACATATGCCACTTGACAAGCATTTCATCCTTGCCACTTTCAGATCTTGTTACCACAACGTTACTATACTTGACTTATATCACAGTTCTTTAAACTGAAAAATATTCAGTGCTTCAGAAAAAGTTTTTTTGAAGCAACTGCATTTGATTCACACAGAATAGAAGAAAAATGGCTTTTTATGAAACATTTTTGGAGCCATTTTCCGAAACAAAAATAATTGCAGTTCAAAACTGGGACCAGACGTTTATAAGAAGAACCAATAAAGAAATACAGTAATTATGTCATATCCTTTATGATACCTGTGGTTGTTTTGGAGTACTGAGATCCAAGGGACACTGGCACAACTGCAAGTACATCATCTGCAGAGCAGCAGCCACAGGAAAATTTGCATGTATGTGAGGACAGAGAAAGAGAGAATGGCACTGACAGCCCCAGAATGGCAAATACCTAAACATAATCTTTTCATTGGAAAAAGAGAGGAAAAAGTCATTTTTACTGAAAAAATGAAAATTTTTAATAGTATGCTACTTTATTCTCATGGGAAGCTCACTTAGAAGCTGTCACAGTTGGTTTTAGCCTAAATACTGCCCAAATGAAATATAAGTAATATTTCTGAAATATAAGGTAAATATAAAATTAAGACTGGGAAACCATTTTTCAAAAGCCAAAATTGCACTGTTAAATCACAAATTACTCGCAGCCAAGGAATGCAGACTACAAACCAATATATCTAACTGCTGATGTTTATTTATGTGCAGCATCAGTGTGATTTAGACACCTAACTCCAATAACCACTATGAACATAACAGCTTGAATGAATTACAAGCTATTGGAGCAAGATAAGCCCTGAAGTAATGCAATGCAGCCACACTGACAACATCTAGAGTTTTACTGTATGCAATATATGCCATATATCTGAGCTGAAAGAGGATCAAGAGCAGCCACGTGTAAATAACAGTAAACTTGGTACAAGGTACCTTAAGACATTATTTTAACAGTACAATAATGGAAAGAGCTTCCATTATCATCACATCTAACCTCTTGTTACCTGGGACAGTCTACATTTCTGTCAGGTAACATTGTTCCATTCCTATCATGAGCTCTCCCTCGTCAAGTTCGTGAGGTGATGTCAACAACACCTAAGAAAGCTACCTCAAAAACTTGTTCTTCTATTATTTGTAATAAGTAATACGCCTATCATTCTAATATTTGTCATGTTTGTTTTCATTGTCCTTTACACTTTTTCTTGCATATATTTTTGCTCTTTGGCCAGCACTGGCTTTTTTGATAAATGTCGAGCCACCAATTATAAAATATATATCAGCCTTTGTTTTGCTAGATAGAAAAAGGGAGGCTCTTTTGGCATTTTCTTGTGAAGCAACCTCCCTACTTTTCAAACTAGTCCAGCAGCCTTTATCCAGGCTTCCTCTAGATAACCAGAATTTAATAAAGTATCCAGGTCAAGGCCCTAAAAGTGGCTTTTCTTCTTTTATTGTTTTCATCATTTCCCAGTGGTTTCAGGAAGCACCTAAATTCACAGTCACTAGTTGAGCAAAGCATTTTCTTTCAATTCCAAGAGGTCTGGAATTTATCACCTTAAAAAGGTACAGCTAAGCACAGCAGTAATATTTATAGTGGAAATGTGAAAGCAAACAGGAAAAAAGAAAAAGTGATTGGAAATGTACCTTTGTTAAGATTGCTTTCTCTAGTTTAGATTACGCTCTCATTCCCTCTCTGAAACATCACATATCCCACACTTCACCTTGGTATAGCCACGGCCTGACAGACTGTGCCAAACAGAACATCTCCCCACTGCCCCATCTGCTGAGCTGTGCTGCTCATGGAGGTTTGTTCAATAATAACAGTCCCAGAGCTGCTTTCATCTTCCATGTTTTCAACAAAAAAAGTCTCCAAACTGTAGCAGTGCAAAAGATTGTCATTTGTAAGTGGACCAAAGGGTCTATTTTATGTTCAGATACTGAAACACTTTTCTCATGACTAAAACGCAGTGAATTAGAGGTCTGTCTCACACCCACACCAAACACTGGAAGCTCCACACAGGATAGAGCCACAGACTCAAAAACAACATCTGACTGAAGCAAAGCAAATTATCTTACTGCCTGTCATTATAAGCTAGAGCCAGAACAGACTTATTCCTGAATTTTTATCAAGGTTATGGTCTCATAGGAACAGGATGGGTGTCACTGTTTCTAGAGCAAAAAGCACTGTAACCACCATAGCTACAGAAAAAGAAAAGTTACTGAGATAAAATAGAAAAGTATGCAGCATCACTAAGAAATTTTCTAAGTAATTACTGTTTAATAAGACTAATGTTGTTTTCCCAATAAGTGAGGTTACGTGACAAAGATATTTATGTTAAATAAATATGTCCTATCACATAACACATAAGCAATCCAATATAAATTGCAGATTGCAAGAAGAACACAATGTCTGAAATATTTACTGAAGACATTGAAAACAAAGAATTTTACAGCACAATAAGACATATTGCTTACCTAGTAGCATATATAAAGATTCCTAAATATCTAGTACAATCTTCTAACAGTTTATTTAAATTGAACTCTAATAAATCTGTATGACCTAGTAGAATAAGCATATCCCATATGACCAGCAATATCATTGCTCCCAAGTTTATAAAAGAGAACCTAATATAGCTTTTCTAACAATTTCGTTTTTACAATGTTGATAAACTAAAGCAAAAATACTATCAGTGTAATTACTTCATTTATGATTTAAGAAAAATAAATAAATCAGCACACTTCCTGGTGTTGCTACAGTAACACCAGAATAAAAGTAATTCATTATAAAACAGTACTGTAACATTTCCTTAAAGTGAGTATCTTTCTGTCCGTATATTCCTGGGAGCAAAATCACACTTACATGCAAAAAAAAGTAAAAGAAAAAGGAAAGGTGAGAGACAGCCCTTCGCACCTAAGAAGTATTGTGTATTCTTCCTGGTGTGTGTACTGTTTAATGAGATGTGTCTGAAACATGACAGTTTGTATTCAAGCTGTTATTTGCAGGAGTCCATGTTCTTGTTTTGGATTGCTACATACGGATATTTTTACATAACACAACTCCAGAAGAAAATTCTGAAGTTGTGCATACATTAGCAAAGAAGCACGTGCTAATGACCTGCAATAAATTACTTATAAGTACCAGAAACATTCTGATTGCAAAATACAAATTAATACTACTAGTATAACCTATAACTCTACTGTGTTCAAGGCAGCCAAAATATGACTTCTCTTACACTTTACAAGTGGGCACAGCAGTCAGCTTTCTATTTCCTTAGTATTACGAGACTTTGTTTTTGTTGGGTTTTCTTTGGCAATTCTGAAAGTGTTCCTTGCAAAGACTGTAAGAATATAATCTATCCATCAGTCAAACTCAATTAGTTTTTGATCATTTTATAGAGGTGATTAAACTCAACATACAAACAGTAATGTATTAGTTTAAATAACAAAGGTGTGAACAATTGGAAACGTCTCAGAAGTAACGTGCCCATTCTGTTATTGCTGTAACAATACACTACAACAGGTATCTCAACATAATTTGATTTTCATAAGGTTTTGACAGAAAAATAGCTATATGTGTTTGCACATTCAATCGCATGACTTGGATTTAAGGAACAACAGACATACAAAGGAAGTATTCACCTCATACAGAAACAGGAACAGATAAAGACCAAAACCTTCTGGTATGTAGGAGCATATCTTAGTGAATTACAAGCATACTTACTCTCTTACAACTTCATATTTCCTTCTGTTTTATATATTTACAAGACCTGAATACATTTCATTATTCTACAGGTCTACCAAGATCACCTTTCTTCCTTTCTTTTTTAACTTTTCATCCCCAGTTGGGCAAATTCTGAAAATAAGAAATTAAAACAACCAGGTAAATATTTATCTTAAAGCACTGGATATTCGTCACTCACAGTTGTGAAACTGTGAGTTCTGGATTTGTGTGGAGGTAGTTGTATTTTGAGGGAGAGGGTTGTTTTGATTTTTGTTTATTTGTTGGGGTTCAATTTACCACTTGGCTTTGACAGTATGAAGTGCACAGTAGGCTAACATTTCTGAATAGTACTGAATATTCCTGTGATGTATAGATGTACTTAGGAAGTGCCATTCTTTTTCTGTGAATCTGAGAATTAAACTTTTGTAGGTTCATGGATTTTCTGCAAGCTACTCATTGTTCTAACACTCAAGCCAGATTTTTTAATTATACGGTTCAGATGAAATCCATGACTTGCTGACACTGTTCACCTCTTCTGTAGTATCTAGTTCACTGACTAAAATATAAACATAACACACATAACAACCTCAATCTAGATTATTCATTGCCAGTGCCAGGGGAGGTAGAGTTTGGATATTAAGAAAACAATTTTCTCAGAAAGAATGGTGAGGCATTGGCACAGGCTGCCCAGGGAGCTGGTGGAGTCACTGTCCCTGTAGGTGTTCAAGAACTGTGTTGATATGGCACTTAAGGTTTAGTTGGCATGGTGAGGATGGGTTGGTGGTTGTACATGATAATATTGGAGGTCTTTTCCAACCTTAATGATTCTATGATTCCAGCCTTAGATAAGCCTCTTGGCAGGCTTCTCTTTGCAGAGAATGTTATTCAAATAATGCCAGAAAGCTTTTCTTACTTTGAATCCTATTTACTTCCATTACCCTTTTCTCTATGAGTGAAAAAAATCATTAATAATAATTTCTCTAAACAAGTTTTCCCATTAGCAGCATAAAGATTTATACTCCAGAGGCTTAAAAAAAGTATGTGTGGATTTTCACCATATATTTGAATAAAAACAAGATCTACTTAAATGATTTTTTTAACTCAACTTTAAAGTGAATTTCACTGAAAAGTTCTACATCATGTGGTGTTTGAGAGCAATATGAAAACAATGTTTTGTTGAGTCATCAGAAATGCTTTAAAGGATGAACCGTTGCACAAGTGCAATAGGCAATCAACTGCATTTACAGAGTGAGCTTTATATTTTTTTCCTGGATATAACAGCTCTGATTTGTTTACAGTCTGTAAAAGAGAAACTATTTTTTTAACAATTTAAAAAAATATATACGTTTTGCTAAGTCCCAGAGCCTAATTCAAGCTCATTCCCACAGTTCATAATGTTTGTTCAACAAAATTACAGAATTTTCATTCATTTAAGGAAAAATATTATATGTCAGACTTCCTTGGAAAGAGGGCAATCTTTTCAAGTTTCAGTGAAAAATATTTGTGTACTTTTTCCCCTCTGAAAAATTAATCCATATAAACATTATTTGCCTCAATCTGCCAGACGGCTTTGTCTGCAAAACAGGGCTTGCTGGAGGTCAGGGTTTGTACTAAACATCTGCAGGGAAAGTCAATGAAGTCCACATTTTCAACAAAACACTCAGAGCTAGATGTCCACTGAAGCCTCTCCTCTTCCAGACATCTGGAAAATGCTGCAAGATCACTGAAGGATGAAGAAGGACAAAGAGAATATTGCTTCTATTAATGTTCCCTAGAAACAATATACTGAAAGCCAAACTGATTTCATATTCTGAGGCAAGATTAACTTAAGTTACGTTCGTTCTCTTTTTTTTTTTTTTTTTTTCTGTGAACAAATGTGCTCCAGTCATGGGGTCTGGACCTCTGAATCTGGTCAGGCAAGATAGACTGACCTCCAGTCCAACAGAGACACAACAACACAACAGCACTAAGAGAGATCTAGGTCCCACAAAGAGCAGTCAGTCTAGCTCAATTTCTCTGCCCAAGAACTCAGTCCTGCAGGAAGTTACTGGAAAGTTTAAGGGAAGTTTTACATTTCACATGGTTTATTAAATCAGCGTTGACACACTATAGATTTATAGCTGCTACTGGCCCTGTTAAAAAATAAAAAAATCACAGAAGTTAGCCATGGGTGTTGCTGTCATATTCCTAAAGAAAAACTGCAGTTCACACTTGATTTTTGTCTGTCATGCTAAAGGTACTGGAACAAGTTACAAGAAAAAAAAAAAAAAAAAAAAGAGATAAAGTTCAATCAATCCTTACACTGACCTGAATTTAAAAGCAGATCCTGGGCATGATGCTGACAGGTCATTTTCACTGGAGCACTGATTTGCCAAACCAAGAAAAAAGGCAAGGAAGAGCATGAAACCAACATTTTTGGAAAGCCAAGCTCAGGCTGCTGTTCAAGCCAGTGCAGTAGGACTTTCAGGAACCCTGTTCCACTGCACCACACAGTAGCAACCCAGCTAGGAGATAGGGAGGTTCAGCAGTGTGCTTTAAGGCACGTCAGGAGACTGCTAAAAGATTCCTACCTCAGCAGTAAGGGTGACCTGCACATGTCAATGCTTACCCCATATGGCAATAGTGAAGCAGAGCTCCCAAAAAAGTGCATCTTTGGAAGGAAGAAAAGCCAGTTAGAAAGATAATTCAAATTTTTGCAGACCCATTGTACTTCAGAATTTAGTCAGTTCTTTAAATTGAGCGTTTTTCTGATCATATCTTCAGAACCTGGCTTGCTGCAGTTGTTTATGGGATAAAACACTGCTGTATTCTGAGAATGAATCACTCACAATGTATTATGAATAGAAACAGTATCTCGTTTAATATTCTATCACAGAAAGACCTATGCAGTAAACAATCAACAAACATGTATGTCTCTTCTACCTCTGAATGTATGTCTGGGTCAGTTAATCTCAAAATAGTTATTTACCCTATTGGTCAATCTTAAAGTAATCTGAAGGGGGTTTATGGCGGCAGATTGGGCATCCAAGAATAGCCTTCAACTGCTTCTACATCCCAGAAATAGGCTGTTTTGAGTTATCACGTATCATTAGAAATAGCAGCAGAAATCATCAATATCGACTCATGCTAATGAGGCACACAACACTCCTACTAGTGAATCAACAGAAGTTGACAGTGTGACCTATTTTCTTTCCACTGTTACTCAACCATGCTGTCAGCTACAGATTTAGGGGTAAATAGGAGCACTTCCTGAGTTTTAAAGATATTTAATAGGTTTTGGTCAAGAAAAAATTTGATTAAGTTTTTATTTAAAAAAAACTTTTGATTGAGCAATGTTAATTCTTGCAGTTTAAATGGAGAGCTTGAAAGCAGCTAACTATAGAAGCCACAGGGTGAACTAGAAAAAAAAACATCTAAATTCAGTGAAAATATGAATAAAAAGGAGGACTGTAGGTTTTAAGATGTATAACTTCCACTCATCCTAGTGCTACCAGAACTTTACTGCATATATTTACTAGGTAGAAGATCAAAAGTTCTGTTGCAATATATTTGTATAGTTCTGTTGTTGTAGATATGAAGAGAAGCTCATATGACTTTGAAAAATTATTTGCCCCATCGAGGTATGATCAAAAAATAAATTATGCAGTATTTCCATCTATAATGATAATGATGGATAAGAGAAGTTGAGGTAAAAATGGAGTGTCATGAGTCTTTGAAATCCATGCTCTGAATGGAGAATGATATCCAAAAACAGAAGTATTCAAAATTCAATAAAAAATAAATGTAGAAACATCTCCTTTCTCTACTTGCCACAAGCTTTGCATATTCTTACTACTGGATCATATTGCAGATAACACCAAGTTGGATGGAAGTGTCGATCTGCCTGGGGGTAGCGAGGCCCTACAGAGGGATCTGGACAGGCTGGATTGCTAGGCTGAAGCCAATGGGATGAAGTTCAACAAGACCAAGTGCCAGGTCCTGCACTTTGGCCACAACAACCCCAGGCAGTGCTACAGGCTTAGGGGAGAGCAGTTGGAAGACAGTGTAGATGAAACAGTCCTGAGGGTATTGGTTGATGCTCAGCTGAACACGAGCCAGCAGTGTGCCCAAGTGGTCAAGAAGACCAATGTCATCCTGGCTTGGATCAGAAATAGCATTGCCAGCAAGAACAGGGAAGTAACTGTCTCTCTGTACTCAGCACTGGTGAGGCTGCACCTCGAGTACTGCATTCAGTTTTGGTCCCCTCACTGCATGAAAGACATTGAGGCCCTGGAGCGTGTCCAGAGAAGGGCAACAAACTTGGTGAGGGGTCTGGAGCACAGGCCTTTTGAGAAGCAGCTGAGGGAGCTGGGATTGTTCATTCTGGAGAAGAGAAGGCTCAGGGGAAACCTTATTGCTTTCTGTAACTGCGTGAAGGAAGGTTTTGGTGAGCTGGGGGTTGGCCTCTTCTCTCATGTAACTAGTGATAAAACAAGATGGAATGGCCTCAAGTCGTGCCAGGGGAGATTCAGGCTGGATGTTAGGAAATACTCTTTTTCCAAGAGCACTCAGGAGCTGGAATGGGCTGTCTGGGGAGGCAGTGTAACCACCGAACCTGGAGATGTTCAAGGAGCATTTAGATATTGTGTTGAGGAACATGGCTTAGAGTGATAGGTGGACAGTTGGACTGGATGATCTTGTAAACCTTTTCAAACCTTAGTGATTCTATGATATGGTCTCTACTACAACAAGCCAATTTTACTGTTGAACTGAAACACTGCAACCACTTAGTAGACTTTTTGAACCATGGTTAATGACAAATTTATTTCCCTTAAAAGCTCTGTATCTCCGACATTTAAAATGGGAAATTTTTAATTCCTAAGTTAATATGTTAACACACAAGTACTAGTGTAAAATAATAAATTAATCACAGAACTGCAGAATCACAGAATCATAGGGGTTGGAAGGGACCTCTAGAGATCATCTAGTCCAACCATCATCTTCAAATTCCCTTTTCAAAGGAATCTATGCTGTGAATTCCATTGTCTCCTAATTTTAGCAAATGAAAAAAATATATGTTTGTCCTCAAAAGAGTATCCATTCATATCATGTTTTTATCACATCCTATATAAGATTTCATTTAATTTAACAATTGAATTTATACTTAAATTCATATTTTTAAACATAAATTTATACACGTTTATAAAATATACACCCCAAAAAGGAAATATTCAACTATTAACTTCTGCTAGAAGGCTGGATTAGAAAAAAAGATATATGCTGAAGAATTAAAAGGCCAAAACTCACATAAGCAAGTGATAAGAAATTATAGGCATTTCTATTTTGGCTGACCTTTAGATCAATACCCCTCTCCTCTTGCCCCAAGCATCTGTCAGACAAGTACTGTCATGGAATACCACGGCTAACCTTCAGCCTTCTACCACCAAACAGTATAGTTCAGGTTTCACCTACCATCCCCTAAACCGTTAAAAACTTTTGCCTTTAGGACACGTATTGTAGTTCTAACTTTCTTTTCCCTTCAGTATTTAAAAAAGCTAGATGGCAAGTGTAACAATCATTCTGATGTAGTTATTCTTAGATAAGAAGAAATGTCAGTCTGCAGAGTTTTTACAGTAAATAATGAATTTATTGAATGCAACAGACAAACCAGACTGAGTTTTAGTCAGGGACAACAATTTCAAAATCTGCTCATAGTTTTAAAACACTTGCAGTTCTGCTTGTCAGCAATGAACTACAGATTGCCAACCTGTCATTTCAAATGAAAAATATCTTTGACTTTTATTGAGTAGCGTCAATGCTTTTCTCTCCCCTCTTTTTTTTTTTTTTTAATCACTCGCTTATATTGTGGCTACTACTTTATCAGAACCTGACTTTAAAGTTGATCCTGGCATTCACTGAAGATAAAGGGATATGTGCAGTGACAGCTACAGGTGCACTGCCATCACTCAGATTGATGGGATCTTTGCCTAGGGATTTAATCACGTTCCAACAAGCCACCAAGAAGCTAAATACAATTAATGAATAAAAAGTTTTAGATTATTTTGTATTAAATTACAAGCACAGGGAACATTTGCTGGTGTGCCAGATTTCAACTTCTTTCATATATGAACATCACTACTCTAGCAATAAAATAGAGATGTATGCTCATGCAAGGACTTCTCACAAAGAAGCTACAAATTTTTTATCATATATAACACAGCTTTTCACATGACAAAATTGAAGTGCCTCAGACCTAGAGTGACATAAAAGCAGCAGTGATCTGTAAGCAGAACAGTGTTCTTAGAATTCTGCACAGTAATAATGTCAAAGAGCTGAATGCTTTCATTTTGCTGCATAACTTCAACCAAGAGTCTGCTCTTTCCTTGTCATTTGCCAACTTTGAGTCAAACCAACCTAAGCACTGTATAAATTAATTCTAATGCCTTTCTGAGGTATATTTTTTATAAATGAAGGAAATTGTTAAATATGTTATCTGAAAGCACAGATATTCAAAGTTAAATAGACATGCACGGAGTAAAAAAAAAAAAAAATAACACAAACATTAAGCATGTAATTGTTTTACTCAGCTGCATATGTAATTCCCCTGCATATCTCCTCTCTATTACTTAGCTAAAACAACTCACACAAAGAGAAAAACCTAGGAAATTATTCGTTCTTATTTTGCTTTGATTTCAGCATACTGGACATCTGGCACACATAGAAATGAAGGAAACTTGTGAAATTGCCATGAGCTTCAGGAAAGTTTGCAGACTGGCTGCCTAGCTATCTGTCACCCTTTTCTCAGGGGAGAGGCTCTTGCAATATGCATTTCATGCTAAGATGGAAGAAGAGATGAGCTTTATGCTGTTGTTATATATTACGTGTGACAAGATAGTTTAATTCCATGTTATTACATGCCAAATTGTAGTGCTTGGCTTAGAAAAAAGGCAATTTGAAGCTGTGGCTGTATCTCTGTTACTACCCAACCTGGGGTCTTGCTAGCTCTCTAGCTGAGCTGCTGTCTTACCATCATTGTGATTCACTATAGTGTGTTCACTCACACTGAACACTTCTGGCAGCAAAAGATCTAGAGGGTGCTTAACACAAAGCCCACAGGACCACAAGATCATCACAGTAACTCCTAGGGGCTCCAAGTTCAGTTGTGGTAGGTAAAGACCATAGGGAAACCACTGAAGGTCTGGGCAGCAATGGCTAAGCTAGATTTCTTGCCCTTTGACTGTTCCTTGCTATCTGCCTTAAGCCCAAAGGCGAATTTTTAGCGGATCTGTTTCTCCCTGTGCTTTTGATTAAGGAAGGCACTCTGAACATCGACCCTGATAAGGCTAATACAGACATAGGATCTAGGGCTTTAAAAAAAGATTTTTAAAAATCCAGACCACAGTAGCGTGACAGCACAGCTTCAGTATAGAGAATGCCAAAATCATCGGTTAGGAAATAATTTTTCATACTGTGAGTGAAAATTGTACCCCCCTTGCTCAATGAAGTTCACTTGACTGGGACGTGGAGAACTATGCGTTAGTTACTATGAATGCATGCTTAATAAGAAGGGTTGGAAGAGGAAACTGAAAGGCAGATAAATTGCAAAGCTTCTGGTATTTTATTTTAATTTTTAATGAGAAGAAAGAGCTCAAAAAATATAGCATTATGTGTAGTAATGAAGTTTATAGAGAATAAAATTGGGGATTTTTCATAAGTGCAGTTCATCCTGCTGTTATCATCTGCTCTAAGTCCTTCAGGGCAGTTTGTTCTCCATGCCTCACTTTTCAGCTCAGAGAGGCTGCATTATTCTTTCCCTAGGAGAAGTACAAGGGTTTCCTAATTACGTGAGGTGGATGATAAAAATTATCATAAGTAGCCAAGTATACAAATTCATGCCCTGAAGTTTATTTATCATTTTTAAAAATAACTGAAAATGATTAATCTTGATTTATATTATATTGATGTCTGTCAAGGTTTCTTGCATCTATAACTCTAGTTATTGTCTGTGATACAATGTGAATATGGTCCTACAAGCACAGCCTCACATTAAATACTTTCATAACATCGTCCAGAAAAATCATACTTTCTTTCGGACACATGTTAGAATTGCAATCTCAGTTATTTGCTGAGTGTGATCTTTAAAATATCCATAAGCATGTGAGACAAGACAAGGACTTGCTATTTCTATCCTTCTGAAGATTACATAGTCTTAAAACACTGAAAATACACAATTATTCAAAGAACATCTTACTGATGCTGAGTTTTCAAAGTTACCAAACTTTATATTAAGATAGAATTCCCATAGAAAAAGCAGATCTTCACAATCTGGAGGATCTTTGTACCTTGCCATACAACATTATGATTAAAGTGATGTGTTTTTTCTCTTGAATTACCCTCCAAAAAAAGAGACAATGATGAATAATAATTGCACTTAAATGAACAGCTTTATATCTTTCTACAATATTCTGCATAATTCTTAATTATACATCAGTAAAACCAAGGCACACAGAAGAAACTTTTTTTCCTTCATAAATTGATATGTGCTGTACATTTGGAGTCCAACATACAGGAGTGAAAATATACAACTAAGCGTCACGTATAGAACACCAATTGTATCTCAGTCCAACTCGTATTCAAACAAATTGATTGGAAAACCTGCCTAAACTTCACATTAAAATACAAGCAAACACAAAGCAAAGTACCATTTAAGTATTTGAATCATTTTGACTAGTGTCAAGGAGTTGCTCTGTGAATCTGGGTATGTGTGTTACACCGGCTACATATACTTTACTTTCTTTGTAACATATAGATATAGCCTGCAGAGCCTAGCCTTCATCTCTCCATCATAATCAGATCTGAGAGGTTTTAAGCTGTTTAAGAACCCAGACAGAAGTTGCCATCTCTATAATTGATATAAAATAGATAGTACCTTTTCCCAGCTGAAGTAACCTTTGTTTCAAGATAACCTTGTGCTTCCAGCGGCCAATTTTTCCTGAAATACCGATTTTCTGTGAACAGGAATGAAACCTATGTTGAAGGAAATAAAGGAGATGAAGCTTTTAGAATGAGTCATCCAATACGTACTAATGGCAAGTTTAAATCTGTATGTCCACACATAACTGTCTGGCTCAAATGAAAATGTGGCCTTGTTTCTCAGATATAACAGCGTGCAACAGACCTTTTATTTTTACACAAAGATCTTTTAAGCAATTCAAGATGAACATAAAGTATGGAAGAAAACAAAAGTATGCACATTTTGATTTTAAATGCTTACATGTGAGCAGTCTGAAACATTAAAATACACTACAAAAGTGCTTATTTACAGCATAAAGAGTTCTAGAGATGCTTTCACTAAAATAGTTTCCCAGTACTAGCTATTCACCTGAAAAAAGGATAGCATCAACAGAGTATGATGTGGCAACGTCAGTAATGGAATCAATACTGCAAACATTTCAACAGGGTCATTCTCAATTTCTCTTGCTCGCTCTTCAAGAGAAGAATTTTGAGATTTCAGTTTCTCTATTCATTTTGCACCGATCAAATGTAACACATCTTGCAGCATTAGTTTCTAACTTCTGGAGTTTATATTTCAGATAACGCTTGTGAATCAAGTAAACAAAGTGAGGAACAGCAAGAAAAACAAACCAACCAACAAAATCTAGACTTGTGAAGATCTGTCTGAACTAGTTTCACTGTTAATGTTTACCGAGATTTCTAGAGTTCTCTGGCATAATAATTCTGAAGAGGCAAGTTCAGTTCTAGTTCTTCTTCAGTTCTAGTTCTTCAGAACTACAAACTAGACTAAGAATCAGAAGGTACGTATTGAAACCCACATCCAGAAAACATTTTCCACCATAACTGTGATGCTCGCTGTAATATCAGCCAGACACTAAAGAATTCCCATGCAACATGAGAAGCAGGAGCAATGCTATAGAATGGTAATAACATTACAGGACATTAATATAAATCAACAATGCATCCAAGGACAGATCTGAATCCAGTGATTAATCTGCAAAAGAGAATTTCTAAAAATGCTATAGTCAATAATGCACCCCTACATACAGAAAGATACCAGCAGTCTTGACTGTACCCACCTCCAAAATTGGTATATAATTAGCTTATCTGCCCATATCAATATGTTTTCTAACCAAACCAGACATCATTGCCTCTTGGAAGGCTTACAGAAATATGCAAGAGATTGATTTTAGGATGACCTGGTATCCTGGAATGTGTGTGAATTCCACAGTCCACAAGCCTGTCTAAATCTCCAAGGAATACCTAGGCAGAGCCCAGTAGTGGGAGCAACAATGAAGGTGGAACCTGGTTTGTCAGTCACTAACTGACACAAACAAAAGAAAACTAAAATCAGCTGAATCATGTATTTCTAGCAAATCACTTCAATCAAGAAAGAGAAAACCAATTACCTTCAAAAAGTACTCTTTAAATGCACTCATGCACACACTATTTCTTTCTGGAAAGGTCAATGAAATGCCAAAAGAGTTAATAAAAAATGAGAAAGTACTTAATATTCAACAGTTGCAGCTAGCCTGTTGGTATACATTACATCTAATTACATACTTCACAATCATTGCAGAAAAAAATTCATAAAACATTTACAAAATACATTCAGCACATTATTTATGACAAGATTTAAAAAAAAAATGTTTTCAGAAATGTGATGAATTAAAAACTAGCTTTCCTTATTTCACATATTTTGACTTATAAGAAATAAAGTGTCAGCAAACAAAATCCCTGCAATAGCCCTGGATTGCATAGTGTAATATATTACCATGAATGAATAAAACAGACCACTACATATTTACCCTTTTTTTTTTTTGCTCTTGATTAACTGTACCTCTTATTAAAAGCATTTCAAAATATTAAATGCATTCCTATAAAATCTGCTTCACACACTGTATTATTAACAGATGCATAGATTACAGAGAGAGCAGTTCAGATAGAGTGATAGCCAGGATGTATAATGAGAAAGATTATCATGGTGGAACAGAATAATAAGAAAGAGCTAGAATGCTCACCTATGTCTCAGGCTTACGGTGGAGACTCCAAAGCAGCAATCTCCAGAAAGAGATCCTTCCCCACTGATGGTCAGCCCTTTAAATGGGGTCTTGGAGAGGTGGAGTCAGACTCTACCCCTTCCAGTCACACAGATGAATTGCCTTCACCTGTGCTCCTGCGGCTGACTCAGTGCTCACCTCAGGTGATCCGTCAGTGGTTCAGGGCACGATTCAACACTTCCCATATACACATAAAACCACAAAGAAGACAGACAGAATGACAGACAGAAAGACAGACAGATGCGTATTTTGAAAGGTGTGACCTAACTTTTGGCAAGCTGGCAACAAATGTCACAGATGAAATCACAGACCATGAGATGTTTGTTGTAAAGTAGCCAAATGCTGTCAGTATTCACAATTTGTCTCTCTGGTGTTTTCCAGCTTGGAAATATCCCAGGAATCATGGAAAAAAATCTTTGTATTTTATAAATGGGCAGTTTCAAAGATACACGTGTACAAACCATGTTAGTAAGGCCAAGGTTTTACATCGTCATTCTCACTGGATATCTTCTTTTTGCTGGGTCAAGGAAGGTGACATAAAAACAAGAGAAAGAGTATTGAACTCCTGCACCAAAGGAATGAAATCAGTGCAGAAGCAAGACAGCTCTCAGATCAACTATCAGGCAGACAGCAGGAAGATAGAAGCTTATCAGTCAGCAAGCCAAGTAATATCTGCAGTGATGTTATTAATTGTAATTTAGTATTCCTGGATTTTCAGAAAGCTGGAGTTTCTTTTGTAGATACTGTGAGAATAATTTTTGCACATCTTTGGATTTGTGTTTCTGGATGTAAGCAAGCCTTGTCCTTAGTCACAAGAGCTCTCAGTATTTGGTAATTACCGGCAAAGAAAAACCTCTCCTCTTTTATAAAAATCTACAGATGACAAAATGTCTTTAGGTTGTCACAAGATGGATTCTTGAATTATTCCAGTAGAACACAGAGATGAATTGGTATGTCCACAATTGGCTGATAACTTGCATACAAGCTAGAGAAAGTGAGATCCTATTGATTGTATTTTAATTGAGACAAAAGAGAAGACCTTTAAAGAATGCAGAGTCTAGTATCTTAATATTGATGGATTTGCTGATGCACCTGAATATAAGAGCAACTAATTGTTAAGTTAAGCTTATTGAGTTTTAAGTTGTTTGGAAGCCAAAGTATAAAAGTTACATTAACATTAAAAGTCTATTTTAGAAACGTTTTAAAAACAATTTCCAGTGTTTGCTATTACCCAGTGCTGGTTTCATGAAATTGAATGATTTGTACTAGTACTGATTATTCCCAAAGACAGTAATTCTAGAAGTGAAAGCTATTTGTATGCCAGTAATTAAACTTCTCAGTGCAAAAGAGTAGAAAGAACTGATCAGTCTTAGAAAGCAAAACGTCTCAAAAAACATTAGTAAGCAGTAAACAGATTGTCAGCAGAAGGAACATCATCGGTTATTGCACATCCCTCATCATGGAATTTCATTAGAAGTACATTAGAAGTACATTCTCACCAGAATGTCGGGTGAGAAGGTGTGGCTAACCCAGGGCATACAGGAGCAAGCGGTGTCCCTGGATGACTGGAAGAGGTGGACCTGGGGGTCCACCTCTCCTCATTCTCATTTAAAGGTTAGCAGCTGAGGGAGGAGGGTCTTTATTTGGACATTACCCCTTCTGGAGACTTCACTGAACTTTGGAAAGGATAAGCCACTTGCCCCTGTATTGACTTCAGAGCCATATATTTACAAATGCGTTTGTACCCTGGTACATTGCCTTCCCTTGCTCTGCAAGTACGTAACTTGGAAATAAAAGCTGTTGAGTGAAAATAGAGCTATATAGCATATACAAATTTCATTGTTTGCTCATGTATTTAAAGAGATGTTAAAAAAATTCCATGACATTGGTTAAGATGCTCCTGGTTCAATTGTTGTTGTTTTGTGTTGGCTTTTTTTAATCTTATTTTAGTGATTGACAAGGTAAAAAAAATTGTAA
Source organism: Oreortyx pictus (assembly GCA_036925125.1). NCBI lineage: Eukaryota > Metazoa > Chordata > Aves > Galliformes > Odontophoridae > Oreortyx > Oreortyx pictus. The sequence goes on along the minus strand of JAUPFR010000005.1, from coordinate 66,822,250 downwards.
TAAAGTGTATTTATAAAGTGCTTTTGGTGTTCTACAATTTTCCTGAGTGGATCACTATATAGCCATTAGTCACTGAACATATACTGCAGATCCTCAGTCTAGTTCTTAACACTCTCCTGATATAAACTCAGCTTTTTATCTATACATTAAAACATCTACATCAAGTCTATTTGCTTCTTCTTCCAAAGGCAATATTAAGACCCAATACGCCTGAGATTCTTTCTGCTTTTCAGGCTATACAGGAACACAAAGCATTGTTTTGCCTTCAGGAAATTAATTTCTATTCTTAAAGCAAAATAGTTAAAATAAATACTTTATGAAAGAAAGTAATGAATTTTAAGTGTGGACAAGAGGCTTGCTGTTTCATTTCTTTAGCAGTTGACTGTGAGATGCTCTGTGCTGGAAACAGCTGGAGCTACTCCTTTTAAGCTCTGAAAAAAGGTGTATAAATGTAAGAATTTGGTATATTAGGTCAGTATCTAAAGTTAATCGTGATGATCAAAGACAGTCTTAATTAGCAATCAGATCTGGAAAACATTATCTTCATTGAAAATATACACAAATACTAGTTTTGTATCTTTTGAACGTATAATGCTCTTTACCTAATAATTTTTGCTGTTAGGAGGTTTTAATAGCATTATTGTTATTGGCAAGACATCTGGCCACTTTACAACAGTGTTACATGTATGTAACGTGGGAACAAATGTGTATAATACAACTTCAAATAATGTGCAGTTTTACAAACATCTCTTGTGTTTTCAACGTACTAGTTTGTTGGTGTGTTGTTGTACTTTTTTTTTTTTAATCATCAATTATTTCGTCCAATACGGTCTGAACTTAAGCAGTTTACTGTTCCAAGCTTCCAACTTTCAATTAGCTCCTAGCTACACTAGGGTTACAATGCATTGTCTCTTTCTCAGGACTGGGTAGATATTTGCAGGGAGGACAGCTTAAAACAACCTCTGATGAGTGGTTATAAAATTGCTTACATCTCTCCATTGAAGACTTCAACTTTTCCAAGTGAACTTGCGGTGATGTGAAATCATTGTTATGTTTCCAGTCAGGACAGGAAAAGCATTCAGGTCCTGTGAGTGTCTGGCATTAACTTCTATTATGCTCATAGCAATATTGCCATCATTTTCAGATATGACCATTATTACCACCATTGTAGTTTTGATATTAGCTTGCAGATAGTATTCAAAGCCTCAGAAAGGTTAACTGTCAAATTGTGTCTACCACAAAATTGAAGGAACTCCGAAATATAGTGCTGTAAAACATATTTTACAACTAATCTCACCTGGCATCAACGTTCTGAGCAGAAAAGAAAAAAAAATCTGACTTTTTCTTTTTTTTTTTTATTTTTTTTTTTACTTTTATAAAAGTCGTCGTCCTCAGTAATCCACCTCTCACACAAAACAGCCAGGCAGGGATGTTCTGACCAAACAGTGTTGTGATCCCTGCATCATGTGGGTAGCACATCAGATTCACCTGCAAACATTAGACGAGACCGTTCTATTGGGATGCTTAAAGGTTGCCTTATGTATGTGTGTGTTTAAATATACGTGTATCCACTTACAAACAGCACAGACCACATTAATGATTCTGTTTAAACCAGTACTGCAGGGGAAAGAGGACTAGAAGGAAAGAGAGATACCCTTTCTTCCAGTCCCTGTCTTCAGAATGGATTTTTTTTTTCAATTATTTTTAATCCAGTAATTATTAACGATAAATTAAAAAACCTTCCAAAAGATGGAATCTTTGCATTCCACTTCAGGGAGCTTAGCCATTACACTCTCTTCTTGTTGGGGCTCTTTCTGACCTTACGATTTTATTTTCTATCTGTGCAATGGGAAACACATGCGAGAGACATGAATGCTGTTTCCATTTGATATTATTATTGTGCTGTTATATCATATAACAGAGATGGCATTATTTTGCCAAGTAGTTAAATAATGCTCTAGGATAATGTTCTCTAAGCCGTATCTTGTACTTCTGGAACAGGTGTTCTGAAACAGTAAATAGGAATAGCTGTTTATTTTAGAAAGGTGATTCCAGCTCATCAGACAGTTCACTCTCACAAATATTTCTTTATATCCCAAAAGAAGGGAAGGATCACAGCTCATATTATACCACTTACAGTTCAGAGCCATTCTATCCCCCAGTTCACTTAAACAAACATACAACAACAACAACAAAAAAGCAAAAAGTGCAACTCTGTACAACTCTGAAGAGAATTATTAATGTATGGATGCCATGGCAGCACAGATTTCATAACAAACTCCTGGTTAACAAGAAGTATGATAACCATTTGTGCAAAAATCTTAGCCAAATCAAAAGGTGTAAGAGTATATATGGCTAAAAGCTAGACGGAAGGCTATGCTTCACAAATTAAACAGGTACTTTCTGTTCCTGTCTCCGTTCTGCTAGATGAGCTTGGACAATAAAAGCTTCTGTATATATTGCTTTTCTCCCCATGTCAAGGTTTTTTGCTGTGCTAAACAGACAGTATTCCTTAATAATTTGCTAGGTAAGCAATAAAAATGCACTCAAGATGTATCTGCAATGCCAAGCAAGGAATTTGTCTGAAGTGTTTACTGTGCTGGACTGTGTCTCCAAATGAGTCATGCGTGTCCCCCCGCGCCAGCTGCCAGCCACAAGACTGGACCTACTCCACACTATGATAATCAGTCATACAGCCACCTGCCAATGACACTGGCTCCAAGGGCATCTGAAACTTAGATTCCAAAGCTGCATCCCGTGTCCACTAAATAAGGTTCTGTTGAGGGTTATATTCTAGATTCAGAATATTCTATTAAAATAACCCAGATACTTTCAGAAAAAATAAAAAAATCTTCTAACGTTGCCCTTTTCACTACTGTTGTATTATCTATTTGACTGACTTTAATTTCGTTGTTTGCAATATCCAGTTGTTTATTGAATCTCTATGGTACAACATTTTCAACCTGTGGATTGCTTATAAATGGCTGATTGGAACAATTTCAGCTTAAATAGGTTTTATTCTCATGAATATTCAATCATCTGGTTTTTGACATGAGATTGTTTTCTTCCCCTGTTTGGGAAACATAATCATTTGAAATGGTTCTGTTTTCTGTCGTATCCAATGCTATTTTACTCATAAAACTTGGGTCTGTGCCCAAGACTGTGCCTTTTTGAATAATTTTTCCTGCATAAATAAGGGAGGGAGGGGCAATAATTAGAATGCCCATATAAACAGTCAGTCCCAAATTGTACTGGGAAAGCAATGAAATTGCTCCCTTGCTGCACCCTCTGAACTGATCTAAAAATGGGAATTGCTATGATACTCAGTTAATGGAAAAGGTTACAGCATGATTCAAGACCTTCCTCAGAAAAGACTATGAACAGACTTTGAGAAAAGGATCTCTTCTTCCTGCAGTGCACACTCAGTTATTTACTTCCCATTCATTACAAACACGCATGGGTCCCACTTAAAACTGACAAAATCTGAGATAATCACAATGGAAAATTTGTGGAGATGTCTGGTTTGGAGCCATCATGTTATATGCAAAGCACAGGCTGTTTTTCCCAGTGGCTCAGTTAACATTTATCTGCATCAGATTTTGCCTATTTTTATCTGAGTCTTGTGAAGTCCTTTTATGAGTCTATGTTGTCTGCTCCCCTTACTAACTTTAATTACAAATTTCATGGTTTTCTAAAGTGTTCATTTCTGAGAGGTTCATTTATGCATCTGTCAGCCAACTACTAATCCTTGCTAAGATCCTTCCTCTTGTCCCACAGATGCATTAAAAGCCCTTAAGGAGAAGGTTTGCCTTATTTTATAAGGTTTTCCTTCTTTGTTATAGTGGTCTGGATCATCCCATTGATATGTTTGCTGTCACTGTGTGAGAACTCCAAGTCTCATACAGACAAGACATCTTTCGACAGAGCACTGCTGAACACCATGGAGCAGGCCATCACAAATAGCCCAGTCACCTTTTTAAGAAATGAAGCCTGTTCAGTGTTATTTCTATAAGGGGAAAAAAGGCAAACAAACACCTGCTAGTGATTTACTTGTAGAGAGTTAAAAAAGGTTTTCAGTGTTTCATGTGAAGTTGTGCTAACCGTAAAGTCAAACTGATGCATAGATTTATTTATTTTAAGGAAGAAACGTAATCCATAAATTTTCACCTATTTTATGGAATTTCATGAAGTGTCTAGCTTGTTCAGTGATTAACTGTTTCATTACTCATTCAAATAAAATAAATATCCAACACGGTAGTTAGATTTAATTAGTTTTCAAGGTAACCAGTGACTGTTCTGTGTAATGTTGACCTCAAAAGGACCTGTTTCTACACCCTATCTTAAAAGCTAATATACTTTAGCACTTCTCTTCTAAGAATCATGACCTCTATTTCATAATGAAGTCACTTGAAAATGTACTGACCTCTGATGACTGTGTTGAGTATGGCTATATAACTAAATTGTAGGGGAAGACCTTACTACTCATGAAAAGGATAGACAATTCAAAGCAGGAAAATTCAGCAGCCAGTTCCACATCCTTCTTACAGAAGGACATAACAGGACCCATTTTACCTTTACAGAGAACTCGCTGCAAAGGTAACTTCCAGAGAATGAAATAAATATTAAATTTTGTTTTATGGCATAATCTTCCTCAAAGCTAGCTATACATTCTGTTGGACAGCATACTTCCTCTCCTCTGTAGTATAGGAAATTCCTTTTATGTTTAATCTTAAACAGATTTGTCAACATCTTTCCTTTCCTCAGTTGTTCTTCACAGTCTTAAAAATACTGCAGGAAAGCTCTCTGATGAATGTTGCCTAAATCCAGGTTGCTTGTGCTCTGGGAAGAATTCATGCTGGCATGGAGGGCCTGAAACACATGGATATTTGATTCCTGCCAAAACAAATAAGAGAAAGCATGATCGTATCTTTTTTAATTAGATTGCAAAGGTATTAAAGTATTCAGAATTCACTGATTTCAGCAGCAGTGCAGCTATCACCGCAGTCGAGACATTTTGCTATAGTATCAAGATAGATTAAGAAGCAAAATTGTCTACCACAAGTGTGAAAACATTTTTTTCCACATTTAAAATAAGCAAGGGAAAATAAGTATATTTTTCCTGTGCAAAGAAAGCGTTTTCTTACGAGAGAAGTAATGACCACCAGTTTTTCTCAGTATGTCTCCTTCTGGAAACATTCCAGGGATACATCTGAGACAGATTTGGAAAAGCACTAGCTTTACAGTCGCTCCATGAAGGGTTCAATACTTTAACAGATATAATTGTGAATAAAAGTGCCAGGCATCTCATCACTGCTCTATTGGTTGAACCATCATTGAAAGGAAAGGACTTCTTACTCACTGGCAAATGTGTATTTAAATGATAATGCTTTTTCTCTCCTTGTTTTGTATAGTATCTTGTGATTTCATGGTAACCGTGGCAACTATTCATTTTTGTTGCGAATAAAAAGAGTGTTGTAAATCCATTCAACTTGTTGGCATACAAATTAAGGCTGCCTGCTGTAACTAGCATGCTAGAGCTCAGTTTTCCCACTTATCTTTAAATTGGCATGCTCACTACTGATGAAGAAAGTGCCTGTTTCTGCTGAGGTGAGGAAAAGTTTGTCCTGAGTGGGTAGAAAAGGTCATTCGGTTCAGTGCACAAAATACAGGTACTGATGACTACCACTGACAACTGAGTCAGTCACAGGCTGAGCAGCAAAACTCTTGGAATTACTTGTGGAATAAACAGTGCTTCAATAGCAGCTAAGAGGAGAGAAGAGGAGAGTGGTGAGGGGGAAGGAAAGAAGGATAAGAGGTGAAAATCAAGCTGAAATTTCCCTGCCTCCTAGATAAAGCAGTCTAACTTGTTTTTCCCGCCCCACATAGGCTATCTCTGATGCAGCACGTAGAAGCCTTGCACAGCTTAGTGCCATGCTACCTATTTTCTGGCTAGTGTACCCCCTTACAAAACATACTAGTACCTAATCTTTCCTAAAATAAAGTCCCTAAACCTGATTAATACATCTACGGGACAATGTAATTCAAACATAATTCAATGGATCAGAGCATCTCTCCAACATACTGCTTCCTTCTTAGCCCTCTTCTGTCTGTTTCTCCTCTTTTGCTTTTACTAAACAAAAATAAATAAATAAAATAGCGTAAACAACTATACACCTGTGTGGTGGCAGGTGTCTCATTTCCAGCATATCTGAAATTTCAAATACATTCCACGTTGTTCAGGCCTCAGCTTGGTCTTCCATCAGTATGGTACAGGATCAAAGAAGAATTCAAGTTGAAAGGGATTTCAGGAAGCCCTTTAGTCCAACGTGACACTCAGAGTTCAGGATCAAAATTTATTTCAGACCAGCTTGTTCAATCTAATTTCAGCAGAGTTGTCCTCGAGAAGCTTGGGTGTCGATGAAAGAAAAAACAGCCTGCAGCAAAAGTAATAATATGATGATTTGATAACAGGCACTGCAACAAATGTTATCATAATAGTCATATTTCATTTTAATCCAAGCAATAGCTGATCTTGAAATATTATCTCCAGAATTTCTTTCTGAATTCCTACCCAACCTTAATGCCAAACTTCATCACACTGGTTTTCCAGACAAACTTTATCGTGTAAAATCTTCATGAATTGAAACCTGGGAGATTTGTACCCTCTGATCTTTGCAAGCCACTATCATACCATTATCTTCCCAAGCATTAATTAATAATAAAAGCTTAATTCATCATGAAGCTAAGTTAAGCAATTTGTTTCAGTCCCCTCAGCTCTATGGTCCCAAATTCTATTAAAGAAGCTTAGTCCTAGAACACCTCCATTTCCAGACGCATAAGTCTATTAACAACAGATTTGATGCAGCAGCATGTTTTAGCATCACTACTTTTCTGCTGAAGCTGAAGTACGTGTTTTTCCCTTCCTACGATACTATTTTATACTACCTTTGTTTTGAAACCAAAACAAGCATTGATATTTTTAGCATAAGTATTTTGACACAACTAGTACAAATTCTAGCAGCATTTTTCACTTCTTAGAGATGACCCTGGCCATCTTGTGATTAATACAGTACATCACTTTGAAGTTTGGCTGAGGCTCCAGAATACTGAAATCATTACTTTCAGAGTTTCAGACTGCAGTATAATCGTTCACTGGAGATGCACTGTTAATAGGCTGGTGAATGGTAGATAACACCTAAGTGAATTGTAGGTGATGGATTAAAGTCAGTTTTGACAGATCTGCCAGCCTAGGCACCAGGTTCTCAGGAAAAACTTTGGCTTGCACAGACTTACTTATTGAGAGTCAGAAACTGATGCTCCACTGATTCTGTCTCAAATCAGACAAAGCTAAATGGAGATAATATCAAATCAAATGTAGCATCCCTTGCTCCAGTTCAAGGGAAAATGTCAAAGCAAGGAGAATTTTGCCTGGTGAGAATCTATGTGAAATAGGAGCTAAAATCTCTTCTCTTCAGTGAGGCACGGAGTGATTCAGATACTGATAAAATGTACTTTCTGCTCCCAGGAATTCATGAGAAGAGGAAAAGTAAGTGCAGGAGAGAGCACAAGGAAATTTCAGAAAAGCATAAGACTCCTACACACAGGAAGGACTCTAGTTTCCTATTCCCAATGGTCAAAATGCCCAACCTTGACATCCCCACCAAAACTCTTTCAGGGTTTTCCCTCTCTACTTTCTCTGTGGGAAAAACGGCCCTGTGAGAATCCATGCACTGTGTACGTGCAATGAAGCCCGCGTGTGTCTAGAATTTCAGCCTTGAATATTTGTCCTTCTGTTTCTGAGAAGAGGCTAATCACACAAGAACAGAATTCTTCACATCAAAAGTAGGAGCATTCTCCTCCTTGTGAAATGGCCAAAGCCTCTATCTGTCATGTATTTTTCAGTTCATTTGTTCACTGGAACTTGTGTTAATGCATAATTTATGCACAGGACATATAATATAAGGTTATTTGGAAGGTTCTGTTATGGTGATCAGCAGCACAGATAGAATATGTTCCCTACACACCATGCAAGCTATGCTAAACTCAAATATCAGTTCTTTCCTTATTCAGACGAATTAATTAAACAGGAGCCAAATGCAACAACATTATCTGTACTATAAGTCAAGATGTGCTTGTGTGTGTGTAAAAGATGTTACATTTGGAAAAGTGAGATCTAAAAGAATTCATCTTTCTTACAGCCGAGGAAAACACAATCCAAATCCTGAAAACCAACAGAGAGAGTCAAGAATAAAGCAGAAGTCTAGTTAATAGTCGGGGCAGGGAGGAGTCCCTAGAAGATAGAATTAGCCTGACTGAAAATAATGCTAAGATTCAAAGCTGAAAACTGCAAGCACACAGTGACTCAATTAGACACAGCATTGATTTAGTTTTCTAATTTTATTCACTTAGGACATCAGATTTATGTACTTTTATGTATTTTACTCAATACATTTCCAATGTATTTCAATTTCTCTGCTGGACCTGACTCTACATCACCATAAATAAATACAGCGAGCATGCTTGGATCTATAGGATTGCAATCTCAATTCACGCTATGATTCCAGTTAACATTAGCAAAGATTAGGTGAAGCATAGCCTTTAGCACACTCTGGCAGCTACTGGTAGGATATACATATGATTCAGGGGGAGAGGAGCTGAAGCTAAACACTATTTAATCAGAAAAGAAAAGCCCAAACCAAAAAAGATCTATTGTTGACTCACGTCTCGGTGAAAATGCTCCAAGATGTTCTGCATCAATACGTGATTGGATCAGTCATTCTATTATGCTGAGCGCAGTGAAGATCTATAGGTCACGAATAAGAATGTTTGCTTTATATTTTCTCGAGAGGTGAAACTTCTTAACTGAATCTTACACTTAATCATTTCTAAATCCCAGGGTATATCTGCTGATCGCTGTTTCGATTTAAAATGAAATTCATTTTCTGGTTTGCTGCATGACTTTTATTTCAGACTTGACTTAGAGATTTATGAGCAGGATATAGCTTTTTCTTGCTGAACACTTCAACAATCTTGGTCCCTGTGGTGATTTCCGCATTTCTGCAAGTGGGAAGAAACACTCGCTACTGCAAAATCATATGACATTCCTACTTCAGAAGCCAAAACAAATTTTTTGAAGGCTGAAGTATTTCGTTGCAAGAGGGACAGAAACCCAAGAGGATCTAGCCCTCACAGTATACTGAAAAGTCAATGCCAGTTTTCAATTCATTGCTTCTTAATTAGGAAACAGAAAGAATCTGGGTACACAATGAATCAATGTCTATACAGAAACAGGGGGACAGGGAGGTCACTGATTGATAGTTTCACCTGTAGCCACTGACATTGAAATTTGACTTTGACGCAGAATAAAATGATTTCTGCTGCAGACAGCTGGTCAGTGTTGCACAATTTACCGTGAAGGGCACTATTTATAGCAAATGGGCCATAAGTTTCCAAAGACAGAATTAAACAAAGCGCAATACACCAGCGTGACCCCCTGCCGCATGGCATTGCTGCCATTGCACTTCATGAGTTTAAGCACATTAAGCAGTGCTGACTACTTGTACTGCCAAACAGTTTGGTAACTTGATTTGTGATGCCCTTCCTAGTGCAAGGTCCAAATATTGTAGATCTGCTCCAGTATCTAAAATATCTATATAATATATATCTATATGAATATGTATATGGTGTGAAAAGGTAAAACACAGGTGTTCAAATTTTAAATAGCAGGGATGATGGCTGCCTGCTTAACTCTGGAGATTTTACTTACACTCTGGTTTTGACAGAGCCCAACATATTGCTGTGTGAGTAGCATAGGATAAATGTGTTCCTCAGCACAGGCCATGGGCCTCTTTCGTTTAATGTCAGTAGCGACTCTGTGGGAGAATACCACAATTCTAATCCTGCTCTGGTATTTGAGTGTCCGTCCAGAGGAACTCCTAAAAAAAATAATGCACGTAATGTGTATAACGTAAATACCTTTAATATACATTGAACTTTAAAAGTTATGTAGGCATTTGGATAACAAAAATTTGCAGTAACTATGAAGCCATAGTACCTCTAAAAATTGAATTTGTTGCCCGAGTAATAGGGACAGGGTGTAAAGGGTTTTTGTTTGGTTGATTACTTTTGCATTCTGAAATACAGTGCCTGAAGTCAGAAAGGGAGCCAAGTGACTCAGTTCTCTCTGAAATCACACACTAGCAATCTATCCAAAAGTATATGTACTTTAATTAATATTAGAGTTTATATTCCTGTTTTAACGTATCAGCTGAAAATTTTACTTCCTTTACAGTTCTGGTTTGCAGAACACTTCCCAAATTATTAATTTCAAGCAACTTACTTTATTCCTGACTAGCTAGCATTGTTCATACACTCAATTTCCAGAGTATTTCACTTCAAAATGAGATGAACGGAAGCATGACTCCTGTACGCTTAAGAGCGCTGAACCATTTGGCACTTCCTTAATCGCAAAGCACAATCACTGTTCTGAATCCATCTCTTGTATTTATTTCATCTGGTTCACAGTATAGGAAACCCTCTCCCCCACCTTCCCCTCCCCCCCCAACAACAACAAAAAAAAAAAGAAATAATAAAAAAAACAATAGAAAATATCATTTTTTCTGTGTTTTCTGTCTTTGCATATTATGTAACTATTAATCTTCACAAAATTCTTTACAATTAGAAACTGTGTATTTCCAGCACTTGACTTAAAAGTGAAGAACATAGCCCTGTCAATGCTACATATATGCATGTCTTCAGAAATCCACAAATTTTAAAATATTAGCTTTACCTTGTGCATGAAGAAGAAACATCATATTAGCCTCTTTTTACTGCAGAGTGCTGAGACACAATGTCTAGTATTCAAATCATTTAAAATTAGGAATTAAGTCATTCTGAGCTGCCTGTTGAAAATGGATTAAAAATGGACCCCCCAGCAGACAGTCCACACCTTCAGTTCACTGAGTCCTATTCTGGAAGGTCTGTCACCCTCTTCTGATTTTAGCAGAAAGCTTTGGTACCTTGGATACTTAGGTTAAGTGCTTAAGATCTCCATGGATGAATCAAAGACTATGGTGGCACAAAGTAGAATTCTTTGGTAATAGGAAGAAGATAGGAAGATTTTGGAAGAGTCTAAAGACAAAACGCAAATCAAAGTTCTTAGATCCAGACAGCACATGGCCTTGAGCAATGTTCAAGGGGCAGTCAGACAGCAAGTAGGGATCCCCAGATGATACTTGCATTTCAATAGCACTACCCTGATGATAATGCATAAGTTTGTCTGAAGGATTACAAATCACTCACTCAGTGACTCTTCGGCGCAGTCAGACAGTACAAGCAAATGTGCATAAAGCTTAAGAGACATTCAGGAGCCAGTGGTACAAATGTAAAGCCCAGCACACCTCAACAGTTCCTCCAGGAACTGTCCCTTTTAGGTGGCTGTGCTATGCCTAGCACAAAGAGACCAAGAGTCCATCTGTGGCTCCTACTCCTTCCTGGAATACAACTGTAGAACTCCATAGCAACAACAGCCACACAGCACCTCTCCACCACACTATGGGTGCACTTTTTGTTCAACAGTAGGATTTAATGTGTTGTGGGGCTTTGTTTCTGGCTCCACTGTAAGAGTAAGCTGCTTATTGTTTAAAACAGCAACTCCATATCTTTGCAGTGCATTGCGGCATTTTTTTTATCTACTTTTAAGATGCTTATTCTGAGTATATCTTTGTATCAAATAGGCATTCTTTGTTAATTAGATTTGATTTGGAAATGGATCCTTTAAGACACAAACCAATTTCTCAAATAATTTGTATTTATTCTAGATATAACCCACTGAGATGAATATGAAGTAACGTCTGTGCTGAAAATGGGCCAACACTTTATGAGTTCCTGTGAGGGAGATCACTGTATTCCCTCTGCCTACTGGGACCAAAGCCTTCAGTTTTGAAGAACAGCACCAAAAGGGATCATTAATCGTAACTATTTATTTGCTTGAGTTACTCTTTCCTTCAGACATAGTCTCTGGAGACGGTGAGGAGCAATGGGTAAAAGAAGGTGCACAAGCATGCAGGGAACAAGGCAAAGGGAAGACAAAGGAAGCCCTTCATACATTCCAACATACTCACGTTTCCCCAGTGAGGTTAAAAAGGAGTAAACAGCTTAACTGAAGGGTTATTATGTTTGTTTGGTACAGCTCTTGAACAGCAGAAAACAGGCAAGCCAGTAAAGTTCAGACAAATCTGTTCCACCTGCAGATTATTAGACACATCACATGTTAGTATTTTCCTTATTTTGCATTGATTGCTGTTATAACCTTCACTTAAAAAAATAAAAAAAAATCAAGTGAAAACAAGAAGATTGCCAATAGAGATTTTTTTTCCCATTCAGATTGCCTGTAAGAAGCCTATAAAGATGAACTTAATTCAGAAAAGTATTGGACAAGGAATACAGCATGTGTTTTTTCAAGTGAAATAGAAAAAAAGAGAGAAAGGCTATATTCACTATGACCACGCAGAAGTTATTAGAAACCTGCAGCCTCCTTCCTTACTTTCATTATCACTAACATCACGTTTTGATTTCTCCAACAATCTCTCATTTACTGTAATTCAGAGGAAATAAACACGTAACAATTTCCATCAATATATCTGTCTGAGATCTGTGGGCACGGGAACATCAGAGTTCACTCACATTGCTGAGTCCCAGAGGTAATGTTTCTCATACTGATTAATCAATACAGTTTGCATTAGTCGACAGTTCTCCAACTGTATGTTGGCACCTTCAAACTGCACTGGAGTCAGGAATGCTCTGATAAGCAGTAGTTAAATGCAGAACTCTCAGGTGAGGTTTCCTTACCCAGGCCTGCCACTGGTTTTCAAGTTCTACTTGCCAATATCCAAACCAAATTGTGTATTCTGAGTGCCAAGGAAATACTTTTAATGAGGAAAAATGTATGTGCTTTCCAAGTACTGTAATTGCAGCTTGCTTTCAATTAAACTCTGTTCTCTCATGGAAAATGTACTAAAATAGTAGTTTGTTATCAGAAATAGCCATTAGATTAGGGAGATATAGTCACGAACTTTCTTTTGCTTCCTCTCTCTGCTCATCCTACAGAGAGAAGAATATTGAATGGACAAGGCATATCCATGATTCTGTCATAAAACAGAGTACTTCCCACCAGCTACTGTCTCTGAAATTCCCTTGACTATCTTCCTCAACAAATACAGCTTGTGTTTTTAAGCAGTTGATCACTCCTACACCCAAAACTGAAAGCACAAATACTCTCTCCAGTTGCAATCAAGGACAAGTCTAATGTTTTATGAATAGATACATAGTTAACTCTGGGAATTTGGGGAATTCTTACAAATGTGGGGAAGAAGAAAGAAACGTCTTTAGCTGTTCCAAGCCATAATACCAGACCAAAAAACAAACAAACAAACAAAAAAACAACAATAGCAACCCAGAACACTAATGACTAAGAATCTTAGGAGAGGACAGACATGAGGGAAGCTAAGTAGGATAAAAAAATGTTTAAAACACCCTACCTACCCACTCAAGGATTCAACAACACCAACCCGTTTATTGTCCAACTCTGTCTTGATACTCTTGACTGTACATGGCATCTAGCACCATTTTGGATGGTTTATGACTTTTAGGTTGGCCTCCAGCTGACATTAAAGAAGTACATGGTTCTGTCGGTCTCGTGTCAATTATGCCAGTTCTGCACAGAGGTTTCAAATATACTGAGGGCATCCCAAATAGCCCTAAAACTTGTCACTTCCCCCAGATTAATTGCAGACAGGTGTCAAATTCTGTGGTAACATAATGTGACAGACCAATATTACGTACGTGGCCTACGTAGCAAGGCGACCCAAATGAGTCTAAATAATCTACCCATGAGAGCCTAAAATTATTAATTGCTCAAACTGTTAGTTGTTCTGTTATTGTCAGGAATTAGTGAAACTGACTTATTCGTGCTGAATTCTCTCACTGAAAACTATAAAAACTGTTCTGTGTTGCCTTAGGCAAGCTTGAGTCTGCTTAAGTCTTCACAGGAGTCTTCAAACACTCAAAATACAGCAATAGGATTCAAGAGATTTCTTGCACTATTTAAATGCAAAGATTATTAAAAAGAAAAAGAAAAAGACTTGCTTTATTGGAGCAAGTAAAAATAAATATAAAACCAATATCATCCATGCTTTGAAACTTCAGAATGCTTATAAATTAATAGTTTTGGAAAAACAGTGCTCTGAAATTAACATGTCCCTCTCACTTAACTAATATTGGTGGTATGAAACCTTTCCTTCCTAACACCATTAAAAAAAGAGAGAGAAAGAGAGAGAGCAGTGACCCAGACTCCTGCTGGCATCTTGCTGTTGACACTAGCTCAGGATATCATTACACAGCTACCTCAAAGAAAACACATCACTTTGTCTGCAGTTTTGCACAGAGTTCCTCTGTCTGCACAGACTCTGAATTTCTCCATGACTCAGTGATTTTTTAATTTTTTTCCAGAGGCTTCTGGAAAAAGGTCATTTCCAAAGCAGGGAATTTGCTTGAATTTCAACCATCTCTTGTGTAGATTCAGAATATGCTCAGTTTTCCCTTTTGCAAAGAGTTTTGAAATCTACCAGCCATAAAATAACCCTTTTGAAAGCTTTCCTCCTTTCAGCAGTGCTGAAGGTGGTCAGCACCGACAGGAACAATGCAACAGCTTTAACAGAGTCAGCCTTGTGCACCTATTCTTAACAGCTGAATTCTCTTCATTAACACATAATTCCCCAGTAACTGTCAACAGACCACACAAATCGCTTAGATGTGATACTTTAAAAAGACTAGCTTAGTTTTGATCAACCTCTTATCTTTAGCAAAATACTGACTCTGTTCAGCTTACAAAAATAATGAGCACAGAACTGCTTAGTTATCAGTGAGGCACAGATTCTATGCATTTTATTTTCAGTATACTTAGTCCTAATGAAGGATGCTGGGGGAGTGTTCACGTGCAGAGTTCTTACCATGTAAAGGACTGCACAAGAAAAACAAGACCTTTTTAAATTTTAGAACTCTGCTTGACGTTCTGAATGAAGCTGTAATGGCTGTGCTTGCATTTTGACACAGGTAAACCCAAGACGAAATCAGTAGCAAGGATAGAATAGAACTACACACTGTAGCAGACACAAAATAAATTCACAAGTGAGAGCAAAACTAGTAAAAAGTTAGGTGTGGCCTCAACTGCCACTTACACAGATAGAAAAGATGAAATTTGGACGGTCAAAATAAATTCCACAGATTTTGTTGCCTCGAAAGCAACCACTCAATATATAGTACACGCTGCCTGATTCCTCCCCATGCAAGCTGAAACTATCGGGGTGAAAATTAAGACACACTCCAATTAAACAAACAACTACAGGTATTAGAAAGATAAATTGAACAGCTGTGAAAGCCTCGGCTTCACAGTTAAATGTTATTTCAAAATAAGATTTATGCCTCCACAAAGGAAAATCATTATTTTGGTGTGAGGGGTCAGAAGAATATCACATTATTAAGAATGAGAATTTCAAAACATTCCAAATGACAAAAAAAGTGAAAGATATTCACTACTGAGGATTATATAGAGTTAAATTAAACACAACAGAGAGTTGTTTCAAACGTGGAGGGAGACTTGACTTTGACTGGTCATAGCTGTCATTTATGAGACTGCTGAGAAATGTAGAATTGTCTGTCAAAGACAGCAAGGAATTGTTTATTTTGTTCAATAAACCATTTTATATGCATGGAACCACACACTGCAGAGTATGCATTCATCAGACAGCGCATAGCTCTCACAAAACAATTTAACTGGGTGCTGCCAACTTGAAATATTAAGAATTTGATGTCATCTCCCCTGCCCTGGCCCCTGAACATAGTTTAAAAGAAAATAGTTTCAGGTGTTACAACTGGTCCCGCTTTCTCTTTTTCTGACTTAGTAATCTTATTTCCCATCCAAGGAGAATTTTCACTTCGCTATCACCGTGTGAAAGATCCAAGCACCGGAAAGCAGATTAGCAAAGGAAGCATTAGGCTTTGTTAATTAGTTACAAGTATTATTGTTACTGGTAATAAAAAAACTGATATTTACAGCAATTGCAGGTAAATACTTAGAAATGAACGTGATATTTTATTAAGCCTTGGTGCTTAGCCTGAGAATGGGAAAAACTGTACTGACTCCACAAAGTTTAAATGTTCTGTATGAGACACAAGCAGATGACCTCTGACATTCCAGGTAAACACATCCTGTACATAAAGGGTGTTTCAAATCTCTTTTTGCTAACAAGCAGCACATCAGTGAAAACGTTGCATTCTTGAACTTGGGCATAACTTTTCACCTCTTTGGTGTGTTAATATCAACTACAATTAGAAGTACTGCGCTAAGTCAGTAGCATGGGAAAGAAGCCACAGCCTCCATAGCTGCTCTCAGAAACCTGCTGGCCAGCTGCCAAAATCAGTACATCTTGGAGTTCTGGTTGCACCCACAGTGCTGACCTTCAACCACTTCTGGCACCTCTCCCCTGTGGGACAGCTCTCTCCTCTTGCTCCCACAATGAAATGTACTGCAGACCACTTCTGCATATAAATAAAATAAGCAGTTCAATTTTTGCTAATGGTTTTGACTACAAACCTAAGAGCTTGCATTCTCTAAATATATAATGATCTGAGTTTTACTTTCACAACCTCCAAAGCAGCCACCATCTGCAAAACAATTTGTTATCGGATAGGGCAGTTAGTATCACTATGTCATCTTTTCTTCTCTAGAATTGCCTCAAAACACAAATCAGACCGCAGGAGATGCCAGAGCTTACAATTCACAGATGCTTTTAACACACCTGAGAATTAAATTATTGATCTTTGTATTCATCTTGGTTTACTATAATTTAAAAGAAAAATGTATTCTTTGTTTAATTTAATAGCTCTAAGCAGAATGTATACTTTGTTAAAACTACCTAAACATTAATTTAAATAGAAATGCGAGCTACAGCTAATGAGTATCTTCACCACGTGAGACAGTAAATAATAATAATTACTTTTGTTTACAAGATTATTGTCAAAACTGCCTCCCTGATTCATTATCATCATTAAATCAGAATATCGTAGTTTTCCAGTCTCATTTAGTTTTTAATTGAGTTCTTCGTGGTTTTACACCAGATAATTTCACCACCCCGCAATTCCAAATAAAAAGGAAAAAGAAAAAAGTAAATACAAGACTTTTGTCTGGGTCACGTCAAGTAACTTCTACGTGTATCTTATTAGGATAAAAAAAATGTACTTTTTCTTGTACAGAGACATCTTCAATTTCTGAATATGGTAGTCAGGCTAATTACGGATCCTGCAGCTTACCTTATGTGCCATCTGCTCCTTCTTTTTCTCCAGAGTTTGTTTCCTCAAGATCCTCAGAAACGTCCCAGATGCAGCCTTCTTCCTGCTCCTATTCCTCTGCCTCCAGGCAGACCTACAGTGTTCAACACTGCAATCAATCTCACCTGCACCAAGGAGATTAAAAAAAAAAAGATTATTCAAAAAAAGATGTGTTGAATGTTACATGATTTCCCGTCACCTGCTTTCTAATAAACTTGTTTGCCAGCCCTTTACCAGGCATTCTGAATTTATAGTCGTGTGGACATCAATCCTAATGTAGTCAGTAAAACAAATTTAGAAGTGAACATACATATTACATTCATTTATATATAACATTTTTGTCTTTTTATTACTATATTCTTTTTGGGCTTCTTTCTATTAAAGCAGCATTACAAAATACAGACAGTCAAGAGTTCTTTTAAACTAATTTAATTGATGTTCTTTTCCCCTAAATTTGAATATATGCCACTGCATACAATTTTCAGAATGGAAGGAAAGATTATATGGCATAATTCATACTGCGGTAGCACGTGCTAAAATCTGAAGATAAGCTATCCCTTCATCCTGTGATTTGTGAAAACATTAGATCATTTCAGACATATATTATGTCATCAGCACAATGCTTCTTGCTCTGAGTCTGTGCTATCATCATTCTAGCTAGCTCTACGAAGCAGAAAAAAATGATTAGGTAACCTGATTTTATTTTATATATATATATATAAACATCTGTCAGACTTGGGTTTTCTGGCATAGTTCAAATAAAAAATCCTCAAGTTTCTCCTGAGATATTTTGCTACCTTTACATACTGGGGGCAGAGAGTATTTAACTTATTTCTAACACTTTTCTCTACAGCAATTGCAGGCAATATTTTCATGCTCAGAAACATCTTAGGCTACAGTCCTACATTGCAATTTCTTCAAAACCAAAGCAATTTTTGAGAATACACCTGCTCCCTCTGGGCCCAAGTCGCGCACTCGCCTCTACGCGGGAAGAATATTTAATGCAGTGGGTGGCTTGTTGTTGTTTAAATCGAATTGCTCTGGAGCATGACCGCACAAAGAATGACAGCAGAATGTTAAGGGACTGTAGAATGAAGGCAGGAAGGAAGGTGATTGAATGTGAGCATTTCTACCACTGGAGAAGCCTGATACGTGCTGCACCCTTTGGCACCACTTTTGGCAGTGGTGGTATCACTATGGTGAGCTAGACAAGCGTATCAACCCCGGCTGGAGGTTTCAAAGGAGCCTGCATGGGAGCATGGGAACAATGAGTGTTAGACACATGATGCTTCCAGCTGCTCTGGAAATCCCAGCAGCAGTGAGAAACATCTACTGGATGTTTATATAACAAGCTACTGTGCTTTCTCGTATCTCATCCACTAGGCAAGATGCAAGAAAGCCCGAAAGAAGCCATGAACAGCAGAAAATGAGAACAAAAGAATGGCCAAGACTGAGTCAGAGGTACTGAAGCAACAGCTGCCAATGAAGAGGAGAAGAAAGAGGAAAAGACAGGCTTTACTTCCTTTGCGTCAAGCTTTGGCATCTTCTTTCAGTATAACAAGGCCTAAACTAGTTTTATAATGGTCAGTCCAGCTGGTCAGTACAGCACCAAGCAAGGGCTAGCTTATCCTGTTTCTTTGCCTCTGTGGTACTATAGGTGTACCTGAAAAACATGAACACACACAACTTCATATGCATTTGAATTAAATAT
Source organism: Oreortyx pictus (assembly GCA_036925125.1). NCBI lineage: Eukaryota > Metazoa > Chordata > Aves > Galliformes > Odontophoridae > Oreortyx > Oreortyx pictus. The sequence goes on along the minus strand of JAUPFR010000005.1, from coordinate 66,803,154 downwards.
GTCATATGACTTGATTTAAATCAAGCTTGACAGACTTCTAAACCACTTCACCGTGAGAGTATATGCCAAAATCATTCATGACCAGTTACCATGGATCAACTAGCAAAAAATACAAAACATCGCTGGAATATAACATTAGACCTTTTTAATAATAATTTACAGGAGACAGATTCCAGTGCCTTTTCTGTGCTTTCATATATTCATGTTGGCAACTGGATTCTTTCTAATTGTGGAAAGAAAATACTGTTTATTAACCTGATTTGCATCTTACCCCATACTCTTACACAGATTCACATCCTGATTTTAGTATGGCAATTTCAACACTCTAAGCAGAATATAAATGTCGGAGAAGAATAGAAGGGTTGAATTTTCCTTTCCATAATAATACTATTTCTGGTAATTTATTCATTGCAAAATTTCCTCACAAATATCCAGATGCCTTCAGTTGCACTGTTTTTGGATACCACAACTGCCAAACCAAACTATTTATCATAACAGAAGGACACATTAAAGATATGCACTCATTTTGCACTAAGCTTCATTTTGCCTGTAGCAAAGTTGTAGCATAGATGAATGCCCAGGGTGGTAGCTGGAAAGTTAACGTGCACAGACGCTTCTGAATGAACATTACTGAAAAATTCAAACAGTGAAATCAAAACACAACATTCACTTGAGACAACCTTTGCAGAGCCGCTCCTTTGTTAGTTGCTAGTAAGGAGATGGATTTAGTTAATGCAGTAAAGCTGTTCTCTTCCACAAAACCCAGAAGGGACCCATTTGTGTCTCAGCTGTAATGCAAAGTGGGATACATACAGCAAAGCAATAACCATATGCAAATCTGCTAATTGTCTGGGTGGGCTATAGTGTCTGGCAACCAGTAAGCTCACATAACACAGATGCTATACATTTGAATGAATATTATCAGTATTGTGTTGTTTTTTTAAATCATATTATGAAATATCTACTGTCTCCACACGTTAAGATGATTGAGGAGAAAATGGAGAAATATATTTGTAAATTATACTATTTCATCAATACGGTACGTGGTTTATAATAAATAGTAAAAAGATTGAAAGACTTGTAACATTGGTTATAGACTATGTACGAGGACTAGAGGCTGGACCTAACATCCTGATTAAGATGAAATAAGTGTCCAAATCTTATGATTTCAACCAATTGCATAATATATGCTTCACTCCAATTAATTAGGAAGAATGGACACGCCTTCCACAAAAGCTGAATGCAGCTCCTTATAACTGGATAGAAAACAGGAAGAATGTGTTTTGTGTGGAAAAAAAAAAAAATTGGATGCAAATACCACATAGACCATCACCAAAACCCAAAGGGATTTAACTTTTTTCTAATTCTCTTGTTTGTCCTTTGTAATAAATATTCACATTTAGCAGTCTGAGAAGTACCAAATCAGAAAAAGAGGCAACAAGCAGTAGCTGATGTTCCTAACTAAGACTTTGCTTATCAGTAAGGAGCAACAAGTAATGAAGGGAAGAGGTAAGGGAAACAATGAGCAAAGGAGGGGAAAAAAAAGAAGAGAAAAAAAAAGTGGGTGAATTAGAATTTTGACAACAGTCTGGGACAAAACTAAAGACTTGCAAATATTGCTGCAGTCTGTTTCAGGGTCCACAGTCTAAATAGGAATTCAGGTTTGCGTGCTGTTCTGTTTTTTAATTAATATTTCTCTTCCTCCCATACTCTTTTTGTCTGAATAGAAGTATCAAAAGAACCTCAAAATTCAGAAATACTCAAACGTCATCAGAAACCAACCCACACCCGTGAAAAGCATATATTGAAGACAATACATCTAATAGAAAATACTTCAACCAGCACTTCAATATCTTCATTTTTCACTACTATCTATCTGCTGATGGTATGAAAGCAGACAAGAAGAGATCAAAATAACTATGGAGATGAGCACAAGCAAATTAAAGGAGAATCAACAAGCATTTCGACAACTTTGGTTGACAATTTGTTTGGTAGTAAAGTGATTCCTGAGAGGGCTCTTATTTAAATCCTTCTCACAAGCTTCAGCCTATATGCACGAGTGATTTTTCTTCATTTACATCAGTTCAGCTGCCCTCGAGGAAGCATATAATAAGACACTTAGCCACAAAGAAGCGTTATCATTTATTTATCAATATAAAAGCTATGGCTTTGGCCTGTAACAGATCCCCACATAGGCCCAATCGCGAGCCTGTCTGAGAAATACTTGCTAGCAGTGCGTTGAGATCTTCCCTGGGAGGTTCACAAAGCTGCATTTATTCCTTCTCTGAAAATCCTCCATGCAGCAAACTAGAAGCAAACTACTTTATAGTTTGAGGCACAAATATAACCTACTCTGAATGCTGGAAAATAATCTAATGCTCATCAAAACAAAATGGCTTTACAGAAAATTCTTGCTGAATTTATACAATTGATTGTGGAGTCATATCTATCTCAATATGCTTCCCTTGATAGCAAAATGTAGAATATTTGAACACCACAGTAGATTTATAATGGAAAACGCACCTCAGCTTTTCTGAAACTGTTGCCTTTGTACATATATCAAATTGATAATCCATCAGTATCTGCATATTTTTTCTCGTTTTTCTTCATGTATATGTGAGGAAAAGCGTAAAGGAGACAGCTACATATTTTTCCATTGGTAATTTCAGAGAACTTAGTTTATAAATTTTACATTTAGAGAAGACAGCATTCAGGATACATCTTTAATAGTGTTTGCTCAGTCATAGGAAAATTCCACCCCACCAGGGACAGCCTTCTGAATTCAGTGTGAATATGAAATTAGAATATGTCCTGAACATGGCCATTAACATAAAGACAGAAAAACTCATCTCATAGGAAAACTTCAGGGAAACAATGGCTTAAATAAAAAATAAAATAAAAAAGTTTTCTTAATATTATTTCCCTTATCATCTTTGGGAACAAAATTTTGCTCCCTTTCCTGTATTTCCATTGCTACTGGAAGCAAAAATTGTGGTAGTTCATTAAATAACGTCAAACTTGAGCAAGATTGTCAGAATCTACCAACACTCAGATTTGTGACACAACCGCACTGATCAGAGAGCAGAAGACAATGAAATATTATACAACATACATTTAGTCCGAGTATGTACTTTTGAATGCATAGCTGTATGATTTAACACTATGATAATCTTGTTCTTATTAATGCAAAATCCCAGTTGCGTTATCTCAATTTATGAGGCTTACCCATTCACATCCATCAAGCCATGAAATCTTTCATCACAACGTTTTCTTAAAGAATTGTATTCAGACTCATTTAAATTTCACTGCCAAAACATTCTATAAGAAACCTCTGCCAAATATATCATATACTTTTCAGACAGTTTAAAATTATTTATTCATTCCACCTTTTACATTGTTTGAAACAAACCACAAACCATTTTTACTGTCACATTCAACTCAGGCTGTTCAAGAGACAAAACTGGTCGTCACCCTGATTAGAAAACCACACACACCTCCAGTCCACCAACCCCAAACAGCTGTGCAAACATCCCAGAAGCAATTTTTTCTTGTGTGCAGCCACAACAGTGTGCAAAATACGCAAAAATGTAAAGAAATCTGGAGTTATTTGCTTCCAGGGAAAGGGAGATCCATGTAGAGTCACTGCTGCTACTAGCAGTAGCAACTAAGGGACACCCCACTTCACTTAATGACATGAAGGGGGAGAATGGGATCTGGCCGTAACAAGCCTGCAAGCTCCAGGTGTTTCTACACACATTCTTGTATTCTACCAGGAGGTTTTATGCAAGTAGAGCCCACACAAACGTGAAGTTCATACCGTTGTACATCCAGAGCATTTAAACTTACCACACATACGCAACACGTGCATTCAGCTGTTTATATGCATGGACAACAATCACTGCAAACAAGCTGGGCTGGCTGCACATCCTTCGGTCGTTGAAAGCGCACAGCAGAAACCTGTCGATTCACGGTATGCAAACCGTGTGTCATATTTATCTGTATTTCCAGAACTAAGTGATTTGCAGCCGCTACCCAGAGCTTTTAGGATTTCAAGGTGTAACCAAAATGGATTTAAATTTAAAACAAAATTCAGACTGCCAGAAAGCCTCTCTTTGCAGAGCGTGCTAAGAAATTATGACTCACTGCCACCTAGAGGAAGTTCAGATCATTCCCTTTCTCGATATAAAATCTTTCCTCCCTCTCTCACTAGGCATGAAGATATCCTGTACTGAGTTTTTTAAAAAGTAGATTAATCTCAAGTTTGTTAAGCAAGCAACAATGCATATCAATTATTTATGGAAAAGAGGTAAGAGTTTGCAGCCAGTTAAATATTCAAGTACTGCTGAGAACATCTTAACTAAGTTCAAAGGCTCTGATTTCCCACAATACAAGGACTTCATTCGTAGGCAACAAAAACATAACAACGCATATTTTAGAGTGTGAGAAGAAGAACTTGATAAAATAACATTGAAAACAAAACTTCACTTAAATGACATCTACAATGTACAACTGGACAGTAGGAGAAAATACAGTATATACAGGATACACACAACTCTCATCTTTGCTTTTTAAAATCAAAATACCTCATCGGATCTCTATAATTATTGTTTTCCATCTATTACCTCACTTAAAAGCCTGCTGAGTTTGAGTGTTTTAAGTGTTGCACCGAGAAAACAATTTTAGCTATGAAACAACTCCAGATATTTAATATTTATTGCTGTAACTACCATTCATACTGTGTGTAACAAGTATTTCCTATCTACTCCTATGAAATTTTAGAAAGGCTAAGTAAGTTTCGTGTAAAATAATTTTTGCTGATGGTGTGGCTCACAACAGAAAGTCTCAAAGTGTATACATATATCACCAATCTAAGGTGCATTGCAACAGCTGTACCTAATGTCACCCTGAGGTGACTCACCCTACTGTGGGTGCGATGTCTCTGCTCATCCAGAGCCACCAGTGAGCAGGTCTTACCTGCAGAGTTAAGTCAAACTAGATAGAAGGGTTACCGTGATAGAACTAATGAAATGACTTGCGGCATACAAGTGTGACGATGTGCTTCCCCACACACATACGGTCTGGATGTTACATCACTCAAATACTGGCTGTTGCACTTCAGGCCTTGCTCAGGCAGAGAGCAACTGTAACACTGGCATGAACTGGGCACTGGGGGCACTGACAGACAAACATCTTGCTCGTCACCCGAAGGCCAATTTAACATGCGCCAGAAAATATGACTGAGTCAATCACCTTATCCCATAAATAGGAAGCAGCCCAGAGCCCATTGGGCTCCCTTATACAACAGTCAGCTGCGCAACAGGATCTCCCCCCAGGGTGGATGCCTCTTGAAGTAAGGTCTGCTGCAGGCATTCCTGACACCAAGAGACTCCTTGGCACTACAGATCCTCAGTAAGTGACTAGTAGTTTTCAAAACATTGTAAACTCAATTGAGAAAAAATCTTAAACTGATTGTACACGCATAAGCCATCAGATATAAAATATTGACCAAGTCTAGGAGTAGGAGCTGGTTCAACTGCCCCTAGGCTCCTTACCTCTGCATTTCAAAAAGCAAGGGAGGCCTGCTCAACCCCATGACTTAACAAGATTGTAAGCTGTTTGCCAAATCTGGGTCTAAGTTTGCATCCAACTGCACCTAAACCTCTCTGAGGAGTTTAGAAAGCAAGAGAGTCCATTTCAAGCACAGTGAGCCCACAGGACACCCTCCTGAATGTGTGTTTAACAATAGCCTCTACACAGTAAATAAGCGTACTGCACTCCATCTCAAATCTTAGTTAGCTGTCTTCATTATAATTAAGCTTTGTAAAATCACTATTTTGTATGAATAAATACGTCGATGATTCTCTCTTATGAGTGCAGCTCATTATTCCATCTGGAACCAGGAGAGATTCTCTTCTATGCATTGGATAAACTGAATGAAAATTTGGAACAGGGAAGAATTTGCAGAGATCCAGTTGTTTCTTTTTCCAGAATGCAATTGTCTCAGTGGGATAAGTACAAGAAAGGTCAATGCTGCTGTATCACGTTATTCTGCATGTGTCATTATGCTTATTAATCAGTCACTCAGTTTGCCCTTTCTAGTACATATGAAGACATGGATGTCACCTAACTCAAATTCTGTGTTAGAGAGGACTACAAATACAAAATAAATTGAACATGGAGGAAAAGTATCCTCGTGAGAGCAAGGCTGACCACAAGGCTGGAAGAACTAACACAACAGAACCACAGTCACCCTTGAGTATTATCAAACTTAACTGATACCCAATCTGCATGATACTCTAAAAAAAATATCCTCCTTGTGAGATCTATGTTTTTCAGAGCATTAAAAAGATCTGAGAAACCGACCATTTTCCACCAGGAACTTGAAAAGACAAGCATATCGCTGCTGTCAGGAGAACTGTATTCAAATTTACTTAGTGTCTTCACGTGGGCTGCTGAAGACTTGGGATCTCTGCTTTATTTACCAAACGCTTGCTGTTCATACCTGCCTAAGCTGGGGGTGAAAGTGAAATGAAAAACTCCCGCTAGTTTCACTTTCTGTCTGCAGATGACAATAAATCTGACAGTAACTTTCTTGACGAGCAGTCTTGAAACAAAGGAGCACTCTTGGGGACCTTTTATGATAGAAGACATGGGGATCGACCAGATAGCTACAGAGAAAAAAAGCAACAAGAAATCCATGGCATTCGAATACCAAGCAGCCAGAAAAAAAAAATACAGTAGATAAAGTACTGTCTGGAAAGATGCTCTGAACTGAAAATAAAAGGACATTACTTCTCACTTTTCAGTTCAAACTGTGTTCAGAGGAACAGAGTTTTTCTTCTTTCTTTGAAATGATCACTGTAACATGGAAGAAATACGATTCCATTATCAGTTTATTCCCCTCTCGGGATGAACTCATAAGCCTCCCTAAAATTGACTGTGTGGGTCAAAAGTATGAGGTTATTATATTCTATCATATAGACGGTATGGGTATCACAAAGAAGAATTTCAATTACAAGATTATCTGTTTACCAGTATATCTTAATACTAGGGATTATCATTGACTTTTCCTCCTGGGGTTTACCATCTACATCTACAGACCTAATTGCACACTGCCATATTACATGCAATTTTAAAGACCTAACTCAACTGAAACTGCTTCATCTGTAGCATCAGAATAGGCACTTAGCGCACAGTTGCCATATATATTTTTTCCCTGACTTTGGAGGAATAAAGCTGTTGCCAGATGCTTGAGGCAGTTAGCTGTTCTCAGGCTACTGGAAGCACTTTGAGGAGTCTGTTTCTCAATTGTTCACGTCCCAAAGAAACCACAGGTCTGGGTGATACTAGCACCCAGAAGCTCACTCTCTTCAGTGATCTCTCTGCTTCCTCCAGTACTGCACACTTGCATCAGCCTTGCACCAGCCACCAGCCCTGGCATTTTTTGGCCTTCCCCATAACAGAATTATGAGCACTAATTTAGCAAAAAAAAAAAAAACACAAAACAAAACAACAACAACAAAAAAAAAACTCCAATTAAGAAGGATTGCTTTCTCCTGGTTTATGGAAGTCATTCAGCTCCCAGAAGCATCTGGCACGAGAGAAGAGCAGAACTGCAGAGCCAAAACTAAATGAGAAGAAGAGTGAAGTAGGATGGAAATATTATTTTTATAATAAAACAATGGTTAAGAGTCTTGCTAGATCTAGCCCTCAAGTACAGAGGGCTCGCATTATTCATTTCCTACAACATTTCTCCCTAATCCAGCAGAAATTGCAACAGTGTTATGCTACCCCATTCTTACAGACTTGACAGTCAGATAAAGTGTCTCAGTGTGAATGTTTTTGCTCATACTTCTAGCATTCGCTTCACAGACATACAAGTACTTCTGTATGACCCAGAGCTCTTCAGAGAGAAGATAGCATGAATTCAGTTATCAACATGCATCGTGAAATTTGTTCGATTTTAAAGCTGCAGAAAAATCAGTCAAGTTAACCTGCGTGCCACAAAGCTTCTACGTCAAAAGAAAACTTCCCAATAAGCCTTTAGAGAATAAGACAATAGTTAGTAGTTACAACTCCAAATGCTCTTCAGATATTTCACTCTCAGAAACCACGTGAATATGTGAATGTCAACAGCGACTCTGAAATACAAATGCTGCTCCTTTCAAGGTGTTTTTTATCATAGTCAGTCAGCCATTTGCTATCAAGCATTTTGCAGGTTGTTTCAGGACCAGTCTTACTTTCAAAATGTTCCTTAGCAATTCCATTATTCAAACAAATCCCCCTTGAATTCAAATAGCATCCTATGGTGATTTTTTCACTAAATGTAAACCGGTGTGTGCATACATCACATATATATGAAGCTTTCAGGCTGATTCACAGAGATCTATTAATTCCTGTTCAGTGGTTGCTTGGGAAAACAATGACAGCAGTAGCTGGGTGGTAAAAACTGATGTACAAGATGTAACTAATCATCAGACAGTAATCTAATGGCAAGATTAATGGTCAGTGTTTTTTCTTCAGAGGATTTTCTCAGTGACAAGGTACAGCTGTCAGAGCTTCAACAGATCTCTACTTTTTCTGCCAGAAACAGCAATGATAATCTGCATTTTGCTGAACGTTTTCCAAGCATGGTTCCCAATTGCCACTGAGGTAGTAGACCATCTGGAGAAGCTCCAGCTGAACCAAAAAGCAAGTCAGTCTCAGCACTGTAAAAATTATTTTGAGGTTGTCACATACTTTTGCAGGATCTAGCAGTAAATTACAAGAATACTGCTTCAAAGGCTTCACAAATCCTTCTCCAGAGCTGGTTTGCTGCCTCCGAAATACACAAGCGTTGCAGTACAAGTATACAGTAACTTCAGAGCTATCTATGTCTAACTACATCACACTGTGGAACAACAGCGTAGGAAGCCAAAATTTTGGTCTGTCTTGTCTCAGTCAAGTGCAGGAAAGCTTTGAATGATGCTGTACCTTGCAAAGACAGCTCACTGAATAATTCTCATGGAACAATTTGTTCAGTCATACTGATACACCAGTTGCTCAGGACATACTGCCAGAAGGCTACCATTTCTTTGAATTCAACACTCAGATTTGATACAAATTAAGAAACTACTGATCTTCTTGTTGAGCCAGACTAGTCAAAATTCAAGCTGTGTCCAGCTGCAGCTGGTCAGATATGTTGCAGGATGCTTGCAAATTCTCCTTATTGCACGATCCTACAGGCATATTAAAAAGCTTCTGTGCAACTTCTAGTAAACTCACACTCTTCCTTGGAACATGAAGCCTGAGAACTTGCATTCTGGAGACATCTGGGATTTTCAAGCTATCTGGAGAGCAAGAACAGGAAAAAAAGATGGAGGCAGCTTGTTCAAAACAAATTCATTAACCAGTTTGAAACACTTCACAATATTTACATCAGTTCAAATTATAACTGACTATGAAGGACACATACAACCATAGAATTGTTAAGGTTGGAAAAGTCTCTAAGATCGCCAAGTCTGACCATTCCTACCATTCCCACTATGTCCCTCAATGCACGTTTCTTGAACACCTCCAAGAACACTGCCTCCACCACTCCCCTGGGCTGCCCATGCAGGCACCTCACCACTCTTTTGCAGTAGAATTGTTTCCTAATATCCAACCTGAACATCCCCTGGCACAAGCTGAGGCCATCACCTCTTGTCCCATTACCACTACCAGCGTGAAGAGGCTGACTTCCACTTCACCACAATCTCCTTTTGGGTAGCTGCAGAGAGCAATAAGGTCACTCCTGAGCCTTCTCTTCTCCAGACTAAGCAATCCCAGCTCCTTCAGCTGCTACTCATAAGATGTGCGTGCCAGACCCTTCACAGCCCCACTGCCCTTTTTCTCTGATCATGCTTCAGGGCCTTGATGTCTTTCTTGTAGTAAGGGGCCCAAAACTGAACACAGTGCTCAAGGCATGGCCTCATCTGTGCTGAGTACAGAGGAATGATCAACCCTGCTCCTGCTAGTATGCTACTTCTGATACAGGCCAGGATACCACTGGCCTTCTTGGCCACCTGAGCACACTGTTGTGACCGCAGGATTCAGCACTTGGTCTTGCTGAACCTCAAGAAGATGGTTGTATCACCCACGAGAGTGCCAGAAAGTTTCACTTTCAACGTGCACAGGCATAAAGCCATCATGGAATATCTAAGGAGAGAAAGGAGTTGCTAAAGGGAAAATTGGAATAGAAACAAAATGCTGAAAAGGCCTAATTCCTTCCTCCCCTCTAAAATAAGTGCCAGAGAAACACAAGTCCTCTCACTAGTAGACATCAGTCTCATTTAGGAGTGCATCTCAAAAAGCCCATAAATCTCCTATACAAGCACTACCCCTCCTGTCACTGTGCAAAGTACTTATTAGGATCTGGAATGAGGGATCTATTTCTGGTCGCTTTTAAGACTTGAGTTGAATCTTATCGAAATGCCAGCTGTTAAAACGTCACTCCTTCAGAAAACAGTTACAGGAATGTATTTCTCACCCAGGGTACAGTTATTCCAGCTATAAGCCACATGCATATCCACACATCTCCTTGGTCGCAAAAACAATAAATGCGGAACTATATTAGACAGTGATCTCACTAGCATTGGGTCTCTGGCTACTCCTGATCAAACCAATTGTTGTCAGTGAATTCTGAAAACAAAGTTTTCGGGAAGCCTGGCATCCATATCAAATTATTTCACCTGCCATAATGTTAGTGTGCAAAGCTTTCAAAATTTACAAGTATTTTTTGATTCAGATTCTTTGTAGAAACATTTTTCACAGCTCTCACATGAAATGGAATCTGAAAATTGAGAGTCAGGACACACAAGAAAAGATGGTCTCATTCACAAATGCAGGACAGAGCATTCAATTTTTATGTCAACTTCAAACGCCTAATTTAGCAATTTGCAAAACTATTTGCACATCATTTTCCACCTTTAGACGAGGGCAACTATTTTCAGTTTTACAAAATAATAAATAAAGTTATCTCCTTTAAGTTTGGGCTCTCTACAATAGAAGAAGCTCATAAAATCCAAGTAGTTGCAGTGAAACTAATTAGATCACGGCCTGAACGTGCAATCGAGTGCCTGGTGAATACAAGCAGCCAGTCCTGGGAGCACAGGTCCACCCCTTACTAAACTCATTTAAGGGCTGTCAACCAAGAGGGAAACATCTCTACTTGAAGATCACTTCCCTCTGGAATTTTTCCCACAAGCCCTTGCCTTTTGAATGAGTAAGCTATTCCATTCTTATTGCTGGCTCACGACTAATACCTTTCTGGGATTATCCCAAAACTCATCAGAGGCAATTATGTACCTCTAATTCATACAATATATTTGGCAAGCCAGGCTAGAGAACCCATAGAAGGTAATAGAAATCATGAAACAGTGCCCTTAAAAGGAATAGCAGGTTGACTTGCACAGCAGAAATCTGTCTTCCTGGAAAAGGAGTTACCTGGATACGTCCTGGGGTTCCTAGGTTTTTCTTTGGTGATATTAGAAAAATGGGGCCCATTGAGAGAGGGGAGAAACATTACTAGCTCCCCAGTCTGCATGGCCACATATTTTGAGGGTCTGGGAAAAGATATTTTGACAGAGGCAGCTTGTAACATCCGTTGTAGCACAGCCTCTGTTAACAGCTTTAAATCATCTAAATACTTCAGAACAAAACGTCAAGGAGGAAAATCGATTCTTATTCAATCGAGTTAAACAGCTTGAGCATGGGATAGCAGTAGTACTGGGAAAACTCACTCAAGCTGGCCCAATGCAACTCAGGGCCCTGTCTGCTAAGAACAAAGGGGATGGCAAACAATCAGATTCCTACAGCCCTGACAGCTTTGAAAATGAAAGATCAAAAAAAGTTGAGCTAGACTATCCAGTAGATCTGAGTCCTCTAGAAATTCATCCAACAGTTACACACACACAAAACAAAAATGAAAAGAAAGTAAAGATCTGAGACACTGAAGACTGGCTTCCACCCAAACCGCCATGTACTTTGCAGCATGCCCTTATAGAGCAGCTGAATTAATGGATTTAGTCCAACCCTTTCAACAAAGTCTCGAGATAAAGCATCCCAGTCTGACTGTTAAGACTACAGGACATGGGAGCTCAGAGTATTGTGATGAATGGCCTGGAAATTTTTGAAACGGCCTCTGTCGCAACACAACTGGCATTAAGGCAATGCCTATGTGCAAATGTCACACACAATGAAGAAAATTACTCTTTAATTCCATGGGTAACGGCAGCTTGTCCACTAAATTGGTCCAATCAACGAAATATATGTATTCATAGCAGTATGCTGAATTACATGGAAGAGCTCTAAAATTATATCAGGGAGCTCAGCATGAGAGAAGCTATTTGTGAAGATGCTTTTGAAAGACTGAATTTGGACAAATTTACTGCGGGGATGACATCAGTATGGGATGTCAATATCAATCCTAAATTGTCTGGTGGCCTCAGAGGCCATAATTCACCAAGCCATAATTCAACAGGCTACCCTATTAGTGGCCAATTTAGGCCCTCAGTTTCTCTTAAAATCTACATGCAATATTTGTACAGAAAAGGGAATTCTATCCTTGGGAGTTACTAGCCTGAAGATCAACTCAGAGAGTTCTAACACCTGTGAGAGTTTCTCGCAAGCAGATGTGGAATGGCCTTACAGTAGTTGGCATAAAATTTTTTAAAAATAACAAACAACCAAATCACGTTTCCCTAAATCTGTGGAGACAACTCAACGAAAGGCAGCATTTCACACCTTGCTCAACAAAGATGAAAGGTATTGGAATTATAGATAAGATTCCTCTGCAGGCATGGAGTTTAAAAGATAACACCATCTGAATAATATCAGCAACCCAGGTGGCCTGGGTAGCAACAGCAGGGCCTCCTGAGGAACAAGACTTGGGAATCCATCAGCTTACAGCACAAATAGGGGGCCAAATTCCCCCAAGGATTAGGGCTCTGAAAGAGACAGTACGTTTTATATGGCACTAACAATATAATAGTCCTGAAGAAATAGCCTAACAGTAATAGCTCTAGTAAACATTAGGGCTAAAATATCCACAGTCTTTAGTGATCCATCAAGGTTTCCAGGTACCCATGTCATTACAGGAGAATATGAGGGAAAAATGATCCTCGTGACACAAACATGGCTAAAACCAGGTGTTGGATGCATACCTCCTGAGGAGTTCAAAACATCTATTGCACCAATCCAGGAACATATACTGGGCTTAGAGATACTTTGGGGAGCTAATGTTGGAGAGTCCAGACTATGGATTAGGAGTACTACTGTCGAGGCAGTACAATTGATTTTGTGGAGCTGTGCAAAGCACAAACCCATTCAGGTGCCCTAGCAATGCTGAATTACTAATACAAAACAGCATGGACTCCTGAGGGGTCAGAAGGAAATCACTAAAACACATGAATTGGAAAAACTAGGAATCACAAAACTAACATACAGTCTGTGTAACTCCCCTGTATGGCCAGTCAGGAAACCAGATGGGACCTGGTGAGTAACAGTACATTATACAGAACTGAACTAGATCACCCCACCAATTCACACAGTGGTACCCAATATCACCACTCTCATGGACACACTGAGTAGGGAGTTAGAAACCTACCTCTGTGCCCTAGACTTAGCCACTGCATTCTTTAGCATTCCTGTCACTGAAGAATTGCAAGATGCGCATTTACATAGAAGGGTAGGCAGTGAACCTTTCAGGTCCTAGCCCCATAGGTCCATATATTTGCTGACCTTCTTCCACAATTGAGTGGCGCATGATTTGGTGAAATGGAGTAAACCAGATAATGTCAAACTATGCTGCTGTACTGACTATTTTGTGCTTACTTCTGCTTCTCTGGAAGCACTTGAAAAGGTGGTAGGCTCATTATCGACCTATGAGAGAAAGGGTGGGCTATCGACCCACAAAAAGTTCAAGGGCCTGGATTATTTGTCATTTGGTCAGAGACGATGCAAGTGTTACCTAACGTAGTTCTTGGTGAAATGCAGGTATTTCTGATACCAACCATGGCAAAAAAAACTATGGGGATTTTTAGGCATCCTCAGATACTGAAGGGCATTTATACTCCAACTTGCTTATATCCCAAGGGCGGCCTACCAATCACTCACACTTTTCATTCCACAGTGGGTCGCTTGGGACTGAACTATCTGCACCTGACTGATCTGAGACAGAGACAAGTGGCTAAATACACAGAACATGTTTAGACACAGAACGGCATATGTAACCAGCGATCTGGAATGTCGTTTCTCTTTCTTTTCAAAACCCTGGTAGCAATATGTAGGATTCAAATTACCACTCGGATCATACTTGGTGCTTATTGGTCCCCCTCTCCTCCCCTTGTACTGCTAAAATGGATTCATTATTTCTTAAATCTAAAAACAATTAATGTAGGACGCAAAAGGTTAGGTTTGAAATAAGGTGTGATAGGAAGGGGACTGCAGGCACCCCGATGAGCAGCAGATTGGCTCTGATCTTCAGCAAGCAAGTGAAATGTTGTTGTTCTGCTACGGATGAAAGGGCCCATTATCTCGAAGATAATTGCCCAGATGCCGCACCGGTGAGGTCACCCGAAACTCGGCCCGCGGTTGCAGAACCAGTATTGCAGCTAATTAAGGCTTAAAACGACTGCCCACAGCCTTATAAGGACCTCTCCTCAGATGTGTACCTTCCTCATCCTATTAAAGTTAATTGCTTGCTCACCCTACTTTTGCTGCAAAATGAAGTCCTTCGGACAGGTGAGACTATGTTAAGTGCTTCGGCATCACTTCTACAGCATTACAATTCATCTTTTCATCACCCTCTTTATTTCAAAGGAGCATCAATTATTTACACGCCAAGGTCAACGAAAGATTTGGCACCTCTTCTTGCATAATACAGGAAAAAAAAAAAAGCATCAGGAAGTAAGGATAAAGCTGAAGTTTTGAAAGGAGCTAACTAATAGGAAGCATGACACGGCATTTGGACTTTCCACAGTGGCTATTTTTTCTGCTCTCCTTCTGGATTATGTGCCTCACTTAAGATGAAAGCATGAACTGAGGCCTTCTGCGTTTGGTGCTGTCAGAGACAGATCTATATTTCAGCCATACGTGCCTAGGGGGGAAGTTTCATCAATAATGCTGCAGAAAATTCCATACTTAAAAAACTCCTGAGACCCCAGAGACTCCCTCTTGATTTTAATGATATTTCACACAAGGGTATGCAGCCATCCCAGCAGAGTTTGCCAAAGCGACGGAGGATTTGACATGACAGCGGTAGGCAGGTCAAAAAGGCAGTTTTTGTTCAATGTTTTTTTGGTTGTTTGTTTTTCAGAGCCTACACATTCTTCCAGCAATTACTGAAACTTGACAATTCTGCGTTGCTGTAACAAAACCGAGCAGAGTTTCAACTCTTTGCCCTTGCAAATTCAAGTCAACTTTACAATATCTTTATAGCTAAGAAGCATTCACTATCATACAAAAATCTGTTCTGAAACGGATCAAAATGTCAGTTTCCCCCTTTAAGGTTGGTCACATTTAATGAGAACAGTCCACTTTTTGCTTTTTCTCAACCAAGTGAGAAACTTGGCCTTTGAGCTGGTTTTGGAACATTTTCTGTCCTGTTTTATTAGTCATATTTTAATAAGATGATTATGTTTCCCAAAACGTTATATTATTTTATCATATGTGTCAATCCCAAATCATTAGCTTTATTCTCTGGATCATTTAAATATTATGAGAGATCTTTCCCAGGATTTCCGAAGAAAACAATGCCATTCCTGTACAGGGAACACGCAAAAGCACAGATGACCTCTGCTGCTGGGAGGCCTGCTTTTGTCCAGCTTCACGTGGCTCTGCCTCTGCCCACCATGCAGAATGTTTTGAGACTGCAACTTCTGAAGCCTTTCCTTCATTTCAGTGGGCCAGTGCTCCATATAGCCTCAATGCAAGATTTATCCTTGTCTTAGCCAACAGAGTTAAATAAGGTCATGTTTCCTTGTTTGTTTGTGTCCCAGCAGCTTCTTTCCAAAACCCTTTTGGTCAGGCTTGCTTGATTTATTGCAAATGTGTATTACTGAGGCTGTGTTTGCCCAGCTTTAAAGTTTTGATATGCACTTCGGTATGTATATTACATACCTGTAAGCAAGTCTTGGAGGGAGTGCCACTGCGGATACTCTGTGGTATTCTGCCAGATTTTTCTGACCATACGAAGACATAACATTTTTCAAAGCCCGGGAAACAAGAATATTAATAATCCAAAGGTGGGCAGTATAAATAGTGATAGCAGAACAAAAAGAAGATATAACAATTATGTTTTCAGGATATACAACAGGACTCTACACAATGTAACACTGTTCAGAGAAAGCTTGCAAAGATTAAGAATACTCAGGTTAGGCTTGGCCCTAGCCAAAGTCTCGAGATATGCTATCACAGTGAAATTTTTCTAGACTTCTGAGATTTACAGGTTCTAAACTTGGAATAGTGAAAAGATAGCAGAAGAAAAAGCACAAATTCTGACGTGGACTGCAATATGCTGACTTAACTAACAGTAAGTCAATATAGTCAGTAAGTCAGTCATACAGTAAGTCAAGTCAAGTACAGTCAACAGTAAGTCAATATAATATTATTCATATATAGTTCCAGGGTGCAAAATGTCTCATTCATAAAGGTGTGATTTCTCTGCTTTAAATATATATATATAAATATAATTGTTTTTTCTTATGGAAACATTCAAAATGCTTTAATCATTGAAACACCCTTCTGAAAAGAAGTTTGTTTTTGTCACAGAGAGACAAAGTTTCCAAACCAAATCTGAAAGCTTACTTTGGGAAGAATATGTGCTGAATCTCCGTGGCAGCTGAGGGAGTGAAAACCTGGCTCTTCTGCTCCCTGCCATAGCATTAACTCCTTAATTCCCTGCATGATGTTCTCATGTGGAATACCAGCATCAAAACCACTAAACCACAATAGTGGATCTAGTAGGAGCTAGTTAAACCAGACTCACAGAGCAACAAGATGGAGCTAAAGGTATTTTTAATGGGAAATTTGGAAGAATTAGTTCCTTGAGTGATAACATAAACTGAAGTCATAGCAACTCAACAATAGGAAAATAAGTGCCGGTATCCAATGTTCTCAAGCACAGCATGTGAACATTTTTGGAGAACAACAAAGAAAGATTGTGAAACAAGCACTACTTAAGAAAGAACATGGTACCGAGCATGTTCTTGACATTTTCATCTTGTAGTCACAGTGTTACCTGCAATACAGATATTTACGTTCTTAACAAGTTGTCTTTTAGCACTGTGTCAGCCAAAGTTCTGTGCTCTTGCAGATGGTGAGATAGACATTGCCTTTGAGGCAACTTGCATCAACTAGTTTCCTCAAACCACATTAGCCACCATAACGTACAGAATTAATTTCTATCCCTTTCAAAAGCGAATGAGGCTAAAAAGACATCTAATATTTTCACATTGTATCGGGATGCCTGTTCACAACCCATGTGGAAGTCTCAAAGTTGGCCTAGTAAAAAGCAAATAAGGAGGCACTCTGTTCCCTCCCAGGAGTATAAATATGCTTTTTTTGTTTGTTTTTCAGTCAAGTATATTTTTAATATTTAACACTTATTCTCTCCTTTTCTAGGCTCCAAAATCAGATCTGATATATGGCAACCTGAGTGAAGTGTCTAAACAATATCCTGAGCAATTGCTGAATGCAGTACTGAAACACAATCTTGAATGTATGAGGTTTAAGGGTCCGTTCTACTGCAATGCTTGGGTTGAGGTTTTACATTGACATTAGCAAAGATAGCTGTATAGAGGAGGACATTTGATGCACAAAAAAGCTATTTGGAATCTGAATGTGTAAGAAATTACATGAACTTATTGACTGACTCCTGCTTTTCCGAAATAGTGAAAATAGCAATCAGATAATCTTTTGCAACGCTAAGAATGCTAAGAGTTCCAGAATGTAACCCGGCACCCACCTTCTCTTTGCTCCCACGGGGTTTAGTTCTTGTACGCAACAACAAAGGACAAGAGGACACCCCTTTTTCAGGCTCAGAAGATTCCAGCTCTTTCCAAAACCGTTTTCTGCTTCATTTTTATGAAAACCTCATTGGGGTAGCTGAACAAAAACTAGTTTCTTTTATGATGGCTCTGGGAAGAGGAAAGAATGAAGCACCAGTTTTGCCCTTCTCTCCCCGCTCCATTCTGGTCAAGTTCACCTCAGTGGTGTTCTGTACAATTCACTGTAACGGGTGAACTAACCCAAGCACATTCAGTCCCCTCACTTAGGTCGCCAGTGATAAAGCAATCTCAGATCAAAGCAGGAGCCTTGTGGTGGCATTGTCTGCCTCTGACCGCCTTCCTTTGCATCTCAACAAACTCCTCTTTCTGTCACACTCGGGTCACAACAGCACGGTGTGCAGCTGCCCTCGCTAAGCAAGCAGCAAAGATGGAGGGCTAAGAAGGCTGTGTATGGAAATACGCAAGCATCAACTGTACATTTGCAATCTGCCCAGAAAGAGGAAGAAGAAAGCAACACCCAAAGTGGAAGAAGAAAGCTACTGACAGTCTTTCCAGCTGTGCAATTGCCAATTTCCCAGGGTGCGCTCCGCTGAATGAATCGTTTACGTTCTGTCCTTTCTTTTTCTTACTGCTAACAACTCTGATTGAAATTCCCTTCCAATTCTTCTTTGCCCTTACACCAAATCAAAGTCATCACAAAATGAGCCAAGCAAATGATACCACTGCAATGTAGCTATTTTTTCTTCAAAGCTATTTGCCCGTTTCATTCAAAGTAGTTGCGCGCTAATGGAAACGCCATTCAGAGATGAATAACTTAATCCTTTTGCTTAATGGCCTTCCCTATCTCTTCTGTTTGATTCAGTGTCCGTGCTTGCCTCAGGTTCAACTGATATCTCTTGAAGACCCTATTTTTTAATATATTTGTACAGTGGCTAAGCAAACTTATGCATATGCTCTTATAAGTGTTTTCATTTTAATAAAACACTGATTTAAGTCATTACCACCTGTCAACAGCAATCAGTTATTTTTGAATTTTCAGGTAGTTACTCAACTATCAAATAGAACTATAAAATATAGAGAAATAAATGCAATTAACAGCGCAAGGCAGATACCGATACTCTCTAGCTCTGTACCAGTAAGTATACTGGGCTATGGAGATAAAGAAGACTGTCCGATTGCACTGTTTTAAAAATAATAAGTATATTCCAGATTACTGGACAACCTCATCTAAATCATATTAAGCCTTTGTAAGAAGTAATTATTTTGCTGGAATTTCGTCTTCCTTAAGGAGGACTGACTGGCATGATATGTCTGTTAGTGGCATACCTGCCTGTCTTGAACACGTGGTGGAACTCAGAAATCCGAGACAAGGAGAGATCACATTAATTTGGCATCAGACGTCCAACGCATCAACACTATTCGGCATAAGTAGTCATAGGACAACAAGCAGCTCATTCCAGAAACCTTTAAGGGGGTGGTTCACTGTGTCTTAACTTCCTGTGGAAATATAGCAATTAGCCACCAGCTGATATATAATTCAACGTCAGAGATAAAAAAAAAAAAAAAAAGCAATGTTTTAAGTATCTCCGTGGTTCCATTCATTTTCTTGTGACCTCCCCGTCATGTGGGCATCACAGTTATCAGGTGATAACAAGATAATTTGTCTTACAGATTAAAACTGCTCCGTCTGTTGCTTATCTCTCAGTTAAGCCAACCAATTTGGATTCCCCGTCTAGCTTCCATCTGGAGTCTGTAGAAACCATAGCTCTAGAATATGTGACGGGCTGAAATAACAATCTTGTCCAATCCTATGGCCACCTCTCAAGAATCTCTGCTGTTCACAGCCTTCGTTTTCTACTGAAGGTTCTTCCAGCCTTATATTATTGACCAAGTGTATCTCCCAGAATCACAAACCATACCAAGAGTTGGTTGGATTTACCTTACTTGCCTCCGTAGCCATCTGCAATTCAGCCCAGAGATCTTTTTATCTGTTGTTGTTGTTTCTTTTTTTTTTTTTTTTTAGTTATACAGACATTTTTTTCTTGTCAATTCCTATTAAATTAAAAAGAACAAACCACACTTCACTGTCAGTATCACACATTTCAGTAGAGCTAAGAGTGCAAGGTCTGAAGTTACAACAACTTTAATAGGTACTCTGTTATGTTTTCCTTATAAACCAAAAGGTCGTTTTTTGCTAAGTCATTACGTATGAACTCATTCTACACCAGAACTGGTGCATACTCTGATAGTATCCTAGAATCACAGACTGGTCACCTAGTTTCAGTTCCCTGCTTATAGAGGCAGAGACACCTCCCTCTAATCCAGCTTGCTCATGTCCCCATTCAGCCTGGCCTTGAATGCATCCAGGAAGGGGTCATTCACACACTCACTGGGCAACCTATTCCAGCATCACACTGCCCTCGCAATAAATAATTTCTTCCTAATACCTAGTCTAAATCCGCTAGTCTTTTTTTTTTTCTGTAAAGAAGCAGCTATTTGTGCACATTAGTACAGCTAATACTGCCGGACTACATCAAGTCTTCCAAAACTAATCATACATTAAGACTACTGATAGATTTGAGTTTTTGCCAGAAGATAGTGTTTGCAGATATGCCAGAAAACAGAACTCAGCGTAAACTTTGTCCTGATTTTTTTTTCCAGAGAGCTTCAGCTCTGACTGGGATTCTTGCCCTCGTTTTTTCCTTCTCAGATTATTTTCATAGTTAGTTTCGTTCTCTTAGTGCATGTGGGCCAATAACTCCTCAGAAACTGACAGAGGGGCTCCATTTCATTCAGTGTCCATGTTCTAAGTTCTCAGCTTTGTGTCACCGCCAATTCAGAGCTTCAGAATTCTGACCAGCTGGATATCTTTGTGGGACAGCTCTCAGCCACCTGAATAGCACCTGTTCCCTGCTATCGCAGGTCTGAATGGACCATTGCACCCGGCAGAAGTAGAGGATTAACACTACTTCTGGTGACTTTTGGATCAGTTTAATCGGGCTAAACCATCTGGATTATTTCAGCTCTCTTTCCAAACTTGCAGTAATTACAACATTTGAGTCAATCGTTGCCAACCAGCTGTACTGAACTGAGTTCTGTGACTGGCTCATAATTAATTCTCCTTAAAATAATTGTCATTTCTCTGTAAATAGGAATTAAGATCAAACAGATGAAAAGAATTTTCTCTTCTGTCCCCAAATGCCAGTTTCAAGAAAAAAAATCGTATGTATCCTTGGCACCTCTTTCTCAGACCAAATAAAGCTGGAATGGTTTTTACACCATCTATACAAATGGCATTTGTTTACATAGAGCAAAGCTTTCTGAATGCAAGACTGTCTTGCTCTCCAGTAAAAGCTATCTCCAGCAAATAAATTAGCACCAAGTAATTTAATCTATATTTAGTCAAGTAACACAAGGCCTTCTTGTAAGAGAGGAGGACAGCCAGGAAGAGAGAAACACCGAAGGAAATTAACTCATGAGCAAGAAGATTTCAGGGCAGCTCTGGCTTACATCTTGCAGCATACTCTTAATTGTCAAAACAAACAAACAAACAAACATAAACTAAAACAGGAGTACTCATCAGCCCCTGAAACAGTAGCCTATTCCTGCCAATAGCTGCATTACACGTGTTAAGTTCTCAAGCCTCTGGGTTGCAGCAACCCCTGGGCTGAGAAGTGACAGCTGCTCCCGCTGTCACTCTGCACCTTGGGTGCTACGCCCCACTGTGCCCTGGGTGTTAAATTAACTTGCAGTAACACAGGGATTAGTTTCATCCCTCTAGCTGACACACAGACATTAAATAATAGAAGGCTGTGTGTGTATATATATATATATATATATATATACATAGTTTGATCCAGATGCCACTCTGCCCCCCAAAAAATGGGAACAAGAAAAGCCTTCAGCTTCTCCCCCTGCCCTGTCACCTCTGAGCATGACAGCAAATCCTCCTTTCCCAGATCTCTGCAGCCCTCCTTTCATGAAGGCGCATTGCCACCTAGCAACAGCAAAACACAATCTGCAGCTGGTAAAGCCTTGACAAGACGAGTCACACAAAGCAGACTCAGTCCCTTGGGCATCCCCTGACATGGGGAAGGTCCTTGGGGACACCAGTAACTCCCTACCGCAAGGTGGTGCCAGGGTGGCTTCAGGGTGACATCCATCTTTTGCTGGAGTGAGGGCAGGACACCATCCAGAGGGAGCTGGACAAGGTGAGCCCATGCCAACCTCATGAAATACAACAAGGCCAAGGTCCTTCAGCTGGTCCTTCTCCAAGCACAGATACAGATTGGGCGAAGAGTGGCTTGAGAACGTGCCTACAGAGAAGGAGTTGGGGGTGTTGGTTGATGAAAGACACAACGTGAGTCAGCAATGTGCACTTGCGGCAGAGAAGGCCAACTGTATCTTGGGTTGCATCAAGAGAAGCGTGACCAGCAGGTCAAGGGAGGTGATTGTGCCTCTCTGCTTTGCTCTCATGAGACCCCAACCTGGAGTACAGTGTCCGGATCTGTTACTCCCAACACAAGGACACAGAGCTGTTAGAGCAAGTCCAGAGGAGGGCCACAACAATGATCAGGGGGTTGGAGCACCTTCCCTGTGAGGACAGGCTGAGAGAGCCAGGGCTCTTCAGCCCAGAGAAGAGAAGGCTCTGAAGAAACCTTCTAGCGACCTTCCAGGACCCAAAGGGGGCCCACAGGAAAGCTGGGGAAGGACTATTTAGAAGAGCACATAGTGACAGGATGAGGGGAAATGGCTTAAACTGGAAGAGGGTATATTTAGACTTGAAAGAAATCCTATACTGTGAGATTTGAAGTTAGTTTTCCAAATTACTTTTTAATCTTTATCTTACATCCTGTGAGGTTTTTCCCACTCCTGTATTTTATACTTTGTTTTTAATACAGGAAATTGGGGGGGACTAGCATCAAATTTGACACTGCCCAAGGTAACCAGAGTTTAACTGTTCCAACTGCTACAGATTTTCAGTGCCAAACAATGACTGTCATCAGTAATGGTGGTCTCATTATAACACATTTGATAAGGGAACAGAGTATAATGCATTGAATCAATTGTATTTCTCTGTAAAAGCCACCAGAATACTTTGAATGTTCTTAATGAGGATACCAAACCAGTAAGCTACTCTGCAATGCTTATAAAGAAGATAAGCAAGAAAAAAAAGGATTGGATTATTTTAATCAATAGCATCCTCTGTTAGCAAGGTCCCTACGTGTCCTTGATCAAAGAAACATGAATCATCTCCTGGTAGGAGACACCTCACAGCCAACTTCTGAGACTGAAGTGAACAAATTCATTTGTGAACCTGCACAAGCTTAAAGCCAAAAGCACCTCTCTCTGATTTAGTGCTCAATACTGGGCACTGATGCTGGCTATTGTTCACTCTGTAAACTGCCTTGCAATAATATGCACTCACAGAGGCCTTACACGACAAAACGCTTTGACGAGTGATACTGTGGTGCTCAGAATTACCAAGCCAGATTGCAAGCATTTATTTCAGTGTCTCAGAAATGGATCAGAAAAAAAAAATAATTCTATTTGGAATTGCACTGCAGTTTCATCACCCTCTCTAATACCTTCCTAGGAAGCCCGACACTAGGCTAAAAATATAATACCTTTAAATTACAGCTGTCTGTTTGACCCAAAACTGCAGGAAAAGTCATCCCTTCCAGACAGAGACAGTTACTTCACACTGCACACAAATCTATTGCTGAAGGCAGTACTTTGGGCTTTTCTTTTCATAATCCCATCTCACATTTTTGTACCAGTTCAGGATTCATTAAGCATATAGCCCAGAAAGTTGCAGTAGAATGTAGTAATAGGCTTGAGATCATTGTGTGTCCATATGCAGATGGAAATACGGCATTATTCCAAAGGGAGTGATATCAGAAAGATAAGTAACTGTGAGGCTAAACACATAGCTGGAATTAAAGTAGCAGTGCCAATAGACAGTCCTCAGCGGTGCAACATCACCCATAGCTATATCAACCCTTGATGTTAAAGTAATCCTTGTTGAATGTAACTCTTCATTCAGCAGTCCTCTGCAGCTTGCAAATGATTCCAGAG
The DNA here is from genome assembly GCA_036925125.1 of Oreortyx pictus. Classification (NCBI taxonomy): domain Eukaryota; kingdom Metazoa; phylum Chordata; class Aves; order Galliformes; family Odontophoridae; genus Oreortyx; species Oreortyx pictus. The sequence goes on along the minus strand of JAUPFR010000005.1, from coordinate 66,779,050 downwards.
AGACAGTACTCCTTACGTAACATCCAGAAACCCTGATGTTCACCCAGCATGTTTTGCTGTCACAGTGGCACCACTGCCCTGCACCTTGGCTGCTTTATGCGACCACCTTATCTCACCACCCCCATCTCAAGCTCTGTAAGCATTGCTTATTTCTCACATCAGCTTTAAGGGAGCACATCAAAAAGGAAGAGGATTTTGGAACTAAACAGTGGAACAGGATTCACAGATATAAGATGCTTGAGGTGATGCTACTGGATACGCTATAAGAAATTCCTAATTGACACGTCTAGGAACACCCCCCCTCATCCACACTGCCAGCCTCGCTATGTGGGAAAACCCAAATGCATCGGCCAGCTCTGTACTGATTTTCCAAGCACAGAAAGGTTGAGATTGACTCCAGGTGTGTTCCAGGTAGGCCCAGGGACCAGAGAACAGCAGCCCCTTTAAGTACACCAATTAATCATTGGCTTGCCTGCCCACGTACCAAGAGTAATGCCATATCCTGAGATCTAACAGCCGAATTTCACAGCAAATAGTGATGCATTCAAACCCCTTGTCACTGTCATAATAGAATTTGACTGCAGCCACTACTACCCAATTTCATTCTTATTTTACTAGAATTGCAGTATGCTGGCCCTTTATTTTAGGCATCTGTGGAACTACGTTTTATATGCTTTATGAAAGTGCTGCAGAAAACTTTATGATGCTGCAGGGACACATATAAAATAACAGTGCTGAGGATGGATGCGAGTAACATCCACCAGGCAGAGGAATCAAGAAGGAATAGCCCTCTTCCTTTTAATAATTGTCTCACGAGAAGAAAATTTACACTGGGGGGCCACGAGGACCCCTGTGATCTCATGGCTATTTTTCGGTAATAGATTAAACTTCAATAAACAGCACAACACACCCCTCAGACATCTATTTTTAAACTTTTAAGCTTTCAGGTGTAAGTGTGATTTCCTGTTACCTTCTTGCCAGTAACACAGAAGATGCTGTTAATACATTTCAGTTCTGTCACAGGAGATAATTCACGTGCAATTCAATTTGCTTGAATCCAGTAAAAATATTGGAAAGACATCGATTTGATGTTGAATGCACCCCTTCTCCTCCCTCTTCCCCTCCAGCCCCCCTGAAAAATACCAGCCTGCCTCAAGCTTGAAGCTACAGGTTACTTATTAACAGCAGCAGTTGTCTCAACCACATCTTGTGGACTCACACACCACCTATGGAGTGTGGAAGCATATGGCAGCATGGCACTGCAGAACACCAGGAGGAACTGCGGGCCAAGAGGAGCAGATTTATAATGAAAACCACCTGATCCCAAGGACCTGAAGCTAGGGTTTGTCTATTTGTTTACTTTGGACTAACTTCTCTTGCCCCACAGACTGAATGCCCATCAGAGCATTTCTCCCTATGCGCTTTTGTACGAGAGGAATGGATGTCCATTCACTCAGACTGCTTCCAGATAGAAAGCAAAGGGTTGTACGTGGGGATAGGCAACGGAATGACTTGGAAGGCACAAGCCCAAGAAACATATCAGTGTAGCATTATAACATCCCTCCTAATCAAATGCCCAACTTCTGTTTAAACCCAGAAACTAGAGTCAGACCCCCTTTCAGTCACACATGCCATTTTACATACATATCTCAGTAACAATAAAAGCTACAACGTGGCCCATTCTGAGCTGGATTATTTGGGTACTGCCACACATTAATTATTAAGCAATAATCTTTTTACAGTTTCTAGCCAGAGATCCTATTTCAAAAGAGAAAACTAAGCTAAATCACCAACAGTCAACACTGATTCTTGGCAGAATAAAGATAGATATATATATACCATCTTTTTAAATTCTGAATACTTTTTCCAATTGAAAGTTGCACATAGATAAATCAGAAAAATATATTGTTGTATTATGTCTACACATGAAATCAGCTCAGCCTCTATCGGCAGAAGGCTAGATCCCTGTGGTCAAGCATGGCGAGCCCTGAGCTGTTCAGATCAGTTAGCTCATTTCATCAGATGCTGAAGACGTATTTGAACAGGTAATTAGAACTCAGCATCCTAAATCGAAGCTTGATTTACAATATCAAAACAAAGGCAACAAAAATTCAGTCAGAGAAGTGTTCTCAACTACTAGGGAGAATTTCAAGAAAAAACTAAGAAAAGGAAGAAAGAAAATGGCCAGTTTTTGAGGTACTTGTCTTGAACAGAAAACACTTGGGACTTGCTTTCCCCTACCTTTTGTCCAAAGGCAACCCACACACGCTCACCACAGGCTGGATACACATGATAGATTGATATCCATTTTGGAACAGCAATTAGAGACCAGATAGGATGATACCCTGCAGCAACTCCATACGCACCAGCATGAGAACAGCTGAAATGAACACCAACAGTAAGTTCTATTCCAGAGAAAGTGATCCTAAACAATCTGGAAGTGACTTGTTTAAGCTTACGCTGTAGAAAGCAGGGGCTTGAGGCAGCTGTCTGAAAGGGGAGCAGACTCATGCAATTACTCAGTAAACAGTAACGTCAGTATCAGATAACCTAACCTCACTGTGAAAGTATTCAAACATTTGCTATTTCACGATAAAACAGTATCACACACTGAGACCGCCTACGCATGGGATGGGACCCTGTAATATTATCACTGCACTAGATAGTATATGACAGCTATAGTTGATAAAACAATTCTGAGCACGCTGCCTTAAACTGTGGTTGGACTGGAGCATCCCTGAAATTTCTCACGTGTGAGGTCGAAGCAGTGATGCGAGCATCCAGCCTGCACTTACCGCAAGCCGCCGCTCCGGGGAGACTGTTACCCACGCAAGCTAAGGGCAGAGAAGCTGCTCGCAGCGAGGTCAGCAAGAGAAAATTAGTTAAGCCTCAAAGAAACTGAAACAAACTAGCTCTCTAAATTAGCACTACATCCCCAAGACGTGTCATTGCACTTCAAATACCGAGAGCAAGAAGCAACACCCCCTCTCCCCCATCCAAAGGACTCTCAAAAGCAATAGGAAATAATGGGTCAGCAACATAGCAACGTCAACAAATACATCTACTAAATATGTAGACCTAAATATCAGCAATAACCTCTTTTTAGGCTCGCATTCCCCAAGGTAAACCACCTTCTGTGACACACAGACACCATGATCTCACCGTGCTGTCAGTCCCAGAATTACCTGCTTCCTGATAGGTGCTGTGAAGATCCTGTTGGCAGGTGCTTGTAGAGCATCACGTGCTGCCTTTGCCCAAGCGAGAGGCAGCAGGTGGGCACAATAGCTGTTGTACAGCAGCAGGCACTGCAGGTTTTCGATGGGCCCTCTCTGCAAAGTGCTCGGTAAAATCAAGTAGTACTCGTTTGTTCTGGACTGCTTGGTTCACATGTCCACTTCGGTGCACCCTCACGTGGTGCAATTTGAGGCCATTGCCTCAGACTGTGACTTATTTCTTCATATTCCCTCAACATGCTTTAATGAATTAGTGTTTTCTCACAATACAAGACATTGTGATCTCATACATCCTTATACCTTCCTTCCAGACAGGGCAGAAAACTCCACGAGGTGGCAGGACCAGGGAGATTCTGCACACTGGCACCACAGCAAGATAACAGAACTGGGGATGATAAGGAACCACAGGGTGAGTAAACACTGTTGCCATAGCTGCCAAAATGAGGTCACCTCTCTTCCTCTTGCCCCCTTCCCCTCCACATGTTGCCTTCTCTCCTTCTGTGGCACCATTTGTCACAGAAAACCGATCCAGATAATTTTTTTCCCCTGAACTTGTTTTCAGCTGCATCATTTTCTCTACCTGGAATATTATGTGCCTGCTAAAACATCTTGCTAAAGATGGGTCCATCCATTTTCAACATGGCTGGTGCTTGGGATTGGCTTAAGTAACAACCCAAAGCTGCACACTGTAGGCAGGATGGATCCGGGGAAGAATTAGAGAGAGAAGCAGAAACAGAGAAAGATGACATTGCTAATGAAAGAGAAAACTCAAATACATTTTCCATTTAAAATGCACAGAAAGGGTACCCCTCCTCCCCAAAAAATAATAAAGTCCATTCTAAAAATAGAACTGGTTCTTCTGAATTATTTAACATCTCCTATTTGAGGATTTAAAAATATATTCTTACATTATCCAGCACTGAAATGACAGCTATATGAAGGATCTTGTTTGAAGGCAGAAAGTTGATCAGGCTTGCAGATGAACCTGCCAATACACGTTACTTAGTGTTTTTAAAACCTATACAGAGATTGGCAGTTGCAGAGATTCAGCTTCCACACAAACATCACAAGCTGTGTGCATGGAGACATACAGCGTGAACTGACATCATCTGAACTTGACTGATGTTATTCCACAAATCAAGTCCCTGCACACTTGAATAATTACCAGTTCACAACTCAAAGAAATGCTATAGAAATGAAGTTCTTGCACAAATCCTAATACTGGTGAGGAGGAAAACCCAGATAAGTCATCTTTTTTTCTTTTTTTGGTGGCTGCCTATTGTACTAAATCAATTCTGTTTTGCTATTCTTTAAGTAGGTTATAGTCAACCGGTGCAAGTGCATGAAGCTTCCTATTATCCAATGAATCTGTTCAGATAATAAGTACCAGCTGGATCCATCCCCAACAGCAATAACAGCCTGTAGAGCACGATGATAATGTAACAGATTGTGAAACAGAAGAGATGAGCTCGCTTATAATAAGGTCCTTATGTCAATACAGAAAAAGAGAACTTAGCTTGGTGGCGAGGCACTCACATTAATACATTAAACTTTCTCAAAGGTAAATTTTCTATATATATTGCCTGTGAACATCTTTAGGAATTTGATTATGTGTGCAAAGGAGGGACCATTCGGGCCCTGCACTGAATGGAGCAGGGACCCTGATGACGCACAATAGGGAAGGTTGAATATCTCACCTTGTTGTTTGCCAGCAAGACCGACCTTCAGAAGTTTGGAATCCCAGAGAACAAGGGGAAGATGTGGAGTAAAGAAGACATAACTCTCAGTGGAAGAGGATCAGGTCAGGGAATACTGATTTGACAAATTCTATACGCGTAAGTCCACTTGCCGTGACAGGATGTGCACGTTAATGCTGAGGGAGTTGGCAGATGTCATCACAACATCATTGTTGATAACCTTTGATCAATCGTGTCATTTGGAAGAAGTGCCCAAAGGCTGAAAGAAAGCAAACGTCGTTCCTATGTTCAATAACAGCAAGAAGGAGGATGGGGGGAAGCAAAGGGCGGTCAGTCTCACCTTGATCCCTGGAAAGACAAGGACGTGGCAAAGCCTGAAAATCATTTCCAGGCACATGAAGGGCACAAACATCACCAGGAGTAGCCAACATCGGTTCAACAAGCTTGATCGCCTTGATAAACTTCTTTGTTGAAATAAACAGCCCAATAGATGAAAGAAGGGCAGTGAATATTTCTGCCTGGACATGAGGGAGATCTTTGCCCCTTAATGATCTTCACAGAGAAGCTGCTTAAGTATGGGCTGGGTGAGCAGACCACGACTGCATTGAAAACTGACTGAACAGCCAGTACTAGGACATGGATATCAGAGGGAAAAAGTCCAGTTGAAGACCAATCATTAGTGTTTTGTTTCCTACTCTTTCCAATTGCAGTAAGATTGGCACTCTCCCCCCCCGCCAAGGTTTCTGTAAACCATTTCCAAGAGATTTCACTCATGGAGGTCACATGCTTCCTCGAAGAACAACTTCCAAATGTAGGCAGGATACTTGTGACCCTGATCTTCGAGGGATTTGAAGGCAGGCTGCTCGAAACTCAATAGCAAAGTTGGACTCCATTTGTAACAACTGAGTAAGATTACAGTAGTTATGGTTTAGAGGATCAGATTCTTAACTCCTCCATTCTCCATGGACACACTGACCACTGCCAACAGCTCGCAGCCGGCACACAACCACTGCAACAGTGTTTTTTGGGCTAAAAACCACACGCACTAAGAACAATAAATAAATACAACTCCAGTACCTCATTATACAGCATAGCAAATGGCACCTCTTCAATATACAAGTAATTAACGTGCCTTTTAAAATGCCAGCTCTTCTAGCTATGTTCCTACCCAGGTGAAGGAAGAGGTTCCTTTATATTAAACAAAAAACTGCAAGAGTTATAGGAGTGAAATTTTTAGGTATCAAGAGCCACGTAACACTTTTATGAGGAGGGAAATATTGAAATATCTTTCCAGGCATTCCCAGTCACTGCATAGTGCCACGGTGAGTCACTGTCCCTGCAGCAGCTCAAGAACCACGTGGAAACAGCACCAAGGGACGTGGTTAGTGGGCACTAAAGGGTGAGATGACCTGAGGGGTCTTTTCCATCCTTAATGATTCTAGGAAGAACTGGTCTTTTGCGCTTGTAATTGGTAAAACACGAAGACTGAAATAAGTGTGCACGTACACATTCTGCAGACCTTTGTTATACTAGTTTTAGTCGTTCCATCACTATTTTTCTTTCCTAGGTATAAGGCAAGGTAAGAGGTCGATAAATATAGCTGAACTCTCATCTTCAAAAAACACAATTTAATGTAATAGGAAAAAAAAAAAAAAGCTATGTCATCAGTATGCAGCATTCTATTAAGTGCATATTTTTAGCAGATTTGTGAAAGGTATCGATTGGGTACATCTGGCCAAGTCCATGTTCCTAAAATCCCAGCACATTTCATTTATAAAATAGCAGCTCAGGTGAAGGAAGGTGACCTTCACTGAGCAAGCAGTGCTTTTTTTTTTTTTTTTTTTTTTTTAATAACTATTTACTTGCGCATCTATAATTCAAGAGATCTGCAGACATGTTTGTTTTGCTGTGCTGTTGGTGTTTTGGGTGTTTTTTTTTTTTTTTTTTTTTAATCTTGACAAAGCTGAGCATGCTTCCAGAAATAAATAAATAAATAAATAAATAAAAAACAACTTTTCTTTGTTGGGAAAATAAATAAAAAGTTACCATGGATGTTATTCTATAAACACACACTGCCTTTCTCAAAGGGCCTTCAGTCTAAATTAAGCACCGCATTTGATGTAGTAAGCAAAGGTAAACAGCAGGGAGGGGACCGAAGGGCAGATTGTGCTGACAGCACACTGAAAGCTCAGATGCTAAGCAAATATTGGTGGAGGTTAAATAAATGCACAAAGACTCCAAGAAGTACAGCTGAAGGGAGACGGGAAGCAGTGACACAACGTATAAAACATTAACCTACAAGCCCCAAACAGCAGCAATGGCAATTTGTTTGATGCACCAAGGTGAATAATTAAAGGATCACCGCTGATGACCACAATTTGCATTCTTCCCTGGCCCCCTATTTACATGCGCATTCAGAGAATCAGGAATCTCTCAAAGCTGCTGTTTCTGGGTGACCCAAGCCAAGGGGTGACCTTCATGAGCATGCATAAGGGTTGAAGTCAGGACCTTCTCATTCACAGAGGGTGTGCTGCTACAGGGTGAACCAACCCAGAACTTTTTGCTGCAGTACGAGTATGCAGCAAATAATATAATCCTTGGGTACATCCCTGTGACAAAACATGACTCAGGTTTCCATCTTAGCCCTTGGAAACACTGGGTGATGCAGCTGCAATGTCAGGTAGGGGGGTTTCTACATCTTTTTTCCACTGATCACAAATGAGAGTGCCTTTTCCATTCTGCATCGAGTCCGAGGAATGCCAGCTGCACTCACCAATAACTTCACCTTCTCTGTGTTGCAAAGACTACAAATAGAGACTAAAGAAAACCTTGTACTGACAGCTTGTGAAAAATTGAGTTCTGAAAAAAAAAATAAAAAAATCAGCATTCCCCTTCACAGCCATGTTATAGAATCATAGGTCCGTTATGATTGGGAAGAACACTACGGTCATCAAGTTCAACCATCAGCCCACGCCAGTGATCGTTCCAGACCACATCCCTCAGTGCCACATCCACATGGTTCTGACTCCACCACCGCCCTGGGCAGCCCATGCCAGCAGCTCACTGCTCTGAGAATAAATACTTCTTAATGTCCAGCCTGAACCTCCCTGGAGCAACTTAAGGCCACCACCTCTCATCCTATGGCTGTTATCATCTGGGATTCCTCCGAGCCTCTCTCCCTCCAGAGCGAACAGTGCGAGAATCTTCCCACGAGTAGAGAAGCATCCAGAAGAGAACATGCCCCACCTGCTGGCCAAAACCACCAACAATTACAAATGAGAACATGCCCAAGGCAAGCCCACCATAAGTGTGAGTTATACACTGTGCACATAGCCTTAACGTGTCTCAAAACAGGGAAAAAGCTGCTCGTGACACTTCGACGAACACGAGATGCAGTGAAGTAGAACACCAACACAACAGCTGACACTAGGTGCTATGAATTCTTGTCAGAAAAACTTTTTCTCCCAGGGGGTGGTCAGGCACTGGGACAGCCTGCCCAGGGAGGTGGTGGAGTATTCAAGAGGCATGTGGATGAGGAGCTACAGGATATGGTTTAGTAATTTGTGGTAGCAATGGGAATGAGTGGACAGTTGGACTAGATGATCTTGTAGGTCCTTTCCAATCTTGTGACTCTAGGACTCTACCAGCTGGTCAAATAAAGAGAGTAACTTACTGTGTAAGTAGGGAGACATTCTGAAAACACTTTTCCTCAAGGTATTCATCATATGCGCAAGTAAGCTTTTGAGGAAGCCATGTCCATAAGTGGTGGCATTTGGGGTCCAAAATGTAAAGATAACATGAAGGGAATTATACACGTCTTCAAATGCTTGTCACAAGTTCCTTGGAAAATGAAATTAAAATTGACCGCACTGCTGCTTTATAGAACACTTGCTGATGTTTGCAAGCCTCAGTCCAATCCCCTACAGGGCAAGTGTGATGCTAGCTGCCTAAAGACGTTATCTCACTTCAGCTGTTCAGAAATTATTAGAATTTGTAAGTGTCTCCAAACCAACTGAAATTGCTGCATTACATTACACGTCACCGGAAAAGGGGGAGAATGCAACGCATTGGCTCCTTGACACCTGCAGCATGAATGTCCAGGAGTTGAAAACCACTTCCGAGGAATTACAGGAGATACAGGAAGACATCAGAGCCATTAAATAAACCTGTCGCATGTCCATTTCGATGAAGATCCAAACAGAGCTGCACTTGAGAGAAGGTTTCTGCCTGTCCCTCTCAAAGCTAGCCACTCAGAGTGCCCAAGTGGAGTCCTTCCATCCAAACAAGTGTCCAGCACCCAAAATGAAGGCCGTGCAGTCCTGCAGGTCACCAGCAACACCAGTTCTGTAACCCAGACCTACAAAGGAACATGTTTTTCCTGACAGAATGCATGCTGGTCAAAGTTAAAAAGCAGCAGAGTGAGTGTTACACTATGGTTAATTACAGGGCTGTGTGTGTGTGCAGACAAAGAAATGATTCAGAATTGCAGGGGTTGGAAGGGATCTCAAGAGATTATCAAGCTTGATCTCCCTGCTGAAGCCTGAGTTTGCCCCGTCTGGATGCACTCTGAACACTGAAGCGTCGCCACCCACCATTGTTTCTGAAGACAGCACGCAAACCACATCTGGGGAGGGAGGAAGGAAATGGGTGGTACTGTGCTCTGCACAGAAGCAGCGAGGCTGCGTGAGCAAGCAGCTAAGATAAGCAACAGGAAGAGGTTAATGGGAGGGAAAACTGGGCATCTGAAGAACAACAAAGAAGGTGTGAGCAACGGAAAAGCGTGTTTGTGCTAGAAAGAGGAGAAGCAGCAAAATACACTTTTCCCTAGCCAACAAAATGCTTAAGCCCAGTGGTTTTGGATATCTCCACTAGAATCCAACTGTACAAGACTCAGCAAGGCCACACGAGTTCCCAGTCCTGTCCTACTGAAATCTGACTTCATCTGACAGGGGCAGGATGAACCTAAAACCACAGTAAGATGGAAGAAAAAGAAGAAAGGAAGAGTACTATCCAACCTAAGAGAAGTTTCATGTGACAATAACACTAGCATCACCTTTTGATCTCCAGGGCAGTGGCAAAGCCTTCGTACAAGCAGCAACAGAGGTCATCTTGACCCAAGACTAAATACGCATCAAGGGGATTATTTGAGGGTTCCTTGCACTAAGAAATCAGATTACCCCTCGCCAGTTGATTTCGAGAAGCGGGGCCAAGGTCTGAAAGCCTGCCTTCTACCAACACAATTCCATATGTTTTAACTGGGCTTAGACCAACAAGAAAGGAAAGCCATACTGGGTCACAAAAACCACCTCCCGTTAGGCAAAGCCAGTGTACAGACTTATTACACACAACTCAAGGGAAAAATCACAGTTTGTGGATGTCAACAGTAGAATGTCTTCAAGATTCATAGCTCCCTGGGCACGTTCCCAAGGTATCACAGCATCAGTGACCCAGGCCATATCTATTAATTCCTCAATGTGCTGTGTACAAGCAAATAAATCTTTCAAGATTTTCACCATCAAGCAATAGCTACAGTTGTCTTTCATCATGTTTACTGTGGAAGAAAATAAATAAATAAATGTAAGTAATCGATTTCCATTTTACATTGAAATAAACCTACTTTCACACCCAGGCTTCCCTCAAAGCATGTCATTTTCAGGTGCAAGACTGCAAAATTTGAAAGACAGGTGACTAAAATATATTCACCATATCTGCCAGCCGCTTTCTCCCAGGTCACTTGCTTTTCAGAGTAATTGAACAACTTTCATGTTTTCCTCAATAGATCTAAGATATTAGTGAACACCTGAGTGACTTTCGGTGCCAGGTAACCTCTGTCCACAGAATTCCTTTCGAGGTCTCATCACAAAACAGGTAATACCGAAGTATTCATACTTGTATTTAAATCAATATTCACATTCCTCAGAGTAGATTTTGTCTCAAATACTGTACAATCCATATAAGACAGGAACTGGTACTTAATTTGGTTCCCATTAGTTTTGAAGCAGAGCTTCATTTGCTAATTGTATTTCTTTAAAAGTAGCACGGGTTCAGCCCTTTTGACGGGCCCAACATTCAAGTCCCAGATTAAAAACAATAAAGCACGCATAGTTCTACAAATGGCCGAGGTTGGACATTGAGTTGAGTTTAACGTGAGCTTCCATTACTGAGGATGCTATCACTTGAAATACTTTCTTCAGCCATAACTCAAATGGATCATTTTCCCTCCTCCTCTCAGCCCTAAGTGAGCAATTCCCTCTTCCTCTCTACCCCAACTGAGCAACGTACATTCTTCACATTCACACCATATGGAGTATGAAATAACCAACGTGAGCCTTCCTTTGAAACTACTCACATGCTATACGTACGTAAAAGCATTCCTACAGGAGCTCCTCTTCTTGCTTCCCAACTCCTTCTGACACGCGCCGGTCACTCATTCAGCACTACACATACAAACTTGCCCTAAATTAACAACGGCGCAAGCATGTACCAAGAAAAACTCCACGCCAATAGCACGCCCACATCACTTGGCAATGTCCCTTTAATATTAATACACAGAGGAGTAAAATTTTTTTCATAAATTTGTTCAAGTATGTGGAACATGTAAAATGCATAAGAATCGATATGGACTTCATTAATGTTATATTTATTTATTTTCCAGCTTCGTACAAACTGGATGTAGAAGCATAAACATAGTACATTTCTACCATTTTCAACAAAAATATAACCAATATGTACAATTATTGTATTAAAAATACAAAAGGGATACAGACTCCACCAATGTCTTTCTAAAAGACATACAGGTACAAGTAGTATCAAAAGTATGAGGAAATCACCAGTTAATTGTACATTCTGCACTTGACATCACAGAGCGAACTGAGATTAGCAGTCCTATGGTCTACAATTACTTTATGCTTATATAACATTTGTGCAACTTGTGATAGAGCTAGGATTTTGTATTTCTATATGCGCGTGAGGTCCACAGCATTGAGAATAAAACTGGCAAATAATGCATATTACATGTAAAATTACAAATGCGTAATTGACAACGTGATATATAAGCAAATAGATAAAAGCTATGATTACAGGAGAGAGAATTAAATAAAGCACTGACATATGCCTGATACAGTGAAAAAACACTGCAATTTGATCTTTAAAAGTTGAAGTTATTTATGTTTATCTACTGATCAATATGATCAGCTGAGTTCAATGGAAAAAAAAAAAAATCCAAGACCAGCAGTTCCTCACATTTGAGTACTACTCGGATTGGCAGCCTTCACTTCTCCGGAGTCTGTGCAAAAACAACACAAAAATAGAGGGGAGGGTCATTTCAGTCGTTATAGGTTAATAGCAGCTGTGAGCAGGTGGTTGCTACACATTGGCCTTCTCTACACATGCAGTGTTCCACAAAGCCATTAACAGTTGTGACTATATCTGCATTGCAAAGGCTGGCATTATCTAAAAAGGTTATTCTTCTTTACTTAAAGGCTTGTTTATCCCCCTAATGCCAAGTCGATAGGTGGAGGTTATTAAATCAATATTAACAGCTGACAGGAGCTGTGACATCCCAGTTTGCCTTCGCTGCAACGTTATCCAGTTAATTCTTCTCGTAACGTTAACTACTACAGAGTAAAAAATAAAACAAAAATAGAAATAATATATAACTTAAAGGTGAGGTTGCCGTCTGTCTCGTCAGAATGGGACGCTTGGTTTCGAGTACGCCGTCCTGTATCCCACAAGGCACAGGTACGAGGCACGGTGTCCGCTGTTCCTTCATTGGAGAGCTGTATGCACGCGGCTCTGCACTGACCCTAGACCCAATGCTACCGCTATCGGGCTTGGGTTTGGAAGCTTCCAGGGTGGGGCAAACAGAGAGAAGCCAGATGGTTGGGAAAGGCTACTTCCTGCAGCCTTCCCTTCTGCCCTGCTCAGCCAGATGGCAGCTAGGTGCTGTCCAGGAGCTGAGGCTGGAAACCCTACTTACAGGTAGGAAATAATACTGTAATTGCTAGGCAGATGCAGTATTTGATCTCGGAACACAAACGTACAAAACTGTAACAAACGCATTGTAAACAAGCAAATAAGCACTGCCTCCTTGAAGGATTTCAATGCATTCCACTCTTGGTAGGTTAAAGGCCAAATGTAAATTGACAACTAGCTTATCTCATTATCCCAATGAGACTAAGTGCTAGGATCGTGACTAAAATCGAAAAGGAAGATTAAAAAAAAACAAAACCCTTCCAGGCATTGGGAAGTGCAGCCAGAGTTATCATCCTGATGCGATGATCTTGGAATTTGGAATGATACTGTGTGATGTGGCAGACAGCGACAGTGGTAGCTTGGAGATTGCTGCACTGTGCATTTCAAGCAACACAGTTTGAAAAGTGCCAGGGCGATTTCTTCACAGTATTTCACATGCAAGGGGAGAGGGGACAGAAGGAGGGCAGAGGGAAGGGAGGGGGGGGTGCGGAGGAAGAAGCCCCATGCTGCTTTAAGGCAGGGAAGGAGGCAAACAGGTCCGCCATCCTTTAACTATAGTTCCAAGGCTCCTATTCTAGGGACGTCTTCTTGTGCTCTCCTTTAAGGTGGTTCACTCTGGATCCAGGCAAGACCCGAGTCTTACACAGCAGAGACTTGTTCATCTTCTGCAAACACAATAGGATAGGGGAAAATACAGTTTAGTTCACACAGACAAAGACTGCTACTGAATGGCAACTCAAATTACAGCAAGAACTTCTACTGCAGTAATCATCTGCATAACCTACTTTGTGACTGTGAAAATGACCAACACATCTGCATGCAGCACACTCAAAATTTAACAGTTAGAGATTTACCATCCTCCTCTGCGGGAAACCCTTGAGGCTGATAGTGAGCAAGACGTGGATCCGACTCGTTTGGTTTATGCCACTGAGGTTTGTTTACAGGCCTGCTAGTTGAGTGGCCGTGCGACTGCTGCTGTTGAGCCGACGTCCCGTGGGTCTCACATGTCCGTGCCACCATTCTAGACCTCTGAAGTGCTACGTTGTAATCTGGAGGCTTTCTAGTTGGATGGGAAACACTTTCTGCAAACTCAGCAATAGGTATTCCTACATAACCAGGAGGAGTTGGAGGTGGCTCTCGATACCGACCTTCTTTTCGTGCTGCAAGAAAAATAGATTATTAGGAACTAATAAGATGAAAACTGCTACAAAAAGTCCACAGTGAGTTAAACATCAATCAACTCGCAACCCCAGGAGGAAAAAACCTGAAGAAGGAAAGTTAAATACTACACAGTACATAATGAGATCTTGAGAAATAAACCATACGAGGAAACTTAGAATATTCAACATATGCATGAGACTGTTATTCTTCCAGTAGCGAAGTATTAGTGTAATTAAATTCACCAGATGACATGAGGAACTTGCTCTAACTTAGTAGCTGAAGCTGCTCTATCAATTACACACTGGCTTCTACAGTGATGTAGAAGAACCCACAAAAGCAGCGGCCATTTAAATATTGTCATCTTCCCAGACACGTGTCTATCCTTATCTTGAAGATGGACTTGGTCTCCAGGAGCTTAGCTTTAAAAAATAAAAATAAAAAGGAAAAAGAGATAAAAGAAACCTGATTTCTTTCTATAAACCTTACTAAATAAGGCAAAGCTACAGCTCCAAGAGACAAGAGTAACCATTCTCACTCTCATGTATTTTCCATGCATCACTGACTTGATCTTACGGTTTTAATTTAGCAAAATTAAGCCTTAAAACCATTTCTGAAAGATCACTAATTGAGTAAGATTTTGCACAGGAGAAGGAAAGACCACATACTTAGTGGATCTCATTGAGGTTTATCTGTTTATCTGAACAACAGTTAACTCTGGCCACACCCAGAGTACCCTTGCAGAGAGCTTTGAGGGAAGAAAGTGCACCTTCAGGAAGAGACCAGATAAGCACTGGTTTTATGACTCTGTATTGTGGAATTTCATATTTAAAGGAGTTAACTAGGACTTTGACCCTGAACAGTTTTTGGGAGTCTAACCCTTTTACATGATCACTTACAGTACAAAGGCAAACACAGCAGGAAAAAAAGGCCCAGCACAGCAAATTTACTTTCCCTGCCTTGTCATATCCTGTATATTCTTGCACAAGAGATGAGGACAGCATCACCCTGCATTATGCAGTATGAAGTTAACTGAAAGAGCAGAGCCAGCTTACAACAGGTTTTACTGGGTTGGTCTCCAAAGGGATCTAAATACTTTTCTTGAACAAATACACACAACTGAGCAAAGCAAAATGAAGAAGCTTCTGAGAATTTTTACTCGAAGATTTCAGTAATTTGGATTTTGAGTAATTTTTGACGTAGAATAAATTCACTTGAAAAAAAAAAACAAAAAAAACACTATCGAGCTATTGCAAGAGGTAGATGATACCCATTAGCTGCATTTGCAAGCAGAGTTAATAGTGCAGAATGCATGGAAGTTGTACAGCTGTATTTTTTGATCTTTTTCACATACTCCAAAGACTATAAAGCTCAGCCTTTAGAGACGCAAGTTTGGAAGCACTCTCGTTGGTGGAAACCAAGTGCATCTAGGAGTAAAATCAGAGGCTAGCACAAATCAGAACCTCACGTCCTGAACTGAGTGGCTTCTTCCGCTTTACAGTTCAGGGATTCAGAGTTTCACTCAAGGTTTGCAGCAGTGGGCCACTGCTAAGCAACATACTTGGGCAGAAAACGGAAAAGCAGCTCACTGCAGTGGTCTCAGCATGACCTCAGTGTGGCTGACTTTTTCAGCTGTGTGAAGACAAAATGGCTTTCAGACAGCTCTTCATAATAACCCGAGGAAAGGCACTCAGAGCAAAGGGAAATGAAAGGAGCAAAAAAAACAATTATAGGGGTCTTGGATGGCACTGTGACATCAAGGATGCACAGAAGGAACATCATGAGAAATGTTAAAGCACTGCCACGGCTACGTTTATATTGATTTATATGTTATCTGATCACTGAATGATTATAAATGTAACACAGATCTAATTTCTTTGCAATCTCTTCAGTTTCAGTAGCCTAAAGAAACGTCTCAGCTGGTCTAAGCATAAAGTGATCCCATTTTTAGAAGTAAGGAACATTCAGAAGCAAGGAATCATCAGACCAGTTATACAAATGTAGAAAGGAAAATACTTACAAAAAATAAAATAAAATCAGGCCACATTTATAAAGAGACCTAAATATAGAATACAGAGCCTTACTGTGAAGAGTAATTCACATTTCAGAACAGACACCTATATGCATCAACTCCTCAAAACACTGTCCAGCAGTGGAGCTAGTTTTTTTTTTTTTTTTTTTTTTTAAATGATGTACAGCAGGGTCTTGAAACACAAAGGAGCTGCCAGAACTGAGAAGCAGCCGTACGCGATAATTTCTCTTGCAATAAAAATACAGTTACAGGGCAATAAAATGAGAGGCTCCAAAAGGTTCGGTTCTGCTTTAAGATCAAGCCAGACAAAAGGGAAATAGCTTTAGAACAACAATAAGCGGTGCAGGCAAGTGAATTAAAATTTAACTCACCAATAAGCCCCTTTGTACTGCTTGATGTTACAGGTATGTGTGTGGGCACGGGAGCTGGCTTCGCCTCCTCTGCTGGTATGGATGGCACGCAGCTGGTTTCAGCTTCAACTGAAACATCCTTCCCACCCCTCCGCTTGATGGTACCTGTGTCACCTTCCGAGTCCTCTCCCCAGTAGCCCGTGGAGGATGCCCAGCTTGCTCTGGACTGTGCTTGATCGAGGCCCTCCCTACCTTGACTTTGCCGGCTATACTTTGTGCCATGATCGGAGAACATCAGCTGGTCCACGTGACTGCCCGAGGCCCACAGTCCCGCCCCATCGCCCGAATTATCAAAATGAGTGTGTCCAAAAGGCAGCGTCTCCCAGCTTCTCTGGTGCTGTATTGTTTGTATGTTGTCGTGAGAACCACTTGAGCAAGAAGTCCAGCTGCCACGACCGCTGTCAGCTGCGTCGAGTGAAGCTCGGTCCCCCTGATCCTGTGACAGCTCTTCTGTACTAGGAGAAGACAGAACGGTAGCTCCAGCATACAGGCCTCTGTTCTCTGACAGTGGTGCATAAGATCTAGACGCACAGTGAAGAGGGGGGAAAAAAAAAATCCAGCACTGAAAGCAGAGATCATTTACAAAGCACGCATGGAACTAGCGAATAAGAAAGCGAGCATACTGAAAGCTTTGATGCAACTTATACTGACTAATCTGATTTGGAGTACAGAACACTTTCCTTTTAAGCTCATCCTTCACAGAACCAAAAACAATAATCACTGGACAGCTCTCCTGATGAAACCTGGCATGTTAAGTGGAGCCACTTCAGAAGGTACCATCTGAACTTCGCAGCAGGCCTTTAAGTCAGGCAAACACCTCTGAGATATATGGAATAAAAGGGAGCAGACCAATAGATTCCTACTGCTTTTCCAGACAAATAACTCCAAGTTAGAAACATTTAAATCTCAGTTAGAAACCAAGATTTATCAGAAAGTGGCTGAAACTCTGATTTAGACTTCTGCTCATTCACAGCTCTGAATGCCAACTTACCAGTATTTCTTGCAAAGGAAACTGATTTTAAAGTTACCTGTGGAAGAACACACTACTTCCTGGAGCAAGTATGCTCTCTGCAGCCTTCCAGTGGCTGAGAAAGACACTGTCACTTGCACAGCAGCAGTGAAAACTGACAGAGTCAGCTTCATTCAGCAGCTCTCAGGACTGCTGTGAGCTGTGGTTTCAGCAGCTTCCTATGCAGATTGGGACCCTGCTCTTCCAAACACCTTACACATCTGATTTAAGAGCTTGCAAGGCCTGGGATTCCCAGAGCTGAAGCACACCACTTTCAGAACAGGCCTGTAAGCCTGTTATATATATAGCCACAGGACTATAAGCCTCAAAAACAAGAGAACTGAAGCTTCCAAATAATAGCTCACAAAAACTACCGGTCACTAAACAGGAACCAGAGCTCCAATTATTTTCAGACCAAGGCTCGCTGACAGAGATTCAGAGAACTCCTTGCAGCACTAGCTTACCCCACCATTACAGGAGTTAATTGCCTAGAAAATTACTTAGAAAGCCAGCAGCCAAACATGAATTTTAGCTTTCACTTATTGTTGAGTAGGAGAGAGATTTGGGGTAAAATATTTCTGAGTTAGATAAAACTGCACTTCTCTGTAAAAACAGACTGGAAAATTACCAGCTATTTCTGCTTTCAGTGCCATTCCTGAATAACTACATGAATAATTTGTCATCTAACTTAAGTTGATTCTCCACCTGAAAAACCGGCTAGAATGCTTATCTGCCACAGAGAGGAATCTATAGCAATACTAATTGCTCTGATAAGTACTACTGGGGGAGAAGTCTTACTGCTGCTGACCTCAAAAAAAAACCAACAAAAAAAACACACCTGAGGGCAAAATGTTTTCTTGTCAGAAAACAGAACGCGATCACAAGATTCAGTAGTGAAACAGTGGAATTTAAGAGCACAGGAGAAAAGGAAAATGCGAGAGAGATACAAGGAAAGTCTTACAAACAAATACACATGCCACACACTGTATGGAAGCATAAATTAGGTAAGAATAAAACTCCTACCCTAAGCTGTATTGATCCGGTTCGATCACGATCCTTCTATCAATCCTCCCCACGCCGAGATTAGTCTCCACAATGCTGACGGAATGCCTCTGTCTCCTCTCATCGTGCAGGGACGCTGGCATGGAGTCAAAAGAGGAATTGCTGACAATACTAGATCTGGAAGAAATTTCGCTGTGACCAGAATCTGAAAAGTTATCCACGGTGCCGCTGGGAGCCAAAGTGTAACCTGCAAAGGGAACGTCACTGGAATCAGACTTTGGGAAGCCCGCTCAGTATCGCCATACAGCTGGCAAGTTTTACTACTGCAACTGCAGCAAACCAAAGCATAGGATTATGTTTTGCTCACAGAAGAAGCACTGCAAAGGACAAAACACAGAGCAGCATAACTTTGTAATTCTGTACGACCTGTTTCTTGATAAGGGCTTAAAGACTGGGGAATGTGAAACACTGAGAAACCAGCTGCTCTCACCTTCCTTCCCCTCTACCTTCCTCCCCCAAACTGTTTGCTCAAATGCATCGTATCTGTGTGCCATATGAGATCCTCTCATACGGTTTTTGTGTTTTGCAGCACCACCCTTCAGAGGTGAACAACAGGTACAACGTGAAGCCCAGGCTTGTACATTTTACCATACTGACCTCTCCTCTTTTTAGTTCCCAGCTTACCCAGTTGGGACTTATTTTTCTCCCTTTGGTTTCCATTAACCCCATCTATCCCAGAGGTTTATAGTGAATTGATATTCTCTCTGCCGCTCTCACTTCCAAGAAAGGAGGAACCAGTCAGCTCTGCCAGTTTGGAACCACAGGGTCTTGGTTACTGAGTACCACCACTACCAGGTTAAAGAAAGGGATCAGCTATCCACTTGCTAAGAAAGCAAAAACATTGATACACATACACTTCAAAACCTTGTAATCCCTGTGCAGACTGGGTAAGTTATTGCTACAGCAAAGCCTCCAGCACACACATTGTTTTGGCGTTCTGAACTTCTATAACAGTAACTCAACCTCAATATATGTATTTTAACAGTATTGTACTATTGAACTTAAACTCAACTTTTGACAATATTCTGAAAAAAGAATAAAAACCTGCCTGCGATACCATTAGGCCACGATTCTTCCAAACTGACCTTTCATTTTGTTTAAGCTACAAGCAAATTCCGTGTTTAATCTATGACAAGTCCAATGAAAAAAATCAAATAGATTAAAAAATAGCCTTGAATGTTCTAAATTCATTTTAAATACAACTGAAATCTTTTAAAAATTAACTCCGAAGTTCCAATGTGCAGTACCATTCTTTGAATATCCACGTCTGAATAACTAATTATGCTCCTATAAAAATGCATATTGATGATTCATATCCCAGATACCTTAAGCTTGCCTGCATACATCACATCCTGTATCAGACCAGGCTTCCTTGCCTTTTGCCATCAAGCAGGGCCAGCCTATCCCACTTGAGCACTACCTCCTCTGCTTTCCCGCTGACCGTATGTGCCTGAAACAGGAGCAGCAATTTACTCTGAACAAACAGAAGTTTCTCTCAGAAACTTCCAAAGATTATGACCTTCAGGAAACAAAGTGAGAAACGTTCTGTGTCTAGTACCTTTCCTCGGAGAACTCTGCGGTGAGGTGGGAGGAGAAGATAGATGTGAAGATGCGCTTGATACTGCGTCTTCAGACTGCTTCTTGTGACGGTCCAGACTTCCTTCTTCAGATAATGACAGAATTTTCTTTAAAGCTTGTGGGGAGTTAATGCCTTCAAGTAAGAATGAATGTAGGCAGATGTGAAGTTTAATATAAATACATCTTTTCCACAGTGCATTTATAGAGGGAACGCCATATAGGAAAAAAACACTTTTTCGTTTGTGAGTTCCTAAGTGCAGCTTAAACAAAGCAAAATTTTACTCTTACTGCTTGAAACATAGGGCTTTATATTTCTCTTAGTGAAACCAGACTTTCATTCTGGCTGCCTAAAATAAATATTTTGTTGCAGAACAAAGAATCCAGAGGTGCTGCTTCGTAATACTGCCCACAGAATACACAAATCAGGAAAAAAAAAAAAAAGAATAGTAGTGGCTTCTGGTAAAGGAACCAATACAATGAGAACATACAGCACACAAATCTCAATGCTCAGCAATGGCTTACATTGAAAGAATTGAAAGTTTTTGTTTCCTTTCCAGTCACAGTGCAGTCCAGAAGGGCAAAGGAAGCTGGACAGATTAATAAGATTGGCTTACAAAATAAGGCCATCCTGAAGTTGCCTGTCTCCCTTTAGAGAATTATTTTGGCACCGGTTTATTTTGGGAAACCAAAGAGTAACAACATCTTTAAGATGATGTACGATGTAAAGATCTAGGGCATAAAGAATTGCTTTTCTGAGGCAATGCTTATCTTTGCCTTTTTCCACCCTCTCCTCTCCTCAGGAAATACACCCTGGCATACACTTAAAAGCAAAGATGGAGCTTCTCTGACAGAGAGAATTGCAAATTTCTGTTTTGTGGTAGAGGATATTTTCAAGCCTTCGACAGACTTTTCCTTTGATCTGTTGGATCACAATGCTGCTATCAATAATTTACAGCTCCTTCATCAACATAACCCAGTCAACTTTTTAGAAACTTTTCCACCATGAGCGAAAATACAGTCTATGTAGATTAAAAATCCTTTTAATATTGAAATGTAATGGTAAAAATCAAGAACTAGATGAAGATTGAATTGTTTCTTGCCCGTTTTGCTGCTTTAATTCTTCTCCAGCAAGTCTAAGCTGTACACAAGTAAAACTAACAAAAAGTGAGAGAAGACTTCAGCAATTAAGGAGATCTTATTTCACATGTGAATTAGTATTTTGCATTCACAAACCCCCTTGGAAAAGCCAAGGTGTTTGTCAGAAAGCTTCACTCTTCTCACCTGCTATTAACGGGTAAATAATTACACTGACTAAACTGACAAGGATGCTTTCCTGGCAGGTTTCTTCCTTCTCATTTCTAGAGAAGGAAGTTCTACAAATACACTTCAGAAAATTTTCCTTAAATATTACTAGAAATAAATGCCTCCATCTTACTAGATTAAAGTGCTTCCCTGACACGAGCAAAGAAACCTCAGAGGACTAAACAGAAGGCTTCTTTGTTTGACTTACCAAACGGTGGGAGGTCTTTGACAGGCACCTTCTTGCGAGAGGGGTAAAGGGATACAGCAGGGACTTGCAACGCTTGGTTTACTTTATGTTGCTGCTGCTGTTGCACTTTCTGCTGAATTCCTGCCCGTGGAGCCACTGGTGATGTTTCAGATTTTCCAGATCGCTTGTCTCCTGTATTCTTTGGCACTTTGGAAGAAATGGGAGAAAGCAAGGAATGACTACCAGCCACCAATACAGTGGGAGCCCGAACCTGAGAAGTACCAAGGCCTCCAATGAGTAATTAAAAAGTGATAAAATACTGAAACCACAAACGCAGGAGGATACATCTGAGACAAATGAAGAGGAGGAAAAGAAGGGCAGATTTAATTCCATTTAAAAGCTGTACATTATCAAAGAATCTCTCCTCTTCCTCAAAAATTGATTACTATTACAGTTATCGAAATGCGACCAGAAGTATATTGAGTTATGATAAGGACTGCAATTGTTTTAGGGTGGATATCATTGATGCAGTACAATTTTGTATCCTAATATTATAATAATTAGCACTTTTTACTATTCTGAAGGAAGGGAAGAGCATAGGATACTGAATGATGACAGATTTCCAGCTCTGCTTCCCCCACCATGTCTCTGAAATACTTGGACATGATGGAATCCCCTTTTCTCTCTTGAGATGAGGTCATCTGGGATGACCAGCTCTATTCACACTGACTGCCTGAGTGCATTAGAACTGCAGAGAAACTTTCAGCCCCTCCAGACCCTTCACAAAGAAAAATCAAAAGGACTCTTGTGCTCTTCAGCATAACACAATCCAGAAAGCCTATAAAAATGTTATAGTTCTATGCTGCTAATCTCTACAATGACTCCCTTAAGATTCAAAGATGTCCAGTACTTGCCCACGATCGGTTACATCATTTTCTGCCTCATTGACTAGCTGCCATTCCCAATTACTTCCCTGCATTAGAAAGAAATCTATTTAACAGCCTCCTTACAACCCACAGGAAATGGCAATGCTCACATGTGTTGGTGGCTGGCTCACACTGTAGAGACAGAGTCTGGAGGCTCTCCTCATCCATTTCCAGATCCAAGTTTGAGAGATACTGCTTTACTTTCCGTGCCATCTGGGCATCTTCATACAGTTTTTTAGCATTAAGGAAGGAGCTGCGACGGACCCTCTTTTTATGACCCCCTGCCTGTGCGACATCGAGCACAGCTGTGTTTGCACTGCCCTGGCTGAGAGACCTGGAGTGAAGGAAGGGGGAAAAGAAGGGGAAAGTATGAGTTAGTTCGACGCAGAATCACTTAACAAGCATGAAACATGCAAAAGATTGCATGAATGTCAGTCTATGGTCAAAGCTCACATGCCTCATTCCAGTAAGTCAAACAGCTATAACAGACAGAAGGATGAGGTTCAGGAAAATCTTTTTACGTGGTTACAGGCACTATTTGAGTACTCTAACCTGTTCTGTTCCAACTAGGCAGTATCACTTCACACATCAAGAAAAGCATTCAAGCTAGCTCTCTCACGTAAGCCAGCTATTGAGAAGACCAGAGCATTAGGAAAAGCTCATGCAGCAAGGCAATGCTGACAGAAGACTACAGCTGAAGTTTATATTTTAAGACACGTAACAGAAGGCATGTTTAAAAAGTATCTCGGGAGCTTTCAGTCTGACCATATACAGAACATATAAACCCAGCTCTAAGGAATAAAACTTCCTCGTAACTTCCTAGGTTGAAAATAGCTTTTTCTTAAATAAAATGATCTGCTAGTTCATGACAACATAAGAGTCATGCAGATTGTAATGTATGCATGTCTATATAAAAGCTATGCATTGTCCCTGAATAAAAGCAATAGTTGAATTGCAGTGGGACAAGAGTTTAGTTTTAACGTTTATATTTGACTGTGGTAATTGTTTATCAGCCTTAAGAAAGTTAACACCAATTTTCAGCTGTTGCTTACTTCCCATTTCACAATTTCCCTTCTACTTTGGCAAATGGAACTGGAGGTGGTGGGAGGAACACACCACCGCTATCTACCATCACTTGAATATTATACAGCTTTTGTGTACTGACCTCAAAAGCACTCCTGATCTAAAACGTATTGCCAGTTAAAACAAGACAAAATAGGGTTAACAAAAGAAAGTATCAAAGCGCCAGAAAATTAAAGATGTCAAGTAGGAAATAATGCAAATGGTAAGGGAAGAATGAATGGCTGTGTGCATCGTCTACAACCACTTACCCCAAACTCCTCCATTTCTTCTTCCTGCAAGTGAGAGCCAGGAAGAGTAAAGCACGGGTTTAAGAAGAGACAGAAAGATCACAAGCTCAGAAAGAAAAAGACCAGATCTAAGGACAAGCAGTTTCTAGAAGCCCACAAAATGCTGAAAAGATTCAGCTACACAGTCAGATATTAAACTCTTCTAGTTTGAATTAAGGAAAACAATATGCAAGAAGCTGGTCTAACATGAAGCCAAAGACCATTCGCTCCACATTTTTTAATGACTCCAGCTTACACTGTTCCAAATACAATCCCACTTCTATCAAATCAAAACGATAAAGCTTTCACACACGGGCACTTCAAACAAACTAACACATCTCCCCCACCCTCCAACTGATGCAGTCTTCTTCTCAAAATAAAACAACTAGCAGCTAAGAAATAATATAAACTATCCGTATATATTTATAGACATATATATAAAAAAAACCCCACAGAATTCAATGATTCCTCCACTTTCAGAACTTCCTTTGATATATATGATACGTGATTTTGTTTAACAGCAAAAAAAAAAACAACCCTCATACTGCTCCAATGCATCAAGGGGACACGGAAGAATTGTTAGACACAAGCCCTGAAAATGAGAAACATTTCCTGCTCATACAGAGCTCACTGAACAACTTCTGAGGACCTGCTGACAGGAAGAAAAACATATCCTTTACTCTCCAAGTTCATGGAGTGGCAAGTTAAAAGCACTTCTTGCTGATACCTAGCCTCCAGACCAGTAAAAGCTCTGCCTTCCAGAACAAACTCACCTAGTTCTAAACATTAAAGCAGGATCCATGTTAACAGATGCCATGCGACCAACGTGGCGGATTTCCTTCGCAATCATTCTCAGCTTCTCAAAGTTGACTAAGCCCTCCACTTTGGAATCGTTTCCTAAAATGAACGATAATTAACATCAAGTTATTAGGTGCCAAAACGTGCTTTTCATAGCTGGTAAGAGATGAAGCACTTATGCTTTTACCTTCGTGAAGGAACGTAAGGTCTTTTTTGATAACAGGAAACAGGGGAATGATAGGGGGCTGCAGATTCTGGCTGTTAAGGACATTGCGGTATTTTGCCATATTCCTAGATGGATCAAACAAGTCCTGTAGATCTTGGAACAGCTTTTCATACTTGCTTGGAAGCTTTTCCCAAGTAGTTCGGAGCCTTGCAACAGGTGCCAAATTCAGGCCGCTTGAAACAAACAAAGTGCAAGAAGTTAAAAAAAGAACAGTAGAAAAAAACAACACGCCGTGCTCTTTTTTTTTTTTTTTTTTTTTTTTTTTAGGGAAAAATACCACATAACCAGAATAGTCTAACACAATACCAATAAAATCACAAAACTGAAAACCTGCAGTACCTTACGCAGTGGCCAGCATGTCTAACTCTTGAAAAACTTGGTATAGTAGCACTCCTATCAATATTTCAGCAAACATTACAGTTTCAAGTTTTCAAATTACAGGAAGATACCATCCTTATTGGATCTTGATCAAGTGGTGCTGTTAGCAGTATGGATCTGTTTAATACATCTTTTTAAACTGAGATAAGGCTTTTCTTTCTACTCAAGAATGAATTTGAGGTTCAATACCTAATGATAGCAAACATCGAGTTGAAGTTCTTGCATTCTCTGCAGTGCAGTGCTATCTTAATGAAATGCTTGATGATTTTCATCCTTTTCAGCTGGTTGGTTTCTCTTAGAATCTCCGAAGCTACCCAGAACGTTTCTTGATTTATCACTTCTTCAAACTTCTTCAGATTAGTGCACCCTGTTTTTGATTTGAGCTTAAACAAGTCATCTATGTATTCTGTGGGTTCGATATTACGGAATAGCTCAAAGTTTCTCATGGAGAGCTGGGTAGCCACCTCAACGGTACTGAGCTGTAGTAGGGAAATTTGACTCTCTCTCAGTAACTCTTGAGCATCTTCATCCGAACAAAGAGTTTCCGTTTCCATGTTGTTCTTCAGGTAATACCTGTGAAAACAAAATTCCAAAACAGACTCGATACCATCTACTCATCATACACTAGTAAAAATTAACCATCAGATGTGACCATAGAATAAACCGAATTTTAACAGGCTTTGACATTAATTAGCTGTTGCATAAGAGGTGATTTCGTGTAAAGAAACAGAACGATAGCAATTAAACAATGCTTCTCTATTAACAAGATTCTTACTTAATAAACTAGCATAGTCAGCTTTAGCTTGGTCTCTCAACTCACCTGCCACTTAGCTGTATCCTGTCAGCAAGCTTGGATAACTGATCAGGAAGCCTCCTTTGTTTGATTACACCCTCAGGTGTGACAGAGACTTCACAGAGCGAATAGGCATCAGGAGTTGCAGTGAGAGCAAATTCCCTGATGGCCTGGATGACCACTTCCTTCGCTGTCGTGTCCTTACTGATCATGATGTAGCGACTTTGCTGATCTGCCTTGAAAACCCTCAGAACTTGATCTGGTAAGTCTGAAAATAAGTTACGCGCAATTCAGTAATGCAGGAAAAATAAAAATGGCATAAGAACATGCAACAATAGCAGTCACGCTGAACCAAACTCCTGATGCTGTTTCTCTTTATTTCAGTATCACTGTTACACCTCTCCCATTCCTAGGGAACAGGAATGTTGCTTATTTTTTATTCTAGTTGTTTTGGTTTTAAATCAAAGACTAGTACTGCAAACGTTCAGAAAAATACAGCTATCAAAGGGGAAAGCTACAAAAATATGCAAACATTTCCCAAGTATGGACAGTTGAGATAATAGGATTTCCACAGGTGTTGAGCACTGCTGAATTCCATTTAAGCCTGTGAGTAGCTAGAGATGCACATGTAATAGCCAGCTGTATACACAAATAGCCTGCAGTAGTGTTAGTGCATCTGAGTACTTAACTACCAAAAATACTCCACCCCTGATAAATTTAACTCATCATACCAAAGGTGTAATTGATTGAAAACAGTCACTAAAATACTGTCACAGAGCGCTACAACAAAGACAGACGGCTTTTCTAAACATTTGGGTTTCAAATACTATTGTTTCAAATGATTCATGACGATTCCTGAAGTGAACCTGCACAAGAAGGCTGTTTTTAGGAAACCTGGGCAATTATCATCCTAACTCCAATGTTGCATTTGCTATTTCTACCACCTCGTTAACAGTATGAAATCCAGACCCACTGATCAACTGGAGTTTGATTGCTGTAATTGTATTATAAAAAGAAAACAAAGAACTAAAATTGTACTGCTATCTAGCAATTCAAGAGGTTTTTTTTAGCTTTTAAATGACAAGATAAAGTACTTTCAATTCATTTAATTTAATTTCTTCTCTGTATTACAAATAACCTTTTCTGGTGTTGAGCAGTCTGACATCTGGTCATCTGTTCTTTATCTGATTAAAACTGTCTTTCTTAAATGATCATGAAATGGTCATGAAAACAAGAAAACAGAAAGTAACAGAAAGCCTTCTGAATGTACAACCAGAAGAGGTCATTATTTTAAGAGATGCTGGAAAAAATAACATACTGAAAAGAAAAAAAAATTGACGAAACCATTCATGTTGATAAGAACAATGGCCTTATTTGATGACTTATGGAAAAAGTGACCTGAAAGTGCAGAAGACATATTTCAAGTACCATAAAAGGATATATTAAGCAACAAGAAATACTGTGAAAAAAGAACAAAGAAATCACATCTTCCCACCAATGTTCCATATCAATATGATCATCATTCGGAAAGCAAGAAGGTAAATCCTTCTGATAGGAATGGGATTACAGAGGTTGTTTAGACCTAAACGGAACTAAGTCCATAACATTTAAGCTCACAGCAATATTTTTTGCATCTTGAGAAGCACAAACACTCAAGCACAATATGACTAAGTGATTACATTGTAATTCACCCGTAGCTCACACCAGTATAGGCCAATTTTACGCCCAAGAACTTGAGTCAAATGTCTGAGTACCTTTCACAACCAGCAAGTCAATTTTGCCCATCATCACTGACTCATTATTCATCCATCTGTCTTCAGAAATTAGTTGAAAAGGGACAGAGAGGAGAGTCTGAAGACATTTCAACGTATTTTGACACCGCAGGGAAGGCAGATGCCAAAGATACAAAATTAGAGGAATTACTAAGAACCAGAATGCTCTGTAGATCCAGCTGTGTCTTGCTGTTACAGAAATCCTTGCCACTCAAAGAATGGCTATGAAGATGGAAAGCTGTTGCACACAACTGTGAGAACTCACTAACACTCAAAAGAGGTATTTTGTGCAAGGGGAAAAACCTGCTTCGCTACATCAGTAAATTTAACAAGGCACTACGCAGCACACAGAGAAGTCTACTAGCAATGCAAACAACTTCAAATCCAGCAGTATTAACACAATTCAACAAAAGTTTTTAAGCAAAACAGAACTCAAAAACAATTGTAATCATTCCCTTCAGTCCTTTACAAAAAGGAAACTGGAATTTCAAAGACAGCAATGCTTTATCATAGCAGTCTAGCTCCATAGAAAACTCGTGGGGGAAAAAAAAGTATCAGGGACTGATAGGTCACCATTACTACACAGTTTTGATTTCCAAACAGCAAAGGCAGCACAAGAAAGAGACATCAAAGTATTATAGGTCATTTGCATGTTTAAAAACAAACCCTGACAAGCATATTTGAGAAAACTAAAATGACCCCTTGCAGTTTTCAAGCTTAGAAAACATAGAATTATATCCTCATTTCTTCCTCTAAGACAACCCTTTCAAAATGAGTTATTTTTCGTCCTGAGAGATATCCCTCAAAGCCTCCAAAGATGGCCACTGTATCACTATTCTCCTCCTTCTCCAGTGCATTCAATTTCTTGCAAGCTGCCTCCATCTCCATCTTTAATTTAGTCTAAGGTAACGAAAGAAAATAAAATTGCAGGCTTTAATTGTTCCCCTGTCTTAAAGCGTACAGTGGCAGAATTCAACTCTCATCTCCAAGCACAACCATCTCTTAAGTCCTTAAGGTGTATGCTTTTGACTTCAGACCTCCCTTCCCTCTACTTCACACTGAAGAAAAAAAAAATTAGAGCTGCCAAGTCACTTGAAAATATTCAGTAGGTGGGCATTTGAATACGTTTTATGCACAAATAAATAAAATGGGATTTGCTTGAGCTCTGAGACAGCACTACCCACAGTTCTGGAAAGTGAGCTACTTGCTGTACTTGGGCAGATGATGGAAATTGCCCAGTCTGGCAGAGCAGCAAGTTAGAGAATGGATTTTCCACACATTCGTGTAACATTTATAGCCATAGCACTGATTAAAGGCTTACAGGCTCTTATTGATAAAATAACTTCAAAGTACTGGACATTAGTTGCTAGATTAAAAAATAAAGCAACCTTCCCACTCTCTTCGAAGCGGTCTTAGGCATTGGGACAAAAATAACACTGAAAACAGCGACAGCAAAAAAAGTAAATCACTACCACACAAAATTTTCTTGTAGACTTCTCTAGTCACCCCCAGATTATATAAAGTGATGCTCAGCATCAGAGTTTCAAGAGTAAAAACTGCACAGACTTGGACAGTCTGTAGGCTGACATTCAAGCAATATCCTTTTAGGTAAGATTTGAAATCCCTCAGGCTTAGAGGGGACTCAATTTTTGGTTCTAATTCTGAAAAATATTCTAAATATTAGACTAAAATAACCCAGTATCCATGCAACTACCACCAGTATATCATCCTCCGGATGATACAGAACCAGACGCCTCATACAGAGAGGGTTTCATGTTAAGAACTTTTTTTGCAGCCAGATAAGAGCCCAAATCCCAACTCTCCAGGAGTTCCAGCTAAGCTCTTCTCATGTGACAAGGCTCTCAAGGTTGACATATTCTCTCCCTTTCTCACCCTCACTTCCCCCTCATCTCTTGTTCCTCTCCACTAAATATGTGTTGGCTTGACATTTTTGTTTGATGGGGGATTTTTAAATTATTACTCAGAATGAATTTCAAATCACTATATACAAAGTGTTCAGCACTCAGCTGTAGACTCTTCTGCGGGGCAGGGTGATTAACACAGCTCTGAAACTGCACCTTACAAGATTGTATAAGTCTGTTTAGGGAAAAAGACTGAAACACACAGTATGTCCTATGCCCTTCTGCTTTACTGTAAGCTTATGCTCTCACGTGCTGTTTGAAAACACTGTAGACTTGTAAAGACTGATCTATCACAGTAGATTATGAAAGACCACGCAAAAGTTTTCACTAGCTGGGAGTATTTCAGCCAGGAAGAGGTGCTCTGTATTCAACATACGCCAGAAACATTCACCCATACAGAACTGGGCAAAGCATAGGAATATAAAGTCCTAACACTTTAATGAAGAGCTAATGAGGATGACAGTGCATAGCTAATAAAAACCACACATGTACTTCAAACTTCAAAGTCCAAAAAAAGGAAAAAAAAAATACAAGGAACACACTTATGAAGGGAAAGAAGATAAAATGCTCCTTTACCTGGAGTTGTATTGAAGTCCAAGATGCGGTGATGAGACTGCAGTAGATCAGGATTACTGGATGACAGGGTCCCACTGACAGGTAAAGCAGGAGGAATGTGCTTCGTTTGCCTCAGTCCTACAATGCTGTCATCCTGAGACTGGCCAATTCCAATGTCACTGCATCCAGAAAGAAACATGTTCAGAGCTTGGGCTATAGCAGTGGAATGCAAGGGTGTCTATAAATATACTACGTTTTCCAGGCTCTCAGGAATTAGTATTTAGAAATCAATATTCTCCAGACAACAGGGATTTCTGTCTAGCTCTGTCAACATGACCCAAACGTCCACTCACCTTGATCAGATCAGCCTTTTTGTGTTGACAGAAGATTACTATGCTCACCACTCAGCTCTAAGGAGCTGCTACTCATTTTTTAATGATTTTCTCACAGAGATCCTTACCGAAAAGGTGGTAATATGCATCACTATTCTTGCATCACCCCAACTTGGACTAGTGCTGCTGTTCCCTCAGTGTCAACTGACATCCGTTCACAACAACTGAACTTCACAGATCTTTCACCCCAGCACAGATAGGATTTGCAACCGTACTTTGGAAGATATACAGTATAGTATGATCTATACACAGATACAGCTCAACTTGTTGAGCTCAACCTTTTAGCCTTTCTATCCTGTATCACCTTCTCAGAGTTCCTCTTTACTGTATGTGATTGTAATGACGCCAGTTGACTTGAAAGGTTACAGCGTGTATCCACAGCTGGGTGCTCCTGGTGTCCTCTCCAAAGTGCCTAACTGCAAGTTAAGTATTCTGTGATAAAGGTGAAAGATTTTGTCTATTAAAATTGTGAAACGCTGGGTCTCAAAGGTCAGCAGTGCTACATGGATCAGAGACAGAGTCAGCACCTGCTGTAGCACTATGACAACTGGTTACTGCTTCCAAGTTCATAATCAGCAAGTGAAACAGAATGAGCACTGCAGGATGTCTAGTTGAAAAGCTAGGCACTGAACTTTTCTATAAAGATATAGATGCACATCCTTAATAAAATGCTGTGTGTGTAAAACGTTGAAATGCAGACGCTAGAGAATGCAAATGATTTAAAACTCAGCCTCTATAGGAAAAGCCTTTTAAAGAGGTTAACACATCTAAAGCTGTATCCACACATGTAAACAAAGCATATAAGTCAGGACTCTAATCTCATTGCCAAATGATGCCACTCAACGTCAAGCACAACTGGCCATCTGTACCCTAATCTGGGAGCACTTCAGTTTTTGTCTAGTATTCTATCCATTTTCAGAAGGCCCATACAGACGTAATCAAGGGCCTGATAATTATCCCCATAGAGCTGTTACAGCATAAGCATCCTTTTGTGTTCACAGGAGGAGCGCTTTGCCCTGCACACTCTTGTACCACTTCTTTAAGTGCTATGAAGTGGAAAGCATTCTGGGGGGCAAGGATGGTATCTGCACCGTGTGAATTACACAGGCACAGTCACTGCTTTGTAGAAGGCGATGTCACTTAAAAGCATCTGTGTTTTTTGTTGTTGTTGTTGTTATTTTGAGGTGTTTGTTTGTTTTTTTTAAAAAAACAGAGCAAGCCAGCATTACAAAAACATTTTATGAAGTGTCATGAGAGAAAAATGGCCAAAAATTGTTGGATTCTCTCAGCCATAAGACAAGCTGAACCCAAACATCTGTATTTCCCTACTTCCACATACAGCATAAAATGCTGTGACAAGCAGTGATCAACACAGCTCACTTATGCCAAGCCACAAAGAAACTTAGCTACTCCTAAAAAGCATTCTCAGCAACTGAAGCTTTTTGTCTTTCAATTAGGAATCACTCTACACACAGAAAAGCAAGCAAGCAAAGACCACCAGCAAAACGCTTTCTGGTGACTACAGAAACCATGCAGCGTAGTTCATAGAAGTGTTAACACCGACTTTTTTTCTCTAAATTAAGTCAGAAGGAAAACAATATGCTCCCCCTCTTACATTAAATAGATTCAGTCACATCACATATTCCTTTTTGGGTCTGTCAGTGTTACATAACCGATCCTGTGCGTCATAACCGCAGTAGCTTCACTAAAGTGGATCAACTGACAAACATCAGGCTTCTAAAACATTAACAGAAATGTTCCTAAACTTCTTTCAGCTTCCCCCTACGTGTTCATATACTAAACTGGAAAGAAGTAACTCCATTTACTCTCTTTTTAAAACACAGAACACTCCCCTAAGTCCAATCTCAAGTTATGCAAACAAGAAATGAACCCCAGAAATTTCAAATATAAACAGCAGCACTAGAGGACTCCAAGGTCTCACAAAGACCAACTGCTCTCATCACTAGGCAAAATATTTTGTTTTTTTGGGTGAAAGGAAATTGTGGTTTTAAAGGAAAGGCACTTCTGTTAGTCCCTGTAATGCCTGCCCTGCAGAGATAGCATTAACTGATAAATGACTTTCCTGCTGAATGACAAATGTGGTAGAATGGATAGCAGAATGGCAGATGTGTCTGAACACTGCCTGCTTTGATACAGTGTGCTGTGCATCCCACAGAAGGGCTAAAAACAGAGAAGAGAGAGGGGGGCTTCCTCCTAATCTGGGGTGCTGCCCTGTGGATCAGGCAGAGGCTCTGCTAGAGCTGGAGGGATGACGGCAGTGAATTCTTATTTGAGGCAAAACCACTTCTGGATGAGAAATGGTATCAAGTGCTGCAACCAAGGAGCCTGAACAGTGCCTACGAGAAGGAGATTTCCTAGTAGCTGCAGAGGAATTTGTACTATTTGCTCAATTTGAGAAGTCACTCAGCATTATCAGAATGAAAAGCAAGACTGAAGGAATGTATTCTCTCCTGACCAAAATGATTTGTCTTTGATACTGGCTTGATGTAAAACTGCTAAGTTAACTCAGTCTAGAGTTAAGACTGGTTTTATTCAGCTACATTTTAAAGACTCTGAAAGCACATTTTGTTCACCTTCAAGACAAGGTAGACAGCTTCACCTCATAAGCTGGCTGACTGACTCATGAAGTCTTTAAATACCTACTCTAATAAGTAGATCTGCTTTTTCATCCTCTAGACAAACACATGAAAATAAGTTAAGTCCCCTCATATATGCAACACCATTCATAATTAGGAAGAATGAGATAGAAGTTTCTACAGAACATGAAGAAAAAAAACACAAGCAAGCAAATCTACAGCTACACATCTCTATGCAGAACTGTGCAGGCAAACAACTGAACGTCAAAAAGCTTTGCAAATAAACTGCTATATATAACACATGAAGTAAAGCTAGCAAAAGGAAAACAAAATAGGTCAAGTGTACTGTGTGGGTTTTTTTTTCCATCTCTTACCCAAAGATATCCCTGAACAGAAAACATGCACAAACAAAACAAAACAAAGTGAAAACCAAGAAGAGAACTATGTCAAAGCTATGAATCATATATATGTATGATATATGTATAATACCAGTGAAACAAGTGAACATTCTGAAGACAAACAGCAGAAAATGAGGATTTACAGATGCTCCTCTAATGAAACCTACCCACATCAATTTTAGAAAAAAAAATCAAAATTTGGATATAAGCATTTATATTTCTTTAGTTGTCTTATCAGTTACATCCCATTTATCCCATCACTAATGTTTCATTTTTGAGCAGGAATATCTAGACATCAGCAGGAAAAGATCCCAGATTTTTGAGCACAAGCACCTTACTGAATTTTGATAAGGCTTTTCTCAATAGCATGCAGAAAGGAAAGTACAGGAGAAAACATTTATTAGCCATCAGCTACTCTCTACAACTCAGCTTCGCTGTTTTCATGTTCCTCCCACTGATACCACTTGCCTAGAACAAGTTCTAGGTTCCCGTCAAAACTACATAAAACTGTTTCCAACAATCCTCATCAGAACTCTAAAATGTACTTGTAGAACAAAAGGTATCCGACAAAATATTTAGCTTCCATAAGAAATACTCCCTTTCATCAAAGAGCCCAATTCTTAACGTCAGCCTCCTTGATGGCACCGCGCACAAGTTCTTACAGACCACTGGATTGTGTACAGATGGAAACTGTTACTCCCCATCAGCAATTTGCAAGCAAATCTGCTCTGCAGAGTTATTCTAAAATCAATTCCCTGGGGGTGCTTCCATTGAACAGTCATCTTAAAAGGAAACAGTAAATGACAACATATGTCACTGCTGTCCCTTTAAGAATTAAATACATTCATATTGACACTGCAAACTGCATTGTTAGGAGTCTACAGACATTCAAATATTCCAGCTAGCATTCCCCAGCATACTGAAGATACAAGCATTTTGCATTAGGAATTAAAAGTATCACACCAAACTGTAAGTATCACAAGAAGTTACTAAAATGTAACACAAAGGAAATACTTAAAAGAAATCCAAAAACTCACTTGTATGGTTTCTGAGGCAGAATGCTGATCCGAGTCTTGTCAAGTATCTTCTTTAACTTATTTCTTCCCCCAACTGTGTTGGCTTTACTTTTCTTATTTACTTTCTCTAATCCTATTACCTGTTCCACATCAACAGCCAGATCTGGGATGGAATAACGGCTCGCCTTTTTAATGTCACCAATTTTAGGCAAGTGAGGAGCACCATTTCTTTTTTCCTCTGACAACCGTGTTAAAAGTTCTTTAAAAACTGTACGAGACAAAAGGAATCAAAGAAGAACAAAAAACATAAAAACTCTGCACACCAGACCAGTTTAATATTAATCTAAAGCACCTTCTGTGAATTCAAATATTAAGTGAACTTAGAGATGAGGCTAAATAATTTACAGCTCTCTAAAAGGGCTCTAATTTTCTGCAGTAAGAATCAGAAAAATCTGATAATGAGCCCAGCATGAAAAAGAAATACACTAGATAATCACACTGTTACTTGGATGGTGTCAGCAGAAGGAATTTGACTTTTCAGCCTGAAGACATAGACTTCCATAGGATAACAGCATACGTAAAAAAGAGCAAATTAAAAAAATAGGCAACAAAATTAACAAATTTGAAGAAAAGTTTTGAACTGATGGCTAGCAATGAAGCTCAGAGGTGGGCAATAATTAGCAGAAGTCAGAAATCAGAGGGGAAACTTATCAAATGGTTAAAAATCATCATAATAAAATGAGATACTACCAGAGTTCTCTGACTTTTTGGCTGCTGTCACAGACAAGAACACCTGAAATCTTAGAAGGTTAACAGACTGAGTATGGCACAATTGAAAAGTCAGAAGGGCCAAACTTATTACTGCTCCTGACCATCTCCAACAGACATCTACAAGGCAGAAATACCTGACAAATCCATGAATCAGTTCTTCTACTATAACTTTAAACTTCACCAAAAAGTCAACACATTTAAATACAAACAAGATCAATATGATGATGAAACCAGATTGATTTGGAACAAGACAGTGTCGACAGATAAATAGAAAAAAAAATATCGTATCTGATGATTTGATCTGTAAATGGTACATGTACTTCTGAAAGACATGAACCCATGTTAGAATGAACTGCAAGATTAACACTGGAGGACAGATGAAAGGAAAAAAGCTGTGCGCGAATCTCTCCTAGGAATCAAGAGAAAGGTTGTTCAAACGTTTGCCCAGAAAGATTGCGGATGCCCCCTCCCTGGAGACGAGGTTCGACAGGGCTTGGAGCAACCTGGTCTACAGGGATCCCTGCCTACAGCAGGGGCTGGAACCAGATGATCTCAAAGGTCCCTTCCAACTCAAACCAGTCTATGATTCTGTCTTTCTGAACAAAACAGAAAGACACTAGTACAAAAAAAAGTAACAGTAAACGCATGGTCTTCCGTATAGGACTTCAATGTAAGGAAGTCTTCAAGTATTTAGATAAAAAGATGCAAAGATAACGTATCCTTGCAAAGAATAACTTGTTTGTACAGAAATAGTCTGAGGAATTTTTGAAGTGTGAATAATTTAAATCTTGGAAAAAAAAAAGGTAAGCTCTCTGTATCTTCACAGCTTAGAAGTTGAATATCTTCAAAGAAAACCACCATAAAGAAGTCATTTTAAGAACAATAATGAATAAATATATATATTAAACCTGAGAGTCTGAGTTAACACAGATTTTGAGAAGATAAACTAAGAAATAAAAATTTATGTTGGCCAACTGGCACTTACTGCAGAAGCCTGCGTTAAATATACAAAAGCAATCTCCCTCAAAAACAAAGAAAAACAGAAGTAAAGAAAGAAATTGTTTCTTTGTTACTTGCTGGGAAATTGTTGATTAAAAGTAAGGAATTCTAGAATAAATGAGGAAAAAAAAAGGTAAGAACGAGTACTCAAAGCAAGGTTCTACTCCACTGTATCCATTTTTGCCCTTAATAATCTTTTCCTCCAGCGGTACACAAAAAATTAACAAGGGATTTTAGAAGCTTCAAATACTACTAAAACAGAAGCAAAGAAGAACTAATAACAGTATTGAAGAAAAGGAGCCAGGGGCTAGAGAGACAAGTTAAATAATATATAGGAAAATGTTGTTAAGAAATAGAAATCTCCTTTGGGAAATTATTGATAGGAATATTGCATGCAATACAGCAGTTTTGGTACTCTGCTGTGACGCAGTTTCAGTATTGGGAATGGAGCAACAAGCTTCTAAGTTTTGAATCAAACAACTTAAGAAATCAGGTTAGTGTTAACACTAAAGCAACACACGTAATTAAAACAATCCAGAGACATTCTTGCAAACAATTTACAGAGAAACATGCACATACAGATAAATAAGTATACACAGATACATTAATAAATGCTTTATTATAAATAATTGAAATATTAGAATCTTTATTGCGAAGGAAAAAGAAAATCCCCAGGATATAGATTCGACAAATAACTTTTGGAAATAGCCTATGCATATTTAACCATCAATTAATTAGTGCAGTGGCATCCTGTGGAAATATTCTGCCCTACTTATTAACAGTGAATATCATCATCCTGGAAGAGATACTTAGGGAACACATCACTAAATTACATAAATAATCTAAGTACCTAGTGGGGGAAAAGGAAATAATGAAACAAAACGCACGAAATCTATTTCTTATGATAGTAACAGAGGTCCTGAGCTGCTTAAAGACTCCTTCAGGACCACTTCAGTACTTGTTAGAGAAATAGAGAAAATAGATTTGGAGGGTAGTTAGATTGTCGTTGCCCATCTGGCAAGAAAACTTTCTGCTGCACTCATACAGCGCTGACCAAAAAAAAAAAATACAAAACAACAGATGACAGATTAAGATCACTGGACAACTGTACTCAAAGTATTTTAAACCATTTCCAAATGCCTTCTGCGCAAAATGAGAAGCACCACATAAAGTAGAACTATAGTTAAGAACAAAAAGCACGCATGAACTTACCGAACAAATTGGTTTTCACAGTGATAGACAGATGAGTGTTATTTCTAAGGATTTCCATGGCTTTTGACAGCTGAATATTTTCGAAGTTTTGACCATTCACTTCCAATATCTAAACATACAGAGAGATTAGCATTATTTTCATTTAGTGCAGAGAACAGGAGGAATAAAACCCCACAAAAACAACCACATTTTAAAGTACATACCTGGTCTCCACGTTTCAAGCCTGCTTCTGTGGCTTTGCTACCGAAATCTACGCTGTCAACAAAGATGCCAAATCCCTTCTCTGACCCTCCCAGCAAGATAAAAGGCAAAGGGGCTTCTCGAGATGGCTTTGTTAAGGTTATCAATCTTCTTTTTGCTTTAGCGGCACAAGCAATATTTAACAGCCTCAAATGTCCACCCATTTTCTACAAAAAAAAAAAAAAAGAAAAGCACAATGAGTTATCTATAATAACAGCCTATTCCCTGCTTTCAGGAGCTGTCAAAAAAAAAAAAAACAACAAAACATCATTCTTACCTCCCTCTCCAAATTGTTCTCAAATTCTTCCAGAAATCGAGTCATAGCAGGATCTCCTTCAAAATCATTGAAGTGATTGTTCACCCACAACAATACTACCCGTGTAACCTGAAAATTAATCAATACAAAGAACAGTCTGATCAGTACTATTGCTAAGATGTTAAAAAAATTAATCAAAAAAAAAAAATCTCCTTCTCACAGCTTCTGAAAATTTCCATCAATTTACATCAATCATTTCCAGTCCACATATATTACAAAACCTGCTTAATTCTCCAAACACGTGATCATAAAGCTGTTGATGTTTTTCTTATACTGGCTCTTGAAACTCACAAAACTTGAGATAAACCACCATTAACTCCATTAGGCATTTGCCCGTGCAAAAGAACTATTGTGCTTTTACAGAGGTAGGAAAAAGGAGCTATTGTGAGGAGCAGGAAAGAGGACTTAACAGTGAATACATTCCATTTTCTTCCTTACATTCAATCTTTCAGCTTACTCCTCCTCCTCTCTCTTTATCCCTACTCCCCCCATGCAACTATGAATATCAAATTCAGGTGGATATTAGCTCCTACTTGACAATTTGTTGGGAAAACATAGGGATGTTATCAATATTACCAAAAGTAAAGCTAAAAAAAAAAAAAAAAAAGAGCTATTTGTAAAAGAATGCTGTTTTTTTTAATGTAGGATTCCACTGCAAAATTTGATCTTAGTGAACGATCTGAAGACCAGCAGCTCGTGTCCTCCGAAAATATAAGATTTCTGATCTTAAGAATTAAAAGTGATTCACACAATTTTTAAGAGGCTCCTGAATCAAAAACAGTTGTGCTACTCAGAGTTCTCAAGAACACAGTATGTCTTGTGTCACAATGGGAAGGCAACTCAGAAGGGAAAAGAACTAAACACTTGAAACACCGAAGCTCGAAACAGAATCTCATGCAAATTCTAATTGCAAAGCTAACCACTGTCAGTTCTTCGCCTCTGCACAAAACGTAAACCCTTGCAGCTTCTTGTGCTGAACATCTGAGTCAAAGCACCCAAAAGCAAACCTCAGCACCCTCACGGGAGCTGCACGGCTTGTGTTTACACCATTTCCAAGTGGGTTTCCTTTTACACTGAATAGCAAGTGAATTGAGAAGAACTGCTGAGGTTCTCAACCAAACTAACGAACTACTTTAGGGAGATTAGACTAAGAGAGGATAATTACACTGTATCTCTTCTACAGCTCCCAGCCCATGGAAAACAGGCTAAAGGTAACATTTCTGACATATCTGAGATTTTTCCACCTTTAAAACAGATGACTTCCTTTCTGGTAAGCATCTGTGTTGTTTTCCATTAACGCAGATCACACTGGAAGATCCAGATCACGTTTAGCTAAATTTGAAACAACCACACATTTTTAATATCAGCTGGGAAGTTGTGAGCTGCGTAATGTATTTCAAATCATGGCAGTGAAAGCTTCAACATCAATGCTGCTTTCAAAGTCAGGACTTAGTGCTGTACTCAGCAGGCACAGCACTGAAATGGCTTGAGCAGCAACTTCCAGAATAACATCACTACTTGCATTGCTACCTGAAGAGCAACACGATAAAATAAATCGAAGTAAAAACGTTCCAGCTTTAAAATCAAGTACCCTGATACTGGGCAAAATCATAAGCATGGCTACATCTCAAATATCCCAGATTTGACTGTCAACTACTGATGGTACCCAGGAAGCTTTACTCATTCCTCTCCCTCTCCTCACCACCTGTCAGCCCCCAACAGAAAACAGCCAAAATTGTCCAGGTCTCATTTGCCACTCATTTTTGCTCTTCTGAAGCTATTGGCTTTCCCACATTCGAACCAAGCAGCCTTTTTTTGTCAGCGCTGCTCAGTGCCAGAGTAGGTTGGTTCCTGAGATGGGAGAATGAAGAGTCACTGTTTCTAGTCCTGACAGCAGGCAAGCTACACTTGCTTATGTTCTTAGAGGCTGAGAGGATTATCCATGGGAGGACAGGAAAAATAAGTTTAAAGATGAACTCTGGTATTATAGCTCTGAAGCTCTAGCAAGTCTGTTGTGCTAAACAACATTAGCTGCAGCTTTCCAGTGAACACAGCCATCAGATTTTCACAAGAACAGCTAGTACTTCACTCTCTGCCAAGACACGAGGCACAGATACACTAACATTTCTAGTCAAAGAAATACCTGGGTTTAAAAAGAAGCTGAAAACCAAAGTCCTCTTCAACCTTTTTGATATTATTTCCTTGGTTTCAGATTTTCAAAAAGAAACCAGTATTTTACATTTGAAAAACATATAACATTGAAAATAAAGCATTACAGTGTGAAGCACAATTTGGCCTTAACAGACAGTGTGTGGCTATCAGTGTGCCAGAGCTGGATAAACAGGGCCTTATTCTTCCATCATGGTCATCTCATTTTGGGAAGGGGCTTTTTTGATTGCTGTATTTTTTTCCTAATGCTGTGCAAGGCTCAGAAGACTTATAACAAAGGTTATATTTTCCAGTGTCTTCATATGAGAATAAACTAACACTAAATGTTTGCCAAGATGTATTAACGAGTATTATAATGGAACACAGGACTCTGTTATACTCTCAGATTTCAAGGCACTATAGAACTCCACTGATTTATATTAAATAAATATGCTAATTACTGGAGGGGAAAAAAAGCTTTTCTTATACTAGCAGCAATTGAATTATGTTTTAGAAACATAAAAAATGTCACATATGGCTTATGTATGTTTTACACTTTAATTCTTACTCATATCCACACAGTTTGCCATTACAGTAAGTCACCAGCTATTAATGTCCTATTCAGCTTAGTCGCTCACAAATATTTTTATTACTAATATTTATTTATTTATTTAAGTATGCGATTAAAGATATGTAAATTCCAGGGAATTTTAACCTTATCCCTGAGGCTGGGGTCATTGAACCACTCCAACAACTTTTTCCCCACTTCCATTGGGCTGGAAAGAAAGGTCCGATATGTCAACAGGAAGTCTTCTATAAACGTTGGGTCTACCACAGAGTGTTCTTCCACCAAATGCATCGTTAACCTTTCTGCTGTTCCCTAAAAAGAAATTAATCCTTAATTATTAAAATGCATTTTCAACAAATGGAAATTTGTTTTCTCATAGCACGCTGAAGATGAATTTTACTATAAAGAACAATACTAGTGCTATTGACTGATGAGATAACCACTATAGTTTAACCATTTTTATCAGAAATGTAAAAATGTATATATACATGTAATTAAGTTTTACAAAAATCACCTCATGCATAATGTTTTAAAGATAAAAACTAGAATTATATATTTCTAGGGTGAATACCCCAAAAGAATAGTACCCACACAAAATAATGAAGGTGGACAGTATATTTTTGTATGGCTGATTCAGAGATGGTATAAAGACAACCAGTAAATAAGGAAAGGTTCACCTGTCGCTGATGGTCAAGGCTCACCTGGAACTCCAAAGGGGAGGGATTTCCAACAAAAGATCCTTCCCCAGTGGTCGTCAGCCCTTAAATGGGGTCTGGGAGAAGTGGACCTTCTGGTCACACAGGTGCATTGCCTTCACCTGTGCTCCAGTGGCTGACTCAGTGCTCACCTCAGGTGATCCATCAGTGGTTCAGGCCCTGATTCAACAGCTCCCATACAACATCTTTTAATTTCAAATATATTGTTTTACAATATATATCTCAACTAATCTTGGGCCTTACTTGCCAAGTGCAGAGGATTCTAAACACAGACCTCCACCAGACTTCCCCCCTTTCTGCTTTTACCTTG
Source organism: Oreortyx pictus (assembly GCA_036925125.1). NCBI lineage: Eukaryota > Metazoa > Chordata > Aves > Galliformes > Odontophoridae > Oreortyx > Oreortyx pictus. Next base: position 66,737,006 of record JAUPFR010000005.1, on the reverse strand, counting down.
ATGACAATGTGACCTTTTCTTGTTCCAGTGCGATCAAGCTCTCTGTGCTCCTTAACCATCACAATCTCTCCTTCCTCTTCTACCTTCTGCATGTTCTTTTCCACTTGATTTAGGATGCGGCAGTAATCTTGCTGGGCTATACAGACAAACTAGAAAGAATCATTACACACCAGGATTAAAAGGTGAAGTAGTAAAAGGTGAAGTCTTGACATAAAAACAACCCAATATTAAGACTTAGGATGCAAGTACTCTCTTAACAGAAACTGAAGTAGTTGTTCAAACTGCAGTCAGCCAAAACTCTCTTATCAGCAGTTCAGCTGTAGTAAGCAGATGAACACACAGCACTTCCAATATGATCTTGCAATTAGAGGAGACCAAGATTGATCAGAGCAAGATGACTTAGAATTATCAGCCATTTTTCTTCAGCAGCTACAACCGCCCTGCTTCTTTGGCTTTGCTTTTTTCTTTGTGCTTATTACTATTCCAAATTACTTCCATTTGTTGTCAAAAAAATCAATCATTAAGAAAACTAATATTTATTCTTTCTCATGAGAGTGACCACACAAACAAATCACTCTGGATTAAAACGTATTACAGGAAAAAAAAAGGAAGTTCTACAATCACCTGCTCAGCCAAGAGTAAGCATTAGGACAGATATCTTAAGAACATTCCAGCACTTAGAGCTTCCAAGTGCTACCACTCACTACAACTTGGAAAGAAAGGTATGTTTTACAACTTCACTCCTTAATTTTATTTTTGAAGATACTTGAGATTAAACTGTCTGCTTCAATAAGTATAGGTCATCAACTGAACGGAAATTATAGTGTTTCTTTTAATCAACATGTTGCAAAATCATCGTGTATGATGGGTTTTGGCATCAGGCATGAGATTCCCAGATGGTTATGAAGAGTGAGGAGAAATTCTAATTCACATAACTTCTCTGTTTCCAGTAGTTATTAGGAACCGAAATAGATCTCCCACAATCCAGATTAATTTCAGAACATTATTCTAACATGATGTCATTTATGTGTTTATTCAAAGTTAGACAGGCAGCCTAAACCAGGTGACTCCATTAACACATTTTCACCTATTTCAAAGGACATCTGATAAAAGCTGATTACAACCCAAGAAAAATGCTTAATTTACCCACAATAAGTTAACAGCCACCTCGTGTCGAGATTGAGCTAGTTATTTCATGCAGTAAGAAGTGCACCTTACAACTGACTGAATATTGTACAGCAAACACCATTTTCCCTGAAAGGCCAGGTCAATGGAAACTAAGAGATCTACTCTTAAAACCAGAAGACAGAGAGATGTATCCCTCTAAGATTCAGTAGCTGAGTCCAGGGAAGAAGAACAGCTACTGTCTACAGAAGTAACAGAGCCTTTAATGGCTAATAGACCTTGACATTCTACTAAAGGAAACTGAAGCTATGGAAATATGCTAAAGGCTGCTGGGCCTTAAGCCCTGGAGAAAGAACATAAATCTCATCATTCAAAGCGATCTCTATCTGGATGAAAAGAATTCAATTTCCTGGGCGGTATGTCTGAACAGCAGGAGCCATATTTCTCAAGCATTGCACTGGTTACACACTGGAGATCAGGTTAAATAAAGCTGTGTCTGGCTGTCCAGTTGTATTACTTCTATATGCATATGGTTTTGCTGGTGCAATTATACACTCTACCTGGCAGTCATCCACTTTGGTTCTCATCACTCCTTTCATATATTCCTTTTCCATGGTAGGGGAAACTCCAAAACTGTTTCCCATGCACAGTATCTCTGTTCTTCCATCAGGATACGTCACTTCCACAGAGCCATTCAAAATGACTGACCAGGAATCCAGCTACGAAGTAAACATTGCAAGACATAAAGACTAAATCTCCTCACATTGTAATATCATGCAATATATCCCCAGGTTTTTTCCCTCCCCATTTTCCTCTGCATCAATTAATAAAATGTATACACTAGGCTTTGAAACACCAAAATATACTTCCAAAATCAGCTCTAAGTGCAGGAAGCACTGTGTGTGTTATGAAGATCATTTTATAAGACTTTTAATGAATAAGGAACACTGTGTAAGTACATCATAAAAGCTTATTAAGGCAGAACAAGAAGAGGCTGTTTTTACCAGCTCAATGTTACTTTTTTTTTTTTACTTTTTTTTTTTTTTTAATGTCAAAAAATAGGATCTTAACACTGAGGAATCTGGGATGTCTGGTAAAACAGGAGAGTCAAAAGTAGCATCCCACTGACCTCTTCCCCATCATTCAGTACGATAGTTCCCGCTCTCTCCACGACTGCAAACACCATTACAGCACAGAGCTCTCTCCTCACTGACATTGTCATGTTGGCAAAAGCAGGCAACTGATGCATGAATTCCAGTAGTTGTTCTGAAGGAGAAAAAGCCCACTGAGTCGTGCACGTCAAAACAACAAAGCACAGCAAAGACAGTTCTTCAGAAAGATGCCTGAGGCTACTTAAGCTAAAACGCTGCACAATCATTTCTGTATGCTAATAAATCATATACAGTGACCTGTTGTAATTACTGGGTATTTTGTAGGCATAGACTAGCTGGTCATATCATCAATAGAAACCCTGCAAAGCACAAGTCAGCACAGTGGAAGAATTGTAATGCAATCAAGAGCTCTGAATACAGCCAATGAAACTAATTCTCCATTCAGCCAGACCAACAACTCCATTAAAACTATGACAGGCCTATATAAAACACAGTAAGACATTAAGAGGGGAAATTTCACAAAATTGAGCAAGTTCATTGCTAAGCCCATTCCTAACATGTTCAGTCTAGACTTAACAGTAATTTGTACATGTCGTAACTTGAAGTGTTCAAAAGTTCCCTTAGGATGGACCAGATGGAATAGGATTGGTGTTGTTCTGTCTTTTGCGTGTACTGGAGTTCCACTCGTACACTCAGTTAAGAGCTTCTCCCATGTTTTGACTATTTACATAGCTCATAGCTAGATAGAGCTCATTTGCCTCCTTAATTGTGAGGGATTATATACACTATAAACACTAGACAGCAGGTCTACCCTGAGCAGTTGCCCCACATCTGGGCAGCTCCAAGGAAAGTGCTTCACAGTCTCTCCAAGCAGCCTGTGCCAGGGCTCTGCCACCTGAAAGGCACAGAAACACTGCCTGGTGTTCACAGGGAACCTCCTGTGTTCCAGTTTGTGCCCACTGCCTCACATTCTGGCACTGGGTATCGCTGACAAGAGCCCAGCTCTGTCACCTCTGCACTATCCCTTCAGGTATTTGCATGCACGGATGAGATCCCCCTGAGCCTTCTTTTCTCCTGGGTGAAGGGTTCCAGCTCTCTCAGACTTTGCTCATATGAGAGATGTTCTAGTCTCTTAATTATCTCATAATCAAACTTAATCATCATTTAGTTACACTTTGATTAAAGAAAAACGACAACATAAAACAAACCCTGAGCCAGTAAAACAAATTAGATTAGAAATGATCATTATTACAGTTCTAGATATGCATTGCTTTGCTTTCAAGATATAAGCCTGCAAATTAGTTTTAGTAGATTCACATTTATAGAAAGGTCTTATGCCTCCCCCATGCTTAACAAATACGTAATAATCAACATGGGTAGAAAGAGATGCAACAGAACACTGAAAAATATAAAAACTTTGTGTGTAAGTACTCAGCAGTAACATTAGTGTCACCTAACATTCTAAACATTCCCAACAAGCAGCAAAAAGCACTTCATAAACCAGTCCTGGATGTAGAAATTGAACACTGAAGCCTAGAAGACCAGTGCTATTTTTCATCCACATCATGTGCACTTTCTGCTTCTTTGGCTGCATTCATTCATCGTCCAAATCAACTAACAGAATAAACACTAAACAACTGCAAAAGCCGTTACTAGAAACTTCACATTCAAAAAAGTACATTATTTGCTGAAGTCAAACAGATTTCACAGTATTTTACTACATTGTAATACTTACCAATGTCATCATCAGTCCTGTCTATTGGGTCTTTCTCCAAGCAATCTCTGACAATATCTCTACTCATCAAAGGATCTGATGCCCTTTCAATGTCTTCTTCATCATCGTCATCCTCAGAATCCACTGCTGTCTCTGGCAACCCACTGAGATCCATATCACCAGCTTCACTTTCTGTAGCCTAAAATCAAGCATAAATGTGTATATTTTTTAATTAAAGTATTCAAATATGTTCTTTGCTACTTCATTTTCCCAATTAATATAGACACAAATTCTACACGATCTCTCAACTGGTTTTATATTGTTTTTATAGATTTCTTTTTAAAATGACTAATCATTAATTAACCCCAAAACAACGTTTAAATAAAGCTTTCAACATATTTTAATCAGTCATACCTAAACAGGATTCAACATACGTTATTTAATTAGTAGGTCTTGGGAGAACTGAAAGCAATTTACCCCAAAAAACTGTTCCTCGAAATAGAGAGGGTTTTTGGTTTTTTTTTTTTAGAACAGTTCACTTACAACAATTTATATTCCTGCCCCAACATTAAATTTTCAGACATTTATGAATGCAAGTTTCTAATAAAGTTTTAAGCTATGGCTTGAGAAAACCAAGTTTCTCAGATGGTACATAAATGCAAAAAAATGCCTTCGTGCCTTTAAAAGCACTACATGGGACAAACAGATATCAAAGGCTGTTGTCACTTTGATGCCATCATATACAACCACCTTACAAGGGATGGCACATGGTTGGAGAGGGATCAGACCAACTATCAGTGTTCCTAAACACTTGAACCCTACAACACAATGCAAGCTTTGTAGCAAGCTTTCACATTATCATCTGTTAATGTCAAACGCATCATACCAGCACCTAGGCAATATTCACGTTACTCTTACTCTGCTTCCAAAAGAAAAAAAATTGCTGAGCATTTCTTAAGCAGGATAAAGAAGGCTGTTATTGGCATACAAAGAAATCACAAAGATGCAGTACTGCTAGCAGTGCTACCATTAGCAGTCTTGCTGTGTTTAACATCAATATTCCCTATGATGCGTTTTAAGCAGCTGCTCTAACTGCTCTCACAAAACACATTTCATCAAAAAAGACTGGGGGAAAAATTAGTGATGATGAGTCAGTAGACTCGCAGCTTATGACACTGATCTGTCAGAATAAGTCTCCAGCTGTGACAATTCCAGAGACAGCGTGACTAATTCACAAGTTGGTTTTGCAAATCCTCCCTTTACTAACAAGTGCCACTCTTCCTGCAGAGAATAAGCTTTCTCGAAAGCAGGTTGGTAAGGTGAATGCAAAATTAAGCTTAGTCACACAGTACTAACATACAAGAGGTACTCTGGAACCCAAGAAAATTCCACATTCCTACGAGAATCTACCAGAGCACTGCACATAGATTAGCTGCTTCAGCCTTAATAACATTAAATATAACATCAAGTGTTCGGGGTCCTCTTACTGCCACACTGAACTTCATATCTCAACCTATTTCTACTACTATATTCCGTCGTGAGTTAGAAATTACAGTGTCTGCACAGGAAACCTTAGTTAAGGAAACAACAGCCGTACATCTGTGTGAGACTAAAGGGAAAACTGGTGAGCTCCTTTGAGGACAGGGGCTTCTCTGTGCCAACAGAAAACTCAGAAAACAAGATGCGTACCTTGCAGAATTTTTCCCATGCTCAGTGGTGAGGCTTCAAGATATCCGAGCCATTTTTAACAAGGATGAAATAGCCCTCAGAACTGAGCACTGTCATAAATACACGCTGTGTCTGCTACCCATATGCAATCTTTTAAAATTTATATATGAAAAATGCTTGTTGCAGCTTAAATTCAAGACAATGCCTCTCCAAAATTGGAATACCAGTAGTGAAGAAAATTTTCTTCACAGTTGAAAAGGTGTCATGAAAAATTTGCTGAAGCTTCCAAAGGAGTCGTGCAACGTTGACAGCCTGGGATTTCATTTGTCACATCACCAACAAGAAACTCAGGAGAGCGATTCTCAACCTTGAGGCAAAGCATTATTTCACTTTTGGTGCAAGAAGAGACCTACCCACATTCAAGCAGAGGTTATTAAGACTAATAATGGAAGTAAAATGCAAGTGGTTGCTTCAGTCACTGTCTCCAAGACCCAAGTTACTTCTAGTCCTAAGTGGCAACAGCTAATTAGCTGTTAAATAGTGAAATGAATAAATAGTGAAATGAAGACAAAAATATGAACAGTAAAAGAGCACTGCATAAGTTTTCCTCAGTTAGATGTTGCCTCTTAGAATTATTTTTGTAGGGAAAAAAAAGAGTACTGTTTTTATTAATGAATAAGCAACTGCAATTCCCATTTGGCCAAACTTGGTAGCCTGGAGAACGAAGATCTTGTTGGTTCTGTTAGATGGTGTGAGGAAAGAGATTAAGCCCAACTTCTCTGGAGGCAACATGAACATAATACAAGAAGGAATGGACAACACGTACAGCAAAGGAAGATAACCTCTTTTATCCTCTCCTTCTCCAAGTGATTTTAGATATCTGTCAAGGAACAGACCAGAAGAGGCCAAGGGGATGTGTGCTCATTCAACAAATCTGTTTCTTTATAATCGAGCAGCTCTCAGGGTAACTACTTCCTCACCCAGCGCCTGCATACACAGCTGTGCACATATTCTTTACTTTGGAAAAGAAAGAAGAACAGAATAGCTCAGTTCAAAGGGACTTTCGAGAGACCATCCTGGAGGTGCTTATGGCGAGGTTGGACGGGGTTTTGAGCAAACTAGTCTAGCTGGTGTCCCAGAACTGCAAGCAATACTCAAGGTGAAGCCACACCAACCCCAAATGCATTGGGATTATCACCTCTTGTGGCTGGCTGGCTGTGTTCACTGCACACTTAAGGGGGAAGACCTAGAGAACTGTTCTACCTTTTAAGGAAAATACTGAGAAAAGAAAACACATCAATTTTGAAGACTAAATGCCCCTCCGTGACCAACACTAACAGAAAAATGCAGAATATGCAAAACCACTTGAAAAAGTTCCACACGCATGAAAGATTTCTTCCTGTCATTATGAAGGCACACTGGACCCGGCTTTTCTGTGGGAAATCACAGCCAGGGGTTTGCTTTTACATTAGCCTTCAACTCACTGGGTAAAAAGTTAGCAATAAATTACAATGAGATATAGGGACTATAGTCCCTATGCCTAATTGTAATATGGATCTGCTTGTAATATAATTACTATAACATACATAACAATCCATTTTTAACTACTACAAGCATACAAATCTTACATCAATTCACGGCTGTCCAGCTATTTTCTTTAAACTGCCCTGCCAAGAGTGCAAGTGGCCATTAAAATCCTAACAGACTTTTTTTCTTCAAAGAGGCCCCATATCAGACTCATGGGAAAACAAAGCTTACATCTTGAGAATATCCTAGTGCTACAGGCATCCTGGGAGGGTCGTGGAAAGGATGTTACCCATTTCCTTTACTGCTGGGAGCGACTGGGGAGATGGGAGGGCACATAGGGCCAACGGGAAGCCCCAAGTCTAAGGACAGGATAAGGCAAAGAAAGGCTGACGAAGGAAAGACCTCCATCAACACAACAATGGCTTTCCCAAGAGAGGGAGGGGAAACAATGCAAATTCACAGGCTTAAATCACGCTCTCTAAGCAAGATCATCAGCTGGTGATAAACACGTCAGGGAAAGGAAGCATTTAGAAAGCGTATAGGAAGAGACATATGACTAAATGGGAGAAGCAATAACCAACAATTTGGCAAGTAAATACAAGGCAAAAGCAAAGTATCATTCTTGGCCAACACTAGTCTGCACACAAGCTACCAACGCTCTGCATCCCTTTCTACTGCAGCGACATTACAGTCCCCTTGCAAACTGATTTCCTAAAATAAAAGCTCTAGTGTTTAACACCCTACTGATAGGCACCTAAAATATATTTTTAGACTTAGGTGAGGCGAAGACAAAGGATTATTTATTTTATTCTGGTAAATCATTCTTATCTGAAAAAGAAGTTCTTTCATGTGCAACGTTTGACAAACAAATTTAGTTGCAGCATTAATATTTAAAAGGAAATATTCTCAGCTCAATGCTGAAAGCATCTGAAGATTCAGCCTCATGATTTATTAAAAAAAAAAAAAAAAAGCTGAAAAGGCCATGAACATATTTTTACAGCAAACAGCTCTACTTGAAGCTATAGGGCTAAAGCTTCTTCAGGTAAGGGTGACAGAGCACTGGCACAAGCTGCCCAGAGAGGTGGTGGAGTCTCCTTCTCTGGAGATATTCAAGACCTGCCTGGATGCCTACCTGTGCAACCTGGGCTAGGGAGCTGCTTTGGCAGGGGGTTGGACTAGATGATCTCTAGAGGTCCCTTCCAACCCCTACAATTCTATGATTCTACATGTTCTAACACAAAATATTCCCCAATAAATGCTCATATACTTCATGTCTCTCTAGGGTCATGGGTTATTTTAATAAATACTCGGACACCGTGCAATTACACAGACTTCAGTGAGCCTGTGCCAAGAACTTCTTCACTGAGGAATTAACTCAAGAGTAATTGATGAAATCAGAAAACATTTTTTAAGCACGTGACAAAGTATCCTCTTATTTATTAGACTTTAAAATAATTCTGTACGCGAAAAAAATAAATATTCCCCATGTAAATACTTAAAAATCAGTAGCTCTCGCTACAGTCCTGATGATTCCATTATTGTAAACAAAACTTACTACAGGAGTCATGTCAAATTGGTGACTACATGAAGCAGAGTTTCTCTGATGTTTCTCCACAGTATAGCCTTCTGATAGATTGGTTTAAATTAAATTTGATTCACCTATTCAGAGAATTAAATTGTTACAGTTTCCTATTAGAGGATGTAGCAAGAACTAAAAATATCAAGAGGAGGATCTAGACTTCTTCAAATTATTTTATCTCCGATTTTTGTTTTAACTCCTACTTGCAACAAGTATATGCAATCTCAAAAATTCTAGGCACCCTTAGGAACTGTTTCATATTAGATGTCTCAAAACACAAGCTGTTCCAAATGACAAGCACAGGACTTTGTAACAAGAACCCTGCTTCCCCTCTTAGCAGTATGATAACTTGAAATCTCACCAGTTCAAACCCCCCACCTTATCCAGGTGGCTAGAAGAAAACTATCTGGCTAGCACTGGGTCACAGCAGGGTGGAAAAATCATAGAACCACAGAACTATAGGGGTTGGAAGGGATCTCTTAGATCATGTAATCCAAACCCCAAAATGGGGATGCATCCTTCAAGTCAGTCAGCACAGGTTGCTCACTGAGTATTTTTGTTCTCTAAGTATGTTCCAGAACGTGAAGCCAATCCATATCAGAACTGATTACTGAAAAATGCTTCATTTTAGAAGGTCTGAAATCTATAGTTTTGAAATTCTGATCCAGCTTTTAACCGTAATGCCAGATCAGGGCACCTTTTGTCAACAGATCTTGAAGACATCTCAAAGTAGCAGCGAAAACCACAGGTGTTGTTCTGCAAATGGCAAAACAGATGCCTAGAAAAGGTGAGGTGAGGTGCTGGCATTAGAAACAGAGTTCCTTTGCACCAGAAAGCCCTGCCGAAGAGCCCCACTGGCTCTCCACACAAATTCAGGACCTTTCCTGTCCAATAATCACAAAATGCAAACAAAATTCTTGAGGTGGAATCCTGAAACATTGCAAAACACTATGCATCCCTACGCTGCTGATTCAAATGTGACCAACTTAAGGAAATACACATCGCTGCGCAGCAGGTTACCTGCTGAGATTTGCAACATCATATCTATTAAGTAGTGGACAAAATCTTGACATTTACACCGATTCAAACCAAAATTTGCCTTTCAAAATCAATTAGGCACTTCTTCAGACAAGAACTGACAATACACAGTAGCCCAGGCATTGAGCTATTAACACTGTCAACACCTCTCAGCACGTGCGCTCCAGTCTTACCTGGTAGATATCAGAAAGGCTGCTGCTTCCCGAATCACTTGTGATGCTACATCCTGAGTGACTGGATGAAACGTGGGTCACCTGTGGGTGGAGACTGTCAGTAAGGTGCAGCTTTGTGAAATCTGCAGGGAGCTACAGGTGGAGCAGAAAAAGCACCATTACAATTTGAGGCAGATACACAGAAAAACGAAATTAAATCATTTATTGTCATGCTTTACTCTCTGCCAGCACTAACCGTACTAAGAAAACCATTGGGGTTTGAGGGTGAAGCACAAAAGTTGAAGTTATACAGTGTTTTAGATTGGTGCAGAAGTCAGCAACATAATGCAGGTGCTGCAAATATAAGAACAGATGCAAAAAAAGAAATCTGAAAGACATAATTGAAAGAATGACCTTTGTGCCAAAACACTTCAGTTTCTTACTACATGGTTTAGGTAGAATTCAACTTTGTATGAATCTTACTTGCAACATCAATGGTTTCCTTTAGACTAGGATTAACAGTGAGTAAAGTCACAGACTTACAGCTAACACTGCTCTGGTTATGGCCAGCTCTTGCTTCTAAAGTGGACACAGTACATTACAGACAAGTAAAGTAAAATCCAAGCCACCAAACTGCCTGTTCTACTTTAGGTGAAAGAATATGGCAGCAAAAAGGAACCATGGAAAGACCAATTCAACAGCAAAGAGCTGCAATCCCAAAATGAGTTTACTAATGTGCTTTGCTGAAGAAGGAAACAAGATGGAGCATTTGACCTTTTAACAGTCATCCACATATACTTCACGACTGCTTTAAACACAGAGTTCCCATCAAAATCAGTAAGAACTGCAAACAGTACCCAATTGCAGAAAAGAAACTTTGATAAAGGAAAATATTTTCTGCCTGAAGAAACCTTTAAATGCTATTTCAGGAATAAATACTCTTCTCCCCCAAAAAGCTCTCACCCCCGCTTGAAAAGTAATAAAAGCATGTTAAAATGTGCAATAAATATTTTAATAATTCAGAAAAACAAAAAAACAAACAACACCAACACAAAACCCTTTCTTCATTTTTTAATGTTTCAACTCAGACAAGGCAGATATAAACACATCCCAGTAGAGACAATCAATGTCCAATGCGGAGTTTCTACCCATGTCAGTTATTAATGTTACCTTGGCACAATTAACCATTCACCCTGGATGGAAATGGAAATAAGAGCTCCTCTAACATTAAGACAGAATAAGTCTATCAGTAGGAAAGGTTAGGCAACAAGTCAGCTGTAAGTCATAAGAACGGCTGGTGCAGAAAATGACTGGCTCAGTGTAGTTGGAGGTACTGAAAGGTTTTACAGCTGCAAGCCTGACACAAGGCTGTTCATAGCACATGTCCTGAAAGAACCCTGACTTCAGGATCTGTGGCGAAACCACAGACAACCAGAAACCTAGTCGTATTTTGACTGACTGGCACTTCCTATAAACACAGAAGTGATTTCTCCTTACCACAGCATGACTACATCAGTGACAGCAAAAATGGGGACATTTCAAAAAATCCTTTCTACTTTTTTTTTTTTTTTGTGAGACAGGAGTTAAAATTAGGAACCAGACATTAACAACCCTAAAAAGCTTCAGTCAGCCCAAAGCTAGATTTGATCTTCATATACCAATCAACAATGAAAGGGCAATTAACAAGAGCACTATTCTAATACATACACACAAATGCCGCCTCCAGAAAAATCTAATTATGCTCACCACTGTTGCTAATCTACCAAAAAATGAAAATACAGAATTGAAAAGTGCATTAATTATAACATCTGCTGATCCCGCTACTTCCCTTATTCATTCCCTAGGTTTGAATCATAGAATCACTCAGGTTGGAAAGACCTTAAAGACTGAGTCCAACCACAACCTAACAATGCTACCCTTACTCTAACAACCCTCCACTAAATCATGTCCCTAGGCATTGTGACTCAACCACCTCCCCGCAGAGCCTATTCCACTGCTTAACAACCTGTTCTGTAAACAGTTGTTAATTCTTCCTCACATTCAACCTAAACTTACCCTGGCGCAACTTAAGGCCATTTCCCATTGTCCTGTCACTGTCACCAGGGAGAAGAGACCAACCCTGTAAGCACCTTTCAGATATTGGAAGAGAGCAATGATGTCTCCCCTCAGCTTCCCCTTCCCCAGACCAAACAGCCCCAGCTCCTTCAGTCACTTCTTGTAGGGCATATTCTTCCATTCTTGTTGCCCTTCTTCGGACCTACTCCAGCACCTCAATGTCCTTTCTGTACCAAGGTGTGCAAAACTGAACATGGTACTCAAGGCAAGACCTCGCCAATGCCTCAACACAAACCTACAGAGGATTTATTGATATTCAGACCACTGTATTAACTTGTGGTCACAGTTCAGACCATTCTACAAATCAGAACACGTTCTATACGTAGAATGTGCAGGAAGTGGATCTCTGTTTTATAACACATTACTGAACACTCCACTACATTTCTGAAAATACAGACCCCTAGAATTTAAGTATTCCACGGTTATTTCTGAATCCTATGTATTAACACGTGGACATGTGTCACCTTACAATGACTCAACAAAGTAGATATTTTACAATATTTTGAATGATTTCTATTTTAGGTAGTAGTTGATGTTTCAATCAGAAATAAACGTTAACTCCAAAGAGAAGCTGATTACCAACAGTCTCCAGTTCGGCCAAACACATTCATTTTATATACTGCCCTTCAAATGTCTCCCAGTCACTAATAATCACATGCAATAACAATTCTTCAAAACCTTATATCAAAACAAAGCCAGTCAGTAGGTTAAAAAGAAAAAGAAATCCATCTACGTTTAGCATAATGGCTGCAATTAGTGTTTTAAGTGGATCTTTGTTTTGTTCCTACGTAGGCGATAGAAGAGGCAGGAGATGCTACCGCAACTGCTAAAAAACAAGGCAAATAAACAGCAAGCCTTCTGAATTTTGACTGCAAACAATCAGCTGAACGTCTGGTGACTTCTGGTCTCAGAACAGCTCCCGAAGTCAAAGCCATGCCGCATTTGATGGGCTTGCCAAGTGGTGACAGCAGCAGATCAGAAGCAGGCATTTTACTTAGGGCAACCCAGCCAGTCACTTTGATCTTAATCAAATAGGACTATTCACAAGCAGGAAGCACATGCTCACATCTTTGCAGAATACTACATCGCTGTGCAACATGCCCGAAAGCGACATCCAGTTCAACCGCCCTACCCCCCAAACAAGTTAAGGTGAGAAGCTGTGTGAGAGGAAATAAATGGCAGTAAAATAGGTTGAAACGTTTAAATGGTGAGCTCGACAAAGAGTGCGTGAGAAGTGCGAAGTGCATGCATTTCTGTCTTAGTGACACGCTGCTATTTCAGTTATCTAACGGACAGGGCAGCTCAACATGGGAAAAAGCAAAGGTACTGGTGACAACAACAACAAAAAAAGCACGCATCTACAACTTCAAGATAGGATTTGACAGACCCTTCTATTGCAGAGGACGCCACTGGGTAAGCAGTTTTCGGTAAGCAGTGCAAGAATAAAACACAGCTTTCAACAACCTGAGCACGGCCAGCAACCTGCACAAAGCTGTGTGGCCCAAACCACGGTATTTATGTTTAATTCCCTACTTACAGTGAAAAAGAGAACGTGATTTGAAAATAACGTCAGGAATCTCCAGTTACATCCAGCAAAGAAATGACTAGGGACATCAGTCCCCGCCTTTGGAAGGCATCACACTTCACCTCACAGCCGTGGATCTATTCGCTGTGCTATGGAATATCAGTTTATTGTGAAATTTAAGCGCTCATGCTTGTATTCAATGACCATTCAACAGTTTTAAGACTGCCTTTAGCATTTAGTATCACAGAGTAAAGGTTGACTTGTTACGTTGTAAGTGCATAAAGGATAGACACAGCACTTATCCTCTGGATCCCACGGTGATAGGAGACAACCTAAGGGCACATCGCTTCCTCCACTTAGCATCAGCAATGAGGGACTTCAGCCACTATCAACGCCATCAGAGCCAAAGAGCACCTAGTATATTCTGCTCTGCATTTCCATTATAAGATGGCTAGTTTTAAGGAGTCCTTCAAAGCAACAAGGGTAAAAATGCAACTTGTGTGTGTTATATAAGCCCCACAACAACAAACTACAGCTCTGCAGAAGCCAGCGACTCACAGTAAATCAACCTTGTTATCCAACACTTGCAGCCACAGCATCAGGATGAACGAGCAGATGGAGTGAAAACGTGGCAGACCAATTTACAAAAATAAATGCATGATTCGTTCTTCAGTAAGTATAACCTCAAAATACTTCATGGACACCGTATCAAATAATTAACAGTTGTTACAAGGACCAGATAAACGTCCTGCTAACCAGTTTTCAAGGACATGCTTGGGAAGTGAAAAATACTGAAGGTATAACAGCTGGGAAAAGAAAGTTGAAAACAATGCACGTGCTTGTAGCTCTTGGAAAGCGTGTATGTACACATGAAAGCATTCTAGCAGTTCACACACACGCAGATAAAATGGAGGGGAAAGCATCTGGCAACTCCAAGCATTTACTACTTGAAAATAATAAACAAAGGAAAAAAACAACTCTGGGAAACTTTCTTAAGGTATCTCCACATTGAAACATACACTATCTTAAACCATATCGTAACTGTCTATCTTAAAAGCAGCATTTTATTACTTCCACCCTCAAAATGAGTCACCATTCCACGCATGCAAAGCTAGCAATTACTGCACTCTGAACGTGTTCGCCCTATTTTAGGAACATCATGACTTTCTCCTACTCTCCAGCACGCCTTTCTGTCTAACAAGAGACCATGACTACGTGCTACTGCAGGGACCGTGGCAGGCTCATCCTCCTGCTTGCTGGGCACCTGAGCTCCACAGCAATCTGATCAGAACATTGATGGGTTCGAGAAACATTTCTACTAGCACCGAGCATTAATCAGCGTGCTATTTTTATGTTATTTCAAACATATTTCTTTCTCAAACCAAGAGAGACATCAAGGAAAACAACTTTTTATGGTTCGGTAAATTAAAACACAGCAGTCAATGCGAGTAATTACAGAATAATAAAGTAACTTCTATCGATTCTGCCTAAGGACATGATGCAAGCTGACATGTCCAGCACAGAGTTAAATTCAAAAACAGAGATCAAGCCATGCACAGTTCAAATTTGGATGCAGTTCCCACGGAAGCAGGATTTCCTTGTATGCAGGGGTAGGATGGAAAATCTGAAGTATCTATGTATTTTCTCTGCAAACTTCAGCAAGAAAAGAGTTAAGTGATAAAAACGGAAGGAAGGAGAACTCAGAAGGTTCTCTTCTGAGTTGAACGATGAAATCCATACAGTGTTCACTTCATGCAAAAGTCGCTCATCCATTCTGAATCCACTTACTTTTCCTCAGTATCTTTGTGTGAAGCAGTGACTCAAAGCTCACACAGATGAATTCATAACAGCGTTCTTCATCTCAAGTACAACATCAGATACGATCCACATTCTGAAAATACCGCATTTGTGCAATTTGTTAAGCAGACTGTTTACATACAAAGCCCACAATAGAATCTCCCTAATGACAACAAAAAGCAACACAGACTTGCAAGGACCTTGTCAGGCAAGCTCTTCATAGTTTTACTGCACTAATACTTTCCTGTAAGTACTCTCCCATAAAACTATTCAGGGGCTTAAAGCAATGCAGTGTGACCTGCTTGTCTCAGGAAGAAAATGAGAGTAGCGTGCATGGGAACTTCATTTTGCTTCCCTTACACAACACACAACGCCTGCCACTTAATGTACATCTCATAGCTCTCAGCAGCTAATCCTATGAGCATTTAATGCATTGAACCTAATTATCCCTTGCTTGGAGGACTATTGACTTCTGCATAGGGACAGAGGTGGTGAGATGTAAATGGGTATCAGGGGAACGGAGAAAAGCTCTCGGGGACAATCCTTTTCAAAGCAGAAGTACAAAACGCACCACTAACACATGTTCATGCTACTTTAACTTAACTGCCTTATCTGCAGTAGAACCATGTCTGTAAGATTTACCTTTCTTTTTGACAGCTTTAGTGCCACAGATTCAACGCCCCATAGTCAAGCATCCTTTGCAGGAAATCTGACACAAGCACTATTCCTTTAGCAAATATAAATTTATTGGCATCAAGTCATGTATAAAAAAAAAAGGGAAAAAAATGTTCGCACAGGTATTCATAGCAACTGCGAATCAAGAATACAGACCAAAAAACAAGCACAGTGGATCTGAACTAAAACATGTTGGGTGTTTCATAATGGTTGATGCTTCCTGTTCTATAACGCATCTAAGGCTTCTAACTCCTTGTCACGTTGGACTACAGCTCAGACGGTAAAAAGCAAGACCTCTATTCTAGCATTTCAGGCCTGCACACGTTTAGTGGTACACCAGACAGCGTGGAATTACCCTCAGCAAGCATCCCTATTCACAATCCTGGAGCCTGCACTGTGTACAGACCACGGCTGCCTACAAGCTATCAGCTTCCTCAAAGCACTGAATAAGATCAGGAAGATACTGTGAAAATAATGAAAACTGACAGCCAAAGAGGTTTCAGCTACAACTGCAGACCACCGTGATGCATCTCAATTTTCACCTGGAATATCTTGAAGGTAGGAGAGTGGAAAAGAAGTTATAAAAAAACAAAACACTAATACCACAGTGTTTTAATTATCTCCCTAAAAGAAACACACTGCCTTAACAAATGCCATACTACTCTGTAGGTAAAACGGTAGGAAACTGTGCCCTTGACCACCAAGCAAAATACTCCAAATATTTTACACAATCCAGTGGCCTAGACAATGGTTAAGCTAGGTCATACAGCACAGTTAAGCATCCTGCTTTCAGGAACACAAAGGTTTCTGCATTGCTGTGAGCTCAGTTAACAATTGTGAAAGGGAAAGAGGTCACCTAGTGACCAACTGCTCTGACCAGTTAATGAGCTCAGCCACTTCGCTTCAGTAAAAGCTCCCAGTTATTTAATAGCTGTAGATGTAAAGGACAAAATTAATAAAGCCTGGCTTTGCAGAGATTTGTCTCCTGGGAATAATTGATTTCCATACTAATGTAATATTTAGAAATATCATCAACTGGAACATATACTTGGTCTTGTGACTGGCTCTGTTGTTTCATTAGCAAATGTCGTTGAACTAGAAACTAAATAGCCTACTTTCAGGAGATTTGGAGACTGTAAATGCTGAACTTTTATGCCTGCTATGTGCAATTGTGGGAGAGGAAGGAACAATTCTGCTTCCATAGGAAATCAGAAAGACTTATGTTTAAGGCTGTAAAAGCAAAAAAAAGTTCTGGAACGTTTTGTGTGTGTATATATGTTTACAGGAAGCGTAAATTCAAACATTTTCAAGCAAAATTTTTTAAATCCTGCAATATACGATGGGGTGCCCAAGTACACCTTGTATTCAGATTCGGTGAAGGTTTCTTAAGCAGCACTCCAAAATGCATACAAGTGCCATCAGACCAGCAGAGGTAAAAATTGACCGACAGGTAGATTTCATTTTTGACTTTAAAACACCACTGAGGGAGGTGCTTTAAAAACCACTATAGGCAAGTAAAGAGTCTAGATCAAAGCTAAAAACATATGATATGCACACAATGGCAAGTGTTGAAGATTTCATCAGCAGGGCTTTCTTACGCCTTGCGTTGATTTTGTTTCATACCCGATCACAGACCAAAAAATAAATGATGAGCAAACCAAGCAGTAAATCTTTCTAAGTGGGGTGTAAAAAGCAGAGAAATTGACAAAGATGGGGATGCTGGCAAAACCAGCATGTCCATGAGAGCAAGACGATGGTCAGCATGGAGTTAAGAACTACACATTTGAAGAGATTCAAAGAGCTCAGAATTACCACAGGAAGCAGTTTGAGGAGGTGTAAAAGCACCTTTCAGCATGAGCTGAGAAAGCATATTTCTCACTACCAGGAAACAGGAAGGACAAAAAGAAGTATTTACAGCATTGCATTTCTACAAGCGCAAAAACTAACAAGCAAAGAAGTTGAAAAAAGCTGCTGCCTTGCAAAACACAGGTTCACAAAACCACACTCAACAGGAGCTGTGGTAGAGAAGGTTTCAAAGTGAAGCTAGACAAAGTCCTGAGCATGCTGTGCAACCCACTGTGCAGTAGCAGTGACCCAGAAGATCCCTTCCATGTCATTCACCCAAGCAGAAAAACCAGTGGCCAGCTTGGTCTTCCCCACTTTCACTGAGAAACAAACTGCCCAAAGGAGGAAAATCTCACAAGAGTCAACACGATTAACATCACATTTTAGATTTTTATCACCTGCAGCTTCTTAGTAACATGCATTCTGTAAACTTACAGGGAAAACTTATTAAGTATATATATAGATAGATACGTAATTAGTTTTCTATGTAAACATGCCAAAACTGGAGATTTTTATCTCCTGTGGAATTATGTCTCTATAAAATACCTAATAAAAATGAAACAGACATGAGAATTCAGAAGAAGTTACACGATGGAGGTTTTCTTGGATCTTTCTTGCTTTTTAAAAATAATATCTGCAGCCATATCAATTCCACTGCTGGAGTTTTAACTAAGGGATCATATTTCCTCTCTACAGCATAGCCTCATGAGAAAAAATGAACAAATTAAAGAATTCCTTTGTGATTAACGTACAGAGGGTAAGAAGGTTTCATATCTGCAGTGTGAAATTAGTACATATGATTTCTCACAGTTTTTGTGATAACAAAAATAGCACAGCAGCAAAATGACTCAGATTATTTTTAAATAATCTTCACTTTTTCTGCATGGCTAATGCTGCAAAATCCTAACCATGTTTTCACCTTACCTTTCAAATAGCTTTATTACTTATTTTATCATTTTGAAATCATAATACCTATGCTACAGCAATATAATGTTGCAGTAACACTGCAGCTTTACTGCCTCCACTTTGCTTATGCTTTCCTTCCAATGGTACCCAAAGAAAATAATGAAAATGTTTCACACTGACTCAAACGTTTAGGACCGTATATGGTGCAATCCTAAAACCCCTAGAGTTTCTGTTCTGTAAGCACAGAAAAAGATGCAAAGTTCTTTAAAGTACTGTGACTATTTCATTTCAATGGACAAAGTCTTCCTTGTGTGTGATCATAGAGAAGGAGAAATCAACAAACAACTATTTGTCCCCTTTTTGGAGAATCTCTGGGTAAGTGTAAAAGTGTGCCACTAAATTCAGGACCCCCAAAGCAGAGACACATGTGCCCAGAGAGGTGGTGGAGTCTCCTTCTCTGGAGATGTTCAAGACCCACCAGGACTCCTACCTGTGCAACCTGGGCTAGGAGCTGCTTTGGCAGGGGGTTGGACTTGATCTCTAGAGGTCCCTTCCAACCCCTACAATTCTGTGATTCTGTGAGTTTATTTACGCAACTCAATACAGACCCATCTTGTACGTGAACAGTACTTCCACTGAATTCTGAATGAACCTGTCGCTTTTCTTCGTAGTCTGTTATTCAATATTATTCAATATATTAATATCAAATTTTATGTCCAACCTTGCCATAACCTAATCTTTCCAAATGCTCACACGAACACATTCATGGCATAATGGTTTCCCAAAAGTCTTTAACAATGCAACTAAAAGGAACTAAATGTTGCCTGCTAAAACCACGACCTCTTTAGAGCAAGGAAACAGTCAACTGAAGGACTGTGTTAGTCTGCATAAAATACTGACATTCAGATATGGCTTCCAGAACCCTATTTGGATCTGTACAGCCACGCACACAAGCTTGAAATCAGCTTAAGAAATCTCTTAGGAAAGCAGTATAATAGTAAATAAATAATATCAATCCACATAGCAACACATACTCAGCTGACACCATAAATTACTTCAGTGATGCCTACTTAGGAAGAGATGTTTTAAATCAGATTGCCAAAACGCGGAAAAATAGTAAATATACAAATAAATTGGAAAGCTGAAGGAAATGCCATCAGAATCACAGAATCACCAAGGCTGGAAAAGATACCTCCAAGATCATCCAGTCCAACCGCCCACCTACCACCCGTATTTCCTCACTAAACTATGTTAGTAAATTTAATCTTTTTTTCCTCTCACTGAGCAGAAGATTAGCTACAGAGACCTAGAATGCATGCATGCACATCCCTCATTTCATCAGGCCACCTTCCGATAACCAGAGATCTTGGGAAACAAATTCTAACCATTGATTTCTGACCGTACCCAAATGGTCTTGGCTAAGTGACAGATCTTAAAGTCATTTGCTATGTTAAGCATTATCTTCTCATACTTAAGCAATAAAATCCAAGCTCCACTCAAGAAAAAAATCATATTACTCTAACACGGGAATTCATAAACTTAGTTTTCCCACAGTACCATCCTCACAGAAGTAAAAATAACACACAATAATAATGGAAACGTTACGTGTAGGAGTGTCATTTATCTGTCTCAACCACCTCTTCCTTCAGCAGGAATAAACGGATAAGTAGATTTGCTGTATACTACTGCTGACAAACACACCACTGTTCATCCAAGTAATGTTTTAGCATCCATTTATTAGCAGCTGTATTCAGGAATCTTGGATATACTGCTAAATGAATTATCTGAAATCCTTTCCTGTGAAGTGCAAGAAATCCCTCATAAAACTACTCAGTAATAATATCTGTTAGCAATTAAAAGAACCTATTCCTTGGAATCAAGCAAGACCAAACGGGATAGAAACCCTTGGAGACAGACAACAAAAAACATCTGCAGAAGTTATACACCAGCAGGCAAGGACAAATACAATATACAGACTTCTATGGTAATTTGCAGAAATGAATAGCTGTCACTTTAGTTTGTGTTTTGTTTGGCTCCAACACTTAGCAAAGTTTTACTTAAATATATATATTCTTCACTGCTGGGACACCATTTCCAGACACAGAGTTAATTATTCAAATTACACATTAGAAAGGCTCTTTCAAATGCATACGTTTTCCTTTTCCTCATGGATCCTCTGAAGTAAGTATTTGAGGGAGAAGAAATAGCAAATGTCATTTCTATATTATGTAAGAATCTTTCAAATAAAAGCTTCTCTATATTCAACTTCTTCAAAGGCCAAAAATCTAGCTAACAATCCACTGGCAATGTGAGTCAAAACTGAAAATACAAACACACTGGGAAGGTATCTGGCTCATTCCTGAGCAACCTAGAATAGAAGAGAGGCTAACACCTGCCAAGTATTTGAAAGATTTTTTTCTCTCCTAGCTTGCTAGCAGGAATAAATTAGGATTTAGAGGTCAAGCTGTATCCTGATCAGGAAAGGACCAGAGGCAGACACTGTACAACGCAAGTTTCAAAGTGCTTTTAGCTGCTTCTGTGTAGTTGGACAGAAAATATTAACAATCACACGAACAAAAAATGTAGTTGGGTCAACTGAAAAACAGCTTCGACAGTTTGGTTTATATTTATTATAATCTAGTCTGATTACTATTTTTTTTTTTTAATCACAGCTGAATGCATCCAGCTTTCAAGCAGGATGCTTTCCATTACCCCAGCTCCAAGCTATCAATCCCACTACCAAGATTAAATTTAGGTTCCAGTTCCATGGCCACGTTCTCTCCTCCTGCTGTGCCCCTGCAGAAAGTCTCCCACCAGACCTTTCTGACGCTCATGCAACTCCTCCTGCATTCAGGAGTTGGCAGGCATGCAGCAGCGGATAGGCATTTAGGAAACAATGCTATGGATGGAGTCCTAAGAACACAATCCAGCTCCCATTCTCTTGACTCTGCAGGAGTAACAGCCACACAGTACAGTGAAAGCCTATTTTTAACTATAAAGCAAGCCAACATGACTGAATGCACAAAGGGAGCAGACCTACAAAACAGCACAACGTCATTTCTTTGAAATCATTCTTCAGAAGGGAAAAAAGGCTCCCCGTCTATATTCTTACTTGCAAAAAATCACAGTCTGGAGTCAGGCTATAAACTAATAACTCCTACCCTAATTGACATCCAAATGACCCAATGCACAGCACCTGTGCTTCTAAGATCACCGTGATGGCCCTTCCCAGGCTGCCCCATAAACTTCGAGGATCAGGTAGCTGTAGTTACCAAGAAGATGCACTGCTACAACCCAGCACCAGCAATGGGTTCACCTGGACACCAGTACTTAAATTATCTACAGGTCAGAAATGACAAGTGCCACTTGGAGCTTCATTTTATAACATTAATTTATTGACAGCTAATAAATGCAGCTATAATAGGATGCCAACTAGTACAGAGTTTTACAACTCGAGCTTGCTTATTCTTTGATTTAGGAATAAACTGACTCCTGAATCAAGCTAAGAAACCTGGATTGAAGAGGAGCGTTAAAACAGTTTTCATGCTCCCACTTTCAAGGAGAAGCATCATGTCCATAATAAGCTATACAAACCATGGAGGTATTTATATATTTGAGCACAGAGAGATATCTTCCCATTAAAGCAAAATGTTTGCATTTTGTCGAACACACCACGCAAAGAAAATCAAGGATAACTTTCCCAACTCAAGGATGGACTTTCACCTTCCCACCCACTTTCCAGCCCAGGGGCCACAACACACATCCACTGCTTAACTTCGGAAAAAGACCAGATTATTTGACACCTTACTGAGGTGCTCAAGTCTGGCCTTGAGAGGAACACCATCTTAAAGGAGACAACAACTTGACCACCTGTAACACAAGACTCAGGGACAGCTAGAAGAGTACCCAGTCCAAGCTGCTATACTTAGCAGGCTACTTCCCATTTAGAGAAATCCTCCAATAGTTGTAATGGGACTGCAGATCACAAAAAGATGACTGCCCTTGTTTCAGTTTTTTTCACCACGTTAAGACTTGGACCAAGTTTAGACTAAGTTAACTAAGTACAGTCAAGTTGACTTGTGGTGGCAAGATGCATGCTGGTAGTGAGAACAAGCCAAAATATAGGATGCCTCTTGATCAGAGGCTATGCCCCCCGTTCTTGTACAGTACCACCTAAGAGGCTGCATACCATAAGTGCAAAATACAAACCACACCTACCCAAGATTTTCTCCTAACTTCCTGTTATTTCACCAAATGTAATGGTTACGATACTTTAATTCTCCAAGTTAAAAAATAAAAATAAAAAAACAAGACAAGTTATATTAAGGGTTATACAGCAACATCATTTAGGTCAGGTAGTATGTTAATACAAGGCTATTTACCTTCAACATCATCCACATAAAAGCTCTGCAACCTGTTGTCCTTTGTCTGCCCTCGTATCCTCATATAAACAGATTTAGGAAGGAATGACAAACTACTATAAATTCCAGCTCCTGGGCATAGGATCAGCTTTCACAAACAACTCACTGGGCAATACTCAGGTACCCCTTTAGTACAGTTTATTCTTCCTGCAGTTCTCTGCTGAATCATCAGCACTTCAAAATGAACAGTGGGAATAAAAAAACAACAACAACTGGCAAGGTAACAAAACAGGAAGAACAGCCAACCATCCATTGCTGGGGTGGTGTACAAGTGTCACTTGTCACAAGTCAACCCATGCTGTTTTGGTTTTTATTTTGTGCTACAGGCTCTGATGAATACAGTACTGAAATGAAATGTATTAGGTACAAGACCCCTTGGTCAAGGGCAAATCTAGAGACACCTTTCTCATTTCTCTCAAATCCTTAGCATTGACTATACTCATCATGTAGGGTCTTCACAGTCAGTTTTACTTGTCATATTGACAATAAAAAATACTGGAAACATGGCTTCAGGATTATCCTGCATGAACTCTTCGATTACCCTACTACCATGGTTGTTTTTCTTTTTCCTCTCGGACTTTTCAATTTATTTTTAAATTCAGAGAATGCTAACAAGAAGGTATCAGCAACAGAAAAGAATAAAAAGCCTAAATTACATACGAACTGTGGCAACTAGGATATCAAAACATTAAAACCAGATTTTAATAAGGTATGAAAAATCTTGTACTTATTTCAGATACCAGCCATGGAACTGTGTATTTCTGAGAGAGCTAGTAAAATTAGTACAGCTTATCAAACACCAAGGAAGCTGCTAAAGACTAATTAGTAGCAATTCAAAGTCTAGAACACAAGAAATAGTATCTAAGGTAAGATAGTTGAAGAAAACCAAGCTAGATAATTTTATTGAAGAGTTTGCAGCACCAGAATCATTTATTATCTCAGAACACCGATGGCCAGAACACAGTTTAAGTGTTGGTCCAATTCCAGTTTACAAATCAGAGCATTAGGGAACTGTGATTTCTAATTGCTAAATCAAGTGTTGCTGTCTTTTGACACACCTAATTACTTCTCCAATTCTGCAGACCTGTAATCCTATCACATATGGAAGTATTTTTTCAGATAAGTTGCAGGTCATCTTAGCAGCAGAGTACAGAACACGACACACACCTCCCCCTCACTCGCGCATACTGGAGTAGCGGCAATCACAACTGATAAAGACAAGCAACACTACCAACAACCGTTTCTAGTCTTGTTATAAACCGAGTAACTTTTTGCATATCACTACTTGAGATGCCTTGCCTGAGGTAATTAAAATTGGAGTTTCCAAAAGTCTAATTTACTCTGCCTTGATGGAATATTTTTATAGGTCCATTTACTAAACTGTTAAATTTACAGACTACATCAACAGGAAATAACTTCAGTCCAAGCACAACTGTTTGAAAACTCTCAGTCAAAGGAGTGCAAATATTTTTCAGGTGGAAGATTCTTGAGATACAGAGGCACAGGGTTTCCTTGGCTGAATATGCATGCTTCCTCCTACCCTACTTAGCAGTGTCCTCTATATTTCATATATATATATATATCCTCTATATTTCAGAGCTTCTGTTATTTCTTTTAACTCGTAGCTTCATAAGCAACTCAGTGGCCCCTTAAGGGCTTTAAGGACTTTTTGCTTTGTTTCTTCAGAAGTTTGGAGGTGTTTTGTTTGTTTGTTTTTGTTTTTTGATTACTGGGTATCAGCAGCTCTCAAAACTGGCAGGATTTTCAACTTGCCTGAAGATAAGGCAGAAGTATCTACAACTCAGTAATAATATATATTACTAGTCAGTTGGTCTAAAATAGCATTTCAGAACAAACTCAGATTCCTTTTTAGGTTCACTCCTGTATTTTGGCTACAATCTGGTTTCAGTGTACACAACAATAGGAATGACTTAAAAAGTATTTTAATAACACCGTTACATTCGATCACTTTGGAATGTAAAAGAACGCAGGCAACCTTGGCAGCATTGATGCCCCAATGCTCACTGTGAACTTTTTCTATTTCTATTTTATAAATGCCAGAGAAGCAGTGGGTGGCCCCATGCCTGGAGGTGTTCAACGTGAAGATCAGACTGGGCCCTGGATAACCTGCTACAGTTAGAGGTATCCCTACCCATTGCAGGGGATTGAAACTGAACAGGCATTAAGGTCCCTTCCTAAGCAAACCATTCTATCATTCTCCAATTCTAAATGCTTTCCAAATTTCTTTTCAAGGTCAACTAGTCTGATGTGGAAAAAAAGCCTGCCTGTTTCTTAAGAAGGCAGAGAAAGCCTACTATTTGCTTTCTTTTTAATCACAGAATCATAGGGGTTGGAAGGGACCTCAAGAGATCACTGAGTTCAACCCTCCTGCCAAAGCAGGTTCCCTACACCTTAATGTTTATAAGGATCTATACAAACATATGTACATACATAACAATCTGCTTTTGCACTACCTTTATAAGAAGTAGATGGCAGATATTTTTAAAATACGTATTTCTAAACATACAACGCACACACAGAAATGTGCATGTTGTACAGTCTCCAGGCCTTGGCACAATAACAAATGGCATGACACCTCCTATGTGCCAAAGACGTTTACAATGCCACCTCTATGGGTCGCTACTGCATTCACTATCATTCATATGGGATGACCCATATTACACCAATGAAAAGCTTTAGAGAAAATTCACCATTAAACATTGTCCAGGAAAATAAAAACTTATCCAAACTCTGATACAGATCTATGGGACAATGCCAAGTGTAGGATGAACACCCCAAAAGAATAGTACCCACGCAAAATAATGAAGGTGGACGGTATATTTTTGTATGGCTTATTCAGATGGTATAAAGGCAACCAGTAAATAAGGAAAGGCTCACCTGTCACTGATGGTCAAGGCTCACCTAGAACTCCACAGGGGAGGGATCTCCAACAAGAGAACGTTCCCCAGAGCTGGTCAGCCCTTAAATGGAGTCTGGGAGAGGTGGAGTCAGACTCCACCCCTTCTGGTCACACAGGTGCATTGCCTTCACCTGTGCTCCTGTGGCTGACTCAGTGCTCACCTCAGGTGATCAACCAGTGCTTCAGGCCCTGATTCAACAATCCCCATACACCAAGCAAGCCGCTTAAAATTAACCCCTCAGAAAATCAGTACACCATGGGTACCTGATCTGGACCAAAATACAGACAACTCAGGAAAAGCCCATACTTTGAGCACTTACTAAAGTCAACCCAGACTGATAAAAATTAGCATCTGAAGTTTTCAGAACTTCGTTCTTACATTTCACCAAAGATTCGCTTCAGTAGAACTATCTGAAAAACAAAGATAATGCCATTCTGCACCACTTCTATGAGTCACATTAACACCATAGTTACAAACTCCATAAAAAACAAGAGAAGGAAAAAATAATGCTTTCATTTTCAAACGGGGCTTGAGTAGTATGCCATATAGTATGCCATACACACAGCCTGGCCATTTAAGCAATGAATCTAACCCAGAATACCAAATATAAACCAAAGTTTATCCATCTTGAGATGAATCTTACGGAAAGCAATTGTACATGACCATGTACAGTGAAAAACTGTACAATAAAGCACATTTGAAGAGGTGAAATAACTACTCCTAATCATTAAAAAAACCCCCACAATGTCATTATTCGTCTACAGAGAGAACCTTTTTCAAAATACAGTAATGAAATGGAAAGGAATAATCCCAAGGGGATAAAACAGAAATCTTGTTTGTCAACAAGCAACAAATGTAGGCGTCCCTTAACAAACAACTGCATCAAGTCCTGGTGTAGAGCACTTCAGACAAAGAAAATGAAAATCACCAGCAGCTAAAGCAGATAAGAGTACTACCAAGCTGGAAGTGGGCCTTTTCTTATATGTTTGTTCATATCCCTTTTTTCCTAGTGTGTGAGGAGGTATACGTGTGTAAATATGTTCGTAATCGTGTGGGTGATATATATATATATATATATATATATATATGTGTGTGATGCTTTCCCAAAAGGACAAGTAACTATCCCTGGCTACATTTATTTTCCAAGTTCTATAACAATATTGAGAATCCCTTCCAGAAAGAGAAAATTATGCTTCTGCTATAAAGTTTTCCCTTTCTTAGGGAAACATCCCACAATCAACACCCTTAATACACACCAAATTCAAACGGCCATTTCTGCAGTTACAACTCAAGACTCGCTCTCAAAATAACATTAATTTCCTTCTCGTGCTTGGGAGTGAGGAGGCCCACAGCATGGAAACACAATTCTTTGTGATTAATGCAGTGAAAGCAAGCCAAAGACTTACTGCTTTCAGCATCTTTCAGTAATTCAAGACAGGTCAAGAACACCAAAAGACTGAAGTGTGTGAGTGAGCACTGAAGGAGCGTCACTGAGTTCCTAGTGAAACATACCCTTTATTTGCACACTTAATTTCTATAGTACTCAAAGTAAAAATATAACTTTTCTTACAGACTGCTCATAGGTGACAGCAGGTAGTGGGCAATTCATGAGATGTTAACCACTACACACTGATGGAAGAGCTATGAATCTCAAGTCACTCTTCACAAGCCTTTTTCTTCTTTTAATATTCTTTTTAGTAATATCACGTAAAGTTTCTACAAACAACACATAGAAAAGAAGGAATGAGATAGCTGCTGGGCAGCTGATAGTAACTCAAGGAACATCATCCACACAGCACCCAGCACGCATGGGCAGCTGCAGCACTGCCTCAAACTCTCCCAATCTATGAAAGATACATGAGACCTGTACTCTTCATGGATGCTACTCATCTTCAATTTCTTACATCAATTAACCCTGGAAACATAATGGTTTCTCACTTCACCTCCCTCCATTCCAACCACGATGAACATAATGGTCATTTTGCACACTTTTTTTTTTTTTTTTTTACAGAACAGTAAACTTATTGCCTATTAAGCTAGTGTTAAATTAGAAACTTAACAGCATTAATGACAACTAGCATACAGAATTTTGAGAAACATGGCACAGGAGATTTTTGCACTTGTTTTCAGCTCATCTCAGCAAATCAAACTGCAAGACCACAGGTGGGGATTTCGCAGAAGTAATTAAAATTCCTTTCTTGAAATCAGGTCCATCAGATATCAATAAAAGATTTAGGATTCTGGAAACACACAAACATTAAAATAACTTCTACTCAAAATGATTAATTCAGCCAGGTTTCTTCTTTGTCAAAGCAAGATATGCTGTACATCTTGAAACTCTGAACTTGCCTTCCCTCTCTACAATAACCCAGATCTTTGAATTACATTTTCCAAACAGAAAGTCCGTATCTGGAGAACAGGCATGGAAAGTTTCTTCGCCGAAGTAGTGTTTGACTCCGAGCTGCACGTGTCCTAACAGTTTCATTTTAAACTTCCGTACAAATCCTCATCTACAGATTTTGCTAATGCACAAAATCTGCAATTGTGTGCCAACCCTCTGTCAAAAATTTTTTTTCATTTATATGTCAGCATTTCTTACATCAAACTCATTTTCTTATAAATTTATACCTTTATCTTTCACCTTTCCTCATTCCTGTATTTTGGTCCACAGAGTAAAATTTATCTCTGTGCTTTCATTAATTCTGAACAATGCATTTAAAACGTGTCAGACTTCAGAACGTAAAATCTTTGAACTACAGGGTTATTTTTCCCCCTAATCTATAAGCTATTATTTCACATTAGATTCACTGCATTACAAGAATCCATCCAGAAACTTTCATTAACCTTCTCTGGAGAGCAAAAAGAATACATATGCATCTGTCTCACTTTATTTCAATTTGCAAATTCAGGGTATCCTATTTCAGATTCTTTGGTACTTGAGTTTCAGGAGGAAAGGAGTTGTGGTGGGGTTTTTTCTTAGATTAAGTTCTAAATATTTCATGAACACCAGCAATTTGGTAACACAAACTCCTTCATACTTGGAATGTAATTAAGAAGGAGGGAAAGGAACAAACCAGCCAACAATGAGAAACTGTGATACGACTGCTGAGTGCGTAAGAAACATTCTCTATGCATGTTCTGAAATGTTTCTAGATCGGTTTCTGTGTTTCCACATAAAATCAATGCCTGAGTTTGTGATGAAAATATTCCTCCGTTAAGAAGTTCCTGTTATCACTGTCCTACTATTTATGATTTAGCTGTATACACTGAATATACTGTATGCATTCCCATGCAGACTCTAGCACTAAGCACAGAACACAGAGGTTTTCAAGGAAGAAATGATAAAATTGAAAGTTACATCTAATCATATAAAATCTACCATGAAGATAATAATGTCAGCTGAATGATAAGAATCTGCATTTCCATCATCTTCTTACACTGACAAGCCTAAATTTCTAGTTTCTGACACCTGAGGCCTTGTTAAATTACGTTTGCTGTTCGGCTTATGAATGCATTTGTAACAAACAATAAACACAGGCAGCCCATGGGATTAAAGCCTGACAAAGGTGTAGCTGACTCATGGGATCAATTATAAAGCATCAGTACTTATGCCTTTTGTTCATGCTGTGTTTTACTAACAGTTTCTGCATTTTCAGTGCAAGCCTACCACAGATGTTCAGTGCCACGCTGAAGGCAACAGCACACCCATACCACACATTACACAGAATAAATCTATTCTTATCACCAGCCACTTGTTAAAGAGGCTCAAATACCTCTTTAAAGTTTTAACAAATGCATACTGGTCTTCACCGAAGGCTCAAAGCTTCGTGACCAACAAAAGTGTGTCAACGTTTTCCCAGTACATTTCTAACCTTCAAAAGAACCCGACAGAGTTGCCCTACCCAAGCCAAAAAAACAACCTTAAGCACAGACACAGATTCTAACACCACCTCAGGTACAGCTTTCCCTGTTAAAGCCCGCTATTAAATTCCCAGATCAGGAGAAGTACGCAAGGAAGACGACAAGCAGTTCCAATTTCCATGCAGCTCGCCCGTGACAGGTTATTGATAGAACAAACAGAATTTGCAATACTTACTGAATGTTTCTCCTGCTGGCCCATAACTCCATGGTTAGCTGGGACTGCAAGTGGTTTCATAATGAAGAAACAGAAGCTGAACTGAATTTACACATCATGTACCAATTTCTTATGGATGGCAAGTCACCCTCTACAGCATTAAATTAAAACGAGGAGGAGGGGGGGAAGCAAGCTGGAGCTAAAAGTGTCACTACGGGTAAGCTCAAAAAACCCCTCACACTTGTAGTGCAGAGAAGCAATCCAAACGACAGCGTTAGTCTCCATTTTTGTAACACTGAAAGTCTAACCATGTCAGGATGCAAAGAGCCTGATGAAACCCTACATATCCAGTGCTCATCCAGGGGAACAAAACCATTCCCTGAGCCAGAGGAATGGAAAGGCAAAAAAAAAAAAAAAAAAAAGGAAAAAAGCTAAAATGGCTGACTGCACAGAGACTCCCTCAAAAAAGGCTTAATAGAGTATTATGTTAGTCAGGGTGCAGGAACCAGCCTCCAGCACCCAGCCAAGCATTGTTAATACTCCTGTTTCATTTGCAACCACACACGCTCGCTCACACACACAGCCCCCCCCCCCCCCCGCCACCACCCTCCACTCCCCCAAAATCAGGGCAGAGCACGCGAGCAGGGACCTCCTCCCCCGGCTGCCAGCGCTACCGGCTGTAGTGACCGGTGATCCGCGTGCCGCTCAGCTAACCAAGTTTGCACAATTAATCTCGGCAGCGTGACATTGACGGACATTGGATTTTAAAGACGCCCGCTCCTCACAATCGAAGACGAGCACATCTACCAGCGGGAGAGTCAGCAACAGAAATACAACACAGTAACACGCACAAAAAACCGGAGAATCATGAGTCTGAATGCAATACGCCAATATAATTACGTTATTGTGCTTACTTTGGAAGACCATGGCTGCAGGCAGTTGGCATAGCAACGCACAAGGAAAGCCATTTCCTGGGCAGAAAGAATGCTTCCTTTTCTAAATAAAAAAATTCCTCTTAGGATACAAACGGCATTGCTGCTTCCTGCAGAAAGCAAAGACACTGTAGTCTGTCTCTTAACCTGCACAGGCACACTCGATGCAGTCCTAGTGATGTAAGTGCATTTCTCACTCACTCTCTCCCTCCCTCTCCCTTTATCCACCGAAATATTCAAGTCAAATGGAAGACACATTCCTCGAGGCTCATCCCCTCCAACGCTTAACCATTTCACTCATTAAGGTAAGAGGTGGACAACGCAGAGAAAACAAGCAGCTCTTGCCTGTATGATGTCAGCCCCTGAAGATGAAGGTAACCCCAAGGGGAGGGATGCGCTCACGGCTGATCCTGAGGGCGCTGCCGGAGTAGAACAGGCATGTACCTCCACTCCCTGCACCAAGTGGTACTTTTCAGCAAGGTGAAGGCAAAGCAGAAGGTTTAACATCACGTCCCTTCCCCACCCCCCCAGCCGAAAGAGTGCTGCTGCAGAGCTGTAAACACTGTTATCAAGTATTTATAAACAGTGCACTTGATGAGTTCTTGCAGATTTTCAGGTGCTCCGCTGTTAGGCAGGCCACAGACATCCACGGCCTGTGGCCCACGAACGTCCAGATCCCTTTAAAATACAACTCAGGCTTTCTGAATGTAGATCTTGCCTCTCCATGCACGCCGAGTACACAAATCCCCCTGAAAACAAAAGGGGATGCAAGATCTGAAAGAGACTGACATACATATGGCTCTTATAATCCCCCTCCCTGACCGTAATTGCGTCTTAAACAGGGAAATCTCCCGGTGGTTCCCCTGGCGGGGCTGTGCCAGCACCAGGCCGCAGAGGAGCCAAGGCACAGAGGGCAGGATGCGCAGCAAGCCAGCGGGCAGCCCTCACCACGCAGCCCTGATCCGTGGCACCTGGCAGCAGAGACCCACACGGGGCTAACGGGATCGTGCCACCCGCCCGGCAAGCCTCAACCTTCTCGGGGCACGTTTAACAGCATATTCTGTCAAATCAGAGACCATCTGTGCTTAAAGCCACTTCAAAGTCTTTTTTTATTCCCTTAAACAATGGGAGGGAAGAGGATTTAACAGTTGTTACAAAGGCGTAAACGCAGAGGAAGAAATGAACGCTACAGAATACCGCATCACCTAATCTGCAGCTGCCTTCACCATAATGCACGTCGCCGATAATTAGTTTTGTTACGTAGCGATTTCTTTCTGTGCTGACAATGATTGCTAGGAAATGAGGCTATAAAAATTAGCGAAAACAGATCTGGCCTTTATTTTTCACAGTCACCCTAAGGACACCGCTTTATGCGGCGCACTTGAAACTGAATCTATTTATGTTTATGAAAGTTCATGACACTCATCCAGAATACGCTAAAAAGTTTCCGCCAGAGAAACTTTTCTTTAAAATGACTAAATCACAAAAATAAGTTTTTTAAAGTCTTTGCGATGTGCCAATGCAACCAACAGAGGACTTGAAAGTGTTAGACTGTGCTTGAACCGCGTAAAGCTGCAAAATACTTAGCACCACCAATTTTCTGGTGAAGCTTTGAACAGAAATAGTCAAAGATTTCGGAAGCTCCAACAAAACCCACCTAGTACGAAGTCAAATACTACTTGTTGGCAAAGCAAACGAGAGCTTCTCAACTCAGTGACCTTCTGTGTAACACCACAACCAGAATCTGAGTTTGGTGCTTTAAGCTCTTATCAGAAAAAAAATGAAAAAAGAATTTCTGCCAAGATTGAAATTACTCAGCAGCGTAGGAAGGAAACACAACACTTTCTGGACTGCTATGTACTTAACCAAGCTATGAACACGTTATCTGCTTATGAAACAGAGAATGGTTTAAACTAGAAGAGATTTAGATTGGACATTAAGAGAAAATGGTTTCCTCAGAGGGTAGTGAGGCCCTGGCACAGCTGCCCAGAGAGCTATGAGTTCCCCATCCCTGCAGGCACTCGACACCAGGCTGGACAAAGCCCTGGGCAGCTGAGCTGGCGGGAGCAGTCCTACCCATGGGTGGGCTCTGAGGTCCTTCCCAACACAAACCATCCTATGAATCAACTGGCTCCACTACCATCTCTTCCCAGGTACAGTGGAGCTCTGTAAATATGTGTACTTTCTCTTATCACTTCAGAAAAAAAAAAAAAAAAAAATGAAGGCTGCTCCAAAAGCAATGTCTCTTGTTTTATTATGTCAGCCTGTAATATCAGAGGTGGATGTTGATGGTATGGGTATGGCAGTAGAGGCTGAACCTTCCCACCAATACCCTGTTATGTTTTATTTCCACACGACAGCTGGCAGCAGAAGGGCATTCTGACAAAACAGCATCTGACATGGAAAGGACTACAAAGCAAAAAGGCACGTCATTGAAATATTCCATGCAGAATAAATGGCTCCCATGGACATTCATCAGTGCTTGATGAACATTCCTGAAGACCAAACAGTGAATGGGAGCAAAGTGAGGTGGAGTGTGGTGCATTTCAGCAGCGCTGACAGTAACAGTGGGTCACCTGCTGTGGTGCAGATTTTTACCAGCATGGCACGCAGGCTCCTGTTCGTCGCTGGCAAAAAAGAAAATGCATAGTTAACAGTGGTAACTACGTTGAAAAATGATGGTTTTTAGCTGAGAACTTGCTTTATCAAGTGTTACTGTGCTGTTTGCATCTGCTGTAGCTTCCATATAAATAAACAGGCACTACTTTCAGAGCCACCCACATAGTCACATAAGTTACACTTCATAAAAATTAAATGAAGTAGTTCAATTAATTTTTTGCAACTTTCAGTAAAGAATTAAGGGTATTTAAATTAGCTATAGGCTAAAAACCTGGAAGGTTTCTACCGTAAACAAGTATGACGCCACTATAAAGCCTAAACACAACATTTCATTTACGTGTGTTTCAAAGCTCAGGTACAAACTCCTAGTTTAGACTTAAAGTTTGACAAGAGTAAAAAGATTTTTGCAAACGCTTTTGTAGGCGGTTGAAGTGAGATGCTAATGAAGCTGATCTGCAATAACTGGACACGATGAGTTATCCCCAACAGCTTTCCAAGTATTATATGCATAAGAAAGCTGGCATCTCTCACCAAGCCTCATAAAAAAAAAATGTGAAGTATTCCTTATAAAGGTAACTACAAATGTTAGGACATCCTTGGACAGAACTCAGAATAAATGGCAGTTCTGAATTTAACGTAGAAATTGGTACGGATCTCAGCAGCATGTACCATCTAACTAATGCCTCTAAACTATTTTACGCCCCAGAATATCATCTCAGGGACATTCCCCTGAATGGTACCAAGAGTGCTTGGACTGTTAAATCTTTTAGGCTAATGACTAATGCTGCAACAACAGATTACCTCAAATCTCCAATTTCAAGCAATCATTTTTTAACTCACAACTATTCACAGTATTTAAAATTCTAAACAGATTACGTACACACTAAACATTCTTTTCTATCTCTAAGACAGAAATTATCAGTGTATTTCCCCCTTTCTTTTGAGCAATGTATAAAGAAACATTTGCTTCTTGTTTAAAAACCAAGTCAGAAGACAACAAAACACTGCAAGATCACCACATTTTTCTGCCACTTCATGACTCCAGGAAGACAGAAAACTGTAAAAAAAAAGTAGTCCTCTAGAAAAGAAGACTAAATAAAAAGGTACAAACTCCACAATCACAAAATACTTAAGGCAAAGGGGCACTTACACAGACATTACACATGGCTGAAGGAGAAGGCAATGTCAAATTAATTTTTTAGTTGATACAGCATCACTGTCATCACACTGACATTCACTGCTCTGGCTAGCAACACTGGAGTCCCATTTCAATGGAGCAACCTGTGCTGCTTTGATAGCATGTGTATTGATGGCACAGATCATTTGAGCAAATGTCCTTCTGCTGAGCTGCTGCTGCAGACGAACCTGTAATCCAGATCTTTAGGAGAACGATGAGCCTGGAGCTGGCAGCCTGGTGCCCAAGCAGAGTGCATGTACAGCAGCTGCCAATCTTCCCTGTGACCACAGGCTGATTTATCACCTCTAGCACAGCTCTGGCATCAGAACAACAAGTACCCACGTGTGGGCCAGGCAGCTCAAAGGGGAGCAAGTTGTAACCTTCCTCTAGAACACTTGCCGTCAAATTATGAAAAACGACTTTTTTTTTTTTTAATGCTAGAACAGACATAATGACTACTCATCTAAAACATGTCAGCGTCCCATCCTCACAGCATCCAAATCTTCCAAAATCTACTTGAGCAGAGGATCACCACAGTAAGAGAATGAAGAATATCATATGCACCCCGTATTTAGCTATGTTTTAAATCTTTTTTCTTTAAAAATGCATATGTAACACACCCTTTGTTTTCCTGCAGCATACATTGCAGTTGTACTTGTTAAATCTTATATGCAAGATGAAAAGGATTTTGATAGTGCACGTTTGCACAGTCACTTCACAACGTAATGTTTTACTAATTTTCTTGTTATTGGTTGCATAAGACTCAAGTTTAATGCCATTAACAAGGCTTTCAAAGCATACATTTTCACAATTTAATGCTAAGA
The DNA here is from genome assembly GCA_036925125.1 of Oreortyx pictus. Classification (NCBI taxonomy): domain Eukaryota; kingdom Metazoa; phylum Chordata; class Aves; order Galliformes; family Odontophoridae; genus Oreortyx; species Oreortyx pictus. The sequence goes on along the minus strand of JAUPFR010000005.1, from coordinate 66,701,259 downwards.
ACTGGACAATAAAACAGGAGATATTAATGATTTCCACCAGCAGAACGGTCACAGATTAGTTCCCTTAATTGTTTCAGTAGAAACACACACTGGAAGAACTCTTGAAGTTTTTCCCAATGTTCATAACGTTTTCTCCACTCTTTGGTGTAAGGACAAGAGTTAAAAATAACATTAATCAAATCAGACAACAAGAAAGCGCATCTTTTGCTTTCAAATTGTGAAAATAAGACAGGAAAAAAAGCAAACACTCTTTCGTAAGGTCAAGAATGATGGCGTGATCTCGGCCAGATCTAAGAGACGCCTTGTCACATATAACTGCTCAGGCAGAGGTTTGGTGCTAGGACATACACACTCTAACAAATTCACAGCAGGAATTTCGGAAACACACGTTCTTCATTTAAGTGACTCTTGACTGTTTATATGGACATGTCCTGTCGCAAGAATTGCTGTTATTCTAAGGAAGTTTAACTTTGATAGTTCTGGGTGCTATTAGAAAGGATTTTCCTTCACTTCAACTGTCTGTTGGAAGGAAGTAACTCTTGTTTTTGTCTCCAGACACAGTTTTATCCAGGGAGATTCTCCCCAGAGCCTACTCCAGGGGTTCCCAATTAAAACCAACACTAAAAAACACAGTTTAGCAGCATAAGATCATTCTCTTTTTGGAGAATTCCCTCCTCACATTGCTGCAATTTCCCTCGTGTGTAATATACAGCATGCACTATCATACCCTGAGAGCCTTTGTTTTCTAGCAACTGTACAGAAATATTTATCCAGACCTTCCGCCTACATCAGTAACAATTACATACAACCTCAAATATATCTTAGTTTCAAGAAATAACTATCAATCAGAATGATCTAATTTATTTTTTGAGAGTCTAAAAACACCGTTACATCTTTCAGAGACCTTAAAATAAAATTCTAAGTAGCCTTCCTCTCCTCCCTTTCATGTGAAAATTAAGTAAATCAGGGAGCCAACTGCCATCCACTGGCAGAGGTCCTATTCGGCAAATTTAACACCATATTTTTCCCTTGAAATTTTATGCTCGGTTTTGTGGATATAAAATACAATTAGGCGCATCTACCAAATTGGGTTTCTCTAATTTGATTCTACACTGTTTTGTACTGGAAGACTGTCTGAAGACACCAGCGTGCTTAGTATGAGGATCATCTTTCGCGTCCCATGGATCATTTGCAGACTTTAAAAACCAGTTTGCTGCACGCCTTTATATACAAGTTACAACACTCGAGAGAGGGAAGAACCACTGGTGAGGAGCATTATGGAGTGAAGTGAAAAGACAAGGTAAAATGTGGTAAGTTTTAGCACGTGAATATGTACGCATGTATATAAAAATGAAGCAAAATAGCACAGGAGCACTGCCTGCGCAGTTTTTATGCCACGCATATCAATAATACATGTAACACAGCCAGATGTTCCAGGCGCACATCAAAACTTTACTGTCTTCGAAATGCCAGATAATTAAGGCTAACTGCTAAAGAATAAATTCCCAAAACTCATTACTAGCATGTAACATAATACTAACACACTAACTAGATCTTACGTAAAAGAACAGGTTGTTTTTTTCCCCCATTATACCAAATATCCTTCCGTTACAGATGTGTAAATTCCAGGAATAAAGAAAAAATGTTCTCAAGGTTGTTCTAGAAGGACTTAGTTCCACAGCGACCTGAGTCTGGTTTAAGGAGCACACTACTGGAATGGTAAGGAAAAGAAAGGACTTACGCACAAACCTTGCAGCAAATTCAAGGCAACCACTTAGTTTTACTTGACAGTTAGCTCCCCAAAACTGGTCTGCCATGTAAGGCAAAGAACAAGCAAGGACAACTGTGCTTCAAGTTGTCAAGACAGGGCAATGATATAAACATCTACTGAACAAAAGTATTTAGTTGGGGTATTTAGCTGCTTTTATAGGTTTAAAATTCACGTAAAATGATCATTTTAAACTATCTGAGTTCAGAAGTACCTTTAAAGGTTCTCAGGAAAAGAGCCTTCAGCAGACAGACTGATGACAAGAGCTAGTAATTTTATCTTTAAGTCACTATATGTCAAGCACAGCTCACATAACAGTGGCTCAGAAGCTTGGGAGAATGAGCTGGTAGCTTTCTTTCATGCTTTAGTGGGCTAATACCATCGCTCCTGATGTCCATCTCTGCAGAAACGCCAATATCATATGCTTAACACACTATGATCAATATCTAGGACCCATTTTCCTACATGCACTTGACACACAACCATTATCCTAAAAAACTTAAAGCTAATTAGGATAATGTATTTAAGAAATATTTAAAAATATGCAGGGTTTTTGTTTTCTATTTAAATTTTCCTCAACTCCAATCAAGCTTAGGTAGTGGAAATTCCATATATGTAATTAGTTACATTACGCAGAGATCAACTTAGGAAAGAGTTACGAAAAGATTACTTGCCTGCTATATGAATAACATTCCAATTCAATGACCAAGATCACAGTTAGGTTTTAGTCCTATACCCAACATCTCAGAAAAGCAGTATTATGTATGACATTAAAAAACAATCCAACAATTCAGTAACAACAGGAGAATCTCCTGCCACACTGGAAAATCTCTGCTGTTGTTAACCAGTATCAATGTGTGTGCCCATAAACTACTGCCAACCTCAACAGTCCGTAAACAAGACCCACTGTCAGTAATGCATCTGAACAATGGAACTGTCAGTAAGATTACTGACACCCCAGCTGCAAAAAATACTACATCATAACTTGAAGTATGTCACACTTTGAATTTACAAATCCAATCACAATTACAAATCTAGTTACAACATCAGTGTAAGCCCTTCTAAAGGGGAATGAAAGAACAGTAAATCCCAATGGATACATGAGTTCTTCAGCAGGGATGATGTAATATACAAAAATAGACATCCTTTGACAGAAGCTCCTAGTTGAGTAAATAACGCACTGCGCGTCGTTAATTTTGCATTAGTTGGCCAGTAGATATTGCCAAAAGGAGGAAGATCTAACAATTTTTGTTTGCTGCGGGTCCTACACAAAACAAAAACAGTGCCGCTCATTTATCAACAGATTCCTTACAGAATAAATGAAGGAAGGAAGCTGAGTGGTTACGAGGCTGCATTTTGCCACATAGGGACAGGAAATACATATTGTCATTACAGCACACTGTGGATATGGAGCACAATGTACTACCAAGAACACATTGCAGTAAGGCATATCACAATAAGTTACAGTGAGGTAGTTGAGCAGCATATATTAAATATTTCATGATCATTTGGAAGAGTCCATAAAGCGCGTATCTAACAACGTAAACCTAAGTATACATGCAAAGAAGCAGTTTCAACACGCTGTTTTTTAACGTTAAGTCTTGCCCAAAATCGTGTTAGGCATTTGTCATTGATGTCATCAATGCCATTGATGACGATGTTAGAAGAGTATTGGCCCCAGCACTGATCCCTGGGGAACACCATTTGTCACCAATCTCCATCCAGACATTGAGCCACTGATCACAGCTCTCTGGACTCAATCCTACAGCCAGTTCTTCATCCACTGAACAGTCCCTCATCAAATCCACATCTTTCCAATTTGGAGAGAAAGATGTTGTGGGTTACCATGTCAAAGGCCTTACTGAAGTCAAGAGAGATGACATCAGTGGCTCTTCCCTTGTGCACCATCATAAAAGGCCACTAGGTAGACCAAGCAGGATTTGCCCTTGGTGAAGCCATGCTGCTTCTCCCGCATCAGCTCCTAGCCTTCCACGCACCTCAGCACAGCAAGGTTACTACAATTTTTCCATTTCTCCTGACTTTCAAAATGAGCAAGTTCTAATACTTAAGGAAGCTGAAAAAGCCACCTTATTTTCACATACTCTTCAGGAGAGCCACAAATACAGATGAGACTCTATCAGATCAGACACTGTGTCACTTCCAGCCCTTCTCATTCAAATTTTCAGTCACTCCATTCAACAAGATCCCCAAGGACAATACTTGTCTGCCCGTAACGCTATCAGCAGGATGAGTGGCTCCACAGTACACAGCATATGAGGATGAAATTATTATTTTTGTAATAACACAAAAATAATTGTAACCTGAGGAAAAAGCAGAGGTTATCAGTGGGTTCACACCCACCGCACTTTTCCTTCCAACATGCATGGGATAAGTAGACTGCCTCCTTGGGGTGAGCCTCAAGCCTCCTGAAGGCAGCAGAAATCGAGCTGGGCCTGGTTGAGGATGCACCGGAAGGAATTTTCATAAAGATGTTAAATAATCCAAACCTTCTGGGATTCTCATGGAAAGGAGAAACCACAAGCACAGGTCTGCTTCAGCATTTTACCTGTGGGTCTACCTATGCTTCTTCTCAGACAGCTTTGATACTTGACCTGCATCAAAGTAAAGGCCTCAAGAAAAGCACACAGCCCAGCTCACATATCAAAAAGCACAGCAGACATTATCCCAAACTAGGTTGTAACAAATCAGTATTCATAACCTCTGTGCCACTAAGGAACAACATCACATCTTGGACAAAGTCCTTTCCTTTATGAACTTAATGCAAACTAATGATGTCCTGCATTAGATCTATATCCACCAGCTCAACTGCACTCAGATGGGGCAGGGACAATCCTTTATAGAGTAGTCACCAAGTTTACTGGTGATAGAACATTGCAAGAGATGTCTACCTTGCTTTGAATCCACCCTAAAAGTGACTATTCTATTCTGAAGTTTCAAAACAAACAAACAAAGTCAGCATAAAGCAGAAAAGCTCAGTAGTTTCTTAGGATGTAGAGCCCATATTCTTTTCAGTCAAGTCACACGCAACAAAGGCTAATAACCAAAAGTCAAACCATCTTCAGGATAGGTGCATGCAAAAGACAATTCACGTTTAAACTTAAAATACAATTTCTATTACTAAGTCGGGAGGGGTTAAACCAGTTAAAGGCAGTTTTAGACACTGCAAGAACAAGCAAAAAAAAACTTCTACTGAAAGTAAGTCAACAAAACTTTATGAAGTACTCAAAATTCATATCACAATTTGAGGACCAAATTACCACTCTTTGGCATAACATTTTATTACCATAAGTAACCCAGGATTCACAAACCCCCTACAAAATTATCAAGCACTGTGCTCCAGATAAAGAACTGGCCTCCTGCAAAGAAAGGGATCACACTTACTGAAGAAAGAATTTCAGCACACAAGTCAATTGCGTCTGACAGTGGAACTGTATTGCAATTTGAACCCTTTATAAAGTTATCTAAAACCAATTCATTGAGCAATGTGGCATGGACAAAGCTTTTGAAATAAATACCTTCCCTGATAAAACATCGGAAAAATTGATCAAATAAATCATTGAAGGAAGGGAAGAATTCTGAAGAAAATAATTTTGCTTTCAAGCTTTATCACAAGACATTTCTCACATGTAACAGTGGAGACACTGAACAGTTTAACAAGACTCACTCTTATCAAATGCTGAATTTGGTGGATGCTTATTATTTGCTTATTTTAACAATGGCAAACGCAACTCAGCTGCCAAAGGCAGCACTCAGTTTTTCAAACTACTTCATCTGCATTTAAGATCTGACATCAGCCAAAACCTCTTTGTTTTTGGTGTCATTCCACAATACTTGACACGCTTGGGCAAACCTTCTTTCCTGACACAGCAAGCCCAATCCTTCAGCCTTTCAAATGATGGCCATGCACACATACCTCACCAGAGGCCTACAAAATCCAACTGCTTTTTACTAGATCAGCCCACATCACAGGGAGAGATGAGGTGCAAAAAGCACTCTTGCAAGTGCTTATCTTTGCTCCTCATCTTGTCATGCTCCATTTCACTGTTCCAGGGACAATGGTAGAAAACTACAAGGGTCCTTTCTTTTGGAATCGAGAATCAAAAGATTCAGTCCCCTTTTTCACAGAAAAGATGCACGAGTAAAATCTCTGTCAATAACTAAATATTTTACTTTTTCCCCTTTGATTTATCGATCTGTTTTCTCTAGATCACGGGATGTGAAAGCAATGAAGAAAGGTCAGTCAGGCTGGGCAAGAGTCATCAAACTCCACATTCACATTAGTATTTTGAACGTTATAGCGGGACTGTTCAAGTGTCAGAGCAAAGGCTAGGAGGCACTTTCAGTCAGAACATTGCATCAGCATTACCACATCACACTGCAAACCCACAAGTACATCGTTAGTGGACCATACACAGTAAGTTACAATACCTGAGGTTTAGTGCATTCCTGTGAGCCAAAATGAAATGAATGCCATATAGGAGGAAAGGAAAAGATGAACATTATCAGACATGCCATAGTACATTCCACAACTATGAAGATAATGTTAAAATTATGCTAATGAGGGACCGCTCTCCCCTGCATTTTGGCTTTGTGTGCAGAAAGCCATGCCACAACTGAGAGCACTGCTTTTAAGTTCTTGAAAAGCACAGCCATGCATTTAAGATAGCATCACGTTTCCCTCTACACTTTCATAAAACTTTTCTCAGAAAATTCAGTCTGAACTTTCTGAAGAAAAGTATTGGAAATAAATTAATTTTAATAAATTTAATAAATTAATGATTTATCAACTGAAATTCATACTACATGGTAAGTAAGAATTTGAATTAAGACAAAAAAACAAGCAAATTATACATTTAGTAATGATTTTGAGGATGCCATCAAAGCAGCTCTGTTATTTTAAATGCACCTAACATCTAAACAGGAATCTATCCACAACAAAGAACAAATTTCAAAACAAATCCATTGTATTCATTCATTTTCAACACCTTTAACATTATTTACTGCAGTATCTGTACATCCACTTGTATTTATATTAAATGCTGCTCACCGTTTATTCTTAAGTGGAACCAAAGATGAGACCCTGACAAACGTTAACCAGTAACCCTTAAGGTCTGTGCTACAATATACTTTGAATTCCTGTGTTGCTGCTGTTTTCATCCATAATTTCTTGAAAAAAATCAACTGAAGAAATTAAGACTAAAATATATGAGCTCTGGGGATAGAAAAGAGGATGGGAGAAAAGAATGCAGACTTTAAGATGTGTGGTTGAAGCAATAGAAAAGGTATTGGCAAGAGAAGGGAATGGGAGAGCATGTACACAAAATCACCAAATACTGTAAAAATAGGAAGGACTGGAGAGAGCACCTCTGCTATACTGTAAAACCCATCTGAGTTTTGTTTAACTCAGTATTTGCTTTGAGAGAAAAAATTGTCAGTCATTCACATTACATTTTAAAGCAACATTTGACTGCAATTATTGCAGATTTTTACAGTTTATCTGGCAATCTCTTCCAACTCAATATGAAACCCCTCTTGCAAAGCATTTACAAACACATGCTCATAATCATTTTGTTGTATGGTACACAATGGGCTTTTACTCTTACTACCAAAGTTAAACTTAGAAAAACTCATTACGTATACCTAAAGTGAAATGTTTAAAACAGGCACAGACCTACAAATGCAAATGGCATTGTGTATTATCTAAATATTCTCGTTCGTATTAGAGAAAAATCACACACCAGAATGGTTTGCTAAGCTCAATGTGAACATCAACATCAGCAGAAAACAACTCTTTCTGCGCTCCAAATTCCTACAAAGTACTACTCTGCATTTTTATTTTTCAAGTATAAAATAGGCAAACCATTTCATCTTCAAATCAAGTGAACTGGCTCAATTCTATTAAATTTAAAGGCAATTAAAACTGCACTGAAAAATCAAACAAAATAAAAAAACAAACATTTGGCATAAAAAGTAATTATTCAACTCATGAGGAAAAGCCTCTATAATTAACAGGAGACATCATCAAACACGTACACACTTAGAGACACACACAATATACAGGGAACGGCCAAAGAACTCAAAGAATAAGGAAAAAATGGAAGAAGCCTACAACTCTGCACTGGACCAAAGGTGGTATTTTATAAGTTAAAGCTGTAATCCTGTACATCTATACACACGTGGCTCACGTGCAGAACTCAGCCAAACGAACTCACCAGGACTAAATATGTATAGTTATTTGCATCCATGTCTTTAAGGTTTCTGCAGATCTGGGGACTTGAGCAATCAAATACAAGCCAAAGACCAACGCCTTTTCCAGTATTTTGTTTACAGTTTAAACCCATGCAAACACTAACTTCAGGGAGCTTTCCCCAGTATAAAAGACATAGAAAAAAAAAAAAAACCTTCTGTAAAATACAACTAATATTCTGATTCCAAGAGAAAATCCATGAGCTTTTAACATACAAGACTACCCAATAAGAAATCAAGTAAAAATGAACAAGTGATCTACTTAATGAGGGGCAAGAATACATCGCTCACTGAAACCCATGTACACAAAGGGCTCTTGAGGCAGATATGGATAAAGGTTAATTTGACAACTAAACTCTGGATTCCAAGTAAAAGAGAACAACAGAATTCAGCCAAGAATCCAGCCTGCTGCAATGCAGTACAGCCTTCTGGATCTCCAACAACAGTTACATACACGAAGGCGTGCTTCACCAAGTTACCAATAGCATTGTATGCTAACCCTCTTGAACTGTAATCTCATCTCAAATGGAAATTAGAACAGTTTTTTTTTCCACAGCTTCAAGTAGTAATGCCTCCAACACTAAGCAACAGTGGGTGACATTCACAGTCTGAAGCCATGCTTTCAACTACGAACTAAAAAGGAAGTTGCACACACAATCACCTACTGATGGAAGCAAATTCACAGTATTTTAAGAGGGAAGCTACTTCCCTGCAGAAACACACTTTATGAAGATACCAGCACGTTTAGACATTTTGATTTCTGAATGTAGAAGTTTTTCTGTTCATTTTGTTGTGAAACAAATACAGACAGCTTACCGTATGGTAGCCTCTAGGTAGAGGTGGCTTCCCCACAGGGTAAGGATCCACAGTATCAATAATAGTTTGTCGCTCCCCTTTTTGGTTGATTTTCCTAAACCTCCTTCGAGATTGCCTGTGAGAAGCTTGACGCTGAAAATATTCTTCATTTTCATCCATATAATCAACCTACAATAGAGGAAGCATCATTTCCCATAAGAAATACAAATGCTTTTGGATGTTAGAAATACAACTAACTGTTTCAAAACAGCAGTTAGCTGTGAATTTTCGGTTTTCAGCACTACGAAGAGTGAAATCATTGCAAAAAAAAAAAACCAAAAACTCAAATGCAGAGAGATAATATAAAAAGCAAATATAGTGATGAACAGAAGTATCGAGTAGCAGTTTTTAAATAAGTATTGACGTCTTCATCTTCTCTCAATTCTTTCTCTTGCACAAAAACAAATTCTTAACTGCTCAAACATTACAAAAAACAAACTTGTATAGGTGAGTACCTGGTAGTTCTCCTCCTGACTTCTAATTGTCACTGCAGATCTTCCCTAAGCAACCTATGGCAAAAGCTTTCCTTTTCGATAAGGAGCACTGCTTTTCATTATTAACTTCCTTATTTTGAAGAGCACAGAACACAGTTTCTAACAGATTGAATTAATACAAAAACAAATTCAAAATAATAGCAGGGAGAATAAAGATACCTATTAGGAACATCATAGTATGAAGTTAACGTAAGGCTTCTCGAGTTCAGACCCTTCAAAGTCTAAGTCCTAAATTACTAAACAACAACACAGGGAAGAAAAATATTTTAACTAAGAATTCTGCTTTCCTGAAATAACATTCTTTCTAGGAAGAATCAACATCCCTTCTGTGATCACCCTACCAAGATCACCCCATGCTAACAAGGCGACAAGAGAAAGCATTTCACTGCTGGCCATGAATGGGAATTCAGTTATTCCAGTCTTCAACTGAGTTCCACCTGCCAGGGATAAAGGTAGAGGTGCAGAGAAGGGATCACCAGGCACCTAGCAAGGCTCCCTCTGTATTTTTCAATGAGAAGAATAAATATCTGACGAATACTCCCAAGAATTAGCAGCAAATCTGTCAGAAGAGTCATGTAGTAGCCAGCTCATGTCATGGGGCTGGCACAGGGCAAAAACAGTGGGCTGCTGCAGAGGAGCTGCTTCTAAATAAGGGAGCATTACAGAGAGCTTTAGGGCTAAGGAAAAAGCAATGGCATTTCTCATACGTGCCATTCCGTACTTCCCTCTTACTGTACTGAATTAACTTCATAGGACAGGTTTCTCCAGTAGAAATGGAAGAGGGGAGGTGGCATTTTGTTCAGATGATGCACCCTCACGTGATGACTAAAAGCTTGCGTGACTATGAGCCCTCAGAACTGACACTGTTCTGCCCCTAGACGACAGGAGACACCACTGACAGAACAACTTGCACGTAGAAAGCTGGGAGCACTTCAACTCTTTCAAACAGATTCTTAAAACTTGATAGCTGAAAGTACATTTCATTTAATCAAGCAATTACTTAAACAAGCCTGAGATTAATACTTAAAGGACTTATGCTTGAAGTAAAGCAGCTTTTAAACACACTTATCTATTCCACTATTCTGCTAACCCAAGCAAAATTCATAAGGTTACAGGGAAACTGCAAGAGTATAAAAAGATGCCTCTCACTTCAGTGCGGTATGCAAGAAAAGGCAAGAAAGCTATGCGTGACATCTTGGATTTATAAAAGCTCACGTGCAAACAGATCTCAACACGTTTTATTGAAAACTGAACAGTTTATCGAGGCTACTCTGTAAAATAATGTCCTATCCTGAAAAAGATGTAAAGAAACAGAGTGAAAACATTCTTACCACAATCATTTCAGATGGCTCCAAAACAATGCATTCACAGCCGCGCCTGAAGCTTCCTGCGGAACGCTTGCCAAAACTGAAGAACAAAAATACTTCCATCAGAACAAAAGTCAGATCCATACCAAAATCTGTAATCGTGTTCGCATTCTACCCAGATATTATGAAGTATAGAAAAATATATACATACCTCTTCACGACCTAAGTTTCATGCATCCTCCTACACATAGCCACTACCCAGGGACACTGGGAGCAGTGCACTTTTGATTTACATAGTTTACTGAGAGTAACTGCTAAATAATTCCATTAGCACTAAAACAAACGTCAATCAAGCACAGGGTACTTAAGATGCATGGCTGATTCTGAACTACATTAGAGTTTGATCTAGTATCTTCTTCTGGCATTACAGTATTAAGTTACTTAAACCATCTGCATTTCCATAAGGAAAGCTAACTAGCATGTAAATGAAAGAGAAAAAAGACTGATCAGCTTCCATTAGCTTTTTTTTGTTTGGGTTTGATTTTTAACTCAAAATAAATTAATGAAGTAAGCACTCTGAATGTAAGACTATTCTCAAACTGTATAAATGAGGGCAAAAGCTTGTTCTGCTTTCCATTATATATTCCCACATTAGCCCAGCAATTGAGAGGGATATTTTTGCTTCCTATAGGATAAAAAAGCTACTTTAGTTTCTATTTCTGAAGTGCTTGCCTCTATTAAATGTGTGTTTCTGCTGGCTCAAGTGCAGTGAATCAGGGAAATACAGCAGCAGAGGTGCAGCGCAGAGACCCACAGTACATAATTCAGTGAAATACAATACAAGCCCTCCTATGATTAGATGCAGTCAAGGTGGAAGAAAAAAAAAAAAAAAAGAGCTGAAGATTGTTTCTGAGGTGTGTGCTGCCCCCCACCCCTCCCCATCTGGACAGATTCTACTTAGGGGTTGCCAGGTCAATGCCAGACCCTTCCTTGTAAGACAGGACAGTGGGAGATGTGGTAACTCTGGACTCACTGTGCAGCCAGTCCTAACAAGCCAGCTCTAAAAATCTATCTCCCACGAACCGATGTAATCATTTGGCCTTTCTGTTTCCTGAGCTCAATACTGCAGTAAGCATGGGAAGCCTTTGCGTGACCTTATCCCTGTGCACCCAAACTATTTGCAAGGCACTGAGCTTTCCAACATTTCTCAGGCTTTTCAATAGACAGCTTTGTTTCCTCGCATTTTCTCATACCCAACTTGGGAAAGAATATGGATACGTGTGTGCATAACATGCGTCTTTTTTTCCAGGCAAAAAAATAAACGAGAACGCAAAAATAAAAGACGGGAAAACGAGTTGAAGAACTTCAGAAGGCCGCTATTAAGGAAGCTTCAGACAAACAAACCAGACTGAAAAAAGAGAGTGTAAAACCTGAATTTTAAGTAATTATGTAACACGTAGGCACAATGACACATGCAGAGTCGGGGAAAAGTAACTCTTTAAAAATATTTCAAACTTCAGAAGCTCATACACCATTCTGAACAGCGTGTCCAGCCCGTTTATATCCGCTCTCCTGTCCTGTCTGGCGATTAGTGGAAATGAACAATTTAACTTGCTACCCCAAAGGCTAATCTCTTAACAACAGCACGTTTATAGCTCCAAAAGAAGGCAGTCACGTATTGAAAAGAAATGCCAGCTGTGCTTATTCGTCAAAAAAATAATCGTGTTTAATGGTACACGGGACTTCTACAATAGAAAAAAATGTCCAGAATAACTAAGCTTCTTGAATGGAAACATGCAATAAAGAAGTCTATCAACTAAATGCTTGTTTTCCTAGAGGCAAACACATGCTTCCTTCTACAGTCCAGCAACAAACCAACAGGAGGGTGATGGGGAGTAAAACACCCTGAATTTTATAGAATTTTAACTCTTAACGGTACAGGAAAATGAAGCCGTATCTTGATTCATTAGATCGCTGAAGAAGTGACAAACTTATTTTCTCAGTCAATTGACCTGATGCGAGACACTGTTCTTCCTTAAAATCTCACTGGAGAGGGAGGGAAGAGCGAAGAGAGAGGAGATGGTAAATCAACTCGCCAACTGAAAAACATAGCAGCGCAAAAATGGAGCTGAGGCAGTAATTGTTTTTTTCCTCCTCAAAGTTTCCTCCTCCTATTGCTGTCTGTAAGCATCAACTTCCAACTCCTATGCTCTGCTAATCACTGCTGCCACCTGAACGTTCTGGGCTTTTGTGGAGATACAGTCAGCTTGTAACAACCGACATAGATTGATTAGCCATTGTAGGCCACAAGCCTTGGCAAGAGAAAGCAGGATCCTGAATAAAGAATACGAGAGATAAGAGTGTTCGGTACGATGTGTACTGTATGTACCTGGTTTGTTTGGAACAAGGCACTAATTAAACAATACTACTTACAATGTTACTTACTTATGATTAAACAGTACAGCCTAGTTACATGAATACTAGTGGTGCAGCTATAGCTGAAAAGCTCAGCCGTGTGTATCAACAACATATAGAAGACAGAGATAGATGAAATGGAACAGAATACAAAGGAATAAAATAGAAAAGGTTTCATGCTTGTGTCAAGCTGGAGACCTCATCTCTTCATTATCACCGCCATCAGGCTTGAGCAAGTCTAGCAGAAAGAAAACACAGTGTTTTGGGACACACTCTTCCCAATAGTTTGTTTGGATTTTAACCATCAGCATAATGTAACAGGTAGTCAACATATTAAGACAAAAGAGATGCAGTGTGCCAATGCAAATAAAATTCTGGGTTTCTGCTCTGAGTAGCACACCAAGTCTTGCATCAAACAGCCATACTACAGTTGCTTATCCCCACAACAGCACACAGAGCACACATAACCCTTGAACAAAGACCACAAGTCACGTCAGGTTGTAAACAAAACATAATCATCATTAAATACTGCATGTAGGATGGCAAGTAAATCAAGGGCAAAATATGCAACAACATTTCAAGTGTTGCAGTTCTCCTCAGATGTGCCATTGTACTGACCACCAACCTGCTACTGAAAGCACAGTATCAATGAGGAGCACAGATAACCAGGGAGAAGGAGGAGCCCACTGTTTCTACACATACAGCTATGACCAGCTCTGATGGTGATGCAACATTCAGGGCAGTGTTAGCATGCTACCTACGGCAGAACCATACTTGACTGACTACATGTAGTTGTACAAATGTATGTTGGCATGTGGCTGAGGAACAACTGGAATCTTAGGGCACTGCCAATCCCACTGTTTCGATTCAGAAGACTGACATTAAGAAACAATAATTAAAAAAATAATTAAAAAAATCTTGCTGATTTTCATTTATCAGAGCTCGACACAAGAGGAAAAAGTAAAGACCTAAAAAAAGGACACTTTTCTCTGCTCCAAATCCTCTGCTAAAACCACTAGCCAGCAGGTAGAAGAAAATACCAAACAAACTTGATTTAATTGAACAAAAATAATTAAAATATTATTAAGAACCAGAAAGGAGCAAATAACCAAGACATAATACAGTCTATTCACTGAGCTAAGCAAAAAGTCCAAGCCATACAGCCTCCTATAAAATAGCAGCAGAGAAACCATAGAACAGTTTGGGCTGGAAGAGACCTTCAGGATCATCTAGTTCCAATCTCCCTGCTATAGGTCCGGACACCTCCTTCTAGACCAGGTTGCTCACAGCCCCATCCAGCCTGGCCTTGAATGCTTCCAGGAAGGGGACATCCACTGCCTTGCTGGGCAAGCAGAGTCAAATAAGGTGATGGTTATTTGATTTCACCAGGGATCTTAAGATTAAACCATAATTTTATGTTTAAAATACAGTAGGGGATTTTGCACCTTTTGCTTTACATTTGGTTCGACCTCTCCTTCAGCACTTCCTCCTGAAGTTCCTTGTTGCATAAAGGTAAAATCATCTTTTCCTACCTCACCCTTAATAATTCCAGCTCCTAAAAATAACCCATTTGCACCGAAGTCCACGATGCACCTGAGAGAATCCCAGCTTTGCAATTATTTTCCCTGTCACAGTAATGTGCACGAGAATTACTCCAAAGCTAAAGCAGTCTAAAGCTATATTTGTGCTGGTGGCTGTCACTAGGGGATGCAGAGGTTAACGGTAATGTAGACAGCCAAGAGGCTGTTGGGTTAGGATACTCCTGCCCCACCTGAATTCCCCGAAGAACCTTGTCTTGCAGCAGTTCTTCCAAGACATCTTTCCTGCTACCACATAAGTTCTGACTTGAGGCCTCCTGAGTGTTAAACTTCACAGATGCTCTCCTCAGTACCTGTCCTGGAGGCAATTTCGCTTCTGAAGTCCTTTCATATCACAGTTCCTTTTATTTCCCATAAAGCTACTGGATGCGTGATGTGAATATAAATCCACAGTTTAGAAAAAGCCCTTAAAGAGATACCAAAGTACTTTATTTGCAGGAATACATACATTAACTCTCAGTATAGCAATTATGAAATCAGATAGTAATATACATATATATATATATATATTCTTTCTAAGCAACACTCACTAGTTATAACATAGCCCAGAACAACTGGCAAAATAGAAGTCTAATTTTCTGCTTGACTATTCAAAAGCATCACCTCCAAATGAATGCACTGTTACAAACATTTTGCTCATTATATACGTTAAAAGCAGGTGCTCTAATCCATAGAAGTCATTTACAACTTCATTTCCATTGTGATGAATTCAAAAACTGAGCTCACACTGATTGTGAAGGATAGTTCCCTTCTTCATAATATACTTTATTACATATGCATCTCAACTACTTATATTCCCTGCTTTGGCAGGGGGTTGGATTGGGTGATCTCCAGAGGTCCCTTCCAACCCCTACAATTCTGTGATTCTGTGATATTTGGAACATATACACCTATACAAGAGACTGATGTACTGCGGCTTACAAAGTGCTGGTTAATAAACAACACCTTTTAAGTGAAAGCTAAGGGTTTCCACGTTTCCCAAGTTTACATTTTCAATTTTCATTAAAATAAGTCTTTATGATCACCAAACTACTATTAAAGCAAATACGCCAGCAACTGAAAGCAAAATGTGAATAATTTGAGGTTACCTTTCATAGCTATTATATTTAGTAATTTAAAAGACTAAAAATCAGAAGTACCTTCATCAAGTGAAGCATCCATTGCTAAGCATGTCACATTCCCAAGCAGTTGGTCAACACCGTCCCTTCACCCCACACCTCAAAGTTCGTGATTTCACATCAGCTCAACTCCCACATATTATTTATTGACATCCGCACGTAAACACAAAACAAAACCCAAGAAAGCTCCACTGACCATGCATACCAAGAGGCAGACTCTTACATGCCCTTTTCCCTTCCTTTTGAACATCAAAGTTTGCTTACAGAAAACCCAATTTCGCTAATGGCAGCTGGTTTTGAAAAAGAACATAGAAAACTGTGTTTTTCCCTTTTACTGAAGCTTGATTTTTTGTTACGTTTACCACCTTGTATCAGCTTAAAATAATTAATTCATGTACAAACTACAAGTGGTAGCAAGATGACATTTAAGTCTCACAGAGAACGCCCCACAAAGCATGGGCAGTTGCACGCATCTGTAAATGCAATATTCAAAGCCAAGCTGCTGCTTCAGAATAAACTCTAATTAATTGGCATTTGCTCTAATCCATTTAGACATGTTCAAACACAATGAAAGATACAGGCAGCATTTCCTTGTTATTAGAGTTCAACAAAGTTTCTATGGTAGGTTTATGCAAGCAAATAAGCACCATAGAAACTGTTTGGCTTTTATTTATTTACCTAGATGTGCGAGATATTAGAAGCGTAGTCAATCATTTCTACCAAAACTTTACCAATCGGACATTCAAACACTTCATTTCTTCTTTAGTTTTCATATGCAGCACACAAGAAAAGCCTATGATGTCAGACCACTGCTTTGCAATGTTTACCAGAGCAGGATATTTCAGCGAGGAGATTACAATAAATGCCTTCCCTCCCCCACCCTCCCTGAAACTAATCCTTCTCTCTTCCAAACTGCACCTGAATAAATCTGCACACACAGGTCCAGTTTCCCTAGCTTTTAACATCAGCATCATAAAAACGTATCTCTAGGTACGCCAAGTCAGAACTTCCCAACTATTTTTGATACGCTCGCTTGACGTGGAGATCAAGGAGAACCACAGAAAACTACACAAATGAAAGACAAGAGGATCATCATTTTAAGTATCTTTAGAACGTGAGCTACACAGAAAAAGGAGTCCCCACTGTATTTTTCTATCTGTCACTTAGGGAGACAGTAAGGAACACAGCCTATTTCTCCCACTTCTTCCTTTCCCCTCCCTTCCCCCCGAACACCACTTCTAGTTTTGATATGTCCAGACTAGAAAAGCAAATAAAAAAAAAAAAAACAACCAGTCCTCCTTTAACACCTTATTCCAATCTCGGTTTAGCCTTGTTTCCTATCAACATGCTGGATGAGGTGAAACTCAGATCACTCCTCCACCCAAAGTCTCCCTTGACTGGGATGAAGGGCACGAAGAAGTTACTACTTGGCAGGGCGCATACATGCGCCAGCCATCCCTAGGGAAACACTTAAGTGTGCTGAAGAAAACTAAATTTGGCGTGGCCAGCTTCTGACCCCTTGGATAAAAGGCAGAGCACTTCATGCATACAGAGCTGCTCTAATGTGAGCAGCGCTTCGCTGGGGAGGATGCACAGGGAGGGGGGGGAAGGTAGCAGCAGGCTTCCCAGGTTTTAAGCTGCACGCTGGAAACCACAAAAGCATGGATTTGTCCACTGAAAGTCAGAGGGATGCTATCACAGAATTTGAACTGTACAATACAGGCTGACTTCTCTGAGTCTCGCGACAATTAATGCCCATCTTAGAAAAAGAAAGTACGCAAGCGAAGCCCCAAGCTGCTCTCCCTCGTGTTAAGTATGACTTTAATTTAAAATGTGATAGTCACCTGCATTTCAAAATAATAAAAATATTTCTTAACCTCTTAAATTCTCACATTATATTCACAACTTGTTTTCAGCGAGGGCAAAACAGCCCATTTAAAGAGCTGCTTTCCAGGTGAAAGGAAAATTGAGACGCTGGTAACTGGAATGAGTTGAAAAGGCATTTGCAGATCTGTCAGTCCTCTGAAACGCTGGAGACATGAGCTCACTAAACACCACGGGTAAGGATGATTAGACTTACCCAGTGTCACATGATAGCTTAGGTGTTTGCAATTCCAGATACAGCAGCTCCAGTATCAGGGTGTTGCTTGCTTGCAACACCACAGCTAAGTACACACCACTTCGAGGTGTGTGTGTGTGGGAGGGGGGTGAGCTCAAAACAGACGATAAAAGCCTAAAGCCAACTCACTGCATCCCCCTGCTCGATCTGCAACCATCTGTGGGCTAATAAGAACGATGGCATCTGAGTTAGTAACCCTTCCGCAGCAGGAGGACGTCAAGCAGGGATGAACCCAGCAAGTCCTGCAGAGAACGCCCAACAGCAGCCAGGCTGCATGAAGGACATTGATATCACAAGGGCATACGCCTAGGGCATGTTAATGCTTTAACTAATTCCTGCTGAAACTGTGCTGAAACTGATCTGGACAGGGCAAAAGCTGTACCAGCTTCTTCAGTATTTTGAAGGCATTTAGTCAGCATCCTTAAAGATGACAGACCATAATATTTCACCCTCAATAATAAGTACTCGTTTATTTCTCATGCACATACAACCCAGACCGAGGTAAGATTCATCTAGCATCGTACAGCTAACTGCCATATGCGCTACAAAAGAAGTTCCTGAAAACCCACAGATAATTTGAGGTTAGCTGGATTCTGGAAGTTCCCTTCCAGAGAAAGTCCATTCAGCTAATCCCCAAAATCTTGGGTTAGTGTCCTTCTCTGGAGAGGTTCAAGACTCACCTGGATGCCTACCTGTGCAACCTGGTCCACAGAGCTGCTCTGGCAGGGGGGTTGGGCTCTGTGGTCACTAGAGGCCCCTTCCAGCCCCTACAATTCTGTGATGATAGATGCTCAGGGCCTTTATAGCAGCAGATAATCCCAAATACTTCTCAGACTGGAATTTCCCTTACAAATTCTTTACGATGATTTCAGATATACTAAGAACAGAAAAGAGTTTATGGGATTGCTCCGTGATATTCACTGTCTGCGTTCAGACCCTACGTACACAGACTTACAAATAAAACTGGAAAGAAGCAGTAATAAAAACACTTCAATGCAGCCTGCTGCAGCTTTGAGGTACAATTTTGCAGCATCTGTAGTATACAACTCAGGTACCTCAGCAGAAGAGGTAACAGGAAAGATCTTTCTCAGGAATAAATCAATAGAGGGCCTCATAATTTATGCTGGGAAACATTCAAAGACATGAGCTTATTTTTTGAGCCTGATAATTTTGCAATTAGAAAAAAACCAAAACATTTTAATGAATGGTTTGAACAAAATCAGCTTTGCCTAGGCTTTGTCTTAATGACGTCTGCATTGCCACAAAGATTACCGTGACATCATGAGATCTATATAGAGTAGTCTCAAGAAACGAAGTCATAGGAAAACATGACTTCAGAGGGAGACCTTGTTTGAATAGCCTAATTAACATTCATGAAATGCATTACCACAGAGTAGTTTTTTCCAGCGTTTTGATCTTCCATCCTTTTCTTACATAGAAAAATATCCAGTGAGCTTCTTAAGTTCCCTTACAGATTTCTCATAATGACCAGAAAATGTCACCTTTTTGAACTTTTTGAAGAAAAAAATATAAAATGAGTATCTTGACGTCATCAGAGTCTGTAGCAGACAAATAAAAACATCCACAAATAAAACTATATCTCTATAATAAGTGCCCCATAACTGTAAATGACTGAAAACTGAAACAGTACAGCAGCGGTGACAATTTGCGCTTTAGTTACTTTGCTTATCACATGCAAATTAATTAGCCCTCATTTAGCATGCTGTACAATGTCAAGTCTAACTGGATTTTTATTTTTCCCCCTAAAATGTGTCTCCTACATCAACATATGATCACTCCAACAATGCACCTGAGCACCAGCACCGTAACCCAGAACCTCTCTCAAGGCCATCATCAGGTCTTTCGTAAAGACAAAAATCTCCAGCTCTAGGACGTAAACCCAGAAACCAGTAGAAGTCCAGCATTTGCCTTCTCTTGAGGAATGCTCCTTTTTTGTTCCTTTCCTAGTAGTCAGGCTTCCCTGAAAGTTATTCAGGTCATTTGTCTGCTTCTGTTACCTTCTCATCTCCTTATTAGAAACTTGGAAGAAAGCCTGGCAGCACTAACCCCACTACACTCAGCTTCTATTTTTATTTTCAAAGGATGCCAGCTTAAAAGATGAAGTCCCTTAGCATTTTATCATTTGCGCAAGAACAAAATTCCAGTAGCACTGAAATAATTGTTCTCGACAGGAACAAGGCCAGACACCACCCAACCTCATCAGTTAGGAACCGTATCCTCTCTTATTTCCCAACACCTCAGATTCCGGCATCGCACTTGGAAGATGACCAATTTCAAACCTCAATGAACTCTAAATTATTCAGCAGAATAGGAGATGGGCGCGATAAGGCAAAATGTATGTAACACCAGACTCATTTAGCTGTTAAAAAAAAAAAAACACAAAGTATTTGCGTTTTGTTTTTTTTTTTTTTTTTAATTTCTGTGAACAAGTATGGTTTTCGATGGCATTGGTGGTAGAAGTAGCATGCGCCCTGAACTTTGCTGCAACAGCATATGGCAAAAAGACAAGGCCTGGTTACATTTACTGCTCAACTAACTCAGATATGGGCAAGAGCTGAGTGCAAATTTGGTCCAAGTGAGGACGTCAGATTCCAGGCACTGGAAAGATTCCTTTCGGTTCGCCTTCTACCACGGTAAAAGATGATACAAAGCAGTTTGGGCTACGTTCAGTATCTGTCTAAAATCCAATGGGAAGAACTCACAGTAGGCATAAACAGTCATAAAGAGTCAGACACCTCCACTTCTTCCAACTTTTCTTCAACTTCTGAAGTCAGAATTCATTAGGTTAATGAAGTCACGGCCCAACTTCAGTTGATGGACTGAAATGCTGAACTAAGTCATTCAAGGCAGCCAGCACACATACAGCATCAGCCCACACCAATGACATAGTCAACACTTCCCCACTGGGATCTCCTGGTGCATCACAAGGGTAGGTTCAAACCAGCATTAGGTACACGCAGAAATAGTAAAGCAGCAGGTCATGGCTAAAACCTAGCAGCAGAAAAAGTAATCTTCATATTAAAGAACAAGCTACGACAAAATCACACATTTTCAAGTAATTTCTTAAATAGATTTGAAAGCGTGACCTGCTATGTTTATAACATTCTAACACATCTCTTCATGTTTCTGTCATTATGGTGGAAATCCTTAACCATTAGCAAAACTCAGCAATAGGAAAACGCTCAATAAGCTCAGCTAAGCACTCCATCAGCTCTCCATCTAGCTCAAATTACTGAAACAGAAGCTCTGAGCATCCCTCAAATCCTTACAGATACTATTTGTTAATTAAGGTATTAAACAATCATGAGGCCCATATTAGAGCTCTTTATAAATGTATCAAATGCAGTAAACAGAAAAACAATTTCCACTACTGCCAGCCTGAGATAGAAGAGGAAAGTAAACAACTGAGAAAAAAACATAACACCATTAGCAGGATGCACTTCTGCGCTAGCTGATTTTTTTATTGCTTTAAAACAGATTCAAAGCAAGTCCATAATTTCTTCATTGGATCTCCACTACAATTGGGTACTCTACTCCACTTTTGACTTTTTTTTTTTGCTATAGAAAAGACTAGAGGGATATATCAATATTGAAAGATTTAATTTTGGAGAGAGAAAAAGCAGACCTTCTCTCGACTTCAAAACTTCATCTTTTAATCAGAGGAAAAAGCTTAAATTGTTGCTTTCCTATGTAGGCCTGGTAAACTTGCCCAAAGGAGTTCAGCTTCTCACTGCCATAACTTAAAGGGTGAGAGGACAGCACGGTAGCTATGGCAGTAAGGAAGAGGCTCAGGAACACAGCCTACCCATCTGAGGAAAACCTTTCCAGCAATTCCATGTTTTGTTGCTGCTAAGGGTCAGCTGCATCCTCCAGTTGTGGTGGCCACAGCCAAGCACGAAGCTAGAGCTGTGGGAGATGTGGAGATGCTTTTGTAGTGCAGCTCCAAGCCAAGTAAGATGAAGGAAGATGGTAAAATTCCCATCAGAAACCAAGTCCTGGGACAAAGGCTACACAGGAAGTCTTGAGCAGCTGAGCAAATGCGATGAGAGCACTGAGCTGACCCAGGGATGCTGGAGGCAATTCCAAAGATTTTTTTGAGGGACTGTCACATTACTGCTGACGGTGACCACGTGAAGACCCAGGAGAGCCAGGACAACCTTCAGGGAACTGGAGCTTCTGCTCGTTTATTTTCTAGACTTAATACATAAACTTCATTTTACCACGTGAACCGCTTCAGGGCACAAAAGCTCAGGGGGAAGCGGTGAGGGAAATAAGTGCTAATCTACACTAGTTTGTTGGTCGTGGTAAGAGGAAGGTCAAAAAGTGTTTAATTTGACTGTAATCATTGCTTGAAATGTTTAAATTCAGGGAAAGAAAGTATGAAAAAAAAAATGTAATAATAAAATGTGGGAGGCAAGTCTTTCTTGCATTAAGCTGCCAGAATAGAATTCATTGCTTCAATTCAAAAAACATGGACCAGGAGAGCAAAGATTAAGCTCTACCTTATTTAACCACAAATACAGCACCTTAGTTGAGGTCTAATTGACATAAAACGCACAAAAAAATGGATTAAAGAACACTTTTAGTGTTATCCACCAACCAGCTTCAGGATACTAATGCATCCTGGTACTAACACTGTTAAATTAGCTAATATAAAGGTCCCAAATGTAAATAATACACTACACACATGCAGTCAAACACACTAAACTATTTCCACGTTCCAGCTGCAGATCTAAAGATAGTACTTCACTGTTTCTTATAAGCTGAAATGCCAACAGCCATGAAGTTAAAAAGCAGGATGGATGTCAACACCCAACTGAGAAAACACTTTCAAGAACTGAGGCTGAATTACCTTAACTGGGTGCTACTTTCACCTTGACTCACAGAGGCACATCTAAGAGTGGAATCAAAACATGGAACATACTCTCAGTTTTCTTGGAGAGGAACCTGGACAAGCAAGCTTGTTCAAATTGCACTGTTTTGGCCAAACACCAGGACCAAAATTCCTCCTGGTCCCCCCTGCAGACCTGACCTGACCCATTGGGAGGTGTGCTGCCTTCCTGGGGCACAGGTCAAGGACATCACCAAAAAACTCCCAGGTATGATTCGTTCCTCTGACTATTATCCATTATTGATAGTTCAGGCAGGCAGTGATGTAATCACACAGGGAAGCCTGAAAGTTATCTAAAGAGATACCAGAGGTTTAGGGCAGTTGGCTGAGGGAGTGGGAGCATAAGTCATATTTCCCGCTCTCCTTTCTGGGGTGATGAGGGATATGAAGCAATCTAGGAAAACTCAGGCTCTGAATAAGTGGCTGAAAGGGCTGGTGCTCACCAATGCAGAGGAGAGCATTAAGAGAGGTTGAGATCTGAGGCTGCGTGGGCTGTAGTGATCACACCCCGGTGGAGTTTGTAATCTCGAGGAATGCAGGCCTGGTAAAAAGCAGAGTCACGACCCTGAACTTCAGGAGAGCAAACTTCCAGCTTCTCAAGAAACTGCTGGATGAGATCTCCTGGGAAACCACCCTTAAGGGCACAGGAACAGAACACAGCTGGAAGCTCTTTAAGGAACCTTTCTGTGAGCACAAGAACTCTCCATCCCCCAGCAGAAGAAATCAAGCACAGGAGGCAGGTGACTGGCATGGCTGAGCAAGGATGTGAAGCTTAAACTGAGGGAAAAGAGAGAGATGTATGAGACATGGAAGTGGGGCTGTGTAGCCTGGGAAGAATACAGGGATGTCATCCATATGTGCAGAGATAAGATCAGGAAAGCCAAGGCACAGATGGAGCTGAACTTGGCAAGGGATGTGAAAAATAACAGGAAGGGGTTCTACAGGTACATAGGCAAGAAGACACAGGCCAAGGAGACTGTTCCCCCTCTGATTAATGAGGTTGGAGAACTGGCTTCCTCAGACATGGGAAAAGCTGAGGTGCTCAATAAGCACTCTGCCTCAGTTTTCACTGGTGGCCAGGCTCCCCATGTCTGCCAGAACCCTGATCCTCTAGGTGTGGTGAGAGGAGTGGATTCCATCCCACTGTAACCATGGAACTAGTCCGAGACCTCCTTGTGAAACTGAATGTATGCAAGTCCAACGGGGATTTCTAATACCTCCCCCTACCAGCTCTTTCTCATTAGCAGCCTTCTGGGAAGGTTTCATGCTCTTTTTACTGAGCACCCTAAAATTTGATTTTACCCAGATCCCTCCAGCTCATCTTAAACAGTAGCATTGCTTCGATAACTATTTCTATACTCATGAGACACAAGTTTTCTGCATCACTATTAATAAATCTCCTGTACCCAATCCCAGTCTAGGAGCAGCTTACTACTTTCTTGGGAGGACTCAGTAGCCCATGCAAGTAAAGCTGAACAGCTTAGTTTTATTCACACACAAAAAAATAGAAATAAAAAACAAACCCACCAACCCACAAAAAAAAAAAAAAGCCACCACCACTGAGCATCACTTATTACCCACCAATATTCAAAATCTGGAATTCAACTTGACATAAGCCCTCTCTCATCTTCCCCAAGTTTTTTCTTCATGGATGAGTCAAAAGCATACTTGTTCACAAAGCAGAAATCCTGACAAAGCTCTGTCCTAAATTTAAATAAAGTCTTCATCTATCCTCTTACTAACTACAACTCATCTGCTGAGCAAAACTTCTTACTAGAATGAATGTTTTTTCCTCTATAGTCACGCCTTATCTCACACCATTACATTCAAGATCCTAAATTTTGCTTTCATGGACTTATTATGCTATCTTTGTTAATTAACAAATCATCTCTCTCAGATGTGCTCCCCAAGATAGCAGCTTCAGCAGCTACCGGACTCTGTCCACAGTTATGAAGCCTTGTGATACATTCCGCACCTGAAATTCACCAAGAAAAACATCTCCACAGCAGACTCAGACACCATCCCAAATGCAGAAACAACACCTATCTGGGTGACCAATCCTTGAATGCTTTTCTACACAGGCAAACTCGTACCTTTCTGTTCATTCTGCCAGGAAGAATCACAAGCTCATTGTCCATATTATTAAATCTCACCTCACAGAGAGTATCAAAAAATGCCTGAAGCACAAGTATTGCTGTATTTCAAAAGAATAGAGGATTCTTGCCACAGATGACGTGCAACTGCTCTACATTAACTTAGATGTTGTATATTCCCTCTCCTGGCATCTAAAGGTAGCACTTTCTGCCAGCTTTTTTTCTGGCATTGTCTCTTCAGGGATGACATATGGGACAATTTTCTTCCATCTGCCAGCAGCAGGGATCCTATAATTTGTTGCTGTGCTACTTTTTGCAATAAGCAATTCTGCACCTTTATCATATACTGTTACTGTTTTGATGACACATCAGATACGCCTTTTCATCAGCAGTGCCTGTCCTCTTAAATATGCAAGAGATTTGCTCAGCCAAAAACATACACCATCATCACATGGAAGTCCCAAGACCAGCATCCCCCTGCTCGCTGAAAGGCAGATCCGGATATTTAATTGTTTGTATAGCAACCAATGATAGTTTCCAATTGGCTTCCCACTGTTTAAAGCCGTAAGGAAGTTTCTGGTTCTTTTATTCTCATCATACCATACAAAGAAGGGTCAATCCTTCATTCTGCTTTTCACAAATTTTATAACGTGTTATTTACTTCAAAGGAACCTTTTATAGTGGTTTGAATGAATATGCATATAACCAGCACTTTAATGTGAATCTGCTCTGCTTCCACTAAAATCCTTACAGTACTTGCGTATTTTTTTTCCATAGCTCAAAATAATTTGGGTAGTCTTTTGTTTTTTACCATAGCATTACAAATTTTGACAGTCTCGCACTCAAACTTGTCTTTTTCCCCATCTAAAGATATCATTTTTATCGCAAATTCACTTACATGAAGGACAACCTTAAACAGAGGCAACAAAGCCAGCAGTAACACAATATAAGCGTATGCCAAAACACTCACTGAGGACTGGTGTGAAGTAAAGTCCCAGGAAAGCATCATAAAAGCTCTAGTACCTCCTATGATTTAACAGCTGATTACTCACAAGAACAGTCTACTCAGTGCATCGTCCAATTTGTTGAGTTGAAGGGGGGTATTTTTACATTGTCAGTCTTTTCATGACATTTTTGGTGTTTGTGCAGTGCACATAATAATGGGCTTTCAAGTCTAGCTGCAGGCATCATATAAATACCTCAGTCAGTAAAGGAAGGAAAAGTGTGCCTGTGTATGCACTTCAGCACTTTCGTTAAGAATCAAACTCGAGTAAGAATCAAAAGGCAGCTAACTCATCAGTTGTGCTTAAATGTAGCATATACACGGTTGACATACCTGCTCCTTGGAAGAAACATGGATTCTTTAATGAAGACTGAGCCAGACAGCAGGATATACCAACAGGTACCGATATCATCAGGGCTGCAACGAAGAAGAGGACAGAGTAAGACACTTCATCGAAGAAACTCTTACCACTACCAAATTTCCAGTAGAAAGAACACCACAAAGAGCCAAAACTGCTCAGAATTCCAGAAGAAAGCCACGGTTCAGTCAATCACAAACTGATTCCAGTTTCCACGTGGAAATGCATACATATTTTAATATTTGACACCACATATTTCATTTGAAAAAACAAACAAACACATAACTATTACCTAATCTGTACTTTATCCATTTGTCTATGAAGACATTATGGGAGATACTGTCTGAAGTGTCATAAAGGAAGGGTAGGGATGGTGGTGTGAGGATGGTTGGACTAGATGATCTTGTAGGTCCTTTCCAACCTAATGAATCTATGAATCTATTTGGGAACATCTCAAACAAAAATAAACTCCTAATGAAAGAGACGAAGTTTATTTTCCCTCCTCCTACTACAAGGAACCAAAATTAAGATTTTTGTCATGCAGCCCCAGTTCATTCTAACATAGATTCAGATCTTGCTCCTCGAGTAGTATACATTCTTTCTCATAGGTTTAAATTCTTCTTAAGTTCAAGTAATATTTAGAGAGCAAAACAATGTACTTTCCTAAAGTTACATGGAAACAGCTGCAGTAGATATCTTGTGCTATTTCATCAGTCTATACTGAAAATATCTGTACCTCCCTTCAGTCTTTACCACTCCTACTTCTTTCAGAGCAGCCCATAACAGCATACTTGAATTCAATTAGCAACTAGACTAGCAATCCTAGATGAAAACCATGTCTCTAGTGACCTTCCAAGAGATGCAGATTACTTAATTAATCCGTAGCGCCTTCATTTTTATAAAATTATATGCCTCAAGTCTTTAGCAACAATTAGTTCTAACTTCAGGCAAGAACAGCCCACGTCCTTTAATAACGATGACAGCATGGTATTAAAATCCAACCTCACATCTAGGTGGGTTACGTGCAGTAAGCAGCATGTTTTTCATTAGAGATTTTTAAAAGCACCTGCATGACAGGGTCCCTTAAAAAGGAATACCATTTCCCTCAGCAGTTCTTTGAAAGGGAAAGATGAAGTTAGAAGGGCTGCTGCTCTGATTATGACGCCCACAAGGCCAGAGGCGGATGTCGGTGGTATGGCAGTAGAGGTTGAACCTTCCCACCAATATCCCAGTCTGTGTTGTTGCTATGTGACAGATGGAAGCAGAAGGGCAGTACGACACAGAAGCATGCACAAAGCAAAGACGTGTCACCAAATTCCTCCATGTGGAAAAAACTGTACCCACTCGCATTCATCAGTGCTCAGAGAGCAAACAGTAACATTTTTTTTTTTTCTTTTTTTTTAACAAACTCAGCACACAGACCCTTGTTCAGTGCTGGGAAAAGTGCAGAGCTAATGGTGACGACTGCCGTGAAAAACAGTGCTTTGTCACTGAGAATTTGCTCTATCAAAAAGAGTCATTATGCTCTGTTGAATTTTACAAGCAAATAAGTAGGAAGCGTTACTTCCAGAGCAAGCTACATAGAGAGAGAGCGCTGACCTAAAAGATCTGACATCTAAATACCAAACTATACAACTTAGGAAATTGCTCTGCTCTTATTTTACACTGTCTAATAAAACCTCGAGGAAAAAAGGACCAGCATCAAAACATGAAGAATTAACAGCAGAAACTGAGGACCCTCATCTATGACCAAAAACTCAGGAACTGACCAAGATGTTGAAGCCTGCGTTTCTTTTTCTGTCGTCTGACGCCTAGACCGAACGTGGGTATATCACAAGATTTCTGTGGATATTTTTTTACAGTTTTTGTGCTACTATTAACTGAAGTGCAGTTAAGTAGTATCGCTTATGAAGGACTCTCTTTCTCACACTACTTTTCACCTACGCTTGCTTTAGACAAAGCTGAATTCTGCTGACGTCTTGCGGCTAAGATTAGATTAAATATTACTGCAGCCATATTCAAGTGGGCGCAGCAGCTCTCTGGGAGGGAGTGTGTTTTGTTTCTGAATTCACGTGTCAAGCCCTCAAATATATGAGTCCAAAAGAAATCAATATTATACACAGATGACCAGATTAATGCAGAGAAAACCACCACTTCAGAGAGGTGGTCATTCTCCAACGCATAAATACGCACCTTAGTTAAGTCACACCTTTAAACACAATGCTCCCTCACAGAAGTCCTAAGCTGGCAGGCATACAGCCAACACTGCTGCTCAAGTGCAAGCCTGCTGTGACGTTGCAGTTTTTTAGTAGATATCATTCTAAATACTAACAACCTGCAATAATTAGCATAGTTGAAGGCCTCTAAAAAAAAAAAAAAAACAAAAAGGCATTTTCAGCAATGGCTGTTAGGCTGATTTCCCAAGTTGCTGGGATACGACTCTGTGAGGATTTCAATGACGACTTCCCCCCTCATATTGCAGTGTTTTTATTATTGCTGAAATTGTTGCTGGCGGGATTTTTCAGCTCCCTTTCCTGAAAATTGGCAGTATGACTAAGTATAAAACTGTAGTCTTACAAAAAAGAAACAAACAACCTCCACTGGGGTTTCTTTATAGACGGTTGTGAGGGATAAGATTGTTCAAGTTTAATTTTTATTACCTGGTTGGTTTTTGCTCTCCTTCTGCTTCATCTATACTTCGGTAACTGCTTTTACAGCCATGTTTGAGAACCTCAGAATTCTCCTAAGGCACTTCTACCACACAGCGTAAAACAAAATATTGTACTGAGCTCCTTAATTATCCAAATAAATACATAACTCTTCAATACTGACGCATCACGATTGTGGAAGATTATTACAGAAGATATATGCATTCAAGATATCTTCTCAAAGATACTGCTTATTCTTTTAAACATTCATTCCAGCCAACAAAACATCATAGATACCTCCAAGATAGTCTTCAAGATCAAAGAACACTGATGTATTTTCAGTCTCTTCATCATTATAGCCACTGATGTCTTAATATACTCTTGAACCAAACATCTTTGAAAAGCCACACACATGGAAAATACATTCTTCCAGAACACATTTCCTTCCAAATTAAAGTGCAGATAAGTGAAATACTGACGTACACCTTTTATGTGAAAATATATTTAACTCCTGTCCTCCTCACCCCTTGCTACACTTTCATTTGTTTAGAATTAAGCCTTAACAAAGCTATTTTCTGAGCAAACTTTTTTTTTTTGCTAGAGTGCCATTATACAAACAACAAACTTTTTTTTTGAAGCTCCTGTGCTTTCCAAAACACTATTCAAACCCAAAGTGGCTTTCAGTCAACTTCCCATGTTTTCTGTACTACACACGACACTTGATTAACAGCGTGTCCAACACTTCTCAAGATTTTCTGTGCCTACAAGCAACTACGGGGGGGACTGTAGAGAAAAAGATGGTACAAGCAAATTTATCCTGCAGGGAATCAGAACAAAATCAACCCCAAATTCAAGTCCTAAAAGGCAGTGAGAAGACAAAATTAACTCACGTAGTCTTTCTGTCCTGACTTTTTAAAAGCCAACAAGAACCCCCAGTAAACCTCCCACCAACCTCCCATCCAAGATTTACAGAACCACCAGTGCTATGGGCAGCATCCCAGTCACACTGGAATTCTAACTTGTGTTACCACTTGCACACTAGGACTATACTACTGCTCCCATGTCTACAACCACTGAAAGCACTCAGCTGTGGGGCAGACAAAAGCCTACAACTCAACAGCAAGAAATTCATCTACCAGAAGACAGGCTTTTTCTTCTATGAAGACAAAAAGGATCCAGCTACCAGAACATAATGTTCTTCTAAATTTTATGACGTACCAATACAGTCTTTGGAATACTCAAATTCAAGCATTAACCTGAATACAGCACAAAACAAAGCCAATAACAAAACAGTAGCCAATACGAACAGTTCATTCCTAGTCTGTGCTTAAGTAAGTTGTAGAAAATTTAAATCAAGCTACTTTAAGCTCTAGCACCATAACACTTGTGAGAGTACAGGATTTCCTGGGAATCTATATTTAATTTCCCAGAATGAAAAGGAATGTCATTTACAGGAATTCAGGAGCTAGAAAAGGAAATCCAGAGACTGGTCTGTAATATCTTTCCATTACATTTCCCTCGTCAGCTTCCTTGACGTGTTTCTTTTCATGCAACTACAGTCTGAAGCCAAACAGCACTTACCAGCTATGAAAGTGACAGATACTGCAATGCAAGTTCATAGCTGTTGCTCTAAAAGTTTGAACAATTGAGGAACACAATTATTGAGGTAATTGAAGGATTCAAAATGCTGTCACCCCGCTGGTGAGGTTAGACAGCATTTTAAGCTATTGTCTTCACATTCTTCTAGCATACAACTGTTGTTTGAGACATCAGAGGTAATCCAAGTTTGAGAAGCATTTATAATGCCCCAGAGTGTTAATCTACAAAAAACCTGTAGGCTGTCTCAGCCTCTAGCACTGGTAACGAACTCTTCCTACTGTCAGCTACTTATTCTTCTTGAAGCTGCAGCTTTTTTTCTCCCAACTAGCTACTCCTCAACAATGAAGGTTTTTTCCTAATTGTATGTATTCTTATTAAAAGCAATCTGCACCACTTGTACACAGGGTTTGAAACTACAAACCTGGATCAACATTAACAGGATATAAAAAAAGACATACACAAAATGTAAATTGTTTCAACGCATGTAGTGATTGAAAAGAATGCTGTTCCAAGCCAAAGAGCTCTTCCAATGCTAGTGTTCAGGTTTTCTGATCACAGTATACCGAAAAACAATCCGAAATACTCAGGCAAATGAAGAATCAACTCAACATGATGAAAGACTCAAATACCAATAGCCACACTCTCTCTACTAAATCCTTCTAAGCCCAGGATCCAGCAACACCAGAAGGACCACTGAGTCAAACGGCAGCACCCAACGAAGTTACTTCCTGATTGAGAAGTGCGGTTCTGTATTTTTCTTCACAAAAAAAAGCACCATGAAATTGGACAGATCATTTCCTCAATGTGGAAGATCTACTTTGAATTATTCTCTTTATGAATCATTAAAATTTAAATCACTAAAGGATTCAAGACTTGTATTTAAACTGTACACGACACCACTCCTGGAGCTATGATTTATGTAGTTATTTTGATAAAAGAAATGGTATCTCAAACCAAGATGTACCTAGCAGATCATATTTCTATGATTTCATACTCAGCGTGAAAGCTGAACGTATTCCAGAATGTAAACACAGTAATTCAGAAGAGATACTGTACATGCTCCCAAGTCTCCACTTGAGGAACAAAGCAAATTTGATTTGTCAGAACTGGGACCTTCTTCAGGCATTTAAGTGCTACATAAGAAGAAATTAGGAAGAACATTGTTCCGTGGGCTTATGCTCCATAGGATATTGTTTCAGCAGATTACTCTGTCTGTTTCTCTTTGTTCATTTGGGCTATCATCTGCATGCTGAAAGCTACATTTGTTTAATTGAATAACTACTGCTGCCATCGGACATCAGCCCTGAAGTGGTCTGAGACACCAGACACATCCTTCAAGTTTAACAGCTCTCTCAGGTAGACATCTCTTTGCCCATAGGGCCTGCCCACTAGCTGTCCTTCCTTACGATACTCAAGATAATCAGAATATCATTTACTCATTGCCACCACCGCCTATAATCTTCCTTAACAAGCTAGCTAAGGAGTTACCTGCTTTCTGCCACACTACTTTAGATATGCTTCATGACATATCCCAAACAGAGAAGTAAAACAGCTTTGGTATTAAACGCATCAGCCCCACAGCATTTCTAAATATACTACTTTTTTCTAATGAACACATTAAAGCTATGTTCATTCTTACTCCTTATCTTAACTCTGAACATTAAAAAAAAAAAAAAAGGCAAAACATATCCAGAGGCATAACCGTTCACTCAAACTAGAGCTTCCAATTTTGAAGACACAAGCACCTTAAAGTGAATATTTCAACTGATGTAAGACATTATCTTTTATTAATGGACTCTAGATGAAAATTGGATTCTTGTCTTATGGTAGCTAGGGTGGGAAGCAAAGAACTCTTGGTGCCAAACTCATATAGTGAATTAGCCCTTGATACCAGAGGAGAGAAACTCAGTACTGAAAATTACAGCATCTTAAATCACATAATGACAGCAGTAGTAGTAAAATAGTATGATCTTGTATCCAAAGCATTCTGTGCTCATTCTAGACAGACAATGCTTGTTTTAAATCTTATGCTTGCAATATTTCAAAAACCAAAAACTCCCTCAAGGCTTTTAATCTCAAAATTTCAGCAAAAATAAAAACTCGACAGCCTGTAGTAAAACATACGGCATGGAAGCTGAACAATTCAAGTCTCTTCAAAAACCTCAGTTTAGTCTTAACAAAGGCTCAAAATCAGGTCAAACAATAACACAAACTCAGAACTGACTACGCAGAGCCAATAGACTGAATCAAAGCTTCTTAATAGTGCCAGTGATCAATGTTAGTGCCTGCTTACATTGAGGCAACTGACAAGTCCTTGAGTGTATTTTATGATATGTGTTGCCTAAGCAATTCCCTGCAGAAAACACATCCACAACCAGGCATATAAATTCAGAGTCCTGATTTAATGCCGGTTCTCTGCTCTGGTATCTCAATGCTCAGCTGAACGTGAGGATCAACCCTACTGCAGCAAGTTCCTTGTATTACTGACCAAACTGCTGCGTGACATCCATGGAAACCTACAGATGCGCAAGCATCAGCTTCTTTGTAGGACTGGAAAACTGGGAACCATGAAGAATCCTCACAGATCCATTCCCCACGTGATCGTGCGCAGAGCATCTGTGTCTTAATTACACAGACCTACAGCTGCAATTAAAACTGCAGTTTGGCTACAACATGCCTAGGCACATCACAAACGTGGCAGCACCAAAGACTCCTCTCTACCCCCATAGCAAACGTTTCAGTTTTAACCCCCAAAAAATGTGTTTAACTCTCAAGAGGTATAAGCACTATGAGTGAGCTAAAATCCTGGTTTCCAAACAATATTGATTAGAATCGCACTTAAGGAAACAACACGTGTGACCGTTACTCAGCTCTGAAACAACTTCTTTTCTTTTAACTACATATAGTACGTGAGATGGCCAGACTACATGTCTTTTTTTTTTTTTTTTAATGGAATCTTACAGTAGATTTGAATAAAGACAGCAGGTAAGAAGGGAAGGTACGAGTGCCAAGCAAAAGTGTCAGCTCTAAAATTTTGCCTCGAAGGTTTTAAGCCCTTTTATCGTCAACTTCCAACCAAATGAAAGTAGTAGGATGACTGGCAAATGGAGAGTAACTCGAGCTGAAATGCCACTTTTAATAACCCAGTTTCCATTTAAGCGGGGATACGGCCGCAGGGCTTGAGAATCTGTGACTGCCATGCACTCCCACTGATAGTAAAGTAAATGCAGATAAGCCAGTTTTAAACAATGTGCTTTGTTTTATCCCTATGGCCATTAAGAAAAAGAAAGCTGATTCGGACACTACCCACTTTTATTTTTAAAAAAGGAGGATAAAAAGTTATTTACACTGAACGTGGATAATTATTTTCAGCACTGCATGTGTGCAACACAGATTTACCTTTCCATAAAGGCAGCTGATAAGGCAAACAGAATTTCAACAACAAATGAAATTGCATCAAATAAACAGAGCAACAGTATTAGTTTTAAGGCAAGCACTCAGGGATGAGGCTTCAGCTTATTCTCACTGAGACATTAAGCTGTGCCTCAGGGAGGTCTCACACACACACAGGTCAATTAACAGATGCAACGGTTGCAGCTATTTTAATAGATTTTTTTTCTAATGAATGCAGAAGATTAGCACCTAATTTCAAATATTTAATTTGAGTCATATCATTGCTGGGAAAAAAAAAAAATCCAGATTAATTAAGGAAAGCAAAAACAACAAACTTCGCCTCCACGACTGAACGCCGAGTAAAGAGTTCCTGCCTGTTCAACACAAGTGACCAGGTTGTGTGCTTCAAATCCGTTTCCTAAAGCTTGTAACCAAGAGCACTGATGCTAACATCTATCATGTCATCTCCTGCAGTACTCTAAGAATTCCTCAAAATGTATGCATTATAAAATTGGAATACTGCTTAGAAGAATGCATCCCCCTGTATGCATGTTGAATTTCTGAAGCAAGAATGTATTCCTCCAAAAGATTCCAAACTAGATTGCAAGTTCTGAGTTATTCTCCCCACTGAACAGATCTCAAACTGCCCATTAAAATAACATACAGAGCTCCAACTCACATGATGTTATAGCCACATACATACACACTTAGGACTTCAACTGAAGAATCTTGATAAAATCATTCAGTCTTATCTATCAGGTTTGGACTCTCTAGCAAAATCAGTGATGTGAAATGCTGGAGAGTAAGTACGCTTTGCATCAGCATCTATGTGCAGAAACTGCAAAACTGCCAATTAAATCTACTGAATAAATCATGGAGAAACAAATGTCAGGAAGTGAGTAAATAGGAACGATAGGCAAAAAGAAAAAGTGAAAAAAAAAAAAACGAGCAAAGTGAAGTCACAATGTAAACCAGCGCAAAAGGATGGCAAAAAGCACTTCACCTTAACCCAGATTTTCATGGCTCTGTTTGCAGATTATATTTTCTTCAGACATATATTTCCTCACTATTTTCGCCTGCTTTGATTTTCTTTCTATGTAGGGGCCCTGACTAATCACATAATTCAAATTTAAACCCACAGTTCGAACTGAGCACTCTACAACACACAATAATCATGAAACTGAACTGCCTATACAAGGACGAAACGACCAGTACAATGGCCTCTACCAAATTAATGTGTAAAATGAATTACAAAGATTATATTGGTCCGATTACAGAATAATCAACCCAGCAATGGATCCTGACCTTGAGCATTTTCCATACGTAACCAATTAATGTGTTTCAGTTGACATTCATTCAACCTTGCAGAACAGTTAAGGCTTAGCATTAAAATCTGTTCCATCAACTCTCCCTCACAATAGTCAATATAGGAAAAAAAACTGTATACGCATATAAAAAGGCACACAGGTACATTTCTTTGAGTGCCTGAATGTTCAAAAGGTACCAGACAACCCAGAAAATCTTCATTTCTAGCCTAGATTAGCTACACTGAGTTAAAATCTAATAAAAATATTGTTTCAGGAAGCTGCTCGTGTAAATGAGGGAACTGCAGCCTTCAGATTTCTACTATTAATCTGATATGACATTAGATCACATCCCTGCTAATTATAAGCCATGTTAGATTTATTGACTTGGCATCTCTGGCACAAGAAGCTGGTCACTACTACTTCAACAAAATCGACGTGAAAGCAAATGACAACTTATTCTAATAAAATGACATCCCACATCCCTTAATTCTATATCATCTCACTGGTTACAAAAATTAATATAATAAATTTCACAAGCAAGAGTCAGCATTAGCTCTCTCCCTATTACCAGTTAATTTCTCCACTGTTTGATCAAAATGAAGTGGCTTATTTATGTTTACAGGCTCTACACAGGGTGAGGGAGCTGGTGTTAAACACTGTCCTTTAACGCACTCTAGAATGAATCAATTAGAATATAATTAGAACCAACATCGTATGGAAAGAAAAAGAAACACTTACTAGTAGAGAACTTCATTTGCTTCGTGCCTTTCATATCTAACAGTTTCACACATCAGTCTGAAAGAGAAAGAAGTCATTTTTAATTACGATTTACATCAGCGTTGCAGGACTTCGCTTTCTGAAATTAGTCAGCATTCTCACGTTTGCCTCCAGCCCTTACAGAAGCTAACCATCAATTTAAAGCTAAGCCCATTTTTAATTTAGGAAAGTAAGCCGTTATTAAATCCATGCATTAAAGTTATCAGTTTATCCAAGATCAGATCCAACTTAGGACGCGATATGTCGTTGCTGCCATGAAAAAAAAAAAAAAAAAAGCAACTGTAAAATGTTAGTGATCTCATTCCATAAGGTTATTTGATACAAGTAAATTGTTTTATGAAGAAGGAACTCAGAACCATAGAAGTTGGTAGAAATTTACAACGCATAACGCTCAGAGATACCATGGTATAAGGACT
Source organism: Oreortyx pictus (assembly GCA_036925125.1). NCBI lineage: Eukaryota > Metazoa > Chordata > Aves > Galliformes > Odontophoridae > Oreortyx > Oreortyx pictus. Next base: position 66,664,812 of record JAUPFR010000005.1, on the reverse strand, counting down.
GCTTTGTTTTGTTTTCCAACTGAAAACAATCACATTTCTCATCAGTGTCCAATAGATAATATGAGAATTTATACTGTGTGGTAACTCGTTGCTTCTCACTTCTGCTGGAATTCAGCAACTTCACTTAAAAATTACCAGGAGATTTTAATGCTGAAATCCCACAGGGCTCAATACGAAGAGAATTTCCCGCAGGAAAATCCCCTGTCTAGAGAGGAGGATTAAAACACTTCTGGCACATTTGTCAGGCACAGTGAACGCGTAACAGACAGCAACTATAACAGAACTTAGCACATATTAGGAAATGCAACACTGAATTAGAGGAGGGGGGGAAGGGCTGCAAATCAACATACCATTTCTGTCTATTTTCTGAAGGAAATGGGTTCAGCAAAATCACTGCAGGTGGGAAACCCACCACCTTCCTTGGACACCCTGGCAGTAAGTAAACTACAAGCACCCAGACAGTTTGACAGACCATCACGGAGAGATTTGCTTAAGAGGCTCACGAGAACATAAAGATGAGGGTCTATATTTAGATTTAGGAAAGAATTTCTCATTCCTTAAGAACCTCAGCGTACCAATGATAGGTTATGCACAGCTCACAGCTTCTTGCTCAGGCACCAAGTCTCAAAGAAGTCGATCTGAGGCTTTGAAAAGTTGGCCTGGATCTGGTGTGACGTCCGAAAACTCCTCGTTACCACTTCCCACAGCTTCCTGATTTCATTTCAACGGCCAACAGATTATTAAAAGTTACCTTCACAATCATCTCCTTCAGATTTTAGTTATTAGAACCACTCAGTAACAAATAATGCTTTTTCTGCCCAAAAGTGGCAGGCTTGTAGAGCTATCTTGATATCCAAACTTTCCATAGAGAGAAGAACTGGGGAAACTTAATTCTGTTTGCTCAAAATTTGCGTTTTACTACTACAACCCTTCACCCAGACATCTTCGAGAACTCTTCTTATTTATAAACAGCACATAAATTGTTTGTAAGTCTTGTGTGCTGTATACAACTTTGTGCTAATGAAAAAATCTGTCTCCCTTGCACAGCAAGAAGATTCTAAACCACAGGGCTCCGTCTTTTTCAAACACCAGTTCCCACCCTAGAGTGAAGTCTTGCCAAAATCGCTACTGTCTGCTTCCACCACCAGGTCCCTCACTTTCTCCCTCGGGTCCCCAGTTTTCAGAGGGACACTGAGAACAGACATGAGGTTAGTGGTGATATCAGAAGAAAACCACTGCTAGCCATCAGATTTTAAAATGAAAAGGAACTTTAAGGAGTTTAAGGAACACGCTAGATAGTCTGCAAACTGCTGGTCTGAAAAGATTCTGGGCAGCAGGCCATTCAAGAGTAGGAGTTATAGGAAACAGAATCACTCTGACAAGCAAGTTTTGTTCCCAGATGAATTTGAAGGAAAGGAAGTACATTCTTGACAAAGTCACGCAAGTTCATGACTGGCGCTCTCTGAGTTTCACAGCCCTTCGGTACCATTATTACGGTGGTAATGCAGAAGGTAGACCAGTGCTTTAATTCTTGTGCTAAACTGAAATAATTAGAAGTCACCGTTACAGAATATTAAAACCATGACTACTACTAAAAATATTTTTAGAATGTACTCAGATTTTGTCAATTCTGGTGTTTAATTTTCACTCAGATGTCATTTAGTCCTACTCCTGAACACAATAAATCCGAGATGAGATCATCAGAAAACTATAAGCAAGCTATTCACTACCAAAGGCTATATTTAATACCAATGTTTTAATGCATCTCAAGTTTCTGTGGTATTTCACAGCCGCAATAAATACCGTATCTTAAAGGATGCTATGAAAGGTTTTTAGTCCCACATCTACAGAGATCCCAGCCTTTTCCATGTATGGAACTGTAAACAGAAGCTCTCTTCTAGGAATGTACTGTGCTGGGAGGGCTAGCTCAAGTTCCACACATTCCTAAGCAAGAACCTCATTCGGCACAGGAAGCCAAAAGGCACAAATCAGCACACCATGCAACCATATGTGCACGCTTTGATCTCTACAAACAAATAACATCACTTCAACTCCAGCTCTGCAAAACTTGGGATTCTGAAAGACTCGCATATAATAGCAAAGCACAAAAAAACTTGACTGAATGCAACTGTGGAATGCTTCCAAGATAGAAGTAATTACACATCTACTTTGAAGTCAGCATTCGCATTACAAAACGCAGAGCGGGAGAAAGAAAATCCCACTTCTGTTTTCTCACAGTTACAGAACACTGGCTTGGGAATGCAGACTCTGACAGAATGACGAAGCAAGAAACCAGAAATGAGAACAGCATTAATCAATTCAAAGTTGCTTCAGCATCTCCCGGTGTGGCAAATGTTGGCAAGCCCCAGGAAGCAACGCAGTGATTTAACCTCTTTCTTCATAGAACATACAGGAGATATGCCGGTCTTTTTTTTTTACTATTATTATTTAATATCTACCAGCTGCAAACTGATGTTCGAGCACCCTTTAAAGCCTCAGCTGATAATAAGATGTCTGTGAGAAGACAACTGGAACAATGACTTAAAATCTAATGACCAAGTCTTTTAAAAATATAAAGCTTATCTGGAAGCTATTATTTAAATTACTTTATTAAAATGCTTTATGAGGCAAAGAAATCTAATCACATTTATTAGTAGTTTACAACTAAGCATCATTTGCATAGCACAACTTGACTAATAGCTCAACACAAAAGAAAGCACAAACTAAAACAGAACCCCAATAAGTTGCTTTTCTGATTAATACATCACACAAATGGTTTGGACTATGTGTAGACGTTAGTTCAAGACTGAAATCTGTACACTGTGTATAAAGCACTTACTTCTAGCCTGAAAGTTTAAAAAAGAAGAAGAAGGAAGAAAGACACACATAATGTAAATCAAAAGGAGCATACAGATATATAAACAATAACATCTACAAGAAGAAATTGTTAAGACAATAAAAGCGGAATAAATATATGAAGCAAGCTTTTGAATGCAAGGTATGGCACACAGCAGGCATGTATAGTTAATAAACATTCGATTCATTGTCTTCATTAGTACACTGATGTATGGCAATACCTTAAATATTTCAGAAACAATGAAATAAAACTGACTATCGATGTACAAACCAGCTACGTTACTTCAATTATGGCGTAAAATTTCAAATCATCACTTCCTTTCCTGAGTGTTAAATAGCTGTTCCTACATGGAACTTAATTTTACGGCCAAAGAAAGAAAGCAGTATCTTTACACTTGTTTTAATCAAACTTTTTGTTTCTAAATAACATTGTAGCTTTTGCCTCATGACATGCATTCATGCAGTACCTTACTGTAAAGTACACAACTTCACATTTAATCCTCTAACAAAAAAAGGATTGTTAAATGCTTTTCCTTTAGATGAGCATCAGTGAAGACTATGCTCTAAACTGTGCGTCATCTGCACATGAAATAGAGAAAAAGCGTAAAAACCGTCCTTAGAGCAGTAAAAAAAATTCAGCTTTCTGGTAACAGGCAAACCAAAGCAAACTGCTCTCATCTTCAGCCCAGTTCCACTCTTTCCATTTGTATGGGAACTGCTGAATCAGGGCCTGAACCACTGATTGATCACCTGAGGTGAGCACTGAGTTATCCACAGGAGCACATGTATCTGTGTGACCGGAAGGGGTGGAGTCTGGCTCCATCTCTCGTAGATCCCATTTAAGGGCTGACCACCACTGGGGAAGGATCTCTTATGGGAGATTACTCCCTTTGAAGTTTTTCCACTGTGAGCCTGGGGTACGGGTGAGCATTCCATCTATTTTCGATTAATCCCTTCCACGTGATTATCTTTCTAGTTATACATCCTGACTACCACGCTACTCTGAACCACTTATTCTGTTAGCTATACATCTGTTAACTATACACCATTGCAGGGAGAAGACTGCCCACTTTTGCAGTACCACTCCCCTTTCACCTTTCAAGACCATCATCTTTCTCTCCTCTATTTGTTCTCTATTGGTAATCTTCCATTGTGAAATCTCACAAAGAAATAAGGACAACCACAGCAGCAAATCTGTCAAAAAAAAACTGTCTGAAGTCGAGCGCATGTCTCCAATACAAACTGTCAGCTGTCCAGACACTCAAGATGACGTAAGATTTAGAGACTGAAGTACATAATGGATTTCAGTAGGCCTTTTTATTATTCACTGGAGAGCAGAGAAGAGGGAGTAGCACAATGCTCCAGGCTCAGAAGCAGTTCAAAATTATTTCTATTTGGCCTTCCTGAAGGCATTCAGGGCTGGGTTCACACCCAGGATAGAAGGAGCTTCAGACAGAAGAGTTTGAAGCATAGACAAAACTATAATTAGCTGAAAATGTTCTTAAGTAGAAACACTGCAACTTCCTATTCAACTCTGATGATACCTCCTCCTAAGCAAGTTCAAAACTTGTGTAAAAAAGTGATGTAAGTTATGAGCTCCTTCATATTAAAGCACGAAATCCTGTTTTAACAAAGTATAAGCATAACAAAAATGCTGGCAGCCAGCTTCTTGGTCTTTTTTTGATGCAAGGTCAAAAGCAAGTGACAAACACCTATTAAAACACTACTTCTATGCTTTGTATGAAAAAATACTTTATGGTGAAGATTACTGCGTCTGTAAGTAATGCAAAAATTTTTTACAACACTGCGTAAACCTTTTCTCCACACGCAAACAGTAGCATTTGTAAAGTACCATACCTTAGCTGATGTTCTCTCAGATTAGACAAGGCTTCCATTCCATGTAAATACGAATACACAATCTCCAAATCCTACAAACACATGGAAAACACAGTTAGGATTCTCAGTTTGATACAAGCTGTTAAATACTGTTTTTATAATGCACCTATTCCAGGCCATGGGAATATTAAAAATAACAGGGAACTAAGGGCAAGGTGCATGAAAACCTCTGATTCCCCTTTGGAAACTGACACAGGGAAGAAATTTACTATGCTCACATTATAAAATTCTAACACAGAAAACCTTTACGCTCTTGCTGTTAGTCCTTATATTCAGTAAGCGAGCCTGGCCCAGAATTCCATGGTGCTATTTTGCAGTTGTCCTGCTACTCAAGGGCAGCATACCCAAAACCTTTCGCTTATTCCATAAGGATTCTAACAGGAAAAATAGTTTTTCCGTATGCAGTGGAAAAGAAAAAAAGGCATAAAACAGCCAAAAGTACCCAATGTAAATAAAGGTATATAAAATATCTTCAAATGGAAAATAAACCATGAGCTGAAACGAGGAAAAAAAGTGAAGCAAACAAAGTTGTTGTCATGGAATAATATTAACAAAAAAACCCTCATGAATAAGATGCTAGTTATGCAATACATTTTAAATCCAACCTACAGTTGACCATTGCAGACCTCTGACAACCAGCTCCAAAGCCAACACCCAAGACTAAAGCTTCCCAAGGTACACCTATGGAAACACTAACATCAGTTTAATGTTATACCTTCACAGCACTTCCGAAAACTTCAATTCAGCTCACAATCTCTACAATTTAACAGTGCCCGGCGGATCTGATACTGTTTCATCATCCATTTCTTTTAACTAGCTGGCCAACAGATTATCTACAGTAAACTGTAAATCAAAGCAGTTGCTCACAGCCACTATCTGAAGCAGACGGAATGCTGAGAACAAACACCAATACCATCACAACTCAATGTCAGATCACGTTCCCAAGCAATAGAATCTATTAGAGCTATTAACCTTTTAAAAAATTAGGGAGATGGGAAAGTGCTGGAAAAATCAGGAAATCCTCATTCAAAATTGAACGGGAAATACGGTTTGCACATGCAATGAAGGAATATGGTGATGGTAACTGGGGAGAGACTTTAAGTCCCAAAGAGAAGTTAAAAGAAGAATAGTTATCATTAGTTCTAGTCAAATACATAACTGCACAAGGGTTATTGTACTTGAGTCACGCTACAGGATCAGAAAAACGTGAGGAGGTGCAGTGAGAGGTTAAGACATCTAAAATGAAGTATTTTTCCCACATACACACTGAAAATAAGAGCAAACAGTTTGACAAAGTGGAAGAAACACACAAGTCAGAACTTTGGTTTCTATTCTGGTCCTTCCGTTCCTTGCCCTCTCCTTGGTCCTCATGTGAGGAGCAGAGGATGCATCAAGGACAAAACCCACTATGAACAGGCTGGAACAGACAAACCTTGCCATACAGCTTTGAGAAGAAAATATAGTAGTCACTTGCAGGATTTTCTCTTTTTATACTAATGAAAGGATGTAAAAGGTCATGCCTGCTGCTCACATGCAGACAGGCTTGGGGTGAAGCAGAAGCTCCTGGGGCCCTACTCTTGCTGTGGGGAGCTGAGAGGAGATCACACCCCCACGCAGCACATCGCCGCGGGCAAGAGCCTGGTCAGAAGGCATTAATTCTGAACTGCCGTCATTTTCAGCAGTAACGTGCAGGCAACAGGAGAGAAGGAGCTCTCCTCTAAGCCTTTGCCCTCCGGGCTGGCACTGCGTTTTCCCTAGGAGTGGCATAGGTTAAGACGCAGGGAACGATCCACAGGCTAACAGAAGATCCACAGAAGACTGTCTTAGGGGAATCCACAGATCTCAAGTGGAAGGGCCCACGGATACCTTGCTTTCCTGTCAAAGCACACCAGCATTTTTGCACTGCAGCTGATGCACAGCAGCGCTGCATCAGCTGCTCCTGACAAGTGCCGCAGTCCCTCTCCACGGGCTGTATGAGAGCAAACAGCTCCCTCTAGCACCACCAGCCGAGCCCTGAAACTTGAATAACTAATCCCAGTATCTATCCAGTCACTGAACTCCCCAAACTGTTTAAGACCAATAAAAATAAAAATCCCACAGTAGTGCTGGCCAAGAGCATGACTGTATTTTCACACCCAAACCATAAGGTACTCTACGCTCCCATTCAGTCTGCAGCATTAACAAGTAGGAAAGCTACTGAGTCCCTCAGAAACATTTGCATCGAGTCACGCCAAAACCCAAACGGAGTCGGAACGCTTGAAGCCAGTGGCAAAATAACACTGCCATCCCCTCCCTTCCCCAAAGCCCCTCCACCTTCGTACACACAAACTTAAGCCAAACGTTTTCCGTTTTGACAGTGCAGACGCACCAGCAGAAAGCTAAAGACTCCAAGTTCTTAGGAACAGGATTCAGTTTCAAGAAGAACACAACACACCTTTACATTTAAGCAGAATCGCTGAGCAAACTATTAAAAGCAGCAATTTACACAGACAAATGGCAGCTGAGAGATGTGCGTTCTGTTTCGACGACAAACGCACTCAAATTGCCACACGGTGGCAGCCTGAGCCATCAAGTTCTAGGACTGCAATTCTTAACACAGTTCCTCCTCCTATTTTAATACAGCCCCTTATAAAGTCCTATCCTAGCTGTAACTGATGTGTGTGGTTAAACACCCTGCTACAAACCACTGAGAAACCACCAGCTTTCTTGCTCTCTAACTTTATCCGCAGGAAAAAGAGATGACTGCAACAGCAGTGCAAAGATTGGGTTGATCTTGCTATCAGAATCACAATCTAAATAAAGGTCTCAACAACGGTTAGAAAGAAACGTCAATGGAAACTCTGAAAGCAGAGATTAAGTTAACACAGAGCGCAAACCAGCAGAGCTTTTAAAGCACTTTCCTTCTTTAAATGAAGAAACAGGCTGAAAGGCTGAAAACGAATCTGTACTTAAATGTAAGGTACGGCCAAAGTCGTATCCTTAGTTGCTGTACGTGGAGCAGACTGAAATTTAATTCACTGATATTTCTCAATTTGTTTCAGCAGTGTCAGCTGGCTCAGGTCAACTTTTTGACGGGGCTATGAGAGTCTTGAGATTTTAACACAGCTCAGTTTCATTTAGAACTGTAAAAAAAAAAAAAACAAACACATCTGCAGCCCTACCTTTGCTCTCATTTCTAATAAAAATCTAGATGTTTACATACAGACATTGCCAATATGCTTGAAACAAATGCAGAGCGTCTGTCACACGAGACAAACCAAAATATTCACCCCAAATTCCTTCTAGCTTCCAAAACGCCCACTTCAGTGAAGTGCCATACACACCCCAAAATCCTTAGAAAACACATGCCTCCTTGTACATTTTAGACTTACACCGGTTTCAGGACTGACTCTAGGACACATTCTAAGAGGCTGCCCCTTGTCACATCAACTCATCGCTCAGACTGAGGCAGAGGAGCAAACAAGAGGAGAGACAGACAGCGAGCAGAGGCGGTTTGGGGACAGGAGGCTGCACCCCGCTCACACCCCCAGGCCCAGGCAGCGCCCCAGCCAAGCAGTTTCAGTGTTGTGAAAGTGGGAGCTCCCAGCCCTGCCACACGCATGCCACCCGCCTGGCTCAGCATCAGTCTGCTCCACGTGCTGCCACGCAGGAGCCCCACGGAGCAGCTAGGTGCTGCACGGGGTTTGGGGAGATGAAGGTGGAACGTGGCGGAGAGAGACCACGCAGCCTTCCTGCACTCAGAACCAGCAGCTTCTGAGGGAGGCAGGCAGGCAGAGAGGAAGAGACTCGGGCTGGCCCAGCCAAACCCAAAGGTATGGTAAGACCTATGAGAGTGAGCTCATGCTTTGCAAATATAAAGCTGTCAGGAGCAAAACCACAAACAGACTGAACAGAGACTTACGCCACGACACAAAAATCCAGCGTGGCTGAGACTAAAAATCCACGCCACGCACAAATGAAGATGAAGTGCTCGACTTTTAGCTTCCCAACAGCAGGAAAAAAAAACTTCTTCATAGTTGCTGTGCAGGAGCATGTCCCAAGTATGTATTTATCAGTGAGCCTTAGCAGGAGTCATTTGAGATTAAAATGAAGCATTTGTGAGGGAAACAAAGTCTGTACTGCATGACATCAGGACCTTCACACTCAGGGAATGGGCATCCACCACAGGGAAAGCCAGGCACGACCCTAAGTAACACACTATTATTAAGTAACTAAGTAACACACTATCAGATTATTCCTTTTAACTTCACTGTGAGCTATCACAGCGTTCTTCTGAAAATTATTCCCACTACTGTACAACATACAAAGAAATTTGTGGCTTTCCCCCCAAAAATTTCTCTCTTCAGAATATGGTGACCCAATTGGCACCTACACAGATCTGATTCTGAACCACGGGGAAAGCCAAGCAAGCTATCGGTGACAAATAGCATCTCTCTGAACACAGGAAAAAAAAAAAAAAAAAAAAAACCTGCTAATTCTTCATATAAGGTCTGAAAAATTTTGCCATCTTCAACCTGTATGAATTTGTCTTGACTAGTATGCATCATACTTCAGGAAGCCTATGACAAAACATTACTCCTCAGTAACCAGGCATGACTAAGCTTGGGAACCAGCCTCCATCACAAGGGCAGTAACCGTGCACAAGCCTTCACTTCCTCTGCTTCAGTCAGGCAGTGGGAAAGGAATATACGAGCTGTATTGATCTTGCTCAGGCTTGTTGAGACACAAAAATTGTTATGATCAGCTTGGCTGTGAGGAAGGACATTTGTTCCGCGATTGAATTTCCAAATCCAATTGGTAACAGGAAAAGCAGGCGATTTCTATCTGGAACTGAAGCACCCACACATGAAGCTCATCAGGAACGACTCCAAAACCTCCTGAAGACAAAGGAAAATTCTCGTTTTCATGGTCTGCCTGAACTGGGCACTGTCCCAGCTCAGAAAAAAAAAAAAGAATGCTTCTGCAAAGGCTTCGAGCTATTACCTCTAAAATTCAAAAGTTATAAACCTCTGCTTCCATGCAATGCCTCAGAGATTCACATAGAACAATTTGAGCAGTTGCTGGTTTTCAGTCTTAACCAGCAGGACCTGCTCAAACGTATAAAATGGAGCTGGAAGGTTCAACGACCCACCCCACAGGAACAGACTTTTAAACCCTGGCTCAAAATTAGTACAATTGATTTAACACACCCTGCTGGTCATAAAGCTTTTAGCTGAATGAAGTGAAGAAATTAAGACAGTCGTGATTATAACCATCCTATACGATGAGGTTACGTGTGGAAAGGGTAGATGGGAAATTAAAGCCTGCCATCTCATCCAAGTCAGCGCGTAAACTAATGAGCATAGGAAAATTACAGGGTAGTGCTGTGCATTTCTTTTCTGCTTTCCAAACTCTCAGAAGGCAGACAATTAAATGCTTAACACAAAAGTATAAGTTCTGTAGTCAAAAACCCAATCTTTGGTCGCACGTCCAAATGCAAACAGAACGGTTTCAACACAAAAGATCTCTCTCACTGACTGCACAGTCCATCATTATAAAAGGCACTTTCGTTATTCACCATTTGAAGTATATATAATTGCCTTTTCAATATTTATAGCCAACAGTTGGAAGCTTGCATTAAGTCTGTTCTACCCATTTCGCATTCATTGTACCAAAGTTCACATACTTTGTTGCACTTAAGCCAGTCCCCAGGGGTCTGGTTTCCTTCTGTTTTCATATTGCTAAGGAGAGTCTCAAACTGTTTTGAGACTGTGTTATTTGTCCCACTATTTCCATTACTTCTATGGAAAAAGATTCAACGTCTACTACAAGAAAATCAGCCTTCTAACAAATACCACCTACTAAATACAGTGGGACTTATTTAAAAATAACTACTTGCAACAGAAACGTAACCAACCACTTAAAATTACAATGGTTGACAGTTTTTGGTCAACAATTTGTTTTTTTTTTTTTTAAAAGGGGTTTTTTTTGTTGTTGCTGTTGGTAGTTCTTAGTGTGGGTCATTAGCTTGCAGCTTAGATCCATGGCACCTGTTTAACAACAAGGACTATAATCCAGATGACTCAGGCACAATTCAAAGAGTCAAACCAATCCCCATGAAGAAAAGACATCCCCCCCTCCTCCCAACTTAGCCCTGCTGAAATCCTGATACAGTTTCCTTGCAGAGGGCGAGAGCCCTGGCAGTCTGAGGAACGTGAATTTCTATGAAGCTTAGGTCGCAGTACTTTGACACCAACATCCGAGCAGTAACCACAACTACACAGCACTCCTTCAAACCCATCACTACAACCGCTGTGATCCTTACAAGTCACAGCGTGCACCATACTGGTACTCAGAAAGCATCACGCTTGCTGGGAGGGGTGACTATTCCCAGCCACAAGCAAATAAATTCGCAGTGACATCAAAGAGCTGCCATTTGCCAGCTGATCTGTGATAGCCATTCACGTAAAGGTTTTATGTCCATCGTTGCAAACAAGCTATAAATGCATTAATAGGCTAAGAAGGCAACATCGCTCAGCTGATGAATGGATAAGCTGGTAAACTACACCAGCACCATCAGCTGCTGTCATCTCTCTGCCCCTAAAGCCAGTGCCCAACTGCTCCTGTTCTAATTTCTCCAGAATAGTCGCGTTTTCCCTTATTCTTATTTTTTTTTTTTTTACTTAAAGCATTGCACATCTTTGCCGTGCATTAGAAGCCCGAAGCCCAGCTGTGAAGCACAGCTTTTTTCAGCACTGTCCCGAGTGCTGAAAGCCAGTGAACTCCACCCACGACTTTATGCGTCTTTCCTCTGCCACTCGGGAAATAAAAAACAAAAATAAAACAGGAAAGCAAAGAAGCAAACATCCACGACCACCAAAACCAGGTTTCCTAGAGGTCCCCAGGGGAGACCCCAGTAGCTCCAAGCGCTCTCGCGAGGTTCCTTGCTGCGGACTGACATCAGCATCCTCAGGGACTGGTGAGCTGCCTGCCTGATTGCCATGACAACTCACAGGCAGAAAACAAAAGAAACCAAGTGCGCTGGAAGCAGCGCTCTGCCAGAACTTGCAACAGAATTATCTCGGCAGTACTATAATCAGCAGAAAAGAGAGAGTTATTTTATATCACCGGCCTGCAACCATTTTGCACGGCTGGCTCACGATCAACCCAAGCAAAAACAGAAAACAAAAAACTTGCCTTTCCAGCTGCTGACTGGCAGCACTAACTGCAGCAGAACTGCACAGCTCCTTTATGCCGTGGACAGGCCTGTTTTCAGTTGAGAAAAATCCTATTTCTCACTTTCTTTACAATGACGAACCAAGAAATAAAAGCACAAGGAAAGGAGGAGAAAGGATTACACCACAGCCGATTTCACAAACGTTTCGACTGCAACATGCAACTTTTCTATTGTGTTTAAACAAGGCATTAAAATTCATCTAGGCTGACAAAATTCAAACATTCAGCTCCTCTTAGCTCAGTTTATACCTTCAACAAAAGCTTTGTTGCTTGATTTCCTGGTGAAAGGAGATAGCAGAAAACTTTGGGGGGGGGGTGGGGGGGGAGAAGGAGGGGGAAGAGTGTTGAGCATTTCTTCCAACAGATATTAATCTTTCTCCAAGCATCAGCAATAGGTCACGGGAAAATTATTCCCAAACAATCAAGCAAATGATCATGCTGAATTATGTATTTGCATGTCAAATCAATTCGCGCCCAACAGTTCACCTCGAAAGCTGCCGGCGGTCACATCCTCCCAGGGCTACGAGCACTCCTCTGCGCAAATGAGGTGATTAGAAAAATGCTGAAGTACTATTCCAGCCTGCAGCCTCTCCAGGCCTCAATTTGCTAGCTCAGGTGTTTCCTGAAATGTGGTCCTGCTAAACGCGGCCTCTTTCTATCTGTTGGGTTTGGAGCTGAGTTTAAGGTTTTTCTTTCCTTGCGACAAGGAATTGTAGAAATATGTAAGGACTTGTTTTTGTCTTCAGCATCACTTAGGGATGAATCAGGTTCCATATCTCAGGTGGGCTGGCTGAAGACACTGCTCTGATCCGACCTGGGAAGACTGTCACAGTCCTAGAAGCAGAACACCAACTGCCAAAGACATTTTCACATCAAATTGTAACGCATTCAGTGATTAAGCACTGTAGGGTTCCGGGAGTGGTGACGCGTTGTGCCTCTTCAGTCACCATTCTGCACCTAAATGCAGCTCTGAGGACCATAACATAAGACAGTGAAGAAAAAAAAAACAAAACAAAAAAAAAAAAACACTAGCAGCTTTCACTGCCAACAGCTACATTTCCTTTCACCCTGATGCTGACTGTGTCTGAGTCCTCAGTGAGCCAACCCCACCTGCCTAAGCCACATCCTGAAGGTTCAGGCTACTGCACCGACCCTTCCATGGCCAGTGAGGCCACACACATGCCCACACCCAGCCCACGGGAAGCTGGCAGTGGCACAAGGAGCAGACAGGACCACTGTAGCTCCGCAGCCAACCTGCAGGATGAGCGGGGCTCAGCCCACCTCTGCCTGTGCTCGCTAAGGTGAAGTGACACCAAACAGCTTCAGCTGATATAACGGATCACTGCCTTGCAGGGGAAGGGCTCATCTCCATTCAGCCTAACCCAGCGCTCCATCCACAAGGGAAAACCAACAGGAACTGAAGCTTAAAAAAATACAAGAGAGAAGTCAAGCATAACGCTTCACTACAACACTGCCAGGCCAGAAAAATTGCATTTTAGAGAGAACAAGCCATGAAAGTTGCTTTGGCTTGAATTGTCTGAAGGAATTTGGAAACACTCCTCTCTTTATCATTCCCCATTAGCAGCAATAGGTAGCTCTTCCTCAGTACTGGAGTCCCCGTTATCTTATCACACTATCAGATCTAAATCCACATCTTGCATCAGACTGCCCCAAACCAATACCCAACACCTAAATCTGTTGTTGAATCTCAAGTTCCACGCCTTAAAACGCTGTATCAGAATCAGGAGTTACTCCATCCGACAGCAATGACTGTTTACCTCTGGTCTACAGAACTACAGCTTTATTTCTAACAATTCCTAACAAGATAACTGCTGGTCCAATCACAACTGAGTTATTTACTCATTTCTCAACGTTTCCAAGAACATTCGGGCACTGTCCCAGTGTTTCTCCTCACTTTGTTCACCAGTTTAAACAAATACCAGCCAGGTATTTGTCTACAGGTGCATCTACAATAAAATAATATTTTATTTATTTATTTATTTATTTATTTATTTATTTTATAATAATTTTATTTATTTATTTATTTATTTAATAATATACAATAAAATAATACAATAAAATGCATCTACAGGTCGGGCAGCTGACAAAAGGACCCGCAGCAGGTTTTGCTGAATGGGGAAAGCCAGCACACCACCACCAGGAGACAACTCTTGCTTAGTGTAAGTCAAGTCTTAACATGGAAAAGCTTACCAGTTGCTTTGCAGGCTGATTTAGACTGAGCATTCGACAGCCATCGATTGACAAAATCTTAAGATACTGCGAAGGAACGACATCTATTCTTAAACACCAAGTGCATACCTTCACAGCAGATTAAGTTCACGTGTTTGAACTACAAAATTGCACCTTAAAGTATGCACATTCCTCATGAGAGGCTAGCAATTTACTACCAAGTCTGACAACACGCTTCCTTACCATGAAAAGCAACCCCGAGCAAAGCCCAGCTCCAGCAGCACAGTGAGACACCGCACATCTCCCCAAAGCTGACAGCAGACAAGTTCTCTCCCCAGAGTGCTCCACGTAAGTCCTTGCAATACCACCACACATCCAACTCTCAGCAGGGCCAGGCACCATGTCAGTACGTACACATTCCTAAGGGCGTACCAAGAAATATGACTAACATTAAATTACCTGTTTGCGCGGGCCTAGAGCGTTCAAAACAACAAAGGGAGATGAACATCTTTCCACTCATTCTTCCCAGTCCAGCACAAGACCACAGGAGCGACAAGAGGGATCCCCAAAGGGCAACTAATATTTTCCTTCTGCACCACAGCCACGGAACAGGGTGGTGGCCAAGGAGGTTGGCTCCAGCAGCAGCCAGAGCAACTCACGGCTGCACAGCAAGCCAGAGCTTTAGGCACAGAGGAAGAGGGATTACTAAAGACAGTGTGACTAAAAGCAGAGGCTTCTTGCAAAGAAAGGCTGGGCACAGTGGCTGAGTTGCACGATCTGCTTGGCTGCAGAGTACTGGGGAGGGTGAGGCACAGCCCTGTGGTGTTGGGCATGAAGAACTGAGATGCAGAGCAGCCTGTCATTAACCGTGGCCTCCACTGGCCTCGCGCTGGTACCAGCACAGCTAATTGCTGCTTCTACTGCTCACTGTCCAGCCTCACTGAGCAGGGCTCGTTAAGCCAGGAACCTGATGGCAGCAAGACAGCCTCCACGCACTTAGACAGCATTTCTCTGCTGGAGAAATAAGCCACGGAGATTCTGGAGACTGAAGTGCAGAAGGTAGATCCACGGGGAGTCAGCTCAGGAGCAACAGAACTGGATGGAAGCTTCCTCTGTGCAAAGCCAGGGTGTTTCTGTGTTATTCTCACTGCTCCAGGTCTAGAAACTCAGCTCAGGGTTACTCACCCCATCCCGACATTGTCACAGGCTTTCCTCAGAGCACTCCTTGTGCCTCCACATGCTGTTCCATCTCAGCTCAGGCATGTGGCGGGACCTGACCTCTCCAAAAGATCCCCGCAGCACGTGTAATCCACATATTAACTGAGGAGGCAGCCTTCCATGGGTGGGACTTCTTCCTTTTTGAAAGCCTCCTCCTCCCTCAGTTAATCATAGCAGAGAAGATGATTATTATTTCTAGTGACCGCCGTATCCAAAGGGTGGCTTGTGTGTCTGATTTTATCTATTTAATCCGCAAGTGATTAACAGCCTCAGGCAAACTGGTTCACAAAATAGCAATCAGTCTGTCAGCATTTCATCAGCAGTGGGCTGTGGAGTCACAGAGCTCTCAGGTGGCAGTCAGTCATTTTTTTCCTGCGTGCAGGGCACATTTATTGCAGCTGAGTACTGCTGAAAGAAGTTCCTACCTTGCCACTTCCCTCCCTCACCAACGCTAAGATGTTCCATCACTTCTACTTTTTAATAAGGATCTGAGGGGCTTCTTTGCTGCTCTACAAACTCGGCAATTGCTGCAGGTTGGCAAGAACATCTATCATTTTATTTTCCTGGTAGCTGGTTGAAATAAATTAGATCATTGCATTTCTACCACACTCTCTCCTATACCTTCAGTAATGCTAGTACGTAGAGCAGGCTGGAATACAGTCGATGGTCAGTACTAAAATGAATTAGTGGCCTCTAAGCAGCTGCTACAGGGCAAGCACACAGCTCAAATAACCACCAGATGAGGAAAGAAATTGTCACCTCGCTTGGCAGATGTTAGAAAAAGACTGGCTGCAGCAGCAGCTCCAAGGCCCCACACATTTTATGGCCAGACAAATGCTGCAAAGTCTGGTACAAGTGCTACGTAAGTTCCAGCTGTACTGCTAACTAAAGCCATTCGGCACTTACGAAGGTGCAGAAGGCAGCTGGGAATTCTTATGACAAGCTCATCAGCTGTACATTTCTGGGGAAACAATCAGCAGTGCAATGTTTCAAGAAAACTTTGTTTACAGCTGTCCTTAGGAATAGGGAACCCCCCCGGCTTCTGCTTGGAGCAGGGGATGGTAGTTCTATACACAAGAACTATTTGCCCTTCAGTGAACCAGCTGATAACTCCAGGTTGTTTAGGGTCAACAGTGTGTGTTTAACATCACCATTACTGGGGTGGGGGGAGGCAGAGGGTCCCCCCAGTATTTGGGGGAACGGTCCAAAAGATGAGGGTGAAGATTGTATGTTCACACCTGTCCTCAGTCAGGTAAGATGGTGACCAGACTCTCCTTTAGATTCTTCCACAGGAGCGTACAAGCAGCAAAAGAATGAGAAATGCTAACAGCAGCGGAGATCTACAGAAGGAAAACACTGAGATGCTGAGAACTTTTTCTGGCTCAGTTACAAAGTGAAGGTGGGTGGGGGGAAAAAAAAAAAAAAAAATCCAAGGCAACTACGAAGCTACACTTCGCTTCTCAACCACACTGCAGGAAAACAGATTTCAGTGCCTGGAAGGAAATAACACTATTTTCAGGCTACTGGTCAGTTCTCTACTACGCCAAAGCTCTCTGGATTTACTCTGAAAATACTAAGTGCTTCGGAAATTAATTACACCATTTTTTATATTTTAAACAGTGGAATAAATTATTTTTAGAGCTCCGGCTTTGCTCACTACATCCTTGGGTATTTCTCCTTTTTAGTCTTTGGCAGTAGCTAACCACCTCATGGCAATGAAATGTTCTCTCCGGATAAAAACAGGAGCTTATTTAAGGCCAAGCATCCTCATTTTTGTTATACGTGAGTTAGGATTCCTTCAGTAGAAGGGGGGGGAAGCAAACACCACTAATTAAAGGACAGATCCTCAGAAGAAAGCAAAACTTTTAGAACTGAGTTGCAGAATGTTTGACTGCACACAGACTTCCCAGAAGATACACGCAGTTCTTTCTCATTCAATTAAACCCAGAAAAGTCTTCGTTAAAAAAAAAAAAAAATCACTCTACGGGAGCAATTTTGAGAGGAATGATAATGGTTTGTCAAAAAAGCCTGTCTTTAAGCTTGATTTTATACTTTTTGGCAGAAGAAAACTCAAATACTGAACTAATAACTCTATGGGAACTGGCAAAATCTGCAAACCCGATCTCAAAACTAAGTCCAAAGGGAAAAATCTTCTGTCTTTTCCTGAAATATAAGGTTGACACAAAGAAGCAGTTTTTCAAAGGTACTTTATCTAACAAATGAATCAAGGATCCCATGTTTTGCTTCAATACATTTACTCTTTTGATTTAAGAAAGGTACTTTTGAGTGCAAGGTGTATTTCTCTCAGTTTTCATCACTTACTATAATTACAACCCAATGTGACAGTCTGAAAGAGATTTCTGGCAGGAACAGAAGAAGAAATGGAGAGATTTTAAGAAACTGGAATCATCACGATTCCAAAAGGGCTGGAAAGCACAAGAGGGCACGTGTTGGGAACACCAAACACTTGAAGACACAAATATTAACACATTCCTGTTCACAGAATAACCTCTCTTGAAAAAATTAAAAACCACGTCAAGTACTTCATACCAGAACAACTGACCTGAAACAGAAGTTCAGCTCTTCCAGGTTTTCTCAGTTATAATTTAATAGTGAACTTTCCTTAGCTCGGTTACCAAAAGCGAGTTACAAGTTAGGGAATCAAAATACCCTCCTCACTTTTCCACTTACAAAATACTTTCACAACATCTTCAAATGAAGAGCAACCTCAAGAAAAGCAGAGCTTCGTTGGTTTTCAAGTAAAAACAGCCTACCTAAATTCTCTTGGAAGTGAAAACGCTTAGATCTTTCCTAGGCAGCATTTTGCTCAAAGAAACGAATTGCCCAAGCTTTCATTCTTGGCTATACAGAGAGCTGGCAGAGGAGTGAAGAAGCTTGATCACTTGGCAATGCAAGACCAAGAAGTCAATATCTGGCTGGCTGACAAGACAATTTTCTGGCTGTAATCTCATTCTCCTAAGCAAATTAAAACCAAGAAATGCTTCCATTGCCCTTCTGGTGAATGTCATTTCATTCACTGGAAGAGCCTGCTGTTTGACTATTAATATGACTACTGCTAAGAATAAGTTGTATTTCTGACCTCAAGCCAGCAGAGTAAAAGTCCAAGAAACATGGGATACATTCACAGCACAGCCACTGCTCACATGTATTCAGATTAACGCATGTGGTTTGGTGAGCACACAATAATTGCTAAGCACCAATACACATCACAGGGAAAGAGGTCGAAGGGAAGCCTGCTCACACAAAGAAAAACAAAAGCACCACAACAACTGACCAGGTGGCACCGCACAAAGCAAGCAAAGCGTTCTTGTATTCACTGTTTGCTAAACAGCGAAGAGTGATATTCTGAAATGAAGTACTTGGAAGTAGTGTGGCAAAACACAGTTGCAAATAAACACGCGGTCAAAAGCTGCGGAGTCTCCTTCTCTGGAGACGTTCAGGCCCTTCCTGGACACCGACCTGTGCAACCTGGGCTGGCGAGCTGCTCTGGCAGGGGGGGGAGGTGGGCTCTACGGTCTCTAGAGGTCCCTTCCGACCCCTACTGTTCTGTGATGCTGTGATTTTATTTCCTCATAGGACATATCCCACTGCCTCTGGTGTCAAAACCTTCAATCGGAATATTTTATTAACAAATGGCACTGGGAGGCAGAAATAACAAGCTCATTTGATGAGGACAGGTTTTTCAGTAAGAAATTACATCATGCAATCATCCAAATTCCCAGATGCCGCTCAAGAAGAATCCCATTACTGCAGAAACATTCTGGCACTATAAAGGTACTTGATTTAGCTTGGCAGTAGTCCACAGCTCACAAGCACACAAGTGAGGTATAAGACGAAACAAAGTGATTGCACCTCTTAAAGGAGTCCACCTTTTTTCCCCCCTTTTAAGCTCTCCTTTATGAACACACCAATACTGCAGCTGAATCCCACAGTTGGTGTGATTTTACGAGCTCCTGTTGCAGGTCACTATCTTACGAAAGTGTCTTAAATATCTACAAGCTTTTTACGCAACACTGGAAGCAAAAGTAGCCCAAGCACCTCTTACTTTATCTGTCTGCACTGTTTCCTACCTCAACATTTGAACCCCAGCACACACAGTCACTGTTTTGAGAAGGAGCACAAAGACGCCCTAATTATTAGAAATCCCTGAACAAACCTAAGCAGCAGAGTAAGATTAATACAGTCACAAGACCCAGAGATTAATCTATTTACCAAAGAATCTGTGCAACAAAGCAGTCTAATACCAGAAGATTACTGAAGCTAGATTTTCAACAAGATAAGAAGGGTCAAGAGACCCGGGGAGTGCAAAACATCTCCCTAATAATGGCTTCTTCTAAAAATATGTTCCAGAGGAAAAAGGTTCTACCTCGCCAACTTAGAAAAAAGAAGTCTAATTTAAAAGATATCCATGAATTCAATCAAGAGCCAAAATTACAGTAAAACACATTGCAATATAAGCCAAGTAACAGACTGACCAGTAAAGTGAGTCCCCTCCTTTTTTAATTACATCTGAAGAACGAATACCAAAATACAACCTAACACACACACACACACACCCCAGAAAAGGACTCCATATCTTAGAGCAGTATCAGTAAATTGAATCCAAATTTTAACTGAAATAACTTTAAAAAATCCCCAACTGTAATCACAGGAACTATTTATTCCATGTGTTTCATGACTCAAGGTTGGGATTCTTTCCTAAAAGCTACCGTAATCACTTTAAAAGGAAAAGAAAAATAAACCCACTGGTTCTGGAACACTGACCTTCCACCGAGCTTAAGAGAAGAAGGTAAAAAATAAGCTAGCTCATCAGCTGAACCTAGATGAACCGAAAGAAGGCTCCGAGGCCCTGAGTCTTGATAATCATCTACTGTGTCATGTGTCAGACATCCCAATCACAGTTTAACAGAAGGTGGTACAGTGAACTCAGTAACCCTGGACCTGGAACAAGATGATTCCAACTAGGAATTTAAGAGACCGCTGGAAGCCTGTTGTTTTTGCAGACTGTTGTTAAACATTCAGCCAGCTTACCTAAGAAATCCAGAAAATCCCATCACTTAGAGATCAGATAGCTTTCTAAAGGCATACTCACAACGAATTGTAGATAGGGTGCAAGGGACACCGTGTTGTACAGAAGCTCAGACATTCAGAAACATCAGTACATTCTTGATCATTGAGTCAGACTTCCACTTGTCCTAACCCTAAAGGTATGTTCTCCAAAATAAGTTCATTTCACGCAAAGGACCTCAAGACAACCAAGAACTGATGTCACTTGAGTTTGCATTGAACTTATGCTCACCCTTAGCGTTCCTATCATCCAATATTTTCCACTTGCCAGTATCACTTTTAATTCGTACTGCTTGAACTAGAGACAGTTGCCAGCTCTAAAGGCTTCCAGGGACCTGTAACGAAGCTGAAGCTGCTCTAAAGCCTGGGAAAGCGTGTGCACAAAAATTCTTCCATCCATCTAGGGCATCCAGAGGAGAAAAAAACAAGCATGACAACAGAGGCATTAATGAGTTATGATAGCTCCCAAACTCCATGCTCCAGTTTCAGAGGCAAGCCAGCTGGCCACAGTCCCCAGAGAAGAAGGGAGCCCAAAAGTAGGAAGCATTCGGGGTGCAGGAAGAGTACAAGGGGCAGTGACTTTTCCTCATATGCTGAATTTGTTTAACGTTCAACTCTCGGTCATCTGAAGCCACAAACCTCTAGAAGCAAGATGATTTAACACAGCCAAACTGAAGAACCAACTGGAAGATGCAAAGCCGCATCATTCCCTCACTTCTCACTGCCTACAATTAACCACACCTAGCTCCGTTTTAAAAGCAAGTTGTACCAGCCACATCCTCCCTTCCTTTTTGTGCTAAGTAATTATCTTTAATAATACCTTCATTGCATGCCTTCATTTTCCCACAGTCTCATTAACCTGGTGGTTTGAAAACAATAGAGTTTCTTGCATGCAAAGACAGAGGATGCAGCTGCTTCCATCTATAAATAAGATGTTGCTATATCAGATGTGACTTCTATTGTGTCAGCAGTCAATCAGTTACGTGAGAAGATTAAAAGCAGGGGTCAAGGTGTATTTTTCCCCCCTTTCTTTGAATCAAGAGGTCCTCCATCTTAAATAAAGGATGAAAAAGGTGACCAGAAAGTAAGTACAATAGTTCACGCAAGTCACCTCTCGTACATTCCAGCTTCTTTACAGAAAGGAAACTTGAAAAGTAAAAGCAAACTACTGGACAATAGACTTGGTGTGGGATTTTAGGATCCCAAGTGGCTTCAGCGACGGTCTGTGGATCGAGGCTCGTGTCTAAGTAGAAGGGGAGCCACAAAGAGAAGGACAGAAGAAAGCCACTACCTACCACTGTCACAGGCTTGAATGCTTTACTGTCCCATTTCAGATATCTCTATTTGGACAGATATACTGTTTTCTTTCCTGATGAAACTTATCACTACAAATCACACCAGCCACTAATCCAAAACAGTGTTATTATCAGCTAGCTTAGACGTTTCATTGGCATCCTTCATTCACAGAAGTACTATTTGTGTTTCTCTTCGAGAAAGCATTACGACAGCGCAGCCCTTACATCACCTAGGGCTGCCCTCACTCCCAGGGCTCCAAGCAGCCCCAGCAGAGCCAGGAGGTGCAGCTGGGACCCCGTGCTGGCACCCACTGGGAAACAGCACCCTGCAGAGTACTTCCACCTCTCAAGTTACAGCTGCAAAAGACAGCCTGCAAGGTAGGCAAATGCATCCCAGCAGGGCTGTTAAGTCAGGAGGAGTAGCTCAAGACTACACCTGTCCTACGTGGATTATAAATAATTAGCTGCATCTTCCTGACAAATTATATTTGGTAGTTTGTCTGCGCTGAACTTTCACCGTGGCAAACGGAGCATTAGGTTTTGGGTTGTTTATATACACTCGAAAGGTAGGCACGTTTATATTAAGGGAAACCATTCAAGATCGTTTACAGCCAACTGTGCTGCCTCCACGTTTACTCCCTTACAAACACTCAAACTGGGGAACACGCCCTAGGTTCAAAACTCAACTCCACACCACTTCACAGACTGCTATTGATTGAGTTCCCTCCTAGTCACAACACCAAATTTCAAAATCCCATTCTTCGAGTCTTAACTTTGGTACTTCTTGTGTCTCAGGACAACTCCTCCTCCAGATCTGATGTTTTCCTACTGCAGTACATGTAAAATGGGCGAGACCATACACCGTATCCATTAAGACTGTACTGTTGACAGCAGAAAACATCACCGGATTAACAAACGAAAAAAAGAACAAAAAGGGTTGCTCAGAATAGAGAAGGTGAAGCCAGCTGCAGCAGGAATAAAAAAAAAAACTGTGGGCATTGCATAAGGACACATCCCTACTTCCCAGCAAAGCAAACATTTAAGAACAGCTATAGCACTACAGCTCATCTGAACGCTTCCGTCACAACAGAGATACGATCAGGAAAGACCACGACCTGTACTGTTCTCTCTGCTTTTTTATTTCTCAAGGGCATCCTCGAGCGCCAGCAAATTAAGGGAGCCGCCATCCTCCTTCCTTCCATGACATTTGCAGTTGGGAGATAAAAACACAGCCTTCAAACTTAACTGCATCTATGTAAGCAAGAATGAAAGGGTAGATATAAGGCAAAACAAGAATCGTGGACAGAGAAAAAGGATATGGGAGTGTCATGCAAACAAAAGGTGAAAAGGTCGGTGCATTAAATCTGGTTGGATCATTTTCATTCTATAATGCCCAAACATAGCAGATCATCCATGCTAGGATTTTCCATACATCCATCAAGTGATGGACGAATACATACAGAACAAAATCATTCATAGCAGCTTCATTTAAACAGGAAACACAAGCAGCCAGACTTCTCAACTGCTACTCTTATTTCCAAGCATACAAGGGTTTGAATTAATTTTCAGGTGAGAGAGAAAAATATAAGCCATCACAGAACAGCTAGCAATAAAAACAAAACCAGATCTTTTTTTTTTTTGTGATATTTTGGTTCCATTTGGGTAAGTTATTTCCCCCCCCCCCTCTTCGACAAGATACCTACTAATTTTGTTCAACCGCTTCAAAATCAGACAAGCTGCAGAGCCTGTTTAAGAGAGGGCTCCCAAAATGTGCTAGCACACAGAAGAGGCTCAAGGAAACCACAGCTCTCTAAAAAGGAAGACAAATAGAGTACACAGGAGATGATTAAAAGACAAAGCTACAGAGCTAGCCTAATAACATGAGCACCGCTGCCATGGGAATTAAGAAATGATCACTAACAGTTCAGGAGACGCTCTGCTGCATAACGGTCTGGCAACTGCCACAGGATGGATTTAGTCACCCAGGGGTGTCTCCTACTTCAGTCCTAAAACAAAGCTCACACGCATTACGTTAGAAAAAACAGAACAAACTCTCCCCTCCCCCTCCAGCAATAATCCAGTTTCACAGTCCAAGAGGTCTGTCGGGCAGTTTGGTACCACTGACTGCTTGCGTTGTTGCTCAGCTTCACTTTTAATAAAATCTAAGTCAACCTGTTAGAGTTTCTAGCAAGGACAGAACCAAGGAGAAGCCTTTAAAAGAATGAAATCACACCGAGTTCAACTTATTCTCCAGAAACAGTAGGTTCACCTTCCCCTACTTCGCTGTCCCTAATAACATCAGCCACCTGCCCCACATCAGAGAGCACCTGCTGGAGAAGGGACAAAGACTCTGCCCCAAGGGGTTACTTCAACAATTGGCTGCCTCACCACCTAGGACGTTTAGCTCTGAAGGTGTAGGCTGCTCTCACAGTTAAAACGAATACAATGTACCTGCACTTTATTAAGTATGCGTAAGCACGGCCAGTTCACCTCTTACTGTCCCCAAAAAGTGTCAGCTGCCACAGTCTGGGTGCTGAGCATCTTACTGTCCTTTCCCTGAAACTCTCAAGTGACAGCAGTGCTGAGGGGCACTGAACACACGGAGCATCACGCTGCTTTGGCTCAAACCCTGGAATAATGCTGAAGAGAAAAGCTGATCTATGTAGAAAAGCAGGATTGAGATAAACAAGAACAACCAGAGCTTCAGAGGAGCATAATCAAGGCTACGTGTTCCTGAGGCCAACGACAGGCAAAGATAACCTGTTGCTCAATCTGTGTGGCAGAAAAAAGCGTTACTCCTATCTCTCTCTCCTCCCCTCCCACTAGCACCGGGCTAATTTAAGTTGCCTCATAGGAATGCAGGGCTGTTTACAGTGGCATTGAACTCGTGTCCCAGCTTAATGCACACGTGCACCCGAACATACCCTGCTACGTTAAGCAAAACAAATACTAGGGGAAGGCATCAGGATAGAGAGAGCTATCAGTGCACCCCTACTGAGGACAAAAGGCAACCTGTGCACGTAACAAATAGCACTCTGAAAACAGAGAGAGAAGAATGGTGCTTGATATCAACTCTTCATAAGCCTGAGTTGAAGCATTACTTAGGAGTATTTGCTCATGCAAAACCAGCTTATTTCCTTAGCTGTGACTTCAGCTCAGAAGGGAAGCAAGGTTCCTCTGCTAACAACTCCAGGGCAGTACAGCACTGAGCTCACCACAATCAACGAGAAAGCAGAACTTGTAATATTCTTTTAGAAGATGAACAGTCAATTTCCATTTACTCTGCTCATTCATAAGCAGCAAATAAGAAGGGCAAAGCCAACTAGAGTTAGTGGAGTAGCATCTCAGATTATTTACTTGGCTCTTCAGCTTTCGTGTTTCACAGCGGTTACACAGCTCAGAGAAAAACGACACAGGCAAGTTATTTATTTGCTCTGTTGAATTATGAACAAATGCCTCTGAAAGAAGAGACGAGGGGAGACGAAGCTGCAAATTTGTAGTTCAGCACCTACAAGTGAGACCAGGCACACAGCAATAAGCTTGCATAGCTAAAATGAAGTTATATTTAACATATTATGCTGCAGATGAAAGCTCTGTGCTGGTATAAGCACACAGCCCATCAATCCAAAGTGAGAAATTCGGAATGAATATGATTCAGTCAGTCACTAAATCCAGACCCCAGGTAATCTGGGCAAGTATACAAATCTTTCAGGTTTACGGGATACTTTAGAGAACCATCCAGATAACACACACACACACCAAGCACAGCCATCCATCTCCGTTAAACACTTCAGTGGCATAAAGCTGGACTGCAACCAAGTCATGCCAAATACCTCAAAGCATTCCAGAAAGAGCAAGGGCTGGAATCCACAGCGTGCCCTTTATCAGTGTTGAATGCACAACTGGCATCTGATGGCCCCAGTGCAGCACAGCACATATACCAATATACTTAAAGAATAGCAGCCAGTTGATGATTTCAGGTATAAGAGACTGCTCAGGTCTCAGCAATCCCCTCCCTCAAGTACTGAGGGCAACACTTTTTTCTAATTCTTTAGATTCTGAAGTTCTTTGGTTTAACTTGTGGTCTAGCTGCACTACATACAGGGATACCACAGGCTTGTGCTAACCAAGTTACCTCCCCACAGAAGTAAAAGTTCATGGGAAGGGGAAAAAATCTCAAGCAGAGCTGACATCACTGAGGTAACTCCCTTGAACGCTTTTTCAATGTACACATCAAACACGCAGATCTCCAACAGAACACTGCCTCCTCCATATGTTTATTTCACATGCCCCAGTTAACACATCCAACAATCACACACTGGCACGAGAAAAGAAAGGCAAGGGGTGATGTAAAACTGCAAGATGACATTATTCTTATTTCACAGGACTCTATGACCTGGAATGCAATGGGGCAGTTACATAATTGTGCCACAGAGCTCTTACTGAAAGCGATATTCACAAAGAAGAGAGCCAATACAAAAACATAAGATGAAAATCAGAACCACAATATTAACAGGAAAAACCCAGACAGTCAGAGCTATCAAAATGTCTGCCAGCAGGGCTCAAAACCAGCTGTCGGCTCTGCCAAATCAGTTCGTTTCTGAAATGCATTCCTTTGTCATCCTCCCAGTGGCACCCAAACAGGATTTCCTGCATTAAACTCATTTTTCAGCATTAAGTAGCATTCACAGTGTATCCAGCTTTAAAAGTATTGACATTAAGAGCATACTGTTTATCCTCTGCATAGCTACTGAGCAGCAAATCCCGCTACCCAGAATTAGCGGTACTAGCAAACGCACAGCTAGCTTTTTTTTTCCCCCCAAGTTTCACCAGAATATGAAAGAAAAAACAACTGTTTTGGTTTAGCTCATCTGAA
Source organism: Oreortyx pictus (assembly GCA_036925125.1). NCBI lineage: Eukaryota > Metazoa > Chordata > Aves > Galliformes > Odontophoridae > Oreortyx > Oreortyx pictus. Next base: position 66,638,178 of record JAUPFR010000005.1, on the reverse strand, counting down.
AACAGCAAGTTTTTGTTGCCTAGAGCACGCGAAAGCTTATAAGCATGTGAGGGGCCCTGAACAAAACATGCTACAGCACAGCCCGAGTGGACAGCGGTCTCACTTCTGAAGTTTGTAACCCTTCCTTTAGATAAGGAAAAAGCAACTCAGTGAACTGCATGAGATTGTTCTTCAACAGATTTATTCAGTGTTAGGATCATTTCCGTACACCACCTTTTCCTGTTATCTAAAAGTTGTCAATTGCTGCAGCACACAGAAGGACTACACTTGCTTAAAAAAAAAAAAAAAGAGCTGCAGCTTCAGCTCATTTGCAAAGCGCTGTCTCCCTCATTACCAAACTATTACCGTTTATTATCTCCAACCTGCCTTGCAGCACACAAAGGTGATTCCCATTCACTGGCGCTTCGTGAATACTGCACAAGTAAATCCCACACGGCAGCTGTGCCCTGACAGCGCATCAGAGAAACGAGGAGCCAAAAGATGACTACCAACCACCGGGCACATCCTCTGCTGGTGCCTGCACACACATCTCCGCGACACGGCCTCGGCTGTGTGGCCACAAGTGACTCAGTGTGGTTTGCGACGGCCTCCTCAAGGAGGAGACTTTCACTGCGCAGTATCTCACTGAAAACATGTTTTCTGAATTTTCGTCTGAATTGTCGGATTCGATCTCCATTCCCCTTTTCATTAATACTGTAAGTAACTTTTATTTCCACCCTAGGATTGCCTGAACTCGAGGCCTGGAAACACTCGCAATCACCTTCCCTTCTCCCTTTCCTCACCACCCAATGGAGACAAGCGTAACAGCCAAACATCCAATCTTTCCCATACTTACCTCCTTCATCCTCAAACTCAAAAGAAAGAATACGGGAACGCCCTACAGGGACTATCAACAAAGTTATAGCAAAACAGAGCTCAAGCAGGTAAGCAGTCACGATGAGAAGATGAGAAGTGAAACAGTGATAGTGCCAGACAGAACTCTGAAGACAAGCCATTGAAGAAACAAGCACTACAGATCAAAACCACCTTCGGCAGCAACTGATTCAGGTGAGATACCATTTAGGGGTCTTCTGTTTGGCTCCACGGTAATTCATTTTCTTCAGTGTACTGTTCCATCAGGAACTCACCTACTGCAATAGGTATGGCTTTGATATGCTGAAATACATCGTCCGAACTGTTAGTTTCCTCTTTTCACTAGCCAATAGCACACACCAGCAGCTTTTCCAGCATGCTTCTAATACTCCATCACAGCCATATGCTCATCCTGACTCACTGATCACTGTGGTCAACTTCCAGTAACCTTTCATGACACAGAAATTAAAAATGAAATCTATGACCCCACCTCTTATCTTCTAGAAAAGAAACAGATGCTAGAAAACGCTAAAGGCTTTAAAAGCACCTTATTTCAGAACCTTGCAAGTCTTGGACCACGATATCCAGAAAGGACTACAGAAGCAAAGGCAAAACTCTCCTTAAGAGACGGCATTTCTCCACTCTTTGCATCTCCTTTCAGAGAAATTGGTCTCTGACAGTTTTAGTCCACTTGAAATTTGTACACAGACAGACCATTAGGGAGCCTGTTCTCTGTCCTCTGAAACATCCTGAATTCCTCTTTATGTGATCAGAAATAAGCAGAAATAACTAGAAGATAATATATATCAAAAATGCACTCTGAAGGACATAACTTTTACTGCACAGCCAGATAGGGGTGCTTCAGGAGCACCATCTCCAGCCCATGTACTGCATGGGCACCTGGCAGTTCACCTTAGGAAGTTCTGCACCTGGAAAAAAAAAATTGGAAGAAAGAAGAAAATAGAGCAAAATGATCGAAGACTGTGGAAGCTACAGCTAAGCCTCCAAACACTATCAAAAAGATGGAAGTTGCCCTTATAAAAAGTCCTTCCTCAGCTTCACTGTAGCCCCCCATCAGGTACTGGCAGGCCGCTGTAAGGTCCCCCCAAGAGCCTTCTCCTCTCCAGGCTGAAGAGCCCCAGCTCTCTCAGCCTGTCCTTACAGGGAAGGTGCTCCAGCCTTCTGACTGTCCTCGTGGCCTTCCTCTGGACCCACTCCAACAGCTCCATGTCCTTCTTGTGTCAGGGGTACCAGAACTGGATGCAGTAGTCCGAGAGCAAAGGGGCATTAAGGCATACGTGCTAACTTGATCTTTAAATACACTATAATATCAAATTTCTACTAGTCTTTCTCCCAAAATATCACTACTTTCTAGTTTCTTCATGAGCTGAGATGGTGGAATAATCACAGAAAAGTTACTATTACTGATCTCGTTCAGACAAGATTGCTAGGATTGTTAGCTTTGTCATTTCAGTCCCACCTAATGATACCATCATTGCAAGCTAAGAAGTGCAGAACAAGACTACCTCTGCATGTTTATTTTACTACGTTTACTTCCTATTTGCTACACATGTGAATTGGAATTACTTTTTTAATTGAACTGTGCATAAAATCACGTGTATTCCATCCGATAGATATCAGACCCTTTTCAAAGCCACAAAGCCTGTTTTGTTCCAGGCATTCACTTGTCCAATATGCAAAGTATAGCTGTCCATCAGCTAGTATCCTTGACAGCATAATTGCTAACTGGAATGTAAAAAACATGAGGGGGGTCAGGACTAAGAGAAATACCAATAACATGCCCTGTCGCATGCTGTGGTGCTAATTTAAGATTCTCCTTCGTTAAGATTCCCCTCCAGCCACTGTCGCAGCCAAAACAGGAATCTGCAAAAGGTTAAGAATGCATAAAAAGATATTGTTCTGAAATAGGTCATTTTTGTACCACTCCCAGTAATTCCCAAAGAAAGCAGTAGTTCTAATCACTAATGGTAGCCTCTTCTCTCAGAAACAGGGTCAGCACTTCCACTAGCCCTAGGATTCCATTTTTTAGCTTCTTACCTCAAAGCAGATGTAAATTCACCTCTGTGGACATCTAATGAAACTACATCTCACTGAAGGCGTGGCTATCCTTCTCATTTCACTGTTGCCAAGTCATTTTTTTCTCACGCTATGATAAAGTTATACACAGCAGCAGAAATGCTGAGGCCATGACAATACATAAAGAAAAAGAATCCCTTTATCTTATCAAACGTGCCCAGTTACCTTCACAAACACGAGAAACATGTAAACCTGTCTTTTCGTCAACAGCTTTCAAGACACTACAGGAATTATGGGGAAACTGATTTGTTTCCTTACAAATTAGCAGAATTATACAAACACTTGTGGTAAGATTTATTTTCACACTGAGAATATGTTTTAGAAAAAGATCGGGTACCAAATCAGAAGCATCAGTACTCTACCCACGAAATGTATTTAAAAATCCAAAGGTCTGTATTAGGCGAAAGAGAACGTTCCTCATAGCTCTCAGGCAAATATTCCAGGCTCCCATAAGCTGAAGGAAATGTTTGTGGCTCTCCGTAGAGCTTTTGCCCAACACATCTGTGCAGATGTGGCACATACAGGCACGGTGGTGATGGAATAGATCTTAAGAGGCCTCTTCCAATTTTAATGAGTCTATGATCTCTTTAAATCTGCTGAAGTTAAGCAGTATGAGCAGCTCGTATAAATCAGAAAAAAAAAAAGAATTCTTCAGGTTCCACAAATACAACCATTCCTGGAGTTCTACCTTTACTTATTCACATTTTATACCTTAATAACAACGGCACACAAAGGATTTCTCAGGGATCCTTGATATTGTACAGTTCATAACTTAGAAATGTTACACTGTCATCTTCCTGGAACTCAAAAAAACAAAAACAAAACAAACAAACAAAAAAAAAAACTTCACAAAGGAATTTAGGGAAAGTGAACCAGTACGACCAGACGTAACCAATAGAACCAACTCTGGTTCATGTCCCCCTTCTCCATTCTGGGAGAAAATAACTGGAGAATTTCATAGATGGGACCTTTGCAGCTGTTTGAAAGATCATCAACAAATACCCAATATCTTCAGCTGCGTTTCCAGAGACACCCTTTATTAATATATTTGCAAAAAAATGAAGTCCACAAAGGAAACAGTTTAAACACAACCCTGCTAACTCAAGCAACTTAAGCCCCTACATGACTACTTTAGTCTGAAGGGAGACTCGGAGGAGACCTCATTGCACTCTACAACTTCCTCAAGGGAGGTTGTGACGAGGAGGGGTTTGGCCTCTTCTCCCAGGCAACAAACGGGACCCAAGGAAACGGCCACAAGTTGTAGCAGAGGAGGTTTAGATTGGACATAAGGAAAAACTTCTCTCAGAGAGTGGTCAGGCGCTGGGATGGCCTGCACAGGGAGGTGGTGGAGTCACTGTCCCTGGCAGCGTTCAACAGACATCTGGATGAGGAGCTACGAGATACAGTTTAGCAGCTTGTGGTAGGAGTGGGAATGGGTGGACGGCTGGACTAGATGAAGGTCCACTCCAACCTTGTGATTCGATGATTCTACATAAAGTGTATTTTTCTGCTTTGCAGAGTAAAGGAATTGACCCTCCCAATGCCCTAAAGGCTTCTGACACATTTTCGTCCTGCTCATGGCAGAACTGACTAATAGCTATGGCTTAAACCAGCGTACGCTCCTGGCAGCTGCTGACGGACCACTCATCTGCTCACTGCTGGCTCTCTGCTATGCATGACACGTGCTGCTAAATGCAGGCTGTCAGAAGTGTTAAAATGATTCACTTCTAAATCTGGTAAATCTAGGTTATGACTACTTGAAGAAGTCACTCCTTAACTTCAGATGTTAAAAACGAACTGACATGTAAAAAAAAAAAAAAAACCTGTCAGTTTTACTGTCAAATTTGGGATTACAGTTTTCAAAGGGTACAAAAAAGAATTATCAATAGTGTAGAAGAAATGGTAACTTTTTCCTCTGTTTACAGAGCAAGGTTTAAATAAACAGTGAGGCCTCCTGTGTGCGACAATGCAGCTGTGAGAAACACAGCAGTCGTACACTACTGGAAGTCTATTTTTTGCCACTATAGTTTACCCAAGAAGCATTGCCTCTGAAACTACTGTTCAGCCATGATGGCAACAGTTTTGTTTCCAGACTACAAAACATGTCTCTCCATAATAGAGTTTGGTACCAGAAATGCAGGGGGATTTCTTTTAAAAACATATTTATGAACATTATGCTATGGTTTTCATTTCCTCCACCCAAGGCATACAACAGACTTCAAGAGAACAATAGCATCTCAACCACAAACCCAGATCCTACTCTCAACATTACAATCATTTTTGGCTACACACATTGTCTGACTCTCTTAAACCTCAAGGAGCACATTTACACTATTTCTAATGACAGTAGAAGGCTGAGAGTATTTTGAGGCATTAGGTTGTTTCCATGTGGAAATAAAAAGACTAAGCTTTACTGTAAAAAGAAGAAATTCAGACTAAACTGAGATATTGAAGTCTATTTACTTCCTTCCTTTGTGCAACTTAAGTTTAATTCCATGCATTACACTGTGCATGCTGCTTCTGCTTTGAACTCTTCCATACTCCAGCGTTGGCAGTGCCCAAAATGTCAGCAAAGAATGTTTGTTTGAGTTTTCTTTAGGTTTGCCTGAGCTTGAGTAAAGAAGAAAGTAGGCCTTCCACTAAGAAAGCTTCAGCAGAGATACGAAGCCCTGCTCCCTTTCTTTGACATTAGTAGTGTTGCTTTGAACTCCATGCTGTCACAACTGACTTGTTTTTAAGAAACGAGTACTTAAAGCATCAGACTTGACTTCAGACACCCTACTAGCAATGAGGAAGGGACGTGAGGTCAGCTAGCCTCACAATTTACCCCCCATTCTATACGAGCACTTATTTCAAGCCAAGCAGAAAGCAACCGAAAGGCTGTTTTTATTCATAATTATACTACAGGTATACTCCATCTTCCCACAAAAATCTTACACACACCAAATAATCAGACAGTAATGAATCAGTGCAACCTGCAGTTTTTCCCCCTTCCCACTTTATGCCAGTTGCACTTCCTCTTTGAAAACATACCATCTCCACAAGATCAGAAATAATACTACAGAGGATCTAACCATCCCACGCTCCAGCACATCCCCTTAAATATGAAATACAGTCAGCAGTTCAGCCCTTCAGCCAGCCTGCCTAATAGCTTCACGTTTCATACAGCAATATTCATCATCTCAACATTCCCTCGCTCTTTTTATTCTCAAAAAAAAAAAAAAAATGTTTCAAAACCAGCCACACCATATTTTTGCAATTTATTGGAAAACAGAAGGCTGCTTCAGTTTCTCTTGGTACCTCTTATAAATAGAAGCAGTGTGAGATGAGACACATCCATCAACATCACAGACATCCAAAAATTCAGGAACACCTGCAGATCAGTTAGCTTAACAGTTGCAGAATTCATTGGTGAGGTAATACTTGTACAGGAAGATATCGAGGAGACTGCAAACACTTCACTAAATTTCATGAAAATGAAAGCTGCTATTATCACTCCTACACTCCCTCTCCAGACAGTTTTATAAAAAGAACAGCCTACAAAGGCAGTCAAAGCTAGCTGACAAGTGGAGACATCTGCAAAAGCAGCTCTGCTAGTACAATATATGTCACTCCTCAGAACAAATTGAGTATTTTGTGATATAAAATGATCAAAAGCATTTCTGCTGGTTAAAAATTGAACAGAGCATCGGTTACTCGTGTACTACCGCACAGGAAGGCATCACAGACATTACCTTCTTGAGAGAATGCCAACTCAGACTTGAGAAATTCCCACAGCTACAGTACAGTATGCAACTTATTATGGCACTATGTTCTCTTAAGTCAGTGCAGGAACGATTGTGTCAGTATGTTTAGATCAAAGAGCTGCTAGAATCTGAGTGCACTGAAAATACATTTCTACCTGGTTAGGAAGGGGGGGCAGTGCAGTCAGAAATAAGTTAAAAAGCTTGGTCACACTGAGAAAGCCCTTCACATTATCCGGCAGTAAAATATTCACATGCTTAGCTGTGGAAATTAGAATTAACTCAGTTCAGATGCGTTTAAGCAGAAATCGGGCTCAGCTGCTACGAACTGGAAGCCCACAGCACTCTCCTTATCTAACCTTGCTCTGGAAGTTATTCTCTTCTGCAACTGCATTAAATGAAACAATACGGCTTCTTGAAGGACTACAAATCAAGTACGTTGCTGGAGGAGACAGTTAACAGAGGGGAGGAAAAGAAGATACCTGGAAACGTGTTGCGCACTCTGACCTGCAGTGCTTTTATATTTTATTCTTTTTCCTGTACTATTCACCTGGGGCTTAGCCTGTACAAAACCACCAAGCTCTTCGAGAGACGCGGTTCTGCTAAAGCGGTTAGCGTTCAGCCGCACGTCAAAGCTGTCACACAAAGCATCTACTTGGCTGTTAGATTATTCCTGGTGAACATCCCTGCACTTCATCATTTAGCATTTTCAGCAACCTTAAGAAACTGCCTGGACTTGCGGGCTGCAGGCTATTAACATTTCTGAATACTTACAGATACTATTTCCAAGCTCTGCAAGAGTAATTGTTGCCCGCATTGTTCTTAAGCAGTTGCACCTGTTCAAAAGGTGTGATCCAAGCAAACAGTTCCAGGCTTACCATTGTATTCCTTTGGCATACAAACAAGTTTTGTTTTGTTTCTCTTCAAGTAAGCGACACCGAGTTTCTCTTCAGAGAAATGGGACAAAACGCTGACACCAAAGCAGCCTGCTCTGGTTTGGAAAAGGGAAGTATACGTACTGGTGAAAGCTCTTCTAGTTAACAAGATGAATAATAGCAAATGGTATTGGTAGCCAACATATTTTACAGATGGTGCAATTAGAAAGAGTATCAGGATGGAAAAGAGGCAATCGATATAAAGAGAAACACTCACTCATCTCCAAGGATTGAGGCTCGCAGGGGGAAACTCCACAAAGGAGGGATCTCCAACGAGAAAACCCTCCCCAGTGGTGGTCAGCCCTTAAATAAGGTCTGGGAGAGGTGGAGGCAGACTCCACCTCTTCTGGTCACACAGATGCATTGCCTTCACCTGTGCTCCTGTGGCTGACTCAGGGCTCGCCTCAGGTGATCCATCAGTGGTTCAGGCCCTGATTCAACAGCTCCCATACAGTCCCCATCACAATCTGGAGCATTTTGATGGGCTAACCACAGAGACCCCAGAACCCACGTATACGTGCAACCACAACAGCTACTGAGGACTCCATGATCCTTAGTCATACCGGCACACAGTAAGCTGCACTGCAGGACATCAGAAACAGCATTTCCCATCCTTGAACAAGAAGATATGCAAAATCATTTTGTCAAGGCAGCATTAGAAGTAGGAGCACGTGGGTGGCAAAAAGACAAGAGAGAATGGTGTTTTTAAATCGACTTCTTAGCAGCTCCACTCATTTAAGCGGCTCTACAGGGGCTAGCAAGTCCCTGCAAACAGCAGCCAATGCCAGTCCAACCAACAGAAGAGAGCAAAGCCTTAAGACATGCCTTGTTAAGCAGGCAATGCCTCTCGGCTGTCCACAAGGTAGCAATTACCAAAGAGCACTGCAGTTGTCATGCAGAACCAACAACAAGTTCCTTCTAGATGGCTGTCATTGGAAGCACAAGCAACCTCCAGGGACGCTCAAAGGAGCTGGACACAAAGATATATCCCTGAGGGTTCATTTGCAAGAAGTTAAATTGGATGGAAAAAAAAGAGCACTCCAGTCCTCCACCCGCTCTTCCAGCTTTAATGGCAACACAGGGCAAAAGGGCTCGTTGCTAAAATATTCCCTCGCATGCATGAAAACATACTTCTTCACCCTCACTTTACACTGAATAAAAAAAAAAAAAAAAAGCATTTCTTAGGATCCAGCTCCACAGCTCTTCCCACTAGTCCTGAGTGAATTGCCAAACAAGGAGCTTATTTCTCAACACTGCATAGAAAGCCAGCTTTTCCAGCATCCCACAAGTTCACTCTGGATGCAATATATATGTTTAAAGACGGCATAGTGTTTCAGCAATTCCTTTTTCAGCTGACTTTCAGGATTGCATCCTTAACAAAACAAGGGAGAGAGCGATAAATGCCCTATTTCAACCCACAACGCCACGTATGAAATACCAGTTAGGAAAGAATGTGCTTTTTACACTCACGTATGGAAATTTACAGACCTCCTACACAACACGCTTGAAGAACACACTTCACTTGTTTGAACCAGGGACAGCTAAGAACTGTTACATCTATTCCAAGAGGAAACATAATACACGAAATAGAAAAAGACGACATCAGAAAGTAACAAAAATGTTCCACAGTTGAATATTTAACGCATATTCCCATTTCAATCATTTTGAGCTATCAGTGAATAAAACTTAAGTGTAGCTAAGTTAGCTTCGGTTGCAGTGTCACTTATCCTTAATGCAAAATAGAAAGAAACCGCATATACTCCACAGAACAGCAAATAAATTTTCTTGATTTCACACAAGTATAAACAGATGTTTGAATAGAATTTTTTAATATATGAAAAGTCAGAAACCCTTTCTAATGTGTGTCATTCCAGTATCGTGTTGTTATTACTGGGAACTTCATTTTTTAATAAAAAGCAAATGTAATCCACTGAGGCTATTGACTGAACAGAAACTTCATATGTAACAAGCCAAAAAAAATAACCCCAGTGTGGGCTTGCTTTCTTTTTTTTAATTCATCATGCAAATAGATGTCAGCGCAATCACTATCTCATCCGTCAGATTTTGATACTGTATGGGATCTGCAAGAGAAGCATTTCTTGAGGCTGGGGAAGGCATCTCATAAGCAGCAAGTACAATTTAGCGATTATGACAGACTGCATTCCTCTTTATCCCTAAAGCATTTTTCCTTGCATTGTTCATTACCAAAGTGAATAGCTTCAGAATTTTACAAAGCTGAATCCTGGCAGCACAAAAGGATCAGAAATAGAGATCCTCACAAAGAAAAGACTGCAACTGAAGAGGATAGGAAGAGCAGAGAATAAGCAGTAAAATGAGCGGATGGAAAAAAACTTTGTTTTTTTTTCTAACGGGGAGACTCTCAGAGACCATTTATTCTTTACCTGGCTTTTCACCAGGTCCTCCTCTTGCCCCTGCCTGGAAGTTTCTCACTCTCTTTTCTGTATCTACCTAGGATCAAAAGGCAATTTTATGATTAACAGGTGGTCTCAATTTTTTGTTGTTTTTTAATTGCAGGGAAACATCTTTAAGTTCTTAACAGTTCTTCTGAGAAGATGAAGTAAACTGCTGAATTAATTGCCTGGAGTTTGCTCGAATGACTCAACCTCAGCATCCTGCTGCCCAACACCATGGTGCGGCCTGCTGCTCCATCCCTGGCTGCCGTAACCACTGCTCGACAGAACAGGTTCCTGCTCCTCCAGCTACTTACAGTCACTACTTTATCTCCTGGACGCAAATCACGCATCTATCTAAAGGTAATTCATCCTGACATTTTAGAGAGCATGTAAACAACAAACTGGGATACGAAGTGAGTGAAAGTAAACGCAAAAAACATCATCTTCAACACTCAGCGCGTGGCCTCTCACCTCACTTCACTGCTGCTAGGTCTACTCATTAATCTGAGTGCAGAATTGCTCATTTCTGCATGCAGCCTGACTTCAAGGCTTCAGTCAAGCTTCAAGGCCAGCTTCCAAGACCAGACAGCCTGAAAAGGTGCTTACCAGCCTTCTGTATTTCACAGCTGGAAAACGAGGCACAAGAGTTGGTAAGGTTTGAGGGCAGCTGTTATTTTTGTCTTAATTGTAGGTCCCCATTATTTTACAGGATTAGCAATTAGGAAAAGGAGAAAAACAATGAATCAGCCTTGCTACTGTGGTGAATATTTAAGAGAAGGAAATAAAAAGTGAAGATTTCAACTACACAGCTCCCCGACCTCTGCGGACCACATGGAAAAGGGAGCAGCTCACACGCCTGCTGAGCCCCAGCACTTGTTTTTAATCTCATCTTTTATTTAAATACAGAATGAAAAACTGATAATGCAGTCAACGGGACAACAAAAAGGCTAGAAAGAGGGGGAACGGAGAAGATTGCTTTGTTCACAGCACTTCCTTAACAAACACCATGATGTCTGCTGGAGTAAATTTTAATCAGTCTGGTAGGTACTTAAAATTGTAACAGCTAAGAGAAGTTTTGATGTACACAAAGCTGGTTCCGTAAGTCTCCTTCAAATAGTACCACGAACTGAGAGAATGAGGTTGTCAACTAGCAACAATTAAGCTCACAGATTTCGAGAAATCTGCTCAAGGGCAATAGGTTGCAAAGCCTCCTGAAAGTTAATAGTACTAAACACAAATCAGGCCCATTATAAAAAGTCACACAGCAGCCAAGTACAGGGACCCGAAGTTCACAAGAACTTCCACTGTTGTTGACAGTCCTGATTTTCAGACACAAGTTTACTGCACGTGGAAGAACGGAACAACACAAAACCAAGCCAAAGGGCCAAGCTGCCACTGCAGAGTCGTTACAACACACAGTCACAAACAGGAGGAGTTACTGCTCATCACTCAGGGAGTACGTAGCGACCACGACAGCACCACTTGGCAGCAGGGCCTTTGCTTAGTTAAAGATTTTTAATTTTGACTTTAATTATAGCTTTCTACTTTTAAATTCCTTAGAGAAATACCTATTCCTCAAGAGTACTTCTGATTGCCTCACGCGGTCGTACCAGAAATACGCAAGTTCAGTCAGTGCTGGACAAGCAGAACAGCACAAGCTTGAATGAGCAAGCAGCACTGTGTGAGAAATGAGCTCAGCATTTAAGACCTTGCACTGAAATCCAGCCACCACAGAAGCAGTTATTTCGTCAGAAGCATTCGTTGCGCTTTTATCCCGCATCTTCACTGCCCTCAGAGTTACCATGCTCTCTCAGGACTAGTTGAAGACAATGTCTTTTGTTTGTACGCGGGATGGGGGAAACCTCTTCCTACCCTTGAATTAGCAAAAGGCCTTATGCATTTCATGACCTTGGGCTTTGTATTCTCGTCCCCTCCAAGATGGGAGAAACAAAGCAATGTTGGTACCAAGACCATGCCCCTAAATAGTTGGTGGAAGGATACAGAATGGCTGAGCATTTCCCCCACTTCATACAAATTCCAGTCTAAAATTAAGTCATTACGACCTTCCAGTACTTAAAGGGAGCTTAAAAACAGGAGGGACACAGGTTGTGGCTGGCTGGACTTTGAGATCCCTACCAGCCTGAGACGTTCTATGATTCAATGGTCTGAAACTGCACATGGGAAATGAGCCCTGCCAAACAGGACCGAGTCCAAGTTCCTATGCCCCCACACCCCAACCCACACGCGGACACTGTTCAAAGCTGTAATGCTTTCCAATAAAGCACTTAGCGTCTTTTGCATTTTAATCCCTTGTATAACTGATGTGGACACCAAGAGATGATGAAAAAAAACTGTACTGCTTTTGGAAGCAAAGCAACATAAGCCACAGTCAGCAGAGCCTGAAATCTGCAGAGCTGAGGATCTGTGCTTCACTGTGGAAAAATACTTTCCGTACAGTTCCTCTCGGGAAGGAGCAGGGAGAGGACATGCCAGAAACCCACAACAAGTAGCATTTTTGGGAGGAAAGCACTTCCTGACCTTAGCTTGCAGATAAATCCAAAACAAGACATCCATAAATAGAAGAAATCAGGAAGAAATCAAGTGAGATATCATGTAGCACTTGCACAAAGTGGGATTTTCATTTTTCTTTTAAAATTGGGTACCTTTTTCCTAAAGCAATGCTGTAGCCTCAGCAGCATTAGACGCTGGCACGGCCACCTCATCTTTTGCTACGCTCAGTAAATTAAATGCAAGCCTATCCACGTGCTCACACAACTCACAAGGTACTCTCGTGCCCATTCTACCACATTAGCTGCACTTACAGTATAGTTTCAATATTTAATACGTGCATCTCAGTTGTTGCTACCCTTTCACAGATTCGGCAGAGCTGCCAAGTTCAAGCTGCGTATTTCTTACTGCAAATAAGAGCACCCTGGAACGGCCAGGGTAGGCATTAATTCATTACATGTAGTTTGAAATCTTGGGGACTGCGTTTTAGCAGCTGTCTGGCTGCAGAGGTGTCAGCTGCATGCTGGCCTGTCAAACTGTGACGCGCACCTTCTAAAAATAAACAGCTGTGTAAGGAGGAGTAAGCATCACGAAGCTGCTGCCAAGATGGCCTTTTTTGAGGGGAAATAAAATTGAAAAAAATATATGCAATAAACCGGGATGCCTTGTGAAACTACCTACGGTGAAGTACTACTTCACCTAAGAAGTATTTCTGAAGGCCAGGGCAGCCATTGGAGCACCTGTGCCAAACAAACCCCCTTTGTTTAAGAGACCCAGTAAGGGAACTCCTGTGCTGAGATGTGGGCCAATGTCAACAGCAAGCCTGCCTGGGTTTATTTAGGTTGTGTCTCTGCAAACTGTGCTACTTTCGTCACAGCTGAAAGTTCATTTACCGTCCAGCTAAGACGGACTGCATGAAAAGTTTATTTCTTTTGCGTTCACGTAGAACGTTCCTTCACCTAAGACTGTCAGACCTTAGAAAGCAAAGTCAGTTTGTGAACCCTACACAGTCTGGCATATGCCAATTCAAATGAGGATGTACTGGGAGGACTTCACGTTTCTTCTACAAGCAGACAATATTTTCTATAACATACTCTGGAGAATACTTTGTAAGTAAAGAGGAATTTTCTTCCCACTCCAAAATTAATATACATGAATGAAAGCTTAAGCCAAGACCACCTGAGTGTCTCTCTAAGTGCTCTAATAAGAAAAATACTGGAAGCAGTTACTTCAAGGTACACCTACCAACAGGGGTTTAAAAAGGGAAGAACTAGAAGCCATTGAATTATCAGGGCAGAGATTAAACTGCGGCACAAGTTAGAGTAAGAGAAGGGAGAAAGCGAAGGATTCATGCTCCACCTGGGCATTCAGAAACACGCCATCTTCCCTCGCAGACCTGCAGCACTCGCTGCTGCACATCTCAGGATTCTCTGCTCCTTTCACTACTAAACGCTGCTCTACAAAGCTAACAGAGCATTTCTGTACATCAGCACATCATGTACGTAACTCCTATATTCCCCAAATACCCAGCTGTCTAGGTGCTGTTCAGCTACTGAACAGAGTCTTTGCTAAGAACTGTCCTAAATAAAAGCCTTGCAAGCTTCGAGAGGATTTAGGAGCAACGGAGAGCAGCTATCCATCAGCGCCACATCTAGCAGAATAAGAGCTAGCAGCACTAAAACAGACGGCTGCCTCAGACACAGCAGAGATGCAATAAACTCCTCTCCTCCCCCTCTGAAAACCTCCGCAGCAATTACTCTTTCCCCAGCATCGCTCCCTCAAATCATTTTTAACAGCCGAGCTTGAGCTGTGTTGCCACCTGATAGCCATCGAGCAGCCTGTGACCAGGGAGCTGGCATCGTCCAAGTAAATCATCACAAATTAAAACAAGACATCGGCCGTAATTAGCAGTTCCCAGCAGTCACAGAGCAGCGCAGCGAGGCTGGAAATGCCTCTACCCTCACTATAGCCTTCCTGGTCAGAACGCAGCTCCACACCTGCGTCGCACAGGAAGAGATGCTCAGTTCTCAGAGCAGGGTGCTCACAGTGATTCTCCAGCAGATTTGGTGCAGCACCTAGAAGCAATCAACACACATCGACAGAGAAGGCGAAATGCAACTCAGACAGACACCTTCATAATTATCTTTCTGTAATTCAGAGTGTAAACTGCTTTGCGCAGTCGCTACTGAGTACTCGCTACCTGGGGACATATTCCAGAACATTCTTAGCCACTGCACCAATAAAGAAGAGTTTAATAAATCAGAGTGCATAACTAGCACTTGTAACAAACCGGTGAAAAATCTCATTTCTTGTTCCACCAACCAACCTCCATAAACTTATAACTCACATATTTTTAAGATACATTTGCTACTTAATCCTTTGAGACTACAGCCAGAGAGGAAGCAATCCAATCAAACTGTGCTTCTCTATACCCTCAACCCGTATTTTATCCACAAGCTAAATGAATATTTTACAAAGGCATGGTACTAATGCAACTTCAATCAATGGGCCATTTACTGCTGCCAGCGGGAAGCGGCCACTCGTTAGCCACCCTCACCAGGAAATCACGACTCGGGTCAAGACCAACAGGGTCTTGATGGGGTTGGAGGAAGCCCCACAACATCACACATCTCAGCAACACCAGGTATCCAAAACACCGGAGCCACCAAAGGGCCACCATACGTCGACACAACGAAAGGTGAAGGGACGGGTTCCCGACAGGAGGAAGCACTCATCTCAAAGGCAAAACAGAAACACTGCAGGGTCTGTATTGAAGGTATGTCCCAAGAGGTAAGAAACAAAGCGTGCACGTCACTCAGCACATACACCAACTAAGTAGGGTGCCTTTACACCTTTTGTCTCCCTCAGAAAGAGCCCCCCAGCATCCGTTTCTCAGCTGCCTACAACAGAGCAACGCAAACACAGACAAGAGTCAGTGTGAGGCACACAAAGCCTATCAGGCATTAGCATGTTACTCACTCAATGCAGGTACACAAAGATAGGGTTGCTAGCCGAGGTTCTTACCATTGCTACACAGTAATAAACACCTGCAAAACAGAGAGGTTTCCTCTGAGGGTAATCCCCAGTAGGGCACATAAAGACAGAAGCAGCTCTTTCATGAACTACCTTGCATATATGCATCATTAGCTCAGGAAACATTCTGATTTTAGAGTTGGAAAGGACCCTTAAATGCCATCTAGTCCAACCTCCCCGTGATGAACAGGGACGCTTATTATTTACAACACAAGCTTTCACACTTCCACTTGCACCAACACCAACATTTGGAGCCGTAATCTAAGCCACACTATGGCACCACCCAGATCTCAGCAAGGAAAAGCTACACCCCACCTCTTGGAGTAAGTCACTTCTCTTTTGTTCAGCTAACAAGATTGTATCACTTATCCTGTTTATATTCTGGCCTCACAAACAGGCAGATCAGCACAAATGAGGCAGCAGAAGACACCGGCATGAGAAACAAAGCCCCTAAACAAGCTTTACCACTAGGAAAAAAATACAACGCACCGTAAAGCATCCCGCCTCCTGCTTAAATAAGCCCAGTCTCAAACAGAAGGCTCTTCCAATTGGTGGTACAGCCTCAGATCTCCACCAACTGCCTACAAACCACATTCACATAACACCCTCACTTCCCTATGTATTTATTTATTTTTTGGTTAGTAGGACGTGAAGTCTGAATGACTAATGTCGAACGGAAAAGCCTACCAGTAGTTTTCCCATCGAGAAATAAAATACAGATGGTGACACAAGGGCATCCCTAAAACAATAAGGGAAAGATGGGCAAATCTAGTCACCCAGAAGATTATTAATACAGAAAAACTACTTCACTTTATCAGCGACAAAACGTAAAAGGAACTTTCTTTTTTCCCCACAACCACTGAAACATTTAAACTTCATCTTTTACCTCCAGTGTTTTAACGATATATATTACTGCTCATTGTTGTTAGTCAGAATCCCTCGGAACTGCTGAAAACCAGATATTAAATCACTTTTATTCCAGTCAGACAATAGGGAGGCACACAAAGGAATGTATCTACAGATATATGTGCATAGCAGAGCTGCACGGAGACTAAACAGCTTATCTCAACCCCAAAACAAAGCCGTAAGGAAACCTCTGCAACAGGCCTTCCCCTCTCTCCTCGTTTTCAAGAGAAGTGGCCAACTCCACAAAGTTCAGCCGCAGCAAAGTGGAGCACCACTTCCACTCTGAGGCTCACTAAAATGCATCCTTTCACACCAAATCTACCCAGCAAATTAAATGTGCGACGCTGGCGGCGGCGCGCAGGCTGGGCTGCCTCTCACAAAGGCTCTTTGTGGAGCTATCTTTCTGCCAGCGCTCCTTTTGAATTCCCAAACAATACCTTGCAAAAATTAGATCTCCTACTGTGGGAAAGTTCCCGAGGCACAAGCCAAAATACATTTTCTCAGGAAGCCCTCAATGAGGAAGTCAGAATTCTTGCACCGTCCGTTCAGTGTATGTACGGTTGTTCTTGAAAGATGGCAATAGATCAAGGAGCAGCACCTTGATTCAGGGAAAAGAAAAATCAAAATGAAAATCAAATCAGGGATTCATCCGAATGAATGAGTAGCGACCGCTCGTTAATAAACTGAGTAAGTGTAAAGTTCTAAAGCCCTGGAACTGAAAAAGCAGTAGCTGCCTTCAAAATACCTTAGCTAATCTCCCCTGTAATTGGTGTAAAATACACAACACATCTTCTGAGAAAACATTTAAATCTTTCCTTCTCCCTCCACAGGTACAAAGTGTTTTCTGTGACAGACTACGGAACGATGTCCCTCCCTCCTGAGGGGGAAAACGTGATTCTGGGGAAATGCTTGCACACCGCCGCTCATGGCAAGAACAAACTAAGCTCTTTCTGCCTCTGCAGCTCAGGTGATAGATTTGCTTCCAGCCAGCTTCAGCATTCACCATGCCCACTGCTACAGCTAAACTGTGAATTCACGGCTTCAAGCTCCCGGTGAGCACGGATTTGAACAGCTACCCCCAGCCACGACCTGCTGATGCAATGAGAAAGCAGGCACGTGTTCAGGATAAGGCTTTGAATCAGCTGTTTCTGCTCTGCACATGAAGGTGCTCTCCTCGCGACCAGGGCTTTGAAGGCAGTGGCAAAACTCAACACACACAAATCTGCACACGCACAGAGGAACGGCACTGCTACGGGGGAGGATTAATGCAAAACAATAATTCCAACTCAGACATTCTTATCGTTGTCAAAACCCTCAGCAACAAAGACGTGAATGGCTACGGAAAACGTATCCCCCTTCAGAGAGGCCTGGAAGTGAAGGGATTTTCTGCAGGAACGTGCAGACAGCGGAGCGGTGCGTTACAGCACAAGTCTGCAGCTTCAGGAAGCGCATGGGAATTTATGGTGGAAGTTCTGAATCAGACATTCCTGAACTTTCCTGACAGACCGAGATGAGTGAGGTCACAGGAAAGAATGCCAGCTAGGCAAGGGCTTGCAGTTGGGGTTACCAGGCACGTGAAGGCCCATCAGTAGGGTCAGCTTTGTTCAATAGGATATTCTGTAACAAAATATCATGTAGCCGAAGAGCAAACACCATGAGAAAAAGCGCGCTCCTACTTCAGAGTGATTCTTGTCATTTGGCACACGCACACACACAAGAAACCTGAACCTGTTCTCTCGGGCTGGACTCGCACACGAAGCACTTTTATCTGCTGTGACCCCACTGTTCGCTTGCAGACCACTGCAGACAGGAGGAAACGTCCATTTCTGGCTTATCTTCGCGTTGCACACAAACACGCTACGAGTTAAAAATAAGCTGAAAGATGATCTGGAAAAAACCAAGGTGCATCCTATAATTAAACCACTGTTCCTCCCGAGCAACTGGCACAGGAAACATCAGTTCCAGTGAGCAGTGACACCCTGCATGCCAGCACCCAGCCCAGGGCACCGGCAGTGCCTGCTAAGACAGCCTGGTGCCATCTCTCCCCCTGTGGCTTCCCACTGCCGGAGTGAAGCACATCAGGAGCTTCCAGAAGGAAGCTCGCAGCACCAAACCTATATCTAAGGCATACATACAGCCCTTCCTGCAGACGTCACAGTGAGCCAGAGTGTGGAGCTTCCGAGGTAGGGAGCTCCTCGCATACCATGCCATGCAAATGAGCTGCTGGGGCAGAGAGGGATTAGCACTGGTTCTCTTACTGCAAAGAAAAAGGAGCCCTCTTTTTGGGTTCGTGGGTTGTTGTTTTTGTTTTTTTTTTTTTTTTCAGGTTAAACTCCTCCAGTACACAACTGCCTGCTCTCTGAGGTGGTCTACGAAGCTAATAGGAAAGGGTTTTGATAGGACTTGAAGCTATAAAGTTTCATATAAGATGACATTTAGAGGAAAAAAAAGAGGAGTAGATTGTTATTAGTCACAGCTCGAGGGCATAAAACCATTTGTAATTTATGAACATTTAGAAGTTAGATTCCCCAAAGTAGTTAAATTAACTTGGCAGTTCGAGTCTTCAAAGAGAAAATGAATAGTTTAATGAAGCAATTAAGAGGAGAGCCGTTGTTACACAACAGACGTGCTGAAGTACAGGCTATACTCCCATTCCTTTTTTATTTAGAGTTCTAGTCAACGGAGCATTGAGTCGTAACATGCAGAACTCAGAGAAACTGTTAAACAAGGACACATGGAAGACGCATGGCGCTGAGAACTTCCCAAAGCACTTGCAGAATCGCCTTCCAAAAAAACAAAACAAAAAAAAAAATAATCAGCCCTGTCCAAAATTACCGAGAGGCTTCTGCAGTTTAGCTTGCTTTCTCCAAGAGATTGCCTCAGCTCTAACAGTCACTGAAGCCGCACCTACACCTAAGTGCTTGCTGTGCTGCTGCTGCTCCGCTCCTTGCTCTGAGCCTGAGGTGAAGGCACTGCACTGGACTGGCACAGGACAGAGTCAGGTGCAAACTCACATCTCCCTGATTTGAGAGAAGCTGAGCCCGGTGAGTTGGTGAACGCAAGCAGGCAGTGAACACGATACTAACGCTGCTGTCATGTTATTTCCTGTACTGACACGAAGACCATATATCTATTTTCTCAACACTCTGTCAGCTCCCAATGACTTGACCTAATGAGATCCCAAAAGCCAAAAATAAGTACCTACACAAGACAGCGTACAAAACGAAAACACAGGGAGAGGAAAGCAGGCGGTAAAAAAGTCACTCGGAACAAGAAAATAACAAGGTCCTCGTGTCTTCATACAAAACCTTCTTTGGTCTGTTTGTTTTCGTTTCACTTGTAGCTATGAGTGATACTTCTGTAATGCAGTTATCATTTCTTTCAAATTCCAACACCGCTGCGAGATAAAGCTGAGACTACTTCCAGAATGGAAAACAAGCACTAGAGGACTGGCCGACAGCCTGGCTGTGAACAGTGGGACAGGGGGAGCAGGGGGCTGTCACCCCCCACCAGCTCGCTCCCACAGGCAAGCACGCCTGATCCCCAGTTCCCAGCACGGCCAGTGCTTGACCAGGCTGCCCAGAATAGTTAGAGATGCCCCATTCCTGGTGGGTGGCTCTCAGCAGGGGGCTGGAGCTCAACGATCTTTAAGGTCCCTCCCAACCTAAGCCTTTCTACGATTCTGATGACACACACTCTGATTTCCCACCAGCCCCATCTATTTGTGGCTTATTTTGGCCAGTCAGCTCTGTGGATTTCGGGGTGGGTTTCTTTTCCCGTGGCAACTGCCACAGCAGGCTTTCAGTCTGCTGATTCTCGAAGTTTTAAGCGCGTTAATGCAGCGTTCCCGATTTAGCTCTGTGCCCTTCACACCAGCTTTGTCCCTGCTTTCCAGCTGATTTCCTCACTGCACCAGTTCTTACTTGTTCACTGCTCTTTCCAGCTACCCCTGCAGGGACAAGGCTCCAGCCTCACAGCTGTCACGGGGAAGCGTTGGCTCCCCAAGCTCGGCTTGGTGGCCCCACAACCTGACCTGCTGGTTCCTGAGCAACTGGAGGTATCGCTCCCCACCACTGCACCAACGCTCCCACCCTGAACTGTCCCAGCACAGCTCCCCAGGACACAGCACTTCCAGCAGGCACCGAGGGATCGCTCCTGGGACATTGGGAAAAGGTCAACCAAGGACAAAAGAGCTCAAAAACACGCTCCAGAAGTAAGTGAAGGAGAAGAGTAACGGGAAGACGAGAAGGTGCGTAAAGAAGACAGGCAAAAACACGGCGCCCGTGTGTTTTTCCATGGGAGCTTTTGTTTTCTCACACGCATCCCACCAGCACGGGGATAAAAATAACACGACCACAATGACGTCTCTCCAGCGGGAGGAATGACTTATGGGTGCAAGGCCGAAACTTCAGGTTTCCTCTTCGCCCCCAGTTTGAAACCGTCGCCAGCCAATCGGAGGCTCGCCAAAATAATCAGCAAAAACATCTCTTCCTAAAAAGAAAAAAAATACAAAAAAAAAAAAAAAAAAAAAAAAACCACAGAGAGCTGCCGGGGGGGAAAGAGCCTGCGGGAAATAAGGCAGATGGCAGCAGGGCTCGAAGTAACTCCTCCGGCCGCGCTAGGGAGGGGATCAGCGCAAAGCTCATTAGCGAGCAGACAGCTGCAGCAGCACCGGGCCGGGAGCTCACGCTGGGGTGCCGCTTTCCAGCTCTCATTAAGCGTCCCGCCAGCGCCCGCGGGAAGCACCCCGAGCCCGGCAGCGCGCCCTCGCCTCGCCTCACCAACCCCCCCCACACACACACCCCGCCAAAGCGGGCAGACCCGCGCCCCACAGCCCGGCGGCCGCCTACCTGAGCGCTCCGCTCCGCCGGGTTCTTCATCACCGCCTGGCGGAAGCTGTTATCCACGTAGGACGCCATCGCGGCGGCGGCTCGGAAGAGGAAAGCAGGGCCGGTCGCGGCCTGGAGCCGCGGCCCGGGGCGAGAGGAGCGAGGCGGCGCGGCGGACCCCGGCGGAGCTCCGGCTCGGCAGCGCCGCCGCCCGGATCACACCGCGGCCGAGCCCCGGCGGGATGGAGGCGCCCGGCGGCTCCGCGCTCCCGCTCTACCCGGCGGCCCGCTCCGCCGCATCCCCGCGGGCAGCTCCGCCGCCGCCGCCTCCCATCCGAGCTGCTTGGGGCTCCGCGCCCGGCTCGGCGACGGGGAAGTTGCTGGCTCGGGGAGGCGGGGCCGGGGCGGGGCGGATCGCTTTGTGTGCGCCCGGCAGCGCCGGGTCTAGCGCTGTCCCGCCTGACTCATGCAGCGGGGTGAGAGCTGGAGCGGCGGCCGGGCCCGGCTTGTGCCGAGCTCAGCACGGCTGCACGACGGGCGGCCTGAGAAGCCAGCCCCGAGACTCCCTTTCAGAGGCCGAAAGCCCAAAAAGGAGGGCTCGGTTGTCCCGAGGGATGTGCGCCCCGAGGGCTCGCGGCTTCAGGCAGGCAGCTGAAGCCCCGCCAGCTGCGTGGGGTGACGGCAGCTTTGGCCAAGCCACCTGTTGCCATTCCTTCCATCGCTGACCCCCAGTGACCTGACCAGCTGTCCCCACACACGAAGGAAGGGAAGCAAGGCACCAAACCGGCACCTTCCGGGGCTGCCAAGCTTTCCTCTCACCAAGCGAGGTCGATAAAGCCTCGTCGCACGGCTGGTGCTGTTTGTTTGTTACCTGACGTGAACACGCCACCAAAGCAGCCCAGCAACGCTAAGAGTGGAACTGCTCTTAAGGTGTCATTAGTGGCAACGTAAAACTCCTGCTGTGTTTGCTCTCATAAACATCATCTACCTTTTGCTGATACGTATCGTGCAATGTAAATAACACCGACGTGAGGAAATGTGATTGAATTGATTTTCACTCGCTGACACGGATTGACACGTTTGATCATAAGTAAGGTTGTGTCATGTTTATTGTTATTGTGAAGATGTATGGGCATTGGTATGAAGACGACTTTTTTTTTCCTTACATGACATACACTTCTGGTCTCAGGAGACAAAATCTTATGCTTTCAGACACAGCTGACCCTCTAAGAAGCCACGTCTTCGAACAGTATTCTTCTAAACCTCTTGAAATCCTAAATTTGGTTCATCAACAAAGAACACTCTTTGGGCTAATCCTACTCGCACGTGTCAGCAAATTATTTTTGCAGCTAATACTGATCATTCCAGGCAGATCACAGGACACGGATAGGCAGAGCTCCGCATCCCAGCCGTATCCTGCTAGTGGTTGCTTAGTAGTAGCTCTTAAGGGAATTCATTTTTTAACTAACAGATTGAAAATATAATGCCCTTTGCCCTGAGAAGAAAAGAACGGTTTCAAATATTCCTCACATTCATCATCTAGAGAGTATCGTTTCTTCAAATTAATCAAGCCTGCAGCTACATGAAAGCGCCAGCTTTTCTGAAGCTCAGCTCACCAACCCAGAGCGCTAACATTTCCTTTTTTTGTGGGGCATATGTATACGCCGAGTGCCACAGGAATGCGAGGAATGCTCTCCTGGGCTCTTCTCCTCCATCACTTCAGGGCACTGAATATCTCCTGTTACAGACGAGCTTGCCTGACGTGTTCCTATCTGTAAATCAGAACGCAGCTACCCACTCCATTTTAATACGCAATTATCTTTAATTTCAGACCTATTACCTTTAGCAGCAGAAAGCGAAGCGTTTCACTGCGGTTAATTTCTGTTATCTGTTAGCAGGATACCTGTGATTCACAGTGATACTCAGCGTCAGCTGACACGCTTCGGGCAGCTCTGATTACACACCGATCAGTGTGACAAACCTTGATGGCTATCAGCGTATTTCTGAGGCCCGTCACGTGCCACATGACTTCTTAGAGATGACAAGGAATGGAAAGCTAGCAAACTATGTTTAGATACATTCAACACTTTCTCAACAGTATTTGAGAACACGTTGTACCTGCTTACTCCTTCTTCAGCTTTCTGCAAGCAACACACTGAATTATGCAGATGCTCTTCATTCTGTATGTTCTCTGTGGTGGATACAAGTCTATCCTGAATGCTTGTTTCTCTTGCTGATATTTATAGTAGTTCTTGCATCTGAATAGGAAAAAGAAAGCATCAAATAATCATTAAGATACAGCCAGGCCCTACTCTTCATGCAAATGTCAGTGAAATACAATTTACAATGTCAAATACGCTTTTGCAGCCTTCACATTCACCGTCTTTCCCATTTTCTGTCTTCAGCAGTAGATCGCTGTTTTACAACACAGACGTGTATCAGGATCTGCCATTCATTTCGCATTTCCTTTTGGGTTAAATATACATATATATATATATATATATATATATATGTAAATACAGAAATGCACAGGCATATAATTTCAGTAAGATATGTGCAGATATCAGTGATGACATAAACCCTGCAGTCATAAGAAGTTCCCTTCACAACCGTTTGTGTAGGTGGAAACGCAAAGGTGAGCAGAGGTGACCATCTGATGGACCACTCCATGTCTGACCTTGAGAACAAGAGCCTTTTGCCGCTGCACTGAATACAATCCAATTGTATTGGATCAGCGGGGGAGTTGGAAGGGACCTCTGGAGATCACTGAGTCCAAACCCCCTGCCAAAGCAGCTCCCTAGCCCAGGCTGCACAGGTAGGCGTCCAATCGGGTCTTGAACATCTCCAGAGAAGAAGACTCCACAAGCCCTCTTCTCATCCTGTAGAAAGTAGCACAGTCATAACACAACTTGTATGTCATTATGAGGACGTGTCATGTTAATGCAGTGACCAAAAGTCCTACGTCAGTTCTTCCTTGCTGGTAAGCTTGAGAACAGTCTGCCCGTAAGGAGAGAGAGGTGTAAATTTTGTTTCTTGAGTGCACTCACCGCACGGTGAGAAAACAGACTAAACCCAGGTCTCTTTGGGATAGATGACACATGCTGACTGATGTAGGTAAAACCTGCAGTCGAATAGCCATCCACAATCTAATGTGGGCAGGATTAAAACCATAGGATCATAGAATCCTTAGAGTTGGAAGGGACCTCTGAGGGCCATCTTGTCCAACTCCTCTGCAATGCACAGGGACACCATCAGGTTGCCCAGGCCTTGAAAGTCTCCAGGGACGGGGCACCAACCGCATCACTAGGTGACCTGTCCCACTGCCTTACCCTCACTGTAAAAGTTTAGGAGTCATCTCAACTGCTGAGATCTATTATATCCCAGTTTTGTGAGTTATGTGTTCAGCGTCACATGCTTCACAGATATTAAAGTAGCATCAAAAATAAGGACAAAAATACTTCATCCTTACTCATGTTTTCATCACCTCGCAAACTGGAGTTCAGAGTTACGTTTCTGTTCTTTGTTTTTAAACCAATGTATTTCCTGGAAGAAAAGGCATACGTATTCTTTCTAAAATAACAGTAATTAATTGAGTTGTTTAAGATAATCTTTTGAAGTTTCTACAACGTAAACATTACATGATTGCGCTGAAGTATGAAAAGGGGAAATTGTCTGGAAGCCAATCTAGACAGAATTGCTATTTATTCAAAGGCAGCCAAGCCTTTGCAAGAATTTAACTCAAGTACGAACAACAGATAGCCAGATACTCATTAATATCCAATGATAACACTTTTAATAAAGCACTGAAAGTTGACAAAATTAAAGCTGTTCCACTTATAGATCACGCATCAGGATTAATAAAACATCTCTGCAAGGGAAACGGGACATGAAAGAAGTAGGAATTTCATTCCAGCACAAAGTTGTAAAATATTTATAAGTGAAGAATTTGTCATTAACTCTCTTATTAAGACCTTTCACTGCAAATGTGGGGTTTCTTTGGTTTTTTTTTTTTTTTTTTTGGTTTTTTTTTTCCAGTATTAGGATTCTACACCGATTGTCTAATTTTCGCTACCAGAAATCTTTTTTAAGACAATCAGTTTTACTATGTAAGATTCACGTGTTTGGCTTTTGGTCTATACCACCTCTTTTAAAAAAAATATCAAAAACAAACAGATATACCCATAATTTTTGGCATTACCTCAGGGCGTTATTTTATTAAAGTGAAGTTCTCGGCTGGTAGCATTTTTCTGTAATGAATTATTGATTAATTATTCCAGATATTGCCTTTCCTCAGTCAGCCACCAAGCATTGTTTACTGTAGCGCTCGATGAGCTCGTGTTGGAACTGCTTCTTGGAACGAATCCCCGAATGCCGCATTCCCCTCATGTTTCACCTCTTTACTCTTGTCATCATGTTCTATAGGAATCAGCCACGCTCTTCCCTGCTGACTGCAACACACTGTGCTGCGCTGGGAATATTCTCCAATGTGATACTAACGGCACTCGTTACAAGAGCGTTTCCATTTCCACTGCTTTCTAATGACTTTTATAAGCTATTCCATTGCTTCAGAATCAATAACTGTTGGATGAGTCGGATGTTTGTGTGGTTCTGCCTTCTTCTTCCTTCAGTCGCCATTGAGATCTGTTCAAAGCATATGGGGATGAGTGGGTGTGAGCCTAAGCGAATGTCTCTATGCTGTGCATACATATCCTGGCAAAGCATATTCACACCTATATCACAGTGTGACAAGCACTAGGTACCAATTTAAGTGGATGGAATCAACTTTAAGATCAGCAGAAGCTAAAAACTTAGTATGGTTGTTAATTACAATCAGTGACATCATACTTCATCAATTTCTGTTCCTTTTTTCTATTATTATATTTCCAGAAGAAACCATCTAGCAGTACCTGGAGTTAAAATAAAATAAAATAAAATAAAATCTAATTTTTCCTTATTCCAGAAAACCTGTTTGAGATAGATCAACACCCAAGTAAGCTATCAAAGCAATCTAAACTTATCCTGGAATTGCCTTCATCAGCGCTGACAGAACAAGGATGACATACCTACCCTCATGTATGCAGAGTGCCCTGCTGCATCCATTAACCAAGAACATGTGGATTTGATCACGCAAAAGCGAGGGTCCAAAATGCTGTTGTCATCAAGTCTGCTGTCCAAATAATAGGTTTATCAGTAATATCAGTGGTGAAAATTAAGACTTTCTACAAGTATTCCTTGTAGAAAAGTCGTAGAGATTCCTGTTTCCACTTGCAATTATCTCTATACAAACCCGGTGACAAATTCAAGTATTTCAGCCATCTGAAGAAAGAAATCCATGGTTAATATGGAAACAACAACACGAAGGAAGTGGCAAAAATAAGCAGCATGGCACAGGTGACTTGTTACTAACCACAGGGCAGAAGTAAACACAACAAGCTACTTGTGCTGCCTGGATCTTTTCCCAAGACAGACTTGAAATAAATGGTCGCTTTCTTTCTATTCTTTTGTGTAAATATCATTATCTTTTCCACTTGTTAAGCAGATAATGCTCTTTAAAGGGTCAGCTGCAGGATGATAAACAGCATCTTTGCATTCCCGTAACAACTGATTCTGTCCTGAACATCCACCATCACGTTCTCATACCACTACTGCAAAAACAGGTGGGAACCTGGCACTCGCTTCACCTTTGATCTCCAGAACAGATTTACTAAAAAATAAAAAAATAAAATTAAAAAAAACAACAGAAATAAATACCCCTCTCGATTTTTGCTGCACGCAGGGGAAGCCGCCAACAGGAGGTCTGCAGCCAAGCAAGTATATCTTGTAAATGTGTTTTTTTAAGTCAGAATAGAAACTGAAACGTGGGAAGCAATCGTACGAAAGAGGTAGTAGAGATGAAGATTACCCTTCTGTGGGAAGCCAGAAGGACGCTTTGGAAGATGTACATTTTGAAAGACACGTGAACTCTTTTGTCATGGGGAAGTGCTCTGCTGGGAATTTTTCCCTTTTTTCATGCATTAACAACTTAAAATACTGCTGACATTTTGGCATCTGACTGGCACGACAAAAGCATTGTATGCAGCCACAGTAAACATACCCTTGCATATGTACTCATATTGAATTTTTTGTTTCTCTTCCTTCAGCTCCAGCTAGAATGGAGACAGCTCTGTGTATTTAGTCCTTTAGAGAAGAAAGTCTTGGTGTACCTCAGAAGTATCCTCCTCCAAATATACTGCAGAGTCGAGACTGGAAACTGCCTGCTCCAGTGTGTACACAATCACATCCATGTGAGGCAGGGCACGAGTGGATCCTTTCCCCTGCTTCATTCTACAGCCCAGGTCCTCAACTAAAGAAAACCCACGTTTTTCAAGGAGATCAGCTGGTTCCTGCCTGTGTAAAACTGCTCAGGATCTGCTGCATGGCTCTGGTTCCTGTTGGGGTTGCTGGGAACTTCCATAACGTTGCAACAGAGGGTGGGCATGCCCTCTTTCACCTCCAACTAAAAACACTGCACTGTTTAAAACTCCCAGAAAGAGAGATCTCTCTAAGTCGTGCTCAGCAGTGCTGCTGGGAAGGGCTGCAGAACAAACAGCGAAACAATCTTGCCCCTGTTTGTCCAACGGCGACGTCTGTGTCTTGTTAGCAACGCAACAACTCATGAAATGATAAGTCCCCAGGTTGAAGCTAGCTGTGCAGCTTCATTCCGTGGATGCAAGTAGCTTGTAATTTTGCCTGAAGCCTTAGCAATGCTCTTGCATTCAGGATGAAGCAGACTCTTCTTGCCATGGAGGAAAAGAAATGAAGTAGAAGAGAAAATTTCATCTTTAATTAATTTGCCTTGGTCCCTTGTGCTTTAGAAATAATACCAGCACTCCTGAAGTTAAGTATTCACGTGGATATTTTGCTATATGCAAACAGACTTCCTGAGACTTGCTTTGAACTCCCTATCACTCTTAACCCACACTTGCCACCATAAGGATCCTACCCAACGCACACGTGAATGCAAGCCAGACAATGGGCTGATGCTCCTGGGCAATGTGAATACAGTAGGTTAAAACACACATCAGCACATCGTCAGAGTGCAAAGAGGGGCCCTTCAGTTTTTTCATATTTTTTGAAACCAGCAGCAACAGTGCAAATACTCAGCTGATTTTAGCTTGGTGGGCAACACTGAAGCAAGTTTCTCTACTGCAGTTAGATCCTGAAAGACGTTCGCATGCAGGAGTCAAGTTGCATCTCATTTTGTGGGAGCTTCAAACCCGATGCTTCCAAGGACAGTCTTGTGGGAAATAATTAAGGGATTTGTAGGTGGATCGAGATGCGAAGGCAACTGTTAGGCAATGGTCCACAGGTTAAGTGAACTCACACCACAGTGCTTTTAAGTCTTTGTTTTGGTGAGATTTAAAGAGGAATAGGAGTGCTGGACACATCCAGAGCACTGCATAGCTTTAAGGCAGTAATTCAAAACTCTAATTGTTTTGCAATGAGCTTACATGTATTTTGTCAGCAAAACCATATAGGTACTGAAGAGCCCTGGTACAGCATCTCCATCCTCCAGATGTTTAAGCTCAAATCGTAGAGTCTTCCAACTCTAGAGGGCATTTGCAACACTTAGAGGCAAAAGAAGATGCTTAATTGGCCCAGATGGACTCACATAAAGAATTATAAAGCGGGGTATGAATAGGGTAGTCAACATTAAAGGCTGTGGATGTGGAATCCATAAAAAAGTGATAACTTGTAATTCCTCACACAGCAATCCTCATGACTTTTTCTGCCCATCGTTCCCATGAATTCATCTGAAACTTCATAATGTGTAAAAAAAAACAGAAAATAAGTTGCATTTCCCATTTCTCCAGAGTAACCTCACAGAGAGAGTTAATACCCGAACATAGAATTGTCATGGAAAAAAAAGAAAAGATTCTTTTGGGGTAGCATGACTAGTTTACTGCCTTCCATTCCTCCATCCTACCATATGCAGCAGGTGAAGGTGAGCATCTCTGTCTCACTAGGTTGCTCATTAACTAACAGCATCTCTCTGATGAGCTGCAGAGTCCTGTTTTGACTGGACGTAATTACATTATCAAAAGAGGGAAACTGGAGCAGTATTGAAATATACTCGTTTCAAACCTATCTAGTTTTATCTTCCTTATGACTTGAAGCAGTCAGGATATTCTCAATCTCTTTGCCCAGAAAGCATGAAGAAGATGTAGGTCTATGAAGAAGATCCTTCTGCTTACAGTCTCCTGCTTGTTTATTTAGGACAAGTGCCACACCATCTTTTATTAAAAATTCCTATGCATGCTCTGAGGCTCACTGAAGGTGCAAAGACCCCTAATGCTGATTATTAAACCCCTTTCCAGAGCTCATTGATCTAGTTTAGG
The DNA here is from genome assembly GCA_036925125.1 of Oreortyx pictus. NCBI lineage: Eukaryota > Metazoa > Chordata > Aves > Galliformes > Odontophoridae > Oreortyx > Oreortyx pictus. Next base: position 66,608,483 of record JAUPFR010000005.1, on the reverse strand, counting down.
AACCACGGCTCACAGTGCGATCTTGTCCCTAGCCAGATTATGGCTGCTGGACAACTCTTGAAACATTCATTGGCTCACACATGCAAGGTAAAGCGTGCCAAGGTAGTCATGCCAATACCAGCTCAGAGGGAATTCATGATTACAAAAAAGCCTGCCATAGCTATAGCTTATTCCAGCCCCCTCGCTTAGATGAGATGCAATATTACAAAAACTTTTGCTAGAGCTGAATTCACACTGGGGCTATTGCTCTTACTGCAGCTACTTTAATTATAATCCTACGGTTCAAACGGGAAAAAAAAAATTATCTCGCCTTCTCCTTTGAACTGAAAAGACAAGCAATTTTTATCACTCTTCCTAATATCACTTCCCTCTGTTTTGGACTACGACACGAGGCAGCTCCAGATCTTCCATCAAACTTGGGTGTCTTTGATGATGCCCTTTGGCTCCTGTTCTTCTGTGTTAATTGAAGCCGAGTGCAGTAGGAAATTTGGCCTCACAACTTTTAGAAGCGCTGCATATTTATCTAGTACTACTGTAACCTCAGATACATTTTCATTTTTGATGTCACTAATCACTTCTTTCACATGGAGAGACATGCTCCCACGGTGCAACCACGTGGTTTTCAGACAGGAGAACATCAGAGAGGAAGCCCAGGGAGGTGTAAAGATTTCCTGCTTCTATAAGACTTGCTACACAGTGCATCTTTGAACAAGTCACTGACATGTGTCCCTCCTTGTGATGAAGCATAAAACAAAACACGCACGCCCACCTCACAGGACTGTTCTGAGCACTCGAGCTTGTAAAGCCCTTTCGAGGATGAAAAGCACTATGTAAGTACCGAGCTCTAAGCTCCAGCATGTGGACAAGCTGTGCACATTCAAACCTTTCTAATAACATCCGTCTGCATCTTGAATACAAGAAACAAAATCGTAAGACAGCCTGTCAGCGATCAAGGCCTTTTCATGCAGCTCGCCCTACTGTTTGGCCTCTGGCCAGCCCCCGAAAGCCCACGGATGAAAATGGCTGTGGAGGAAGGAATGCGCATGTTAAGCAGAAGGCAGCTTTTGTGAACGGTGAGGAAAAAAAAAAATAATAAAAAAAAATCAGGCAAACACCCTCAGCTGCCAAAGCCCTCTCTGGTACATGGAGCAATGAAGCAAGACAGAAGGGGAGGCAGAAACCGCAGTAGGCAGGGGCCTGCTATTCTCACTGAAGCCTCTGTGCCCTAAAAGCTGAAACAGAGCACGTTTTTGCTTCAGGATCTGGTCTGCTTTGCATTGAGGACGTCTCACTGTGGACAGGTCGTGAGAAACCAGGCAGGGATTTCCCCAGAGCTGCAGCACCTAAGCCGACCAAGGAGGCACGCCAGCCTTCGGCGTTAGCGCTGCCACCAAGCCTTGCCCAAGGGTCTGGGGGTCAGTGCCATGCAGCCAGAACAACCTGAAGAAGTCTGCCTGCCTTCTTTCCTACAGTGCTTCATGCACGCCTTCGGACACAAAAAGGTTTTATTAAGTAATGCACACAGGGATTGAACTAACAACACGAACACGTCTACCGTATTTTTAGATAATTTAATCTAGAAAGCTTTCTAATCTCCCATTAAAGTTTTACACACAAGAGATTTCTCCTCTAATAAATCATAATTTACATTCAGAAAGTACTCCTCATTCTAATAACTTGTCATTATTGAGCAGTTGATTCCAGTCATGACTCACACGTTATCTTTCATTCAAATCCCTGCCGTAGCCAAAACGCCCTGAATTAAATATTTAAGCAGCTTTTAATTCACATTGTCTTGCACCAGATCAATCCAGCACAACTCATCCGCTAACACAATCAATAATTGATGCGGCTGCAGTTTGTCTGCGCCGGGGTTCTGCCAGTCCTCCTGCAGCTTGCTGGGAGAGCATGGTGTGTGAGACAAATCAACATTCTCTTTTCTCTGTATGCAGTACCAGCTTAAGCACACACATACCAGAGAGCAGCATCTCATGAGGAAGTACAACAGCTATTCAGCTACGCTGACACTGGGAAGATATCGCACTGAGGGATGTGGTTTACTGTTAAGGTGGTGATGGTTGGACTAGATGGATCGTGATGGTCTTCCCAACCATAATTATTCTAATTCTATGAAGACAAGAGCTGGATGGAGAATGAAGTCAACCCCAAGGCACACAGTGGTGGGATCTATCAGCGCAGATGCTGACTGGCTGCACGCAAGCAAGGCCGTGGACTGACTGGGTGGAGGTTTTGTTCTGCTCCCACCCTTGCATGACAGAACATGAAGCCATCCGGCTGCAGGGCAGATGCAGGGAGGAGGAGGAGGTGTGAGGAACTGGAGCAGGCTGCAAAAAATGAGAGAGCAGCCAAGCCAGGCTGGGAGGAGCAGCTGGAGGGTCAGGAGGAGGAGCCAGGAGCAAAATGTGGTTGAGCAAGTAAACCCGTGGTGACTCAGAGACCAGTGTCCACCATCTTACTCAGAACATCAGAATTTGCCACAGTCATGCACAGACAAGCATCCCAGCCGTGCTCCCTGATGCTTCCCATTGCCCTTTAGGGAAGGTGAGCACAAAGATCGGAGCTGCCATGTACACAGATTGCTCTCCAAGTAATGCCTCCTATGTATTTCCATGGAAATGACAACAGCTACAAAGAGCACAACAACACTGCTCGATAGAGCAAATTCTCAGCTACAAAACTATTTTTCAACGTCAGAACCACCAGTAGCTGTGCATTTTTGTCAGCAATGAACAGGAGTGTGTGCTTATAAAAATCTGTACCAGTGAAGGCGACCCACTGTCACTGCTGGAACACATCACCTACCCCTCACTGCGCTCACAGCCACTGCTTGGTCTCCAGAAACATTCAGCAAGCACCAGTGAATGTCAACGGGTGCCATTTTTTTCTGCATAGAGGAACTGAATAGCACACCTTTGCTCCGTGAGCACTTCCACCTCAGACACCGTTTAGTCAGGCCGCCCCTCTGCTGCCATCTGTCACACAGCAACAAAAAGCAACAGGATATTGCTGGGAAGATCCAACCCCTACTGCCATAACGTCAACATCTGCCTCTGACTTCGTGGGCCAAGATAATGAAATAAGAGGCATTACTTTCGGAGCAGCCCCCGTACGTTCCACTAGAATGTTAAAGAACTTTACGTTACCCTTGATTATTTGTTAATTAGAGGGCTTATCAGCTCAGACATGGTTGGAAACATACTGGAAAACTCTGCTGAGCATTTTTAATATTACACATACTGCGGTGGTGCTGAAGGTTTGTTTTACTCCACAGCAGTCCTTTGGGATCACACACACAGGGACAGCTCGAGCCGTCTCAGGTGTTGACAAACGAAAGAAAAAGAGGAGACGGCAGATGGAATCGGCAGCTGGAGTATCTGCAGAAAATAAGGCAGCTCTGACAGGCGTGCCAGCAAGGCTTTTGTCTGGGAGTCTCATTCCGTATCTTCTGCTATCATAAAAAAATAAAGACTTACTGGGTGAACCGGAGAAGAAGAGTCTCTTCTCTGGAGTTGAAAGACCGGTATATCCTCACTGAAATCACTTTCAGCAAGTGGAGCGTCCTGAAGATTCACAAGCTGTGTTACCAGCATCTCAGAGAGAAATCCTCCTTGGCAGCAAAGAGTAGGAGAAATCACAGAGCCACAGAACTGCAAGGGTCAGAAGGGACTTCTAGAGATCATTCAGCCCAATCCCCCTGACAAAGCAGCTCCCTAGCCCAGGTTGCACAGGTAGGCGTCCAGGTGGGTCCTGAATGCTTCCAGAGAAGGAGGCTCCACCACCTCTCTGGGCAGCCAGTTCCTAATAAACCCCTAATAACTACATCCTTTACAACTCTTGTTTCTTAGTGACACATCATTATGCTTGTCAGTGAGCAGTTCACAGCAGATTTATCGCACCCAGCAAGACAGAGGCAGCCTCTCTCAAGGTCAGCTCTCTGAGTGCACGTGCAGGAGTTATCTCCAGGTGTAGCACCAGAGGCCCCAGTAGAACCCAGGGGACAGTAAGTCACAGTGCACAAAACCTGCTGGGGGGGACAGCAGGCCACTGTCACAGTGATCAGCACAGCAGCCATGGGGCAGCAGGGCTGTGGTGCTCCCCAGAGAAGGAGAGCCTGTAGCAAGGCCCCGTTCCCTTGCAGAGCCAGCAGGTGCCAGGCAGGATGGAGGGCAGGATGGTGTTCTCAGGTAAGCAGCAATGCTGGGAGCCTCAGTCCTTTTTGCTATTTACATTTCTCAAGTAAGTACTGAAGTATTTTTCAACCGTGTTGTAGGGTGAATACCCCAAAAGAATAGTACCCACACAAAATAATGAAGGTGGACAGTATATTTTTGTATGGCTGATCCAGATGGTATAAAAACAACCAGTAAATAAGGAAAGGCTCACCTGTCACTGATGGTCAAGGCTCTCCTAGAACTCCACAGGGGAGGGATCTCCAAGAAGACATCTTTCCCCAGTGGTGGTCAGCCCTTAAATGAGGTCTGGGAGAGGTGGAGCCAGACTCCACCCCTTCTGGTCACACAGGTGCATTGCCTTCACCTGTGCTCCTGCGGCTGACCCAGTGCTCACCTCAGGTGATCAATCAGTGGTTCAGGCCCTGATTCAACAGTTCCCATACAGCATGCCACGCACAAGACATGCACGCAAGCACAGTTGAAGGTGGTGATGAGAACTGCAGACTTTTTCCATTTGGAAAAATTGCTTCACACAGCAGTTCTCATTCATTACTTCAAAAGCGTGCCCTGCACCTGCAGATTGATGGAAAACTCTCACAGCACTGGAGGAAGGAGCATGGACCTATTGTGGGGGGCTGAATGAGAACCTCCTGCTGACAGCAAGCCAGGATTCCCCACTGGTCCTGGTTAGCGGCACTTAGTGAGATGCCGTCCTGCTACAGCCCCATTTGAATTTCAAATGCACCAGTACAAAAGAGCAGGCTCAAGAATCAAAAGGGATGGACAGAAAAAAAAAAAAAAAAAGTACCTTTATGAGCTGAATCTGACTTGCCTTGGAGCCTGCATGTCCATTAAAGTAATCGCCTGTGTATTGATTCACACTAACAGTTATTTTAGAGTGATGCAGATTTAGAGACCAGTGAATTTCAATGCACTTGTAATAATTAAACTATAATTGTACGAATGGCTTCAATATTCCCCTTCCTCCTTAAATCATAATATACTACAAAGAATATTTAGGTGACATACATGGTATTGAAATACAGTACCCAGGTTTCAGTATCACTGCATGTATGAGTCTCCGCTCCAGTTACACGCTGCAGTAGCTTCTGCCACGGAGCTACAAGTCATACACACAGTGCAGTTTGGGGTCAGATTAAGAACATCTACAGTCTAATATCCCTTCCAAAACTGCTATGAAATCTCATTCGCAATTTTTGCTTTACAGCCTCTTAGCAGCGAAACGTGACTCAATTGAGCCATGAACCGTGAACAAGATTTCCCTTTGATGTTTTAAGTCGATTCCTAGCAATTTAGTTTTAGTTTTTGCTTCATGAAACGTTGAGATTGTTTCTCACTCACCTTCTTCAGAACAAATATTATTTAATAGCCCCGTTGGTCATTTCTGAGAGTAGGAGAGAATAAAATGCGCTCAGGCTTCATAAAAAAGTTGAGTCAAAACCACTTGCCCTGGTTCCAGATCAGTTTTCAGCTGGTAAGGCCAACAGAGTGGCACGGGTGACTATGTACATCCACATCAATCACTTTCAGAACCTTTTCTCATTTTAACAGATCCTTACACAGGACTGGTAAGAATGAGGAACCAGAGCAGCACATTACACTCCAGCACTCTATCAAAGAGATATTCCATTATTATTTTTTAATCTAATATCAAGAAGTAAACGGTAAAATTGTTGTTACTCCCAGCAGATGGTGGATTATTCTCTCTCAGGAGCATATGTTTTCTGGGGAAAGCATTTTTTTTTTTTTTCCTGAGAAACTCATCCTGGAAAGTGGTCTCTTCTTGCTGACTGTCCTCAATCGAACAACACTGCAGCACACTGCATTGTGTGACAGCAGCATCGCTCCTGGGAGGGATCTCTGCCAGGCAATTCTGAGACAAGACTAACAGCCAAGGTTATTTTTAAAGCACCAGAAGTAACTTAATCGTACCAACATAATCACCAATCAAGAATGCACAGCTTGCTATTAGTGACACTGATATCCTGTAAAATGAAAAGCGAGCTGCACCTGATTATTTATAACGTTCTCTTGCTTGTAGTGGAACAAGCATGTTATTGCAAATTTACAAGTTAGTAGATAGGCTCAAAATTAACATATTACTCACACACATTATAGGACTTGTAAGTTTAAGAGGCAAGCATCTACATCTCCAGTCTCTAACATTCCAGATACTGTCTTACTGCCAGTGGTTTGAAGTTACTGACTTTTTAGAAATTACCTTAACTCCTCTAAGGTGAAGCAGAATTTATTTCTGCAATAGTATCTGTGAGTATCTTTCTTCTGACTCCAACAGAATATATTACTCTTTTGCTATGATCAAATTTTTATACAAGTAATATTCTCACGTAGCTCCACAGATAGAAAATAGGGTTTTCTATTTGTGCAAGTCTTGCCTCCGGACCCACCCAGCAAGACAAAGGTCAAAAGGGGGTTTGTCACTGTCACATAGCCCCAGAAACAGTCTTCTTGAGGAAGCAAAGTTGATAAACCAAACAAACAAATCAGATAAACCTGACCTAACGTGACTTGTGTGCAATGCACCATTAGATGGAAAGACTTAGGCCGCCCTTTGGCACCTCCTTGCTCCGCTGGTGGCTCTAGTGCCACGCTTGTGGGAAGTCCCACTGGGAAGCACTTGCACCTGCAGGACACTGCTCCGGGTGCTGATCTCCTCGGGGTGATGCTGCCCTCAGCCCTCCTGACCTCCTGCCCCCAGCTCCCATCTCGCGCTATTTGTTTTGGCACAACCGCTTCCCTCCCCCGAGGCCACGTGGAAAAATGAGATCAAGGAACTGATGCAAGTTAAAAATAACCGGGGATAAAAACAAACATTTACTGTGCGGTTAAGAAACAGTTGCTGCAGAGCGATGGGCAGACAAGGGAAGGCAGGCAGAGCAGCTGAAGCTGTTGGAGAAATGAATGGCACCAGCTGCGGTTGTTTATACTGGAAAGCTGTTGCCACGTTCCAGCAAAACTGGAACCAGGAACTCTTCGCTCCAGAAAAAGAAAATCCACACATGGAATTCATTTGAAAAACCTAATCAGAGCAATACCGAGCACAACTTGTGATGCTTGGTATATGTTTTGGTCACGTTAAAGACATTCATCACAGGGTGACGTTTCTGACCCACTTTCCTAATTTTTGCCTTGATTCTCTGAAACCTCACGCAAAATACGTTAACTGGATCTGCCCAGAGCAGCAATCCTAACCACCAGCTTCAGCTGATCAAGTTATTGTTGTCTGGAGGTTACTGCCTGGCCGGCAGGGTGAACAGTGTCTGTTGTTGCTAGGGGAGTTGGAAGACACCAATTCCCCAATGGGTTTTGTAAACTCAAGCAGCAGTTTTCCATTTAGCTACGACTAGGTTCAGTGTGCTGTTAAAAAAGCCCTACTAGTACATGTGCTTTCTGGGAAATGAGTCCTCTTGGAGTGACCCGATTATTTATTTACATCCAAATAATTCAATTTGATGCCCTAACTTACAAATAATATTTCAGCAGTAACCATGAAACAAAAGGGAAGCCAGCCTCAGCGCTATCTGAATGTCATTCTTAGCACCCTCTCTCCCCCATTCATTGCTCTGGGAACACAACCATGGCTTTCTCCAAAATCTTGATCAAATAAACATGCCTTTCACTCTGCCTGGAGAGTCAGTGCATCTGGACCAAGTGAGGCAGCATACTGCAGAGCCTTCCAGTCTCCACAGAGCTCGTGCTGCCAGCACTGCCTCTCTTTATCTGACCAAGAATAGCTAGCGCAAACGCCTTTGCCAAGCCAAAACCGTAGAGAGGCAGTCCCTCAGGAGTCAGGCCAGGGTTTTTTCCAGTGACAGATATATTCCATCTTCATCCATATTAAAGGAACATCCTTAATTGATTTCTTTGTTTACTCTTTCCCTTATTCTGCAAGGAAAAACGAAAGCCTAAACTCCACTTTCTGTACGACAAGCATGAAGACATTCTTTGCCAGGGTATTAATCACACAGTGAGAAGCACTGAGACCAACTCGGCTCCCTATAAATTACAATTCTATTTCCACAGATTACGCAAAGACTCTGCTTCCTCTGAAGCCAGGACAAACAGTAACACAAGAAATCAGTGAAGATTCTTCTCCTGAAAGTGGAATGTACAGTCAAATGAGAGCCCACACTATGAACGTGAAAAATAATAACACTGGAAACACGTGTTCATGGGCTCCAAATGTGTTTCCATGCTGAACTGGATGGAATCTGGTTTCAAAAGGTGCCCTTCCTTGGTAACATAATGCAGCCAAAACAAAACCATCAGCCTTTACTGGGAGACTAACCTGACTTTTAATTGGACTGGTGTGGTCTTTGCTCCAACTGTCTCTGCAAATAGTGATCTATTTTCAGTTAATATGAATCCTGAGAAAGACATATGGCCTGGAAATGAATCCCTTGCCTAGGAACAGGAGTCAAGTATTATCTGCACTTGAAAGTTCAACTGGATTAACATGTAATTACAGTAGCTATTCTGGAATAAGCGCTTCACAAAAAAGAGTTCCTTTCCATTCCCATTTTGCTTCATTTCCATCAGATGCCTGGGGAGAAAACTCCATGTGGAAACTTACCCCCTTGGTTTGCAACTTTATTTTTATTTTCTGCCCCTTACGATAGTTTGGAGGATGTTTTTATTCTCCCTCAGATTGGACTCACGTAGCTCTATGAGCTAAAGCGGCAGCATTCCTGTGCAACCTGGGCTGGGGAGCTGCTTTGGCAGGGGGGGTTGGACTAGGTGATCTCTAGAGGTCCCTTCCAACCCCTACAATTCTGTGATAAACACCAACGGGCCAGCAGGGAATTGATTTCTGTTCCAGTGATGAAACTGGCACCATCAGTGGCTGCTCCAGTAGGAGATGGTGTCAGCACCCTTCCTGTGGTCTGTCCTCCTAACAAAAACCATGGCTTGTGGCTTCTCCAGAGGCCCAAACCACACTGTGCTCCATGATCTCTCTCTCTGTGACAAAGCCTTGGGGCTGAGCCTCTGCTGTAGAAGTCGATGAGCTGTCCTCCACTGCAGCCATTAAATAGTTCTAGATAATCCAGGTTGGTTTTATTACTTTATTTTGACTTCTACTTTCCCCCCCCCCCAAACGTACAACAGGTTTTTGCTCCCCAGATGAAAGCCTGTGTGATGCTTGGTGGGTAAATCCTTACAAAGTCCCCCCCTTATAGAAGCAGTGGTGGAAATGGTAACAAGACTGCCCCTTCAGGCAACTGTGATCTTCATAACTCAGTCACGCTAAATTTGGGGTATCTTTTTTGAAGCTATAATCAAAATGTGTTGCAATAACCCATTAAGGTACACGCTGTCTTCATATGCTGACAAGACATAACAGCCTTCAGCTTGGGCAGCAAAAATATCAATACTAATCCCAGGCTGTAAATTGATGCTGCAGGGATTTGGGTGATTTATGAGTTTCCATAACACCCCTGTGCCCTGTCTGCACAGCTGAGAGACACAGCTTGCATTCAGGTTAGGTTTCCAGCTATCTACATGGCGAAAGCAGCTTTCTAAACACTTGGTTTACTTGTTTATATTTAGTCAACATAGTTCACAACAGCATCTTATGGAGTTCACGGCAAAGAGCAAAATTGCCTCCATTTTACAGGCTGGGAAACTGTGCTGCGGAGGCTACTGGCAAGCCTTAACAGCAATGAAATGCTGAGGTCAGATCTGCCTTCGTGTCCACTCTTGATTTTCAGTCAAAGAAAACTCAGGTACTCTGGCTGCCTAGAAACTGTGATGCCTTCCAGCCAAATGTCGCATCTAGCATCAGAGAATCACAGTTATAGAACGGCCTAGGTTGAAAGGGACCTCAAAGCCCACCCAGTTCCACCCTCCTGCTGTGGGCAGTACTGTCCCCCGCCAGCTCAGGCTGCCCAGAGCCCCATCCAGCCTGGCCTTGAGTGCCTCCAGGGATGGGACACCCACAGCTCTCTAGGCAGCTGTGCCAGGGCCTCACCAACCTCTGAATAAAACGTTTCTCCCTAACATCTAACCTGATTCTCCCATTTCTTAGTGTAAAGCCATTCCCCCTCATCCTATCACTATCAGATGGTGTAACAAGTTCCCTCTCCTGCTTGTACGTTCCCTTCAAGTACTGAAAGGGCCTGAAGGCCAAAAAAAAAAAAAAAAACGGAGTATGGCTTTGACTAGCTATTCTTGTATTGTGCCTTTTGGATTTGCACCTGCCCAGCTGGAGCAGCATTTCACTCAAGAAAGGGTCTGAATTTATAAACTCTATAATAGATTTCCTTGTAGAGGCACATCTCTGAATGACCTGGAAAACGCCACTTTAAATCATGAAGTGCAGTGGATTTTAAGTGACTCTGCGCTCAATGACATTTTAACTTGACAATGAACTCAATTATAATGAATTAAAGCTGCTTTAATTCCGGTTTAGGAAGCCTACTAGTGACTTAATTTAGTAAGCTAAAGCCATTTTAAACGCGTATTTTCAAAAAAGAGAACTCTCCAACACGGAGTGAATTTAAAAGCACTCAACAGGTTGGATTTTTTGTTTTGTTTTTGGTTTTAATAATTTCTGTACAGAGTTTACAGCCTACTTGGTATGCCAAGTGGGCTTTCTCTGGTGCGAAAGTGGCTGAGAATCATTTTTGTCACACAAAAATCAATAGCAGATATAAAGATTCCAGCTCTCTCTCTCATCGTCAACACAGGATAATAATAAAAGTCAAACTGCATTGTTTAGTTGCAATAAACAGCCTTTAGAACAGCTTAATTGAAAAAGAAAGCTTTTAGTTCACCAGTTATCGCACAACCTTTAACCAGTTTAAGTTAAAATCCAGCATTCATGCTTTCACTTTCCTTTGTTCGATAGCAGCGCTGTTGAGACCCTCTAAGCCAGCGCGTCTAAGACAACCAGCCTCACCAGAGCAAGGCTTTCAAACATGTCATACAAAGTGCCAATTCTTAACTCACAGTGCTTCTGCCAGACTCAACACCCTCAAATTTCTGAAAAATGAAGGCACACTGCACGCTGAACAACGGCCTCAATGTTGTCACCATAGAGATGACACTTTGCAGCCCTTATTTATATCTCCTTGACTGCACCAAACAAACGCACTCTCTTCATACACAAATGCTTTGGCTTTCTTGGGGGTGGTTTCTCCAGAGGATGTTTTAAATAATGCCTTTGTGAAGACATAAACATTATTTTGTAGTACAGGGAACTTTTCAAGATAAATAATACAGTAGCACTTTTGACAGCAGAAAGAGAACAATCAGCTAGAACAAAGGGAATTCTTCAGTTCAAATGATCAGCAGACAGCACAGATACTCTCTTTGTCTTCGCAAAAAGAAAAAGAATGAAAGAACCCATTATTTGCCTTTGGCCAATGAACTTCAAAATACAAGGAAGGCAATATTTTGGCTAAACAAAACAAAAAATGTTTTTCTAGTGTCGGAAAACCAAAATTGCTCATTTTTCCCTCAAAACAAAAAAAATAACACTGTGAAATAGCTCTCACAACATTTCCCCCCCCCTTTTTTTTTTCAATTATGTTTGTTGGTTTTTTTTGTACAGTTTTGCTCTGCTCTTTCACCTCTAAAGAAATCTGTCTTTCGTGCCTTGCTGTGCTAAGTTCTCACTCCTATTGAGCAATTCCTCTAGCAAAGAAACCTCTCCCCTCAGTTAAGTACCACACACATTCACAGTTCTGCTTAAGACCTTGCTCGTACCAAGGAAATCTACACGTGACGTAGCTGAATGGGAGATGCTTCTGCTGATCAGGGGCAGGTGTGGAGTTTGGTTTGCTATCTCAAACTGCCGTCACTTTCCACGCCCGTTTCCTGCTCAGCCCCAGGCTAGACCCAATGAGCGCTAATCCCCTTAATTTGCGCTTTCTGAATTGTCCTTGCTGCCACAACACAAACTCAAAACCCCTTAAAACAATGACTTGATAATACTGCATCAAAAAATAACAACCTGAGTCCTTCTTCTGCAGTGACAGAGAGCTTTGCTGGGTGACCAAAGGCCAAATCCATCCCAGGGTACAACTCAACCACTCTGTAACCCTTCGTGGCTGCAACAGAAGAACTGAAAGCAAATACTTTGTATTGGGAGCAAATATCCGCTGGTTCAGCTAGCAGATCCTTGCCATCGACACTATGAAAGCGTCACTGCTGCAGCAGGTGGATTAGATATGCTCAATAGCTTCTGATTCCACAAGTTGATTAGCTAGTTGCTCTGTCACGTTAGCTTTGACCAACACCCCTTGATGTAGCTCACGCTCCCCCCAAAACAGCTGTACTGCCTCTCCAGATGTAGAAGCACCACCATGAGCAGGCAGTACTGGGATCCCACGCTCTTCCCCCCCTCCCCAGGGCGATATGAATTCAGCTGGTTTGTGATGCTTGATGCTGTGAGCTTGCAACCACGCACATACAGATGGGTGCAGGTGGGGCAGGTATGCCTGGAGGAGCTCTGCTCCTCAGGTTGTCCTAGGTAAGCTAGGTGCATCCACCTCCCCAAAGCTGGAATTACCACCTTTCTGTGCAAACAGTGCAGAAGAACCAAACCTAATTAAAGTTCTCACAGTAATCTGCTGCTTTTACAAGAGTCTGCACGTTGCTCGTGTCTTCCAGAGAAGCCCGCAGAACCGCTCTGCATTTATCTCCCCTGGCATCGCTGAGAAACAAAGCTGCCACATGCTCCCCTTATCTCTCTACACAGCTTATCAGGGAAAAAACACCCCACAAAAAACGTTACTTGCAGTGACTGCGGTGATAGATGTCCCCAGTGCTGCAGCATGAAGGCCCTGGGGCAGGAAGGGGGGGTCGTGTCCTCCTCCCAGCCGTAGACATGCTGGCAAGCCCCAGTCCATCTCAGCTAGTGGGATAGAGCTGTGTGCTGGAGTACAGGCACCACTGCACAGACAGCTGTCTGCGTAATGGCTTTAGCTGGGCTGCAACACCTCCCTGAGGGAAGTTCTCGTGCCGAGGACCAGGCTTGCTACTCCTGCAACGAGACATTAGTTCTCATGCACCAGGGCAGCTGCTTTCAGCCATCTGTTGTGGAGTGCCTGTTCTTGGAAGCGAGTGTGCCAGCCCATCAGCAGTGGAAGGTGGCCACAAGACAGATGTGGTTACACTAGTACAGACCCAAGGCAAGCAAAGGGGAAGTGAAGAGGACAGCAAGCACGAAGGGAAGGGCAGCTGTGAGAGGGGAGATAGACTGGAGGATGTGGGCAGCTCAGTAGTCTATGTGTGCCCAGCACCAGCTACGAGCTACAGCTTCAGTGCTGCTTCAGTTCAATGGGTGAAGAGAAAAAGAATTTCCCAAGTGATTCCCACTGCTTTTTCAATGCCTGACATTTATGCTGTCTGCTTGTGCAGGACCTGAGCAACGACGCAACATGGCTAAGAAGACAAGAAGTCAGAGAATGACCAAGTCTTCCCATTGCGCAGAACTTCAGAAGAGCTCTGATTCAGCTCACTGCAGCAGTTCTTGTCCCAGCATATGATCCCCCCCTCATACAAAACAAGAGACGAATGAACCTTGACATCTTAGCACTGATATCTGCTGTCCTGTCTGCCTCGTGCCCCACGATTACGGAGGCAGTTCATGTGCTTTTAGTACTACAACTTCTCTGTTTCCAAGTTGCAGAAATCAGATGCAAAAATCCTTTACCTTTCCAACAACTTTTTTTCTGCTTAAAAAAATAACAACAAACAACTGCAGGGATACATTTCTCTAAGTGACATTTCACTACCTCTCTGGATAAATCTTCTCAAAAATGTAAAGGTGTCAAACTGCTGCCAAGGTCACCATCTCTGCAGCCCATACACAATTTGAAAGCAAGCAATGACTGTTATTTTCTACTGTCTCAGGCTCCTTTTTCACATCTCCCCCTAAATGAAGCTGGTACTATCAGAGAGCAGTACCTTAAGGTTAGTTTCGTACACAACTTGATTCTGTTTCTCTTTTACAGAGAGGACAGATCTGGCAGGCTGCTGAAGATCAAGCAACACACCAAAACCAAAGTCCACGGTAACCACTTAGAATATATTTTCAGTAATTAATAATTGCTACTGTATAAGGATGTTCTCCAGGAACACCTGGAGGCAGGCACGTTATTGGCACACTTGACTTTGAACCTCAGCAGATCTAACAAAAGTTTACTGCTGGCACCCTGTGCTGCAGAAACCACTGAGAACGCAACGTTCAGCTGATATTTTGTCATGCACCAATAAAAGTATTCCAGCACTGAAGCACAATGCATTTGAAGCAGCTAGAAGAGGTCTCGGGGGGAATATTTAATCCCCTTTGAAGAGAGAGTCCTGTTCCGCAGAAACCCATTTAGTTTCTGATGAAATTTCTCCAGTTACTTTGATTAATACATCTTGAAAGAAATCACAGGTTTATAAAGTGATAATTGGCAACAATCATCTTCAGCTAAGAGTTTGGTACAGAAATTGCTGAGTGACAGTAGAATAAGCCCTTACAGGAGTTATTCCAGCAAAACCACGTTATGTGAGAAGAGATTGTACTGTGCTAGCGATACATAAGACTTCAAGGGGTTCACCACAGCCAGGGGCTTTGACTACTGAGGCATTCATAATGGAGACCTAGGTTAAAGACGGAGAGGTGAAAAGGACTGAGGACATATGGAGGAGGAGAGCTCAAGGGGTTTTCCTTCACCTCCTCTCTTTCCCCCCAGGAATTTCCCACTGGAAAAGAGAGTATTAACGAGTGCAAGGCAATGACTTTCACTGGAAAACAGGAAATGCTTAAATTCGCTACGGTTAGCCTGGGAATCAGTGGGAGATGACTGAAGAACGTCTTCCCACAGCGGGTCACCACACACACCACCTGCTCCCAAGGCTGCCGGAGCCTGTCCTGCCCCCATCAGCCACGAGATGGGCTCTGACAGCCTCAGGATGCTGGGGCAGCTCCCAGTAACACAGCACTACCAGGAACAGGTGAGCCAGCTGGTCCTCAAGAGCGATCATTGCTCCCGACACCATGGGTGTGCTTCCATACTCACCAGGGCTAGGAAACCATTAGGAAAAGGCTGCTTATTTTGGTTATTATAGTACTGTATTGTTGAAACTCTTGTAGGCTGGTGACAAGCTGCGGCATCAAAAAGGTTTCCACGAAACCTTGGATCCCATCTCTTGGCAACAGCCAGCACTGTCCGGCAGCACTGCAGCTCCCCCAGCGTCATAAAGCACTCATACAGCATTCGTCTTACTCAGCACTTTGAAAGCAACCCCTGGTTTAAACTAACTGTTGATCAAAGAAGCAGCAATTTGCTGTTGAGGAACGTTTCATTTGCTTTTCATCACGGGAAGGTGAATAAGTAAACAAAGTCACCCAAGTTGGGACGAAATAAATTGAATGCATTCAATTAGCTAATGGAGCGTCTCACAAAGGGAGGCTCTTTTGGGAAATTGAATTAGCTCATCCTGATATGATTCTCATTAACACTGTTGGTTTTTTTTTTTTTAGATACTGCCTGCAACGTAGAGAGGATTAACTTTCGCCAGAGCCTTTTTCCTTCCCTTCCCATACCTTTCAGCCCTGATTCTCTTCAATCTCATAATCAGCACTAATATGTAAAAAGCATTTTTAAGCTAAATAACCAGTGAAGTTCATGAGCACAAGGTGCACCACCTTCACAGTGCCACGCAATAAAGGTGGCTCAACAGCAGGAAGCAGATGTCCTGGGCAGGGGTCAGGGTCGAGAAAGAGCTAACTGGAGACAAAAAGCCACTTAGGTCAAAAACATTTCCTTCCCAGGCAAGCAAAACAACCAAGTATAGATGGAGCTCCAATATCTCGATACACGTGCTGTAAGTTGTGAGGATAACAGAAAGAAATAATACCAAACAGTATTAAAGCCAAAATATCTTATAGATGGTGTAAGAAGATTACCATGATGGAAAACAAACAATCAAAATAAAGGGAATTGCTCACCCATGTCCCAAGCTCACGATAGAAAAGCCCAAGAGAACGATCTCCAACAAAAGATCCTTCCCCAGTGGTGGTCAGCCCTTAAATGGGGTCTGGGAGAGGTGGAGTCAGACTCCACCCCTTCTGGTCACACAGGTGCATTGCCTTCACCTGTGCTCCTGCAGCTGACTCAGTGCTCACCTCAGGTGATCAATCAGTGGTTCAGGCCATGATTCAACAGTTCCCATACACATGTGCTTAAAATCAAGTGCTTTGCTGGATGAGATCTGGCATGTCCTTATGTAAGAAAATTATTTTTATCCAGCCTAATAGAGGCTCAAATATTTTGAGAACTCATAGATCTCATTGCTATGGAAACTAACACTGTATCTTTAGGTCAGTCTTGCTACCTCTGATTTGCAGAGTCTACACCAAATCTACAAAAAAAATAAAAATAAAATAAAAAAAAAAAGCCTAACTGTATGCATTGTTTCAATCCCACTCCTTGCTGCCCTTGTCTCACTTCTGTGGCCAAAGGCAGCCTCTACATGGCAGAAAAGCTGCTATATCAGCAGTTCAGTGCCAACTGGAAGTTCAGGACCTTATGCTGCTGGCACAGACAATCAATGCAGAAGATTAAGCATGCAAACCAGGCTCAGCCAGGGGCAAGCAGCCCCATGGGGAGGCCTTGCCTCATACAGCTGTGCTCTCCTTTGTTGAGTGACCAAGCTGGAGTGCTCACTGATGCTCCAAAACGCCAAACAACCCTTTCTCAACCCACAGATTCACAGCAAGAGGATTTACTTGTCCTTCTTTTTTTCAGTGAAAACCATGAGTGAATGGAACTGCTGCCATGGGACTGATTCAGCTGGTGCCATCTCAGCAAAACAGATTGGCTCCATCTTGTGTCAGAACATCTGCCACATTGCAGAACTCTGTCTTTCCCCTCTCACACCTGACTTTTCCCCTGGACCACTTCACTTACCCTCTTCTTACAGTTTACCAGACTTAGAATTATTTCAAGTGGGAAATATTGTAAAGTTCTGCTGTAAAAATAAATACAGGTTTAGGTAGATTTCAGTTTATGTAATCCCTAAGGCTGTTTTTTTTTTTTTTTTTTTTTTCCCTTTCTGCCAAAATAAAAATAATAATGGTAATGCTTGTCAGTAAAAATGAAAATGTTTTCTTCCCAAACGCTATTACAAATACCCACTCAGTACATTTGTTCCTATGCTAATGCACACAATACATATACTTTAGCACTTAATAAACGTGCCTCATCCAGGTGGCCTCAGCATCCACAGCTAAAGCAGGAGTTCTGTGCACATTCTTCTTTGTTATTTTTAGTTTTGTGTAACATAGACTTTACTCCTTTGCAGAACAAGGCTAATTAATCTCTCGCACGCACTTAAAGTTGCTTATGTTTATTTATTTATTTACTGAAAGGTAAGCTCATATTCCTACGAAACATCTGCATCACATTTTTTCTGCCTCCCCCCACCCCAAAGCATGAGCAAAATCATCATCTTGCTCTGCTTCCTTTTTGTCCAAACCAAGTATTAGTTATATTAGGTCACAGACAAGCACTGCACCTTCTGGAGAATCAGGGTCACGCAATGGTGGAATATTAGAAGGAAGTAGTTTTTAAAGACTGAAGGGAATTCAGTTTCAGCAGACAAGGAAAATCCCACAAGTTTAATTCTTGTAATGGATGGCAGCGACGCACACTCTGCTGCTTTCTGAGATGAGAATTATTCCATAAAGGAATGCAACATGAACCAGTAGTTAAGCCAGGACAGATGTTGCTGGAAATATTTGAAAGACGTTTACTTTACATTATTAGTGAGCAAATAGGCAATGTTCTTGAGTAAGTCATCCTCATGGCTTCCCACAAGACATAATATTTTCCTAGTTGGAAAAAACAAATAACTAAACTGTAGACAGCTTTTAGTAACCAAGACATTTTGGACTGGTGGTGCATCAGCACCCCCAGTTTTGCTCTTTTTTGCCCCAGCCTTGCTCCTCTTTTTCCCTCTGCACATCAGAATGACTCTCTCATTTCCAGCCCAGCGCTGGTACTTTCCCCAACAGCTTTACGATGAGGAACCGCCACCCTCAGCTATCTGGAGCAAACCATCCCTTCCTCCTGCGGATACCCCTCAAAATAACCTACTTCTCCTTGCCATTTGCTGAGTGAATCACTCTGAGCTTGAATTAAAATGCAAAAAAAAAAAAAAAAAAGTCCTTTTCTGATCAGGGTGTGAAATTGGCAAACGCGGGGTTTCCCCCGTTCACAGAGCTTTCAGCTAGCACAGTTCAACTGATGCGGTCTTCCCCGAGGACATACTTGTAGAGATTAAAATTAAAAAAAAAAAAAAAAAACCTCACTGCAGTTAATATGTTCCTGTAAAGTTAAAGCTGATTTAAGACTGCCAACACTCTGAGTTGCATTAATATAATCCCCTTTAACTAATCAACTGTGAGTTGTATGTGGAACGTACCCAAATCCTCTATTATAGGAGAAAAAAAAAAAAGACTGATCAGCAGCAAAGAGAGGGAGGTGTGAGCCCTTCCTTCTCTTCTCCCCTCTCCCCCCCTGCTGGGCCTGTCACCCTTTCATGATGGAGGCCAAGCAGTTCTTCAGCTTTCACCCATCCTTTTTTTTTTTTTCTTAGCTTCCCCACTCATTGCTTGAATCTGTGGAGCTGCTGGGCTGCGGTGGTAGCACTGTATAAACGACCAAGTGGCATTTTCTGATTTCATCACCCTACTGGTGACAGAAATGGACCAGAAGAAGCAAACTAGCTGGGCTGTGGCTGTCATGCACAGGCCAACCAGATGGCTTTCCCCAGACCCACGCTTTGAACGCTCGTGCCCTAAACCTCTTGTTTTCATGCTACTTACAGCATGCTTCCTTACCTTGAGGCCTTTTCTATATCTAAAAAGTGCTTGCTGCAGTATGGCCATAGATCACTTCTCTCATCAGCCTGAGGGCACAGGAAGTGATAAAGCTCTCACTGCAATCCCACTGACTTCAGGGGAATTACTTCCATTAGAGCAAGTAAAATCAGAACGAATAAATGTCCTGTGACTCCATTATTAACAGAGTTGGGCCATGAAGCCCATTGGAGCAATTAGATAGATAGCAATTAGACAGCTGATGACTGACTTAGTCTGTGCTGTGCTGTCCCTGGGCATGTGGCAAGTTAAACCACACGTTCAGATACCAAGAAAGAAAACAAACTAATCCTCAGCGCGTATTGCCATCCAGCTCCCAGGGAAAGAGCCTGCTTATCCCAAGCAGCAGCAGAGCAGCCTTGTGTTGGGCAGTGCAGGGCATCCTCCTCCTCACCCCAGAGCCTGCTGAGAGCCAGAACTGCTCTGGCAGAGCAGAGGAAGGGCAGTGACAGACAAATGTTCTGCTCTCTGCTTTTACTATCGATTTGGAAACGGCAATTTTATTTTCTCTAACTCCTTCTGTTGAGAAGTGAAGCACTCAAGCATTCAGGCACACGCAGGAGGACCTTTCGCCTTCACTTTATAGATGAAGAAACCCCAAGTCCCAGAGATATGATTCAGCCTTGGACACAGATTTGGTGGAGCCAGAAACAGCTCCAGAGCGCCATTTGAATACGTGAACCACAAGACCATCCCTCTTCCTCATCACTCACTAGTGTTTAATTTAGATGCAAACATGACAGGGCTGCAAAGCAAAGCAACACCACCACCACCCAAAACCTCAGGCCCAGATCCACCATGAGTCAGATGCAAAAAGCTGCTCCCAAACTGCACCCAGCCATCACACAAGTGCTGTAGTATCTCCATCTCACACCATGGAGATACTGCCCAAAGGGGCCAGGGTTATGTTGGAACAGCACGGGGAAGGGTCTGACAAAGCCACATTCTGCACCTCCAGATGCTCCCTCAAAATCAGGTTCAGGAACCAACCTGACTCCCAGCACAAGTCACGAATGCCACAGGGATTGCCAGGCTCGTCCACTCTTCTGTTTCCCACTGTCTGCATTAATGGTCTATCCCGTCTTTTCATTCCAGAAATTACTAGTACTGTCAGTCTTTCTCCTTCCAGTGTTAACACATTTTTTTCCTGCTCGCTTCCTTTTAGATGAGAAGGAATACTTGTTATCTGAATGAACATCTCACAGTTCTTTGTAATGAAGAGTCCACTTACTTTCTGAGCAGCTTGCACCTTGGGTGGTATTCTTCAAGCCTTGCCTCAGAACTTACTCACACCTGCCCTTCTCACTCCCTGCCTCCAATTCAGAAACGTCAGGAATTGCAACTGCAGATGTCGAGCTTGCTGCAGGGCTACAGGGAAGCAAGGCTTTGCTTTAAGCAGAAATGTGACCTGCAGATTTCTTAGCCTTCAGCTGAAGGAAAGAGGATGTTGCCTCTCGCACAAAGGGGTTTCACAAAGGACTCAGATAACCCTACCTCCTCAGATGCTGGAAGAGTCATCCACAAAATAAAAGTGCTACTACTGAATCTTTTAAAAGAGGTACGTGTAAAATAAGACACACAGCTCCGCAGAGTGGATTGAATACGAGAAATGCATTGTTAAAGAGTCTCCTCAGGTAAATAAACAATGATCTTCAAGAAAAAAACCCGTTAACTATGCTGAAGATATTTCATTGGTTTTAGCACAATTGCACATAGTATTCCACAGCATTTATTTAGGAGAAGGGGACTTGGCATTAGACTCCCAGGTATTTAACACAAACTGTAATGCACTGTGAAGAAGTTCCCCCACACATTTGTGCACAACTTCCTATGCTTCAGTTTGTGGCCATTTCCCCTCGTCTTATCACCGCACACTGCTGAGAAGAGTCCAGCCTTGACCCTTTGCCTCACACTCCTTAGGTGTTTATAGACATGCAGTGAATATCTCCCAGCACCGCGCGTGCTCCACGTCCTTTGAACAGTTAAAGGGCAGACCAGGCCTAACGACGAGAAGATATGGAAACAACGTGAAGAAGCACGTGGCTGTGAAGTTGGGAAAAGATGAGAATAGGAGGATCCCAAAACAAAAGCAGGAGTAGAGTGTAAGAGAAAAGGCTGTAAGGCAGGAGGAGACGAGGCAGAAGGTGCAGAGGTAGACTTGGAAACTGAAAAGGTCTTCAATCAGTCTTCTCCCACACACACTTTGGTTCAGAAGCTGGCAATTCACAAATAGTTCTTGAGTCTCAACAAAGCACTGCTAGCAAACAGTCTTAAAACCCAACAGGGAAAAGGCATGTTTTCTTATTCCCTTCAATTCCCATCCATAACGTTGCCTTCTGCAACTTCATTGCTCTTCTACTGTAACAAACCTCTACCACAGCAGCATTAAAAGATGATTGTAATTTGTCTCTTAGACCAACAGCAGTAGGAAGGCAAATAATCAACCAAGAGTTGACAACCTGGAAATTCTTAGTACAGAATGAGTTGTATACAGATATGAATTTCTCATCTCATTATAGGTTTATCTGCATACATATATCTTCAACATCAATCAAGGATCAAACCATGCAACTTACAAAAAAATTAATAACCAATGCTCTCTTACTCAAGGTGAGTTTAGAGAGAGAACTGATGCTCCAAATGGCAAAATACTTGAAGAAAAGCACTGATGATAACTACTAATGGTATGAGCTTTTAAACGGCTCATTTAAACACAGCCAGATTGGTTCAGCAAGAAAACAGGTTTGGGGCTGGTTAGCTGAGATTTTTTTTTTTGCTGGTTTTGTGGCTAAGGATAGCCAGATGGATAAGGATTTTATTATAGGTATTGGCAAGTCAGTGCTGTTGAAAGGCTGACACGCAAAGTGTTGACTCAAAGTTGGAACATCAGATTTTCATCAACACTAAATTTAAGCAGTGTTTCTGAAACTGTAGCCTGGATGGGCTGCCGCAGTTTGTGCGCAACGTACCTCAAAAGGAGGATAACTGCAAAGCTCAGGAATGATTGTATCTTAAGTGAAAAGGATTAGCAAGGAGCATTCATCAGAGAGGAAAAGCCAGAGCTCTCGAGAAGCTGTGTGTGCAAACACGAACACTAGGTTCTGCTCAAGAGCTTGCACGGAGCACATCTCACATCATTCACCAATAAAATTCCTGACTTTCTAACTCAATACTGAAAACAGCGTTGGAAGGCCTGCCCCAAAACAATCCAGCTAGGAATGAGTCACCTCCCCACGAGTCACACGCGGGTGACATTCATCTTTGTTTCCTCATTGGTAGTACAGCCACTTCCATTCCCGAAAGGCCTTGTCTCAGCAGTTTCCCTTTCGAGACAGTACAGTAAGGGAAAGAGCTAAGTAATCTATTTGTGGCCGACAAACAGTAAACCCGAAACAGTATATGCACAGACAGGTGCCTGCATGGGGGAGCTGCTCAGCTATGCCATTTTAGCTATGCCGGGATGAGCAAGGGGAGAAAATGTCACGGCAGGGCTAGCAGAGAAAGGATTCTGGTCAGTGAGGGAATAACTTGATCAGTGTGAGCACGTGCAGCATGACACCTTGTTGCTAACAACAAGCGATATAAAATTCTGCCACTAACATCACTTGATCTTCAGTAATTAAACCCCTCTCAAGTGCATCGCCTCTCACTGAAGCAGGAGCTCCTTCTACACACGGCCCCTACCTCTCCATCTGCACAGAACCAACACAAGCAGTCAGCGAGGGGCTCGGAAAAACAAGCAGCAAGCGTTCGAGAAGTAACAGAAGGTCTCCATTTTCCTGACTGATCAGGGCCTCGGGTCAGGAGGGAGGCAGGTTTGGAAGCTGCTTGCTGTGCATGCTCAGCTGGAAGCCATCAGCAGCCTGGCCTGGGCCTGTGACATCACTGTGGCACAGAGCACATTTTTCACATACTGAGGGACGCGGTCTACAAGCCCGGGGGAGTTTGCTCCGTAGATGGAGCACACTGCCGCCCCTCTTTGGTTTTCTGAAGGGGCTGAGGTGCCGTCAGCTGGCTTGCAAAACGGGCAGCAATCACACAGAGGCTGGCTGAGGAAGGCACACGTCTAGCTGGGAGCCTCGGGAGCAATGCTGTGCTGCACATCACTGCAGGCAGGCTCCTGGAAGAACGTCGCTTTCCACTGGGACAGAGCTATTCTTCTTTAAGGGCCCCGGGATGGTGCTACGTTTTGGTTTTAGTAGAAGAACAACACTGCAGCACCCTTACAATGGAGCCTGCAGCAGGCAGAAAGAAGCTGCGTGTTTAACAAAGGCTGTGGCCACCCACCCAAGTCCTCCTGAGTGCTGACACAGCAAAGTCCCATCGTCTGATTTCAAATACCACGAGGTCAAGCCTTGCTCATGACCTCTGAAGGGAAAAATACAGAGAACTGACCTTAAAAGTAAACACTCGGGCTCCAAAGTTAGACCGAAATCCTTCTTGCTGCAGATGTTTTAGCTCTTTGCACCTGCCTACTGCACCTGTGAGAGCAAAGCAGAGAAGATACCTCACATTGAGATTATTTAGCCAGAGACAAAAAAGTCGTACCTCACTCAGTTCCAAAGAGGATATACTTGATTTTACACAACTGTATTTCTAGAAGCAAGTCTTAGTCAATCATACACAGTTTAAGATAGTGCTAAGAGCTTGCCATGTGAAAGTGTAGGAAGCAATATGATTTCTTGAGCATTCTAGCACAGAGCAGCTGCAAAGCTGTCTGCACTTCCACACTGCAGCAGTCAGATAGGAGGCAGCTGCACAGCAAAGCAGACTTGGGCCACGTCTTTTGGGTCTGAGTGATCTCCAGTACCCTCCTGCCTTCAGAGTTAGGCTGTCAACATGCTTTTCCATTCAAAGTCGTAAAGTTTCAAAGTTCAGCTGGTCACAGTCACAGGTTTAAATTTTCAGTTGGATTTTTTTTCACTGCACCCAGAAGCCCTGGGTGCCAGCAAGAGTGAAAGGCAGAAGGCAGCTTTACTTCTGTTGCTGGTTTAAGGGCAACTTCTGCCAGGTGACTTGGGCAAAGGAAGAGATTCTGTAAGTCAGTTACGGAAACTTCAGATTGGTGATGCTTAAAAGTGAAATAACACACTGCAAAAGGTACAAAGGCTGTGGTGTTTACCCAGCTGTGATATTTGGGGTCTGAGATTTAAAGCTTTGGAGTGCAGCCACAGCCACAGCCACCGGGGCATCATTTGACCTTGCTCCTAGCAGCCACTGCTCAGGGCTTGTGTGCCTCCTCAAGCTGTCCCTTCTTGTTATGTATTCTTCCAGCTGACCCCTTGATTCCATCTGAAGGAGCTGAGAGGCTGCAGTTCCTTGCATGGAGAAATATCCAGCCTGACAAACAACAGCTGTAGCTCCAGCAGAAGTTAGAAGGCCTTTTACATGCGGTCCTCTCCCACCACCTCTCTGGGCAACGCATCCCCGTGCCTCACCACCCTTACTGTAAAAACCTCCTTCCTCACATCCAAACTAAATCTCCCGTCCTTATAGGAGAGGTCTACAAAGGTCCACATCTCTCCTGTGCTGAGGACTCCACACGTGGACACAGCACTGCAGCTGAGGTCTCACCAGCACAGAGCAGCATCACCTCCCTGGCCTTGCTGGACACACTGCTTTGAAGAATCCCGCTCCACGATGCTATGAGAGGGAAGATTCCTGCCAGATCAGCTGTGGATTGGCTTCACTAACCGTCAGGGCAGGGCCCCAGTCCCAGAGAGGACCCTCCTGAAAGGGCAGAGCTATTGCCCTCACTGGGGTCAGCCCAGTAGGGAGCTCAGAATCCTAACCTGGCTGAAACCCAGCCCTCGGAAGGCCAAGGTCAGAGCCACACGTTGTCACCCTCACACCCTTCCTTCCCACATTGCCTTTCCTTTCTTTAGCTGCTGAACCTTGCGCTCCTTCCCCTTGGCACCTGTGAATTTCTCATCAGGGCTACAAGCAGGTTTGAGGCCTCTTCAGAAACCTGTGGTGTCTCTCTACCCCTCGCTTCTACAAGAGCCACTACTGGATCTCAAGCAGCCAGAAGAAATCATCCAGACCCCTTAGCTTTGAGTCATGGCTTACGTTAACCGTCCCCAGTGCACTTCACCCTGCAGCTCCCCAGCAGCTGGCCCACATCAGCTCCTGGAGAACAGCTGTGGGGACTGCCATGGCAACACACCCCCTTAGAGCACAACAGCCACATCTCAGTCGGTCACAGCCACTTCTGATGCCCCGGTTCCCACTGTAAAGATGAAAACACATAGCACCAAGATACAGTTAGGAACTAATAACAGACACTGCGACAGAGAACGGGAGTTTATAACTCTGTTCCATTTTGTTGCTCGTTCTCCTATTTCCTCCTGCCCTTACCCTTCCACGTGGTTTGAAGCCAACACATAGGTTGCAGCATTTCAGATTACACACGTGCCTCAGAGCAAATCCACATCATGCCAGTTTTCTGTACTCAAAGATCCTGCATTGCCATAGAGGAACATTTATTACAAACAGCTAGCACTTCTGTGAAGCAGTGGTTTAACATCTTGCACGCTCCACACGCCTGCCTCCGACACCTTCCCACTGCCTCAAACAAGAAGCTCATTCAGAGACAACCGTCATCTTCCACTTCTGCTTTTATTTCCCTGCTATTTCTCACTGAGTGCTGCATTAATTCAGGACTCAGACCAGGTGCTAACCTCAGCCCCAGCTTCCCTTGCGTGCCTTTAGCTATCACCTCATCCTTCTGTGAGGAACTGCAGCCACTACCAGAACGCCAGGAAAACAAACAGGAGCTTCTGTGATGCTGAGCCACAGGGACAGGGTGAAAATTCCTGCTCTGCTGCTCACTGGATCTCCTGGAGAACTTGGAATGGTGAATCAGCTCGGCTAGCTCAGCATGGCAGCCTGTAGGTGCAGCTTGTTACCGGAGTTCTTTGCCAGCTCTGGAGCTGGCAAAGCAGCTGCTATCAGCAAAGCAAGACAGGCACGACAACATCACATATTCTGCTCAAAAGCAGAGAAACCTAATTATGGAAGAAGCAAAGGGGGAGGGGGCAAGCCAGCTTTTCTGTAAAGCTTAGTATGATCCCAGAGATGAACTAGTTGGATTAGCTACTTAGCAGCAGTGCAGTTTAGACATCACGAGGCTCGGAAGAGGAAGCCTTTTGAAGACGGGAACAGCATTCCTGAATTACCTGCTTTCTCATCTACTGTGAGCGCACTTGGGCCCTCTAATCCGGGAAGCCACCGGCTCTTCTTCAGAGCTTATCTGATGCAAACGCGTAGCGACGCACAGCTACTCCTGCAACCACACCCACCAGCCTGTGAATTACCTACAGCACTCAGTTTATTTGGCCGCATTAAGAACAGGCATTGCTGCTTCTACCTTTTTGCGTCTCCCCACTACTAAGCAACAGGCAAGGACGACCGCATTCTTGAGGAAAGGAAATGGCACCACGGAAAACCAGTGAAGAATATCTCCTACGGGGGCGTAGCCACAGCTGGGCTTAACGCAAATGTTTTAAATGCCAGGGGCCTGACAGGCACACTCGAAACACTGGCGTTTGAGTTACGTCCCTCGCGCTGAGGCGCTGGCATAGTTGGGTGGATTCCTCACCCGCTCTGGGAGTTGCATCAGGCAGGCATGGGGAAGGCCCTGCTCGGCAGGTCATCAGAGTGGATGTCTGCACGATGAAGTGGCAGTTAAGCCCCCGCAGGAGACTGCAAGGCATTATTAAAAACAGCCAGCCCGAGGGGAACGAAGTAACTTGTCCTCAGCCTAACTCGGCTCCCGTGTCGCGTTCCCAGCAGGCAGCCTGCTCCCACATCACGCAGGCACAGCCTTCAGCACAAAGGCAAAAGGTGAGGCACCTTCTCCAGCACAACCCAGGTTTTATCCACACCTTTACAGACCCCACGCAGCAGTTCATTCTCTCCCAAACACCACAAAGGAATCTCCGAAGCCCCGAGCAGAAGAAATCCAGTTTATGAGATTATATTTATTTTTAAGTGCTTGACTGTCACTCCTAAGCCCAGTGGCCTTGCGTTGACCTTTAGGATTTCTCGAGAAGATGCTACTCGTAGTACTTAAACTGTTTTAGCCTTGGGATTGTGCCAAACAGACAACCGACCGCAACTATTACGAGAGTAATTTTCCAGCATGTGGACTACTAGCACGTGGCCACTTAAGCTAATTTTATATGGGCTTGGAAGCCTCATAGGTCACAGTCCCATGGTTCGTCACTCAGCTGCATCTCCTTGATGTACAAAATCCCATTTAGTATTTTCAGCCCTGCTCTGTCTTCAATTGCATAAACACAGAAAGCCAAAGGACACAGCGTGTGGATGGTGAACAGAAAACTTGGTTGTTTTACAGGACTTTCTCATGTAGGGAGACTGCAGTGGAGTACTGGCACAAGACTCGGCTGCTTTGCAATACTGTTTTTAGAAAATTATATCCAGATCTCAATATTACAGCTGTCAGTTTTCAAGGCTACTTGTTCCTCTCAGGTACACCACAAGTATTCATTAACACGGCTCTCCACTCTGGTGCTTGGCCATCTTACACCGGGGTCAGCCTGTATGTCTGCCCTTGCTAATCTGCCAGACTTCCACGACGTATTTCTCTAGAGAAAAAGCAAAGCATTTTGTTGACATGGGCAACAGCAGAAATAGAATACATATCTATAGATGTATATCCAAACCCTGAGTGGAAGCCATAGAGCCCATCCAAAGGTCAACAGGAATCAAAGACAACAGGAGTTGGATACAGTAATGGTGTTTTCCCTGTGATAAAGTGGTTAGGTATTCAATTTTTCCCTGTGATAAAGTGGTTAGTTTTTCAATTGCTGTGAGCTTTCTCATTCAAGCACAGAAGAGGAAGGGAGCTACACAATCTGCTAAGAGGAGAGCTGGACTAGAGTTACAGTTCACCACAGCATTATCATTTCAGTGCACTTCTCATGCTAAAATAAGAAGCAGACACCCATAGTAGGTCATCATCTGTGCAGACATACCAACTATGCAGGAGTGGTAGTAGGCAACGCAGCACACACTTCCCCTCCCTTCAGCTGTGTGTATACAACCATTTAGTTCCTCTGAGCATAAGAAATATCTAGATCTATTTCCAAACGCTTCTAAGTTGATACTTAACTGCAGCCAGACCAGAAAGCCAGAAGGTATACTCACAGCACTGCAGAAAGCCCCTGATACCAAAGTTTGTTTTGTTTTTCTTCCCCCTTTGTTTTCTATTATTTTTACTCATAACGCTCGTTAGCTCGGCAAACAAAGCAAATCTCAAATGTCAGTCAACAGGGAAAAGTGCTCATGCACTGCAAGACCCACCTGCTCAGAGACACAATGAACACAATTCCAGTTGATCCTCCCGTCTCCATTTTTACTTGATAAACATGCAATTTCCAGTAAGCTGCACAGCCTCAAGTGTTCTGAGCTGCTCATGGCCTCCTAGGTAGCATCCTGCTGACAGAAACGGAGCAGTTTTCACAGATCAAAAATCAGATGAACGCTGTGTGTTCTTACAGTACGGACTCAGCTTTTTTCAGCATAGAGCACTACACTGAAACTTTGCTCACGGAGAGTTTGACAAATTGAAGACTTCCTTGTCATAAAAAGAAAACAGAACTAATTCAGGTAAGTCCACCAACCACCTCATTTTGTGGTACGCTCACAGTGGCACTTACATTTGAGCTCAGCACCAACCACGCACATGGAACCTCTGGAAAACCTGTGCCAACAGTCTCTTTGCTTTCCTCTATTCCTTGCAGAGAGTTAACATAGCTAGAGTTCTTTCTTTTTTACATGTATAAATAGAGCAAGGCTTCCAAAGATGGGAATATGTTTGATTAAGTTTCAAATCTTGGAAAGCGTTCCTGGTGGATGATTCTTGCAGCTCTTGCTTGCTCACTAACAGGTAATGGGATCAGTTACATAAACAAGCACAACTCCTCCAGAAGTAAATTGTAACAAGGAAGATACCGAATACCACTTATATTAAATTTCAGAAAGTTTATTGCACCAAATGCAGCAAAGAAATAGGCCAAAAGGATAGAGTACATAAACAACTATATGAAAAAAAGCCATCAAAAACATGTAGTCTGACATCAGTATTCAGTCATTCCTAAATAATAAAAAAAAAAAGCTTGTGTTCCCAAACATGCAAAACAGCAACACATGGTTTTATCCACTATGGAAATCCTACTGTGTATGACAAATCAGCATACTTGATATAAAAAAAAAAAATACACATCCAGAGTGCATTCAGCAGTTCAGACTCAGGTTTGATCCAGGTCCTCAAGGAAGAGCTGATACTGGAGGAATGACTGATCGTTTTGTGTAAACTATATACAAGAGTTTGGTGCACCTCAAAAGGCTTTCTGACTTTTAAAAATGCATTCAGCATGGGGCGGGGAAGACGACCAACGCGTAACTCTGAAGATGTAATTAGAAATACAAATTAAATAATCACAGACTACGGATGTATTTGTCTCTTTTGGGCAGAAAGCAGTTGCATACATTAGGTCAGAAAGTATCTATTAAAATGAATTCAGCCTCGGTACTGTTTTAGGTTAAGGAGCTCATTAAAATGCTACGAAATTTAGCAGTTCATTTCTCCCCTCTGTGCATCAATGCTGAGCCTTGCCTGGGAAAAAAAAAAAAAAAAACACATTCCTGAAGTTGAATTGTGTAAACTGTATTTATGTGGGATTTTGGAAAGATTGTGCACTCCCACTTAAAGTATGCATTTATTAAGTCTACAGGAAAAAAAAAAAACAACTACATAATACTGATAAAAAAAACTTTGGAGTATTTGAAAACTAAGCTACATTATCAACTTTAAAGTCCTCTGTACATTCATATCATCTCATTCAATTAAAATAAAAACAGAAACATGCCCTATAAGATGTCTAACACCTGTCAACACCTACTGCCCTGTCATGCCATAACTACATCACATAAACAGCAAGATGCTACTGAAAGCAAGTTAAAGACCGAGTCAAAAAAGCCCTAGAAGGTGGAATCCCATCAACTGAGGTAGTACATTTGGTGGAGGGGAGAGATATGTATTTAGCTTTCTTTAGACGAAAGCCTCGAACAGTAACAAGCAGATTTCATGTTGAATTCCCCCTCCCCAAACTAGAACTGTCAGAACAAGGTAGTTCTTCACATAATTTCTGAAGAGCAGCAAAGTGTTCGAGAAAGCAGCAGGAACTATAAAGTTTTAGCCTGGACTGAAGAAAATCCAAGCACTCTGACTATCAGCTCACGTGGCACCCCTAGATGAGTTCAATGTCTCACCAAAAGACAGATTATTAATTATTTTCCTTAATAATAAGATGTTACTGGTTATGGTGATAGCCTTGAAGTCACCGAACGTGCTCTACCAAAGTCAAAGTCAGTCAGCTCTGTGACAGCAAGGGTGTTTCTGCACACTCCTTCGCAGAACTGCCAGTCTGCAGATAAAAAGTCAACTAATGCCTTAGGAGAACTGAAACTGTCTTTTAATAAATTCAACTATTAATTAAAATCAGTTGTCATGAAACAGGAGAAGTACATGAGAGTTTTTATATACACTCAGGGAAGGAGTTTACAGTCCTACACGCATGCACCCACACACTCCCCATACAGGGACAGTTCAGGAATATGCAATTTGCTCTATGGTTCTTTGTCTTGACCTTGTGAAATAGTGATATCTGCTAACAGATCGATGCAGAGAGAAGCTTGCTTTTCAGCAGACAGAAGGATTCACAGACCAAAGATACGAAAAGTTTGCTTAATTATTTGCAGTAGGAGCGCACCCAAACCATAGAAAGATTTTAACCTCTGTAGGAAGAACACCAGACAAGCCTATGAAAACACAGTAAAAAAAAACACCTGGAATGTCAGATCAGAAAGCCAGCACACAAAGAACAGCTTTAGAATCTTTGTATCATAACTTCAGGTACCCCTTTACTTGGAAACGACCCCCCCACTCCCCCCACAGTAGGTCAGCCTACCCATTTCCCCTCAGAAAGCAACACAAGGTTCATCAAGACCCCAGTCACATTGAAGCAACTCACAATATGCACATTTCATCGTTTCAAATCACTGAAAGTTTACTGTAGAAAAGTCCAAACATGAAGGTAGTACGAAATAAAACCACTTTTAATAAAAGTGCATCCCTTCAGTGTTAAAAATCTCCGATCACCAGCGAGGACAACAAACAACGGGTGACCAGAAGTTTCTCAGACTGCTATTCCCAATCACTCTGCCAGCAACTCACTTGCAAGCCATCAACTGCTGGCTCAGAACAAAATGGTCCAACATTTACTTTTCCTCTAGAATGCTTGTTTTGATTCTCTGTTCATCAGTCTGGTCCGTGGTTTCACATCCAGCTCAACAGTGCTTTATGCGAAAAAAAATTGTTTTTTTTTCTTTTTTACATTCATGTTATCACCAACATGAAAACAGTAACATACAAAATTTCGTTTTGCTCTCTAGAAACACAGAAGGCCAGCATCAGCTCGTGGAGAAGTAGTTTCTGGTCTCAAAGCAGTTAATCCATGAAGGAAAGGCACCCGTAAGATAGTTCAAGATTTCTGTAGAATCAAAAAGGGTAATTGCAAACATTCATAGTCATGTCAAATATCGGGGGGGGGGGAGGGTTGACCTCTACATTTCATTTGACTTTAAGCAGCACTCCCCTATTATGCCTCCTTGTAGTGACCAACTAATAACCAGAAAGTAATACTTTTGACTGGAGGTTCCATAAAGACTCTTCCCCCCAGTAAGATTGTCTTGGTGTACAAATTGTCTGTGGTGCCAATTGCCTGGTGTACACGTGCACACACGTGCACTGTAGCACCTGTTATCATTACAGAAGTTTGTCCATCTCGTACTTCTCAGAGACAGCAATACTTGCTGACACCAAGACACAGGTTTAGTTCATAGAGAAACTCAAAAAGGTACTGAAGTTGCATCAGCAACACATGTAAACTTGTAGCAGAAATTCCATAAGGCTTTCCTATAGAAAAAAAATCTCAAGTCCATTCCATTTTCAGGGTGGAATTACTTCTAGCCATAATCCAATCGAATACCTCCTTGTTAAAACAGAAGCAGCCGTAGCTTTCTTCATTTCTCATCCTTCAGGGAAAAAGTCACATCACCTCGTGCATGCCTCCATTTCCAGATAACATTTGGCTGCTAAGCACAGGTTCCTTGTTCTGAGCCGGTCACATTCCCTTTCAAAACCACGCTTATATGCTCTGCAAGAAAAATCACGTTCCATCTAATATACTTGTGTATAGGAATGCTATATACATAGTTTACAGCTTTTCCTCCCCAGCAAAGAAACACACACCACACCACACTCGGAAACGCAGCGTGATGAAATCCTTTCCAGCCCTCTTGTTCTTTCAGTTGTTACTTCATGGGTTTGAGCAGCGTTTCGGATGGCAGCTCGCAGTCTGCCACATAGTGTTAGCTTCTGTCCTTTGATTAAAAACAAAATGCAAGGATGCAGTCACTACGTCAGAAGAGAGATTGTAAGAAACACCTGAATGCCTTTTAGGCTATGTAAACTGAAGTCCTCCGACCAAACATCCAGCTGAAATCAGAATGGAAAGGTGGTAGAAGGTACAGTTATCACCTGCTTTTCTCAGTGTTCCCATTTACCAGTGTTTGGCACTTCTGTTCCTCTTCCAACACGCCCATGTTCTTTATTTCAAGGGAATGACTATCCTGAGATTTTAATTTATAAGAGTATCTGAGCAACGTATGGGGAATGAGTACTTGCTATAGCAGCCAACAAAGGCAAGTCATTGGATTCAATCCTAGGGAAAAAAAGAAAAACAACAAAGAAGAGAGAGACTTTAAAATATGTGACCACTTTGACAGGAGAAAGAAGAGGATATTCCTCATCTACTTTAAGGAAATTCAGAGTGCCTTGCTATAATCAAGGCCATTGTTTAATTATTTGTACCTAATGCATCAGCAAAAGCATAAGATGCTTCAAAAAACAAACAAGAGCTACACTACCATTGGAGTGTAAAAAGAATACTTTGTTACATCATCTCTTGCGCTACAAATAAGGACTTTTATTTATTCACTAACCCCTAAGCCTTAGCTTGCAGCCTTTGCCATCAGTAGGCATCACAGAGCCTGGCCAAAAGAAAATATTCAGCATCAGCTTCTGGAAGGCTCTATTTCATGTTCTGGATACAACTCAGTTCACTTTATAGTAGCTCTTCAGCAAAAACGACCAGAAGCTGGAATTATCTTTTACACAATAACAGCAACATAAAGAGTGCCATGCATCCTTGAAGGCCACGCTCTACTCAAGTACCATTGTTGGATGACCTCACATAACCAGAACACAAACCATCTTCATTCTTAACACTTAAGAATGACAAAACGATTAAGTCTTGCTTTTGGACTGTCTCCTGACATTCAGATTGACCACTGGAACCCATTTCTACACTTCTAGAGAAAGGGAATGCTAAATATGGAATAAACAGCAAGTCCCCATAGGAAGAAGATGACTACATTCAGAAACTGGAAAGGAAAATAACTGCTTTAAGTTTCATCATAAGCTGAAATCCACAATACTCACCCCAGTACAATTCCTAGCTCTTTCACGTGCACTCTTGTATGTCCTCGCAGATATTCTGAAAGCATTTTGCTTTTGAGATACATCTCTTGTAGTCTATCCTCTAGATGCATTATGCACTGTAATGACAGACCAAAAACTTCAGAATGACTTTAACAACTGCAGTATTACAGAAACTAGCTAAAGCAATAACCTGCTGACGTATCTTAGCAAGAACAAGTCTCCTCCCCCAAAAATGGAGAATTGGATATTTTAATCTTAACGTAATTGGGTATGTTGCAGTTCCACTGGCAAGTTTAAAAAAGTTTCTAGAGAAGTGGAATTAGTTCAGTTCCCCAAGCTCCAGAAGATGAAAACAAGAAGCACATGCAGAACCTCACATTATCAAGTACATAATCATCCAGCAGGTGGAGACTGCGATTAGAAACAGCACTAAATATCTTCAGGCCATTGCCCTACGTATAGTTTAATGGAAACATAAGTGCTAGAAACGAGACCTTATGAAAGCAGTTCAGCCAATCAAACTTTTGACAGCAGTTTGATCTGTCTACTTCAAGCGAGTTTTCACCAAAGCCATTATAATTATTGCACATCTGGATTCTAACCTAAAGGGAAACATTTTTTCCCCACTACAGGTAACCCTAATGTAGAAAGCCTGTTAGCACTTCCCCAGTGCTTCAGGAAGACATGCTGCTGGTCCCAAGAGCAGCAGTTTGACATACTTAAATGCAAGTATACTAGGACTAAAGGATTATAGATTACAGACAAGCAACATTGCAGTTTCTGCTACCCTCTCTCACCAGAGAGGGTATGCATGCATTATATATGTACAATACACAGCATGTATTATACCAACTTACTGAGACCAATAAACCAAGATCTCAGAGGATCCAGTAAAACAAGCAGCATACAAAACACACTTGCTGACTGAGTCAAATTTCATTATTCATCAATTTCATTAGCTTCTGTTTTCAGCAAAGAAATACTTACAAAGTCAGCTGGGAGGTTGAGTTTGTAAAGCTGTAAAATAGACTGCAGTAAACTGGACACTTGACTTGACACCAAGACATCTTTGCCTAACTTCATATTGTCCATCATTTTCCTCTGGCTTGTAGCTACTTGTACATTCCATTTATCTGTGTCTGCAATAATACAGACAGCTTCTGCTATTGGTTCGTCTAGCACTGGATGCTGCAATAGATACAAGACAAACATTATGCCACACTTTCATACACGTAACTCAGTTTGCTGCTTCACTTCTATTCACATTGGGGCAGGAAATAATAAAACAATTGGATGTTTTCGTCCAAGAGAAAAACAAAAGTGTCCCGAGAAAAACGAGACAATACCAGTTTGAGACTGATTTGACATCCAGTATCACTGTTAAGTATAAACTGCCCATTCAGTAAAGGCATTTAAATATTTTAAGTAGTGCTTCAGAATCTCAACTCCAACACTTCTCTCACTAATGATATTCCACCTTCAATGCAACAGTTCTTACAAAACAAATGGGGTATTAATTCCACTGATGGCAGTGACGAAAGTAAATTTCCACATTGTACCACATTTGTGAGGGATTTCACTACACACAATGAAGATAACACATACAAAGAAGCAGTATCACATCAAGGCAATCTGACACTTAAATAAGTTGCACTCATCATTTTGGACGCTGCACTGAAGTCATTCCAATAGGATAATTCTCAATTGCTCTGTGAAGAAGCACTGAGAAATCACAAGATAAACTAGAATTTGCATACTAGATACATTCAACATTACTTCAGAGAAAGATTAATTATAAATTAGTCATTCTAACTCTTAGGTACTCCAAATATCACAAAGATCTTATCTACGGCCATATCAACTTTATTTATTAAGTCAGCCATTTCTGCTACAGTCTAGTATAACACATGCTTTCACAAGACTCATCTGCCTTGCAACACACGACACTAAGTGGCAACCTGCTTCCAACAATGTCCACATCACCTTCACGAAATACAGACAACTGCCTCCAACTGTGACTGAAAACAAGCGGTTTCAGAGATTTCTCCTTGTAACTTCAAGCTGCAACCACTTTTCCCTGCATTCATCTTCTAAGGGAAGACTGAAGAGAACATAAGGGAAGTGATTCCTGCGTGAACAGGTTTCTTACGCAGTGACTTAAGGGGTTTTCTTCCAAGGAAGAAGGTGTGTCACGTGTGGCTGTTAAGAAGTAGCGAACAGAAAAAAAAGAAAAGTTCTAAAGTACAAACTACCACATTTCTGTAGTTTCTCAGCAATATCAGCGACTTCTACCAGGCCTCAGAGCAGTACTTGAACTCACATGCATCGCATGAAGTAGGTCTGCTAGGAGACACTGCTTAAGTTTTTCATCATTATTTACTCCGTGCAGCACCAGATCAGGCACATACGTATGACAGTAACCACCCAGAAGTGATCTTCCAAAGTTTTTCACGCACTGACTGCTGACTGTGTTTGATCTGAAATAAAGAAGTAGAAAGGAGATAAGATTCCAGCCTGACAGACTCCATTCAGAATTTAACATTTGGTTAATCCCAGCCCCTTGATTCTACTGCAGATTGTAATCAATAGCAGTACTAATAATACTGTGAAACAATAATCAGTGCTCTTTGAAGCTGTGATTTTCTAGCTTTAATTTCATATTGATTCCTTCAAATTTCAGAAGAGGAAAATTCACATGTACTAGAGCTTGTAGCAGACATGATTCCTGTCCTCGGTTTAACGTGTTTGATACATTTGAGCTCTCAAGCTCAGCTCAAGCAACAGAATCTTCCCAGCTACCTCGCATACGCATCAGGAAGCTCTATGCATATCTGTAAAGCCCAGAAGTTTTCAAATGGAATGTTCTTACTCAAACACTGAAATCTGTTCATCTTCAAGTTGGACAGTCTATACTAAGTGTTTCAGGCAAACAGCCCTCATCACTTTCATTAAACATTTGAAGAACAACATCGTCAAAAAATCCCGCCGCGAATAACAGTTTGCTCTTGGTCATCTTTTTGCTAAGTCTGTTAACAATCCGAAATACACTACCCAGGTCTGTTACGGATTTGTTTGCAAGGAACCCAATCAAGATCCCAGCAGCCTTCAGACTTGAAATTCTGAACACCTCTAGTGCAGCAGCAACCCATCTTTACCTTGGTAAAGGGAGCTCCACTTCTGCAAACTCTTCAAGTCGCTTGCTGACGTTACTGTGACGCACTTCATCAGGAACACAACAATCACCTTCTTCATCGCTGGCTCCAAGAGCACTGTCTGAACTCTCATTCCTCGGAATGTCCCCTTCAACTCTGAAAGAGCTTTTCCTCCTAGCATCCCCACAGGGGACATTTTTAGCACCTAGTTTAAGGGACTCCTTTTTGACAGCAGAATCTACTTCTACACA
The DNA here is from genome assembly GCA_036925125.1 of Oreortyx pictus. Classification (NCBI taxonomy): domain Eukaryota; kingdom Metazoa; phylum Chordata; class Aves; order Galliformes; family Odontophoridae; genus Oreortyx; species Oreortyx pictus. The sequence continues at coordinate 66,571,374 of JAUPFR010000005.1, read as the reverse complement.
GCCAGGTGAACAGCAGTCCAGTGAAGTTCTAGTTTCTTTTGTGCTTGGCAATGCTGCAGTTTCTACATTATCAACTGTCAAAAGCAGTTCACCAGATATTGTGCTCTCTAAATTAATTTCGGTGCCTTTCTTCTCCGAATGTTGGTGATGAAGCATATTCTCCTGCCTGTCACAAGACAGAATCTGTGCATAACAAACATTACGCTTACTGTGTGGCAAAAAGGCAGCTTCACAGCTTTCTTTCTGGTTCTGGGAAGCATCTGTGGTCAGATTTGTAGAACTTGAGGCACGGTGTATCATTACCTCTGGATTTTTTCTCGATGCCTTCAGATTCTCTTCCATTTCTCCCCTTCGCGTTTCCAAGTCTGACTCTGGCGATGCAGAGCTTCCAATCCGAAAGGTGACCTTTTCTAAATGTGAATTCCTGTGGCCAGACCTTTCAGGACAGGGTAAAGCAGATGACCTAGTAGACAACTGCTTTTCCACTTTTCTTTCACTCTGGTTCTTGCTTGCCTTTACATCCGTTACACCCTCTGAATCTGATGGCTCTTCAAAGTGGTAGGGGACAGTTCCTGTATCAGCGACAGCTCTTCTCCCGCTGTCTGTTGCTCCTTTGTGTAAAGTGCTCGTTAGACAGTCGACAGATGTTTCAGAATTCTGACTGACTTTTCCTACTGTTTCTTTCTTTTCTTTTGAAGAGGCTGGCACAGCGTAAGTGCCTTCCGGGTTACATACCCGCTCTGCGATAGTATGGTTCTTACTTCGATCATTTCTTGGAGGTAGGATTGGAGGCACAAGAGCAGGTTCGTTTTTGACGGTGACTACCACATAGTCAGACTCTTCTACCTCTCCTTTTTCTAGTGCAGTTGTGATCTTGCTTCCATTTAGCACTTGCTCCTCTTCTCCAGCTGCCTCAGTCCACGTCAGCTGATTTTCCTGTAGCTCAGAGCACCGAATGAAATAAGTCAGAACATAGAGCAAGCGCTGCACCAACTCTTTACGTTTCCCAACAACAACAGTCCTTGTCAATCTAACTGGAGAGCCTATGGCACCATAGAGATCACCTAGACAGGAAAATAAGAATTTCACATGGAATACATTTCAAAACAGCGTTCACTACAGACACAGATCAGACAATTTACTTCATGGTCATTTACAGAATTCTAAGGTGCAGAATAACAATAGAAACCTCTTGATATTTCCCACATCTGGTTTGCATCCAGTAGGTTTTTAGTGTTCTTGTGAGGGTTTGGCTGTTACCGTTCAGTTCCCTTCTGTTCAGGTTTTTATTTATAAAATGGTTAAAAGATATTATCATGTAGAAACTCCCATAACAGACGGTGAAGAAGAAAGACCCAGCTCTCTCCAAAGTCAGCAATACCGTTTTCTAATTCACTGCTAGCTCTTTTTTATTCCTCTCACATAGATATTGTTTGATCGCAGTCACTTTTTCTGTTAAGCACACAAATTCCCACATAGATGGGGACAAAATTATATCTTTCAGGACTGAGATATCCAAAAAAGCAGAGACAGATCCATCCAGTATCAGTTTGATAAATGCGATTCTCAAAACTTCCTTACTGGGCAAGGCACATGTTACTGAGGTTGACTCCAAGTACAAGTCTTTTACTTCAACAGAGAGTGGAGAAAGACTAGGAAATATACGCTCACTACTTAAAATTAGCCAATCTAAGCGTTCACAGAAAGCAAGTTTCTCTTTTGGGGCATTATAGCAGTCTCTGAGGACCCAGAAGTAATAAGGCTTCTGACTTCATTCCTGAAGGAATCGATAAGAGAGTAATTCCACCACTCTCACTTGCAATCTCCCCTGCCAAGATCTGTCAGTTCCCACAATGCAAGCAAAGCATAGGAGAACAGTGTCATCACTGTCCTGTCCTCCCCCAGTTAAAGGTACTCTTGCAACCAGTCCCATGGACTAACATGCAAGGACATTGATTCCTCAGTACTGGAAATGGAGCTACAGACTATTCAATTGGAATTCCACTGAAATCAGTGCCTGGGGGGCCGCAAGGACTAGCAGTTTGGGAAGAAGATATCTTCTATTGCCTTTCAAGTTGAGCACAGTTACTATGGAAATAAGATTCAGGTTTTGTGTTCATTTGCACAATTTACTTTAAATAAGACATTAATAAGACAGTAAAATTCACAACTGCAGCCATCCAAACATACTACTGTTAAGCACATTAGATTGAAGCTGATGTTTGAAACACTATGTCTTGTTTACAGTGTTACCTACAGTTGTATCAATGTGTAGTTGCAATCAATATGTAGTGGGAACATAGCACTGAAGGTAGGTACATAAAAATACTTGATTAAAAGTCATTTGCATTTTAAAGCACTGAGTTTCACGGTTGTTTTTGTTCCCCTTCCTAAAGGAAAAGACCAGCAGAGGGCAACATCTTACTCCACACATCAGTCACTGCAACCACCTGACACTAGCTTCTGGGCTTTGAAAGAACAAAACCAAGTCAGAAAGCATTTTGAAAACTCATCTGGGCTAGTGCTGGTAGCAACACACGGCCTTAGGAAGGCAAGAGGAAGGAAGGATTTCTTGACAAGTCAGCTAGGGTGACTCCCAGAGGCTCCACAAGACCTACTGCTTATTTCACACCCCTACTGTAGCTGGTTTGTATACCCCCAGGCCCTGGCTCCATCCTCAACACCCTGAGCAAGCTTCTGTCTTTTTCCTCCTCAGGAAGTCTAACCCATTTCTGTTCTGTGCAACCATTTAGAGATGAGCTAAAACAGAAAACGCTTCCACAACTACATCTCTGAGGCAGCAATTCTTAGTTTCTTGATGACAGTGGAGAACCAAGCTAGACAATAAGCAAGAAATATCTGTTAGCCCACAGTGTGCCCACATGTTACTTTATACATCAGTATAGCATATCATTTAAAGTTAAGGCTGATCCGATGCAAAACTCACACCTGCTACACAAAGCAGGAATTTTCAATGGAGGCACTGCTAGTTGCTAGACTTCAACTCTGCTGCTTGGTGTCCACGCTAGCTCTGTGAAGAAAAGGGAGAGCCTGGCCACTCTCAACTACATTCTCTCCATCCAGACTATTTCCCTACATTCTTCCCAAACCACTCAGGTCATTCACAGAGCTTGCACCCTTCTTAGATGTCTAAGTAAGTTACATAACTAGGCAGCGTCACAGCGAGCAGTGAAGTACCAATGAAGAAAACCAGGCCATACAAACAGGCCTCCAAATACACTCGCTCAGTTTGATTCAAGACATCTGTGTCTAACTCCAGCCAGTTCATACCAAGGCAAATCAGCAAATGTGATCCAGAGTTCTACCACAACTCAAGTTCCTCAAGCCAGTGGCAGAGGAAAACAATGACTGCAAGGTCTAGCCTGACAAACATCATCTGATTTTAACTCTATTCACAGAGGAATTCATGCTTCCAATTAGCTTAGGGAAGAGTAGATGTTAGCTATAGAGAAAACCGGAGCTTTCAATTTTCCACTGACCAAGCTGTGCCCAAAGAGGGTTATACGGATGGGATTTCGCCAGCATGCTCACAAACTGTGAAGTACGCTTCTCAGAGAAGGCCTTTATAGGAGGATGGTCAACTGGCATGACTGTTGGGACCCAAGCCAGGTGATACGTCAGCACCGCGGTTAACAAAGCAGCAAAGAACCTAGGAAAAAGAAAATAACACCAAAGTAACACAAGCAAAGGAATAGCACATCAAACGCTTGAACGCATCCACAAGCTCTCAGAGGCTGTAGGGTGAATAACCCAAAAGAACAGTATTCACAGAAAATGAGGAGGATGGTATATTTTGCTTGGCTTATCTGGGTGGTAAACAGACAACCAGTGAATAAAGAGAGGCTCACCAATAACTCCACAGGGGAGGGATCTCCAACAAAAGATCCTTCCCCAGTGGTGGTCAGCCCTTAAATGGGGTCTGGGAGAGGAGGAGCCAGACTCAACCCCCTCTGGTCACACAGGTGCATTGCCTTCACCTGTGCTCCTGCAGCTGACTCAGTGCTCACCTCAGGTGACCCATCAGTGGTTCAGGCCCTGATTCAACAGTTGCCATGCAGAGGTACACATGCTTTCAGGAGATATTGAGTGTGGAAGGTATAGAGCAGAAGAAGAAAGCTTACTGATTTTTGTTGATCTGTTCTATCAGAAATGTAAATTCTTTAAGAAAACGCTGGCATAGCTGGTTCTTTTCCAAGTTGTTGGACATCATATTAAGCCACACTGGCTCCGCAATCCTTGGAACAGAATATAGGTTCCAGATGGCCATTCTGCTCAAAAAAAAAAAAAAAAATCCCCCCAAAGTTAAGTGTTTTTGCAAATTTGAAATGTGCACGTTAACAAGCAGAACATTTTCTCCCCTGTTGTCCAACACATTTTATTTATTCATTTAGGTAAGAGCTAGGAGACACAAAATGTGCGTGCCTAGAAAACATATCCAGCTGTTAATGCCCCACAAAACTAGTCTGTACATGGATTTGAACAGACAACAGAGTCTTGATACAAATCACATCTTTCTTCCCTCTCCTGCATTCCTCTGTGTATTCATATTTAGAGAAGTTCAAATCACTTACTGTGGGGGAAATAACATTCTGTTCATTGCAGTAATTTCATTCCAAGTTCTGGACTTTACAGAATCTACATCCCACCAATGCCTTGTCTCACTGTTGGCCTGTCTCTCTTGAACTATGGTTGTCCCTTTCTCCCTTAAGTATCAAAAAGAAGACCTTTCGCAGCAACTTTCCTGTCAGTTCCACTGCCCAGCATCTAGTTAGGAGTAAGCAACTGATCTGTCTGAATATAACAATCAATCCACTTGTCAGCGCAGACATCACCAAAAGCCCAACTCTTGAAAAGGTCTTCAAGAACTGACAGGGCAAAGTACAACTGAGCAAAACAAAGCATTGGTTTCATTTTCCTTCTGAAAAATGGCTGAGACAGTTTTGCTTAAGTTTTCTAAAAGCATTTATGCATTACTCAGTCCAAAAAAAAAAAAAAATAGAAAGCATTCACACTAAATTGAAGACCAGCTGAATTACAAAACCCTGCAATCAAAGGGACAAATATCTTTAGAGATGCATGAGAACAGCTCTCCTTGTAAGTCAGAATTCCATCAACTCACCTGAATTCTCCCAGGGCATCCATGACACGGCTGATATAAACCTGCACTCTCTGGCTGGATTCTGCTATTTTTCTACATGAGATCATGGCCTTGATTAAGAGTTAAAGACAAAACAGCTTCTTAAAGGACTCGCATTCTTCATTTTTTTTTCAGCTTCATTAACATGTCAAAATAATTGAGATCTAGCCCCAGTGTTACGCAGCCACTCAGGACAGCAACGGCTGCCAACCTCCCTCCACCTCATGATGAAAGACCAATCCCTAGAACTAAACAAGGGGAGATGATATAACATTGCTGAGAGCAAGGGGAAGGCAGTAACAAACATTTGTTGTCACTCTTTCAGACACAGCAGGAAAAGGACAGGACATCATATCCTCAGACTCTAGGGAGTCAGGATGATCCCACTGAAACATGACATGAACAAAAGAAAAGCCACCCATAGCAGAAAACTCTCCATTTTCATTCTGCCTAGAAAGGAAACCACACCTTCTTTTCAGCAAATGCTAAGTTCCAACACTGGGCTCAGGCTCAAGACTAAGGAGGGAGGGAAGCTTCAAACCACGCATCTCCCACTCTTCATCTATCAGGCTCTAGAATACTCTCATTCTGTTTGACACTTCTGCTTTCACATTAAAACAAACCAGCGTTCTGTACCTTTTCGATTGCATGCTTCAGTTTGTTCATGTGGGATTCAAAGAGAGGGAAGTGAGAAAAAAAGAAATCTTGGAAGTTTCTCTGTGCATCTTCTTTTTCAGGCAGAGAGAAGATGATGCTGATGGCAATTTTTTTCCTCCGGACCATTGCAGGATTAGAGCTGCAGCTTTCATCAGCCATACTAAACATTTCTTCTGTTGACCTAAAAGATAAGGTTTTTTTTAGGACAGTTAGCTACATATAGAAAGGTCAGTTGTCTTCTATCCTTAACACTACAGATTGCAAGGAAATGTATTCTTTGGTCTCCTTTGGCTATTTACATAGAACTGAACAAAATATCTTTAAGTAACTTATACCAGTAAGTAAAACAATACAGTCAATATTTCTTTTGGAAGGAATGTTTTAACTGAAAAATTTCCTCCAAACACCGAGGAACTATAAGGAGAGCACGGTAAGTGCAGACAAGAAAAAGCCACAGGAACAGTAAACAGACCCATACATAGCAGCAGCTTGTAGAGAAATGGCTTGTTTTTGGAATTCCTTGGTGAGTGAAATCTACAATGCCAGTGAGCAGTAATTAAATGCTTGAAAGCTTTCAATATCAGAATTATCTTGAAATGAAACTTGTCACATTTTTAAGCCACTATGGAGCAATTATCAACTCTGAATCTTAAGCTTTCATTCTGAGTTTACTCTAAAAAAAATAAGTGCTTTGCAGTTTAATTGGTTTATTAAAGCTATATACACAAAAGTTTCTGATCACAAAGGTACAAGTCCAGGAATACAGGAAAAAAATAAACACAACAAAACCCCAGCAAAAACAGTCTGTGGGAAATTGGAGTTCAAGGCAAAAACACAACCTCATTTGAACTTCAGGAACTTGCATGCAGAGACAGAAATTCCCAAGGAAGCTTGGAAAGGATGGGTCAGTCAGCAACTAAGAAACATCACAAGTATTTGTACTGCTTCCCAGGAACAGAAATTGAAGAATCGCAGTCTGCAAGAAAAGCCTTCTCAACAAAGCTGCTGAACTAGCTTGTCTGCCAATTGACTACATGAAGTTCCAGCCACACATCTCTTTTTCTGAGCTATTGGCCTAAAACATCGCACACTGCAACCCGTAGAGCCTTGGCTGTACAAACTGAAACACAAGCTCTGTTGTCATTGAAGTATTCAGCCAGAAACCTACTGTTTCTCCATCATGTGGTCGTAAAACAAGCATTGGGATAGACCTTCTGGCTCAGAAAGAACCCCAAACCAAAGGAAATTGTAGACAGTTGAACTAACAATGTCCTATTTCCAAGATCTCTTCACAGCATGGATTCTCCAACACGGAATAAAAACAAGCAATTCCCACCAGTGAACAAGAAGCCCAGAAGAAGGGCAGTGCAGTGAATAAGAAGCCCACTTTCCTTTAAAAACCATTTTTCTAATATTTCAAGTAACTTTCCGTCAATTATTTCCAAGGAGAAATACTTCATTTATTCCCCTCTCAATGTTTTAACTTCTTTTGCCTTATTGCTCTAGGAAACTAAAGAGTAATTCCGTTTACTGAAAGCAAAACGTCTGTTGCTCATTCTCGACTGCAAGAGTGATTTACAAAGCATGACCGCTACGTGAGCGCAACTGCACGACTCGCATTAAAATATTTCCACAAGAATACCCCCAAAAAATGGTTAAAGGGTTGGAAGTAAGAAAGGAAGTCAGTACTGAACTGGAACATATTTGCAATTGGGCCTCTCAAAAAAAAAATGTGTTTTTCTTTTTGACTGACCACATTTCAACTGGCAGCTTTTAAGACCCTCCTGACCAAAGACAGCAGAGACAAGTCAACAGTAGGAATTGCTGTCAGTCCTCCACTAATTCCACACTGGCTCTGGGTGCAGGTAGATGAGTACATATGAGCAGATAATCAAGACCCATTCACGATTTTGCAGCTGACAAGAGAAGAATTTGCTTATTAGCTACAAAAGGTCTGCTGCATTCCACACTTCGTTGTACTACCATGTTGCAAAAGCTAATAAAATTCCAAAACAGAAACCAATCACAGCTCATTCCCTCCTTCTGTTTTGGCAGAAATCATGCTAGGAACATCCTGTACCAGCCAAAAGAGCCATCATGGGCTATTACTCCAAGACTACAGTACGTGCTCAACAGTCAGACTTCATCATAACGTTCCATAATTAAGGCAGTGGTGTTGTTACAGACTTTCATCTCAATGGATTGCTCCTTCAGAAACAGTTTACTCTTTTTCAGAGTGAAGTCTTTTGACACAGCCTATCCATTCAATAAAAAAAATGAGCGTACTTCAAATCAGGCCTTGTAGTTCAAATCCAGTTAGAATCTTTCCTCTTATAGGCAATTTTACATAAAGTCAGAATGAACTGACAGTATTTTTTTTAAACCACAATTTATCACTTTAAAGAAAAGAGGCCTAAGCTCTGCTCAGCTTGAATTATTGCCAAACAGCTGTTGTAAGCAGAAGTGCTACACTCACCATCTTGGAATAATTCCATTCTCTAAACTGGTTGTTTGACTTCGGAGCCAACGACGTTGATAGCTGCTAGAAGATGACGACGAGGAGCTTGGAGATGGAAAAGGAGTAACCAGAAGGCTGCTCAGAGATGCTATCAAAAAAGGAAAAAAACCATGCATACACTTAATTATATTGTGTGCCAGTTGAATACTTTTCTTAATACACTGAGAACAAACTCACAAAAATTCTTGCTTGCTGATCTTTGTGAAACAGCTAGAATAGTTTTCATTTAACTCACTGCAAGAAGAGGCACAATTACTTTAAACAACTATTGTCATCTCAGGACGTGACTACTTATAAGGTCAAAGATCTTTCCTGCTAGAACACACTAAAAGCAGTTTCATTCTCAGTAGAAGCATTCTGAGATAAGAGGTGCTTGCATCCCATTAGATTAGGTAGACCTCCTGGTCTCTTGGCCTCCACTTTCTACTCAGTGCTAAATTCTCTTCTCTTTTTACAGTAGAAGTTCCAGCCAGTTCTTTCTATAGCTTAAATATTGGTAAAAAGCCAGAAAACGATGGCTGTTAAAAAAAAAAAAAGTAATAATTACAAGTATTCTTGTGTAAAGGCTTATGATGAAAGCAGAAAGAAAACTCCACAGATGCAAAAAAAGATTGGATTTTAGTTCTTCAGGTGCCTAAACTACCGGTAATTTGATAATTACAAAAGTAGGCAAACAAGACAAACAGCAGATACCTGACCGAGCAATGCCGCTGTCTCTGTCCTCGTTTTGTCCTCTGCTGGGCATATCGACAGGTGTACTGTGGGCTAAAACAAACAGATCGATAGAAAAACGTTACTTAATTTGTTGCACTGTTTGTCAGCATTTAAAAAAAATGTTTAAGATTAAAGGTCATAAAAATTCCAAAGTTACATCCCGTAACATTGCTTCAAATTAGCAATAGGTTGGGAGCAGAGGCAGTAGCAAACTCCATGCTCCATACTCATTTTTATGAGAGGAAACTAGTTACTTACCCAACCTAAAAGTTTCTCTAAGAAGCTTAAGAATGTGAATTCTCTTTTACTAGAGATCAAACACACTTGGAATAAGAGGACTGGTGGTACTTCTACCTGGTAACTTTGACATCTGCTTTGTGTGCAAGATTATCATTTTACAGAAGTTAACGTTCCAATCAAATAGCCAAACGTGAGGTCCATTAAGCTTGTGATTCACTCCCCAAGCAGTAGGTTTACTATCTACAAAGTCTCACAAGCAAGAAACATTCACTTTATGTTGTGCTACACTGAGATGTTAGTAGCGGAGTCACCAGAATTGTAGAGCATGCAAGATTTGCAAAGGCTGTGAAGAAACGCACTGGTATTTTAGTTCACAATTTTAACATTAACAAAATGAAATAAGCTCAGTACCTACCCACCTGCATGGTGCATCAGTATGCCTGCAAAAGGGCACTACATAAAGCAGCTTTAAGTCTTGGAAAATTAAAGAAATTGTCACTGCTGTAAAAACCTTAAAGCCCCTGACACTTAGCTCAAGAAGTAACATTGGAAGTCTACTGTCTTTTCTATGGAAAGTAGTAAGGCATACGAAAAAGCTGTACACCAGCAAGATACCTCCACGCTAGCAAGAAATCAGCCACAAGGCAGGAAACGTAAGTTCTCTAAGAAATATAAGGGCTCATTCATTATTAGACACATAGCATAAAAGTATATTTAAAATTAAGCGCTGGAATTACACACCAAAAGATTAACAAAAAGAAATTAATCCTGCTAGGTTTGGTTGTTTTGCGAGAAAAATTTAATATAGACGCCAGATCTCTGACGTCACCATCTCAGCCCTTCCTATTTCTAGAGAGTAATTATGTATTCTTTGCAAGGATTCAGAAAGAGCTGAATTTGTGTGTGCTTATGGATGGGTCACACTTGGGTTGGCATTCCACACAAACCTGCAAAGAAAGAAGCACTGCGGATGAGCCGGAGGGGACCTCCTTCAGACACACCCTGCAGCAGTTTGCTGCTACAGAGCTGTAAAACACCTAGGAAACAAAAGCAATGTAGAGAAAACACAACGCAAAGGGAAAAAAAAAAGAAAAGGTGATGCACAGGAGGAGAAAAAAAAGAAACCAACCCTAAATGAACAGATGGTACCATGGTATCGCAGACAGATGTAGAATCTGGGAATATTTACCTAAATTACTTCCACTGCGACAGGTACCCAAGCCATTCTGATTAGAGCTCAGCTTCCCAAGGCTGGGATCTTGGTTAATGTATTCAAAGCTATCCTGTAAGCTAAAAGAAAACCAAGTGAAAAAAACAGGGAATTTCTAACTTGATCAACAGCTACTAACATAAGCTTGAAGAGTAGATACAGAAAAATTAAAGCTGAAGATTAACTTGACAGAAAAAACGAAGGAACCAGTATGTATTCTGAAACTATAGGGAAATAGTCACTGATATTCTATATAAATTCCCTCTTTGAATCATGTGTGGGACTCAGTTCATTTAAATTTGCAAGTTTTGAGATAAAAAAAAATAAAGAAATGAGAAACAGTGCATATTCTGTTAATGCTGAAGGAAACTGAACGGACTTAAAGCTGCTTCAGCATTGTGAAGAGCATCATGCTTCTGGCAGAAGGAAGAGCTAGAAGTTTTGGAAGTATAAGGCACCTAACCTCTGAAGCTTGCTGCAGAGGTTGCTGCTAACTCAAAGCTCGCAGCAGAAACTAAACTTTTCTTTCTTTGAAACTTGGACAGCCCGGCAGAGATCTAACTAGTCACCACCTCTTGGCAGTACTGCCTTCATTTTTGGTTTTCTACTACACCTTGAGCTAAATCAGTCTTAAAAGCAGCGACAGAAGATCTACAGAAAGAAAGATGAAGGAAAGACAACTGCACTGGAGGGTGCTGAGGAAGAAAAAAAAAAAAAAAAAAAAAGATGTTCTTACTTATTGTTGCTTCCACTGAAGCTTCCTACCCGGGCTGAGAAGACTTTACTTATCATCAGCTGTGGGGGAGAGCTGAAAGGATAAACAGTCATTTCAGTGAGTCACCAGTTCCGAGCGCCTGACGAGAGCACGCCACAGAAAAGGACACTCACCGTATGTAGTGGATTTTCAAGGTGGAGCCTTTGTAGCTCATTGCCACTGAGCCAAACATCATTTCTCCCAGCATATTGACGTCAGAAGCTGGTCTAGTGTACTACACAGACAAGACGGGAATGGAAGAGTCAATAATGACTACTTCAGTATTACTTCCATTTCAAATAGTGCTATGATGATAAACTTTTAATGGAGAAGACCAAAACCAAGATCCTGTGCGGATCTAACACGGTGAATTCAAGCAAAATTAAGGCTGATTTTGCTCACAAAGGGCTCACTGTCACACTTCTTCCAGGGGTGACTCCAGGAACAAGTAAGACAGTTTGCCATACTTCTAAACCAAACAGACACCAAAGAAAACCTGCTACGTGTCCAGCAACATTCCTATGTAACAGAGTGTTAGAAGCGAACTGCAGATGCTTGCAGGATCCAGATCCTGTGGCCTGGATTCCCAACTATCAAGCCACCTTACTCAACTTTCTAAGTACTCACTCCCAGCCCCCACAAAACACTTCACGGAAGCATCTTCAATCAGAAAGTATTTTGTGAAGACTATGCTTCCAAGCATGATCAGTCTGACTTATGTTTCCAAAACTGACCATCAATAGCAAATGCTGAGAGAAGGCTGACAGTTCTGAAGGAGGTGTAATTCCACCCTCATCTGTGGATGCCTCAAATTACATTTTTCTAGATGAAATACTTATGCTTTCAGTGAAAGACAGACAGAATATCTAAAAATCCAGTAAGATATATTAAGAGTCCCCTTACTTCACCACGCTCAACAAATCTTTGCAGAACTGACCTGAAGCACAGTCATACTTACAGCTACTACAGAGAAATGCCTAGTGACAGTTTCCCATGACTTTCAGAATTAATAACGCTATTAAGTGCTTCTGTAAAGCTTGCACAGTTAAGGCCAAGATGGAATAAAAGCTTAAGATATGTCCATGCACTCCTACTCTACAACATTTTAAAGATGATCACAAGCTTGAGCTGCCTTCTCGAGCCTGTAATATGTTTTAACTATTGGTTAAGCTCGTGCAAATCAAAGCTTCTTCATATGAAATACAAGCAAGAAAAGTAACAAACATTACCTGATACTTCGGTATTTGCTCCTTGACATTTTGTGTACAGCTTATTGAGGGGTTATGGGAAGAAATACTGTTGTTGCCATTGCTTACTTGACAGTTCCTGATGGAAGTCTTTACAGGAGCATCCTCTGACATTTTCTGTGTCAAAACAGAGCAACGCAATGAAAACAAAGCAAATATGAAAATCCTCACCCGCAGAAATACCATGACAAAGTTTTTTCCTAAAATACAGTTCAGCAACAGAAGTAGTAATAATTGGGTTCAAAGTACACATACCAGTTTTTAAAGACAAAGAAGCTCATGAGACAGAGAAAGTGCAGAGTTATCCTCGCTTTTGGATCCTCAGACACATTTTCACAGTATCAGAGTAATTAGGTAAAGTTCTATTGGAACAGCATAGCCAGTTGTTATGTGAACACATGCTCTGTGCAATGACTGGCAAAGTTTGTGTAAACAAATCTCAGCTTTTGGATTGCTTACAAACCAACTTCTCTAACCATCTGCACAATTAGACAATCTAACTGTATCCTATTTTTGCTCCCTGATCAACAGATCCTTAAATAGAAGACAATGAAGAGAACATGAGTGTTAGCGGTCACGTGCTTAATGACCTACTGACAAAAAAGATCTAATAAAAAGCAGCCTGATACAGATCATCTGCAGAAGGAACAGGAAATCACATCAACAGCACTGAGAAGAAACTGAGCAAATTAAGCAAACTCATCGTTAAATGGAATATACATCTTCTAGTTCCCCCAGGTAAGTTGATGGCACAAGGTGGGCACGGTAAATACAGATATATCCTTGACTTCAGCTTAAACTGAACGGATCTTGAGTACGTCTCTCATGTTTGACTAAATCAATTTCTAGGTTCACTGATAACACATCAAACATCCAAGATCACTTTTAACACCCGTGAATCCGTCATTCAAAGAGTTTTGCTTTTTTGTTTTAAAAACAAAGGTACCTAGGCCAGCAAACAGATTATATCCTTCATCATCTGTTATGAGAAAGGTTATAATCCGTTTTATGCCAGCGTTGCTTTGTTTTGACAAAACATTGTGCAGCTAACCTTTAGTTTTAGGTGTTAAAGCAAACAGAGCAATGTGCCCATTTAAATGGAGCCAGAAACATTTCTTCCATGCACTTACTTCTCACACGCTGCGTGTTTTAAACCAACCTGAAGATATAAACTGAGAGTGTTGATACTTGGATTCTTATCGCAGAGGGTGGTGGAGAGATTAACAGATCAGACTGACCCATATACTCTCATAAGAGGATGATCAGTCATCAGCTGATGATGCTCATCAGTCTGAATGATTTGGAGCCATTATACATTTGCAGTATGAAGTTGTCAGAAATTGCTCGCTTTGCAAAAGCATCTGCATAAATAATTTCAACAAGTCATGGCTATTTGGGTATAGTGATTCTACAATTATGCCGGTCTTCTGGATTAAAACTGCTGAATGTAATCAAGACTTCTCAGTGTAAAAATAATTCAAAGCAGAAAAGAAACAGAGCTAGCATAGGGAAGAAAGCCATACATTGTTTTTCTTCATCTTTCAAAATCACCAGATTTTGACAGAAACATTGTCTTAATTCACATAAAACCAACAATTCTACTATCTAAACACTAAAGGAAGACTAGCACATTTAGAGACAGACTAGACATCACTGGAACAAGAGGCCCGCAGAGCTCACAGCTCAACCACATCCCATTCGATGCTGGAAAGGTTAGGGGAGTACCACTTGGCTTTGAAGAAAGTCAGGCTTAAATTCTTAAGATTTAAATACAAAGGTGGTAGTGAAACTACCAAATAACAGGTGCATGTTCACAGATTTCTCGGAACTTAACACACTCTTACTGCAGCTATCGCACAACTCAGATCAGGTATCAGATTAAGAAATTGAAACTGACATCTTAAAATTCCTACTTTTGGCAGGGGAAACAAAACAGCAGCAGGACAATCGCCAAATAAGCATTTCATACCTGGATCACAGCTTCATCAATTTTGCGGACTGCTTTGGAATCAAACAAGACCTGTCTGCCTCTTCTCTCACAGTCTTGGTAAACTATCAGGCGGATTTCATTCAAGTCAAACTCTGACGAGGACCAGCTGCAGATTATAAACGAGATGTTAAAACAGAATGCTTATTTTGCATTTCAGCAAATAGAAAGATATTCAGCAAATACTTCTTGTACTCAACGTTTACGAGAACCAAGCTGTGATAACAGCACTTGGACTGAGAAGGAACTCGAAGGACAGACACACAACACAGTCAGGCACACCAGAACTTCCATCCATCTTCAAAGTTTGCCAGATCACAAACTAACACACCATCTCAGTGATCTGGTGCTTAAACATATTCAACTTAGTCCATTCTGCGTGCACAGCTCTGATCACTTTCACTGCAAGTTAGATGCACTACTTTACACAATTCTCAATAAGAAGCAGAGGATTATCATCCTCTTTGAAACAGCTGCATACGCTGGGAGGTTTGCACAGTTCCTCATCTTTCTCTTCTCTAAGCAACAGAACAGCAGGTATTTTCAAGCTTTCCAATGACAATGAGTAATGATTTTTTCCAGTAATTACTGTAACTCAAAGACATGGAGTATTGCTGATCCTTTATTTTCCCCCCCTTTCTGGGATGTTTCAGGTTTAAGAAAGCCACTGGATTAATGATCAATGACAAAACTCCTTCAGTGCTGCTGAGATCCTCTCTCCAGTGAAACAATCCCCTACCCCGGAACACACCCATCTCTGTGAGGCAGGCCGTGACTTGGCTCCTCCAGCTACCACGTGAAGCTGAAGAGCACAACTCACCATGGCTGCAATGGTGAGAGAGATTGCTTCCAAATTCTTGAGGCATCTGGCACACGTTGGAGCACGGAGGTTTGCTACGCCCCAGATAATGCTTGTGGCATCCTGTAGCCAACAAGCTAGAATTGATGAAAAAAAAAAAAAACAAAAAAACTAGTGCTGAATAAAGCAATGCCACACAGCTCTGGCAGCCACTTGGTGCCCAGACAACACTGCCTCGTCCCTGACCGGGGCAGACCACATCCAGGGGCAAGAGTACAACTGTTATTAGTAGTTGTTGGTTTAACAAATTGCTTAACAGACTGCAGTCAAGGCTACCTTGATCTCCACCAGTTAGGAATTTCCCCAACTACACCAAGAGTAGGGAACTGAGGGAAGAGCACAGCAACACAGCTGGAAGACAGGGACTTCCGAAGCTGCTGCTTCTACCTCATGCTCCAGTAGCCATAAATCAATAAAGAGGTAAATGTCATCAGCTCCTGCTAGTCACTAAGGTAACCAGGGCAACTGCCTTTGCAGCACACTCAGAACTACAAACAGCCATTACAAGACAAGTCAGCTTCATTTCTTAGTACTTCATCATGAATTTCAGAGAACAGCTTCACCTTCTACTTAGGGAGAAATAATACTGAGTCACGGAACAGTAGGGGTTCACAGAACCACAACGGCCCAGGTCGGAAGGGAACTCAAGGACCATGAATCTCCAACTCCCCTGCCACAGGCAGGGCCACCAACCAACCCATTTCATACTGGACCAGGCTGCCCAGGGGTTGATGGCACCTCTGGAGATCATCGCATGAAACCCACCAGAGCATCTTTCTCCTTCATCTGGAGGGTTTAACACTAATTCAGAATACCTTTGAACAGAACAAACCATATCCCCATCTCCACTTTAAAGCGGTGATGCAAGTATGATATCTAAAAGCCTGGTACACAAAGCTAGATCGTGGAAAAATACAAAAGGCTGTTTTGCCATCAACAGCAAATAAACTTGATGCACCTGTAGCACGTTGCCTCAAGAAACTCCAGGAGTGCCAGACATTTCTTTTCAAGTCTCCCCTTTCAAAGGGAATCACAGCATTAAGTGAACCTGCATGACACCAGTCCCGATTCCACAGCTGATAGCTGCCTGAAGACCTTACACATCTCACAACTGCAAGTAAACCATCTGTTTTACAAACCTTTTAATAGTTTCTCAGCTCACCACTACAAAATCCAGTTACACTGAATACAAGAGTCAAAGACATCAGCAGACTTCATGCTGTTCTACCCAGTGAGCTGGATAAGCTCCTTTCAACACCTCCTGCTCTGATTCCTCCTCAGTATACAGCTGATCATTTACTAACACATTTTTGCAGCAGATAATACCATTCCTGAAGTAAGCATGTTGCTTTGTTATGAAGGCCACAGAGACTTTATTACAAAAGACTTATTTCAGCAAAGCCTTGGTGGCTTTCCTTGGAGGCTTTGCATCGCACAGATGCGGGCCTCGCAGAAGTCCGACACATCACAGAAATGACCCATCCTATTAAACATCCTTTGGTAAGATCAAGGACACCTCCAGGCAAGCTATGCAGGCATATAAATCCATTGCCTCACTACCTGCACGTGGAAGTCAGTGCCAGGCACAAGACTAGTCAGATGACCAGCATTATTATCCCCTTACACAAAAGGGGATGAGCAGACTGATTACAGGACTTCCACCCTTTATTGTTAAAGCCAGTCTGTATAACATACAGCCCCCAAAACAAAGCAGCATTCAACCATTTCCTAAGAACAGTGCTGAAGGTACATTGCACACACACACACACACACACTCGCAGTACACAAGCTCGGATTTTACGTGCAAAAGAGCCGAAACCAAACCACTGTTTACTTATCTTTAAATAAGCAAGAAGATAATACAGTAGTTTTGAAAGACATGTTTCTTTGTGTTTCTTTATCTCTTGTGATAGAAAGGGAAGATTCTTTTACACAGAGAAGCAGTCACTGGAAAATGAAGCACACCTCTGCACTGCATAGCTTGATGTTCCTTTATATGTTTAATGAAATTTCTTTACACACTCTCGCATCGGTTGCATCTAAAACGAGACACCAAAACATCTATTTTTCCTAAGGTAAAAAATAAAAAGCTGCTACGTGGGTACAACACGTTCACCTTGACTGATTATTTACTAATGTATTAATCAATTTTCACCTCCAACCCCCTGCCAAAGCAGCTCCAGGTTGCACAGGTAGGCGTCCAGGCAGCTCTTGGACGTCTCCAGAGAAGGAGACTCCACCACCTCTCTGTGCAGCCTGTGCCAGTGCTCCATCACTGCACTGTGAAGAAGAACCCACACACATCTGTGCGGTTTGTGGCCATTTCCCCTCGTCCTATCACCACACACTGCTGAGAAGAGTCCAGCCTTATCCCTTTGCCTCACGCTCCTCGGATATTTATAGACGTGGATGATATCCCCTCTGAGTCTTTTCTCAAGGCTGAACAGCCCCAGGTCTCTCAGCCTTTCCTCATAGGAGAGGTGTACCAGGCCCTCTGTCATCTTTGTAGCCCTCTGCTGGACTCTTTCAAGGAGATCCCAGTCTTTTCTGTACCAGCTACAAAATACTGACAGCTAATCAAACCTGGGTTGCCTTTTCAGCTCTTCAGCACCAGTCCCCGACATCACCTCTTAAGACTGTATTCCTTACACTCATTTGGTAAAATCCAAACTGTCATGTTCTTCATTGTTTCCTCTTCCTCTGCTTCTGTCTACAACAGCTTACCTAACTGCACTTTAAGTACCCGAGGAAATGGTGTGATAGCTCTATAAGTAATTTTACTTATGTACCTACTAATGAAGGTGTTACTTCCCATCAGCAAACAAGGTAACTCCCCAGGCAAGTGCCATCACTCTTGATGATGCTCTGTACAGAATGGGATACAACTACTACTTCTGAGAAACAACAGCTACTTTTAATAAGTCTCTAAATGTGAGTTCTCTTAAATGCTGAGTATGTAAAATACTTGTAAGAAGAGATTTCACATCTTCTGCTCTTACTAGAGAATTACTTACTAAAACACGATGCTAAAACCTCCCACACAAAAACAACGTGCTGTGTCACACTGCTCAAGAAGCACGTTTTTATTTTAAAAGAAATTTTACTAACAAAATAAACAGGGTTTTGTTCTCCTGTTTGTTTTCTTAATGAATCCTTTCTCCCTTTTTCCTAACTGTGTGACCATCCTCTATCACTCGAGTTGGCTGTACTAACTGCCGGACTCTGGCTGAAGTTCGCATAACAGAAATCCATCCCAGGCAAAAGAAAGTGTTTCAAAAACGTAGTGTAAAAAGGGATAAGTGTAAGGCAACACAACCTCCACCTCCTGGTGGCAGCATGAGTTTCTCTAACTCACCTCATCCTTGGAGTTGGATACCTCCAGGAAAGGGCACAAGTGCCCTGGATATTTCAACTAAATACTGAGGCTACTGAGAACTTTAATTGGGTTTTCTTGCTCCCGGTGCCTGCTTACCAAGGTGAGCTGACTCCCTAAGGGAAGTCGGTTCCAGAAGGTTTGGAACAATTGGAGCCAGCAAAAGGGGAAAAAGGACAAGAGCATGCTGCCAGAAAGCAAAGGACAAAGAGGCAATGTCACACTACCCTTCAGCATCAGCAGTCTGTTTGAACCATTCAGCCTAAGCTCACGTTCAGAGAGGATCTTTCCCACATCTGGAAGATGCCAGAATAAACAGCACCCTCAAGTCTGAAGTAAGAAATAACATCAAGATGTCTACGGTCATTCAACAGGAAAACCCAGCTTTTCTAAGCTGACAACATTAATAAGGACAACTCCTGATTAAGTTTACTTTGCTTCTCCTATGGTGGCACAGAAGCCACTGCTCTTTGGCTGCTGCACAGCTGCTTCTGTTACAGATCAGAGACACTGAGGCTCAAGTCTCACCGAGGGGAAAGCAGAACTGCTTGCTTCTGGAAGGCAGCCACAAAGGCTTGCCCCGTTCTGCCTTAAATCAGTACTCTCAGTTAATAGACATCTAGAGATCCTCTTTTTTTTTGTTATTATCAAAGCTCTTGATTCACTTTCAAAGCAATCAGAACGCGTGCCATAACTGAAATAGTGACCCATTTATTTATATTTGAAGATTACTTTAGCAGACCTTAGAAAGTGACTAATCACTGCTTCAGTGCAACACTGTCAGGTGAGGGAAATAAGAAGCCTCAAATCCATAGACGGTTCTGCGCTGCTTTCTCTAAAAGCAGTCCTGAATGCAGAACAGTTATCTAACGCTGTTGATGAGCGTTGTACGTTCTCACATACGTAGCAGCAGACTCAAATGCTGGAGAAATGCTGGCACACACCTGAACAAAGGCACAGCGTAAATGCTGTTCCTGCTCCAGGTTACTGACACGCAGTGCTCACTGTAGAGACCATCCACAAGCAAAGCAGAGGGCTGCCCCCTCTGTTCCCACCCCCCCCCCACCACCTCATAGCATTCTCTCCTGCCTGCAAACCAGTGCTATCTGACCCACTAACGCAGAAACAGACAAAAAATAAATAAAAAAGTGGAAAAGCAATTAGAAAAGGAAGGTAAGGTTATATAACTTAACTAAAAAGAGTCCATTATTCTCCAGAGAACGCCGAACGCCTTATGTGTCAAAGTTCCATACATACCAGCTTTGCAGCAGCCTCGTCACTCTGCTCACACAGCTGACACTTGTGCCTCTCAGAGATTTTCTAATCCTTCCATCTAACCTGGTACAAGGGAAATCATTCCCAAGCGGCACGTCGCTGCTGTTTCTTGCTTTCTCTATTTGCCCCCCTGTGCCATTTGTAGCTTTTGGTGTACCCCCACACATTTTCTTTCCTCGTAAAAGGAGCTGAAGAGATACAGCCTCAAGCAGACTTCTTTGCTACAGGTCAACCATTGACGATGATTACTCCTGTCAGATTTCTTCCCTACGCAGGGACACAATCCAGTGACTTCTTGTTGGAGGAAGAGGAGGCAAAGAGATCTTCATATATTCTACACGCCATCTGTGAAGTTAGCTACAGGCCCACTGCAGTCATTCCAGACAGAAGAGCAGACACAGCCTCCAAGTTCCAGAAGCCATTCCCTTGCTGCTGTTAGTTTCCTACCAAGCCCGGCACAAAGCTGCAGCAAGATACAACAGCTAATATTGACTTAAACTGTGTTTGTTTCCTGGTGTGTGATTAGGTAGCTGGCAATTATGTAGTCACAAGACCAAACCATATGGCCTCTGAAAAAAAAAAAAAAAAAAAAAAAAAGCATAGTTGCTTTTGCAGTGACTCGCCCTTCGTTGCAAGGTTGTCCTAACACTGGCTACAACACCCTGTTAATGGCTCTCATGTGAGCAAGTGTCATCTGACGACTCCTAGCAACCTCATATAGAGCAGGAGCAAATAGGAGCCTGTCATCATCGCCATATGGTTTATGGGGGGGACTGGAAACCACCACCGAGAAACACTCGCTGTTCTGCACTGCCATGGTTTTACTTTCAAGGACAAAAGGCATTTACACTTGGACGAGAATTTCAAAGCATTGCTACAGAAAACGATGGGAAAACAACCAGTTTGTCATCGATGCTGCTGGTTTGTGAGAACTCAGTCACAGGCCTATTAAAACAATTCAATGGCTCTGATAAAAGACTTCATGGCAAAGATTGTGCCCAGTTTTAATCAGACCGATGGAACGTCACACTTGGTTCAAGTTCATGTAATTCTACTGGAGAACTGAGACCTCTTTCCCACTGCTGCTTTAAAAGACATAAAATGATTAAATAAAAACATCCATACAGCCACTGGTAAATCCTCTCACACGGCTTTTTTTTCCCCAATCAGTGGAGTTTTAACATCCTATGAGGTGACAGCCAAGCTATTATTCCTCTTCTAAATTAAAAAGGGAAACTAACCTCGCTAACGGTCAGCCAGAAATACAGCAGGAGAGTTCGACAAGATGTCAAAACCCAGCAGCGCATGCTGCCTGCTGAACAGCGTGGTGTTCTCCTGACAAGCATTTTGTAAGCCCTGTAAACCACAGCCTACAAGCCTTGGACAAAAGACAAGCGGTCAGCTGGAGCTGCACACCTTGCTCAGACACAGGAGGAACAACAAAACTCCATTCCAGTTACACACACAGTCCCCCCCCCCCCCCCCCAGATTCGGATGAGGGAGATGGCCCAGAGTTCCAAAGCATCCAATTAAATCCCAGGGTCAGAGATCAGAACCATACACCGTATGCCAATGCCACACCACATTCTTCTTCCACCATCATCTAAAGCAGCCCTAATATGGTAAAGCACTGTTTAACCTTAGCTGAACCACCTTGTTCCAGCATGATACATAGTTAGTAGTTTCACACAAGTTAGGCTGGATACATTGCAGATTAGTCACGCAACAAGTGAAGGAACATGTCATTTGCAGCACCTCTCTCAGCTCCAGTTCTCCCGTACAAAGAGCTGTGGTACAGTTCTCAATGCCAGATCACTGCCCACAGATGTTGCCCTTTTACAAGAACAATTTCACATGCTGCTGTATGGAAAAGTAAACAACACTGGGTGTATACGCTCACTGCAGACGCACAACTCCCTGAACTGCTTACTGCCAGGGAATACACTGAACTTTTGCAAGGTCGGTATCGTTTTTCACCATCTCCATCAAAAAAGCAGTACCATCCCATGCACACACACCTGACAAAAGCTGACGAGCAGTCTCACACCAAGTCAAAGCCACCATGAAGTGCACGCGTCAGCTTTTCCCAGCCACAGAGAACAGCCTACTAAAGCAGCGTTTCGCAACTTGGACGAATTTCAGAAGCTTGGATTCGCTGTTCTGAGGCTTATCTGTCAGTGAGAAGTTTGGGAGCGAGGTTTCATGCAGCGTCGCAGTGATGGTGTTAAACAAAACAGGAAAAAAAAAAAAAAACGAACAACAAATAAACATAGAGAAGTCTGAAGTAGCGCTGTAACCAGCATAAGATGTTTTGAGTTGCTAGCTCCCGTAACACAATGGGAAGAGAGCTCAAGGGTATTGCTGGGGGGAAACTGCACCCCCAATAGCTCTCCAGCTAGATCTCAGTTCATCCAAATTCAGTCACGTATTCTGCAGAAGTGGCTTCACAGCAGAAATCTTGTAGAACCGAAGGCTCCCCTCGTTCACGGGCAGGCTTTGTCTGCTTCAGAGAGATAAAGAAAGCCGGAGGAAGCAGCTCCCAGCTGTGGCTGCCGCCGTGCCAAGCAGGAGCAAGCAGCAGCACAGGTCCCAGGCCTCGGCCTCCCGCTGCCTCAGCACCAGGCCTGGCCTAACACAGCTCACATGTCCCCTGTTGCAGCAGCAACATGTGACTGGGCCGGCGTCCAGGAACACAGCTACTAAAAGCAGACACTGCCAAGGCACGTCGGGCTGCTGCCTCGGCCACAACACCAGACGAGTACTAGTCCCTGCTCCTACCAGCTTCACTGCCCCTCGCTTTCAGCCTCCTTTTTAAGGGAGAGAGAAGCGAACTTGGCACATTTCGGGACAAATCCTGGCTGCAACACAAGGCAGAATACGGTACTCACGGGGCCAAAAAGCACCTCAGCACTGTGTGAAGGCTGATCTCAGACCTACCATCTATCTGTGCACAGCTAATGGTGGTGCCTATGCTGAAAAATTACATTTTGTAGCTGAGAATCTGCTTTATAGTGTTGTTGTGCTCTCTGCATCAGTCACAGTTTCCATGGGGATATATGCGAGGCATTACTTTCAGAGCCACCAATGCATCCTTCTGATAAAGACACCAAGCAACCAAAAAACCAAACAGAACGCAGCATAGTAACAAGCTTTAACATCACATTCACAAGTCGTATGGGAACTGTTGAATCACGGCCTGAACCGCTGATGGATCACCTGAGGCATTTACCCAACCGGCAGCAACACGAGCACAAGAAGCCATCCATGACCATCCAGAAGTTGCTACAGCAAGAACAGCAAAGTCCATCATCCCTCCACAGATGAATGCCAGGAAATCCTGACTTAGATAGAATCAAGTGATAACGCAGATGGATATAACGTCAGCTCCGGCATTTTTCATTAGTTATAGCCAAAAATATTGTTGGGTTGGGTTTTTTTTTTTTTTTTTTGTTCTGGTTGTTATGATCGCTTGTCTATTCCATCCAAAACTCTTTCCTTAACCCTCAATCAGATGGTACTGGAGGTAACTTTCCAGCACCAAACCCTGAAAGTCTTGTATGTATTTATTTTTACGTTTCACCGCAAAGAAGTCACATCTCAGAACTCTGTACAAGCTCAGGGTAGTTACATCACTCATAATACAGCACCTTCTCAATGAAACAAGAGAGACAAAACCAAACAAACCACAGTTTAGCCACAGCAAATGCAGCCTCACTGCAATACACTACGCAAGAGACTTACGTTTTGTTTACTATACCAATCGCATAGGATTTTGAATGTATAAGTAGTCATTAAGTTATGAAATGGCCTCTTGCTTAAAGTAGGTCAACCACTCTAACTATTCAGATTCCTGAACGTTTTACCCAATATAATGGTGTTATATTGAAAGTTTACCGAGTCAGGCTTATAAATACGAGCCGTTCACACCCAGAAATGTGCGAAAATCGTCAATAGTCAAATATATAGACCAAAAGCAAAAACAACAAAAAACACACAGAGAAGAGCCAGGTGCAACAGGAGCACATTCCACATGTTTGGTAAGGTAGAAACAACCTAAAACGTCATCAAACTAATGTAGCAGTTGTCTATTTACCTACATCAGAACCTAGCCTCCTTGTGAGCAGGTAAGAGTTGGTCAAGGTCTGTCAGTGATCCCCAGTGAAACACTGCATAAGCAAGTGCACTACAGTAGGCACAACTTTCTCCTGAGATAATGAGCAAGCTCGTAAGGAATCTATAGCAGTTAAAGAAGGTTCAGGACAACTCAACTAAAAAACACAGTTGACTCATTCTCAAACTTGGAATCACGCAGGAGAACACTGAGTGCTAAGTGCAGACAGATGTTATAAATGGTACCCTGACAGAGAGGGTTAATTTTTTCCAACTCTTTAGCTTGATGCTATTTAGAAACTCATTTAATGGGAGGCAAAGCAGAAGCTGGCACTCCTGAATCTGTTGCAGCTGGCTACCACTTGAGAGCAACCTTCTTCCAGGCTAAAAGCCAACCTCCAGGAAGGCCTCAGATGCGTGTCACAACGGTTATCTGTCAAGCGAACCGAAATGGTTACCAATTCCCAGCTCGTTGTTACAGTCATCTCAACACAGCTGAGGACTAGAACACATGAGCCCTCCAAGTCCAGTCTGATAGCTTAACACAAACTGCTGCAGGAGATGGTTACATCACTGTCCTTTACACCAACAGGACGAGAAAGGCTCCGAGAGGATAAAGAATCCTATCAGCACTGCTGTGGAAGTGATAAGTATCCAGTGAATAACTCTATCATGGGAGAAGGTGGCATCCTCCCACACCACTGCAGTCCATTTTCCAAGAGCAGACCCTTAACACACAAAGACTGAGCAAAACTGCACCTAACTCCCTTCTTCCTTTTGCCTGCCTAAGAGGTTACCAACGTTCCTTCCTGGAATGTGAACAGGTCACTGGCCACATCGTTTAAAAAAACCATGACTTGAAAAGAAATGAGGCCCATCAGCTTTCCAGTGGAACAGAGCGTTGAAAATGAAGATTATAGATGTTCATTCTGTGAGAAAGGCAAGGGAAAATGACAGATAAGAGCACTCCATTCAGTAATAGTTGAAGGAGTTAATAAGGCCACACACAGAAACAAAGAGAACAGACAACCTGTGTGACCACAAGCTCATTCTCAAGTTGCAGATTTTGAACAGTTTCCACAACTGCCTTTTAACAGAATTTAATATGACGCTGTAATGTGGATGTTGAAAGTCTCGCCTGGTCTGGAAGTGATCCACTTATAGCAGAACAAACCTCAGGTCAACCAACTTCAGCTGTCAGATAACACCCAGATTCAGAATTCAGTGCAAACACTTCACACAGAAGCCCAAAGCATCACATTTGTCCAAGCCACTGTTTTCTTTCACAGGTCAGTGGGCTGAACGCTAGTGACTTCACCATAAAATACACCATAGTAAAGCATTTAGAACTCCGATTGGAAAGTCCTTAGCACCTCTATGAGGCAAGTAAATAAATACCGACAACTTGTTTACATAATACAGCTAATTTCATTAGCACATCTGAAACTTCGCTGAACCGCATGACATTTAGGTAAGAACACGCTGCAGAGAAAGCTCCACACTGATTCAGTAATTGCATGACATAGATGGAGCTCGCGTTTCGTTTCGGCACAATTCATGGGAAGAAAATCATGAGTCAGTTGTAACAACAGTACATGTTATTTAAAACTCCCATACCTATTAATCACTGCAATTCTAACCACCTCCCTGCCATCCAGGATGCGCGTTGACCGGCAAAACAGAAATATTTTGGCTGCGCTCACATAAAAGCACCACTGCTTGCCCTAATCGGGTCTGGAAAGACAGATGTATAACCGAACTCCCTAAGCCAGCCCTCTCGGTGCCTCAGCAGAGCTTCACCTTGCAGTCTGTGCTAAAGCTTGTCTTGTGATCTCAATCTTGTATATACAGCGTGACGCTGCTACAAACGTTTGTGCAGCTGATGCACGCAAATAGGGCAGACGGAGCACGGGAAGAAAGGCAGTGAGAACTGTCAGCACGAGAGGAAAGTCAAATGGAGAAGAACCTGAGCACGAAGGTTAGTAAAGCTTGGAGGTAAGTGCACACATGGAAGTGGTTGACAGCAGGCAGGGGGAATCACTGTGCCCAGGATGGTTACCGCTGATACGGCTGAACAGAACTGCATCACAAGGAAGTGCTTGCAAAGGGACAGACTAGCCACATTTGGTACCTTCACACACAAAACACCCAATTCCAAGTCCTCCTTTTCTCACACACTGCCTCACAGAGCTGCAGCTGTACTCACGAGAACTCTCACATAGCAAAGAGTGGTAATTAGCATAGCATAACGACATTCTTATGGCACTCTGTTCAAGACCATGCTGCTCTCCTAATCAAGGGTGCACTTAGTAGGGCCAAGTGC
The DNA here is from genome assembly GCA_036925125.1 of Oreortyx pictus. Taxonomy (NCBI): domain Eukaryota; kingdom Metazoa; phylum Chordata; class Aves; order Galliformes; family Odontophoridae; genus Oreortyx; species Oreortyx pictus. The sequence goes on along the minus strand of JAUPFR010000005.1, from coordinate 66,544,949 downwards.
TGGCAAATAAAGAAACACACAGCTCTAAAGACGAGTCTTCTGCTCAGGAGCAGCCCCTGGATGCTGCTTGAGCACTAAGTACATCACGGATGAAAGCAAATGATTGTCAGCGTCACAGGGAACACCCAGAGGAAGGGGTCTCTTGCTCACACTTGCAGCACGTGCTTCTAACCCAAGGAATTCTCTCTGAAAGAGAAAGGACTGAACAGCTTCAATGTTACTGAAGTACCAGAACAAGATATAGACTGCTTTTGTGGAAGGAATTACTCCATCCAGCTGACCCCAGCTATTTAGTCACACCTGATCTCACCTGCCTTCCAGCAGGCTGTCACCACTCAGACCAAAACCACAATGAAAAGCCACTACTACAAATGAGAACACCTACATCCCACAACACCAAAGAAGGACAACGTAACCAATGACTACGACGCTCCCATCACATCTCTGCCAACCTCCAGCCCTCTCAGTATTTAATAAAGCTTTTTTTTTTATTACTTCAACAGAGTTTAGTGGAGCCTACCTGTAAATCAAAAACAAGATAACCCACTGGTAGAACCAATTCGTTCAGTCAAGCAAGAGCACATCTTTTTATGTTAGTAAATGAAATGATCAAGGTACATTCATCCCTCTGAACGCAAACTGTAGTGTTAAAAGAAAACAACAAAAGCCACCAATATAAATGCCACATAGAAAGTTTCTTCTTGCAACCTTAAGAGAGAACAAGAGCTGGTCTCAGAGCAAAGCCAGAGGAAACTAAGAGGCTGTTCAGCAACAGAAGCCTCCGGTGGAAGGAAAAGCCAAACAGCACTAAGAGGGAGAATAACCTTGGTTCCTGCAAAGCTAAAAAGCCAGAGGACTTGGGTCTTGCTTGCACTCATCCAAAACAGCCCCCCTGAAGAAGCTTAACAGAAACCTAATTAGGCTACAAGAGTGTTTCCTTTTAACACAGATATAACAAACTGCCATGGCAAGCATATGCAAAGCTCGCCACCGCTTTCTTTCCTTTTTCAGAAGGTGGAACATTGCTAAGCTGCTAATAAATGCTGTGAAATAATGCCTAGTGAGTAGGATCTCACCGAGCATTTCAGCGCTATGACCAAAGGAATTATTAATATCAACTGCCAGACAAATGATCTCATACACCAACACAACAAACTGTTAGCAGATAGATATCCTGCAGCTACAACGTGACATCCGTTCCATTATAGGCACCAGAAGGAGCAGCTGGTATTTAAAGCTGAAGAGCCTGTTTGCGAGTTTCAAACCCAGCTGAATTAACTTTCTTTTTTTTTTTACAGGACCCATGTAAAATAAAATCCCTGCCTATTTTACCTTGTCTCCTCACAAAGCATCACCTTAAAGCCAGCCAATGCCAACAGTAACACGTCTAGCCCTTGGGATATTCTAGTCACGACATAAACTTTCAGGTTATTACATTAGAAATTCTAGGGGAGGAGGATGCTTTGTTTCTGCCCTAATAGCTGCTCTTCTGCTGAGCACTCCAAAATCCACACAAACTGCTCGAAATCCATCTCGGAACGGGAGTAACATCTGATAAGCAAACAAGGGATATGGATACGTACACACACGCGGATAATTTTTTTTTTACTGAGGGGGAGCAAAATCAGAAGTAATAAAGAACACCTGAAGACCTGCTTAGAACAAATACAATATCACGTCACCAGCACTCATCTGCTCCCCAGCTGTTTTCATGTATTTATTTACTTATTTTTCTTAAGAGAGAAATAAGATATTCCACAGTTCTAAATGCCGCCCGTCTACCACCCTGTAGCCCCATTATTCTGAAGGGTGGTGCTATCCTGACAGCACTTCATTAAAGCCTATACCTCGTGTTTACTTCCTTCTCGCCCAGCAGGTAAGGGCTGTGCTGCCATTAGCATGCAGCGCAGCCCAGCAGGACTGGATCCACACAGAGCAATAAAATAATTGGTGCTAAGGATCTGACACCCACACTGTGCACGCTGTGAGGTTTTGCGTTTCAGCAGCGGCAGCCTGCTACGAGGACTGAATGCTCTGTGGTTGGAGAGCTTTCTCATTTCATTCAGTCCTGCAGGATTGCACACCGAAGCCACTTGGCTACGGGAGCCAAACTTCTGTAAGTGGAAACAATTGAGAGGATTTCTTTAAAAGAGCGCTCCTGGTCCAAATTAAAATGTTAACGCTCCTGCAGCCAAGAACCATTTCATGTGGCTCCACACTCAGCTACGGGCACCGCGGCTCTTCTTCTCTACGCGACTGTGCCAGCTCATCGTGGCGAGCAGCATCCATGACAGCCTGCTTTTCTCTAGAACGACAGAGAGGAAGCAGCTCGGTTAAAATTCAGATACGGTGAAAGGAGAAGGGGGACAAGAGCGAGCACGAGCAGAACCCTTCACAGGCAGATTATAAGGCTAGCGCGTTCCTGGAAACACCATGAAATGCCAAATGAATGAGCGGCATACTGAGGGGGAGGGAAAAAAAAAAAGTTGTCAAATCAGGTAAACTTGGGGAGCTAGCAGCTACAGGAGCCGTTTCCAAGTCTGCTACTGCTCTGGGTGCCCAAGGCCCGAGGATACAGAGCAGCACTGGGCTGCTACACAGAGCACTCTGCTACACAGAGAGCAGGACAGGCACCAAACGCGGGACGGCCCCTCACGAACCAACAAAAGCATCCAAAATCCTTCCCAACGCAGGCTCGCTGTTAGCCCAGGGCGCGCTCAGCCCTCCACCCAGCCCCGCTCCCCGGCGCGCTCACGAGCCGGAGCCCTCTAACCCCGCCGCCCCAGCTCACCTGAACGCGGGCCCCTCCCCGGGAGCACGGCCGCTGAGGGCCGCCGCGCCGGAGCTCCTTTTGTTGAAGAGCTTCTGCAGCAGAGTGGGGGCCATGCTGCCGCCGCGCCCCGCCCCGCGGAGCGGCTCAGACGGCGGCGGGCGGCGGTCTCATCCCCGCGGAGGAGGCGAGGGCCGCCGGGCCCCGACAGCGCCCGCTCCCGCACAACGGCCGCGGGGACGCGGACGCCGAAGAACCGCGCCCCTAAGGGGGATCTGATTGGCTGAGAGCAGCGCCGAGCCCCGCCCCCCCCCCCCCCCCCCCCCCCCCCCCGGGGGCGGCCTTAAAGGGACACGAGCCCCGCGCGGGTTGGGGGTGTAAACCAGCAAAGGAAGCAGGATCCCGCTCTTTTTCAGGAACAGCACCCCAAAACAACTCAACTTAACTACAGCATAGGACATTCCTCACGAACGTGCACAAGAACTTCTTTACGGTGAGGGTGACGGAGCACTGGCACAGGCTCAAGGCCCACCTGGACACCTACCTGTGCGACCTGGTGTAGGGAACCGCTTTGTCAGGGCCTTGGACTCAATGATCTCCAGAGGTCCCTCCCCACCCCTACGATTCTGTGATTCTGTAACCACCCAAATCCAGAAATAAACACTGTGCTGCAATTCTCTCCGAACAGCCCTGCAAATGTTGCGGCTGCCACCACGCCAAGCGGTGGCGGCCAGTGAGGGAAGAACCACAGACTAGACAGGTTGGCTTGGGGAGCACAGAGCCCACATCGTGAAGACTTCGCAGGGTTTTATTTTGGACCGGTCGTAGGCTGGTCCTGTGGGCAGAATGATTGGCAGTGGATGGGGTACGTTGTGCACATAAAAAAAAAAAAAAACACCAAAAGGCCTGGTTTAGCTTTAATCTGAAAAGAACTTTTATAGTCTGTATGCACTACCCCATCCCAAACAGAGTTTGGCTTTAAAGAACACTATCCCAGGAGTGCAAAACGTGAGCAGATGTAAAGAAAAATGGCACACCATCTCCCAAGCAAAGGCCAGTTAGAGCAAGACAGTGTTTCTGCAGGCTCTGTGGAGTCAGACAAGGGCAGGTTAAGCCTTGCTACACTTTGCAAAAGCATCAGCTCCGTTTTGGATTCTGCAAAATAAATGCAATCTGATTTTTACTGCTGCTGAGGAAAACGTGTTACCCGTTAATGCCTGGAATTATCGCCTCTGCGCGTTGTTATCATTACTGTTTAGCACGGTAAGCCTAAATTACTCTCCACAGAGAACTTTAAAAGCCTGTTCCAAAATGCATTCCACTTTTCAGGCAGGGGTAGAGACTGACAGCAACAGAGCGCCTGGGACCGCAGCCCCTGCAGAGCAGCTCCATCATCCTGCACTGAATGGAGCGTTATGTAATGCGTGCTGTTGCTGCAGCAACTTTTCCCAGCCCCTGAGAAATGCCACAGAGATGCTGCCTTAATATAGATAAGCAGCTTCTCTCTCTTTTTACGTGGAAGCTACAGTCGCTTAAAAATGAAAGCCTAAAGAGAAGCAGCTGCGTGAGGAAATCGTTTCGAAAATAACGGTGATTATTAATGCGTGAAATGAAACGTTCTGTTTTTAACAGACTTCAGTATTAAAAGTAGAAAGGCCAGAGAAAGGATCTCTTCTTTCAATCACCAAAATGCAGATAATGAGCAATTTGGTAAGGACTGCCTTGTGTACAGGCTGACAGGGATTTACAGTCCTCTGTAACCTCTGCTTTTACTTACGTATTCTGTCAGGTTCCCTGAAGCAAAGGTATGGAACAGCCTGAAGGTGAACACGACTGTGGATGTTCAAGCACCTGCCTAGGACCTGTTTGGTTCCTCTACACAGCATCGGCAGACCGTATTTCTCAGCCTCCTGCCTGGGACTCCATCCGAAGCTCAGCAGGAGACCGTCCTACCCTAGATTTCAATGGCAAAATCCACCGTGGGATTTCCTATTTGCAGGCTGTGCTCTTGTCTTTAAATCCATGCCAACCTCCGCTTCATCTTGGACTCCGTCCTACCCACATCAAAAATGCTTTCTACGTCATAACAAATAGCTACCCTAATTGGATACTGTAATCCCTTTCAGTGACCAACGACAACAATAAATAGCATCACACACTTACGTGGAACAACAGTAGTGTATAGGGCATGTATTTGTACCAAAAGGGAGGGCACAGAGCCCAGCTGTGGAACTCATGTCCCCCCCTCCCCGGCACAGTGGCACCACCACTCAGAGGACGGCCAACACTCTGCACCTTTCCTTCATCCCAGGCCTGAAGCCATGGCCATGCTGCTGCTCCTCCACACGTCCTGAGGTCCCTGTGATGCCCTGCTCGGTTGTCTCTACAGCATGCACTAAGCAGAGATAAAATAACAGGTAAAAAAGTGCTCCTGTTTTTCCCTGGTTCTAAACTAAATGATGTGGAGGTCAGTGACGAGTACTTGCCTGACTTCTCTTTCAATCTCTGACATGTCAGCACAGCAGACACTTTGCTTCTTTAAAGCACGGTGAGGCAAGAACATACGGTTCCTTCTTGGGTTAATGTTGGATTTTAATTCAGCTGAGAGGAATCTCGAGTGCAGATACAGACCGGGCAGAGGATGGCTTGAGAGCAGCCCTGAGGAGAAGGGATTCTGCCTCTCTGCTCTGCTCTCATGAAACCCCTGGAGTGGCGTGTCCAGTTCTGGGGCACCCAACACAAGAAGGACACAGAGCTGTTGTAGTGGGTCCAGAGGAGGGCCGTGGAGATGATCAGAGGGCTGGAGCACATGCCCTGGGAGAGCAGGCTGAGAGCTGGGGCTCTTCAGCCTGGAGAAGGCGCTGGGCGGATCTTATAGCGACCTGAAGGAGCCTACAGGAAACCTGGGGAGGGGTTTTTTTTTTATAAGGACAGGTAATGACAGGACGAGGGGAAATGGCTTTAAACTAAAAGAGGGCAGATTTAGAGTAGATGTCAGAAGGGAATTCTTTACTGTGAGGGTGGTGAGACGCTGGAACAGGTTGCAAAGAGAGGCTGTCTCCTGTCAGCAGAGCCTCAGCACAGACGCAGCAGGTGGATTGCAAGCTGCTTGGAACACAGATTTCTTCTCTTGTTGTACCTCTAAAGTACATTGCACATGGGGACTTCTGAACAACTACTGTAATATGAATTACTAATCTGGAGTGTAAACCCTTCCGACTTGGCTAGGAACGCAGCTGCAGCACTGTGTGAGCCTGCTGCTGGCTGGATGAATCACTGCTGCTTCCCAAATGCAAGCTGCCAGCAGCTCTCACGGAGGACACCGGCACAGAGCTCTTCACTCCGACGTCTGCCAAAGTCTACCGTACTCTTGGGCGTGGAGCGTTCCGCCTCAGTTGTTTCTCCTGCCCCTCTGCACCTCACCGATGTGAAGTGTAACGACGAAGAAACGTCGGCCTGCGCCCACGGCCAGATGCCTAGCGACTGGTACGTGGCCTCTGACCCTGGAGCACGTGAAATCCCTGGCACAGCTGCGCAGCCCGGCTTCGTGTGGCTCCACTCGTTCCTCGCTGAGCGCTCCCAGACGGTGGCTGACGTCTTCTCCTTCAGTCGAGGGCTCCCAGATGTGACACGCGGGAGCGCTCGGTGCGTTATCACCTCCGACCAACATCAGGATTGGGGGCAAAAAAGCACCTGCGGGAGCCACAAGCATGCAGTGGCAGGGCTACTAATATCAGTGCTGCCGTGTCTCTTCTTTCGGTCCGGGATTTAGGTTGTGGGGTTTGGGTTTATTTAGGTTTGCTTCTTGATGGCTTCCATATTCCCTGTCCAACGTGGGTGGGCGGGAGGGACGGTTCGCTCCAGCTCGGCTACTGCGGCGGTCCCGCCTTGAGAAGAAACGCGTTTTGCTTCCAGAGCTCGGGAAAACCGGAATGAGTCGGCGCCTGACAGCCGACGCACTCTCCTCGGATCACAGCCCGTCGCCGGGCCCGCGCTTCTCCAAACACCACACGGGAACCCGCGTCCTCCTTCCCCTTCCCGCCCCGCGCCGCAGTGCAGCCGGTGGGCGGAGCGGGACGCGGGGCCGGAACGGAGCTGGGGGGGGGGATGGGGGGGGGGGGGGGGGGGGCGGAGCCAGCGCGGACAGCGGGCGGCTGCAATATGTCGCACCCGTCCCCTGCGGAGCGGCCCGGCAACCCCCTCAACCCCCGCGCCTTCTTCGACGTAGACATCGGGGGAGAGCGAGGTGGGGAGCGGCGGGGAAGCGGGCTCCGCGCCGAGCGGCCCTTCGCCCGGCGGGGGTCGGAGGAGCGCGGGATGAGGGGAGAGGGGGAGGGGGGGGGGGGGGGGGGGGGGGTTGGTATCGCGTGGTCGGCGCCGGCCGCCATCAGCCGCCGCTCGGTCGGAGATTTCCGACGTGGAACGTCGCGCTCGGATCCAGAACGATCGGGGGTCTGAAGGGGGAATTGCCTTCGCCCTCAAGACGCGAGGGACTGACGCGCCGCTGGTTGTGTCTCTGTCCTTCCAGTTGGACGAATCGTCTTCGAGCTGTTCGCTGACGTCGTACCTAAAACCGCCGAAAATTTCCGTGCGTTGTGTACGGGAGAAAAAGGAACGGGGCCGGCAACTGGGAAACCCCTCCATTACAGAGGGTGCCCTTTCCATAGGAGTAAGTTCTCAGAAGCGTCGCTCTTTGTGCCTCTCCCGACTTGCTGCCGCACTCTGTAAATTGTTTTCTCTTACAGTAATTAAGCAGTTCATGGTGCAGGGTGGAGATTTCTCGAATCAAAACGGCACAGGCGGAGAAAGCATATACGGTGAAAAGTTCGAAGACGAAAACTTCCATTATAAGGTATTCCGATAGTAATTTTGGGTTTCCGGTGATGTTTAGTTGTCTTGCTTTCTTGAGACCCCACGGCAACAGCGACTGAAATACCAGCAGCCATCTCTGTCCCGTGGTTAGAACGAGTTAATTTGCCTCTGTGACACAGAAACTCACCGGATGGCACACTCGGCATCAGACCAGTGTCTGGCCAACACTGAGTCCGTCACGGTCTGATTTTTCAGACTCGTAGTTGGTTTTGTGTTTGTCAGTTCTGATACGTTGCTTTTTGTTTTGTTTTTTTTTTTCACCGCAGCATGATAAACCAGGGCTGCTGAGCATGGCCAATGCGGGACCTGGTACTAACGGCTCCCAGTTCTTTATCACAACGGTGCCTACTTCTCACCTGGATGGTAAACACGTGGTCTTTGGCCAAGTGATCAAAGGAATGGGTGTTGTTAAAATACTAGAAAACGTTGAAGTAAACGGAGAAAATCCTGCCAAGGTAAGCGAGGTCTGTGGCACCTAGGGAGGAGATGGAGGCTTTTTTTTTTGGGTGGGGGAGGAGTCGTTTCAATCAGCAAAACTGCTACTGACGCTTGTTTTCTTTTTCTCCAGTTGTGTGTCATTGCGGAATGCGGAGAGCTGAAGGAGGGAGATGACTGGGGAATTGTCCCCCAGGACGGTTCTGGAGACACTTATCCAGATTTTCCTGAAGACTCAGATATCGACTTAAAAGATGTAAGTATTTTTCTTTAAGGGCACTTACTTTACAGAACACAAGACCCGTAAGTACTCTTGTGTTACTGAGGCTGAGTGAACACCATCGCAGACACCATTTCTCAGAATCGGGCTTCCGATCAACTGGCAGCGTTCACTTTTAGGAAAGTGAATGCTGGGGAGGAAACTGCTACCTCTTTATTCAGTTACTGGGTAAAAAAAAAACAGTTGCAGTTAGCACTAACAACGCAAGATTGTGCTTCCTTTTCTTTTTACTCATTTTTTCCTTGTGCTGTAGTGTAATTGTACTGAATTGTAATTAGACCTGCATCCAAGAGATGACTCACTCAGACTTCTTTTATGCAGCTTTTAAAATATCCACCCTTAAAAAGTTGCCTTATAAAAAAAAAATAATAAAAGGACCAACCTTTGAAAAACATTTCTAGCATATAATAGCCAGGTGCTACTATATGCTTGAAATATACACCACTCTGGGAATAGAAATGATGGATTTGATGCACACAGGCAGTTCTTCTTCTCATTCCATAGAAGTTTGGCAAAGTAGAGATTATTACAGGAGTGGTTTTGAAGCTAGCATTTATCTGAAACTGAAATACTTCTGAGATTTCATTGTAGTCTGTGAGAAAAAACAGACATGGAATCCTACTGTTAAAACTTAGGTAAGCCAAGACTATTTTCCTGAGTAAATTTATATCTTTTCCATCTATTTATTAGGTTGACAAGATTGTGGCCATAGCAGAAGACATAAAGAATATAGGAAATACTTTCTTCAAATCGCAAAATTGGGCAGTGGCAGCTAAAAAGTATAGTAAAAGTTTACGGTAAGGCTATCATCATTAAATGAGGTAGTTCTGTAACCCAAATCCATTTTGCTATCAAGCAACTATATGTGCCTTTTAAAAACGCTTGGTGCTCTGCTTTTTTTTTTTTTTTTTTTTTTCCTCCTGTTCTCAACAATAACTTCCTGAGTCTGGAAGACAGTTGATTGAGTTATAGCTACTTGCCCATGTAGGTCTTCTACCTAGGTAAGAGCTCTAGGCAGTAAGTATTGTTCAGAACTTATGTTCCTCTGTTAATGCTCCTGCTTTCGTGGTACATACCTAAGAAGAAAAGAATGACTGTACTGGGTGTTTGGAGAGGAAAGGAGGGAGATACGTCTTGGATACCTAATAATCAGCAGGTTTAGGAGATTGCTTACTTCAAGAGAGAGCACTCCCACACATGACACTTAATTCCTCAGTGTTTTTTATTTTCAGGCACCGTGCCATCATCCTGACTCCATGAATAATCGGACTTACCTTCAAATTCATAAACTTTGTGTTTTCATTTCCACACTGCTCCTTTCTTCTGTCACAAAACCAGCTTCATTTAAATGCGGTCCTCCCAGTGACTTCATGCTGGCCTTTAACTTGTCTTATGGTCGCTGGTTAATCAGCAGTAACAATGAAAGAAAACGTGTTCAAGCATATTTAACGCTGTGCTTTAACTAGTTGGGTTTCATAAAGTGATGTCTTCCTGAAGCATAAAAAAAAGACCATCCTTTAATTACAGCTACTAACTCAAGACGTAGCTCATCTTGTTTTCAAGAATCTTCTCTTACCCCAACAGAAATAACTGATTGACACCGTAAACCTTTTAGAGATCATAAAGAAAATGGGCTGGAATGAGCCGTGAGGAACTCTAACCATTCTAAGAAAAGTAACAGGTATAATTATGCCATCACTGCCAGTTAGTTGTCATGCCAGTGTGCACACAGCTAAGGAAGGGTTTCAGTCTGCGTGGACTGCTCCTTTTTGATACTGTTTGTCCTAGTGAACGCAGAGTAGTGTCTCCGAACGAGGCATATCTGTTTGGCCCATAAAGAGCTGGAACATGTCCTCATACTGCTGTTGTATCATAAAGTCTAATCCTTTAGGTAGGATGGAGTAATTGTAGCACAGCTCTTAGCAGAGACAGCTCTCTCGTCTTAAGTTACAACTCACCTAGCACACAACATCTGGCAGTGATGTTTTTAAATCAGTGTTGCACTGTGTGTTCTTTTCCCCAGGTATGTAGAAGCTTCTGAAACGGTGGCGGAGGAGGGAGACAAGCCGAAGTTAAAGACCGTTGGGTTGAGCTGTGTTTTAAACATTGGCGCTTGTAAACTGAAACTGTCGGACTGGCAGGGAGCCATTGAAACTTGTTCAGAGGTAAACTCAGCATTGAGTAACGAAATGAGTACAGAACACTTATCTGTTAGCAGAGGATCCTAACGAACATCTGCTAGGGCTCCCCGCTGCAGACAGGCTCTCTGCTGCCTGATGATGGTGTTCCACAACTGGCTATTCAGGGTGGACAAAAGAACTGAAGCACTTAACGACATCTGTCCTCCAGAAAGTGATAAAAAAATCAAAACAGCATTTAAGCGTTGCAGATGGAAATCATTAAGCATAATACTTGCAAGTCTGAAAAACACAGAGATGTGTTTCTGATTGCAGAATTGCTAAAGGCGGCTGTGTAACTGTCAGAGCTGTAACGCACTCAGTTCTGGTACCATTACAGATGTCAAACAGCAAATGGGTATTTTAATCGGAGCGGCAGTTTCCCGAGACTAATGGTTGAGTTCAAGGAATTGTTAATGAGAAATTACACATTTCTAGTCAGGATTTCCTGCAGCCACAAGTTTTTTTTTTGTTTTTTTTTTTTGTTTGTTTTTTTTTTGTTTTTTTTTTTGTTTTTTTGAATGACCAATCTGTACTACATGCACTGTTTGGTGCGATTAAGGAATTAGAAAGAGCTAAACCCGTTTGTACAAACCTCGCCTTAAATGAGCTGTAAGCACGTTTGATCCAGCTACAAATGAGGAATGCTGCATCTGTGTACGTGGGGCACGCACCTCAGGTGTTGAGCTCTTGGCTCCTTGGCTTCCAGGCTTTGCAGTGGGCAGATCACGGTCAGCTTCCAGTACGGTACATTATGCTGAAGTGATGAGAAGAAGATCCGGATACTGCTTTAACGTCTACCTTTCTTAATGAAGTTGATAAATAAAACCCCACGTTCACACACAGACTTCATCTAATCATTAATAAGCTCTATTTTCCAAAATCAAAGAGGCGTAACAGAGAGCTGTCTTAGTAGTAAGAAAGAGCGCTGATTTTCACAGGCTTCTAAAGCTTTTAGAGAACGGAGGTAGCCTTATTAACTGAAGAACTTTAAAAAAATAATTCGTGATTAACAAGTGGAACAATTTCTTCTTGAACTGCAGCAGCACCTTGACAGCTGTACAGATGCAGTTCCATTTTATCTTATCGTATGCTGGTCCTAGGTAGCTGTTGAGCTCCTTCGTCCCTGGTGATGTTGGAAAGCTTACCCTCAGATCAAACAGGGAGACTGTCTTCTGCTGGGAGCGGTGCTGTTCGTAGGGATGAGAGCTGTGAAGTACTACGTGCTAATGTGACAACTTCATTAAATTCACAGGCTCTTGAAATAGATCCAGCAAATACGAAGGCTCTCTACAGACGGGCTCAAGGATGGCAGGGGATAAAAGATCTCGATCAGGCACTGGTATGATCACAGTATTTAATAATAATTATAATAATTTTAATCTCAGCTGAGCATTCATTTATATTTCTCTTTTCTATTAAGGCTGATCTTAAAAAGGCTCGTGAAATTGCCCCCGAGGACAAAGGTAAAAATAAAGCTGTTTCTTACCGATACTTTATTTCAAGAATGTAACAAAGTGACCAGGGAAATAGTTGCATAGAAAATCTTACCACTGGGATGCCCGAAGCGGAGGCTTCTGTAAGCTGCTGAAACGTAGAAAGCTCATTTCTCAAGCACAAGTCTGCTGACACGGAAAGGCGCTCTGGTACAGCTTCGGGTGCCCTGCACAACCTGCTTGTGTAGCTAAAGAGGTCAACGGCATAGCTCAAAGCAGTCTTAATAATCTCCAGGTTACAGTCACCCCTGATAGGATGAGGTTTTTGCATCATAGATCCAGCGTGCTCCTTACGGCTGTGTTACCTTACCAGGTGAAACAAAGCATGGGACAAAGCCTGACCTAATGAAAAATGAAGTACAGTTGTACTACGTAAAATATTACCTGTAGCAGTGAGATCTGCTGTGACATAGTGGGAAACCTGATGTCAAGACATTACTGTGACCGTGTCATGGATTTTCTTTTTGAACAGCTATCCAGACGGAAACACTCAAAATCAAACAGAAGATAAAAGCTCAGAAGGAGAAAGAGAAGGCAGCTTATGCCAAAATGTTTGCTTGAGTTTTTTACTCCTCAGCGTCGAATTCTATGCACTAACTCACGCAAAAGGCTAAATGGAGCTGTAAGCAAGTGTTCCTTCTTTCATTTGCCCTGTACTGCACTTCTGTGTTTACAAGTCTAATAATAAAGACATTGGTCAGAGGTCAAGCGTTGCTCTTCTTTTTAGTAACTTGTGCTTGGTGCTTCAGTCATGTCATTAACGCATAAAGCAGCAGTGGTTGTGTGCTTGTGGCTCAGCAGAGCCTCCTAAGAAGTCTGGGTTATCACTGCAGCAATTTGGACTGTTTTTTTTTTTTTTATTATTATTATTTAATTATTATTTATTAGTGCAGGCCTGATTCCTTGGAAGAAATAAGTGCTAGCAGACATATCAAAAAGGTGCAACTACTAAACGTTTGCTAAACCTCCTTACAGATTGTATTGCAGATGGGCTCCCCGTCATCATCGGAAAGAAAACACAGGAACAAGTCTAACTCTTATATCAAATGCAGAACACAGACAGTGACAGTTTTCCCTACTGCGAGGTAGGACTACACGTAGTAAAGCACTTCAGGTAGACAGAGAAAGCACTTAAGGAGTTGCTGAACTCTTCTACCACCCCATCACAGCACCCTACACCCATCGTTCTGACAGGAGCCGTAGCCAACACTGAACTACAGCAGCATACCCAAGGTTCACTTGTTAGTCCCAAGATAACTTTCTTCTGCCTGCCACGAGACTCCTGAAAAGAAGTTCTATTTAAATAAGGCTAGGGTTTAACCAGAGCACACTGACATTCCATTTAATGCAATGGTCATGCCTAAAACTGAGAATGGCACGTAGTCTCCAACTGAAACGTTCAAATCGGTGCTGTACTTTTACAGCACTTGAGCATAAAATACTCCAACGTAGCTGCTGGCTGATCCGAAGTCACTGCAAAGCGTTCTGCCACTTTACATCCCGTTATAAGCTGGTCCTCCGCCACCTTCAGGCACTACCCAGTTAATGTTCTGACTCGGGTCTTTAATATCACATGTTTTGCAGTGCACACAGTTCTGAGCGTTTATCTGCAGTCTTGATCCTTCTCCCGTTTCCAGAGGGACGTATTCATAAACTCCTGGGAAAAGCACAAGAGCGTATCACGTCACTGACCAGTTTCTCCTTGCAGGTACAGTCAAATACAAAGCATTAAGGACAGAGGTACGTTACCAGCGTCGCTCCACAGCTTTCCCCTATGTTTACCAATTATTTTGACACGTAAGTATTTTTAATAACGTATAAATTTGAATTTATATGACCACCCCTTGACCCCTCTTCTAAGGGAGGGGTGGAGTGGAATAAACAGAATACCTGAGTACACAGTAGGCCCAGTTTTTTTTTTTCTTGAAATACTTTTTTTTTTTTTAAATAGGACTTGAAAAATTCCTCTCTCAGGTTTCATTCTTATTTCCCACCTGCTGGGCAAAACCTTTGTTCCGGTCCATCGAATACAGCCAGGTTCCTGCTCACAGGGACGCTGTCATCTTTCAGAGTCAGATGAGCAGGCTGGTCGTGTTCATGGTTTGTACCACTTAAAGCCACAGATGACAGGAGATCAAAACTGATTTTTCCATCAGGCTTTGGGTATTCAATAGGTGTGCAGTCTTTGGCCGGCTTGAGCTGAGCAAAATCTGGTCCTGAGACATTTTTAACAAATAAGAGTAGAATTACTGTAATTTGCAGCCACTCGAGAACAATTTAATCAAGCTTTGTTGACTTCCCCCCTTATCAGAACGAACCATTTCCTAAGAGGAAGTCCTTTCCAAGAGACATATGTATGCCAAAGTAGAATACTGCTTTAATGCCCCTGTGTATGTGATAGACAAGGTAGTGCAACAAGTCGGCCACGAGGCTGCTTCACCAGTTAGCCACTGATTTCTAGAGTTCTTGCCTCTTGACCACATATCCTCCAGCTTCATCTGAAACCAGGAGATCCTGACACATGCACGTTCTTTCAGGAAAGAATGGAATTACCTGGATGTTTTAATGTCCACGGTTCCTTTCCTCTGAGCAGCCAGTAAAATATACCCGTGTAAATCATTCCTCCATACACACCAAGTGCACTATGGCAGGATGGTCGGATGTTTCTAACAGAGTACAGCTCTTTCCAGACCCAGGACTTCTTCAGGTTCTCTTCGTACTCTTGCACATCAAGTCCTACGGCAGGACATTACTTGTTATGTACCTAGAGCACGTAAAGGCTATCCTTGAAATACAAAATGATTGCTGAATAAAAAAAGTTACTGCACAAAGCAGTAACTGGGCTGTAATACCGTCCTGACAGAACTGATAGCAGCTTATAAAATCTGCTGGTAATCGAGCACTTTATCGCATTATGCTAAACTAGGAGTTTTATTTATTAGTTCAGAATACCTCTGTGCCGCCTTTAGCAGCATTTACACTTGAGCAAGAGCTCAGGAAGAACGATCCACTGCTACAAGCAGATTTCTGAAACAACAGTCACGTGGCACACGGCTATGGTGTCCATTTCCAGGATAACCTCATCAGAATTTCATTTATCTGCTGACAGCCTTTGTTAACAGATTAAAGGGACCAAGCAAGGCTTCGGTATAGCAGTACACGTGGTCAGGATCAGATGATTACTTGAGCGTGTTCAAATTACATACAACAGAGAATACACAATCTCATTCTGAGATGACTGTGAAGACAGAAGAAGTATCCTACCACAGAAGGAAAAAAAAAACAAAAACACAACTATCCTACCAATGAAGCAGTGAAGAGCAAACTCGAGAACTCTCACCCTCTTCTGCTCACATTTCACCAGCTTTGGGTTTTTTTTTTTTTTTTTGTCTTTTTTGCTTTCCTTTTGTAGTCTTTCAGTAAGACTTTTTGAATAATGAAGCACATCTTTAACATTCGTAGGAAAAAAATACACTGTTCTTGTTTTCTTGTACAGGCAGTGTAAGCTTACTTCTCAGATGCTCATTAGAAGCTTAATTTTGCTCTAGCAGCAGGACTGATTTCTTAAATCAATTCACCGTCTAAATAGTAAATAAACATTACATATCTTTCTAAACCACCACACTCATTTCAGGATTCACTTGCATTTCCTTCAGACTTTAAATTAAACTGCTAGTGGTTCACCTGCACGCAAGGCAATTCCACGTGACATACAGTGATCTTACCTATCGTCTTTGACTGGAGATTTTCATTGGTTAATTGGTTAAAGATTGCTTCTGACGCCAGCATGCCACTTTTCATCGCGGTGTGTGTCCCTTTGATCTTAGGCACATTCATGAGTCCAGGACTGCAACCAACTAACAATCCCCCTGGGAAGGTGAGCTTGGGTAACGACTGAAGAGGGAAAAGAAAGTACCAGGGTTTTTGTGGTATTTGAGAGAAGCTGCTCAACAGCCAACATATCTACGTTTTGGTGCTAAATCATTCCCTTTCTCCCGTCCTGCAAGAAGCATGATGTCACTGAGTTCGATTAACTCAAACCTAAGACAGGAAGATGATTTGCAAAAACATCACGTGCATTTCAGTAACATACGTTTATCCTCCTGTACTAACTACAAAAAGAGTATATCCCCTGGAATTCAAGATAATCTGAAATCAAACTTATGTAAGAGAATCTTCCTGTAGTCCGGTGGTGCAAATGAGTCAGGCAGCTACAGTTACCACAGCCACACATGCAAAAAAGAGTTACTCCTTTAAAAATCTTCTTAAGTGACTCACCTGTCAGGTTTTCTTGTTTTTAACTGAGCACAAAATATATAAAAATATAGATGCTACTGCCCTGCAAGAGGGGTCAGGTGCTGGAATGGGCTGCACAGGGAGGTGGTGGAGTCACTGTGTTGAGGGACATGGTTTAGTGAAAATGATGGGTGATGGGTGTTCGGTCGGACTGGGTGATGCTGTGGGTCTTGTCCAACCTCAGTGATTCTATGATAACATACATGTATTATAAAATTACTTAAATTTAACTCCACGATCAAATGGACAACTAACTACAGAAAGTCAAAAAGTCAAACTTGTTTCCATATTAGGAGCAGAGAGTATTCAGGAACTGAATACGAAGAAAATGACGCAGCACACTTTCAGTTCAGACTGCACAGCAGACTGACTGAACACGTTATCACGGGTGTGATCACTGAGTGACTTCGTGAACCCACACGTCTCAGTCCCAAGGCACATTGCATCAAAACTCCCACAGATTACACCAACCATTAATCTTGGTGCTGAAGTTCTACTTGTATTGCAAAAGCTGTCCTACACCACGTTTACATTAAAGGGGTTCAAAATAAAAAGGAGAGACAAAGCCATCAGAGAACACAGGGACTAACAGCCCCATAAACTGGCTGCAAATAATCTAGCCGCCATCACTGACTTCAGGGTCAAGCACTCAGAAGAACGTGCAATTAAGAAAATCCCACTCACCCCAAAGAACAGAACAGATAAGTGGCGCTACCTTCTCCCCCAGGTTTCCAAGCAAAACCAAGAGTCTTCATAGCTCCTTCATTGCTAAACACATTTGCTTGCAAAATAAGCCCCAAATACAACGCAGAAAGCGAAGTGATTGTGTCAGAACGCTGCTAGTGTTACAGAATCCAAGCCTAGCAAATCACAGCAGCTGCCACCAAGAAAGATAACATCCTTCTGTCATTTCCCCACAGCGTGCAATCCGCATCTGCGCTACTACAAACATGGCTATCGAGATCAGAAAGCAAAACTCCATGAAAAAATTACCTGGATACCACCTTCATTCAGTGCTCTGGCACCGTACGCAATCCTTTTTCCACCCTCCAAAGTAGGTTCCACGGTAGGATGGTGCTTCCACCTCTGAAACTCCCTAAACGGATTCAAATAGGGATTTTGATAATCTAAGCCAACCTTAAAAAAAAGCGTAACATTAATGGAAATGGATTATGACATTTTACGAACAGTTAGGAAAAGAAAACAGTCACGCATTAGCACGTCAGCTCCTCACATTATTTCATACTGAACCAACCTTTGGGTCTGTGCACCTACAGCACTGCCAAAAACAGGACGGTGCCCAAAGACTATGACCTACCTAAAACCTGAAGAACTGAAGCATTTCCCATTAGTTAACTATCGTAAGAAAGCACTGGGGAAGAATGATGGAAGCGGAAAAATGGGAAACGGGCATTTGATGAACGCCCACGATTTGCATTTGATTCATCTGAGAACTTGTTCCAAGCTAGATCCTACTTTTCCAATCTTTAACATATTCACAGAAATAAGCTGCTGAATTTTCTGAGGAAAAATTTCTGGCTGCTCTCAGCTTTACTTGAGAAAAATCAGCAAAATATACTGCGAGTCAGCATCAAGCAGTACCTTGATTTCTCTGCCTGCTCACTGCTCTTAGAGAGCAATTTGCCTCTACTTTCACTGCCCATAAACCACTGACACTCGTACGAGATATAAATGGAAACACTGCATTCCCTATGCTGCTCCCATGAAATGGATGCGCATCGTACGCCGACACAATAAGAAACAATTACAGCTGCAAAGTGACATGAGTTCGACATTTCTGAACTTTTAAATACTTCACAAAGACTTTGTGAACACAGTTTGGATTAATCATCTGCTTATGGCTTTAGCAAAATAAGTAACTTTCGCAAAAAGAAAAAAAGTACGAAGTTCTCCATTTTGTCCTTAACAGAAGACACTACATCTAAACGTAGACTAATGTGGCAAACAGAGAAATTATAAAAGTGAAGACTGAACCACAACAACACGCACATATGAGAAGAGAAAAATAACTTGACATACCACAAATCCAAGAGCAACTAGAGGTTCACCCTCATTTAAGTGATAAAGAAAGGATCCTCCATAGGTATGTCTGTCTAGAGGCCAGCCTACAGTATGTTCTACTCTTCCTGGTTTCCATTTCTTCTCATCGATAGTCCACAACTGAAATGAAGACCACCAACCATTATTTTATACCGTAAAGCAACGGGTTTTCAATAGCGTAAAAAACAAATGCAGTTAAGTGCTTAGAGGAAAAAAAAAAAACTACGTAAGTTTATTTGTTGCTAAAACCAAATCAAGTCATACAACTGAAGGCCAGGTAACAAAGCATCAACCCTTTGTTGGGTAATCAGGTACAGATTTGTCAGCAAAGCTGTGCATCAGAAGACATGACAGACTCCAGCGTCACACGCAAAATTCTCACTCACCCACAAGGCTCTCTTGAGAGCTTTTTTTTTTTCCTTCTTTAAAATGCATTTCCTCACAAGATTTCCAAAGTCAGGCTTAACCACGGGGCTGAACTGATCTAAATATTGCTGCCCGACAAGTTGTCCTCTCTTCTCTCTCCTGCACATCTCCAGTACCCTTCTGATGCACAGCGTACTCACAGAAGCATTTTCACAATTACAATAGCGGGGGAATTTTCTGCTCGCTTCACAAAACATCTCTTCGGCATGAAGTTCTGTGCCTAGTGCAGTCTAATGACCGAAGGGGAATGGATCTGCTCCTTCCAGTGCCACAGAGCACCCCAAGCACAGAGGGTACGCCTACAGCGACGTTTCAGTTTGGATTAAGGAGCACGTTTTGAGCAGAACTCCTGGCTGCTCCCACTTACTGTGCTTCAGTTCACGTTACAGAGCAGATGCAGGAGGCGTGAACTGGATTCCTTTCAGATGAAACTCAGCTCCAAGACTGGCTCCAGAAGCCCATCTAAAGCATTCCAGTCACAAAAGGGTACTCAGTTCACCGGACTCAGAGAGCTAGTCCGAAGTAAAAATAACCCTCAGATGTGCATAGCACGGATATTGGCTCATCAGCACCAACTATTTCACTTCACAGCTCCATTCTTATTGGGCTGTACTACTGGCCGAAGCAGACAGCCACAGTGAAACGTGTCTTCTCTATACGGTGACCTGAACAACTTTGGTATGAGAAACTTTAATTCAGACTATGTCATGTGGAGGATCATTTACCAATCGAATACCCTCTACAGAAATCAAAAATAATTACTTAGTAAATGCTTAGCGGGTGGAAGCACGTGCCTAAAGAAATATACCATATGTCATAGTCCAATTACAAACTGATCAACATACCCTAAACAAACAGGCATTTTTCACTACTAATATTTCCTGAACAAAAAAGATACTGAAAACGAAACCCAATCCCTAGCCTGATTTTACAAACCCAGTGCAAGAACCAGCAGGTGGGTGGGAGCAGAGAAGGGGGAAGCTCATCCAGGTGCTGTGCTCTCTAAAATGCACATCTGAAACAGCACTGAAATAATGAATACATAGAAAAATCAGACAACCATTCTTCCCCCTCTCAGGTATTGAAATAACCTGAAATTTGGCAGCAAAAAATCCTCTGTTCACTACAAGTACTGAAAGCAGACTTCACAAGCGAGAAGGATTTTGAAGAAGGGAAACTTTGATTTACAGATACCCATAGATAAAAAACAGCAGCTGAAACAGACAAGACAGAAAACACAATCCAAAAAATGACACCAGCTTCAAAGCTGCAAAGACTCTGACGTCTGAAAGTGTTACTCAAATCACTGCAATGACTTACACAAAGCAGCTTGAATGCAAACTACATTGTACCTTGACAGTATTTCCCTTTACCCCTAAAATAAGGGACATCATACCTCTTTCAACCCAATGCCATAGCTCTGGGCTTGACACTTCTCCCTCAGGTTGTACTTTGTGTACAGCTGTTTGGCCAGATGTCCATGACAACCTTCAGCAAAAACAGTGACCTTAGCATGAAGTTCCAAGCCTCGTTCAAAAGTAGCCTGCAAAAATTAGAGCATTTCATAAGGAGTTATAACTGTGTCACAACAAACTCCCAGGAAGAAAATAGAGAGCAGTAAGGTGATTCTACACTGCTCCATGGTCCTGACCAGAGCCTAAAAACCACGGTAAGCCATGGCTCTAATCCAGTCACCACTCTGTACTGGAAGAGATTCTCCTGTCGGACCTGCTTGTTGACACAGCATAGAGGAACCCCAACAGAACAAAGAAAATCAACCTGTGACTTCCTGCACTACACTAAAGTAGACTGGCTGATTATATTTGCAATTTGAGGGTACTAGATTCTAAATATACATTATCTAATTTCTAACTATGTATTCCTACCTTCACTGCTTTTTGACTGGCACTCGCTGCAAGGTGAAAGGATATTCATTAACAGCAGTACTTGATTAGGCTCTGTACAGACGCACTGAAAGTAATTTTGCTTTGAAGATTATGCAAATTCTGTTTATTTATCCGACTCTTAATGCCCAGGAAGTACTACGAGCTGACAGCTAAAGCACTTGAATACACAGTTTACTTCAGTTGCACCTTAATTATGTACAAATTAATGGAATTAACGGACAATATTTTAACAGACACTTTTTACAAGAACGAGTGGCAATAAAAGAAAAAATTAGGTCTTCAGGATGCTTAAAAAAATCAAAACAAAACGTATTTCCTCCTGAATTAAACCAAAACTACCTTTCATTACTGTGGCATATTACTTGCACCTCCTACTGGAGGAAATGTATACCTAGAAACTGTATACGCTTATCCACTGTGGGAGACGGACAACATCCTACTGAAAATAATATATCACTTCTCCCCACCATCACATCCTTCTCCACTTTCTTTTTTTCCCCTTAAAACAAGGATGTCTTTTCGTCTCAATTCCTCCCTTAAAAGGGAAAAACAGCCCGAGTTTTTACATGAAAGTTCTTCCCTAAACATTATGTAAAGTAGTAAGAAACTTCATCTAAGAAAGACTAAGAAAAAAGACCCACACCCAGAATTCCTGTAGCCTCATTAACTTGGTGAAAATGAAGCTATCCTGAGGTACTGATCTCTCCCTGTGTACTGCACGAGGAGGAGACACGCTCACCACAGGTTACAGATTTCACTAAACATCAGCTGAAATTTGACACTGAGGGCAGAGGGTCACCTTTTGGATACAGCAACCGACCAACCAGCACAAAGGTATAAAGACTGAGAACGTACCTTGCCCCAGCAAGGTAGACAGACTGTCAACAAACGTGGCTGCAGCTGTATGGAAGCGAATACATCAGCCAGAAGCTAAAAGTTTCACCTTTAATTGATCAATTTTACATAGAAAGGAAAAACATGCACTGAATTTTCTAATTTTTCTTAGGCTGAATGAAGATCGCTGACACCATCAGAAGCAGATACATCACAACTGCAAAAATTAGCTCTCTAGTTAGCGGAAAGCACCACTACTTACTTTAGGTGCTCCATCCTTCTGAATGCCCACATCGTTAGTTGCTATTCCTTTCACACTACCATCTTCGTGAAAAAGAACCTTTGGAAACATTCAAACAAACAAAAGGAACATTTAAACGGTCTTCCACCTTAATCCATTCACCAGACCTAACGCACAACTTCTGAACACAAATTCTTTCCACTGTTAAATGGTACAACTTAGAAGATGATGTAGTTATTAATGTACTTTGCGATCTGCTTTGCTGGATCTGGGCAAGGGAATTTAGTCACTGAATGCTGTGACTGTACAGAGCTTGTGAATGAACAAATAATATGGGGTGCAGGAAAGGGAGGGGAAGGGGGGTCCAAAAATGCTTCTCATACACATGCTGATGTCATTATTACCTCAGCAGCTGCATAGCCTGGATACAGCTCCACACCCAAAGCTTCTGCTTGTTCACCCAACCATCTCACAAAGTGTCCCAGACGTACTATGTAATTCCCATGATTAACCATTGGAAGTCCTAGGCAAGAAACAAACAAACATGCAAACACAGCTGAAACAGAACACTAAGCAAAATAACACCAGCAAAACACATCAGATGTTATCTTTTCCTGCAACTACTATCTTCAAAGCAACACCACTGTGTTATTACAGCCATCACCTACGTAGATCCAATCACTGCAAGCGATTCTCCACACTCTTAAAATACTACGCTGAATCAAAATTGTCTGAGGCACAGAAAAACTGGAAAGCAAACTGTAAAGACAGTCCAGAGAGCTCCTCCTCAAACCTTACCTGGCAGAATTGGCACTGGGATTCTAGATTTCTTCGTTAAAATTCCGAACCTGTCTTCGGTTACAGGAGTATGAAGTGGAGCCTACATAAAAAAGGAAATAGAAACAGTGCTGAGAGTTGTTTTTCCAGTCAATCCAAAACAACAATAACCAAAAACATCCAACAGAGCAAAGCAAAACAAACAAACAAACAAACAAACAATCCCTTATTGTTTGTACCATGCTAAACCAACATATTTTCTATGGTACACAATATGAAACCGAGTCAGATGGATGATACTAGTGTGTAACAGAGATGTGCTTGTACTTTCATACGTACCCCCCGCTCCTTCCAGTCTGGAAAGAGTTCTTCTAAAGATCGTGGCTCAAGACAAGCACCAGACAGGGTATGTGCACCAATCTGAGATGCCTTTTCCACCAGACAGACACGCATTTCTTTGCCATGCTCAGCAGCTAACTGCTTGAGACGAATAGCAGCAGAAAGACCCGCAGGGCCTCCTCCGACAATGACAACATCAGCTTCCTCTGCAAACCTTTCCATGTTCACACCTGCAATAGGAAAAAAAGATAATGAGATAAACCAAGATAAACCAAAGGAAAAACGGCAACAGATTTACTGTTACTGAGCTTTAATTGTGCTAAGAAGTTTTTAAAACGCATTTTTCCCCCACTTACCCTCCCACCGTTTGTCTTTGTCCCGGGGATGAATGGTATAATGCGTGGTTATGCGAGGCACAGCAGCGGATGCCCATCCTGCTATATGCAGCGAGGGAAGGCAGTCTCTCTTTATGAACTTCAGAGCACGAAAGCACTGACGTGCTGCAAAAAAAAAAAAAACACAGAACAAGTTTGCCAAACCAATCCTTTTTAAAGCCTTTTAATTTCTCCCAGCACAAACTGTACTACGAATACAATAGACCACTCCACCCCCTAAGAAAGACTTCCAGAATAGAAGTGAAGGAATCATAAACATGGATTTAGATTTTTAGGAGTGGGGAGCACAGTGAATCAGCTCAACATTCTTACCATAATACCACCACAGAATGGGAACAAATATTTCAAGTTCTTATTTGACTCTGAACTTCAACAGTAACCTGTGTCCAGGTTCTGTCCTCTCCCAGCTCCCTGTGCCTCCTCTCTGGCAAGATGAGAAGCTGAAAAACTGAAATGTCCTTGGATCTGTACAGCACTGCTCAACAACAACAAAGACACTGGTGTGTTATCAACACTCTTTTTTTCTCCTAAAACCAAAACACCCCAGCTGAAACCAGGCTAGGTATTTAGAAGGCCAACCAAAACATCTCCCATTGCAGTCCTGCACAGTAAAAGCGAGGACACGTCAAGTACTGGCTGTGCCGAATTCTTCAAGTAAATCCTGTTATTAGTCAGCAGAGCTTAAGAGCTATAACCCCAACATCTCGCAGCCCTCAAGTATCCTTCGCCTGCAACCAGAAGCTGTGCGGTGTGGCTGACACATCCAAGGGATGGGATACCATTCAGAGAGAACTAGACAGGTTTGAGCAGTAAGCCCAGATAAAACTTCAGGAATCCTAGAACAGCCTGGGTTGGAAGGGACCTCAAGGATCATCAAGTTCGAGCCCCCTGCTGCGGGTTCATTAAGCCCAAGTGCAAAGTCTTGCACCTGGTCACGGCAACCTCTCACTACCAGTACCAAGATGGGAAATGTAAGGATGCCAAAAAAGATTTGGGAGTGCTAGTAGACGGCAATCTAGACATGAGTCAGCAGCGTGCCCTCACAGCACACAAAGCCAACCATACAAAGAAGTGAGGCCGGCAGGGCAAGGGAAGTGATCCTGCCCCTCTACTCTGTGCTGGTGAGACCTCACCTGGAGTAACGCATCCAGGTATGGAGTCCTTGGTGCAGAGGAGACAAGGACCAGTTGGAGCTCATCCAGAGGAGAGCCACAAAAATGATCTCAACGATGGAACACTTGTTCTGCGAGGAAAGGCAGAGAGAGCCAGGGGTGTTCAGGATGGAGAACGCTCTGAGGAGACCTCAGAGTGACCGTTCACTATCCAAAGGCAGGATATAAGGCGGATACAGTCTCTAGCAGAACCTGCTGCGACAGGACAAGGGGAAAGGGCTGCAAACTAAAAGCGCAGACATTTAGACTGGATGTAAGCAAACAGAATTCTACAGTGAGGGCACTGCGAGGCAGCAGGGCGGCTGGCTCAGAGGGGCGGCAAGTGTCCCATCACCGAATACAACCAAGGTCAGGCTGGATAAGACTCTGAGCAACCCGATCTAGCCGCAGGTGCCCCTGTCCACAGCAGGGGAGTTGGACTAGTCTGACTTCCGAGGGTCCCTTCCAACACAAGGGCAGGAAGGCGCGCTCACACCCAGAGCCGCTCTCCCACCGCTCCCTCACGCTGCGCAAAGCCGCGGCACCCACCCAGAGCCCCCCAACACACACAGGAGCCGCACCGCAGCCCTGTGGCCGCGACCTTTGCTCTCATTCCGCGCCGGCCCCAACCCCCACCGCGCCGTGCAGCCCTGCGGACGGTTCCCAGCGGGCGGGCAAGCTGCCGCGTTACCTCGGCTGGAAGACGGGCAGCGGGAGAACAACATGGCGCCGACTCGCGACCCCTGAGCGCGCCCTCAACTTCTGCCCCCCCCTGCCCTCACCGCGCATGCGCACTCGGCGGCGCCGACCCGCCGCGTCTGCCCACTGCGCATGCGCACTCGGCCCCGCCCTTTGGCCAACGTTTCGCTCGCGGCGTGTCGGTGATGGCGGGCTGTTGTGTTTCGCTGTTCTATTTTATCTCCTTTTTTTTTCTTTTTTCTTTTTGTTTTCCAGTAACCCAAAACGCTGCCGAGCAACTTGGAAGAGAAGTTCATTTTGTTCAGTGGACAATCTTTATTTTGATCAGACACACAAGTAGTGGAAACAAGGGACTTCACTTTTGATTTCAAGATGATCCAAAGTTCTCTGTAAACAGCTGAAGTGTGAGTCACACCGTTTTTAATTCTACTTCTTAACGTTACTAAGAAGTCAAAGTGCAAACATCAGGAGTGTTGTTTAACTTCATTTTAAAAAAAAGCTTCATTATCACCAGTATGAAATAATTCATTTTACCTTCCTGGGCTTCCAGGCCGCTGGGCCGTGAGTGTGGTACCTAGCTCTTCTGAAGGGGGAATTTTCTACTACTTAGCAGCTGGAGGACACACAGTTGAGAAACGTATTTTAATACACATATTTCTGCTCTGCCCAAATCGGAGCAGCTGTGTAGGTGAAACACTCAATAAAAGGAACGAACTCTCCGCCTGTTTCACCTTGACGGATAGAATAAATTCATCGAATTACGAAATGAAAATAGTTTCTTAGTGCTATCCCCTAAAGCTTTTAAGAGCTCTATGCAGTCTAAACAGCCTGCCGCTAAGAAATTTTGAGAAGATGAAAGCAGCCGACTCTGAAAAATAAAACAGCTGTTGAAATGGGTATTTATTTTTTAATTATAAAAAGTTTATTGAAAATAGCCTTTTCCCCCCTTCCCCCATCCCCCGAAGATAGAATGTTTCAAAATCATTTGATTTCAGTATGAGATGTTTTAAGTGTCATTTCCTTCCCCCCTTCCCCACACACACTCTCCTGGCTTGTTGGAGGAAAAGAAAGAACTTCTCATTCTGAATTAGAACAGGTTGTCAAGATAGCAGGGACTGTTGCGAGGTGGAAATAACACTTTGTATATCGGTTCTACCTGCAAGCAGCCACATTATGCTTCTTCCTGCTTTGTGTTCTGGTGCACAGGAGTCCAGGCATCATACCTCCCTCGCTTGGTATCGTTTTAAAGCAGCAACTCCACAGGCGTGAAGCTAACAGTGCAGATGTCACTGTGAAGATTCCAAACATATCTACGTGTACGAATTTAGTCTTGTTGACTGCGTAGTGACAGAGGCATCAGAAGAGTCTGTACAAAGCATGGGCTTGGTTAGCTTCGGTGTGATTTCATGTGTTGGCCACATCTCTACCCAAATGAAGGATGGACCGTAAGGTTTCTGACTGCCTTTGCCTTTCTTGGATCTTCTCTGTCTGTAGTTGTACCAAAACTGGTGAATCATTTCTTTGAAGGGTCGTGTAGTCAAAGTGTAGAGAAGAGGATTCAGAGCACTATTAATTGGCAAGATAAAAATCACCACCCAAGAAGTGATGGTACCTTGGGGAGGGAAAAACAAAGGAAGGAGTACCTGTTAATTAACATGAGCACATGATACTTACGAAACAGAGCTTCCTGCTTAGAGGGATGGTTGCAAGCTTCCAGGTTAGCTTCATATCACAACAGGTTGTTTCTTCTCGCTATTACATCTGTGTTACCCTTATTTCTCACATCTTCTCCACGTTGCTTCCTGTCTCTGCCTGTGATCCGTGTTCCCTGTCCTCTTCCCAGATATGATTCGTTATACGTCCTTAATGTCCTCTCACAAAGAAATATCTCCTAACCCCTTTTGTCCCTCAGAGCCTGGTTTTGTTCCTCTGCACAAGTACTCTCTTCCTTTCAATGCAAAGGGCATTTGATACACCCTTATTTCCTTTCTGCCCTGTTGGTAAGTGTCTCCATGTTCACACCTTCCTCCTTTATCGTGATTTTCTGTTCTGCCTTTATCAGTGCCTTTGTGCATTTATTCATTCATCTATTCTCATCCTTACTGTTCGGGATGTTGGGAGCAGGCGAGAGAAGGAACAGGATTATAAAGCTGAAAAAAGTGGTTATAATATGGCTATGATGGCACTGCACTGTTTGATTTATAAAACAATAACAGAACTGCTCCAAGCTGTACAGATAGCTTTGTGCATTCTGCCTTCCCTTCCACTGTCTGCCTTTATGATTTTGCTGCATTATGAATGCATTCCTGTTGATGCCTCTAACATTGTCTACAGTTTTGGGAACAGGGAGATGCATGATTCAAAAGCTCTCACAGTGCATCCCCACAGAAAGAGAAATGGGGTTTAAAACTTCTCTAATCTTAGACAACTATCTGTGATGTCTTTCATTTGAGTTAGTTAAAATGAGTTAGTATTTAACCTAGTCTGTGTGGTGCAGAGTGTTTCCTTGCTCAGCCAAGGATCACCCTGTAGTGATCAGCAAGATTTATTCTAGATTTCCTGACTCAGAATACACATGCTTCTGCTTCTCACAATGTTTTCTTTAAGATCTGTTAGGCTTTTTGATAACTTAATGAAGAAGCATTTTAGAAGACCTAACATGACTGAAAACTCTCACTCAAAACAGCTGCGCAAAGGGAGGAACATACCTGGGATTTCTACTTGCAGTAAAGAAAGGAGTTTCAAAACAAAAATGGGTATCCAGCATAGTGCATCAGTAAATACTATGAAGAAAAAACGTTTGGCAAGCGTCATCTCTTTTTTGATATGATTCCGGATTTCAGTAGCCATAATAGCTGTTTGGTGAACGCTGTAGAACATACTTCCATAGGAGAAAACTATGATGATAAAAGCTGCCAAGTTTACACCTGTTGAAAAAGTTTAAATTAGTTGTTTTAATGGCAATTCTACATCTCCTGTTTGCAAGATGGATAACTCAGAAAAAAATCCTTGCTCTAACCTGCCAAACCCTTAGAGTTAAGCAGCCAGATGATCTGTCTTCACTCAAACATGGCCTCTCTAGTCCAGTAATTAAATTATCATCACCTGACAAATGTCTCTTATTGGATCCAAGCTGCACAGTCCTTCTCTTTGCTTCCCTGACAAAAAAAAAAATAACCTATTCCTTCAGGAACTCAGTGATCCTAACTTCCTTCCACCTTCTGAACCCTTTGTACATTTTAAGATATGTAAGCATCGATCTGTTACGATAAAATAGACTGGAAAAGGTCTGTGTGAAACGTGAACATCCCAACAAAGCTGTCAGATCTGTTTGACAACCAGGTTAATTACTGTGTATAAGGAAGGTTATAATCACGTATCAGGAAGAAAGACAACTTACCTAAAAAAATGACAACAGAATAAATCTGACTTCCTGAACTTTCTGATTGCTCTGAGTGAAGAGGGAAACAGACGCCGTTGGTGCCATAGTAGTTCCTGAAAAATTCCTTATTGCTCAGTGGAATAAAAGCAACAGCAAACCCAATTATCCATATGAGAACTAAAATGGAAATTGTCCTGCATTTTCTGGGTTTCAAACACCTAAAAGGGTAAACTATGCAGATGTATTTCTCCAAAGTCAGGTAAGTCAACAGTAAGACTGACACCTCTGTAGACAGAATAGCCAGCGATCCCACCAATTGACAATGAATACTGTCCATCCACAACTGAGCGTGCTTGTTGTATTCTCCACGATATTTAAGATCAAAAGCTCCAATCACAAATAAATATATTCCCATCAGACAGTCAGCACCTGTGGGCATAGTGCTTAACATCATTATTTACACATCTGAATTCCCCGTATTCTTTGTGCATATGACTGTTGAAAAACAGACATGCACACGTTAGTACACATTTTTAAGCCAGCCAATACACATTTATAAAATCAATGTTAAGAGTTGGAATGATATTGTAAATTGCAATAAAGGTCATCTAATTCAGCTCTGTTACTCCATTTTCAGTTTATGTTCGAACTAATAAGCTGTGTTTCATACCCGTTTTCAGACCGATATATTGAAGCTCAAAACAAATGGTTTTCAAGCTGAAAAAGCATGCTTCCAACCCTTTGTTGGGTTGGACTGAACCGTCTTAAAATAATTCAACTTGAGAGCAGTCAGCAAACACAAACAACAGTGTTCTTCCTCATTAGCTCAGCAGGGAAAGGCAGAAGGAAGCTCCTGTGCACGCCCAAGGTAATGTTAGGGGGCCTGCTGTGACATCCACTGAGCTCCTTTTGGAGCATTTGAATGAGAGCTTATGTAGTGACAGGACAAGAGGGAATGGTTTAAACCTAACGAGGGGAGATTTAGATTAGGCATTAGGAGGAAATGGCTTCCTCAGAGAGCAGTGAGGCACTGGCACAGCTGCCCAGAGAGCTGTGGGTGCCCCCACAGGTCCACGTTGGATGGGACCCTGGGCAGCTGAGCTGGTGGGGGTTGGGGCTGGGTGGGCTTTGAGGTCCCTTTCAACCCAAGTCATTCTGCGATACTGTGAATAGTGTTTACATGCGCAAATTACTATTTCCTCAAGCACAATACCAGGATTTAGGTTTAAAGGCCTTTGAAAAAAGGAAATCTTTCCTTCTCGCTGAAGAAAGCGAGAACTTGACACAATGTCTGCAGCACTAAAATCATGAAACCTTTGCAGTTTATCAACTGTTTGTTGTTACGGAATGAAGGCGGCGTCTAACAAGACTTCCTACCGTGTAAGATACGGCATTTTGTATTGCCATTCACAGTAACATTAAGGCTCAGTAAATCTAATGCTGAAAATAACACCGACTTACAATAACAAATGTTGTACACACTATGAGCAGATTAACACAATCTTTTACTTTCACGCGTGGAATACTCACAGCAGAGAGACATTATTGAGATGGCGTGGAGCTTATTTTCCGATCTGATGTAAGGCCTCATACAGATAACAAAAATATTTCCAAAGCAAGTGATGGCAGATACAACCCAGACAAACACTCTCTGTATAATGCTAGCTAAGAGATTCTCCAGGGATGAAATCCCATCGGTATTAGGCTTACAGCTGCGCACATGAGGGGCGTATCCACAGTACTGGAACTTCTTGAAATATCTGGTCATGAGAAAGGAAGACAGAAAAAAGATGCTCTGTTTTGTTGCCAGAATAGAAAACCTCTTCAGCAAATATTCAGAAAACATATCCTGAAAGGAGAAAAATGAATTTCAAATGGTCTAATTTGATAGCCGTAAACGTGCCACTTTTCAGACAGTTTTATTCAGTAATCTGGAAATTGTGAAATTCCAACCAAAGAAAATGAGCTGGAGTGATGATCTACTTACATGTGGGAGAGGTTTCTAAGTGGTCTGAACATTCTTCTCTGGATGTTTACAATTTCAATGCCCTCCAAGCTGCTGTAGACAATATATTCTCAGTAAAATGCGATAGAAATTCAGTAGTAGAAAGACAAATTTAGTGAGCATGTATGTTGAATCCATGTGATGAAGTTGTGAAGTCATAATAGGAAACGAGATGAACTTCATTGTGTCTAATTTGTCGTTCCTTTGGAACTTGAATAGAAACCCTAATAAAAGCTAAAGTGGAACAAAATGAATCACACTTGATTTGACTGAACTTGCTATTTTTCCAGAATCACAAAGAAGATGGTTTTGGTGCTCTCAGCAGTGCAAGCAATGATTGCCCTTCCCAAGTCTTTCATCATCTGAGAAAATTATAACTTATTCCAGTAGCAATATTTTTAATTTCTGCCTTTAGCCCACATAGTGCCTTACTAGACAAACACACCACTGCAGGAATGCAGTACTGTATTGTGTCAAGAGCAGCAGGAAGATGGTACAGAGAATTCTGCTCGTTAGAGAAAATGTTGGATTTCTGCTGACACATACAGAGGATTTCTTATTTGATTTTTTTTTTTTTTTTAATATATGGAAGATGGCACTATAATTTCTCCTACAGTACTAGATGAAGGAAGTGTAACTGCACAGGTTGCTCTTTTAGAACTTCAGTTTCTATTTTCTAGTCAAACTTCATTAGATATGCAACCTAGCAGGGATCTTTGGTTCTCCTTGTGTGGAATCTTGTTTGAATCCACCGTTAAATGCCCTGAGTGCAAAATTTTTGTGAGTTCTGGGTATATTTAGGCACAAGAAAAGTATCAGTCTTAAAGGCTATTTGCTTTGGGCCATTGGACAGTTTTGCTAGGAGGCAAGAATAAATCCCCAGTCCTGGACATGCTTTCCCTAGCTATTCCTACTGTTTCCAGCAAGGAAGGAGGCAATGGGTGTTTAAAACATGGTTTGGATTGTGAACTTCTGAAGGAGATGTGCATTATCACAAAGAAAATATAGCTGTGAAGAGTTTGATTAGAAAAACTTGATACTTACAGGGATTTCAGTTTGGTTAGAAAATCAAACTGGTCTGTTTGTATTTTCTTGATCGGGTTATAAGAAAGGTTCCTGTAAATACAACAGAGACTTAAAGTAACTTTATGCATCTTCTTTACAGCCTGTTGTGAAGATAAAGTAAAACGACCTTTCAGTCCTGTAGGAAGGACCTGTTCTAGTGGCAGTTACAAATATAAGCAACATCATTCATTTAGGTTTGCTAAGCTTGCTAAATACTCTTACAGTGCAAAGAGAAGCCAGATGCTTCACAGCTATGCTATTGCCACATACACTCACATGCACAACTGCATCCCCCAACCTGATGCTTGAAGGTTTGTGCTAAGTAAAATAATGTGGTTGAACTGCATGCATTTAGAAACAGAATTTAGTTTGGTAGTTGATAAAATCCATCTTTTCATAATCACTTCTTAGAACTTAAAAAAGAGAGAGAGGCAACAGGAAGTAAAAATAGACATTAGTCTTTTAGGTGCTGTAATTCCGTGCAAGAATGGTTCTAGATACAGTTCACATTTCTTCTCCCTATAACTAACTCTTCCTTAAGTTTTTGTTTAGATAATGTAAAAATAACATGGAAACTCAGTTTCTGCAGCTGGTTATGCTTGGTTGCCCCAGTGTGTTGTGACTGATGCCAAGAGTGCTGGAAAAACAGAAAGAAAGGTATTGCACGTGATGGGTCCTGGTTACAGACAGGATTTTTCAGTTGTATCTGGCAAAAGTAATCCCATCAAAATGATGAAGTTCTCCTGATACAGCTAGCATAGATCATTTTGTGTATACTAACTAGTTCCAGAAAAAAATAGAAATTAAACTTGCTCTCCAAAGCTCTTGCTTTGGATATGCACATGTCCATATTTTAGAAACGTATTCTGGGCAAAATAGTAAATGTAAAATTAAAGGTAAATGATGTGTAAAACTGCTTTTGGGTCAAGTGTTTTTTAGGCGGTCTAAATCATTCTTACAAACAGAGATGCTCTTTTCTTTCCTGGCATTCATGAGTGAAAGGATATCATACGAGTAATGCACAGTTGAATAAATAATAAAGAGTCCTTACAGTTGTGAGAGCTCCTTGAGATCCTTAAACACATATGGAGAAAGTGATTCAATCTCATTGCTAGCCAAGTCCCTGCAGAAACAACCATAAGTGGGATATAATAAGTTCCCAGCAGATTCAGTAAGCTTGCTGAAGAGCTTTGTAATTTCAAAACACACAGTTTTGCTCTATTTAACAAAGAAAATATTATGTATTATATAGATTATACAAAACTTGGATTGTAAAAGAATGCTGTTCAAACAACATGGAAAGCTAGATAGACCAGATTTCTCTTGGTCTAGTTAGTTCAGAGATGTCATTAGATACATAATTTATTATTATTTTATTTGCATCAAAAAGAAAGTAAAATGCCGATATAATTTATGGTAATTGATGCATGCAAAATAAATTATAAAAGTTTTTGACTTGTTCTGCAAGAAAGAGAAGAAACGGACTCACAATTCATCTAACATCTGGAGAGAAGAAAAGCTGTTTTCATTCAAAGAGCTGATTTTATTTTGCCTCATCACCCTGAAAGGAGAAAACAAACTTCTGTTGCTGCTTCTCAAAGTCTGTTTGGTTTTGAAGAAAACTTCTCAAAAGCTTTTAAGATTCTTTCTTATCTGGATCTTCAGAAATCAGCCTCGCTAATTCAGTTAACAAGCTCCTCAGATACACCACTCCATAAATAACTGCTGCTGTCAGTGCACACTTGTGAGAATATCATGTATTCTTTCAGCTGTACTGGTACCTACCGACGACTAAAATACAGAATTGCAGAATAGCAGAATAGAACAATTAAATACCTATTGCTTTGAGATTTCAAGATTATTTCAGGAGTAAAACTAATTCTTGGCACAAGTTTGAATGTTCAGACTGTTCTTTCTGCTAAGCTCATTTAGCCAGGCTGCCATTCTAGTGCCATACTTTCCTTTACCCATAGGAGATCAATATAAATTTGCTGAGAGCAAGAGTAAGATAAATAGGGCTATTAGGCTTGGGACCTAACAGCCTTCTGGACACAGGTTGTGGAACTCTTCCTTCATCCATATATCATCTGCTACTGTACTTGATCCTTAACTGAACAATGTGGATTTTAAGAACAGAGAGAAAGCCAAGGATAGGAGTACCATGGAAGAGGTAAAAATTGGAAGCAGTCAGGCAGCCTACTAGTCTTATGAAAAGATTGACAGGATTTCTGAAGATCATTGTGACATTACAGAAGAAACTTCGAAGATAATTCTGGAATTGTTGGGTGAATCAACCATTGGTTGAACTTTTTAAAATGAAGAAATGTGCTTTGTGTTCATGCTTTTTTTTTCCTATGTATTTTTCTTCCTTTTCTGAGTAAAATGTTAGACTGAAAACTTGTAAATCTTAATCTCAGTCGTGATCACTTCAGCGAAGTTTAGTTGAGTACTTCGAGGCTGAATTTTGGTATAAATGTATACAGTGGCAGTTCTGTGTGGTGCTCATTTATAATTAAGTTTCCTTACATGAAAATAACCGTGATATTCAGGAAACTTTCAGCTCAAAGATAGCTCATTCTTGCTGGCTAGCATATCCTATTACTTACAATACAGTTAAAGTGCTGCAGGAGATGAAAGTGACATTTCTTAAGTGATGAATATGGTTGCTTTCCAAGTCTCTAGGGTATAAAAACAAAACATCAGTCATTGCAAATACATTTATTGCAGTCACGCTGTTATTCTCATGTAATAACAGAAAGATACTACCAGAACATCGTGAGCCCACAAAAGAGAACGGAAGCCAGACATCTAATTTCTTTGCACACCTGACTAAAGACTCCAGGTCATCAACCCTGCTGTGAACCAGCAGGGACTCTGTAAGATCATTTCACTGCACGTTATGAAAAGTGCTCTGGAAGTGCAATACAAAGAAAAGAAAATGATATTTTTCTAGTGGAAAATAATGTATACTTACAGCCAGTTCAGTCTTGGCATATATTGGCACAGAGGTTTGTCAGGCAAGTGAGCAAGAGAGTTGTTCATCATTTCTCTGGAAAGAAAAAGATGAAACAGTATGGCTGGGTGTATTTGCCAAAACTGACCTTATGGAAAAAAATCTCTTATATTTGTGCTTTTGACAGAAGGCAGAAGGCACTCAAAGCTTCATTCATTTCTCACAGCCTTAGAGATACTATTATTTTCTAAAAATTCCATAGATCTCATGGCATTCAGCTGAACACTATTTTTTCCTTGTCACTTTAGTTACCAGGTAAACGAAAAATGTTTATTTCACAGCTTTTAAAATTAAACAAAGCTACTCACTGTGAATATTTCGACTGTGCTGTCATAGCATGTAATCCCTCCTAGGGACACTGGAAAGGGGAGATGGAGGGAAGCTACTGGAGGACAGGGGCAGGTTACGGACAGGGTCTTGGAAAGGGAAGTTAGAGTAGGACCTGTGGGGCAGTGCTAGTTCCCATACCCTCCCAGTGGGCAATCGGCACGTCTTTGTCCTCTCAGGGCTGTAAGTTTGTACTTCTCTCTCCCCATCTATCTTCCTGTAATTTTCCAGTTAACATATGTCCACAGCTGTCCAAATCTCCTACTCTGGCTTGCAAGTAAACACAGCAGGCTCACTGCCCTCCTATAGGAGGTTCCTGCTCCCAGTACATGCCAAGGAAAAAACTGCAGACTTTCCTGGCAGAGAGCACAGGGTATTTGTTGTAGATTCACTTTACAAAGTATAGGGTCTCACAAATCCTGTGTGGCCTCTTGTGTGGCTTCAGGAAAAGCAGTTCTGTTCCTATCGATTTTGATAGTTCATAACTACCATTGGGCCATTCATCTATGTCTGAAGAGATGGGCTCCACAGGGTGTGGAGATGCCTGTGAAATAGAAGCTCTCCTACAACAGCAGACAGTAT
The DNA here is from genome assembly GCA_036925125.1 of Oreortyx pictus. Classification (NCBI taxonomy): domain Eukaryota; kingdom Metazoa; phylum Chordata; class Aves; order Galliformes; family Odontophoridae; genus Oreortyx; species Oreortyx pictus. Next base: position 66,509,419 of record JAUPFR010000005.1, on the reverse strand, counting down.
AGTGTGATGAGCAATCACAGCCATAATAAACAGATGTATATATTTATTATACATAATCTTTCTGTTCATTTAAGCAATGCTTTTGGTTCTTACTCCATACTTACAGGAGAATAAGTGATTTGAGTCCATAAAACGTTGATGGAGAGATCCGATTTATCCTATTATTTTGAATTATCCTGTAATTATAGCAAAACACGTGTCAGACTGAGAGTTGTCTATAGTCTTAAAATAAGCACATGATGAAAGATAGCATGATTTGAAATTGCATTCTTCAAGCGCTTATTCAAACTACTTAACGGAAATTGGCACACTACTGCGTAGCAGGTCAGAGCATCCACATTCACTTCCTTTCAGAGTAATGTAATATTTTTTAAAAATATTTTTAACTTAGAGGAAGTGATTGCTCTCAATTTTATCCCCGCAAAGTGTGGCATGGGTTCCTTAAACATCATTGGGTACAAAAGTGCTGCTATGCACAAAAAATTAAAGCAGTACAAGTACTTCCTTTCACTTGCTTTAATTACTCCTTGAGAAAACAAACATACAAATGAAAAAGTAACATACAGCCATTCGAGTTTATGGAGGTCTTCAAAGACATGAGGCTTCAAGTTGGTTATCTTGTTGTTACTCAGGTATCTGAATCAAGATCAATAAAAATAGACAAATGAGATGCATCAGATGCATGAAGATGAGTTTTAAGATTTTTCCTTGATAATTGATGCAGAGTCTTGTCATCGCTGTTTTTGATTGTGGCAAATTTCTTTTTTCTTTTCCCTTTCTTCTTGAAAAAATAGGCCACTTATAAAGAATCACACACTTGTGTGTGATTCCAGCCTCTGTCTCCCCAAGAAAGCCACTTTTCCTTGGCATCAGGAGATGGTTAGGCATGTATCTTTCATTGAAATGCCAGAGCAATGTGGAACTCACCGTAGTGAGGAATTCCTGAACAATTATGTGGAATATTTTATCTTATCTGTAAGAAAACACAGTGTGCCAAGCCTTTTCACTGTGCCTTATTTGAGGCCCATTCCACTTCCATTATTTGGAGTGATTAGTTCCATGAATTTTCTGGGGTCACATTTAGTCCTTGCTATGGACATTAGTCGTAAATGGAGATGCCCAAACCGTGGAAAAAGAAATGTGGGGAAACAAGAGGCGACACTGTAAAAGATCTGGGACAGAAATAATGGCAGCTGCAAACAGTAATCCAACACACTTGTGAAGGAATGTACAGTGTACAGCGTTTTGAAGAAGTAATCTGTTAAAAAAAAAAATCACAAATGTGGCAGAGACAAAAGGCTGAACTGAATGATAAAATTTATGCATCTTCTCTTTCACTCAGCTCTTTCCTTAGAAGTCTGAACACCCTTACAAAAAGATGCTGCGAAATAATGCAAAACTAAAGAAGTGTTGTTTTTCATTGCTGATATTGGTTGCTCACGTTCACTTCCTTAAACCAGAACACCATGTTAAGGAGTTCCCATTTGATGCAAGATCTTGCTTGTGTTTTACTCCTTTTTCCATTCAATCCAACTACCAGCCTATCTCCTTCTTCCATTCTGCATATTTGGGCAGTAGGAGTGATTTATGGATCCCACTCATATTTTGCCCTATCAGATAAACTTACACAGGGCACAGATAGCTCTTAACCTTTGCTTTCTCATTCATACCATGGAGTTAAAAGATTTGGACCTTTATATCATTTCCTAACTTTGAAACATATAAGAGAGATATCTGTCGCAATTCTCAGAGCTGTTCCAGTTGCTCTTAAATATTCCTAAAGCAATACTTACAATTTTGTCAAGTTGTATAAACCTTTGAAAGCGTGTTTGGACACAGCTCTGATTTTATTATCCTGAAGATACCTAGGAAGATAGAACAAAACCAACAAAAATCAATTCTCTGAGGCATGCAAAGTCAAAGGAAGCATAAGAAAAGATCTACAGTTTATCAACTAAATTCAGTTTACACCTGGTACTGGAAAAGAGGCTGTCAAATTTCTTACATCCTAAATTTGACAGTAATCATTTCATAGATAGAGACTGCAAAGGTGTTTTAAAAGAAAGAAAAACTTGTGGCAGAAGTACAAGATTCATTTAAAGGGACATTTGATTTGCCTGCAGTGAACAAAGAAATGGTTATACTCAACCTCCTGATGGATCAATCCATCAGAGAGATGGATTCCTGCTACAATGACAAAAACATCAGATTTTACAAAATGAGTCTGTGGCATTCACTGCTCAAGAGCTTTCTGAACACAGTTTTTAGTCAGAGGTATGTGAAGTTATTATCAACAAACAACTTCTTCAGGGATGCATGGTTGTACTTTTAGTGAAAACACTTCTTTAAACTCTTTAAGGCAGTGGTTCTTAATTAACATCATGAACACAAGATGGTGCTGCAGTACAGAGCAGTTTCTGGGGTTGACATTCAGTGTGTTTACTAGGAACGTACTGTCTTAGAATTTTGCATATAATCCTCAATTGAACTAATATTATATAAAGCAAGCTCATTAAAGGCTAGGTTTTTGAACAATGTATGTGTTGCACATCATAAACACAAACCCTATTATACTGCTGTAACAGTTTGACTACTTGGGACTATAGCAGGGAGGTTGGAACTGGATGATCTTAAAGGTTCCTTCCAACCCAAAACCATTCTATTACTCTGTGACATCAGCAGTTTGGTTGCAAACACATTCAGAAATAAAAATAAAAAATAAAAAAATGCCATGTGAGTAAGCTTCCCATTACAGTGGAAAGTTAAACTCTTCAAACTTTGATTTTGCAGAGTAAATGGATTCGTTCTTCCATTCTTTTGGCATATTGCTATTCATTATGAATCTAACTTCGTTCAGACACAATGAAGTTTTAACATTTTGCTGGTGCAAAGCAATCAATATAAGAGAAATCAAATACGTAGAAATTATAGTTATAGCTTTGGAAAAAAAAAAAGAGATGTCAATCAAGTTATTTATTTGAACCAAACAGGTTACATGATTAGTGAAGCACTGAAGTGTAAGGCAAAACAGAATTTTGAGTGTGAACTGAAGCTTGTCACGTTATGCATTGTGTGTGTTTGTGTCAGAGAGAGAGAGAGGGGGAAAGAATGAATATTTAAATAATATTCATAAATATTTCAAGTAGAAATGCTCCCTTACAGATTTTTAAGGTCTTGGTATTTTCTGAAAACATCAGCGTAAAGTTTCCTTAGGTGATTCTTCTGAAGAGACCTGTAGGAATGAACGCGCACAGTGAATCTGCTCTGTAGGTATACTGAGGGTGACTTTATCCTATTTCCCACAGTTCTAATGATGTCACAGGTTTTGATGCATTTCCACAGTAAATAGAATGATTTGCCAGAAACTTCTACAATATTTGGATATTTCCAGAAGAGCCAGGTTATATGTTTTGAATTGCCTCTGCATGGCTTATTAAGGAAAAGATGTAGCTGTGCTCTTTACTGTCACATCTGTTTTCCAAGTTAACAAAATCAAAGCCATTTGTATCAACCAATTCAAGTAAAGAGTTTATGCTAGAAGTGAGTTTGAGTTAATGGATTAGGAGGAGACTGTGAAAAGGCATGAAAAGAGAATTAATTTTACCCATTGTTGTAATTTTGAAAGCAGTCATTATTCCCATTTTCCACTTTTCATACAGACAGTATGCTTTCAGTCCTCCCTGTCCAGATGATTGAAAAATGTGATTAAAACAGTATGAACTAATTTTAACAGTGGAAGGCCAAGAGTATCACCAGTGGAAGGGTCTATATCATAGGGCACTCCAAAGAGGTGGCAGATTCCCTGTCAGGGTGGAAAGACTACAGTTTTTCCTATGAGTGAAAAAAACCTACACTTTTCATTTTTGAAACCAGAAGCTTCCTTTGGAAACTTGCTGTTCATGCAGTCTCACGTCAGGTAGCTGACATGAGCAAAGTAAAAGGTCTGTTCATTGGGAGTTGAAATACAGTGAAAGACAAACACAAGGTGAAGACCACAGAGGCACCAATGTAGAGCCTTCCCTTGGGTCTAACAAAAGTGATGTTGCTGTTGTTTGCTTATGGATTAGTATTCTGCAGCTCTGTTGTCTGCCATTTTGCTGTCCTAGGGGTTGGTGGAACAGGCAGTAAACGTACATAAATTTTTTTGCGCTTGTCTCCTGGCTGCCAACTGTCCCAATGGGCTGGGCTCATTGAGGCTAGCAGTGCTCACCAGCATCCTACAGTATTGCAATTTTTTTCTTCTTTTTTTTTTTTTTTTTACTCTGTAAGAGCACCTTTCATACTGCTAACTAATAAATACATCACGAGGCTCTCAGTATTCACACTCATTTAAGCAGTAAACCTAATACTTTATCATCAAAGAATACTCTTCACTGTTCTTGAGGAAAGAAACAAAGTTCTTGTTACAGAAAAGATTTGAGTATAAAATAAAGCACAGATTTATTTAAAACCTCAAATTCATTTACAGCTTATTTCCCTAATTGTGTGTCCCCATCTGCGTTGGGCACTGACTTAGGTGTCCTAAGGAGAATGAAAACTATTTAGGATATGGTTGGAGCCTAGACTCAAAAACAGCTTCCCTAACTCACTGTTTTTTTCTAAAGCTAGACCTGCACTTTTATTTTTGAAGCTCTTTCTGTCTCTGAGCCAGCAGACAGTTTAAATACATATTGAATACATATGACATTCTGCATTAACCTGAAGTACTGAACATAAACTGACAAGAAGAATCTTATCCAAACAGAAAGTGAAACCCAACAAAGATCTGTACCTTTGCTTTATCAGGAAGGATACTCAGGACATTTAATACAGCTCTTCACCATACAAAAAATGGCCTCTCAAACAAGTGTTGGCAAACAAGAGCAATACCAGCCACTCTCAGATCTCTTCAAGAAGTTTGTATTATACCTATGTATCTGTATGATGACTCACCTTAGATTAAATCCTCCTAAATAACAGCCTGTTCAGAGGCACTGAATGAGAACTCCAAGTATTTACTCAAGTAGGTAGTTTTACTAAAATAAAAGTTATTGACTTATATAGCATAGGAATATTGCCAGGGTCATAGAATGATGAAAAAGTCTTAAGTGTTATGTCTTAAACTGAAACATTTAGTTTTAAAATACCATTCAATCTTCTGAATTTTTTTTTGCTAGCACAAGGCACTGTGGTCAAATATGAATTGACCACTTTACTCAGAGTTTTTCAGTTCCTTTTCTCCCGTGGTATGCAGTGAAAATCTGTACTTCAGACCTTAAAGCACTTGTTAACAGAGAGACTTTATGCTTTCAAAAACACCAGGTGGGCCAACTGGTCATAACTACATGGCTGTAGTTGTGAAATGGCTGAAGGACTGAAGCCTGAACAGAGCATGAGTTCCCTTTCCTGCTCTACTCACATAATGGTCACGTTTGAAGGGACGGAAGGAACAGCACGCAGTTTGGCATCATCACAGGAGACCTCCAGCCCTTGGCACTTACATTCTGCTGGTACAGCACCGGCCACTGCAGGAAGGCAAGAAAGTGGTTGTGGGGGAAGGTTGTGTGTGTTACGATGAGATGCAGAGGAAAGAAATATGGTGTAAAAGAACACAGAAACTCAACGACAGATCTACCAGCCTGTGTCAAGTGGGATTTAAATTAAGGAATACACTTTTTTTTTACATCATCTATATAGATCTGGTAATACCCTAATAACAAACATAAAGGGACATTAAAAGAATATTTCAACTCCCAGGTACAGTACAGAGAAAGAGCTTTTACAACAGAGCTACAGGCTTGAAACAGGAGGATGACATCCTATCATTTTTTCAAATGTTTATCACTCTTTAGATTATTTTATTCTTTTTGATTAACCAGAATGAGTAAAGTTCCATCTCTGTGCTTAATCTTAGTGCTCATAGTAGACAATTTCAGAAAATCTTTACAACTGGACAAACGACTGTAGATGTTGCAAGGAGTGCAGTTCAAGAATCATTTGATGTTTGAAGAAGTGAATTTGAAAGGATGTTGCCTTCATTTCACTCTGAAAAATGTGCAGTTCGTGATCTTTCCAGCTGTATTCATGTATTCAGTTAAATGTGTATATTGCCCTTCTAATTGGCAAACATTTGGCACTCCTCTAATAGAAAATGAGTCATCCCTACTGCAACTGAAATCAGCTGAAATGCATTTGTGAGTCGGAGGCATTAATTCTGTTTTACTACAAATGAAACCGCGCTATATTTCTATTTCTGATAAACACATTTGCTAAATATTTATTTCCGGGATTTATCAATAATAACTACTTACAGCACTCTGATGTCTTGGTCTGAAATGCGTTCTGGGATTTCAGTTCATTGTAGTGCCTCTCTGCGTAATGTTTGTCAAATTGTAGAGACCATCCATTGTTGTCTTCTAACAAAAGAAATCAATCAGCACATTAGAATAATACTTTCACTAAATTCAGTAGCATCTATTTTTTGCTTTGCTTTTTATTTTAATCATAGTTTATCTAGAAGATTTCATAGAGCAGCAAATTACCTTGTTTGAGTATGTCTGTCTGATCACCTGTATGCACTGAGTTTGTAGGTTGCACAATAGGAACATCTTGAACCTTAAACAACTCAACACTTTCTGTGACAGTTGCAATAAAAAAAAAGGTTAGAAAAATAAAAGAGAACTTCGGAACTTTTTGTCTACAAAGGAGGCACTGCATTTTCCTGTCCTCTTGAGTGTGCAGCTCTGCCACTTTGTCCAGGAAAGCTTCAGCAATTACTATGATTTACACCACTTTTCAGTGTTCTGCTTCACACTGCTACAGCCTAAAATTTCTTTCCTGAAAATGTAGATGGAGGCCAAATGAACAACGCTTCGCAAGAAAACACGTGACATACTGTAACATACTCAAGCCAGCATACAACATCCCATCAAAATGAAGAAAAAAGAACCTTTGACAGTTGTGGTCTGGCTTTTTGTTTTATTAGTTTGAGTCCGACCTCTCTTCAGCTTTAATAACATCCAAGCATTTTTAGTTTAAAGCCTCTCTTTTGAATTAATTTGCACCAGTAGCAGCAATGCTCCTCAGGATGGCACTTGCTGAGGAGCTAAAGAGTCAGTGGTAATTGGAAGCATTATTTTGTAATGATACCTGCTGTCAGAAAAACCATTTACATGAAAACCCCAAGGATGACTGCTGATTTTATTGTTACACTCTAAGTTTCATTTGTGCAGCTTACTGACAATGGTTTCCTCCATTTTGCGTGGTAATAGTCTAGTTGTACTAGTTAAATACCATTCCTCATGGACATTTTCCTATAACTTTTTTTTCTTTTTTTTTTTTTTTTTAATGTTCAAGCAAGCACCATTGGCCTGAAAAATAGGTAGGTAGAAGTGAAACGTATTCAATTCTTTGTAAATTCTCCCATTCTGAAATGATATCTCATTCCTCACATCAAATTACAGCGCATCTTCCTTAGCTATGCAGGAAAACTGCCTTGCAAGCATCTCCTTAAAGCTGCCTGCAGAGTGTCAGCAGATGGAGCTCTTCTGAGAGATACTTGAGCTGAAAAGCTGCTCTGCGCATTTTAATTAAGATATTTTGAAAGAGTAGGAACTTCGGGCAAACTATCTTTAATCTCCTTGCTCATTCGTCGTGCATAAATCGAAAAGATTTGAGGCAATAAGAAATCTCTGTCTTCAGATTTTGCTTTATAAGGAGAAAAAAAAAGTCTTGAAAAGTGACTTGACTTGAAAATTCATGTCAAATAAACTGCCCTGCAGGAATGTCAGCTTCCTAACCAGAGATGGCACTTTATTCATTAACTTCCTTGAGAGCACCTGGTATCTTCTGAAGCATTAGCAGTTTTGCAAGGTCAGATCATTAAGCTGATTATCAGAATCAGCATAATGCATTTTCAACAAAATTAAGGGAGTCTGTAAATCTGGAGATAGATTGCTCTGCTTGTTTTTAATACTCAGCAGAAGTTCAATTTTAGGACTTGCAGTACAAACCTGAAACATGGAATCTGCAATTGGTGAAATGAGGAAAACAGATCCTTTGTCAAGCAGACCTCCTGTCCTCTAGTTACAGTTGTAATGGAATTTCCCCTACCACCATTTCTGTGTGTGTTTGTTTCTGAATATTAAAAAGAATTGCCCTCTTTTGACTTTCATTTGCAAAACTGAACCCAGCAACTGGGGAGCTGGTGGAACCTGTGGTAATAGCATGTACACAGAGGAGGCAAGATTTCATTGAAGATTGTGAAATAGAGATTTTTAAGCATGCATTAAAACTGAGTATAATCTCAGAGTACAATTGTGGCAAATAAATACTTTGCAGCCAGGAATACAGTCTCACAATGTGGAACTTCTAACCCATAATTACAATCACAGAAAAGTTTGATCAACTGCTTCTCTGAATTTATAGTTAAAAGCCATAAATTCTAATCCTCTTGCAAGCTGATAGACATTTAAGGTATCATTTTTACTCTGTACTTCTCTGCTTCTGATGCTAAAGGGCAGATGGATAAAATTTTAATCTACTTTTGAGTATTTTTTTTAAATGCTTTTGCCATGTGACAAAGCATTTACAGAAGGTGACCACTGCAGTTTATATTAGCAGAGAGAAAGCACGAGCAGAGTCTAAAAGGAATGAGAGAGCAGTTCACATTAAAGTGGAAGTTCACCAGTGGTTCCAAGGAAGTTAAGAGACAGCTGTGTATTTTTGAGTGGCCATAAAAGGGGAAAAAAAAAAAAAGCAAAACCAACACAGGTTATTTTGTACTGGAACGATTCCAACTGTTTAGAGTTTATAATAAGTTCGTTAAAAAAAAAAAAAAAAAGAATTTTTTCCCCCCTATGGCATTTTCTTTTTTTTTTTGACATTGAAAAATGTTTGGTTTGGGCCAAGTTTTGTGCTAAGTGTGGAACAGTCTTTATGTGAGTTGGTTTGTCAAATCCCAGATGAATGTATTGTATGAATAACTATATTTTGTACAACCATTCAATGGAACACCGAGTGCCAGAACTGTAAAACACTTTATAATTATTTAGGGTTTATATGGTAGGTTTGTGACCTGTTTACTACTGTTGAGATGAGGTTCTCCAAACTGTTTAAGAAATGACTGGTAATAGTACTGGTCTTGAAATTCAAAATCTATCCTTTGAGGGAGTACAGCTCGGATGAAAAGTTACTTTTTCCTGAGCCAGTTCTAAAATAGTTTGTGTTGGCTGCACTTCAATAAGAACAAGATCTGAGAAAACAAGGCGTAAGAGAAAATCCCCTATGTGGGAGAAATGAAATAAATAATTGTAAACTGGACTTATTTGAACGCAGATAAACATACTGTTCTTTCCTAGAAGTTGTCAATTACCATTCCTGATGGGAATGCGTATGTTAATCTCGTCAAATAATCCTTTCAGAGGCAAATCCAAGAAAAATATCTGCTTTGCTCAATTAAAAATATAATTCTTATCTAGTACACACCTTATGAAAAGAACATTCTCTATAAAACTTTCTCTTTCTCTTGACTATGTATTCATAAGTTACTATGCAGAGAAACGGTATCAGTGAAATGCATAAATGCTGCTGCATTCTAAAGAGCCACCGGGTCGCTCTTTGATTTTGCCTTTGCTGTTGATGGACATAATCCGTGGATGTATTTATTCAGATTTACTTTCTCTCAGTGTAAGAAATCACTTCAAGATTTTCACAACATTACCTTTTGGGATGAAAAGAAAAATCTACAAACAAGAATGCAGGAGCAATTCCTTTTAAAACATTTGTATAATTACCCTTTTCCAGCACGAGGATATGCTGATACCTCCAATAACTTATGGCAAGACCAAACCCATACTGAGATTTTACAGAGAGGAGCAGTCCTGCAGTGCCTGAAGCGTTTGACTCTGGGAATAAATTTCTCAGCCCAGTTTAGATATCTTGCTGAAGAAAATGAAGTACCTAAAAACTGGATGCTTATTCTTCAAAGAAAAGCCAATTTACCACACATGAAAGGGTGTTACTGCACCCTGACCAATTCCTGTACCTGCTAAAGGGTTTAAATATAACATGCCTATTTATACGTGACAATGTCATCTCAAAAAAAAACGTATTAAATCAATTCAAATGAGATTTACACTTTTCTGAATGATCTAGATTCCCTGCTTACAGGGGTTTATTCTTGATTTTAAGATACCTGTATTAATCCACTGCAAATTTAAGGAGATAAGCAGGCTCCAATTTCCAAAAGATAAATATCTTCCCAATATTGTACCTTTATTCCTGTAAAACACTTGCATAAGAGAGTTTTCTAGTTCATAGAATAGAATGTTTGTTTTTTATCTGTATACACTATTCAAATTTTCTATTCTGTTTTTCTAGAATTATTTACCAGTTTTGAAATAACTGTGACAGTAACTTAATACAAGCTAATGTGCACAGGTAAAAAACGTTTTATGTACACACATATGTACATAAAACCTGGTATTGCTCTGAAGTTCCATTACAAGTAAACCATGACTTTGGAGATACAAAGAGACAAAAATTGAGAGAAAAGCTCCCCTCAGCTATCAACAATCTTTAAAGATTTGATTATTTTATTAAAAACCTCCAGAGCTTCAGCAAAGCTATCTGATTTGCTGATAGCTTTACATCAGTGTAAATCTAATTATTTCAGTGGCACGTACTGTTGGATGAATAGGAAAGACAGAAGAAAAAAGTTGGCCATTGTAGGGTGAATAGCCCAAAAGAATAGTACCCACACAAAATAATGAATGTGGACAGTATATTTTTGAATGGCTTATCCAGATGGTATAAAGACAACCAGTAAATTAGAAAAGGCTCACCTGTCACTGACAGTCAAGGCTCACCTGGAACTCCACAGTGGAGGGACCTCCAACAAGAGATCCTTCCCCAGTGGTGGTCAGCCCTTAAATGGGGTCTGGGAGAGGTGGAGCCAGACTCCACCCCTTCTGGTCACACAGGTGCATTGCCTTCACCTGTGCTCCTGCAGCTGACTCACTGCTCACCTCTGGTGATCCATCAGTGGTTCAGGCCCTGATTCAACAATTCCCATGCAGCCATATACAATTGCATATATAAAAAATTTCATGTGACGCCCAAAGATCTGATCTATGAACAAATATTTGTTACATTATAAACACATGCTGCTGAATTCCAAGTGTTTTCTTTTTGTTTTATAAAGAGAAGACACAGCCTAGGGCTCAAAGCTGAGCGTTGACTCGCGTAAATCACTCATTTTAAGCATTATATAAAAAAATGGCATGCCTGGAAAACATAAGACTAAGTATAATTATTATTCATTACTTGGGAGAAACAGAGTTGTCAAGCTCATGGGCAACCTGCTGAGGAAAAACCAACAATCTCACGTTCTCTGAAATTCCCTACTTCTCAGTGAGGAATTTCGCAGTATTAAACCATGTACCTTTCAGACATCATTTAGATCTCTGCTATGAAAATCATATTTTAGATTTACTAAATCTATGAGCTGCAGAAATTCCCTGTAATTCTGTAGATCTTCAGAGAAACATATGATGTAAAACAGTGACAACTATACAGAATTTCATCACTTCCACCCTGTCGAATTTTATAGACCCTTGTAGAAAATGAGTAATAACTCCTGAAGTAAGGTCAGCCATTCACCTGTGATGGCATGGCACACAGTAACAGGTGAGGCCATTGCCTATAAAGGGAAATAGGTGCAAGACTTCAAAGAGCTTACTGCTTCAGTTCTTTCAGCAATCCACATCTGTGATTTCCATTGTATATCCACCTCAGGAGCCAGAGAGACCATAACAAACATCTATACGTGAACGCTAAATATGGGGAGCTGAATGCTGCCTTTTGTTCTGAGACCTCTTAGGTCTGGGAGCAATACAATACTTAGTGTATTTAGCCAGTGAAGAACTCCTCTGGAGAGTCAAAAACATCTTAAATTAAATCTGCATGCCTGTTCTTGCTTCACTGGACTGGAAAAACGCGGCTATGACACTGTGATTAAAAAACAAATGCATACACACTACAATCACTGCTTAACTGCCAAAAAACAGTTTTGCAGAACTATCAGCAAAATTGTCCAGAAGCCAAGTTTCTGAACTCTGAGGAAACTTGTGCTCTCAAAATAGCTCAGGCAACTTTATTCCATTAAATAGTGCATAATTAAAGATCCTGCTAGTGAAAAAAGATAAAACACCTTCGTGCAGCATTCTTTCTGTTCCCTTTTTATTTTTGCTACTAAGTGGAGTTATGGTCAAAAAGGTAAATGTAGTTTTTCTAATGGCTTGTTCACAACGCAAATCCAGCCTACAAAAATGAAAGTAACTAGGCACAATGCGTGCAGATTTTTGCTTTGGAATGAATATGAATGCTGAAGAGTTTTACTTATTTATTTTGTACAATTTTTACTCTAAGTATGTTTTGTACTCTACTTATGATCTGTGGACTAGTATGCCAGTAATAGATGAATAGTCCATTTCAATAACCAACTTCAAGACGGAGCATATGATCTATTCAATAGTGTGAAACAACACACTAATTTTGTGCAGAGTATAAGGCATAGCCACTCTGTTCCAAATTAAGTCTAAGAGAAGAATTAAGGCATTTATTTATGGTATTTGTGTATCACGGACTACAGAGGAAGACACATTTTCTATTTCCTGTTTCCACTACAGGTTGCAGGTCACAATCTAGAACTTATCTCACTGAGAGAAAAAAATGAATGAATAAATCACTGCTAGCACAGTGTTTCCAGAAATCATATCCAGTGCTATTTAGAAATGCTAACACATGAGTCACAAAATACACTTTGAAACATCCGAGATATTCATTGGCTTCCTAATTTAGGTAAGTTATGAATCTTTGCTCACTGAATCCAGTGGGAGCCCTTCCATTGATGTTAGTGGAATCAGTCCAGATCAGTCCTCAACCAGGCAGACCTGACTTCATAAAACATATTCTGATCGAAGCCCAGGACGTATGCCTGAAGGCTTTATGTTGGTCTAATTGTTTGCCTTTTAAAACTAGAACACAACATCATAAAGCCAATAACTAAACAGATTTAAATTGCATGCCTGTGCACCAGTACTTTACATCCAAGAGATTCTCAGAGCCCGTAATGGATACACAGTACTAAATGTAGGGCTTAGACTTCAAGAAAAACCACAACATGCTTTCAGACTGACCGGGTGAAAACACAGTGTTCTCCGGAAGCAGAAAAGCTCAGTACCTTTTGAAATCTGTTTCTATATTTCTTCACACACAATTTTGTACCAAACTGAACTCAAGAGCTGATGGTTGATTTTGGAGCAAGAAAAGTGAGGTAAGCTGCCCTGCTCTTTACTGGAAGACTTCCCATCATGTACCGTTCACTATCACCATATGTCATGGTTTTATGATTTTTGGTATTGGTATTCCACATCATAACAACATGTAGTGCATTAAGAGTTAAAGAGTTAATACTCCAACTCCATAGATCATTGATATTTTCCGGGTATACCTGTCTCAGAAGAGAAGAACTACATTCCCCAGAAGAATGGAAGGAAGAATGTTGCTCTTCCACTTGTAGCAACCCCACAACACCATATCAGCAAAGTAACTATTTCACACATATACGAACAAAAGATTGATTGTACAGAGGAATGATGGGAACCCTACAGTCAATCTCAACAAAGATCTTACAAGATCACATGTAAAGTACCAGTGAAGTGCATTGGGAATTCTTGCAGTACCTTGTAGTAAGAGTGCAAAAAGATAACTGACCTACTGATTTATCTAGAGTAGATAATTACAGAGGTTGTTAGACTGATAACTTTACATTTTTATTGCTACATGTAATAGCAGAAATAGCATTTATTCAAAAAAGCTGACTTCTAAGACATAAGTTAGCTCATTCAGCCCTTGAAGTAGATAGGAAAACAATGAATGATGAAGTTCCTAAACATAAATACTTAATTGAGGAGCAGATTAAGAGAAAAAAGTACCTAAAGATTCTCAGAGAATTGGTAATTTAAAAAACAGCCGTTGATGATTTCTGGCAACTCTACTTGCTTTCTGTCCAAAGTTGTATAGTTGTTATGATTCAAGTTTTCATACACTTTTGCTATTTGTCACATCAGAATATGTTCATATAAACAAATGTAATTGAAGATAATAAAACACAGGTGGACTGGCTGAAGAGCTACATCACAAATACTTCTCTGTTACTTTTGTTTTGAGTTCAACAGCTGTTGCTTTTGTCTAGTGTTGCTGGTTTTAGTTCTGTTTTGCTTATCAGCAAGTATTGCTGTCAAGCCAGAGATTTCAAAATGCTTCTCCCTGTGAGTATGCTCTTGGCGCTTTAAATATGCCTTTGAGCTTCGCACAGAGCTAGATTAGAGTACATTGATTCTACAGTGTTACTGCTAATGTCTCCAGTGTGAGAAATAACTTTTTATTTTACTTGCTTCATAGACAGTTCCCACATCGACCTGGCCAAAGTTTGGAAATTAGGCTGAAGCCATTATGACTGAAATCAAACATAGCCTCAGTGGGACAATCAAACTCAAGCTGTTTTGCCTACTTGAATTCATTCAGGCTTGAGCACAGAAGGATGCTGGAATTGCTACCTTTATTATTTTAACGTAGATACAAAAATAGTTCCAAGAGAAACATGATATAAGCTAAACTTCTAAACATCACACTTGATTGCTTTATGAAGAACTCGGTATTTCAGAAACGATGAGTTAGGGGCAGAAGAGCAGGGAAGAATTTACTACCATACTTAACCTTAAAAAGGAAAATTCTTCAAAGCCACAAGCATTTATGACAAATGATAAAACTTTACATAAATGATTTTTGTTTAAAAATATTGTATTTATGGAAAACTTGCAGAGCCACGGACTACTTGATGGACTATGTTTTCAAGTTCAAAAGGTAAGACTGTATTTTCCATGCACATTTAAGGTTATCTAGCGGTAGTTTGAAAACAATCCGTCAGCACTTAGGGCATGACAAATTGCTGCTCTCCTTCTCTTATAGCTGTTTACTATACTGCCTCAAGCTCTTCCCCATCAGGATATCACACACGCTACTTTATTGGTTGGAAACCCAACAGGGTGAACAAGGCATGTGAATTTTCTCACATGAGCAGCTTCATTCTGTATAACACACTGACTATGGATATCCCCTCTACGGAAGGGTTGCCAGGTGGAAGAAATGCTGAAGCTGAACTGTCAAACAGAACGTCCTCACCCTGAGGTTAAGAACTGCCATGACCATTTCAGATCTAGAATACAACTCTTCCCATTATCCTAATTTCAAGCAGCATCTCATAGCTTTGAATTTATTATTCTGACAGAGAGCTTGATGGAAAGGAAGGAGAAAGCAGATGTGAAGGAAGCCACACAAAGCTAATTGTTACGTGCACGGGTTGAACAGAAATCGCTATTACTATTCATCTGGAGACATCCATCAGTCAGCAAAGAATCCTGTTAATTTCAAATATTTGTGATTGTATTTTACTGTTACAGGACATGCAGCATGTGAAAGAGAATGGACATTGCAAATCACAAACATTACAAAATAAGAACATTATAGGAATGAAGTTGAAACTACAGAACTCTGCTCAGAAAAAGAGGAAAGGGGCAGACTTGCTAGAAGATACTTGGAATATTTAGTGAATTCTCAGCTGATTTCCAATCTACATCTATAATGTGTTTGTGGTATGCATACAACGGGGGGCACAATGTAATGATGTTTGGGTCTAGAGGAACACCCAAGAGGCCAAGGGCCCAGGACACAGCTTCTCAGCAGCCTGGCAAACTTGCAAGCTGTATGTTAATGATGAGTCCAGACACCAGCCTTCTTCTGACTGAATAACGTCAGTATTTTTAGAGTCCTATTATGTTGTCTCTCTTGCACTGATGCATGGAGAGAATAAGTTTCTTTCAGCTTTTATTTCCAGCTTTCCATAAAGCCTTGTGAGACCTAAAGATAGGTTAATATATCGTATAATAAGTATCAAACAACAAAAAGCAATAATCTAGTAAGTTACCGGGCAGGCAGATTTTAAGCTGTGATGCTGATTAGCCATATTGCATGTGGAATTTCAAGATTCCAACTTAAGCAATTTGCAAGCCCAGAGTAGCCAGATAGCTTTTGTATCACACTGTAATTGACAACAATAGAAGAAAAACGTATGCCTTTTTGTTGTAATGTCATTTAAAGGTTTTTACAAACCAGTTCCCTCTCTGAATGTCTAAGCATGCTTTTATGCTGATTTCCCCTCTGCCTGTTTAATTCATTAATGTTTCTTAAAAGCGCTATTTCAGTAATCAGTTTCTATTAATACTCTGCACTTTCAGTGCTTACTATTGGACAGCTGGACCTTGGGTTGGTCTTACGTTCAGAGTATCTTTTTTTTTTTTTCCAAGCAATTTCACCTGATTTTTGAAATGGCATTATTATGATTTCCAAAATAAGTTCTTTTTTTTTTTTTTTAATCTTAATTGATATCATCTTTTCCATCAAAAAAAAAAAAAAGGACTACTATTTGTGATAATTTTTTTTTGCTTCACAACTCCTTTCTTCATAGGACTGGTTTAAGATAAATGCAAGCTTTGCTATAGTGTTTTTCTGTATGCTTAAGATAGGGCTTTATCGTTACAAAGACATCATTGGTGGAGCAGTAGTTCTAGCTAGCTGTACTTGAGAAGCATGTATCTAGTATTTCTGAATTCCTTTGAGGATCCATACTAATTTTTTCCATCCCCACCACACGCGCTGGGTTGAATGTTGTAGACTTAACACCTAAAAGGTCTCATTCAAATTTACTCAAGACAGAAGTGTGCAAGAATTTAAAAGTTGAGTCACTTAATTAGAGTACCTTGTGGATAAGATTAAAAGTTCCTATAGTTTTGCATGAAACAATTACTTCAGTGGAATAATTTAATTTTGAATTGCTTTTCTGTAACCAGGAGCAATGACTTAAACTGAAAACTGGTTGTAAATTAAAAAGAAGGATACAAAGAACTGTCTGTAACTCCTGGCATAAAGACAGACACACTAAAGTGGTCCTCGGAAACTGCAGCATAGAAAGAAATAGCTAGATAGAATCCTTGTCTTGGGAGCTAATTGGTGACACCTTCTTTCTTTGATTTTAAGCAAGATGAATGGTAGAAAAAAGGTCTTTCCAACAATGATTTCCACACACACTTCAGTTATAGGAACATTTCAGAAACCTCAGCAGAACATTTCACATTTTCAGGCAATGTAATTAATTTTCTATTCAAATATTAAAATTTGACTTCTATATCAGTATGAGAGAAAACATTACTGCTGAATCTGGCCATAATGCATTATGCAAGGTACGCATTTTGAGAATACTGGGTTAAGATGCAAGAAAAAATACACTAACTTCTCAGAGTGCTGATACAAAGACTTGTCATTTTTTATAATTTAGGCTCTCAGAAATGGTCTGTATCTTACCGTTGAATTACTATAAAGAATCCAGGTATTGCAGCCAAGATGCCTTGCAGACTCTGCTGTCCTGTATATCCTGTTACAAAACCGTATATGTTCTAACCCTCACTTGATCAGTCTGTATACTTAGCAAGTCCTTGCATGATAGACTTCCTGGTACCAAACAGAAATGGAACATACATAAACTGTTTAAGAGGTGACGCGCACACAGAAGAATAACAGAACAAGAGTCAGTTTTGTTCAGGATTTAACCGTTGGCAATGAAAAGTATGTTTACAGTGGAAGTAAGTGACATAAACCTAGAAAAAGCCGCAGGTACTTTAAATGGAAGTAGAGCCAAAAGTAATTTTCACATGGAGTAATATGCTAGAATTTGATAGGCAGAGAGAGAAAATACTACACACGGGCACAACTTTCAGCTCTGAAGATATGGAATGAAAACAAACACACAGTTTCAACATCTCATAGATTTTGCTGAGATTGTTAATGGAAGATACACTTATCACATTCTGTTTCAAATTATACCTTTCAGAAAAATTTGTTTTAGTGTATATAGCTTTAACCTTTCAGTTCATAGTCTAATTTTTATTTTTGTCTCCATGCACATAAAAATATGGTCCTTTCTTCCTAGCTAATGGCTTCTTGCAAAACTTTATTAAGAAAGCCAGTATCTACTACATCCCCTATCATGCACATAACGTTCTTATCGCTACCACTCTGCAGCTCTCCACTTGGTGCATGGGTTTCAGTGATTGGCAGAAACAAAGAAAAGCCTTAACAACGTACCACAGTTGTCTTCATCAGCATGATTCCCACAGTCATCCTCACCATTACAGTGAAGTTGTTGGGGTAAACACTTTGTCATATTGCCACAGGGAAAGTAGCCCAGGGGACAGGCGGCACCGCCTCTGGATGCAGGATCTTCCAAAGAGTCACGAATGACTGAGAAGAGACAGAAGAAATATGCTTACTTTAAGATATACCCTCAGAAATATACAGATCATTGAGATTATGCTTTTGTAGTTATTCATTTTCATTTGAGTGTGAATACCAATTCATAAATACATATTTGTTCATCGGATGTGCAATTACAAGAGTTTATTAAATACCCTTAACTTGGCAAAAAAAAAAAAAACAACAACCAAACATTTATACCGCAAGCTAATTAAAATGTTCTTTGAGAGAAAGCAACCAGGTAATTGCTCCCCATGTGTCCTAGTGACAAGATGCAAATGCTAATCAAACAAGAAAAAAGACCTAAGGCCAGTATTTAAAAGGACACTTTTGCTTTGCGCTAAAAATTAATTTACTATAGCAGTAAGCCAGATAAGCTATATAGATATGGATTATATTAATTTGTGCTGAAATTTGAAACCCAGATGGATAAATCTTTTAAATACAAAGTCAGCAATTACTGGACATAAACTGATCGAGGATCAAAGAACAATGACAGTGAGCTCAAGTCTGTGACATAGTTTTGCTGAAGAATGACAGAGACCACAAATCCTTCAGAAGAGCTGTCAGCCTGTTCCAAATCTGTGAAAACGTGGTTCAGAATTTAGTGGATGGAAAACGAGATCTGTGCATCTAAGCCCACAGCTTATTGAAATCCACTCAAAGAATACAGGGATCTCATGCAAGAAATGAAGGAAAATGCCAATGAGGGTCAACTGGGGCATCTGGAAGATTCAGCAACTGGATTCTACCGTCCCTTTTCTCCTTAGTATGACTTCAGCTCCCCACGTTTGCAAATGCACGATGCCTTACCTGTCCCCTCAGTGTACATGAAGGCCATATTCTGCTGTCATCAACAGTTATCCAGGACAAGTGCAACTGATCTACAAAGAGCTTTTGTAATGGTTTACAGGGTGCAATCTCTAAATTCTTTTTGAGTTCGACTTCATTCCATGAGCAGACGACAGAGTTTAAAATTAATCTAGAATGCGATTGATTCTGCTTCTGATATATCAAAAAGAAAGGAAAGCACCATCAGCTCACAATGCTACCTGGTGTTCTTCCCATTCACAAGGCTTCATTGTCTTTCTGCAAAGAACTGCTAATTTAATTTTTGAAGTACTTTGAAAGTATATCAGATAATCTTTATAGGTAACATTTGATTTGGTGGACGCCGTAGTGAAAGAATGCAAGTTTAAGTTTCATTGCTTCTTAGAGGACTTGAAATACTCTATACAATCTTCACTGTATGTGAAGGGATGCTTGTTTTGGAAGTGGCACTACGGTATCTGAACATGCCACTTTTTTCAAGGTTACAATCATAAGACAAAATATGATTTTTTATATGAGGCTTTATAAGGTTTAACAAAGGGCATGTTTCTATACAACACCCAATTTTTGTCCTTGTTTTCCTCCTAAACTAAGGGAATCACCTGTAAGAGGATTAAGTGCTTCATTTCATACTTCTTTAAGAACTTTCACCTGTTAAACCCTTGTTAAAACCTTTATAACTGTTGTAAATTGAAATGTGGGAATAGTATGAGGAAGAAGTTCTGGGATCAATATTTTGGTTATTTCCATAAGCACAGAATTGTCTTTGCTATTAGAAGTGTCTTGCCACACACTGCAGCTAATAATCACCGTATAATTTTAAAAAGCTGATTGTAACTTATGTAATGACTCAAATGGACTTTTGATTTCGTTCTCTATATACCTTCACAGACCAACAGGGATAGAGAGGTACTGATGATAAAGCTATACTTTAATTCCAGGATAGATGGACTCGTGCGTGGTTCTCTGCTGCTCTGTGCTCATACTAACAGTGTTTTGTTTAATTTATTCCACTTAATAATAATTAGCACAAAACCTTACGCAGGCTTATTATAAAGCATTAAGCAAACAAATACATGTGGTCCTTATTGCCTGAAGTTTCACGCTGCAGAAAAACATTGAAATCACAGACAATTGAGGCTTCCTTTAGTGCAGACATCTGTCACAATCTGAGCAACTGAGACACCTGGTAAGAAACACCAATACATAAAGATCAAATAGAAGTGAAAAGAACCCTCAAAGCCTCTGTACAGTATACACTGGACATTTATCCAGACTAAACTTTGCACTTAAAGGGGCTGATATCTTTACATTTTAGTTGACAAATTGTGGCATTTATATTCTCACAGCTGAGTTCAATGGACTTCCATAGCATTTTAAGAAAGCATTATTTAGCTAAAAAGTATTAATTCCTGAACTGATTAATGAACATACTGTCTCAGGTCTAGATTAATTTTTTGGGAAAGAGTACACACAGTTAAGGATTATATCATTTTATGATTTCTCTGTAAATTTATTTTTTCTGGCAAGTAAATATCTGTCTGGAAAGGGAGATATTAAGGCATCAACACTTAATAACATCATCCCAGTCTCATCACTGAAAGCACTGGTCTTTGTCCACTGACTTGTTAACATCATTTTGTTTATGCAAAAAAAGACAGAAGTTTGGACCATACAGATCACAGAGGATTTATGAGTGGAAAACCTCTGGGAAAATATTTATTCAAGTTGACAAAGGAAGGTAGGAGATAAGAAAGTAAAAGCCACTGTAAAATGCCAGACAATATTCAAATGTTTCTCTTTAGGATTGAGGAATGTAAAATAGTGTTTTCTATGCAAGGAAAATACAGATAGCACTGCATCAACAGTGACAATTTAAAAAAGAAACTGTGCTTTCTATTTCGCAAATACAAACTGTTCTGACTCTCGAGTTCATCATGTCAAGAAAATGACCTATCATATCTTGTCTTTATCACGCCCTATCAAAAGTGTCAGCCTGTTATTATTCTTCCAGTGCGAAAAAAGTTGAACCACACTTTTCATATCTTGTTCCACTGCTCTGTCCTTTCAAGCACCTACATTTCCTGACAGAGTAGCTCCAGGATTATTACTAAATAATCATTAATATCACCAACTGTTTCACGTTGCTGTTAAATCTAAAAGAGAAAAAAGTTATTTTGTTCCCCTTTCGTTCACTTCTGCATACCTGTGTCAATATTGAAAGATGAACCTATTTGTTTTATACGCACACATACAGTGTGTGTTCATGATTCTGCAAATCAGGACCTGTTTCTGACTACTGTGTACTTTGTGCTCTCCCTGCACCAACTCAGTTGCTCTCAAACTTTCAAAGAGAGAACAAGAGTTCACACTGTACACCTTTTAAGCCTGTCCAGACTTGCCATAGAAATAAAGTGCCTCAAAGCAGCATCTGTAATCTCTGTCTTGGAGAATGCACAAAGCTCTTCTCCAGTTGTTCTTTAAAATGTGAGACTAATTAAACACTACCTGAGTTTTCCTTTCTTAAAGGAATAACCAAAATTGGCTTGATATCAAGTGTTAGATACAACTGTCTCCTCTAGGGATGCAGAAAGATTGTCAGCCCTTCTTTAATCTCTCGTAAGAAGATTTCAAGAAAGAAAATGCATCAGGGAAAGCCAAAGAACAAGATATTCCCAGGAGAGCACAGCTTTCCTTCAAGATAAACTGATTAATGAAGCTCACTAGTTCTGTGCACAAAAACAAACAAGCAGACCACAACAAAACAAACAGAAAAAAACAACCCTCAACAAAACTGCATGAGCTCTTACAAGCTCTTGGAACAGGTTTACAAGTGGCTTTTGAGACTCCAAGTGAGAGAGAAGCATGAGAAGAACAAGAAGTTCATGCAGTCACTTGCAGCTGTCATAAAGCAAGTGAATGTGACTCAGTCATGAAAACAAGACCGGGCTGATTAGACAGTGCAATTAAACCAATCAAAGCATCAAGACTCACTGCTTGGTACCTGCTAGTCACATGAGTCTCAGTTGCATTACTATAGGTTCAAATAAGGGCATATCATAATGTCAAGTAAACACTGCTTTATTCTCCAAAATTACCACCAGATGAAGACTTGCTGTCAGGAGTCCAAAATGACTCTCAAATACCTTCAACCAAGTAAGCTAATTTTTTTTTTTTCCCACTTTGAATTAGTTGAGGAAGTTGAGGAAATTCAATGTTTTTTAAAAACTTGAGAAGATTACAAGTTTGAGAAGATTATGATGATCTTGGTAGTAAGTACAGAGTGGATTCCTTGCTATCGTGCAAAGCTGTTTTACCTACAAAAGCCTTAGATATCCAGAGACTACTGTGAGTTTATCACTTGCAAAGACTTTTTCCCCCCATAACTTTTTAAACTGCTACTGTACTTCTAGGCACAGTGACAAATAGATTACAGTAAGAGAGGACTGGAAATTTCCTTTTGAATTAGCTGTTCTGGAAAATAATATTTCCCTCAACTAAAACAGGAAGTCAAAGAAAACTTTCAAGTTGAAATTTTGCCTGTCATTCTTGTACTAACCTGAACACTTCAAAATGACAGGAGATTAAAATATTTCTTGACTGCTGAAAGATATTCGAAGGGCCTATGGAATGACTTCCAAAAACCTTTAGTGTGATACAGAGGAGAGCTCACGGGACTGTAACCTTTTTATTTTTAAAGACAAATAATTAGAATAAGTTTATTAAACAAGCTTATAACTGAATTTCTTTAGCTTAAAAAAAAAAAATGAATAAGTCACAAAGAATAGTAATGCCAAGTGGCTGACGAGATGTAATCAGAAGCATTTAAATCACTATATGGCAGGAAGAAGCATGAGACGATTATGCAAAAAACAATAGCTGTTTTTCTTTCTATCTTTTAAATTAATCATTATCTGAATTTGTTTGTTTCAATAATATCTAAATATCATTCATTTCTAGATATTTGTTCCAAATTACTTAGCTTATTCCCATTCAAAAGAACAGTTTTGGGCTAATTATTATAAAGAGTAGGATGAAATTAATCCAGTTTCTGAATAAAAATATGAAATTAACTTCAGTATGCTTTTATTTAACTAGGTGCAGATTTGTCACGGAAATTGTGGAAATTCTTTCAGCACCTAATTTTAAAAATGCTCTAATAGAGTTGATTAAGAAAACCTTCCTAGTGGTTTCTGCCAGTAAATAATGGGAATCTCATCCTATTAATGTTATAGCTATTAACATAATAAAGCTGTCAATAAGTAATTATTGAAAACGTTCTATTTTTTTTTTTTTACAAGAATAAGAAACAATTTACACAGTTGAACACTGTTAATATGTTCACTGGGAGTGACCAGCTTGGGCAAAAACTGTAGAACAATACATACAGTGTTCTAGTGGTGAAAGATAGAATAGCACTAATCCTGGGGACATCACTGCCTTGAAAGATTTCCACACCCGTACAAGATCTCCACAGGGATATTAAACTGTTACCAACACCACTGCCTTATCTGCAATTTGCTGCTCTTCTCCTTTGCTAATTGTTCAACTCTGATGTCCATAATTTATTCAGAAGTTCAAGTGCTTGCAACAATTTCCCTTCTGCTGCTTGTTTCTTGTAATAGTGACTGTTGCAATACCAGAATTAGAATTTTCAGTTGCAGTGCACCACACTTACATGATCGTATCAGCTGCCATTCTGGGAATGTGTAGTACTTGAACTACAGCCTATCTTGAATTTCAGTTTCATATTGTATCTTTATGCTTTGCTGTGCATATCAAAATGCTTTCAAACCAGGAAGATTCCAAAGCACAAAATTTACACTATCTTTTGCACAATATAGACTCAAATCTCATAGCAACATTACTAAAGTTATTTATCAGTTGTGCCACAGATAATTCAGTCTAATAAATCCAGCTGTAGCACTGAAACATCCTCTTTGCCTAGCTGCCAGAAAATCTGCCAGAAACTGAAAGCAGAGTAATACAGCAATGGTACCTTGCCAGAGGATTTGGCTCTACACCTTTTATTAATTTGCTTTTGTGTTCCACTTACACAGAGCTTAGAACAAAAAGATTCTGATGCACAGAAAAGAACTTAGAAAGCTACTACTGCCTGAAAAAGCTTCCATACACAGTATAAAGAATTTTGTCCGGGAACTCAAATTTTGTAAGGCAGTCCCAGAGGATGAATCTTCGATGATGTCTGACAAAGATGCAAATTAATGAGCAGAATCAAACCTCTTTGTTACTCCCAATCTTCTCTCTCTCCTCAAATATGCAGAATTGCAGCGATCCCTGACTATTATTTCTGTTAAAAATAAGTGCTCTCTCCCTGCATTCTGACATCTTTTCCAATTGATAATACATCGAGGTAGGCTTTCATTGGTGTCACCAATTTTTATTTTGTATTGTTGCAGTGCCAAGCCTAAAGCTAGACATATGAAACACAGGGCCTAGAACAACAATGAAAGCACCAGCATAGATGTATTAAAGAGTAATACCAGGCCAGGCAGTACCATCCCACCTGAGAGGACCAGAAAGGCACTAGCTAGCCATCAGAAACAGGGAAAAATCATTTATAGCAGCAAGTGATGTTGACTCATAATAAAAATAGCACACATTTTGTGATTTACTTATTTTTGGTTGGACTAAGTATTCATGAGCTGGAATCCAAGAATAATTTAAGCACAGTATCCCCTAACTTATTTTTCCCAAAGTAGTCCCATGAACAACTGTGGAGTCTCCTTGTCTGGAGACATTCAGGACCCACCTGGATGCCTACCTGTGCAACCTGGGCTGGGGAACTGCTTTGGCAGGGGGTTGGACTCAGTGATCTCTCAATGTTCCTTACAGCCCCTACAATTCTGTGACACTCTAGTTACTCTGCTATAAATTAGAAATGCTCTCCAACTCACGAGATTAACTTTCCTATGAGATAAAATCATTAATGCGAGTAAAGAAGTGCTGCATTAGCAGCGTGTAGGTGAGAGCTACCTGGATATTAATGGATCAGAAGGAAGACAGATAATGAGACACTGCGAACAGATGTCTATCTTCATTTTAGATGTAGTTTGACAAAGCAATCCACCTGCACAGCCTACAGATAGATTCAGCCTCCACATTCTCCTCCTCCTCCTCTTCCTCTTGACCTCTGGCTCCAGCTAAATCAGCATGCTATCATGCCCTTTCCTGACACTGAATGTCTCTGGACTGTCAACAGCAAAAAAAGCATGCTCTATGAAGCAGGGTAAGGTGAGAAGAACTACTATGCTCCATCCCTAGCATGGCACGTGAGGCAGTGCTGGAGGAGGAGAGGCTCGTCCAGGCTGAGATCTGCCGTGACACTCCAATCCTGCAACACCTTCCTGCCAGGTCTTTGGTCACCATACATCTGATTTCCACACAGAGCATAGCACACAGAAGGGTTGATGCAGAAAGGCAGCCCTGGTCTCAGCAGGGACTTCAGCACACAAACAATAAAAATGTCTTGCCATTAAGAAAAGGACTAAGAAGAAGGAGAATTAGAGCACAGCTTTTGCCAAAGGTTTTGTGTAGCGAAACGCTTTGATGGGCATCTCTAATCACAGGCAACCAGATGCAAAAGAATATTTACCATCTAAAATACATATCTCTGTATGCAAGACTGCCTTTATAGTTTATCACATTAAGAATGGTACCACATAATTTAGTTTATTACTTTTTTTTTCAATAGGAAGACCTTCAGTGCATTTGACCTATACTATTAATATATCTTCACTGTATAGATTATATGTAAGTATTTTTACTCTTAATTCTTCCCTATTTTTTTATAGAGAATATTGTTGGACACTTCTGAAATGTCAAATCTAAAATGCTGGATATCTATAATGATACATTATCTCAATCAAGAGATAACTTCTTAACAGCATGTTTTTTCTTTCACCTGATATCTCAGTTTGTCCACAGTACCGTTTTATAGATCGAATATAACAGCTGTATCGAGAACAGCATATTTTTAACTTATGAGATCACATTGTGGTGCTTAAAACAGCTGTTGATGTAACTGATAAGTAGAATTAAAAACTTCCTAACCAGGCAGTATTTAAAAATCTCTCTTAAGTTTTGCAGATCCACAGAGCTGTTTCTCTGGGCAAGAAATACACCTGGCTAGAAAATGAAAACAGAGGTGAGTACGTAAATAAAAGATTTAAAACAAACAAACCAAGAAAACCCTTATACATCTAACAGTGATAAAAAGTCTACATATGCTCGCTAGAGAAATCATCAGTACCTAATAAGGAGTAATAGTTTTTTTCTAAAATGTATTAGGAAAATAAAAACCTCACTGATCTTATACGTAAGCCTTAGGAGCATGGAAAAGACAAACTGCTCAATATTCATTTCTGACATGAATTTGGAAAGAAGGAAGCTGCTTTCTGCAGCATCAGAGATAAAGCAACATTTCCAAAGGACATGACTTCCAAACCAGACACATGAGGAATTTGAAAGGAATGAGTGGGGAACACTTTGAAACTTTTATAGTTCTTACGTAGTAGGTCTTGCAATCTGAAGAAAATACCGAAAGACCAGAGGCCTGCCACAAGAAACCAGTAATATGTTTCCTAGGTGAAACTGGACAATGGTTATTTTAAACAGCTTAGCATGGAACTGGAGACTAGAAAACAATATATGGAAGTTTACTTTCATGGTAGTTGGGTAGACTTAAATAAGCATTGAAAAATGCATTCATCTTTGTCATCTGCAATACCACTAACCAGCCTATTCAAAACATTTTACCCACAGTCACTTAGCTTTTAGATCCATTTTTTTCCTAGCCCCTAGCATACAGCACGAACTTTAGCTCTGTGTTGTGGCCAGATCTTCAGGAAACAATGTTTTTCTCAGTAGCTGATTCTAAAGCAGTGCCGGTCTACTGCTAACTCAACTATTTTAAAGCTTCCTTCCAAATTGTAATTTCAGAACTGCGAACCTGAAAATATTCGTGGTTTGCCAACCCAAAACAAATGCAACAAAAACACCAAAAAAAAACCAACCCAAACCCAACAAAACCCAAACATCCTAAGCAGCGTGCATTTTCCCCCACTCCCACGTTCAGCACTGCACTGACAACCACGCCTAGTCAGAGGAAGGTTCTTCTCCCAGATCAACTGAATTTCAGTATTTCCTCTGCAGAATGAAGGAGGAAGAGGCAAGTGTCCTTTAGCTTTGTCAGTTCAAGTCTCAGCCATCTGAAGACCTAGTGCCACGCTGTAGTCCTACTTGCTCTTTTCTGGGCAATAACAATTACTTCATTATGAAACGCTCCGAGTAAAGCCTTCAGGATTGTTACTGGACACACAGGGGGAAAACGCAGGGGCCTATACTATATAGGGCTGTGTGATTTGGTACCCTCTGTGGATAAGCTCTACTCAGAGACTTCATGTGCACTCATCCACAGGATCAGCAGGCTCTCCCTCCACACTGCAGGCTATGCAGGGACAATTCTCTACCCCAGGGCCAGTTCCCCCCCCCACCAGGCCACAGTTGATGGCTGTGGAGCCTTTTGCAAATCCACATTTTCCTAAGGAGCCACGCTTCCTTGTATCTGTATTGACCTGTTATATAGGCCAGCTGCACGCGGGATCCTTCACAAGCACTGAGGGGAGAAGCACAATGGGTAAGGAACATTATTTCTGCGTTACCTCTTAGCATATACAAAGTCACTTCTTTATATCATACATTACATTGCTGGCTTGGTTTATAACACACTTTCCAAGCTGTGCCTCATGTTTTTTCCTCCCCTACGATGGGAACCAAGTGCAAACATCAGTTATTATTGTACTTTGCAATTCTGTCACGTTTAAATTTCATACATTTCTGCAAACTCACATCCACATAATGCTGTGGATGCTTTCCCTTCACTTTGATGACCCTTCCAACAGATTACTGACATCCTGCTGCTTAGACTGCTATCTACCCACTAAATCAACAATAATTAGAGAATATTATCTACAATAATTAGACTTTCCTTTTTCAAGTCCCCATTGATTTCTTTAGATTACAGTTTAGAATAAGGAATTGTTCAGACAGAGCTGAAACACTGACATAACATGCTAAATGTTTCTGTTAATTTTAGGTTTCAGAACCAGCTTCATAGATGACTTAAAGCATAGCTTTCACACATTTCACTGAAATGGTGTGAAATGTTCACCGCTACATCAGGATTATCAAGCCAACAACCAGAATACCTGACATATAATTATTATTCATTTATGAACTATTTAGAGAATCCCTGTTGGGAGCAAGAAGTAGGAAGAGGAATCAGCTTTCCACAGTCCAATTGCCTTCATCCCAGGAACATCACTTTGTAATCCCCTCCCCTCAATCACAATTTATCTTCTGCCACAAATAAGTGCTCACAGAGACAGCATAGTTGACTGTACATTTCTGACTCATTCTTCGAGTGCAGTCCACAAAGAACAAATTCTCAGAGAGTTATGGTGTGAAGAAAACATACTACATGCTCATAGGATAACGTAAGCACAGGAATTGAGATGACTGATGCAAACAGTATTCACAAAATTGATAATGCTGTTTGAAGTAGATAACATCCTGGACTCTTAAAAGAGGAAATCAATTTTCCTTCCACATTTCATAAAGTGACACCATGTTACATCGCCAGTTCAGAACCTTTAGCTCTCCAGACCTGAAAGTTTTAATTACCAGCCCCTGAGCAGAGATGTTATGTGGGAGGAGGAGACATTCTGCAGTAAGACAATCGTGAGTGTCCTTCCTGGCTTGGTAGAAGACCACTCGCATCACCAAGCACATCTCCTTTTTTTCTCCACTTGGATATGGCTGCTTACCCCACTTCCACCTCTTCTTGCCTGACTGCCATCTACATCCCCTCCACTCATCTCCTCCTGGCAGCACGGGTCCTAGTTGTGGGATCACTCAACTTATTGCCTTTAATTCATGATCCCTGCCAGCTCCCTTTTACACAAAACTTCTGTCAGTTTCTCCCTTCTCAGATTTACAGCTTTTCTGATTTCCATTTCCTTTTCTAAGTAGTGTTAGACTTTCCTTTCACCTCTCTTCTCTCATCCCACTCCTCCCTTCTAACCTCTACTTGCTCAGTCCTTCTCAATATGTTTTCACCTCCCTGCTTTTCACACACAACCACAGTGACTCAGCTTCTCAAAACCCTCCACCACCTCAAACAAGTCATTTTAATGCCTGATTTGGTGGCTTCAGACTATAGGGGATACAGTGCTACCAAGAAACCCCCCCCGAGATTACTGTCAGCAGTTCTGATGAGCTCCACATTGGCCTCTAGTTTTCAGGAAAATCTGTTGTAGATTGATTATTTTAATCTAATTTTTAAGTGAGTTTTACACGAGTATAACTAAGCTTGAATAAGCTCTTCTGGTCTAGCAGGAGGGCTTGTAAGAGCACCATCTCTGAGACACAGGGATTTTGGAGAGGAATACTGCAGAAGCTCTTATTCTTTTAAGAAATGGCACTTTCTACTTCAAACACCAAGGAAAATAAATATTAAAAAAAAAAAATTAGATTCCAAGTGATAACAAAATATCAGAGAAAGTACCTGTGGACATAAAAGGATTTGGTATCCTCCCTCATACTGTGCAGATGGTGCCGTGGCAATTTGCTTTGCATGGAAAATTACTACATTCAAATTTGGACTTTGCTTAGCAAGCACAGAATATTGAAGTTTCTAGTAGTAGGGCTGCAGAAATCTTTATAGTAGGCATGTTAGTTTTCTAAGTTCTGTAGAAAAAGCTACAAGTACTTCGGTGCAAGATTATTCTCTTTGTCAACAAAGATCAAGCAAGAAGTAAAAATTTGCTTAACGTAAGATTTCCAGAGTCATTCAACACGCGAGTTATCAATTCCTCGTTTTTTGTTTTTCTGAAAAATTCCACTGATTTTGGCAGTTTTACAGAAGTAGCTTTTAATTCAAGGTGGAAAAGAAATTAAGTCCATATTGCACGTTAAACGTCAGAGCAAGTAGTTAAAGCCTGGTAGAGCTGCTATAAAATGTTAAGGCAGGTTTTTAAGTCGGGTAGCCCTGAGTGTTATTACCAGAGGGGCAGAAGCAGCCTTGCTCACACAAAGGTGGAGGCAGACAGCCTGTGCAGATGATAATGCTCCGACTTTCACAGCTTTACTCAGTCAATGAGTATGCTTTTCACTATCAGTAAAGTGAAAAGTGAAAGTATATATACTTTTCACTATCACTAACTGAAAGTGACTTCCTTCATCAGGAAATCTAGCCTTCATCCCTGATTTGCTGTAAGGATACCGTATTTTGTTACACATATTGATACACAAGCTGCACGTTATTTTTCTAGCTGCAGGGAAGGAAATTTGATAAATGCCCAAGTGAAAGCAAAGATAAATTAACCAAAAGTCATTATTACACAGTGATAAGAGCTCATGCGATGGTTGAGTAATTTCACTTTCCTATTTATATATCTGGAAGCAGTCTCAAAATTTGTTGCAAAAAATGTAACCAAGAGCACTATCCTGCATGACCATAAGCAAACACTTCTGCAGATGATTTGGGATGGGCTCTGTCCCACTGTTGACAGAAAGCATTTGCTGTAAGAGATCTTGGCCTTGAAAACAGCCGTCATGTGCAGGAAGCACAAGATGGGCTAACATGTTTCAGATGGTTTTAAGAAAGCTTCCCTCGTCATTTTGAAATGAGGGAAAAAGAAAGAAAGGACAAAAAGAAGAGTGGGAGTTGTACATATGAGAAGAAATAGGATTCGAAAATGTGAGGTACAGGCACGGATTGTACAGATAGGCACAGGTTTAAGACAATAAACCTTTTGAGTAGTTCTAGATACTAATAGTCTTCGGCTTTTCTTAGTGGTTGATAAATCAACTGTTCAAGGGCCTGACTTGGAACTGACAAGTTTAGGAGATCGAAGTAGCCCAATGTCCCCAGAAGGCAAATCAAAGTGACTTAAGAGATGAATACCTGCACTATGGTCTTTACAGCTGATGGTTTTACCAACAGGGAAGATGCAGCAGCACCTTCCAGGGCCAGCCGTGTGCCTAAGCAGCCTCTGAGCATCAGTAGGTGATCAAGCACTCAGGCAAACGTTCATCCTAACCAGCCACAGGATGCTGTCAACTCCAGAACCTGACCCATCAGGAATTCACTGGTCACTATGTTACAATTGATAATTTTACACTGGTGAAGATCATAGTACAGATGTTTTCAAAGAAAGTCCTCTGTATGATATAGTGTAGCCCTCATGAGGCTATACTGCAGTCCAGCAGTTGCCAAGAGTAACTAGTATATAAAAAGCTACATTTCCTCCAGTTGTTTACTATGGCTTTTTTTTTTTTTCCCTTAGTTCTTTTTACAAAGAATGAAACTTTTCATATATAAAGATTTAATGAAGAACTTAAAAGGTCCGAGTAAGGTGAATCAGCAACTGAAATTATTTAGGTGCAACTGTAGCTGCTGAATGGGAAAATAATGGAGTGGATACGGGTGGGTCAGGCCAGAGTAACTTTAGAGGGATTCCTATTTCTCATTTAACTTTAAGAGTTTTAGAAATTATGAAAATGAAAAAAAAATACATCAAGCAGCCAAATTCAGATTCTGAACACAACTATAATTCCTTCAGAAGAGTTTGTTTTAAAATCAGCTGAAG
The DNA here is from genome assembly GCA_036925125.1 of Oreortyx pictus. Taxonomy (NCBI): domain Eukaryota; kingdom Metazoa; phylum Chordata; class Aves; order Galliformes; family Odontophoridae; genus Oreortyx; species Oreortyx pictus. Next base: position 66,477,506 of record JAUPFR010000005.1, on the reverse strand, counting down.
ACTCGAGCAGGATTTAAACCCATCATGTGGAAGAAGCATGTAAGTGAGGTTACAGTGCAGATTGCTGGCTAAAGCTCTGGAAGGCAATGAAGCCACAGACCACGCTCTGAGTGAGTTCAGGAGAAGTGGCACAAAAGAAGAAGTACTCTTGGTGCACAGTAGAGTCCTAACAGGTGTCAGGGACTGCAGGCATGCTGCACTGCTTGTCTCCCTATCACATCTAGATAAGCCATGCAATTTTCTTCTACAGTTGTAATATGCTAGGGATGAAGAAACAGTGCGTACCTAAGAATGGAATGGCCGTAAGCAGCACAGCACTGGGAAGCCTGTAGTCATTTACAGTCCCCATTTTGCAAAATGCTTCAAAAATATATCATTCGATTGTATAAATTCTACAGCTGAGATCAATGTAATGCAACAGAAATGATGCAAACAATAATTTGCACGTCTTGTATGAACGTCTCAACGTTTTCCTGTTTTGCTATAGCAACAAGAGTGTGAAAGGCTTAATTTGTTTGAAATTCTGCAGTTTATAATCTGCATAGCTTGAAGTACTATCTAGAAATATCAGATTACTGCTCATAGAGAACGTAGACACATATGAAGCCATACTTTGCTCACAGGCTTGTTAAGATCTCATTATCACAGCCTGCTTAATTCCAAATACATTAACATTGCTGTCTTCCATGCTCGCAGCAATCGTATCATGCATTCCTCCAAAACATTATAGAAACGCTTAGTTTTCCCACAGATTTAACTGAGCTTTGCTGCCATAAGCATAACTGCAAACGGGGCTGTATTTCCCACTTGTAACGAGAGCAACGACCCTTATAAATACTGTTTTACACAGCTTAGTATGCACAGGAAAACTGAAGCAGGTTTAATTTAAAAGCAGCAGAGAGCCAGCTGCTGTTCCGTACAAAAGAATTCAGCCTCACACTATTAGCTGCCCTACAAAATTACTGAAGTATTACTTTAGCGTTCACTACCGCAGCAACGAGCAATGTTTAACTTAAAAATTAGGATCGAAGGAAGTGATAACCATGACAACAATCCCATGTGCAGATCTGTATCAGCAGCTGCACGGGGTCAGCTCTACCCGAGGAGCAAGCAGCGCTTACACGCAGGGCACTCAGCTGGAATGAAGAAAAAAATTACTAAAGCAAGCAGAAGGGAAGGTGAAACTCCCACCTCACTGAAGGGAAACTTGAATTTAATTCAATCTCCACCTCTCATGCTACTTGAATACCACACGCCGAATCAGACGGCATGAATTCCTGCTACCTGAGCACGATCTACTTTCCAGGAACCACCAGTGCCAACAGCGCTGCGCAGTACCGTGGCAAACTACTGAACGAAGTCTGAAAACGTGGATTTCAAAGCAGCTGAAATGAGTTGGTTCTATAGGTGCCTTCATGAAATATTTACAGCAAACCTGTCTGCAGTTTAAACTGCTCCTTATTTTTGCATTTTGGCTCGTAACTGGTAATAGCAACGCTAAGAGCATTAAATAAAAAATAAAAAAAAAACAATTGATCCCAATCTGTAGCTACTAACCTTGGGAGACTGCATTATACTTAGGTTCCATCAAAGAATAATTGCCATCACAAACACTAAAATAGCACCGAGACACCGTAGTTCAAAATCTGCTACTTAAGTTTATCATCTCTACGCTTTTCAATGCCCAAAGAAAAAGAGCCAGATGTACTTACCCTTTGTTCCAATAAGCAAGAATATATAGAAGCAGCTGTCAGATGTCATATCTGTCCGTCAGCAGTTTAGTGAATAAAGTCAATAAACGTTGTCCCTTAAAATCGCAGCCCAGCCAGTGAGCTGCTGGTACGCTCTGCCTCTGACAGCCTTCAGCAGTGCATGAAGCAAGCTCCCTTCTCTCCCTTGGCTTCCTCGCCTGCTCTTCTCCGCACCGGGTCTCTCTCTCCCCCTCCTTGGCACACGAACACACCCCACAGCAGAGATTGGGAAGAAAGTTTCAGGGGAGCACGCCGGCTCCTCAGCTCTGCCTCACACACCAGGGCTGCTCTGTCCAGTTCAGGCGAAGGCTGGGCTGTGTACATGGACACAGGTCCACCCTGGGGAGAGCTGCTGCTGTACAGAACACAGCCAGATCCAGAGAACTGTCATCAATAGTCCAGGTTTTTGTCGCCGTTGTTTTTTTCTTTTTTTAAAGTCGCAATTCTGCAAAAGGCCTGGAAAGCACAATTTTATTGAGGCAACTCTGTTTGAGACTAAATATTTGGTACAGTTTAGATAAAAGCTGGTGGTTTCTCGAGTAAGGGGAAGTGAAATATATAAACACAGCCCTTTCTACCCATCCGGCCCCTCTCTGAAATGCAAAAAAACGCACAACGTAATTTATTCCCAATAACAGCACGTCACCATTTTTACACATTAACCGCTTTTCACTCCCGTAGCTAAAAGAATTAATCTGAGAGAACAAAGAGAGGTGTTCAGAAAAATATGCTATGTGGAAGTAAGCTTTTTTTCAGATTCTCTCCTTATTTCAGTACTTTGAACGTTCCTCCCTGCCCCTTGGCTTTACAGTTTCCACAGATCCAGCAGGTATCACCTAACTCAACCACATATATACTCACGCTGAGTTTAAAGTCTTTTTCGATCATGTGAAGTCTAACATTTAGCAGTGCAGCGAGACGTAGTTCAGAAAGAGCCAGTACACTGAGATGAACTCAAGGGGGGGGGAGCAAAGTTTTGTCTGCCCTCAAAGAGATTCCTAATGTGTATTATTATATATTTCAAAACGGCTCTGTAGTTCCTACAGTCTGTGAGGATGGCCCAGGCCAGGGAGCACTGGTAACGTGCCAGGAGCCACATCAGGTCCTTGGGAAGAAAGCATCTCAGACTAAGGAAGCGAACACAAGCATGAAATGGCATATTTGGAGACTGGGAAAAACCTACACCATAGGCAAGAGCAAAGTCTGCGTTGTTGCTATGGCAAAGTTGTCTGCAAAATAGATATTACAAACTGACGCTCATTTTGTTTCTAACCTAAAAGAAGACAAACTATAGGAGGTAAACCAAATGTATCCTTCCTAAGGAAGCCCCCAGTAAACCTGCTGACATCCGCTGTGCCAATGCTACCATTAGGCAGTGTCTGAATCAAAATGGGCTAGGGAATTATAGTTTCCACTTTATAAAAGAAGTCTTCTAATTTTGAAGCTTTGCATATAAAGCCACAGTTGCCTAACACAACCTTTCAAAGGTTAACACTTAAACAGCCTAGGGCTAATCCCTGAGCTAGCCAAAATTGGCTTCCAAGGTGTGGAAATTAGAGGAAGGATCTGAGCACAAAAAATGACAAATACACTTTCAATGAATATAATCGGGAAACCAGATAAATAAGTACAAGCTCTACCTCTTTACTGCTGGATGAGATTGAACTGGTGTTCTAGAGAAAACTTCCAGACAAAGTGTCCCTTAGTACAACTTCCTCTTTGGCCTTCTCACTTAGTCGCCTCCATTTGAGATTGGAATGTGTGTGTTTTGGGAATACAATATTTTCACATGATAACACAATGAAATGAGAGCTGTTACTTCAAAAAGCAGTCTGATCCACCACAAGATCCTCAAGATTCTCTAGCTCGAAGTAAACATGGAAAAAAAAAAAAAAAAAAAAAAGCAATTACAAAAATACAAGACATACCACCCAAATATGTTTTCTGAAACTCTGCTCCCAGTGGGAATTGCCACCGTCGGCTAATGCCTTTCTTTTTTCAAAGACCTTTAGCAAGGATACTCATTAAAGTCACTTTTGCTGCTAATGCATTCTCTATGGAAAATCCACTGAGATCTTCCCTCTTCTAAATTTCATCTACATTCTTAATAAGAATACATAAAGCAGCAGCACTTTCTGGCCATTATGAGGAAACCACAAAAGAGACACCTATTCTCTCAGTGTCATTATATTCAAACCAAGGAGCTATAGTTAGACAAAAACAAGTATGCTTTGAAATATGGACCAAAAGAATTAAGAGAAGGAAGCTCATTATTAGAACATTAAATAGGATGTTATCGGCTTTCAAAAAATATTTTAGGCTTATCTTACTTTTAAACTTCTACACTTCCTTTTGTGCATTAGAAAGGCAGTAAGAACTTCCACCTGCCTAAATGTAGGGCAAATAACCTGAAAGAATAGTTCCCACACAAAATAATGAACGTGGACAGTATATTTTTGTATGACTCATCCAGACTGTATAAAGACAACCAGTAAATAAGGAAAGGCACACTTGTCACCGGCAGTCGAGGCTCACCTGGAACTCCACAGGGGCGGGATCTCCAACAAGAGAACCTTCCCCAGTGGTGATCAGCCCTTAAATGGGGTCTGGAAGAGGTGGAGCCAGACTCCACCCCTTCTGGTCACACAGTGCATTGCCTTCACCTGTGCTCCTGTGGCTGACTCAGTGCTCACCTCAGGTGATCCATCAGTGGTTCAGGCCATGATTCAACAGTTCCCATACACTAAACCATAAAAAGCTATAAATATTGGTGTTTTAGAGTTCTGTTTTCAAGAAAACAATAGTCTTAACTTGTTGATTCCTTTCAGAGCAAGGAAATAACACATTAGAATAACATATTACTGCTAAAGAAGACATTTGGCTTCAGTCAGATGGTCATCATTTGCTTATATTTGTACTTAATTCGATAATGAAACTCCAAAAACATCATAGAAAGCCACAGTATGGGCTATGATGTTTCCTTTACCACAGCTTAAACTGAAACCACTACAAAAGGTACTATTTAACATTTTCTACTTACACTTGCTAGCAGTTTGACTTTTTGTCTTGACAGCTATATGAAAGCTTCAGAGCTTTAAAACTCTCCTATTTCTCAGAAGCACGGGGGAAAAACGATCCAAACACTGAACTAACACTGTGCCACGAACTACCAGGAGATACTCATGACCTCAATCCAAATTGCTATTATTTTACTGAGAAGGTTCACCTCTTGTTTCTATTGTAAAGTACCAGAAATGAAATTAATTTTACAGGGACTAGAATAAAATAATCATAACAATGAAGCACGATCAGACAGACATTGCTAAAAGATTTTTAGCACTTTGTAGCCATTTTTTTATAGTTCACACTGGATACTGTACAGAAGGAATTTCATACAAGTAAACAAATCGTACCTGTGTACGTCACCATTGTAAATATCACCATTAAAAAGAACACCAACCTGTAAATCGTTGCTACTGTGGAAATAAAATAGAATCTATTTTCAGCTTGGAGAAGGTGTACTCATCCACAGGCTGCAGCTTCACCTTTGGAGGTTAACAAGTATTTTGCCTCAAACACTGATTGGGGACATACTTAGTATTTCAGCTGATAAACTTCAAGCAGATTCACCAGTACAGGTGGAAGCAAGAGTATCGCTATGTTTTAATCCATGAGGAGAAGGTAAATGCATATAAACCCCACCCACTGCTGTACTGCTCCAAGTACTAAGTAGTACAGGCCTACTTAAGAGTTATTTTTACTCTTTTCTAATGTGTAAATACTCCTTGGTTTAATTAAGAGATGTTTTATTGCATATCAAATGAAGGACTGACAAGACAATAACTATGTCAATGGTGATTTTATAACCCTAAGAGCTGCTCATTATTAAAATGATCAGATTAAAATAATGTCAGCTGTTGTCAATTGCTATACTTCTCCAGTGAAATACCAGAAGTGCAGAATGATCACTGAAAGCAATGGGAACATCTAGTCACAGAGAATATATAGTTCACGTATAGAAAGAAAGAAAAACTTCTGCTTTTTCAATTATATGATGGACAGCATTTAGGTTTTGTATTATAGCAAAGTGAATAATTAACACACAGACAAAACTTCAGAACTTAGCATTTAAAATGTAAATTCATTACGCATGTCAATCCTACAATCTCAATCATTTAATAGTGCAAACGAACTTAATTGGCTAAATTATGATTAAATTATACTGCTTTTAAAGCTCCCATTAGCGTGCTTCTCAGACATGATTGAGAATAAGATGTTTATATTTTACACGGCAATTGTTATCTTTGGAGGATATACTCTTCATTTAACACTTCCCAAACTTGGAGAAAAGTAATCTAAAGCACTCCCTGAGAAAAGTGCAAGAATATGCAAGGAGCAAACGCAGAGAAAGAAAGGACCTCATCTACAGCAGTCCCTCCCAAACCATAAGCTGTACTCAGTGCTTTTATCCATCTCAGGCACTTGTGACTCACTCAGTATTATAGGACTATGTTAAATTTTCATAAAGATTACTGTTCCCCATTGCACAACTTCAGAGATTTAATAGGATTTACCTTCTAAAACCTGAAGGGCTTGGGGCACTGGGCCTAACAGGCCAGGCTAAGCATACAAGGACCTCTACAGCAGTATCTTCTGATTTCTCATTTCTCTCTCCAGACCTCTTATCAGCACAGCTGCAGCTGAGCTGGGATTACTGGCGTTTGCTTCTGGAGGAAAGGAAGAGACCTTTCTCTGCTGGAGAACTGACCTGAACTAGATGTTCTCTCCTGGAGGGGTTTATTACAGGATAACATGGATTATCTTTTTTTCTCCAGCACATATATATGTCCAACAAGTGTCTCAGAACAGAAAATGGCAGATACCAGTTCTGCTACATATATTTTAAGCTAAAGTGATTGTACAAAATTTGGCTTTAGTGCCACAGGAGGAAGTCAGCAAAAAGCGAGTTTAGTCCATGACAACAAAGGGGAAGAAGCTTCTTAGATAAGAACACCAGTACTCAGTTAAACTATCCTCCCAACAGACAGGATTCTTCTTGCACCTCTTTCTTTCGTAAGACATTGTTTCCAGAGCCTTTTGGTCCCTGTCCTTGCCAACTGCCCTTTGCCTCTGCCTGGTGCTGTTGAGACCACTTCCCAGCTGTGGTACAATCCTTCAGGTTTCAGCTGAAGGCAAACTTCTCAAATGCAAATAGCTGAATAAACAATACTGGAAGATGTAAGATTCATAAAGCATTCACTAGTGATGTAATTACATGTTTCAAAGTGAGATGGTATCTGTTAAATCGTGCTTTGAGAGAATGAACTCTAAAAGCATGCAGTATATGAACCATTGAGAAGGCAAAGCAAAAGCTTCAGTAGCTCAACTATGAGAACCTTTGTGTTACAGAACTGTCAAAGCCAATTTCAAAGTTGGAGAGAAATATTTATGTGACACCAGGATGTTCAATCCTAGCAATGTAGAGTTCATGCAGGGAAAATTTGGGTCCATGCTTAAAGGCAAGCATAAAGAAGGCATTGCCTTTGAGGACCACTGTGAAAGAACCTGTTCAACTTTCAATTGATTAAGATTCAGCTAAAGTCAATCTCCACCAACCGCTGAATTTATGATTATGCATATTTCTTCTAAGGAACGGGGAAAATCGAAACAGGCTTCTATGAACTTTTGAAAATGCCATCTGAGTGAACTCCATATGACCCTATGCAAACAGAGAGAGTCAAGATTATGCACCCATGGAAGTTTGTGGAGCCTGAATTAAAGAGTGAGCCACTGAAAAGAGAAATTGTCTGTCAGAATATCCATACCCACAGATTGCTACTGCATTATTGTGAAGAAAACAAAATTCTTTAAAATGAACCAGGCCTTTTGTAAAGTAGGTATGGTTCTAATCCAGCAGCTTTTATGTAACAGCTTAATTTACAATCCTGATTTTGTATTTCTGTAACAGCCTTCAGAAAACAGAACAGAAAGGGCAGAAGAGAGCCGTAAAGTTCCACGGTCATTACCATACAGTTATAGGTGACCAATAAAATATAATTTTGCTACTGTTAGTAAATATTCAGGACCTAAATACACTGGGATTCTAAATTCATTGTTTGGAGTTATATTTAGATTTGTACTTTTGCATATACACACATTTGATTGATTCAGCTCAGGAAGTACAACATTTATCTCTATCTACTACCACTATCTTTGAGAAGCATAAAATAAAAATTGCTTGTTAGAGCTAGAGGAGATGTTGGTTTTTGGAACAGCTGTTACACGGATAGCCTGTGGTGAAGGAGTTGACACTGTTGACATTAGCAGAGATTTTTTTTTTTTTTTTTTTTAATTTAGGTGAGCTTTCCTTCCTTTCCTCCACCTGAATTGTTCATGAAAAAAAATCAATGTTTCTATGAGCAGCTTGAGCCAACATGAGGTATTGATTTCAATTTAATCATACAGTTCAAAAGCACTGTGCATGATACAAGTGGAGAAAACATTTTCAAAGTAGCCATGCAGAATGAAGAGTTAAACCACAGGAAGTTATAACCTCTAATTCTTTCTTATTTATTTTCAGATTTTATATTTATACAGAGCTGAAACTGCTAGGCTTGCAAGACTGATAGTTTTACAAAATCATCAATTAATGCAAAAATATGTAGTATTTTCTTCAACTGTTTGGATGTTTAACATTATATATTGTTTTTCCCCTTAGGGATATTTTTTTCTAATTATCTTGAGGGTTCTAACACCATTAGGTATGTAAATTGTAATCTTAAATAATAGTATGATAACTTTAAATATTACATTGAGACTTGCTTTTTTCTTTTTTTTCTTTTTCATTTTAATCTGAGGCTCATTTCCATGTTAATTCTAGAAAAAAATCTTCATGGCAGAGATAACGAGACAAAAACCTAGACAACCCTAGACAATCACTAGCATTGTGGTGATGCACTGCAACTTGTGCTCTCATTTCTGGCTTGGTTTAGGATTATTTTTGGTTCCAAAAATGTAGCTCCAATAAGAGAAATAGTTCGTTCTCTTCCCCTTGATTTCTTGTACACTCCTCTGTGATATGAGAGAATTGAACCTAATCTTCTGCATGCTGCTTAAAAGCTTTAAATGTTGGTCTGTACTATCGGTACTGGTCAGTGCTGACACACGCTTATGTTAAAGAAAGCAGCAGGAGCCATCATTATGCTTTGTACAGATGCTGACACTATTTTGGTGCATAGGCCTGCTCTGAAATTAAGTCTTCAGAGACTCAGGCAGATGAATGCCTGGTTTCTGGATCCTGTTGAAGCAGAGTGAAAGAAAACTTTTGCTTGCTTTGACTTAAAGATTACAATCCATGCCTGCAGTGACCTGGAAGAAATAATAGCTTCTGTGTGAGTAAAATGCTGCATGTTATTTCAGTCACCTAACTCCCTTTCTAGCTTCAAACCTTATAGAGTGATTAAAAGATGTGGTAATTTTCTGCAGGTTTTGATCTCAAAGGATTCGTAAATTTTTTTTTTTTTTTTACTATCTACATTTGATTCATCTTTTATCTTCAGGGTTCTGAAGAAACACAAATTAACAGTTATCATTCTTTAATGACTTTGTGACTGCCCCAAATGTTAAACAAATAATCAGAAACTCACGGACTTAATTCTAAGAAGAAATAATTACTAACTTTCTGAATTATGTCAGCTTTACTCGGGCATCATTTCAATGCCTTGCTAGAAGAGCTGGCTTCCTCCAGATCTGTATTTATTAACATATACAGACTTACTCTTTTTTTATTATTATAAAAGATGAATCAATAACTGCATGCTGAAATGGTTTTAGTGTATATAATTAAATCCAAATAATGTTGACTATCAGTTCAAAGTCCTGAGCAGAAGGCATTCAGTATGAGTACTGTCCGTGTCCCTGTTTTGACTTGAGGATTTGGTGTGTCTTCTCATGGCCTCAACACTATAATATTTGTGCTAACAGAAATGATGAGGAGAAGGTTGTGCCTTATGGACTCTCCTGAGTCAGGGCTGGCATGAGCAGCACTTATTACCATGAATCTCCCCTATAGTTTTTCCTTACTAGAACGATGCATTTCTTCATGAAAACACTAAGGAAAAGCATACAAATTTTTATCCCTTCCTCCAGCCACTTGCTTTAGAGTATTGCCCCCATGTGCAAGAGAGTGAAACTCAAATGTCACAGACTTGTGAATCCTGCAGTACCAGAGGCATGGAGAACCTCTTGAGACTGATGTCCATAAGGCAGGTAAAAGGAAGGAGTTCCTTACCTTAGGAAGTAATTGTGAAGGTACCTGGGACAAACTCTGGCATGGTGAGACCAGAATCTCAGACTGTCCCCTCCTGTGGAGTCCAGACATCGTTTGAGGGGCTGTCTGTGGCCACAGCAAGCAATTTCTCATGTCATGTCCTGGTCACTTAGCTCTTTGGGCTAGTGCTTTGTCAGGAAGTAGGTAGTTCTGGAATAGCTTTGGATTATCAAGGTCTTTCTCTTCCAAGGGTAAGCAGGCCGAAGATCATGCTTCATACTGTCCTCCAGTTACAAATGCTCCTTCCTGAAGAACATTCATAATTCTGTACCATGTAGAAAGCCACTAGGAGAGAATAACACTTTTTCACCTGCCAGGAGACAGAGAACAGGGAAGTGTTTTAAGTGGTTGTTCTGTGTGATGATTAATTTATTTCTAGCTGACCTTTATCATAGAATCTTTCCACTGTACCTCTTTCTGAAATGTAAGGGGATGGAAAACAAGAAAGAAATGATGAAACTGTGAAGTAAATTTTAGAAGAATATGAAAAACTTAATAGTATTTTCAAGTTATGAAAAGAAGCTCACTATTATTTTACCTATGTTTTACCTCAGCTTAACTCCTTAGTCCCCTTTTTGTAGTGATCTAGTGAACTGCAAAAGTTCTTGCATAGATCAAGCACACAAAATACTGGAAGGCAGTGAACATTTGGATGATGCATCAATGAATCTGCTCTCCCCATCTTGAGTGACTGACCAGTGGGAATTAATAACTCCATTTTCTATCACAGATGGAACAATCCTTTTCACAGATATCTGCAAGCATTGCACTGGTAATCTAACCTATTATCTAATTCTAGGAATGCGGGAAACACTTGAAAATGTTTTGAAAACTACAAATTGTTGTAGCTTTATCTCTGCTGATAATAATAACGCCTCTGTTCTGAAGCAGGGGATGCTACTTAAGGCAGTTCATTCTGCAGTCACATGAAGCTTATTACTTTGAAAGGAAATGGCCAAAGACACTGTGTTTTGTGCTAGAAATGCGCTGCTACACAATACCATTCAGTCACCGTGTTATCATCTGTCTCACACTTGTCATTTCTTTCTGTCTTTAATTTGGGGAATAGTTCCCTCTCTCCTCTATATATACCATTGCAAACACATTGGTCACTTTGAAAGTAATGGCCCCTACTTATTTCCCTGGAAACTACAACAGATAGAAAGAGCACAATAACACTACTTGATAAAGCAAAAATTCCCAGCTACAAAACACTATTTCACAACACAGTCACCACCATTAGCTATGCATTTTAACCAGCAATGAACAAGAGCACGCATGTCATGCTTGTAAATATTTGCACCAGTGGAAGTGACCCACTGACACTGTCACCACTGCTGAAATGCACCATTCACCGCCTCAGTGTGCTCACATCCAATGCTTGGTCTCCAAAAGCATTAAACAAGTATCAGCGAATGTCACTGGGTGCTGTTTTTTCCACGTGGAGGAATTCAGTGACACAGTTTTGCCTCCTATGGACACCCATGTCAGATGCCCTTCTTCCAGACTGCCATCTGTCACACAGTAGTAAAATGTGACAGGATATTGGCAGGAAGGTTCAAACTCTACAGCTATACCACCAACATCCACCCGTGACTTTGTGGGCCAACATAATAAAAAGGAGGCATTACTTTCAGAGCGTCCTTCATGCTATCCTGTAACCAAACCATCTCGAAGGAAAATACATTTGGATTGGGAAATCAGATTATTTTTGTAAAAGCAAACTTCGGATAAAGTACTATAGCATCAAGATTATTATCTACAAGGTAAGGACTGGATTTTCAAATAAGAAGTACACTTACGAAGGTTCTTTGTTGCAAATTCTGGGAAATAGTGTTGGGATTTTGTGTGTTTACATGTGTGTATATATGAGACAGTGAACAGGAAAGAGTTATTCTCAAGTGTTCAGTATCTGCTTACGTGAAAGAAAGGTGAAAGCTTCTGCATGAAATTCCTGCTCTATTTCTTTAGAAATCTTCTCATTGTTAAAGTGCTACAGATGATATCTGTGCTAGGACATCTCACGATCAAAGGACATTAGGGAATAATTCCTACTATAAGAACTTATAAGTTTAAAGACATTTTCTTCAGGCATCGATCCTAAAAAGTCATGAGACAGGACGCACTACTTGTTAATTTCTTTTAAACGATTTTTTTTGTTGCTTTACTTTAAGTGAATTCTGTGTTTATTTTGGCATTAAGATCCCCATTTAGCTCAGTTCATATGGTTTTAGCCATGTGACCGCATCCATATTTTTCATGTCACAACTATGCTGCAACGACATGCAGTTTTGCCTTTGAGGTCATGTTTCTCCTCCTGTTTATTTCCTCATGGGATTAAATAACAAATAATACAAAATACTTAGATGAAGAAGCTACCACCTTTTTGCAGACATTGTTCCCTGCGTGTTGATCACATGTATGTGATTGTGATTGCTCCTTTACAGCATCTGCAAGTAATTTAGCAATAACAAAAATGTCTGAAACTTTTGACTTGTTTGGAGAAAATACAGCTGCAGGGAAGCCACAGCTTGGAAAGCTGGTGCAGTAAAAATAGCAGGCTTCAAAAAAGCAGACTTCATAAATCAGAGGTCATGTAGGTGGACTCTCCTGGGATACTGATTTGAAAGAATGAAAAAAAAGAAGCTGAAAAAATCTGGCAACTCTTCAGAGATGAAGTATTTAGGATAAAAGTGTAAGCTATGCAACTATGAGGGGAGGAAAGTCAGAGTAATAAAAAAATCAGCTGGGTTTAATTTTGTTACTCTCTAGTACAGAAATGGACATTACTGGAACAGCAAAGGAAATCAGATTGCTGAAGATGATTTCAAAAGTATAGATCAGGCAGGAGGCCCAAAATCTGAATAGCCAAAGGGATTAAGTGAAGTGCAACTAGCAAAGGGCATCAAGAGGAACAAGAAATTGTTGGGCACCTAACTGAAAAACAAAGGACAGGGTTAGGACTGTGCTAAGTGGTAAATGTGTTGTGAAGGCTCTTTTGTGCGCCACTGCATTTGAAGTATTTAATGTCTTTTTTTTTTTTTTTTGGTCATTTTCAGTCAAAAGGGCAGGGTGAACAAGCACTCAACAAACAAGAGCAGCCAAAAAGGGCAATACAAACGGTCAAGACTTTAAACTACAGACTGAAGTATATATAAATAAGTCAGATACGTTTTGCAGTCCAGACCAATTACCTTTGTTCTAAAGCTCCTTGAACTTCTGGCCAAGTTGATTAGATAGGTCAATGGTTATCTTTGGAGATGAGCAAGTCCATGAATACGTGACCTATTTTCCTATTCATTTGTTTGAATTAATATCTGTGGGAGTTATAAAGTAGGAAAATACACTGCAAAAACAACTAAAAATAATTAAAGATCTTTAGTGAGTCATGCTCTATCTAAATAGAGATCAAAAGGTAACTTGATAATGGTATATAAACACTTTCATGCAGTTACTTTTGCTGGATACAAAGGGGCTGTTAAATATAACAGAGAAAGACATAATACAAAGCAGCAGTCAAGAGCTGAAAGACAGACAAATGGAAACTGGAAATAATGTGCAGCTTCCTAACAGTGAGGACAAGTAATCAGTGGAATAAGTTACCACAGGAAGCACCACGTAAGCTGTGCTTTAGTCAATACACTCAAAATTTGTGCCCTTATAGGGGGAAGCTTCTGTAAAATTGTACGCACAATACTCCTTCCCTCCAGCTATTGCCTATAGACTTAAATTCTATTTATTTCTTCTCACTTACCTGCATGACTAACAACAGCTTAAGTACACTTTTCCATTTTGGGTGGCAGAACTCTAGATTACATGTCAAAACAGAGACTACACATTATTACTTACAACCCAATTTACTTCGACTATATTCTAGCCAAGATTTGTCCATTTTATTTAGATTACTGCATGTTTGTAAAACCCTAAAATGTCATTTAACATTTGCCAAGTATTCCACATCATTGTGGCACGGCAGATACTATCATGCAGAACCACATTCATCTACAGATACTATGTAGATGCCAGTGAGAATACAGAAAAACACTGTTCCTTTATTACAAAGAACAAAACCACAATAATAATACCTCTAAGAACTCCCTATTTTTTAGCATGAAAAGACTTTTTCATCAAAGGTCCAACCCAGTATTTGACACGTAGAACTGCAAGTTTCATAAAGTAATGAGTGAAAATTTAGTACAGTCCACATAACAGCCTAGTGGATATTGTTATCAATAGTTCAATAGAGATGTCAATTAAAAGTGTGAAGAAGAAACAGAGAAAGAGAGGTGCATCTTAAGGTGTCAGCGTGCAATTTATTTGGAGCCAGCAGGCAAAGCTGGCATACAGATAGAACAAAACGTTAATCAAGTCAGTATTACTACTGGAAGATTGCACAGAAGCAGAACTTACCATGTTGGGAACTCTGAAAATCCCCATTAACTCACCGTGGAACTAACAGGAAGTCTATTTTCCCTCGTACAAGTCTTAAGTTTAAAACTTGGGATATGACATTGCAGTGAAGGTATTATATGAACAAGTGCTTACTGAGTTAGAGCTCAGGACTTCAAAGGAGTGGTTCCTCTCCCTGGAAACAGTCAGCAGACCTGTTTTGTTTTTTAACAGCCAAGCTCTGGAGGATAGCAGTTGTTCCAAAGATGAATGAGTGGCAATGTTCAGATCAGTTCATTTTTCTTTTTCCTCTTCTGAAATGGTTCTCAAGTCTGAAGTCCAAGCAACTGAGTGGTAATTATTTCAGTGGTTGTATGACTGAGTAGTAATTATTTCAGTGGTTGTATGATTTTTTAAAAAAATGTTCTTACAAGTAACACTTTTCTGTCGTGTGCTTATTATTTAGCTTCCTTTTTGTTTATAGCTTAAAAATGAGAAAATTTCAGAGTATAAAAATGCACTTTTTTTGTACATCCACATATTGGGAAGTGGAAAAGTTGGATAGAGTTCTGTTAGTAATTACCTCTCTTTCCATTTATTAGAAGGAAGCAGAAATCTACTGCTTTGTCAAAACACTGTATTAAACAAATAAGCACTTTCAAACAATCAATGCAAGCCAATTAAATGTGACTCCATGCTTCTAAACTAACAACCAGAGAGTTAGATTTAAATTGGGATTTTATTCTGCAAAGACATAAACTACTCTTCAATGTAGTCTGCGAAATTAACCAGGTATAATACGTCCTGCTCAGATTGGCAGTTTCCCCTCTGCAGGAGCATAGCAAAGACCCTCAGCAGGCACCTTAAAGCTCTGAAGAACATCAGTACAGTGATCAAAATCAGCAAAATGACACGTGACATGGTAGCTGATGATTCAGAATCTCCCTGTGTGGCATGGACAGCTGCATCTCTTGTTTCCCTTCCTACCTCGAGACATTAAAGCCTGTGTCGCTACAGCAGACACGGGTTTCACGGTCCTGTGTACTATGAGGAAACACTGTGAAAGATTCAGCATGCCACATTCACGCTGAAGATGCTTGCCTGTACTGACAAGCTTGTTTTCCTCAGACTCTGCTGTTCAGTGACTTTTCATGAGGGCGCAGCAAAAATTCCATATGGTTGGAGAGCACTGTCCAAATGCTGCTTGAACTCCAGCAGCTTGGAGTCATGCCCACCGCCCTGGGGAGCCTGATCCATGCCCACAGCCCTCTGCTGAAGAACCCTTTCCTCACACCTGACCCTCCCCTGACACAAGGTTGTGCAGCTGCTCCCTGGGGTCCTATCGCTTCCTTCATCCTAACATCCCTATGCCCAAGTAAAGTAGGAGAATTTCTTTTGTGCTGACATATCAGTAGCTCCTTCTGTCAAAAAATAATGCAAATTAATGCAGCCAAGAAAGGTGATTCACATCTAATTTAGACCTAATGTAGCTGTTTGTAAAGGAAATCTCGTGACTCTGTGTATCCCAGTGGCATTTACAAGGATTATTCAAAAATTCTTGGACTCCTGAACTGTCTATAGGGAGCTGTAAGAGCTCGCTTAATGGTCAGCATCATCAGTTCTATATGTGCCCTCCCCAAAGCCTTGGACAGCCATTACAAAGTGCCAGAAACTGCTGAACAGGGTAAAGTAAAATTTAACTGTGTTTACATTTTTACTTATATTCACCAAACGCTGTTGGTAACATCGCGCATTAATGTCTGCCAGGCTGCTTTCAACGTGGCTCAAGTGAATCTCCTTGGTGAAAGCAACCACCTTGGCATTCCTGTGATGATGTTTCTTCCTTTTTGATTCTCTCCACTTATGGCCTCTGTTTTCACTTTGGATGTACTTTCCTGAAACAAAAATTGTCCTTTATAGGATACATTACAGTTTCCTTTAACTAAAAGAAAAAAAGCACAATAATAATACTCAGGCTTAATTACATACTCTTTGATAAATCAAGTACGTGCTTTATATTTAATGCTGCTCCTCAGGCACGTTCGTATTTAAAACATTACTTTGACTCTCAATTAGGTTCAGAGAGAAGGTAGCATTAAAGACTTAGTGAAACACATAGTTAGTTACCCTGAAATCTGCAGCTCTAGATGAGATGGTAAGTAATCATATTTTCATGTTGTATAGGTACTTTTCATACTATTTCTAGCTGTCACTCATAGCAGCTACACTGCAAGTCAAAGATCATAGTTGAGCTCTCAATTCTTCGTAATATAAATTACACAGGTGAAAAGCTACCCTCAGAATACAGGTGAACACAAGGTTTAGTCCAACATCAAGCAGACACTTGCCAATGGAAGCATTGTAATATCACAGGTATACTGAATAGTCATGGGTGGGATGTCAAGACTTTTTTTTAGAGTGATTGCATTGTGTTCAGTTTATTTCTCAGGCATGTTCTGTGCACAAAGATTTATTGGACAGGTTCATGACTTGATTACACATACATTAAAAAGGTGAAAATTTGTTTTTGTTTTTTTGGGGGGAAAAAAATGCCCACAAAGGAAGAGGAAAATAAAAGGGAAAACCGTCCCCATTGTCTTTTGGGAAGAGAAGCAGCAGAGTCCCCCAGCCCCTCTTTGGATGTCCATATAGTCTTTACCATACCCATTCAAACACCACTTCCATCAGGCACAGTGTTTTATTCTTGTTTGCTGTTCAGCTCCTCATTGGTTCCCCCAGTATAAATTAGGGGGTGGAAAAAGCAAGAGGGAGGGAAATATAACTCTTGCATTACTGCCCACTGCTTCCCACAGGAACATGCCATGCCAGCACCGTTAGGTTCTGTCAAAACAATATCGGGTCTGCAGGTGAGAGACACTATAACTTAAATAAGGAAAATTTTAGCTTAAAAAACTGCAGCGAGTTCTCTGGAAATCCCGAAACTTTTAAATTTAAGGGATAGCATAATGAAGAAGACTCTCTTGTTCAATGCTTTTCCTGTGAAGAAAGTTAAACAATTATTACTTTGATTCTGCAGTCAGATTTGGCAGTGTGAAATTCTAGCAAGCACATAGGTGGGCAATAATACAAAACTGTAGAACAAGAAAATATATACTTTTTTCTTCTACTCTTCTTTAAAAAGCCCAGCACTTCTCTGGGTAGACATTTTCCTCGGTCAGTTGATTAGAAAACTGGAGAAAAACTATCAAGAAAAATCATTATGTTGTCTCTCTTTAGGTATGCTGGCCAGTCAGCACCAAGGGAGGCAATCAGTGTCTATGGATTTATTCATCACTTCCCCAGGTTCCATGGACTAAGACTTCAATAGCTACATTTCCTCTGGTTCTGGCAGAAATCTGAAATAAACTTTGATTTGGTTTCGCTGTCTTTCTGGAATTATAATTTTAAAACATTACAACAGGGAATTTATGAATTTCTGTTAAGCTTAACTGTTCAGATTAAAAAAAAATTATTTCGGTAATTCTATTACCATCTCAAGAAATAAACATTTTTCCTTTACTGTTACTAATGTTACAGACATCAGTGTTTCCTACAGAATCTTAATTAGCACACACTATTCTTGTCTCTGCACATACTATGGAATTTCTGTCTGATCAAAAATCAACTCACCGTGATTCTGCCCTGCGGCCTATGATTAAAATCCTTATGTGTTAACCAGCTGGAGAGGACAGTGGTAGAGCTCCAGCCAGTCTACATAATTTCTCTCTTCATCCTGTAGAAAGTGAGAGTTTTAAAAAGAACAAGATGCACAAAGATTGTTTCAGGATTTTAGTGCTTGACTGCTTTTCAAAATTCTCTGTGAACTGGTGCTATATTTTTAATAGGGAATGACAGAATATTTAGTTGTTTCATAAATACAGAATACCACACGTCTGAGCATGTCATTACAACAATAACACAGAAAATATTGTTTATGAAAAATTTTACTGAGTCTCAAATAAAATACTAACTGTAGGAGGATAAAAATTCAGCATTTGTTGTTACCTACCAATCCCTTTAAAAATGTTAGCGAATTAAATTTCACACGTTAACCGATACAAATATCTACCTCTTACCAACTAAAAATATTCTTTTAATGCCATTTCTCCTTGGAAATAATGTAAAAAATTTCCTTTTTTTGAGCTTTGCCTGCATTTACAGATAATCCTAGTATTTCTTCACTTCTACATTCATTTATTTTTTATATATAACTGCTGTAAGGTCAGAATAAAGCTTCTGTTTCTTCTTTTTATTAAAGTTTTGAATAATAGTCTGTCATTAAGCTAACTGAGCATTTCTTCAGTCTGGACAACAAGGTCAATGTCTAGAAAGAGGAAACCTGCACTAAGAGTTATTTACATATTTTTAGTATTACAGAGATCTAAAATAAAGCATTCTTGTGCTTAGTTAAAACTGTGTTACGTAGCACTAAGATATGCTTGATATGTAAGTAACAAAATTACCTCAACCAAAGAGAAAGCATGAAGCAGGATGTGAAATGCCAAACCCACAAAACATATATGATCGCAAAATTAGAGCATTAACTTGCACAATAAATTTTTAAACCAAGCACTTTGTTTTTTTGTGTGTGTGCATTGACATGCAATCAGACGCACTGGGGAAGAATAATTACACTGGCGATTCTTGTACAGGAAATGGTTTCCTGATCAGTATTTCTTTCAGTGTGGTTCCAGCATTCCTTCCAATGCAATTTACTGGAGGAACTCCTGTTGCATTCTCCGAACAGCTGCTACTTTATGCAACTGACAAAGTCCATATACATGATCTAGTGACTGACTTCCACTTTCAAATCTCAGATACCTGTTTAATGCACAATGCCTGACCTCTAAACAGAATAACTTCAGGTAACAATTATGACAAAAGATTCATAATGAGGAATTTTGAGCATCTGAAAGCTGCACTTTTCTTCTCGGTCTCCACATTAAATAAAAACTCATTATGTTTCCTACATTTTCTTACTCTGGATGAAGGCTGTTGCATTGGAAAGTGCAACTAATTCCTCCCCAAACTTCACTGCAGAATAGCATTGATGACTGCTTTTTCCAGATCTTGACTCATTGAAACCATGGTCACAATTATATCGCTTATTTGTACCGCAGCAATATGTATATTCTTCCAAGACAGTTCAATTCATCTTGCTTGCAGCTGATACAGCTCAGCAGTATAGGAAGAACTGCTAATGAGAAAGGGCTAGTTACTCACTGTCCAAACATGGCTTCTAAAAGGAATAAGGAAAGACTGACATAGATCCCAGCTGAAGTATAAGCCAGATTGCATACAGGCCTCAAAGCTTGTTATAAGATATGAACAGGAAGAATTCTGGATTGAATTTCAAACCACTCATCCTCAAGTTAGTCCTTGGTTTCGCCAGATTTCAAAATACATTCTATTTATGTGATTTCTTATATAAAGGCAAAGCAGAGGAAGGTCATTGATTTACACAGTAATTTTCATTTCAGATATTCCCATAAATCATTTCCCTGAGGTAGCATACAAAAGTTATATGGGTCCCACAGCACTATAGAATGTTTTAATATATCATTAAAAGCAAAGAGAACAAAAATGAATAGTTCAGTGATTTGAGCAGTCAGGCTTGTAGACCCTTCTTGAATGGTTTTTTTTCTTTCATCATAACCTTTTCATTAAATCATTCATAGTTTTTCAGTCCCCAAAGTTTTTTCTCATAATTAACACGAAGTTTGGCCAGGAACAGCAAAGCTCCTTCCACCTGCTCTTCCAAGAAATTATGTTTAATGTCTTTGAGCCTTTTCCCACTAAGTAAAGGTACCAAAATCAGATGAGATGAGAAACCTGTCCTTTTCATTTCTCTCTGAAATTCTAAACACCTGCTTGCAGTTTTCTGGCACTCAAGAGCCACATTTTATATTGCTCATACGTCTTGCCATTTTAAAATTCTGGACACAGCTTCGCTTTCCGTGTATATTAATGTGTTTTAATTAGTGCAAACATCCCTTAAAACAACAAAAACTCTTTCTAATTAAGATACTAATATCATGCTTGGTAGAATTAACCTAAACTTGTTGCTGTAATATCTTTTGCAGCTTGTTCTTCCTTTTATCTCTCCATAGTATATCCACTGTTAACAAATTTGTTTTCTGTTTCCCTTGTCACCTAGACAGACCCTAGAAACTTGCCAGTCTTTAGCTGAGCAGTTTCAGTGACATCTTTCTACTCCACCAGCTGTATAAAAGGATGGTTTTCCTTTCACAATAAGCCTTATTTGTTTGAAAACTTAGAAAACATTTCCCCTTCGTTGTTTGTACACCTAGAAGAAAAATTTTATATATATATATATATATATATATAGTACCAACTACTTGCACATCACTCAAGCACCTGAATCTTGTAATGAACAAAGTGTCTGCTTCTGCACCAAATTGAGAACGATCCCCCATGACAGTAATTGACTGTAATGACAGTCAGATGTCTATGTGAGCCTGTGATGTGATCCAAGAAATCCTAGCTTGAGTTTCATGCTACTGGCACTGTCAGATGTGCTGATAATAATCCAGATGTCCTTTAGCACTTTCACCTATTTCATTTTTCAATGGAATAGAGATGCTTGTTGTAGGTGATGAAGACTGCTGATTTATGCAAGCGTTATGATTAAGTTACTTTGGTGTGACAGTGAACAGAATACCAAGAACCCCAGCCAAAAACATTCAGGCACTTCAAAGGCATCTCTGGAATGAAACACTCATCTGAATGAACTTAACAGACTCCAGAGAAATAGTATAATCATATTTCGAACAATTATATTATTACCTTACTGATTGCTATATTATAGCTGGGAAATAAAAGATAAAGCTTTTTTCTCTCTCAGCATTCACGTTCTTTCAGCCTCTGAATGTAGCCAGCCTGCACTCTGTAGCATGTCTCTGCTAAGAAAGATGGAAGGCTGCAACAAATACCTGAAAACACTTTTGCATAATGCATATTCTAATGCTTATTTTGCTCCTTACATCTTGAATTCTTCAAATATTATATGCTTAAGTGTAAGCATGCAAATGACACTATGCTCAAACCCTTTTTCAGCTGGGGCTGTGCATAACGAACACTATGATTTCAGGTCATAAAACTATTGCTATGACTACACGTATATTACCACCATTCATCCACATACCATACACTCACATTATATATATTTGCATATATTTCCTTATGTATTTTTTTTCTAATTTAAGAAACAGATACTAAGCAACTGATGTTATTTGTATTCAGCAGCTCACCCTGGGAGGGTTGCAGGTCACATATTGGCTCAGTGCAAGGTGTACTTTGAAGATAACTATTTAATTTTCTCTTCCTTTTCTCTTAGTTTCACTGAAAATATGGAACAACTAAGCATTAAAAAAAATACGTACCTCAGCAACTACATTTCACACAATCTGAAGCAATGGCAGTGCAATAAGTGCAAAGTAGTTAGAATTTAAACTTCTTGTCCTCCACAAATACAGAATTTCAGGAGTTAGATATCTATGTGCTTAAAAAAAAAAGAAAAATCAATATTAACTCAGAAAGTCACTCTCGTTCCCCAGGTAAAAAATAAAGCACAGCCTAACTGGCTCTCTTAATGTCTGTTAGATGCCTACAGGTACAAAACAACTAGCAGCAGGTCCACAGTAGTACTGAACTATTACAAGGTATTGAATTTCTGCAGCACCCCCTGGACCTTCTCAGGAGTGAAAGCTAATGAGGTGGTACAAAAAAACACTGCAGCCTCTGTAATCAAATCCTTCTGCCGTGTCTGTTTGCTCTGTGGTTGCTAACCTTAAGAAGAAGGGGAGAGAGGAGGGAGGAAGCAAAAAGAGAAGGCACAGCTGCCATTTGGCCAGCTTGCAATTTATAATGTCAGCAAGCAAGCCTTAAACTGAATATTGGCACCAGCATGGTAGATAACTCATTCTCCATTCCCTTTTAATAATACTTCTCAGCATCTAACAGTCACAAGTTAATAACTGGCTAACAAAACGGTTCAGAGATAGGAAAGACTGAGAGGCGAGATATCTAGAGAGCAGCATTTAATTAAACCATCACAATCCAGTGCTTTGAGTTAAAAGACATATATATGTGTGTGTGTGTGTGTTTATTCTATGACTTTCCCTTGTTTCCCTTTATGCAGCTCCCTCTCCCTCCCATACAGCAGAGTACAGAGTGTTCCCATAGCTCTCCTACAATTCTCAGGTCATTTATAGAAATACTACGCTACCGTTGAAATCTGTATTTTTTTCTTTTCCTTATTCTACTCCCTTTTTAAGCTATTTTGCTACTTCATGTAACCCTCTTACACATTTTTTTTTTTTACCACAAACTGTTCTCTTCTGCTTCCCCTTCCCCATGTCCTCTTGCCTCCCATGCCTCGTGGAGGGACTCAAACAGAACACCCAGCCTGCACAAAAGGCAAGGCCCATTTCCTTCCCATAGAACGCCTGTTACTCCTCAGACACTGCTACTCCCTGTTGTCTTCCTCTGCAGAGGTGCCTCTGTTACTCACCTGCTCTCACTAAGGCACACCTCCTCCCTGTAAAATCAAAATCCATCTCTTGAACTCTTGGCTTTACCTCTGACGCACACTGAGAACCTTCTCGGTTAATCCCATCTTCCCTACCAGTTTTCCCTTCCAAATGACACTCTGTTGTAACATCTGCTGGTTTACTCAATCTTTGTAACCTTGGGCTAAATTCCTCCTTTGTTTCATTTTCATCTATTGTGTCTAAACCTTGAATACCCTACGTGATTTGTCTGTGCCTCATGTCTGCCATATCTAATTGTCACTACCTGCTCTTAGTCCTTCACCTCATTACTCCTCTGTTTCCCTAGATCCTGCATTCCATGACAGTTGAACTTGAACAGTTCTTCATTTTCTGTTAACATCTTCTGCCAAAAATATCCCCCAGCATCAGCAATGCCACATTCAGTTACAACAAGGTTCAGCTCTCTGCTAAGACCTCCAGTGAGGAAGTAACACAGACTGCAATACCCTGCTGAGGGCACCGAGCCCCAAGGTACCACTTCAGAAATCACCGATTTACTCACAGCCATCCACCTGGCCAGGCATTAGTCAGGCTAAAAGAAAATGCCCATACGGGGGAGTAACCAGTTTCACTTAATTTTGTTTCAGAGACAGCATGTTCTGCTACACCACGCTACATCTGGTACAGAAAACAGAATAACTCTGTGTCCCTGGAGTTGCTTGTGAGGCCACTGGGCAATTTATAGGTGGATAAAAGCTGCATTTAAAAAGTATGAAGAATAAATAAAAAGAAGGCTAATCTGGAAGTTTCCAAAGCAACTTAGCTCTTAAGAGAAAGTTAACTACACATTCGGGAGTGAACAAATCAGCTGGTGCTTGTTATTTTCTAAAGAGTTTTTCTTTTACTTATTCTTTTTAATTATTATTCATTTCCTTAATTAAGACCACTAACTTCTGTAGTACCAAGAATTTGTACTACAAAAGTCACTTCAGAATGCCACTCTCATCAGCTTCCCTGCTCTGCTGACTTCTCTGCCAACAATTTCAGCATTTTCAAACAAATAAACGAGTTGCTTTAACCATTCTCAGAATAAACCTGTGACCAATTTCAGGCATGCTATAAGCTACAGCTACTAAAATCATGTTCAACTTAGCTGACATGAAGATCACCCTACCCAAAAACAAGACAATGAAGATCTTTTCTTGTTAGACTGAAATGAAGGATTTTGGTACTTAAAAATATCGTTGCTGTTGAGCTTAGTTTGTGCGTGCTCTGACCATTTTAAAACAAGACAGGGACACAGTTTTCCTGTTAACATTGAACAGTGCAGCCTTGACAAAACAAATTACATTATAGCTTTTTTCTTCATTTCCTTTAAAAACAAATAAACAATCAAACAAACAAACACTTTCAGAGAAATTATCTGTATTAGGAAAATATTAATACACTTAGAGAGGACCTGTTGGTAGTTCTTGTACCCAGGGTGCCAAGTTACATAGATTCAGGCACACAGAAAAAAAAAAACAAAAAACGGTTAGGATGATCAGAAAAATGGAAACAGGAAAGAAGATCCTACTTATCTGCCTAATATACGAAAGGAAGAAAGAATGCATGGTTGCATTCTGAAAGTACTTGGTAGATGAGCAGGGGATGGAAGTCTCCATAAAAGACTGAGAAGAACAAATCATGCAGGCATGAAAATGCATGGCTAACAACAAGTACAGAAAGACATAAATTGAAATAACACAGTGTGATTCTTTGGGGGGTACCAAACCATCACCACAAGGAGTTGGCGGCAGGGGGTGTGACTAATAAGTAGGAACACGGGAACTGATTTATACAGAATGGATTTTGTTATTTGCATCATAAGAAGCAGAAGCCTGATAACCAATAAATTTCCTTCCAGGTCTTTTAAAAATTAATAGGAGATAATGAAAACTTGAGAAACATTTAGTGATTTTTTTTTCATGTCTTTCCTTCTAAGTTTTCTTTTGAGCTTTAGTATTTTATCAGTATATCAATATAAAATGAATAACAAAAGAACTATACACACATAAGACTGGAGATGTAAGCAGATTTTGGCAGTCACTCTTTTGGACATTACTGCTTAGTAATAATCCCTTTGGATTGTTCATTTAGCATGACAATTTATAATTGAGTATTTAATAGAGGGAAAGGGTATGCAAATAGTCTAATTATAATATAAATTATAAAAAGGGATGCAGGAACTGTTGTTAATAGCTACATTCAAACATTAAGAACTATAGGCTATTTTTTATTATTGTCAGAAGGAAGACAGTAGTACAGTATTCAAAATAGATAGGCCTACCACTTTTTGTTTTTAATGATCTTAGGAGGAAAACTGATTTACTGAATAAGATATCGGAATGCAAAGTAATACAGTATAATACAACGTAATTGGAATTGAAGATAATAAATCAAATAAAATGAGAGACGTGACGTGTACTGTTTGGAAGCTTCCTCATTCAGAGTAAGAAAAATACTCCTCTGACTGGAATACATGACACACCATTCTGCCTCAGACTATGAAACAAAAAGGAATTGAGTGTTTATAGCAGAACAAAAGACAGCCTTGGCAACAGCAAAAAAAAACCCAAAAAAACAAAAAAAAAAACTATTAGTTCCCTATTACACCAAAGTTCTTCAAAGGCACTTGCACTAAACAAATGAATTTATTACCCTCAAGATTTCTACGGCGTGTATCTCAGGTGCCTATGATCTCATTCTTCAAACAGCATTTAGTTGCATGGAAAGATTCATCATACTACTGCAATGCAGATGCACCTGTAGAACTATTAGGACACGGCAGGGTCTTGTATAGGAAGATGTTCTGTTCAAATCAAATCAGCTGCATCTTGGTAATGCCCCAGAATAAAACTCATTTGAAAAGATGTGTGTGGCTCAGGAATCTTTTACATATGTTGTCCATGTATAACTTGAATAATCAGATGTAATCGTGACCACTGCGCAATCTTCCAAGAAAAATATTCCAAACACACTTCCCTGGATAAATAAATGGAAATAAAATGTTTTGTTTTCTCTTTTTGAAACCCAGTATTCAGTCATATGTTGTAAAAGTACCTCAAGACAGAAAAGAAAACAAAGACCCACTGTCATGCTAACACTGCTTAGCATGTTGTGTTAGAACTGACTGACTGGGTTATTGATGTTGGATCAATAGGTACTGAAATATTACTTGTTATTAATATACATTCCACGAGGTTTCATGATAATAAGACGGAGCTGAATCTATTTTTCTTGTGCACATCTAAGCTTATTAAAGAATGTAAAACTATATAAATAGAGCATTTGAAAGGGATTTTTATCTGGGCCTTATGAACTTCACTTACTTGATGTGCCTTTCCTTTGATGGTTCCTGGAACTAGTGTGATCATTTTATTTATATCTACCCATTAAAAGGCTGTAGATGTGATTTTAATACCTTTCTCATTTTCTTTGGCAGGGACTTAGAACTGCTGCTTAACTTGTCTAAGATAATTCGCTGTTAAATCAAGTTAAACACAGAATAAAATCAAATGACACTTTTTTTCCTCGAGGCAATGGAACATGATTAAAAAGTGCCTGAGGAGTTAACATACAGAATTTGCCATTTAAAAAGAACACCTGTGTGCAGTTTATCACTTCTAGTTGAGATTATTAAACAGTTTTATTAAGAAACGCATTATTTATTAATGCATATCAAGTCAACCCTTTGTTGTCACATCTCTTTCTGACTGGAGAAAGAGAAAGGTCACTGAAGCTCTGGCATTCATCAAGAGGATGAATGTGAACAAAAGAATGGCTGGGTTTAGGGAAACTATCAAGCCTCATCTGTCTCTAGAAAACTGTGGCATTTCCTTGGAAACAGGACAAATTGAGCCTACACTTCATACACTTGCAAAAGTGTTACTTTCCAGTGCTTAGAGATAGAAGGGAAACGTGAAGCATGATTTTCACAACAGACAGATGTTTTAAGCAGGAAATCAAGCAAGATACTAAGACATAGACGTGGGAAGTGTAGGAAGTATTGTTGGGCTCAGATGGGAGAGGAGGCTCCCGGTAACTAACCTGTCTCAAAAGATCAGAACATATCCAATCCAATTGTGCTGAGTATGTTGTGGCAGAAGGAAGACAAGTGGAAAAAGAGACAAAGATTGAGACAAAAATATCTCCAGAACTAGTTGCTCAGCAGTTATCTCTTCCGTTGCTTTTAATTTGCCAATAACTAGGTGATCTGCAGCAGCAAATGAAAATAACAGTAGGTCCCACAAAAAATTCAGAGAGATCTCCAGTAAATGCATACTTTTACCATGGACTGATATTTGTCTTAGAGCACTCACTTGAGGATGTCTTGTGCAAAGAGACCTCAAACAAATAGCTAAACCGTGGATGAACCAACACATTTAAAGAGGCTCCAAGGCAGAGAGTGAGCCCATCAGCAGCTGGCTTTGGATCTGCAGGTGGGGGAGTAGGGAGGCAGATCACACCTGGAGCAGCTCCCTCTTCTCTTGCTGTAGAAACAACCAGACCATTACAAGAAAGATACACGTTTCCTAACAGTGATACTCACTGTTAGTGATACATGCCTATTAATACAGTCTTTAGCCATTTGCCATTTTTACTAGTTTTACTTGAAAGAATACTCCCTTCCTGCACAGCTTGGGATCAATCTGACTTCTCGAGCCACACCATTTGCTGAGTAATTGTTTCAGAATATTTTTGTCTTTGTACAAGACATTGATTTGGTTCTTACAGTGGCATGCCAAAACATGCTGGAAGGAGTATGATCTGCTAGGAATAGTAAATCCTTCTGGAGATGCCTTTTTTTTTTTTTCTTCAGTGCACTTTTTCAGATCCTTGCATAGTTGAAATAAACGAAAAATAGCATTGCGTTTCCTCCATTTCAAGAGAGAGGAGGAACTATACAAATGGAATCACACACTATGTTGCCTTTGGAGTAGCTATGGCAATATGTGCAATAAGAGCACTTCATCATCTCACAATGCATAATATTCTGTGGTAATTTTATTGCCACCAGTCAATCACAGCCCCCTATTTTCCAGTGGAAGGAAATTCCTTACTTTATTACATGACAAAGAATAGGCAATGGAAATGACTACTTTTCCTGTGATAAACAATTTTTTTTTTTTTTTTTAATACATAAGATCCTAAACATCATTCACAGAAGTGGGACAGTAAGTCCTTTTATATACACCCATAACCCTTCTCTCTCCAGCAAAAGCAGAGGGGAGTGGGATCAGACCTAGTTCCTGTTAAAGGTAGCAGAAAACTATCCCTATTAATCATCACGGAGACCAAACAAGACTTTAATAGAGCAGAGCATGCTAAGGCTACACATTCATTCTTCCAGGAAACTGTCCTCTGAGCTAAGACCCATAAAAAGATTTTGAAACAAAGCAGATGATGGCGCTTTCATAGTGTAAGATTTGTGAAAATTCAGTGGTGTTGGTCTGATGAGATGCTTGACTAAGTACAAGAAAACATGCTGTCCTCTTTAATCCACCAAACAGTGGTACATTTTCAAGTTGGAACATTAAAGGCAAGAATTCTGATGGGGTTATTTTAGCTATTAAATCATCAGCCACACAAAACTGTTAAGGAGAACATTAAATTGCCTGGAGTTCAGCAACAGATTCAGTACATCGAGTGTGAAACGTTATGACTGATTATTAGCAAACAAGTTGAGCTAATAAGGCTTCAGCTCTTGCTACTTAATTTCAATATGGGAGAAATACAATTCACAGAAAAGGGGAAATCTCGTTAAATTTTCAATTAAAACAGAAATGGAGGCAAAGGTTAAAGTATTTAAGTTTTTGTACTTTTTTTTTTTTTAAAGCTGAGCTAGGTTAAAAAAGTTAAATTTCTTATTTGAAGAATTTCAAATGCTGGTGAATGAGTAATTTGATTTAATTGAATAATTTCAGTTTTGCAAGTCAGCTCTTCACTGGTCAAACAGAAGCTTGAACTGTTTAACTTCAGCCATAATCATAATCACGCAAGTCTGGTAGAATCCATAAAGACACAACCTTTTTCTTTTAGTTAAGATTTCAAAAATTACAGCTGATTTGGCAAGAATTCCAGCAGAATAAATAGATGCGAGACTCCCAGGTGGTCAACCTAATTCTATTCATCACTACATTGAAGACTGTTTGTGTCAGTTATCGGGAGACCAAAAAAAAAAAAAGAGCCTTTGATGTACATCTGATATATTGGACTATAAGCTCATAAAACTCTAATTGTATCACTTACATGGAAGCTTTACAGAAGCCTCAGGAACAAAGATGTATTGCACAAGAGTGTGCTGTATGAGAACTGGATTAATCTTTATGACCCAGCTGAGAACACAAATGATTGAAACAGACTTTGATTAGAGCAGGAGCTTTTCTTCTCAATTCTCTTATGCTTTACATCAATTTCAGCTCCAACATAAACTCCGTTAGGTTTCACCAATTACACCAAGAGCAGTAGCGTTAGCACTTAAATCAAAGCTTTTACCTGAGCTACAGAATTGCCTTTTGTATCTTTAACTATGAAACAAGTGAACTGACCAATGCAACTCTATCCTGACCGTAGGAAGGCTTCATACAAGTCTCTCTGACAAAATTACAACCAAGAAGAAAGACTTGGAGAAATTCATTGTGCATGTCTCATCCTAAATCAAAGCAAGTGTGGTTAGCTGTTCAATGGGAGGAAGGGAAGAGACGCATGTGTACAGAACAAGCAGGCAGATGTTTTGAATGATTTTGTAGAAATTCTAAAGAAGAGGATCAACATGGTATTGGCATGTCAGACAGATGGCCCAAAAATAAAAAGTGGAAGCCAAAAGAGGAACTAAAACTATATGTTTAAGAGACAGAAGCACAGATGAAGCAGTAATGCAGAAAAATATTTTGCAGCCATTGGGAACCAAACAAGTCAATAATCAGCTAGCTAACATTAAAATATCCTATACTGTCATGTATATATAAGTACATCAGAAAGGGGTAATTCTTTTAGTTATAATGATGGAATCTGAGTCAGCAAGACATTCAGTTTGAAATGTGTTCTCAAAGAAAAGACAAATAGAAACTCTAGGAGAATGATCAGAATGATGAGAGGTTTACAAGACAAGAAGACAGTTTATTTTCTTTTGGAAAAGAAATGGAAGAGAGTCTCAGAAAAGAATTATTTAGATTACAGAAGTATTTGTAGTTGGCTCTTCAGAAATGAGCTTTCTCTTCAGAAAAAAAATGGTCAAAATGTTGGAGGACTGTTAGTGCTCTCAGACCACGAACAGCAGCATGGGTAGGGAACGTCAGTTAGAGAAAAGTACAGGCAACACTATCTGAAGAGGCAAACACGACAAAACATACCTGGTATTACTTGCTAGTCCACAGAGACATTAATCTTGAACAGGATTCACTTACAAATGAGTGAGTATTCATTTCTCCTTCCTTTCGTAACATCTCCTTGTTTGCACTGGTGTCTTTACCTTTACGCGCTTTTTACTTTTTTACCTTTACACACTTTTTTTTTTTTTCTTATTGCTGCAGCAATATGAAGACCTGCTAGTGAGATGAAGGAATGGGTGGAAGGATTGGCCACTGATAAGCCTATCTCCTGCTATTTGCCCTGTTTGTATATTACCTCTTATTATCTATAAGAACTCATCTCTATCAATCCCTTGCAGCTCTTTTTTGAGTCACAGATCAAAATTCCCATAGAACAACTTATAAGAACTAAGTCAAGATGAGGGCCCAACAGTGCATTTTGTTACCAGAGAACAAGAGGTACTTAAACATTCTTGTAAACATCAATAATCACATTATTATTTCAGCATAAGCTGACATTTTACACCCAGTTTTTGTCATCTATATGGTGCTTTTTATTTGAATTCTGTCTCCTACCAAGGCTATCCTGAACTATCCTGAATATTGAGGATGAACAGGTACACAGCATTGCTGGCATTTTTTTTTAATTTTATTTCTTTTTGTGGAATTGTAGATCTTAAAGCAATCAAAACAATGCAGCTGTGGAAATGAAGAGAATTAGGCACTTCTACAAATTCTGTAACATTTCCGTAATGGAAATATAAACAAAAGAGATGACAGAAATACAGCCACGGCCTTCAGCCTAAGTCTAGAACATGATCAAATTTACCACATGCTAATGACTAAAGGATAAATTTCGCAATGGAAAATATTTAAATACTGCATAATTTACTTTATTTTTTACTCCAAGAACAAGTAAATGCCATTTTACACCAGTGCAATGCTTACACAAATACCTCCCAAAGAGCTCGTTCCCTATCAGAAGGCAGCATGCAATAGTTAAACCAGTCATTCTTCAGAGGTGGCTCTTTGGCATGTTACATAGCAGACTTGAGCAAGACCCACAAGGTCTTTAAGACAAATTAGGAAGTTTGTTGCTTCTACTGCAAGCTGCAGGGAAAGTGCTAATGCTAAAAGTGTGAGTTAGAATCTGGCGGGGACACTGTGGTCTGAGACTTAAATCATTCAGTCATGTTTTGATTATTTAAAGGAGTTATTCTTAAGGACAAATATTTATGACACATTGTGACTTATTAACAGAAGAGACTGAACAACTATTCACATTCAGTTTCAATTTCAACTCTCTTTCCCACAAGGGATCCCTTATGATATGTTAGTTTAATTGTACTTAAAGTATGTTAAACATCAAAAAGCTACATTGCCCTTTTATACATGTTTCCAGCATACTAGAGTCACAGAATCAGAATTGCTCAGGTTGGAAAAGACCTTCAAGATCATCAAGTCCAACCTCAACCAAACCATACTACCCTAACTCTAACAACCCACTGTTAAATCATGTCCCTGAGCACCCCATCCAAATGGTTTTTAAACACATTCAGGGATGGTGACTCAACCACATCCCTGGAGAGTCTATTACAGTGCTTAACAACCCTTTCTGTAAAGAAGTTTTTCCTGATATCCAACCTGAACCTCCCCTGGTTCAATTCAAGGCCATTTCTCCTTGTCCTATCACCTGTCATCAGTGAGAAGAGACCAACCCCACTCTTGCTGCAGTCACCTTTCAGGTATTTGAAGAGAACAGTAAGGTCTCCCCTCAGCCTTTTCTTCCCCAGACTAAACAGCCCCACTTCCTTCAGTTGCTTCTCATAAGGCATATTCTCCAGGCCCTTAACAGCCCTTGCTGCACTTCTTTGAACCTGCTGCAATACCTCAACATCCTTTCCGTATTGAGGTGCACAAAACTGAACACAGTACACAAGGTGGGGTCCCACCAGTGCCCAGTACAGAGGGAGAATTACTTCCCTAGTCCTGCTCACCACACCATTCCTGATACAGGCCAGGATGCCATTGGCCTTCTTGGCCATATTAATCATCCTTTCTGAGTTGCTCTTTCACTTCAGATAATAAGAACTTCACCTTCTCTGGGGCTGCATCTCATCTCCAGATAAATCCTGAAACCATGAAGTTACCTTGGTTCAGCTTTCAGACTTTGCTTCATATCACTCAGCTTACTCCTCAGATTGACCCTATCTAGGGCAGTTTATTTCAGAGGTCATATTTTAGTAGAAGCTCCCCCACCCCTGTCAGGCTGTGGTCTTAGAAGGGTGAAGCATCTGAAGTACTGCAATTCTGCCTCCCTCCCCCCAGCCCAGCTTCTAAAAAGCTGCTCTGTCCCTTTCTTAACTTCTTTCAGATTAATGAGTCCAGTTTAGGACATGAAGTGGCCTGTTATTCCTTAGCTGTCTGCTTCTCAGTGGAATCCCATGAAGCATTCTCCCTCATTCTAAAAACAAGACTAAAAACATTAACCTGAAACTCCATCTATCTTTCTGGGCAATAATTTTTAAACATCGGTGTAAGTAGGGAATCACTAAAAGGACAACTAGCAGAAGGTATACAAAGACTGTTCATATAATAAAAAAAAAGTTCAGATAATTTTGCATAGGAAAAAAAATGGAGCCTGAATGAGAATAAATTTAATCCCTGTAGATACATCCTCTAGGTTAAAAAATAAAGAAAGAAAAGAGCTGTAAAATAGCACTGGAATGAGAACATATGATCTAATGGCGGTCATAAGCATTTTTGGAAAAGATTAGAGGAGAAAGTTTCTAACTACGACACAAAAAAGTTGTGGAACATTATCTGTTAGAAATGGCAGAGAAGAGAAACTTAATTATACTCCAGATGTACTTGTTACATCTTTGGAAATGACAGTATAACATCATTGCATGGGATAATAGGACAGTGGAAAATGCCAGTCTAAAGAAGTTGCTTTATTACTAACAGCACTTGAAGGAGAAATCAAGAAGTCTGTTACGAAATCAATCCCACATGCAACAATT
Organism: Oreortyx pictus; assembly: GCA_036925125.1. Classification (NCBI taxonomy): domain Eukaryota; kingdom Metazoa; phylum Chordata; class Aves; order Galliformes; family Odontophoridae; genus Oreortyx; species Oreortyx pictus. Next base: position 66,444,149 of record JAUPFR010000005.1, on the reverse strand, counting down.
GGAGCGCTCAACAATTTAAAAAAAACGTGTACAAAAAAATAGCTGCACATTTTAACCATTACTTATTACTATTATTTTGAAAGACACACTGAACAAGCACCCAAATTCAGTTTCTTTCAGTAGTTGTAATTCTCAGGAGAAGACTGAGAGGGGATCTTGTGCAGTGCTTATAAATATCTAAAGTGCAGATGTCGAGAGGATAGGGCCAGGAAACAGGACAAGGGGCAATGGGTGCAAAATGAGACATGGTAAATCCCACATAAACTTGAAGAAAAACTTTGAGGGTATCAGAACACTGGAACAAGCTGTGGAGTCTCACTCTCTGGAGATATTCAAAACTTGCCTGGATGCTTTCCTGTCCAACCTACTGTAAGGAACGTGTTTTAGTAGTGGTGTTGGGCTGGATGATCTCCAGAGGTCTGTTCTATCCACTGTGATTCCTTGTGATTCTGTGACACCAGTTCTGTAGACAAGAATATCGTGTCCTTTGGCCTGGAGAAATGACAATGGTAGGGGTTGAAAGGTACCTCTAGAGATCATCTAGTCCAGTTCTACTACAGCTCGTGCAAAGTTTGTTCTGTGGATAAAGGTCACAGAAGACTATCATTTCCTGGTCTGTCCATTTAACACATTTTAAATGCACTTAATTTAAAACTGGAATAAATTACTATGTAGTGCCAGTATTTGCTCTGAAACAAAAACATATTTCTTACGTGGACGAATAACATCTGATGAAAAGATCAGCCAAAACGCTGCAGAACATCAAAGGTGAAAATGGTTTGAATAAGTTTAATAAAAGAAACAGTTACAGTGTGGAGGGAAAAATCAGTTTTGGTTAGAGCAGATAATTTCCTCGGGATCCAGGATTGGCCTCATTTCTTTTGTTTCCTTACACAGAACATATGCATTTTAATTAAATGCTGCTCTGATGCATCTTACAAATAGGACAGCTCATTTACCATATCACAGGACACACTGCCCTAGGATGTACAATACTTCAAAAAAGTAACCAAGGTGGGCCCAACTGTGAGGGTCAGGTCAAATAAACAATAAATCTGGTTTCCATCACAAAATGAACTACGTGGAAAACACTGTTTCTGTTTAAACGGTTTCATTGTCAGCCACGTAGTGGCCAACAGCCAAAAAAATAATAATAAAAAAATCTCTATCTGATTATTTGGGGATTGGCATGGATTCCAGGAACACTAACTGGTCTGAAGGAATTAGTGAATGGAAAGCAGAGTACAATATGTAACAGAAACATGGCTTACAGAGTAGATCAAAGTCCATAATCAGAACATGATTTAGAAGGCCTTAAACTAAATTTGTATTTGCCAGTAAAGCAGTCTGTTTGAATCATTTAATAGTAGATTAGAAAGCAATTAAAAAAATAGCAGGAGAACATAAGATGTCAAACTTCTGCTTCTGCAAGTCATCTTATTATATTTTTTGGAATTATGAAGACTGGAAGGAGCACAAAAGAGAATAGTGCAAATAAATTAGATTAAAAGCAAACAGCAATAGCTTCTTTAAAAATAAAATAAAAATTAATTAAAAATAAGTCAAGGTATCCCCAGACTACTTATTACCAACAGCAAGAGCATGTCAGAAATTAAAAGGTTCCAACATTTAGCACCTTTTGCTACTGGAACCCAATAGTCAACTTTCTGTAATTATCATCCATATTTTTAATACATTTCTTAGGGTTGTACATACTGAGTTTCTGTGTTAAGCATTATGAAAAGCTTAAGCAACTCATTAATCCATCAGAAAGAGAAATTTGAGACTCAGGAATTTTAACTTAAACCCTTGAAACTGGTCCTACATGATATGTGAAATACTACATCTTAAAAGTCTCTAGTTGAGATCATAAAAAGACTTGGTTTGGAAGGGGCCTTAAGGATCACCTAGTTCCAAATCTCCCTAGTTCAGGTTGTACACAGCCCCATCTGACCTGATCCTGAAATACAGAGTAGCAGACCTGTCCTAAGGATTTCCCAGCCAGTTTTGAAAGTCACTCAATGTCTCAAGAAGGTCCTAGAAAAGCTACTTGAGGAAATAAAGAATAGTTCTGGAAATGAATTTTGACCTGTAATGATCTAGATATTGTTCCTGGTCTAGTGAGGTGGTAAGGAGTGATGTAACACTCTATGGTTAATCTGCTGAGTGCCCTCTTACGCAGAAATTACTCTCATGGCTTGTCGACTCTGAAAATAATTTACCTGTCTCCGTGCATGGACAGGAGCATGCTTTCAACATGAAAGGAGATTACTGCCTGTTGTACTACATTGGCTCACTAAAAACTTGTCTGCTGATCATATTCTTTCACTATTTCACAGGTGGTTTTTTCCTTTGCATCTAGTGACAATTCCCTTTATGAAAAATGTGATGCATTATTTAGACTGATACACTTACTTCTCTGTAGAAAGACACAAGATGAAAAACACAAACCTTGCTGTTTTGCTACATACCCAGGCACTTGACATTTTTAGCTCTTTTTACTTAACTACTCTTCACATCTTTATTTTCTTGCAAATGACTAACCTTTCAGACCTCTGGGGAATAAACTGCTTGCTTTTGCTTTGAAAGGAGAGAATAAATAAAAACTAATCCAAATAAAAACATATTGCTTATTGCTCTGGTATCTACTTTATTTCTCAGGAAAGCGGATATCTGCAGTATTCTCAATCTTTCAGGTTATATTTTTGAGGCTGTCCTGACATACTTAGAACAGTCCACCTATTCACATATCTACAACCCAGATCGCATGCCAGCAACAGGGATGAGCTGCCAAGTGATCTTCCTTTTGATCTAGGACCAAGACGTTTCCTACATGTTGACCCTTCCCTGCATCACAAAATCACTTCAGGAAGCATTCAACAGTTTTTGATTCATGCAGTCCCAGTGAAGACATAATTTATAGCAAATCTAAGTTTACTATCAAGTAGTTACCTTGCACAGATGCCTCTGAAACGAGCCAGAAACTGAGCATTTCTCCTCAGCTCATACTTCAGAACACAAACTAATGTTCTCCTCTAACAATTGATTATTTATCTGTAGATGGAAAGATGGAAAACAGAAGATGGCTTATTCTCTTTGTTGAGTTCTCTCACAGTTAAGAAGCCTCCAAGGGAAACAGGCAGCCAGTGTTATAGAGTGGCCTTCCATCTCTGGCTTGTGGAGGAGAGCCCTTGATGCAACAGTGTCACTGAGCTACAGCTGCCCTTGATTTCTGAACAGTCTAAAGCCAGCCATCAAATGAAGTTAATCTCAGTCTGCGATAATATTGCGTTTCCTTTTCACTGAAAGGTACATATCAACATCTGTTCAAAGCAGTCTTACTCTTCTCACATTAGAATACACATTCTGGAAAACCTTGACCCTATGAGCCAAAATTTACTCTCAAACTACATCTTATATCTCACACTATGGAGTGAGCTGGATTGATGCATCACTTGTATAAATAATGAATTATGCTGATATATATTGGGAATCTGATGGTGATTCATATTTTATTGCTCTGTGCATCTTATGACGCATATATGTTCTTCAGAGATTCCTTTTCTATTTTACACTCACAGCTAAAATTGTCTAATTACTGCTGACACATGGTTTGAATATAGTAAAAGATTCTGCTTTTTTAAATGAAAAAAATATGTAAACTGACCATGTTTCTCCTTTGTCAAGAGTGGGCAAAAAGGAGTATACTTTACTTGCCACATTCTCATCTTTGTGAGAAAAGATTTTAGCACAATGGTACCAAGAACTGGAGTTGGTATCCTGACAAAGTATGTGTGAAATGAAAAGTAAACAGTCAAAACAACCAGAGCTCAGGTTCTCAAAAAGATTAAGACTGTATCTGCATTAATAAACCACTGCCATGGACAAACACAGACTTGTGGAGCAGAACATGTGGTGCAATAGAACCGAAATACACTCTGTGCTTCACAGGTGAAGTTTTCTTCAGATCAGCTCAAGTCTGGTCATACAGACTGAAGATAAGCGTACTGCAAAAGGAATCTAGTTTGTACATTTCAAGACTAACTTCTTTTCTCAATAAGGACAACAGAGACATTTACTTTACTCCTGACTAGAACTAAAAATCTTACTGTAGACACAACCCAAAAGAACAGGACAGAAATATATTATTTTAGATAATTAAAACAGAAGAACTTGGCTGTTCAAGGCCTGCTCATTTTGGTGAAATTTTGGAGCAAAAGTCTTCAGCCTGCAGTACACACAGAGAACACAGAAAGCAGGGTCTAGCTGCTGACCCAATGATTCTCTGACCAAGTCACAAATAAGTTCTACTTGTTACTGTAATTCTTGGCTTATCTTGATGTTTAACATCAAAGTAAAACATCATGATGTACTTCTGCACTTGGAGATCAAAGCTCCTTGACTAGCGATTCTTCACTCTTTCTTTGAAATCATTCTGGACCATCTCTTAAAAGATTTCCTTTCAGGGAGGCCTCTTGGACAAAAGAACTTGAAGTACTTGTTTATGTTTCAAGCGGAGCTCCAGACAGCTACAGATTTGTTATCTTCTCATAGCAGCACCAAGAAATCATCACCCAGATTATTTTAACACACAGAGTGATAGAGTAGGGCTAATCAAAGAGAAAGCTAGTAGTGTTTTAGCCAATCTATTATTCCACTTGTCCACAGCATTGCTCTATTACCTGTAGTCCACGCTTTCTTGACTTCATTCACAAGAATGAGAGATGTGTGTCCAACGTCTGCTAGAGTAAGTCAGGAATGTCACAAAAAATAAATAAAAGAAAGGGGAGGCCAGAGAAAGATGGTGGAGAAAAGTCTTGTTCTCCTAAAAAGACAAAGCTACTACTACAGAGAACAAAAACAAAAAAAAAGAACAATCAAGCACTGAAGCAAACATCGAAAAACAGATCACCAAAGGAAAATTCATTAAATTGCACACTGTTCTACTCCCAGAGAAAAAATGTCTGAATATTCACATAATGGACACAAAGTATTCTAATTCAGAGAAACACTAAAATGCTTAGATGACACATCCTGCATACAAAAGTATGTGGATCAGAATACACTGCAAGACAGATAGCAAACTGGTATTCATTTCTCTCTTACCCTCTATTAACCAGAAATATAAAAAAGAAATTTTTAGAATTCAATCATTTCATATTGTTCCCTTCAGTATAAAGTTGGACAAGGCCTGTTCATCTCACAGATAAATCTAATTTACTTCCCTTGAAGGTACAGTGTATTCTCAATAGTATTTTGCCCAGGTTACTTTATTCACTAATACTTCAAGCCTTACAGATTGTACATGAAATTGACTGAAGAACCCTCACAACCCATAATATATTCTTAAATTAACATTCCCAAAGTAAAAATCTGCTTTATCTTAACTAAACTTTCCTTGCTTTGATGAGTCTTACAGCTGAGCCCTAGTGCTACCAACATTCTCTCCTCTGTGATAACGAACAATGGAATTTATATTTTCTTGAAGCAGAAGGGACTAATTAAAATGTGACAGAAGAAAGACTTAAACTAATATATTTGTTGCTTGAATCACCCTCAACATGCTTCTGCTAGATAAAGATTTTATTTTTCACTTTGTTGTTTTCACGTCCTTGAAATTTTCTCAATTTTTTTTCTTGCCCTGAAAAAAGGAAAGCAATCAATAATCCAACTGCAGCAAAGCTAAGATCCGCGTTGATTGCATCTTGAAACAAATGCCTTTGTTGGTATCACACAAGATGGGATCATACAGCACTTTTCCAGAAACCGAGTAACACATTTTTAGGCTACATTAGTGAAGATTTTTTGGCAACAAGGAAGATACCTTTTCCCTGGAAAAGATCTTGTAAAACACCTATTCCCTTATAGAGTTCATATAATTCAAACCTGGTGTAAACAGCAGCAGGTCAGTTCCAGCATTAGATAAGACACAGGGCCCAGCAACTTAACTCAGAAGTGAAACTGCTAATTACATTTTTCTATCAAGTTCCATCAGGTTTCTTGCAACAAATACATTCTTTTGATGTCTTAAATTAATATTTAAATGTCACTTAAAGATTGCATTGCTGACTAATGCTTTCATTTAGTACCTACGAGGGTTGCTCTGAAAGTTATACCTCCTATTTTACTATGATGGCCGATAACATCAGAGGTGGATGTTCCTGGGATAGCAGTAGAGGTTGAACCTTCCCACCAATATTCCATTACACGCTGTTACCACGTGACAGACGGCTGCAAAGAGGCAGTATGACAAATGGAATCTGACATGGAAGCACGTATAGAGCAAGGGCGTGTCAAAGAGTCCCTTCAAGTGGAGAAAAAATGGCACCCCCTGACATTCACCAATACTTGCTGAACGTTTATAGAGAACAAGCAGTGGATCTGATCACAACAAGAAGTCGAGTGCTGCATTTCAGCAGCGGCAATAGCAATAGGAAGGGCAAGCCATGTGCCAGATGGCCACAAAGTTTTTTTTATGAGCACAGCATGCAGGCTTTTATTAATCATTGGTAAAAATGCATAGCTAATGGTGATGACTATATTGCAAAATAGTACTCTGTAGCTTAGAATTTTTTCTATCATGTAGCATTATTGTGCTCTTTCTATCTGTTGTATTTTCCATGGAAATCAAACAGAGGAATTACTTTCAGAGAAAGCTATGTAGTTATCTGTATAATTAATAGATGCATAGTTGACAGAATACAGAATAAGTAGTTCAAATAGTATGGTAGTCAAAATGCACAACAACAAAGATTATCACAGTAGAAGGAAATAATCAAAAAGAGATGGAAAGCTCACCCATTTACCAGGCTCACAAGGGAAAAACTACAAAGGGAGCCACCTCCAGAAAGAAATCCTTCCCCAACTTTGGTCAGCCCTTAACTGAGATCTAGAGAGACAGGCTCCACCCCTTCTGATCACGCAGGTCAATTGCCTTCACCTGTGCTCCCATGGCTGACTCAGTGTTCACCTCAGTGTTTCAGGCCATGATTCACAAGTTCCCATACATTATGCTAAGGTATGAAACAATGCTTTGGTTCCACACTTGCATAAACTAACACAACTTGTGTTGCTCTTCAGCATAGCAAACATTTCTCTGATGTACTAAGATGCCAGTTAAGAATTTGTTTTCTCATTTGCATCTTTCTAAGAACCTATAGGACATGTGACTGAACTACAATGTGCTTCTCAAATGTATTCCATAGCGCAGTGGTAAGCAAAAGCAAATGTGAAAAAGAATGGACAAAACTAATTCGGTTATCTATAAATTGTAACAACATAAGAGAAGGCAAAGTAGGACTGTAAAAGTCTCATGTATGAAGCACTGAGCAGAAATTTAACAGGAGTTTCAATATTCTCAGGTTTTTTTTCTTAGTTTTTGTTTTTGCATCTCTATTTGGATTTTTCCTATTTTTTTTTCAATAGGATGAGGATCTGGAAACCTGGATGCAGCCTCGAGAAACTTGTGCTAATTCTACCTGTGAGAGTTGAAGAATAATTTGTGCTGCTGAACCAGAATAATTTGAAGTCAGGGTCAAGAAGAGTACTGAACAGTCCAACTTCGGTTTTCACGTAAAAAGTTAGCTATGCACCTTTATCTGCCAATGAAAGATAGAGTTCACAGTGCAGTTACCTTAAGTCAAAACAACTCAGTTCTTATGTTGCTGAAAGCATGAGAATTTCTCTATTTGCTACAGCAAAAGCAGTACCTATCACAAAGAACACTGGCAGACCTCCAAGCTTCTACAGGCACTGTAGAATATCCATTGGACATGGGGAAGAACGCAGTTCTGATTTATTTCTGTGTCAAAGCCAAGCACAAAACTTTGGGAGCAAGGATCTCAGTGATTTTTCTTTCTCTCCTTGCTCTGCTGAGAGAAAGAACCTTCTGCTGACTGAAGCATGAAGAGCGCGCTGTTGGGCAATGATAAGAGTAGCACATCCTTCAGTTAAAGGTAACGTAGATGTGAGGCAGGGTATGCACCTAGCAATATTTTTTTTTAGCAATTGACTATCCTACTACACTTCTGCTCTTGAGAAAGGGAAACATAGCCTGGCAAGAAACACTTGTATAAAACTACAGCCTGGACTATGCCCTTAGTGTAGTCTCTTGTGTTTACTCTAAAAAGAAACAATCTGAATCTCTCAAAACAGATTAGATTAGAGATTAAAAAATAAAAATACTTCCTTATTTAATGAGTAATGCAGAGCTCTGAAATAATGATAAAATTATAGAATCTCCAAGGTTTGAAAAGACCTCTGAGATCATCCAGTCCAACTGTCCACCCATCACCAATATTTCCCACTAAAGCACATTCCTCAGTAGAACGCCTAAACATTTCTTGAACATCTCCAGGGACTGTGATACCTTTATGACTTCGTGTGTACTCCAGCCAGTGTTCAGGGGTGGAAGCACCATTTTTTTTTCTCCCTTAGCCATACAGAATGTGGTCTTTAGATAATATCTGTTGGTGGGAATTGTGACTTAGCTTTTAAGTATCATAAAGGCTGAGATCTGATAGCACTCTTGAGGCTGAGCTCTCGCATTCCTGGTCTTCCATCCAAACAGGGAATGTTTTGAGGGATTCTTCTGTACTGTGTTTGTCTTGGTAACCAACAGAACAGAATGCACCTTCTTTCTATATAAACATGATAAACTTGTTTACTCGCTTGATGACAGGGGGAGGAACAGAATGAAAATGCATTTGTAGCGTTTGTCTGTCTGGATAACACCAACTTTGCTGCAAATAGCAGCTTTGTGCTAGAAACTAAGCAATGGAAGAGGAAGACTGTGATTACCTTTACAGTCAATGTTTAGATGGCTATGTTGGCACCAGTATTTCAGCTGCAACTGTTTAAAAATCTTGAGAAACTGCTAAGACTAGGTTGTTTTAACTGATTTAACAACCATAAATCCAATGGATTTGTAAGAACAAACTTTTATAAATATGCAAATACAACTTCCAGTTTTTCATATTTGCTCTTTATTTATTTCCTTAAATTCCCTATTAACGTTATGCAGACTGTGCCAGCTTCCATTCTGGCAGGACTGTGTAGATGAAGCTAGGTGGTCTCTCAGTTTTAACAGAGTAATTGACCGTCCTCTAAGTTATTCTCCATTGTGCAACAAAAACTAAAGTAATTCACGGAAACTGTCTAAACACTTTGCAGTGTTAATCTCTTCTCCCACAGAAAGTCTCTTCTAGGCCAAAATCATTCAGGTATTCTAAATCTAAACTTAATAAAAATTTGCTGTTTTCTTCATGGTGATCAAATGTTTCCCCTAAACCGAAGACAAACGACAACTAGAACACCTTCCAGTTAAGGGCTGTGGAATGGTACACCTGAAGGTTATACGAAGCAGAATTAAAATGCAAAACAAATGGTTTGTTTCACTTTTTTTCATTTCCTAGAAAAACTCATTAGTTGTGTAAACCCTATGAGTTGCCAAAGTGGATCGTGCTGGCTTTTTAAGTCAAATTTAACATATTTAGAAGCATTCAATTTCTGATTTTTAAATAAATACCCAAGTACCATCTACAAACAAACAACAAAAAGAGATCAAAAACCAAGGTGTAATTCTGTCAGATGTGGAGAACCTATGTGCTATGCATTCTTAATGGATCCCCTAACAGAGAGCTTCACTGTTGCTGCAGTAACAATCCCTTTGTAAATTTGGAGGTCACCTTCAAACTGTTCCCCTCACACCTTCAGAGTTCCTTCTACATCTCAGAAATTTGATTCTTGGCTATGAAAGGATTCACATAGAAGGAATTGACTACACCTGATGCGAAGCAGCCTGAGAAAAGTACAAAGGTTTGGGTGCTTTGTGACTCATTCTTAGCTCAACTTTCAGAAGCTGGATGAAGAGATTTTCAAGCAATTAAAGAACAATATTTACCAAGCAAGATAAGTTCCCTTGAAGAAGAAACTATGACCATATTATGTGATCATACAAATTAATACTAAAGTAAGTTATTCCATTACCTTGTCAAGTACTTACTTGCTTCTCTGGGGACAACACCGGATGTTTCAGAAAGAAAAGGAAGAAAATCTTTCCATAGTTGATTAAATAACCTGATTCCCAAAGAGTTTCCAAGTCATGCTCAAGATCTCATATATACAATTTTGCACATCTGCTCAAATTACACAGTAAGTTAAATTGTACTATTCACAAAAACTGTCAGATTTGAAAAGCCAAGTTTTCTACTATTTATGTCTGAAAATACCAGATTAGACAGTAGGCAAAGAAATGAAAAGAAGGCTCTATGTTCAAGAAGCATTGTGACAACTAATACAGTGATGATGTCTACTAGGTGTCATGTAGGATTAGTCATCCTTAGAACTGTCGAGGTGTGAAAGAGCATTCTGGAAAAATTACATTGCATGACAAGTACATCCCATTACATAAGTGGCACAAATCAACACTGAAAACTTTCTGATGACTGTTGTTTAACTCATCCTTCCCAAAGACCGTCCTCTTAGAGTCGTGTTTTTCATACATTGTTTTTTTCTAACAAAAGGTGCTTTAAAGTCAGCACAATCACCAAGTCTTGTAATGAATGATTTTCTGCTGAATTCTGTTTTGCTAAGAGATATTTATTTGCTGCATTTTATTTCCATATATATCTTTATTTCTAAAGAAATATAATACCTACGTAATACTAGTTCCCTTTCAGACTTGTGAATGCTTTCAGTATTAGTGTAATCTTAATTTGTACCCTGATACACCTGATTACTCTTTCTGATAATCATGAAATTGAATACTGAAAAACAGTTTTCACATTGTTTCTAATACATAAATGGGAAGTTCCTAATTATTTTAAAAATGATATTATCACAGATAGAGCTCAGTCTTACAGTTAAGCAGAAGAAATTGCAGCATATAACTTAAAATTGTTAACAATATCTTTGAAACACCTACCAGTTACCAGAAGATGTGTAAAACATCCAGGAGATGAGGCCACGCAACCTGTTTTAATAGGTGCCAGCAAATAACAGCAACCTTCCTAACTGCAGCAATTCCTCATAAAGGCTTGAGAAGAAGCAAGTCATTTAATTTGTCAGGTGCAATAACTAAGAGCTTTATTAGCTCTACAGGTGGATTGGAATCTAATTAACTCTTTTCTAGTTGCCAATGGAGAAAGCTAATTTCTTTCATATGTTAATAGAATGGCTGCATTAACAGTCAATTCACATAACTTCATTGCTTGTAGAATGCACGCAACTTCCATCATCAGTGTGAAACATTTGCAGCAGAATGTTTATTAGAGTTGTATGTAGAAAAAAAATGAAACAGAGTGCATTTGTAAAAAAAAAAACAAAAAAAACCAAAACAACAAAACCAAATCTGCTTAGCATTGTTTCATTTTGTCTGTGAGGAATAGTGATCATAATTAAACAGCAGTAACGTCAAGGCATGTAGCTACGGAAAATTCTATGACGTTGATTCACTAAAATATGTTCTAGTTGCAATCTGCCTTCCTACAATGGAGTCCATTAAAACTGAGAGTGAAAAATTCCTGTTATCTAGTTAAAATGCTCAAAGAAAACTGCAACGTTTTAGAAAAAGATGGTGGAGAAGAAAAAATGTTAACACAGACACCTGCTTTCTAAGGGATGATCTACCCAAATGCAGAGCTTATAAATCGGTCTTTTAAAAATAATAAATGGAATGTATCTCTTTAGAACAGTAAAATGACTGTAAGAAGCAACAGAAGAGCAAGCATTAGTAGAAATGTCCCTGTTTAGGGCAAATGGACATTGAACTTAAAGTGCTTAGCTAAAGCGAAAGGCAGAGAGATATCTATCTCAGAGCTCCCTGACAAATTTTCTGTTTTTAAGCTCCAAAAGAGAAAAAAAAAAAAAGCATCATAGGGAAGGCAGTACACACTGACCTGCCTATGTGTCTCACTCCACTGCTCTTAGTTTGATCTTTGGCCTGCGGACTGCATTACCCAAATAAATTACAGATGTGTGCCACATGGCGGTAATTACTGTATAGAAACCTGCCAGATGGGTTCAAACTGTGCCCATTCACATCAGGCACAGAGCAGCTGTCAGCTGCAGCCACGTTACACTGCCATGAGGTTGGTCATCTGGAGGCTCAACCTTTCAGATCCCCAAATGATGCACTTTTAAAGCGCTTTTCATACGTCTCAAATCTTAACATTGTTCATTTTGCCTTTTACTGAACAGTAATGACTAATGTACTTAGTGCTCCAACTGTGCTGAGATTCACAGGATGTGAGAATACGCATTTGAAGATTAATTAGCTTGCTTTGACTAATCAGACTGTGACTTAGACTGCACCATTATCTTTAGTATGATGATAAGAGTATTTGAAAGCCAAATTTGTTTCAAAGCATGAAGGAAAATAATCCTGCTGATACCATCTCTTTGACAGAAGTCGCCTTTAGACTAACTTTCCTTTAAATTATGAGTGTGAACGTAACAACAACAATTGTGTTATTTGGGAACTACCAGAAATAAAAGCTCTCTTAGTAAAGCAAAAAATAAGACAACAAAATTACAAGAAATGGGGAAACACTTCTTGCTTTACTTGCCTGTAATGGAACCTATTGTTACGCACACAGAGATACTTTCAAGGATGTAAATTAGTACACGTTTGTATTCTTAGTGTGTTGAGTTTTATTACTACTTTATGACAGGTCTCAGCTATAGAGGTTAAAAAATTAAAACTGATACTATAGAAAAACAAAGGCCTGGAAAAAAAAGGATTAAAAAAAAGGAAAGGATGGAAAGAAGCAGTAGGAGAAGAGAATAAAAGTTTTATTCGTCCTTGAAATGCCTCGCTAACATAAACAGCACAACCCTCTACTTTGTGTAATTCAAGTTGGAAGATAAACTGTTGTGAAGGAAGCCATCAGAATCCTCAATTGTGAATTTGCCTCATGTTCTTATAAACTGACCTGAAGATGTAACCTGAGACGCATTGGGGGGTGTTCTCGTTTTCTGTATTCCTTTGCAAGATTGTATTAAAATATTAATGAAATATTTATTTCTTCAATTTAATTTCAAACAACTTTCAAATCACGAAAGGAAAGAGATGTTGACACAGAAAAGAATAGAAGGTGGATGACTGGGATTTGCTGAGAACAAATCATTTATTTCCCTAGTGAACCACAACAAAACAGTTATGTCACTGTGGTAACCACCAGCCTTGAGAAACACTGCAACTGCTGGGAGACATGGGCCCCTCTGAAGCTTGACCTCCTCTGAATGGATGCTCTGAGAAATGCTCACATCTGCCCATTCCCAGCACACTGTTCATTTCTGTCTCCATCTATGGAAATATTGCTGTTCTAATTAAATAATATAAAAACTGCTAAGACTGCAAAAATGTTTCTTTTCCACATCATTTCTAGGAGAGGTTTTTTTTATTATTATTTTATTTTTTATTTTATTTTCCATTTTGGTTCCCCTCCCTTTATTATTTTTTCCCTTCCTTTCTTTTTCATTGCTGGTTTGCTTCAGAGAATGAACATAAGCTGACTGGGAGGTGACCAGTCTCAAATACTGGACAACCCTGGCAGCCCACAGTGGTATAAGGGTGGCCAGGGCAAAGCTGGGTCTCCTAGCATTTGCACCTGCAACTCTGAATGTGACTTCCCATGTACTTGGGCCTTCTTCTCCAACTGTAAAACTGATAGAAAACTTAAGCAGAACTACAGAGCGAGCAAGTTTATACTGATTGTTTCACTCACGTTGTCAAACACTCACGCACACGTGCACTGCTTTACAGTGTTATGCCCAAAGTGAGCATCCCACCACTGCTTCTAAATGTCCCTGCACATCCCTTCTATTTCTGCTCATTATCTTTCCTCATCTCCTCCTTTCTGTTCTTCTCCCTCTTCTTCCTCTCTGTAATACTCTTCCCCTCTTATAGCCTGACACCTTTCGCTTGCTTTTCACTCCTAATTTTGTTCTTTGTACTCTAATTTCCACTCTTTCATCTCTTTGTTGGCTCCAGTTATTCTTGCTCCACTTTGACTTCCTCACCCAATCTCACGCCTGTTCTTTCCAGCTGTACAGCTACTCTTCCTTCTTCTCTTCAGCTCTCTTACTTTTCTCTCTTTTGTTTGGGGTCCGCCTTTCTCCTGCTTCTCACAAATTGCTCCATCTGCTTCTTCATAACCTTTCTGGTCTCTCCAACAAAAAAAACCTTTAAATTACCTCACACAGACATTAAACTCCACTTTGCTGTCAGCATTACACTACCTCCTGAATTTTGTCTTTTTTGACCCACATGCGCTGCTCTTCAGTCAAGAAAAGGCAAAAGGTGCTGATTGCAGACACTCGTGAGCTCACACCATTAGTAAAGAGGCCCTCATATTGCTCACCTCCCTTTGGCTGCCCAGCTCAGTACGAATCCCTAGCATTTCTCAGCACTTTAACTTCATTTTGGAGGAGAAAATGTAAGTCTTCCAAAACTCAACAACATTGATCGTTAATAGATTAACTGAGTTGGTACTGGTTAACTGAGGTCAACAATTGCAGAAGCTGCTACCAGCAGGGAAAACAAAAAAAACAACCTGCAAAACTGTTGATGGTTTTGTAAACTTCTGTCAAGAAACAAAACACACAGGGCATCCATTTCTAGTTTTAAGCAAGCAGTATGTACATCTGAAGATTTATAGAAGTTGCTTTATATAGATTTATAGAAAAAAAGCTTTATAGAAGTTTTTTTGTGATTTTAGAAGTGTTTTGGGAAAGTCTCACTACTGTCTGATCCATTTTTGCTCACAATTGTCTACATGAACAAATGTACTTCTTACACCCCTCAGTTTTGTTTTGCGTTAGCTGAAGTACATTGTTCAAGCTGGTTAAAGACTTCAGTGCAGCCTAAATCCAGATCATACTCTTAAAATGAAGACATACAATATAGGTCATGTATATTCATAATTTGAACATGAAGTTGGATTGAACAGTTAAGTTGAGGAAACTGATTTTATTCAGAAAAATAACTCCATTGTATAGGAACGCACAAGCAAATGTGCGTTGTATGGGTGAATGCCAGCATTTTTACAGGCAACTGAAGCAACAAATACAAGCCAGTTTTGCACTTAATAAAAGTATTATCTTGGTTAACAGAGAAACCTGGTGAGTCAGCTTACAAAGTTGCAGAGAGCTTGCTGTATGACACGTTTCCTGTTTGGAAATGTGCACGAAACAACCAAAAATGATAATAAAGAGCAGGTTTTTGAGGAATAGAGAATTGTTCCACAGCACTCTGGGAATTTGTCTCGGGAGATCTACCTTCTGAAACAACTCTGCATCAATAGCTTTATGTTCTCAGTTTCCTGATGACTGTGGCAGAAAGCTAGAGGAGGGGATTAAGAATACTGTAGGTTGGATCTAAATAGTTAGAAAGGCAACATGACAAAAGAAAATTGCATAATGAATTAAGACTGCAAGAGGAAAGGCAGGAGGGAAGGTTCAGGAAATATGTAGGATTTCTAAAGACAAGACAGGAACTGAAAACAATGGACAAGTTGCCAGAACATGCCCTTCTCAGCTTTGAGAAGAAAAAATTATCCACAAACACACAGCTTCTCCTTATCTGCCAAAATATAGCAGTATTCTGGAAATATAATTTCCCTTCTCTGAACTTGATTTTTATTATTAATTACAGTTTTTAACAATTTATGAGAATACATCACAAATAACATATTCCTCTGTTACAGACATTAATGGTCGTATTCCTCTTTGTCTCTGGCAGAGATGTAGTTTTCAAGCTCTTGCCAGATTTGCAAATCTGATGTTTGCAAAACGTTTGAGCATAAATTCAAGTGAAATTACCAATTTGTGACTGCACCAGTCCTCTGGCATATTTTGATTTTTTTCAGCATGATACTGGGCATGATTAGCACTTTATGTCCATTATTCAAGCAGAACAGCTCTTTTTTTTGTCATTCTTCTTTACCTATACGATCCCAATGTGTCTGTCAGATAACACCTCCTAGAAGAAAAGCTTTTGGTTACATTCTGCCTTTTTATAGTGCATTATATTATATTATAAATGCGAGTGAGTAATCTGTCAGTGAAAGACTGCCATGTTTGACCTTGAGAAATTGCAGAAAATTTTCTTTCCTCTGAAAATCCACAGTCTGTATCCGTAGAATCAAGCACTACATGCATGCATAAATACAGGAAAGAGTGTAATACTCTCTTGCAAATTTATCTGCCTAATATCATTCCTGATGCAATGACTACACAAATTATTCTTCCCTTGCACACAGAGTAAAAATGAACACCAAGTTCTTTAGTGTAGTAAGCAGCACAAGCAGTTGATTAAGCGTCCATTCCACAAGCAACACTTGAAACCAAAGATAAATCAACAATGGTGGGAGATATCTTTTGCTTCTAGTCCTCAGCCCTCTAAGTAGAAAGGGTCTAGCTAGTCTCTTGGAACAGGCGTGCCTATAGAGCAGAAGAAGGGATTCCAATGACAGGAATTTAGGCATCACCATGCCATTTTAAGCTCAGTTCCACGTCATCCCAGTATGAGTTATTATACAGAAAGTTGCACTGAAGAGGACAAGTAAAGAACTGCTTCAAACGGATTCATTACTGTCTCCTAAACAGAAAATTCTAGGCGATGTACAGAGAACAACATTTAGGGTCAAACATATTTGTTGACTGAAGTAACATTTGCAGGCACAGACTTAGCCACTACAAACGATCACGCCAGTAACCTGTTTGAGAAAGAAGCTCCTCCCCCAAAGGGCTACATGACCTGCTTGGCACCTGAGTGATACAGCACAGGTCCCCCTTACAAACCTGCTACATAAGAGATGAAAGAGCTTACAGCATGTCATATACTGTTATTTGTATGCTCCCATTACAGCATCATAAATAATACTGGACACAAACCTTCTTGTGTGATGCTATGGAATTTTCACAGATAGGGATCGGTCTTTTAGATAAACACCAAAAATGGTATGGTTGAATTAATTCCACATTTATTTCATAAGGAATTTACTTTCATTTGTTATGTGGGAGAAACTGCCCTACTATTTCATTACAAATGTTTCTAGAGCAAACACAGACCTGCAAAAACATGTGCACAACTTCAATTTATGAGCTTCTTAATATAACTTCAGTTTAGCATCAGACTTAATTTCGCTTGAATATCTCATAACTGAAGACTGAAATCACATCTCTTCACAAAGGAGACTTCTACAACTCTCAAAAACACTTGAGGAAATTCTGTCTTTATGAAGCGTTGGGGAATTTTTATTGTACGTATTGAAGCAAGTTAGACACAAGCATATGCTTAAATAAAAGAAGAATGAATGAACAATGAACTGGGCAGAGTCCTGCTGCCCTAAGCAGTTCTTCATGGAGTCTGTCTATAAAGAGATATCACAAGCCATGCCTTGGTCATGAATTACCACTACTGAGTGTTAGTTTGAAGTTCTTCTTCACTCTTTCCTTCAGTGAGTAGTTATTACTCGCAAATCTTCATCATTACAAGTCTTTAAAATGCCTCTTTATGCTGCTTCTTATCTAGTTCTGAAAATACTTGTTCCACCTCACTCGGGGTTTTTCCCTTTTTTTATCCGATTCTTCACATATCTGGAAATGTAGAGATCTCAGACTTTGCCGGGTTATCAGTCAGAGCATCTGACAGCACCAGAGGACTTGGATATTAAGCTCCAGTACAGAGATTTAGCTGCTGCAACTGAAGTTCTACAAAGACACTTTCATTTTCACTCAATTTCATCTTTTCAGATTGTTCATGCATTTCCAAATTATTTTGCTGTAAGGTAGCCCTAGCGAATTTCTACTGGTGTTATTCACCTTACTGTCCCATGAAAATTAAGCACCCATCTCCTTCAGCTTATTGTACTAAAAGCAAATTAATTTACCCAGATATAAGGCTCCCCCATCTGGAAGCTGCTGTTATGGTTGGGCCCTGGCACGGCCATTCTGCTGGGGGGGCAAGTGGGACCCATTGTCTGCCCCTATTTTTACTCTTCAGTTTTGCACTCTAATTGTCACACAGAGGTCCTAAGCAGGAGGAAGCTTGACCCCTTTTCCTAGCTTGTTTTGGACCTTCCTTGGTGAGGGAGCACAAACCTGAGGTCTGTGCACTGCAAGGAGATGTGAGGGGTTCAGGTGTCACCCACAAGAGAGTCTTGCCTCAATCCCCTCAATGTGAGAAGCATTTAGAGCCTATAGAGCCTATGCCATTTGGCTTCTAAGTCCACACAAAATAGAGACAACATGAACTAAGGCTTGTGTTCAGCGAAGGCATGTAAGTTGCCCCAAAAACAATGCCTCCTATTTGTTGTTTCCATAAAAACTATGATGGATACTAGAAGCACAATAACACCGATAAATTCTGAACCTTAAAACGCTGTTTTTCAAAATAGCCACCTTCATTAGCCATGCACTTTTGCCAGTGATGAACAAGAGCCTGCCTACCATGCTTTAGAAAACCCACATCAGCAGATGTGGGTTTTTCAGCAGTGATACCTTCATAGCAGCTGAGAAATGCAGCACCCTCAGCCTCACTGTGCTCACATTCACTTTTTGGTCTCCATCAACATTCAGAAAACGTCAGTGGGTGCCATTTTATCTGTGTGGTGGAATTCAGTGCCACACTTTTGCTCCATCATTCTTCCATGTCAGACACCGTTTTGTCAGACTGCCCCTCTGCTGCCATGTGTCACACAGCAACAATATGGAGTGGAATACTGGCAAGCGGGTTCGACCCCTACTACCATACCACCAACATTTGCCTGTGATGTCATGGGCCAACAGAATAAAAAAGACTTGCTTTTGGAGCAAAGACTTCAAAGACAAGGATAAGTTGGGCTGTCATCAAGAAAACAGAACTTTGACCTTATCCCCTCAAAAGCTACGCCTGTACATGAGAGAACTCACAGTCACCTATGGAAATAAGTCTGGAGTTCAACTGGAGCTTTCATCTGCCTCAAACCAAGCTCTCTCATTTGACAAAACAAGGGCCTTTTACAGCAGTTTCCAGCATTCCCTTTGTTCACCCCAGTCTTCCTGTTGTGAATATAAATTAAAACAACAGAAGCTTGCTCACCACTGATACGATAGCCAGGCAGGAGACACAGACAGGGAGATTCGGTGATGAAGATCTCTCACCTCTGATGGTAGTGCTGCCTAGGGTCTCCCTTCCAGCTCCAGTCCTCACACCACACAAATAGGAATTTATATTGTACTCTCTAAGCTTAACTATAGGTTAGTGCTGAAATATAAAAAGAATTAACAAATTAATGTTTCCAAAAGCAAACCAACAAGGAACCCACAGAGCTGCACCTCCAGCCCTTCCTTATCTACATTTGCACCAGCATTAATCTTGGGAGTTTCAGCATCAGGTGCTTTAACAAGCATTTTGCTCATCCCCAAGGCCCACTTCATTCATCAAAAGTCCTCTGATCACTACAGTTACAAGCCAAAGCTGTGGTGCTTTTCACTTCACTAAATTACAGCCTTCATCCCCCTCACATGGGGCCAGACTATTCCAAGCCGTGTGCCCCTCCTAACAACATGGCACTTTCCCAGCTGTAATTAACAGATGCTAGAGCTGGTAGTAAATTACTCTGCAGATCTACAACTGACATTGTTCAGATGTTCATTTACCCAAGCACAATACTTAAGAGAACCCTAGCCAGCGAGGTGAACTCAAAACGCTGCAAAGCGTGAGGCTGAAATTCCTTGGTGGAAACTCAAAAAACATTCAGAATTTTGCCTGCTTGATGGAGAACTCACACTTTATATAAGTATATAAAATTACTGATCAAATAGAGAAGGAATTATGTTAGAGCTCAGCAGAGAACAGCATCTTCAAGGACACAGAAGCAGTCTACTTAGGAATGTGGAACAAAAGTATTTACCTGATTGTACTAATTTATGCTTGCAACAATCAACTAGCAAATAAAAACACATCAAAAAAAGAAAGGCTATGAATTCTAATGAAGAAGGACAAAGTTTTACTTTGTTTTTCACTATGCAAAACCATCCAAGTTATCAGTTTGATGTCTCTTTGGCAAAAAGTTGCAAATAGTTGCCTATTTTGATTTATGAATCCTAATGGGAGGGCTTGAGTAGTTTCAGCTTGTTTGATATTCCTCAGATTGACATCTATCTTTCCAAGTATATGATGCGTATGTAAGAAAAGTCGCTGCTCTTACACTATAAAACAGACTCACTGACCATAGAGTTTACGGGTAGATACACACTCCTACTTGTTTGGAACTGGAGGAAGAAAGAACTTGAAGTGAATTTTCACATTGCTTCTTTATTGCCTTAGAAATTCCAGGAAAATGCTTTTGAAATACATGCCTAAATGAAGTTCAGCTTTGAGAGACTGTGACATGTGCGAAGGTAAAAAGCTTCAAGATTATGCAGCTGGAAGACCTTAGAGTATTTTCATCAAAGGATCATGTGGTGATGATGTCAGTGAATTAAGCTTTAAATACAAAGCCAAAGACAATAATAACATCAAGCTCTATAAATAACTTTGGCAAAGGAAACCTTCTATACAATTTAAGCTACAGAGAGCAAACACTGTTTTATGTCATGTTAGAAAAGAATGTAGCGTTCCAGGAATTTTCTTCTTTGTGTTTGGTTTAAATAATACCCTCCCCTGACATTTAGCCTCAAAAAGCTGTCCAAAATACTTTGGAATTATTCATCTTCAAAATAAACATTTTTGAAGTGAAAAAACTGTGTGAAGGCAATAAAATACTCGTCTTTCCGTGTCATTTCAGTATTGCTAGCCAACAAGGGAGGGATCTGCTTTGGGATGCTGATGGTAAGTGCACAAATTGAAACAGAACAGCTCTGTTAGGTACCGAATTCTGTTTTCTCTTTTCATCCCACATGGTACAACTCCTGTGTTCCTTACTTGATTATAAGTTTTTACAATGGACAGAAAGCATTTTGCAATGCATTCTTTTTTTTTTTTTTTATACACAGAACTTGTCCATTTCTGCAATGGAAGGGAGCAAAATCTATCCCATGCAGTTCCACTGATGACCCCATCAACTCATCAGTTCATAAACTGATGTCTGATTCTCCCATCATAAATCAAATTGAAATAAGAGATACAAATAAAATCACAAAGAAAATAACCACGGACCATGGTTTGTTCAGAAAACTGGTACCCCTTTAAGGTGATCATCAAAAACTGAAGATACCTAAATAGCTTGCAAGTATAAAGAAAAAGTCTTTTTTTTTTTTTTTTTTTTTTTAGAAAAGACTTTTTTGTGAAAATAATATCAGAAGCATAAATCTGTTTGTTGCCTAGGAGATCCCATATTAAAGGTACAGCTGGATGAAATCTGAGCTCATTACACCTCAAATTACTGAGGATTGATAACAGAGAATACTGTCCTAAGTCATCACTTAAAGACCTT
The DNA here is from genome assembly GCA_036925125.1 of Oreortyx pictus. NCBI lineage: Eukaryota > Metazoa > Chordata > Aves > Galliformes > Odontophoridae > Oreortyx > Oreortyx pictus. Next base: position 66,422,727 of record JAUPFR010000005.1, on the reverse strand, counting down.
TTTCCCTTTTTAATAGAGAGTATTATCTGGAAGAGACTACACTATGGTAAAAAAATTTCACTGAACTCCAATATCATTATTTCAGTGTGATAACAAGGGAAATAAAATGTACATACAAGAGTCTGTTTTACTTTGTTTCTTAAATGCTATAGCGAAGATATATTAATCTCAAAGCTTTTAAGCAGTAATAATGATCACTCATATCTAGCATTAATCTTTGAAGTAGATTTTAATTATTGCAAAATATGAGAGTTCCATTGACCTCAAAGGAGCTATAACAGCCTACTTTTTATGGGGTGAATTTACAAAGTAGATTGTATTAGATCATGAACCAGACTAAGAACATGCAAAAAAGCATATATATTTTTTCTTATACTGCAGATGATCTCTCATTATATTTTCACTGCTATCTTTGGCAACCAAATCAGTTAATGAATGAGTATGCTCTATTCATACATCAGCTAAGAGGATATTTGCCTATTTTGGAATAAAAGCATTATTAACGTGAGAAATCTGAGAAGTACACAGCGATAAAGAGCGGTAAAAATTTTGAATGTCTGTACAAGGAAGTTTTCTACAATACTAAAAATAAAATAGAAGTCAAGTACTGCGTAAATTAGAAAATAAGATCTTGCCCCAGATAAAATCCTAAAAGCGTATCACCTTCAAGGGAAGATCCTTGCCAAGATAAGGATAAGAAAATAAGATTAAGATACGAAGATCTTGAAAGACAGAAAGGAAAACAAACTTCTCAAACATACCTTATGATACTTTATTTTATGTCCCTTCCATTAAATGATTCAAACCATGGGAGTAGAGTAAAATCTTCCTTCCTCAGAGATCACGGAATCAATGTAAATGTTGCCTTGGCCTCTTAGCCTGCATCAGTTTACATTTCCCCAGAAATTTCCTCCTCTTCCCTCAGAGAGATTAGAACACACACTTCCCTCTCTGTCAGAACTTGCATTAGGAGATGTCGGCTTTCAAATGCTCTGCTTCCTTAGTACACAATTTCACAATGCTTCCCTATTAAATCTTAAGTTAGAAGCCCAACCAAAAAAAAACAAGCCCTACTTGTACCTAAGCTACAAAAAGACCCCCCCAGTTTCCCAGTGCATTTTCTGGCGTCTTAAATTCCCCTACGTTTTTTAAAATGATCTTAAAGCAAATCCCACACTTGCAAACAAAAACAAACAGAAAGATGAGCTCATGATATACCTGAAGTGACAGTGAAGATGATCAATGGAGGTGAAAGGCAGAAACAGATTTTTAAGGCAGACAGTCAGCAGAACGCAGCTGGTTTCTTTTTAGTAAGCGCTCATGTTCCATTCATGAGAATCTCCTGAAGTGACTGTTTTTCACAGTAAGGGCCCTCATAATTTATACATACTTGGGAATTCATGCTTTGAATAAAACTAGGCAATTTGAAAGTTATTGACTTGGAAAATCCTGCATGAGAATACATCCAGGAATCTGCAACATGTGAAAGTTTAGAAGCAAGACCACAAACTTAGTGTATTTTTCTCTTCTTGAGGTGATGTTTTGAATGGAAAAAGACATATCAAAACCAAGTATGTTGACACTTTTCCATCATCTGGTTTTTGCTTCTTCTTTCAGTTCTTTGTTTTTTAAAGATTTCCCACAAGTCTGTTAAAGGAAACAGATTGACAAGCAACTTCACATCTGAAAATTCAGCGTTCTCAGAGCACACTTCTGGCTTAGCATCCAAGAAGAATCATTTGAACGATATTGATAGCTCCAGTATTTATCTCTTAAGACAACAGCCAGATTTGGATATCACCATGGTCCAAAGTCCAGGCCTGGTTCCTGCATCACAGCTATGCTCCTGTTACCTACCACAGTTCCTTAGAGGCAGAGGAATGGCATGCAGCTGGACTGCAAATATCCCTAGTTACTTCACTAATTCAAGCCAGTAGGCTATATAGCACACAGTCTAAACCTTTGCTTCTAGACAGTAGTACACTTTATTTTCTTGAAACTCTTCATGGACAGCACACACCGCCCACACCACCAAACACAACCTCATATCTATTTATTTCATTTAGTTGTCATACAATAGCATTTAACGCCCATCAGTCAGAGATCAGCCTTTAAAAGGATTCACCGCGTGCTGCCTCATTCTGGTTTTATATAGATAACTGGAAAAATCAGAACAAACCTCCACAGTCATTTCAGGGTAGAAAACAATGACATTTCGTGGAGAATTACAGATGTGGCAGTTTAATATTAGAAAGGTTAAAGGGGGCTGAAAGGAACTTCGTAACTTTATGTCGCCTAGAAGCAATCAAACACATACGACTATTTACAGGCTGTCTGAAGAAGACAGTAACAAGAAAGGGAACATAAACGCTGTCAAGGGAACCAAATTGTTGTCTTTTTTACTATACCAATTACTAAATCTAAAGATTAATTTTTGCTAGTCATCTTCTTAACTTTTCTCTCTCCCTTAATATGAATTAAAAACAGTCACATTTTCTTAAACAGGACATGCTAAGCAGACCTGCTCACAGCCGTGGAGTTATAACTTTACATTTTCATAGTATTGCATTAAAATTCAACTTGCACCAGATTTTCTAAACTGTACAACAAAGTCCAGTGTTTTAAAAAAACCCTCATACTGTTTCCACTATCATTACTGATATTACTTGCATATGTAAAATTAATGTTTCACCATTAACACCCTGGTGATCATTCCTTTGTGCATACAGACATTCCTCTTCATTACTACAGCATGCTCAAGCATGTCTGATATAACTCTAAATGAACACTGACAGCAACATGTGAGGCTGCCCATATATTTGTACGCATATTCCAATGCCATTCAAACAAACAATACACAAATCACTCTATTGTTTAATTCTAGTGATAATGTGACAGCTGAAAACTACTGGTCTTGTTTCAATATGGAGGTGGGGGGTGAGGGCAGAAAACACATGATGTTTGTAAAACAGCTCCGGTAAACATTTCAAAATGAAGGTATTTCGTGGAGAATAGTCATAATAATTCTCCTGAGAGGGCATGGTTGACTAATAATTGACAATATGCAAGTTAGATTGCTGGATAACCAGACTTCTGGCTATAAAAAAAAAATAAATAAATAGGTCCCAGCCAAATTGATTTTTAACTCATGCTATCCAGTAACTGTTTCCAATAGACTTTAACCTCCAGTTACGTAAACATGTCAGAGTTACTAGTAATTGTTTGCTTCTTAACCTGTTTTCACTGAGAACTTACTTGGCTAAAGCATGGGAGGGCAAGCAATCCTGGGAAGGGTTAGCTCTTCTCACACAGCTCAAGAAGCACCTTTCCCTTGCTGAAGATCCTTCCCACTGAACTATCTGGGAGGTAAGCAGAGTGAGAAAAGAGTAGTGAGATCAGTACAGCATACAAGAGGGTAGAGAGAACTGCAAGCATCAGGGGCATCACAAAGAGTTTGTTTTTATTTGCTGTTTCTAGGAACTGCTTATGGGCCAAGACATTTAAAAATCTGCCAGGCAGCTTCCCCAGGGTACGGAAGTACAGAATTCACGCAGAAGATGCAGAGCCTGAATTCAAAGAGATGGCAGGGTGGCAAATGAACAGTTAACCACGCATAGCCATTTGTATTTTTAAAAAGCAGCAGTTTGGATCACAGCATCAGGAACAGAACTATTTTCTCCTCAGTCACTGCTGCTCCTGATGGTACAAGAACTACATGAAACTCTGCCTAATGAATAGACTGGTGGCATACGGATGGGCTGAGCAATCTTTGTTAAGGAATAAACTTAATTTAACTGGAATGATTCTTTTCCAGATAAAGCAAGTAGAGAATTTAATTCCATTATTAAACTGTCAAATAAATTTGCATTAATTTTTTTCTGTTGCACTTAAGAATTTGTTTTCTGAACAAACTAAATGTGCTTCTGATTGTCATTCAAGAAGACATAAGAAAACTAAAACACTGCTTTGCTTTTCTTCTGTGTCCTTCCCTTAATAGGTTTAAACGTTATTAGCCAACCTGAGTGCCTACAGAGATCTAAAGGAAATCTCAACAAAACAATGGGGATTTGTGCCGGGTCCTGTTTTTGAGAACAGACACGAGGAGAAATCATGGAATTATTACCTGAGTAACTAGGAAAATAATATGCTGATGACACACCACAGCCGCAGGGGAAACACTGCACTGCCCTCAGACAGCAGCAGCAGAGATCACACTGCTTTCAGCACACGGTGCCGGGATGTGTGGGGCCGCAAGGGGCACGTTCTGAGCTGCTGTCCCCCTCCAACATGATGCAGTCCCTACAAGAGAAGTCTAATTGGTTCATCCTGCCTGATTCTGATCAATTGCTGAAAGTTCTCACAACCCAGCTAATGAGAAACTCTCAGTCCAGCTTCATTGCTGTTTAATTTTATTACTGCTTCCTCTTGGCTTGATTTGTCATCCGTACTTATTGAATCCCTGCTTCTATTTCATATCTTAATTAAAAGCTTGTTTCTCTTGCTTTTCTCAGTAGCCTTTTTTCATGCTTTCTGGAGTTTTGCCCTGTAACTTAGGCTCCTCCTTGTGCCTGCCATCACAGGAGAACACAAGTTTACATTTGGACCATGGTCCCAAAGTGGCCAAAAAATCCACTAATGCTAATCTAAAGAGCTCCCCACCTGCCTCAACAAGTGTCCATGGACACTTCCCCATGTGAAGCTTCTGAATTTCCAGTAAACTTTTGATTGACTTTAATACCTTGATCAACGTGAACAGACTAATTGATAGAATAGCACTCTAGGCACCACGTGTCAGTTCCACTGGAATGGCGCTGACATACTCGATCCATCTGCAACACTTACATTATCATCTCAATAAAATAAGTACCAAACATTCTATGCACAGAGTAGAATGGCTGAAGCCTGCAAATGATCTGTCTCAGAACAGTTATTTATAATCCTCATCTACTCAACACCTGCTGAAAAGTTTCAAATTGAAAGCTATGCTTTCTTTGAAGAATCACTTTCTTTTGGCTTTTAAGGCTTTGCTCTGATAACTTTGCTGTGTGCTCAGTTGTTCTTGCACTACACCACAATGATTAGTCATTCCTTACTCACATCAATTTACTAGCACATTTCTTTCCATTTGGGTTCTCTAATTCAGGCTGAGGAGTTCTACTTAAATAACAAATTATTGGGCACAAGTATTTACGACTTCTAAAAATGCCACTGTACATTTATTTTTGGAACAAGTGGGCTGAAGTTGTACGCTGGCATGCTGCTGTTGCAAGATCCCCTTTGCAGGGAGTTGGACTAGATGACCTTAAAGGTCCCTTCTAACCCTAAAGATTCCATGATTTACCGCTTAATAATCTGAAGCATGCTGATCACAGAGCTCACATTTTCAGGCAGCTACCTGCAATGACAACCAGCTCTCTCTTGGTTGTTATACATCCAAATTAGAGCGTATCCTCTGTGCCTACATACATGCACACTGATATCTGCACGGTACTTTGCAGACATACCAGCAACGTGGACTGATGACATCCTTCACAGTGCTTCGACGGCAGCCCTAAAATTCGATATTCTGAATATTTTTGCTATTAGCAAATTGTCACCAAACAAAAAGCAACAGTTTCTGAAGTGTTTTTCCCCCTTTGAAGTGTTCAGAAGTGATTTCATGGTGCAACACAGCTCATTACCCATCTGCTGGAGTCCAATCTTGTTGTTTTCCCTCACAGAAGAAAGGTAACAGGTCTCCAAATCCCGGACAGAGCAGATCTCACGTGTCACAGTGGAGAAGGAAAAACAGAAGGCAATCACTTCACATCAATGCCTACAAAGCTAGAAGGACACAATGAATGTTCAGGTTGACTAGCCTCCCCAAAGGCAAGAAAATGCAGCGTGAGTTGTTGGAGCCACAAGTTGCAAGTGCTTAATTTAGAATTTTTAAATGTTTTTGCTCATATCATAAACATAACATGAAATGCTGCCAACCTCTAAAAATATTCAAACAAACATTTTTTGTTCCATGCAGCTTTGCTTATCCATAAATAGTAGTTTTTTTGTATGGATTTAAGAACTAAATTTCAACTACTTCACTAAAAATGCTAGACACAAACATCTGAAGCAGAAGTTGAAGATGAGGGCAGACATGCTCTCTGCAGGTGTATCTGGGGACTGACCACAAAGCAACAGCCTAAACTGTACCTCTGAGCTTGTTGGCACAGTATGCTTTGGGGATAGGGTTTTACACAACGAATTCCAGCCCTGCAATCGCACACAAAAGCAATTGGAAACTACACAGTCAAAGTATCCTGGAGCCCATAGCCTTTGCATTCCTGGGACTCTTCCTTGTCCAGGATCAAAGCTGAGATGTGTCAAGACTGCTGGGAGCAGCTTTTGCTCTGCAAGTCCTGATCGAGTGTACCCCAACCATGCCCCTGCAAATAAAGAAAAATGGGTAATCTGATAGAGGCCATTTTTCCCTAGTCCATGAATGCAAAATGTGGGGTTGCTCTTGCAAACAAACCCTTTGGTACAGCACCACAAACCTTTCAAGAGAAGGTACCTTATAAGATATGCTTTGTGATAAGCATCAAGTACATGAGAAACATCTCCCCAGCTAACATAGAGCACTTCACAGTCTCTTGCTACCAAGACTACATATTTAGCTAAAGCAGAATCCATCTGTCAATGCATAATTCTGGAATACTACATTAAACTTCAACCTTCTATTTGAAAGCAAGGGGTCAAAATAAAAAGTGAACTTTAATTGCTAGCATGCATCATCCTGACTATCATTTTATTTTCATCCCAGATGTAAAAACGCTCAGGGATCAGGTCAGACTCTTGAACTGGCATTTAATCAACCTTGAGTTGTGATTGAATAAGAAAAAATCTAATGTAGATGAAATACAGAAACATATATAGAGATAATAAATGGGCTGCATTTCACTAGCTGCTTGTAAGGACATAGGAGTGAACGTATTTCTTTTTCCAGATAATAACAGCATTTACTAAGAAGGTGAAGGAATAAAAAGAATTGTGGAAGAAGAGTAGTGAGCCTAGGAAAACAAACTGATAGTGAGTACAGGGAAAGGAATAATCAGGTGTGAGAACTCTAAGCAGGTGATGCTGAGTACCCTGGTTCCCAACACCACACCCACACAAAAATGTACTTTGGAAACTTCCTGTCAACCTGAACTTGAAAGATGAGTCTGCTTTTAAGGATTAGAGGGGAAAAGTTCGTAGAACAAGCTCAAATATATACTCAAATTACCAAACAGACCCAGATGTGCACATGACATAATTTTCTTCAAGAAGTGTCATTTTCCCATCTAGGTCCTACTTTTGATTTCTCTTTCGAAAGACTTTCTCTACATATACAAAAAATTAAGCAATAGCAACAAAATGGAATATTCTATGTCAGTTGTTTGACAGATGTAAAAACACAGAGCTTTGCTGATACAAGCAGAGCCACGATCATTAAGGTCAGCTGCAGAATTTTCTCTCAAACATTTGCTGTCAGACTGTCGTGTATAAACAGCTCTATAAACAGATCTCTTTTAGTTCAGCATTTTAACGTTAAAGCAGTACTTCAAACTCAAAACTTCAGGAACATCTCAGAAATCAGTGGAATATTTACCCAACATATTCCAAGTGACCATCATGAGAACATAGTTTGGAATAAACACAAACCATACATACTGACGCATTACCATAATGGATTTTTAATAGATAAGAGCTGCAAAGAGACAGTGGTTTGTTCATTTTTTTTCTTTATGTTCCTATTGGCAAGGCAAAAAGGCAACTCCAATAGAGAATGCGCTAAAAAACATTTAACAAAACCAACATTTGAGTCTTCCCAAACAAGAACTTTAGTTAATGCCCTAAAGCAATTAAGTTGCTACATCTCGTAGTTCTACAATATAGATTGAAGGACCATACAGAATTGCATCCATCTCTATCCAACTGCTGTGGATTTCTTCCAGAAAGCCAGATGATGCTTAGTAGAAATGAGGAAGTCTATAGGTGCTCCTGCTCTGGTAGATTCAAATGTTTCCTACAATCCAATCCCCAGTAGAAAAAGGCCAGGCCCACACCAGACATGAACTTACAAGCATCCCTCGAGAGAGGGTAGAAATCTGAAGAACCCAAGACACCTCCACTCAGGACACCCACAGCACCAAACAAAAGTGGATACTGCAGAAATGGACAAAGCCTACAGCACTCCACATAGTGATAGATGGGAAACAGCTGGTCAAGGGTAGAGGTAAACTAGGTCCCCCAGTTCAAGCAATGCTGCTTGTTTATTCCTAGCACAGCTGGGGATAGATTATACAGCAGTGGGAACTAGTCTTTGAGATCCCTTCCAACCCAAGCCATTCTATGATTTTTCCAGACTAAAACTTTCATGCAATTACAGTGCAATCCCAACATGCTAAACAGTTCAAGCTGCGTTATCAAAGTAGATATTATCACGTGAGTCCACAAATAGAGCTGGTAAAGAAGATGAAAACCATAATCATGCTACCGCTCTTCTTGCTTTCTCTAAGTCTGCAGTCTGAGTGTTGCATTCTTCTACACAGTTTTAATCCACACAACAAGAGTTCAGAAAAAACCCCAACGATTCACATCATGGTCATGATTTCTACATAACATTTTTGCATCTAAACTAAGAGATAAGCAGGAGGCACTAGTTTATTTTTCAGCACCATTTTTTTTTTCTCCTGTATTTCCTTCAAGATTCTGCAGTGATTAGAAGATTTTTATATGAATTGTATCTTTAAAGAATAACGCCTCTAAATAAAGTTTCACATCTCTGAATCAGTTCCAAAAATAAATATTCCAAGTCAAGTCTGTAAGACAGTGTTGGAATTAGATGAATTAGTAAACACAGAATGCTGACTCCCTTTCTCCACCACCAATGCAGTGTACTGCAATTTACCACGATGCAAGTTTCACACCTAACCAGCAAAATCAGTAACTGTAAAATCATCTGGCTTCATTTAATAAAGCCCTTCGATAACCTTGAAATGTAGAAATAAACATTTCCAGATTTTCTTTCACACTCAAGGTTTTCATGTGGTTTTCTTTTTTCTTCCCTGAAAAAAGGTAAGATAAATGTTGGACTTGCGTTACACAAATAATCGTTGGTACAGAGCACAGCTGCGCCTCTGATTATATGAGACAGCAGCACCATCTTCTGGTAAGAAGATCCTTCTCAAACTTTAGAAAAAGCCGTGGAGAGTGATCCAGCCAAAACGATGCAAAATGCTACTGAGAGTAACAGGTAGTTTTTCACACCCTGGACAGATAGAAGGAGAGAAAAAGAAAGATATGTCACAATTGGTATCTCTTCCTCCTAAAAAAGGAAAATAATAAAAAAAATAGGGTTTCATTTAATTTTATGAGAAAATGAATCTATCCGTTACATGAAAAATTAATTTGATCCGTAACAACAACAACTAAGAATCTTGGACGGAACAGCTAAGGGAATCTTAGGGCTACACTGCTATGCTTCAAATTCCACTAGAAAGATAATTTCAGCCACGTTAACGTCATGTTATGTTAATATCTAGTAAATTAGCATGTTCTGAGCTCATCAGTTTAAGAATCCCCATATTGTCCAGTAATCAGAAGGGCAAACTGCCTCACTGTTTGGTCCTTTAGAGAATCTGGTCCTGGTTTATTAGTCCATGTGATTTTTGGCAGCTAACTTCTCTGTTCCCACTGAAAGAACCAGCTCAAATAAAGGTCATGTTTTGCATCCTGCTTTCTGACCCTGCTCCAGCCTTTGTTTTCTTCCACTGCTGTTCATAGTTATAGAATTCCAATCTCCATTCCTGTAAGACTTGCTCAAAGTTCTTCATTTCTCTTGGAAAACTTATTACTGCATGACATGACTTTCAGCTTCATAATGCAATACTTGTAAGGAGGAGAAATCAAAGAGAGACAGCTCTTTATCAAGTAACGCTGTTCTACAAGCTAGATACAAGCAGGAGAGAGACTAGGTAAAAGACCTAGTAAGATTACCTTGATTTCTTTAAATACGAGGACTCCCCACAATGCAGCAATAAGGCCAGGACCCTAAAGAATAAGATTCATTTGCATATTACAGTATTTCCTTAAAACATGCCACATTCCTGTTATTGTTTTCAGGGTGGCCGCACTTCAATTGCGGAGCAAGTTTATGTCCTTCCATCCTGCATAATTACAGCACTCATGGAAAAAGCACTACCAGCAGTGAAGTCTTCAGAAGATACGACACAATAAATAATCAAGAAGGGCTAAAGAAGTAAAAGACTTTTTACAGAGGGCATAATTTCTCTCTAAATTACACTGTGGAGTCTGTATGAGCTGTTACACATTATTTTAGAGACTCCAAATAACATGCCTCACCTCAGTCCAAACTACAGACTTCTATCAACACATTTCAGAGGATTGTTCAGGTTTTTTTGGCAGCCACCAAGGATATTCCTAACATTCCCTCTATTACTATGACTAACCTGCTCAACAAGGTTTGATTTTATTGCTTGGTATGGAAGAGACCAGAACATAAACGTTATTTCCTGTATTCAGGGATCTGGACAAAGCACAGAGCCAGACAGTTAAGACAGGTCAGGAAAACTACTGTTTTATCTGTCATGTCATCTAACAGGTTTCCTAGCTAACAGCAAACAGGTATATGATGATAATTTCCAGACACTCCCAGAAATACAGTTTTTCTCCTGTGCGTGCAATGATCTGAATTCTCATGTCTGATAAGAAAACATCTGAAAGTCTCTGGAGATGCTTCCCATTACAGCTGCACTCTGGAACACTTGACAGATCTTTGGACAGCCATCTTCCTCTCTCCATCTTCAGTAAGCTCAATGGGACAAAAATTTACACCACGGGGAAACAGTACCCTATGCTGAGTGTGACACTTCAAAGTGTTATTTACGTAATAACTAAGGTGCTGTTTCACTTCCTAGGTAACTTACATTGCCAGAGGAATACATTTTTTAAACGAAACAGATTGTTAAAGGGACATGACGAATAGCTGAAGTTTTCCCTGGGGTGAAGTAAAGGATCAGTTCCAAAACTGCAATGAAAGACAGGCAGCTTCTCATCAGCACTGTCCTTAAAACTTTTCATTTAGTGATTTTATATCCTTGCCCTTTACGTATGCTGGTTAACAAAGTTACTAAAGCTGCTTTCCATTAATCCGTCTGTTTCGAATTACAATGATGCCAAGCCTTTTTTTCCCCTTTTCTTTCATTGCATACTCCAGAGTTCATTTTGATTAACTGCATACCGAAGCAAACTTTAATCCTTATTGTTTCATTAGTTTTCTTCCAAAATAGAGCTGCTTAGCAGAACTTTGGTTTTGATACTTATAAACTCTGATTTACCAGAAGTGATCCAGCTTTGCAGCACCCACTCACCCTTGAGAGAGTGGCAGCAGTTTTTATTTTCAACACAGTGATGGAATTTTTGCAACTTCTGGATGTTAACTGTTCAAAAGGTATATTATCATAAGCAGGAATCAAACAGTTATTTTTCCTGCCTATCTATAAGAAAATTATTTCCAACAATACATGTACTGTTACATGTGTTCAAGATCTGTAGTAAAAAAAAAAATACTTAAGAAATAACTGATAGAGTAAAAAAAAAAGCAACTGAAAAAATCCAGAGCAATATATATTAGGTGAGAGGAAAGTATGTAACTTTCCTTCCCTTGATCATCTCAGATTGCTATTTAATACCCTTACAGTTATGTTTCCACCACAGCATTGGCTTTTACACAGTTTGAAGTCTCTTACTTTCAACTCCTCTACTTTTCAGTGGCCAAAAGGGTGCTTGTCACGGTCAAAGTTTCTAATTAAAGTAATAAAGGCTAGCACAGACAAACAAAAGAGGCAATGCTTACTCTTAGGAAAACAAAAGAAAAAGCTCTAGTCGTGTCAAAATTTCAACTTAATTCCACAAATGGGAGAAAAAAGATGCTTCACTTGAATTCTAGTCAGAGAATTTCTTGCTACGTACTTACTGCTGTAATTATTGGAAAGCTGACTACAGCACTGAGATAGTGATTGGCGATGAACCAGCAGCAATTGGCTATTGCCCAAAGCACACCAGAAACAAACCCTAGAAAAATAAATTCTGATCAAAAACATGTACAGCGAAGTATAAGCAGCCACTTGTGAAACATCTACACTTATAGCATAATAGCAAGAATGAGTATTTTAGTACAGTAACTGCCCTGACAAGCTAGCTCTGATAAGCTAAACAAATTCTCAAGGGATAAAATCAACTACTTCAAGTGAAGTAGCAAATTATTCAAGTTCACACCTTCCCAGGCAAGATGTCCTCCTCTCTGGCACAATTAGTTTTTGAAAATCTACCACGTGCAGTGTCACTTTTCAGACGAGAACAAAATGAAGGTTGTTTCCTAACCTTAATGTACCTAACAGGAGTATCTGTCAAAAACAAAGTAAGATGAATAGAGTCCAAAAGGCTAACTACAGTTCCAGCACACAGATTGAAATAATCACTGCAAAAAGGTACAAAGAACTAACAGCAATCAGCTACTAAGTGAAACAGTCATACCTGGTAGTATGGCTTGGGGATAAACAATGGGTTTATTTTTCCTGACTGCACAGTAGATCAAGAAGTAGATGGTACTTGTAACAAATATTCCACTGAAGTGTGCAAAAACATAATCCAAATCTGAAAGAAGAAATTGCAGAATTGTATTAGCCCAAAACATCAGCTATTAATTTTAACAAGATTACATTCATACAGACAAAAATACACAAAATGCTACTACTAACAATTCAAATTCAATTGTGGTTATGATTAACAGCTCTAACAGTCTGACTGTGGATGGATTTGGTCTGTCACATGTACAATATTAAACATGAATTACATTGCACTGACATTTACCACAAGCCTTTATGCATTTCTGTAAGTTGTTATTGCTGTAACTCTATTAGTCAAGCTACTGATTTAAAAAAACCTTGAGAAAAATCCTTAAATGGGGCTACAAAAGTGATGGGGACTTGTTTGACATAATTACATCCTCAGTGAACTATTTGCATTTGCACTCCTGTAGATAGTCCTGTTCCTTTCTTTCATGCTATGCATTTAAAAGTAAGCTAACTACATGCTCTATGTAGGATAAACAACATTCCTTTCTTATCACAATTTTGCCCATCACAACATCACCAACAAAAACAAATTCTTTTCAGATTGAGTAGGTGCTAAATAGAACATTCCCAAGGTGATAGAGCTGAAGCATGTAGCAAGGTGATCTCTACCTCCTCCTGCGAGTCCTCATCAGGAAAGGTAGCTACAATAATATGTTGTGTCTAGTTTGGGAACACATAAATTGCTGCATTCAAAAACAATTGTACGTGATGTAATAAATACTGTTAATGGCAACATTTCCCAGTGGTATGCTGTCCTTAAACTGCTGCTGGTATTACTTGCTGAGTTATACTAGATCTTTAGGAAAACGTTTCTTGAGAAACATTTGAAGTTGGCTATTGCACTCCAACAGAAGGCTTGGTATCTTCCAGGTTGTTTCCCACTGTTTCAGTGGTGTAAGTCACCTCCAGGAAAAAGGGAGTGCTAGTATTTTGGTACTAACAAACTTGATAACACGAAACACAGGGCAGAACTTGTATTTTTTCACTGTATTTCCAGCAGTACAAACAGTTTTCCTTTATGAAAGCAACAATGACATAGAGTAGAATGGTCCTATTAGCCTTTACCAAACTGACTCGCTCCTGCATATGTAGTTTCATTTCTTCTTCCGTGGTCCTTGATGTAAAGTACTGGGACAAAACTGGAACCGTAGAGTATTCCAGCTACCACAGCCAGGCTGCATCCTCTTTAAAAAGAACAGAAACAAACAAACAAACAAAAAAAGAGCCTAGTGTTAATTAGGGAAGTAAGTAATGCACTTAAAACATCCAAGAAAATTGCAAGCAATACCATAAAAACAGGATGTGAGCACATCTGCAGTCAGTGCTTTCAATACAAGGATTTCCAGGATGACTGAGGCCTTGGCCATCAGTAGACTCCTCGCTAGCTGCAGCTTCCACCTTGGACCACTTCTGCTGCTTACTTACCACATTGCCATGCTTTCTCCAGGTGTCCTCACTTGGGACACCACACCTGGAAGCATGGTTTCCTTCTACATTGGGCTGCCTGTAATTACAGCCCTGTAATTAAGTAATTGCTGCTGATGTTTACTCTGCAAATGTTGTTCTTTTAGGGTAAAGCACACTGAACACGCACCAGTAAAATAATTGTTAATGACTTACACCAATCTTCTTTTTACTGGAGAAAGTCTGTTCACCCATGAGACATCAGAGGTATCTTCAGAAGCATTAACAGACTGTAGAAAAATTGAGAGTTTTTACTCAGTCATGTCTTTTTCCCTTTTAAAAGAAAACAGCATCTCAAACATCATATTAATACAGCAGTAAAATGACAGAGAGAAAAACAAGAGGAATTTACACAAATACCCCGGAATAAAAAAAAAAAAAACAAAACAAGAAATAATTTCAGAAGTAGATTAAATCATTGCTGCTAGGTTTATCTCAGAGTTTGTAAGTGACTGCCTATGGATTTTGGATTTATTATGCAACAGAGCACTCAAAAGCATTAAAATTTGCATGCAGGTCTGCCTTTCAAAACATCTCCTGCACTGCGAATCAGGGACTGGTTCTGTAACATGGCAAAAATCTGGTGGATAACACTTACACATTCAGTTATCTTCCCCTTAAGCATTCTCCTGCTGTTACAGTTAAATTAAAATCGCTTCGTCTTCTCAGAGATGGAATAAAAACACACTGTCTAACCTCTATGATAAGGACTTGCTCTTTCTCAGCTTTATAACTTGCATTTGGAAAAGCCTTTCCTGTTGCTCACATATGACTGAATATACAAATAAAATACAAGCAATGCCTATTTATGAAGCTTTACATAGTTTACCATGAATTTTAACAAAACATGTTGTCATTAAGTATCTTTCATTGTTGTTTTTAAATGGTTCCATATTTCTCCCTGCTGTGAAGATGTACTTACACATTCTCTCAGTAATGGCGTGCTTTCTAATGAAGCTGAAGAAGTCTGGACTTCAGTTTTTATAAAAAGAAATATGACAGCACTCAGAAGAGAAAAACACACCAATGAATATCACAAGTCAGATCACAAGGATATAACATTTACAGCCTAGAGAAAAAAAAGTGTATCTGGAAGCATATAACGCTCTTGTCATTACTATCCTAGACTCAGTTCAATATATTTCTAAAACACAATTGCTTTTGATAGTTTTAACAAAGCACCCAAGCAGAAGTGAACAAGCAGATCAATCTCATTTAGTCTTTAAAGTACTCTCTTCTATGGAATGGTACTGAAATGTCTCCTTTCTATGGTGGGCAGCTGCAGCCACATGCTAACTATTGCGTTAGTTAACAGTGCTCTATTGTACGCCACCACACAGAGTCAAACATCTGCATGAAAATCCTACACGGCACAACTTAAACCTGCACAGAATTGGATTTGTGCCCAAGGGAAATTAGTCATTCTGAACCTTCTATCACATGCAACTGGGAGAGCACTGCTCCTACAGGGCCTCATGCATATGCAGAAGGAGAAGGGGTATTCCTTAGTGGTGCTCCAATGCATCAATTGATTAAAACAAGGAAGAAAAGGAAACATTTCTACTTTTACCCCCAGCTCGCAGAGATCAGGTAAGTGTATGTAATCAGCACTGTCAGGGTCTGGATTGTTTTTTTATATTAACTTTCAGCAAGAAAATTCTTTCTCACAGCCATAAACAGAATGCCTCCATTTGAAGTGTGATTTATCTCCTGCTGAAGGCATATGGATAAGCACAAAAAGATGCCAGCTTCTTCCAGAGGGACTAGGCAAACACACACAGGTCCCACCCAGGGGGCTAAAGCGAAACACATGCCTCTGAGCTCTACAGAGCAACATGCATATGTTTTGTGCAGCTTGCCAGGAAAACAAGTCTGGTAAGGATCTTTCCCCGTGCCGATAACTTTTTTTGTGATATCTTAGGAATAGGCAGGAAGCAGCTGGTGAGCTGAATGAACTCATCAGGCAGGAATAGTAGCACTGCTACTGTCCAGTGAATACCTCTCAAAATCATTCACTGGTAATGAGTAAAAAGCTATGGATTGTTAGAAAAGAGTGGAAGAAAAACAAGGCAACCAAGGATGGGTTCCACGTTCTCCATGATCTTAACTCCTCTATGCATTTGTCTGGAGGCATTTTGTGCATCTACTGCTCAGCATGCTTATGGCAAGCCTGCTGCCCCTGCATTTATGGCTGACCTTTTGTTTCTGGAAAGATCTCCTTGGCCAACCAGCTGGAAAGCACAGCTACTGCTACATAAAGACCATCTTTATGCATGACTCAGAACATGAATTCATACAAACAATAAACTAATAATATAATGAGAAGTCCTTCCAAAGATCCCAAAGGAAGCAATTGTTTGGGAGTTGTCAGAGGTAAGGTAGACAGGGAGCTGCTACGATTAATTTACCACAGATTTGTCTTGGTCAAGTCTACCAGCATTCTGTATTCTGAAATCTATGTATGGAGAGAAAAAGAACTAGGTATGGACAACTCATAAATTGTGTGGTAAATCAATCTGCAAAAAATCTTATATGAATGCATTTACCTGCTGGTTAAATTTTTCCAGTGGTTATGAAATATATTTTAGGTTACAATAATTCATCGTAACTTTTTACCTTAACAGTGAAAGTCCAGCTCCAATATAATTTAAGACTGGTCTTGCTACCTCTTCTGGGTCAATTCCAAACCATCCAAACCTGGAAGATTTAACAAGTCACTCTTGTTGCACTGATTGCACACCAAACACTATAATCTAGTCTTGAAAAGTTTAATTCACAGAAATAATTCTGCTTAAGTTTGTGTTAGAATTACTGAATCGATGCTTCGGTTGGCTTGCAAAAAATTCACGTTTATTTAAAAAAAGAAAATAACTTAATTGAAATTGATTTTTTTGAACCTGGGTATTTAAAAATCAAAGTTAAATGATTTTTATCAACCCGTGCTGCAGAAGACAGCGTTTTAGTTTCAGTTAAAAAAAAACAAATTATTTATTTACTAAATTATGTTAATGAACATGACTGGGCATTTCTCTTCCTATTGAGACAAAGGAAACAAAAAAAAGATAAAAATTAATCTGACTACTTTCCACAGGGAAAGAAAAAATCTTACGTATGATAAATGCTCTTTATTGGTGATAGTGCTTACACTTTAGTTATTAACAAAGAAAGAGAAACATTAATAACGTATGATTAAAAATAATCACCTGGAACTTGCCCATCCTGTCAGCAAATTAAAAGAAGCCCATATCAAAAGACCAAGAGCTAAGCCTATGGTTTTAATAATAGGGACAACTGTGATGTTGCCTGAAAAGCAAAAAAAAAAAAAAAAGTTAGAATCAGTTACAAACTAGAGTGTGGTATTCCATATTTTAGCTATCAATTTCATGTGAGAATGTTCAGAAGGGGAAACAATTTAGGCAACTGAAGTCAGTTGCAACAGCACTTTTTTTACATAGGGACGTTAAATCACAGATTCTTCCTTGACAACATTTTAAAAGTTAATTTTGGTGTGAATTTGCTGCTTATACAATAAAAAGCTGGAGGCATTAAATAGGGACATCCAGCACGTGCAGCATTACTGCTAGCAATACTGGCTCTATTAGTAACACTCCATTAATACCAGAACTAGAAAAGCCAAATAACTACCACACATACAGAAATGTTTCTGTTGCTATTTTTGTGACAAGTTATTACTTTGTTTTTCAAGGATTGGAATACTCACCTGTAGCCCACACAAAACCTCCTACCATAGCCAGAGGCCAAAACCGGGGGCAATTCTGGATTAAATTGACCACCAAAGAAACTATCCATATGGAAGCACAGAGAATCCATTGGAAGAACATTCCTATGGAAAAAGCAAACGAGCACATGAGAGAAACAGCAGAACGCTGCAAGTGTGAGTCTCTTACCTCTGAACATACTGTTTTAGCTTAAATAGCGCAGAAAAGAAATGAAACTTGGTCACCTTCTGGCAATCTATTCCCTGCTATGCACTCTATCAAAAAGAAAATTTGCTGGGCAATGTTTACACAGGCCCAGTCCTCAAACGCATGAAAGTCCTGATAGATTTCTGACAAAGAGGATATTAAGTGGCTTTAGTCTTCTCCCACCACCCCAGTAGCAGCTAATGCAGATAACTGAACAAGTCAAAACTCCTTTGGGGCCCAGCTCATTACTACAGAAAACTGAGGATGACAAATTTTGGTCAAATCAGTCCTACCTTCATTGAATCTCTAAGGGCCAGCGAGGCAGATCACTTAACTTTACACCAGCTGAGCTAAGACTTCTACTTTAAAATACCTTTGTCCTCCTGGGACTGCATTTGGTACGAAAAGAGAGAGTCTGTAACGCACATAATCATACTAAAATAACACTAATGCAGATATATTTATCTGAGCATTTGGGTATTGACTATGCTTCACATAAACATGTAAATACAACATAAAGCTAGTATCATAAAGCAATAACGTTCTAATGAAATAAAATTCTAATGAAATTATAAGAAAACAGAAGTTACGTTTCCTCTTACTGTGTTACTAGTTAGAAATAAAAATATGTTCATTTCTTATTTGGTCTCATGTTATCTTAGGTCCACAACTGAAGGGCAATACTCTGAAGTCCAACACAGTGCTAATGTTCGTAATTAATATTGTATATATTTAAAGGTCTCCATGATGTTAAAAGAAAGGACATTTCACTTTCTATTGGGAGATGCTCATGAAATCATCATTATTGTTAAAGTGCAGAACAAAAAGAGATTTAACAGAACCCAAAATAAAGCATTACTGCTTTATCAACAGTAGAAAGTTAGAACACTATACTGATAGTTATAAATCTGTGTTTGATCTATAGAAACATTCACAATTGCTAGTGAAATGTTATTCCAACTAGCAAAAAATAATAAATATAAATAAGCTTACCATCACCAGTGTCATATTTTTTAACAGGCACAAAATTTGTCCCAAACAGAAGAACAGCTACTGTGGAAGAGGTAAATCCAATAGCTAGATCTGTTCCGTTGCTGATGTTAAAGGTACTGTAAGTTCTCCCAATGCTCATTTTAGCTCTGAAAGTGTCCCTTTTTGCAGTAGGTCTTGAAGGATCCTGAAATCAGAGAGCAGAATTAAACACGTAGAATATTAAATAATACCAATCTAGTTCTGAAACCTGCAACTTGAAGGGCTCTACACTTCTGCCTCAGAAATCCAAAAAAACTGGGAAGTATACCATAGAACCCCATGCCATAAAACTGTGATCACATGCCACTAAAGAACAGACGCATTTGTACATTTCAGAATCAACTTCACAGAAAGCATGTTTGAAAACACAAAGCCATGAACGCACACGATTCAAATCTGTGAGAATTAGGGGAAATCTTGCTGCCTCGGGAGACACTCTATCATGACATTCCTACTCCTGTAGGCAACCCAGTGTGTAAAAAAAACAGGGATTAGAAAATGGATAGACATATTACTGGAAGAAGCTGCAGTAAATTGCAACCCTGCTGCCTGTAAGTCATGAACAGGCATAGACAGTCTACAAATGCCATAGTGAGTTCCAGACAGGATCATAAGGGAACTACAAGAATTGCTCCAGTTGCTGTAAAGCAGGAATAAAGGTTTGTCTCTTCCTCTGCGTAACAGAAAGAGAAGCTGCCTCAACATCTTCTTTCATTCCATAGACTCACAAGTGAAAGCAAAAGATTATCTTCATCTCATAACAGCTTCTTTTGTTCTTCTAGGGGGAGATCCATCTTGAGATTACACTCAACAGTAGTGTCCCATGCACTTCAGACCTGGATTTGACAGAAGTGGCTCTGAAGATAACTATAATACAATCTATGGAATACGCTCTCAAAACATATAAGAAAAGCACTTGGAATTGTAACCTACAATAAGATACTTAACTTGCAATGAGTAATTTAGTGGTTATTTATCCTATACTCTAAGGCTTTCTCTTCTCAATGAAAGAGAAAAAAACAACCAATTACTCTGTGAGCATAAAGGGACATATTTATAGAGGTACACAATCCTGTTGTGCTGATGTAACTCCGCTTATTCTGATTATAATGACATCCCAATGCAGTTTGAGGATTCCCCAGTGTAGGGGACTAAGTGCTGCCTGGAGGGAAGAAGCAAAAACAGGACAGAGGAAATTTTGCCAGATCAGCTAAGGGGGGCTGCAACCGCACTCGGCAAAAAAGGAAGAGCTAAGCCACAGCATGTACTTTCATCTTGCTTAACCCTCCAGCCTCAGCTTCTCTGGAATCCTTAGGACACTGAGAACCACATTTGCTGAGGTTGTGCTTTTATCAAAGCTTCAGCACAATCAGCGCTGGCTGAATTTAATCAGCTGTATTAGCAAGTGAGAAGTTCAGACCCGTAAGTACTGTTACCATTTAGTTTCTGAATTTTCTCCCCTAGGAAGACCATGTTTTCTTTAAATATGTAGGAAAAAACAGATGACATCTAGAAGGCAAACTACAAAGGTACAATGGCATAGGCATTTTAGTTCTCTTTTTCTCCTTTACTCTTCACTTTCCTTACCTATTTAGGAGATAAGCTCCTCCAGGCGTTTTTCACGATACTTATAAGACTTCTGTCAAGTATGTTTTGCCTGGGACCTGAAGACTGGGCAGTGGAAGTAACAAGGATGAGATTTCTTCCAAGACTGAAGAAACACTGTGACATCACAAGAATAAATCAGAATAGATAACAGCTTACATCAGCTAGCTTCATGCCATCAAGATTGGCTCACAGTACATTAACTGCCTTTCACATACAAATAAGGCACAAGAGCCTTATATTATTAAAGACATAGAATTGCTAGAATAGAATGCAGGATTCAGTTCTTTGGCCTTTAAATAAAAAAAAGTATAAATAAGTCATTATTCAAGCAAAACATTAAGAACTTCTGAATTAAAGAGGATGATAAACCACTCTGAATTTTCTGAGCAAGTTCAGCTTGACAAGACCTAGAGCAACTGGGTGCGCTTCAATGATAGCGCTCCTGTAAGTGGGGAGTTGAACTAGACAGCTGCCAGAGGTCCCTTCCAAACTAAAATTCATCTATCATGCAGCCCCACGAGCAAATAATGAATTGGCATACAGCATTAAGTTGACTGCACTTTTTTGCATACTGGGTCAATAACCTTTGTCTTTGTTTGGAGAGCTTCAGAGGACATCCGAAAAACCTCTTTTGTTCTCTACAATCCTGCAATTGCCGGATGAATAGCTTATGCACCTCCAACGGATAATAAATGTGATGGTGGAGCCATTGCTGAGGTCAGAACACAGTGTTCAAGTTAGAGACAGCCGTCGCTGTTACTGAAAGAAATTCTTCAGTAAGCAGCCCTTTCTGAAAAGCATTTCAGGATTTCTGAGCTGCAGAGGAGAAATAGTTTTGTTTTTATACGTCGGCTTTATCCCACTGACTTCATATCCCACTAATTTCAATAGTTTATCTCTCTGGAAGTTTGCACTCTGTGTTTTCACTGTGATGCCAAGAAATCCGACAAAGTAACTTGACACAAAGGTCAAGCAGGTATTCCCTTTATTACAGCGCTGGGTGAATGGGGGATCTCTCCACCAAACATGCTCACCAAAGAGAGAAATGAATACATTTTTATAGGTATAAGCACATGCATATTCAACACATTCCAGACTCTGGTTATCAAGGGGATTAAACCTAAGGGTCAATTTTCAAACCTTGAAGGGGGAGAGCTCTCCTCACCATTCCTGTGGGTGTTTTGTTCAAGAGAGACACCTGTTTGACTATCTTGTTGGAACAAAAGGATGTCCATCCTGCTTTCTTATCAACAAGATTAACTGCCTCTTGTATTAGTTTGATTTATGCCCACCCCCATTTCTAAGTTTTGTTCTCTGCTTGGGTAACACATCTGGCCCAACAGATAAATCAGCAGAGAGTAGCAGCTTTGTTGCTATGCACAAGTATCATCGTCCAAGCTGTACCCCGAAAAAAGACTACTTGCCCCTGTTCCTGCTTACCTTTACAACCATAAACAGACACACTGAGGCGCTGCGACAACCATCCGGATGATTTGCGGTTGTCTTTGCTATAGAGAAGCTGTTCTCATGACTCAACTGTTTCCTCAGAAACACACCAGCGTTCCTTCAACCCATTCCTCACCCAGAAGGCAGCGACGCCTTGGCACAGCTGCCCAGAGAGCTGTGGCTGCCCCGTCCCCTGCAGGTGCTGAACCAGGCCCCGGGCAGCTGAGCTGTTCCACTGTGGGGCAACTGCGCGTTGGCACTGGGCGGGCACCGAGCCCCCTTTCCAACCACGCTTCTGAAAGACGAAAAGCGAGCAGCTGAGCTCACTCCGCCGCCACACTCGGCTCCCCCTTACTCGCACCGACGCGCATCGGAAGGAGCCACGAACCGCAGAGCAGGCCGCCACGAGGCGGACGACGAGCCAGCTTCCCCGCTCTCCCGCAAGCCAAGCGCTCAGACACCGCTTAGGGGGGAACGAGGCGACGGGAGAAGCCGACGGCGACCGCCCCCACCAGGCACCCAGGCACCCAGGCCCCCCAGCCCGGCCCGGCCGCGCCGCCTCACCGGCCGCCCCGCGGCTCCGGCCTCCTGCCCCGCCCCGCGCCTCGGCCCGCCTCCGCCATCCGCCCTCCGCCCCTTGTGCCGCCGCTGTGCCCGGGAGCGGCCCTGAGGGGGAGCCCGGCGGGCGCCCGCGTTCGTTTACGTTGTCAAATCTGTGCCTGGGGCAGAAACTGCTTCTTCAGTCCCCCCCCCCCCCCGTCTTACAGCCATTGCCCTTTTCCATCCCGTGCAATCCAGCATTAGCTTGGACGTTCCCGTGCCCCCACGCTTAGGAAGATTTAACGCCGCTTGTGGAATATCAATATCTAAAGAAGCAACAGGAGGAACTGACTTTAGTGGATAGCAGCGCTACAAAAATAGTTTGAGGCAAGAAATGACTGACTTGCAGGCTAAGTATGGGTAGGCAAATTGTGATGACTGAAGTCACAGTTTGATGAGGCAACTCTCATAGTTTAGTCTACCACCAAAAAAAAAACAAAAACCGCTTAGATGTTTTGTGAACACAGAAAGTTTACCTTTTCAGGTTGCCCTTCAGTGGTCAACACCGCGCATCTGTGGGTACAACACATTTTTAGCTTCTAGGCTACAAAGAAAATCAGGAAAGGAAAAAAAAAAAAAATGCCCTGTATCTTTTTGTAATTTCGACCGCATCATCTTCTAAAGAATTGCTGCAGGAAGATTGTATAGGGTACACAATTTAAAAGAAATGCCATGCCAAAGGAAAGGTATTAGTAACTGGAACATGCAGCGATTCACAGCTGCCTGATCGCCATGGAGAACTGGACTTTCAGATATAACTGCTGCAGTGTGACACATTCGCTTCTCGGCCTTTTGGCTAAGATCAAGTGTAGTACTGTGAATCTGTTCCCTGGTCTGTGCCATTGGCAACGCAAGGTGAAAAGAATAACGTTCTGAGAGATTGGAAGAAGTACAGTGGTTACATCTGAATTGTTTGCTTCCATATTTTTTGCTTAAACATTCTGTTTGCTTCCCATTGTTTGTCTTTTAAGTGAGAAACCTGTCTGAAGCGTTTCAAAAGACTTCATGTGTGTATGCAAATATACTCTGGGCCCTGATTTTATCCACATAACTCGCTAATATTTTGCACCCACTTTGTTCTGCTATTAGACGGAACATAGGAAGCCATTCAAGGGACCCATTTATGTTCTCTCTTAGTCAAAAGGGCGCAAAGCTGGTATCTCTGTAACATCCATTCCATCTTTCAGCAGGACACTCCAGCATGTAAGGCTGATCCAGTAAGGTCCACATCAGGCAACCCCCTTTAAAGTGTAAACAGCTTCTAGCAAGGTTAGCCATGTCTATCCCAATATTATTGGATTATTGGATATTGTCTGGAGCTTTTTGAATTAAGTAAAGAAAAGTGGTTGTCAGTGGAAAAAAAAAAAAAAACAAAAAACCCACTCAAAGAATTTTATAACTCAAATGAGACCCATCTGAAACATAACCCTATTCTTTAAACATGTGAGTGCTAATTGTGGAACAGGCGATGTCCCTATTAGTTGAAATTGCAGCAAACATATACATTTTATTATTTTGTGCTTATACCAAGCGGGGAGTCAGAAGTCATAGCTTCACCATTGTCTCTCTGCTCATCTCTGCACAAGCTCTTAACTTCTCACTGTCTCAACTTTCCCTTCTGTATGGTGACTGTGCTGTCCTCATTTCGGAATGCACACATAGAAAACCCTGAGTTTAGTGCCATATTTCAAAAGCCGCTGTTTGTTCTGCATTTCTTGCACAAGAACATCTGATTCTCAAACGTTTCAAAACGCAGAGGGCCTTCTTACAAAAAGAAAACCCTGTTAAAAACGGGAATTTCTTCTGTTCGTCTGCATGCAGCGCACTAGAGGGCCCTCAGGAGTTAGAAATGGATGGAATGTACTTCTGGAAGGCACTTACTTCATACAACTTTTCATTACAGAATTTAAAATAGAAGAGGGTGTTTGTTTTTTTTTTTTTTTTATAACGTGAGGTTCATGTAAGTTTATAGCAGTTCGTATGCAGACAACCTCTCAGTACAGTTAGGTTCCAAACAGTATTTAGCTTCTATTGAAATGCATAAATGTGAACTACCCTTAAAACTGAAATATGGGCTAGAGTACTTTGAGAACGTCAGTTTTACTAAGTTATTTTTATTAACCTAAGGAATTTACCAGGACAAAGGATGAGTCAATCTGAATAGGTAAGAGCCTTTATACTTTTATAGCAATAAGCATGCAGTATGCACTGACTCTTTGTTTCTTTGAAAGGATATATAAGGCACTCAGATTTTATTTGAAAAACTAATGCTAGGTCCCATTTTATGGCTTCACAAGAGTGTAAAGAATTAACTGTCTTTCATTTTTAATGTGGGTTTTCGAGTTATGGGAACTGTATTTACATTAAACTTGGGAAATTTGTTACTGCTACTTCACTTTTGTGTTAGTTGAATATGTGCATATTTCACTGCTACAGTTATTAGTTGTTAACAGTATATAATTTACAGCACTTCCATAACATGAGCTTTAGTAAAGACTGTCTCATAAGAAAAAGATAATTTTAGATTTGACAAGTTTTTCTTCTAATGCTGGAAGACAGCTAGCTGAGATTGCAATTTGAGCTTGCATTTCATGATTTTGGTGTTTAACTTAAATGGCAATTAGAAAGCGAAAGATGTATTCTAGAACACTTCTAAGTGCATACTGTCTCATTTAGAATTTCTGTCTCTTAAAATAAAGAGCCACAGATGCTGAATTGTGAGTAATGAAATGAAACGGTACTATTAACCATTTTCTTTTTTTTTTTTTTTTTTTTTTTTTTGCAGTTTGCAAGGGAGAACTTCAGATATTTTAGGCTACATGTGAGTAAACTGTGCTTACGTAGCTGGCTCCATTCATTCTCTGAAACCAATCACTTGCCCTGTGGTGGCTGATAAGAATTCAACAGCTTGTAGAGGTGGATTGTCAGCATCCTTAGTACTGAGCACATTCCCAGGCATATCCATAGCCTCTGTCCATCACCCAATGCAGGAAGCTTTTTGGAAAAGGAGAAATAGGAAACAGAGAAGGAAAAACATGCATCATCATCATCCTGTCTGGAACGTGCAGAAGACTGTATGCTATTTTCATCATGCAGATTCACTAGAGAAATGACCTTCTTTGATCAGCCAGGTAAAGTAAAAAACTTGCTTATTTGCTGCCTGTGCTCCCCACGGACGCTAAGGCTGTGGACTTGCAGGCGCCTGAGGACAAGGAGGAGTCTGCTGCT
Source organism: Oreortyx pictus (assembly GCA_036925125.1). Lineage (NCBI taxonomy): Eukaryota > Metazoa > Chordata > Aves > Galliformes > Odontophoridae > Oreortyx > Oreortyx pictus. The sequence continues at coordinate 66,396,746 of JAUPFR010000005.1, read as the reverse complement.
GGGCACTGCGTGTCTGATCTACCTGGGTTTCCTCGTTAGTCAAGTGAGCCACGTTTTACCCCAGCATAAAGGAGGATACGAAACCATCAGTTCCAGAAGTCTCCAAGATGCAGCGCAAACTTCTTTTCTGGGCATCCCACTGGATAGCACCCTGTCACCACCCAGCTTCCAGGAAGCCCAGCTGGCTGGCAATGGGACCTCGGTGCCACCCAACGTGGTTTATATCACCCTGCGGTCCAAGCGCAGCAAGCCTGCCAATATCAGAGGCACGGTGAAGCCAAAGCGCAGGAAGAAACACGCGGTCCCATTGTCCTACGGACAGCACTTTCCAAAAGCTGCTTTCACTGGCCAGGAAGAGATCTTTGTTCAGCAGCCGGGGAGGGACGAGCACGCTGTGGGTGCCGTGGGAGCAGCAACAGCTCCGGAGGCAAAAAAACACCAACTGGATGTACACCAGCGTAAAGAAATGGCGGTCAGGGAGAGGGGGCACCAGAGACCTGGGGGGATTTCTGGAAGGATTAAGGCACAGCCTCAGGCTGAGGAAAGTAACATCAGGATTTACAGCGAGAGCTCTCCCTCGTGGCTGAGCAAAGAAGACATTTTAAACATGCGTATGTTGGCAGATTCTCGGATGGAGAGCATTCAAGAACTACCTTCTCAGAAAGCTGTCCTGGTAGTATTTGAGAGGGGTCCCAGCACCACAGAAACTGCCTGTAATCGGGGGCACTGTGGCATCATCAAAAGACCCCTTGACATGAGTGAAGTGTTTGCCTTTCATTTGGATAGGATCTTGGGGCTAAACAGGAGCTTACCTTCTGTAAGCAGGAAATCGGAGTTCTTCCAAGGTAATGCATTCCCATGATTTTCAGCTCCCCCCACCCCGCATTAACCGCAGGACAGCAGCAGCAGCTTTAACTCCTGCTAGTCTGAGAACTAATCCCATTGTTACAAGGGTGCAAAGCATCTCTGTAATTTCTGTCAGGTAACTGTACTGCACAAAAGGATGCAGTATACCAAAATTCAGAACAAATACAACAACAGTTGAGTTGCTGAGAGCAGTAATGATTCACTGTCCATGAGAATTTGTAATGAGAAAAAAAGAGGGAGTCACCTGCATGTCGCATGACATCGCACGGGCTGACTAAAGAAATTCCAGAGGGTTACTTTACGATTCAGTGGATATTTGCCTCTATTTATTTAAGTTTTCTCATCTCTTAGATTTGTCTCTAATAAAACATTATTGAAAGGGAACACAAGAATTCATCTCTCAAACAGGTGGTAGACAAAAGGCTTTGTATTCTGTCAGATAACAACCTACTTGAAAAGGCAGGAGGACTTCCTGAAGAAGCTTTATGCTACTAACATCTCTGGGAACTATTTTTTTTTTTTTCTTTTTTAGTATTCTGCCCACTCCCCTCATACTTCGAAGAATTACTGCATCTCATTGACTTCTGCATGATGTTTTGAGGCTCATTGCATATTGCATATAATGTAGACAGAGAAATACTTGCAGGAAATGTTGCAGCATGCCTGTTAACATGACTGGTTTATACACTTTTCAGTAAAAATTTTGGCTTTCTGTCCCACAGAGAAATTAGATTTCAGATGCGTAACGCAAGTTGGAAGTCTACATCTAAGATAGCTACTTATTAAATGTCTGCAGCCTAACTGCTATTTTTGTTCAGTCACAAATCGCAGCCCAAAAGGACTACGTTGCATTTTAGTGAATCATTGCTAAAGTGGCTGGCTATTTGTTTTTGCTGTTCATTTCTTACTGCTGAAATTAGCTTCAGGGAAATATTTGTATTTCAGTCCGTCTTAAAAAAAAAAAAAAAAAAAAGAAAGAAACAGCAAACAAGTAATGCAGGAATGGCTTTCTAAAATCTGATAGCAGGAAGAGGACCTAGTGAGCTCTGATGTGTTCCTGCTTTGTAAACGTTCCTTTTGGCAACCCGCACAACAATGTGAATGAATCTCTAGGAATAACAGTTCAGTGGCTTCTGAATATTATTCATACTTGCAGGGCATGGAAGATACATTATGCCTGGTTTATTTTTAGGCACACGATTTATTGCTATGGAGCTGTCATGAGGAATTAAGGTAGGTCAGTTGGAGAAATTCTGCACAGCATGGCTACAGAGATGATAGGCTGCAAGCCCCTGTGAACGACCATTGGGCTAATTGTGCATTGTGTTGCACAGTGTCTGTCACCTTACAGTATGCTTTGGATTGTCTGGGACAGACAGAGTCATTCTGCTGTCTTTAATTTTCCTTTCCACATAACTGGCTACGTTCCTATAGCAAGAAGAGTGTTGCTAGGTGATGAGAAGAGAAATAACATTATTTTGGTCCCACTTCATTTTTTCCAGCTAAAGAGTGAACAGAGGTTTTGGAACAGTTACTGTACCTCGTCTCTCTTCATTTCTTCAGCCTCAAAATATTCTGGAGCTCAGATGCCTCACATCTACTTGAGCTCACTACTGTTTGCATGCTTGTATTTGGCATAGTCTTGAAACCTTTTTTTTTTTTTTGTTAATTTTGTCAATGCAAAAGTATTCTTTTCTGTGAACAATTAGTGAGCTCATTTCGGTAACTTGCATGCATTTAAGGTGAGGTGGGAACTCCAAAGGTTTTTACAGGGTAGCTCCTGTTATTCATATGCAGAGAGAGTGCTGCATGATTAGAGACTGTGAACAAATGTACACAATTTCTGAACTGACATCTCTCTCTCCATGGCACATCCCTTTAGCTTGCCTCACTTGTGATGTGATGCAACAGGACATGTTTGATGTAGCATTAAAATCTTAAAAAATGGGCTTTTCAAAACTGTCATTCATTTTGTCAAAAGCAGTTTCAAAGAGTCACTTACTAAACTCTATGCAGGTTTTGTTTCCTTTATTCCCACAATTCTCTCACTGATGTGTTTATTTTGAAAGTCTAGCAAAAGGCTGCGTGCAAGTTCTATGTTCACAGCCCTCTCATTTCTTAGTTAATTGTAAATCTCCGTCAGTGTTAACAAAAAACTGGGGGAGGGAGATTGTTATTTTTCCACAACGTATGGACAGATCAGGTATGATAACTCTTTCTCTCATGTTTGAAATTAATGAGCTGGTCACGAGCCAGCAGTGTGCCCTGGTGGCCAAGAACACCAGCACGATCCTGGGCTGCATTAAAAAGAGCATGGCCACCAGGTTGAAGGAGGTGATCCTCCCTCTCTACTCTGCCCTGTTGAGGCCTCACCTGGAGTACTGCGTCCAGTTCTGGGCTCCTGGTACAAAATGACAGGGATCCTGAATCAAAAGAACTGCCTACCTCCCTGGGGTCATGCCAAGTCATGCAGCTATGTATCATCCCCTTATCTGCTTTAATTCAGCAAATTTGTGTTTTCCTGCTAGCGTCAAAAATTTAAGTTGCTGCTCCTTACTGAAGTTGCCGATTTGTATTCCCTTAATTCAATTTAAATTACGGAGCTGAAAGATTTTGGCTCATCTTCTCTGCTTCCATTTCCTCTGAAGTGCAAACATTTCCTGTATTTAATCTTGCTCTTCGAAAAAAAATTCTCTTTTTGTTAATCTTATCAGAAACTGGCAAGATACTATTCATATTTTTCAAGTATTTACATTACTATTGTTTATCACGTCCCTGTTGAGGACAGGAGATGTTTGTTTTGTTAGAAGGCAGTTTACATATTTGATTTATTGAACAAGTGGCACGTTGCTTATATAAGCTGTTAACAGAGGTCCAAAAACAGAAGATCAGATTTGATTCTGAAGGAAGCTGTTTTTCCTTTGTAGGTGTGTGTGTGTGCGCGTGTGTGTGTGTGTGGCAATTCCCTGTGCTTTTCTAGACCTTCGCCAGCTGGCTTGGAAAGAAGTTTAGCTGACAGCTGACCTGACTTGGCTAAAGTCATCTGCAATATCAGCTAAGGCAAAGTGAGGGAGATTGGGAAATGGCTGGAGTTTATGAAATTAACCTCCTGAACTCATTCAGGCATTTCAGTAGAAAAGCAGCCTGATTTTACAGGAGTGCTCAGCCCTCTTCCCCTCCTGTCAGAGGAAAAATGCTGATGCACGATGCTTATTCATACTGAAAGGGCACTTCCTGGGTTCCTAAGGACAGATCAAAGATCTAATCAAGGAGGGGAGTTAAAGAGCCACACTTTGCCTTGATTTGAGGACTACCTTATATGCATATACCACGGCAGAGAGAAGATCAAGTACGTTCTGGTGTTGGAAAGGAGCTTACTTTTATCTGCTTTTCTTAGTGGAGCAGCCACTGGGATGTGAATGCACATGGGGTCTATACTCAGGTCACCGTGAAAGTACTGCCTCCTATTTATTTCCACTGAAACTATGACAGATACAAAGAGCACAATAACACTATTAGAGCAAAAATCTCAGCTACAAAACACCGAATTGTAGGGGTTGGAAGGGACCACAGAGTCCAATCCTCCTACCACAGCAGCTCCCTAGACCAGGTTGCATAGGTAAGCATGCAGGCGGATCTTGTGCATCTCAAGAGAAGGAGACTCTCCTCACCTCTCTGGGCAGCCTGTTCTGCCCTTTTTCAACAGTCACCGCCATGAGCTGTGCATTTACACCAGTGATGCACAAGAGTCTGCAGGCCAGACTCATCAAAATCTTTACCAGCAGATGTGACACCACTGCTGAAGCGCACCACCCACCCCTCAGCATGCTCACATCCACTGCTACTCTCCTAAGTGATCAGCAAGCATCAATCAGTGACAGTGGGTGCCATTTTTCCCACATGGAGGAATTCAATGGCAATCCTTTGCTTCATATCCTCTTCCATCTCAGGCACCATTTTGTCAGATTGCCCCTCTGCTGCCATCTGCCATGTAGCAACAAAATGGAATAAAAAAAATCAGTGGCAAGGTTCTACTGCTGTGCCATCCACCTCTGACACTGTGGACTTTACTCTGCAATACTTTTGGGGCAGCCCAGTGATGGATCTTTACATATCATTCACTGCTAACTATAGGCAAAGATTTCCCACCTGTTACAGATTAGTCAGCAGAAGATGCTGTGTGGAGATCCATCAGCCACTCTCACTGCCTCCAGATGGAGCATTCACATCAACAGCTAGGTAAAAGCTGCTAATCACTGATACCAATCTTCTGTGTTCTGACATCCATCCAGGTTGCCTCTGGAGAAGGCAGCATGGAGCTCATCACCCTCATGAAAAAAAAATAAAAATAGGAGAGCTGCTTTTCACATCCATCTTTATGTCCAAGCGCATAGAAAAGACAAAGTTTTTTATAAACCACAGTCAGTCCTTGACAGCTTAAGGCAGCAACAGAAACATTGCATTAGGAGTGAAAGTGTGTGATTTTCCTAAGAGGACACACATGCCTGTTATTAAATATTGGGTGAAAAATCTCATAGCTTGTCATTTTTCATCAGTGGTTTCCTGCCACTCAGTACTACGAACACTCAGAATCACCAGAGCTAATACACTCAAGTTAGTGATTCAAAGGAAAAGTGGAATGTTCTCTCACAGAAAATAAAAAAAAGAATTTAACCAAAATAGTTGTTATGCAAAACAGCTCTCATGTTCTATCTGTATATAAAAAAAAAATAATAATAATAATAATAGTTGTCAAGGTGTTTATTCATGCTAAGCTTACACTGCAGTATTCTCATACATCATTTCAGGCTGTGAAATCATACATGATAAGCCTATAATACTTAAAAAAAAAATCCACTTTGAGTATAGGATTTATAATCTTTTTATGCCCATTATAGAGGAAAACACACTTTGAGAGAAGTTTTCAGCTCTTGTAAATCATCATCAGCTCACTGCAGAAACTTCACCATTGGTTCATAGCAGCATTATTATTAAGCTACCTGTGGGCTCTGTAAAACTTTGGTTTAGTATATGACTTTACACGTTAATCTCCTTCAAGTGGAAAAAACAGCCTTCTGTGTACTGTAGGCATTTATGTCCACGCTTCTTTCATTCTTTTGGTGGCTGGTTTTAGATGTGGAATAAGACCACATAAACCAAAGGATATTAAGTTATTAGACCGTGGCAACTTTTTTTCTACCACATCTGTAAAACACTATAATTATGACTGCTTAGGCAATGTCTAAAATCAGTCTGACAGTATCCAAGTATAACCTATTTCTCCTTTTTCAGCTGGTCAAGCCTGTCCTGTTATTCTCTGGGATTCTTCACTGAGTCCAACCGATAACGATACCCATTCTTCAGTGAGATTAACCTGGGGGAAATATCAGCAGCTACTGAAGCAGAAATGCTGGCAGAATGGTAAAGTCCCCAAAGCTGAGTGGGGCTGTACTGAAGTCCATCATCATGAGTGGTCCAAGATGGCAGTCTTCGATTTCCTTCTGCAGGTACAACATTTAATGAACACATATCTGCCTCAAAAGTCGTATAAACACACTTGGTATCTTAGAAAAGTCTTTTTTTTTTTTTTAATGCACAATTGGAACTCATTGCTAGTTATTTAGGATTAAAATGTTCAAAACAACTTGCTCAGGGAAAGATCAGAAACTAGATTCACCCATTTAAAGATATTCTATATTCCTGCACTCATGAGGCAGTCCTAGTATTTCACCTTAGCTTTGGACAGGTGAAATGAGGGTCTAGACAATAGCTTTTAGAAGTAAATTTTCTAGCTCAATTTACCATTGATTTAATGTTTAAACTTGATGAGGGTGGAATAAGGGATTAACTGATGAACACCATAGCTGCTGATCTTCAGTTAGAGCAGTTAGCACGTCAGCATTAACTTCCCAAGCAGCACCACACTAGGGCTTTGTCCTGTTGTATCATAATGTGACCACAGGTACACAACAGGACATTAATACACTCTGTATTTATAAGGACCGAGCTGAACTACCTACATATGGCAGCTGATTTTATACCTCCCTTAGCGTTGCTTTCAATTGTCTCTGCCTGCCGACATTTTTCAAAATATAAGAATCATTCTGCCTCACATATATCCTATCCCTGCCCTCCTCAGGTCTGTTATAGGATTAATGAATGCTTCCAGTGCTTTCAAAGGGACTTTGAAGAACTGAGGTACCTGTGTAATGTGCTTACAGGGACTATATTGTGGAGATGACCTAACTAACACCTTAGAATTTGATCACCTGAGACTGAGATCATTAAAGAAGCCAATCAGGTATAGTTGCCTGATGTTGAATCAAGAAAAAGATTAGACTTAACATCAAGAAAAATTATAGTGTAAAGCCTAGTCTGGTAAACTACAGAACATTGCTGTAAAAAAAAAATGGCTTCATAAATCATTCACTATAACAGTGAAAGGTTAAACATACTTCCATCAAATAAATGCCTTCGGTGCTCTTAAAGAGGTTCCTAATCTCTGGATTCAAATACTGTAAACCATAGGAGCAGGCCGACAAATGCTTGTTTTTGACCTTGACTTCTTCAAGAACTCAGGCGAAGTAAGGACATGAAAAGTAAAAATGGCTTACTTAATTTTGGAGCTCCCACGTGCATACAGAAATACATATCAAAAATCAGTACTGAACTGTTAAGGTTACACTACCAGTTCCAGAGTATCACCTTGTTCTGTTTTAACACTGAATGTTGCAGTGCATACAAAGACGCTATCTGTAAGAACACAATCTACTCATCTATTTAACACATGGAATGGAATGTGGTGAGGATGAAACAGGGCTATGTGCAAGAGGGGTCTTGAAGCCACTCCTTTCCTTTTTGGCAATGAATTCAATGGGAAATAAGCTAGGACATACAAGGAACAGTGCCTCTTGAGCCTGAAGATGCTCAACACTGCTCAGCAGAAAAGAGAGGAAGAAGTCTAGTTCTTTCCCTAGGATTTTCTCAGTTGCAAATAAACACTGCAACCAAGACCAGTGGCAGCAGTGTTACATGCTCCAGAGGGAAAAAAGTGCTCTCAGGCTTCCATTTGATGAACAATAACAGGAGACCTTTCAACCATTCATCAGAGCTCTGCATCAGAAGTCATAATTCTTAATTTCATTGTGGTGCCAAAAAATAAGACAAATTTTAGAAGGCTTCGTGCTTACATGAGCAGTATTATTTTTATGCCTAGAGCTGTTTTAAAGGTTAGCACTATACAGCGAACAAGAAGGACAACAAAAAGATTTACTGTTGATTAGCTATTCCTGAAGCCTAAACGCATCTTACCTCACTTCTGCTCCAAAAACACCTTTGAGCAAGAATAGGACTGGTCCCTGAGGCCACAAAAGAGGTCTGGCAGAGCTCAGCCCACAGCACAAGACCAGAACACCCAGGCAGGTATCCAGTAGCACCAAGAAACAGAATAAAAGAGCACATACATCCACAGTGGTGCCTAAAAGAAGACTGAACAGCTGAGCCTGAGCTTAAATAGGCTTCCTGGGCCCATGGGCAGTGTGTGAAGGTGCCAGGTGAGACTGCTTAAGGCAATTAAGGCCCACTCTTGCTCTCAGGGTCCTGACAATACTGTTATCTAGTCTACGGGAGACAGGAATACCTGTGAAGAGTGATGTATCTTTCCCATGCTCGACAGTTAGCCTAAAATGGCATCCTTTACTCAGGGAGTGCTTAGTTCTTGTCATTGTTTACATAAGGACCAGAAATGACTAGGTCAGGAGAGATGCTTAGCATTTACACTGCTAAAGTTAGACCAGATGTATTCCTTTCCAGCTAAGTGCTGTGTGATGACTGAGTGAGTGTTCCCATGGGAAACAATAGCTCAGACCTTGATGTCGTTTAAGGTATGTGTCACAGGGCAGCTTGGAGAGGCTTCTCTGTGGTTACAGACCTACTCTTCATTCTTGCATTTGGTTGTTTCATATGAAAAAAAAAAAAAAAAAAAAAGTAAAATCTTTGCATGCCTGATAGAAAATTGAGGCCTTTTGTGTCTGTCAGGCTATGCTGTTTCTATTGTGCTCCCACAGACAACATGTAAAAAAAACCCTCAGCCCTTGGTAGAAACTTGAATTGTATTTCCCAGTTGTTCTTCCAATTAGAAAGTGGCATTGTTCCATTATTTTCAAAGAATTTCTACTGACATAACAGACCATGGCTATAAAATGGATACAATATGCAGTCTAGCAAATTGCTTTTAATGGAATGAGAAATCTGTGGACCAGGTCTTTAATGCCATTTCACTGCTGCCTTTAATTATGCTCGTTCTGGGCTTGTTCTCTTGCCAGCTGCGCTAGCGAGCGATGTCTGACAGTGGCACCGTGCCCCAAATACTTTGATGCTGTTCTCACTCGGCGCTCTGCTGTGCTTGGTTTTAGATCTATAACCGGCTAGACAGACACTGCTGTGGATTCAGACCTCTGAAGGAGGATTCCTGCGTGCAGCAAGGACTGGCGCTGAGATGCAGCGATCAGGATGCCGTTGACTTGATGCACATAGTGCAGAGAAGGCATGATCAAAGACACTTGGCCTTTATAGACAATAAGGGTTTCTTTGACAGAAGCGAGGACAATCTCGACTTCAAAATACTGCAAGGGATCAATGAGTAAGCTTTAAGTGGATAATTTTGTAAAGTGAGTTACCGTGTTATCGTCAAAAAGCAGGGCTCGCTAAGTTACTGGGATAAACATCAGCCCAATGAGCATGCTACGAATTACAGGATGTGTCTAAAAATGTGTGACTAATTTTACTTGTGTAAAAGACACAATTAACTCGTGTACGATTGGGCACGCATGGACTTCGTTTGCTGAGTCACAGTCTATATTCACAGAACCGACTGCTAAACCACAACATGAATATTGCAATTCAGAGTGATGGCAAAACTGATGTCTTTCTTTGTGCTTTTCTAGGTTCCCTGAGTCTGCAGTTTCAGTGCTGAGGAGCCAGCGTTTACGGGAGAAATTGCTTCAGTCTCTGTTCCTGGACAAAGTATACTGGGAGAGCCAAGGAGGCAGAAAAGGAATTGAAAAGCTTATTGATGTAATAGAAAGGAGGTCCAAAATTCTTCTTACTTACATAAATGCACACGGAGCCAAAGTACTGCCCATGAATGAATGAGCTTCTGAGAGACATTCTTTAAAACAGCTTGTGTGGGGCAATAATTGTTATATTGATTTATTTCTTAGACTTTGTTTCATAGGTTTGTTTGCCCGGAGAAGATGTAATCTGCGGGGCAGAATGACATCTAGACTTCGTAGAAAGTACAAGGGGAGAGACACGTGTCTCTCCCTGTACTGTCTAGGCACATCAAATCTTCTCAGAACTGCTGCAGGCACAGATGAGTGCAGAGCTAATGTGCAAAGCAGGCTGTGCTGTGCCACTGCTGCATGCATTGCCCTTTCCAAGGGCCGAGGAATACTTCTTCCTCTGAAATTCTGAGTTTAGGTCTAGGATAAGGTGTTCTGTGTATGCCGCATCATGTTCTCACCTTTTAATCATGCCTTTACGTGTAGCTGGAAGCGTTGCTGTGTATGTTGTAGTAAAATGCCCATTTCCAACTCCTACCAACTCTCTTGGCTTCAGACAGTCAGGAGAGGCTTGAGGAGACTGGCAGTGGGACTGGATTGTGAAATACTTCTAATTCAACAATGCTGATAACAAACTCCAGGAAGTGCCTTATCTTTCTGACGTTTATACTGTATTATATCTTGGTACTTGAATTTGGTACAAAGTATCATTGGTAGAGTACATATGAGTACATACAAGCCCAGTTCTCATTTTTTTTTCCTTTCAAAAATGAAGAATTCTGTACTTTTTGAGTATATTTAGGTAAACGCTCCAAAAGAAGCACTCTGTATAGCTTGTTTATTCACTGCTTCTACATTCAAGATATCTGCTTTTCTCTCAGTAGCAGGACTAAAAAGTATTGAGAAATCGGTCCGTTGCCTTATAAAACAGCATGAACTTGGACTGGCACTCCTGCACAGAAGCCCAAGTGATACTGACAGACAGAAAGAAAAGGAAGAAGCCTTGATCTACCTATGGCAGGGATCAACTGAAAGCCAAGAAACGAGGTTCTATTCATCTCTGCTGGGCTGCCTTCCATTTAAGGGCATATGGGATCAGACAGATATTCCTGCTGCACATTACTGGGAAGGGTGTAACCAACAGCAACAGTCCAAAATCTGGGGGTGGGAAAAGAAGATTATGTCATTCTTGAATCTTCCTGAAAGCCAGAACCACATAAAACGGAATTACTAAGAAAGTCAGGAGGGTTTGCTGATTTCATAACATTGGAAGACAGGGCTTAAAATAAGTAGCACAGGCACAGATGCCTTGAAATTCCTCGGGAGCTTGCCAGTGAGTTTATAATCTTAGACGTTTCAGAAGCTGAGGACATGAAAACTTTTCTGGAGCACTGTGGGAGAAATTTCTTTTTCTTTATTTCTTTTCTTTTGATAATGCACTACATTTAAGAAACATCAATTCCACAGCTTAAAAAATGCAAATACGTGCTTAGGGTACAGGAAGGGACAAGCTTCCAGTAGCAGTGCTGGGAATGCTTTAAGGCATGTTTGTGTGTGTGAATAAAAACATACACGTCTATGAATACACATACCTTAGCTTTTTTAATATAAAAGGCTCAGTTCTACTCACAGAGTGAGTTGTTTATGCAATTTGTTGTTTACATGTAGAATTGTATTGTTTGAGAGTGTAAGTTCAGTTCTGGGTATACACAAGTCAAAGTTTAAGCAGAGAATTATTATGGATGCAACTTCTGTTCTCCAAGCATTAACTCTTCCCATGCTAACACATCTAGGCAATGTAAGAAGCTTTCTATTTACAGTTGTAAAGAAAAGCAGCAGTATGTTTGAATCTGAGATAAACTGCCAGACAACAGTGCTGTCAGATCTGAAAGGTTTTTACATTAGATGTTGAGGTTCCGTCCGAAACCTGTGCATTTCAAATTTGTGTGCTTTACATGCAACTTGTTTGTCCTTTTGTACTGGCAGTAAAGGCATTAGCACAAATCGTGAACTGCTGCACTCTGCTTCTGCTGCCACGCCAAGTCCACCAACATAAAAAAATAAAATGGTATATATTCATCACATTTTGTTTTCAGATCTCTAAACTGCAGTCACAAAACTATAATGCACATTAAAGAAATGGGCGGATCATTGGATGCTTTTACAAAGGAACTGTGCCCTTGAATATGTGTCTTCAAGAGAAACAATCCAAGATGAAACAATCCAAGATGTGTTATGAAGTTCTTCCTGTGGAAATTTTTTCTAGCTGTTTCCTCCTGAGACTTGCAGCTAACTTAGCTGATTCACTGTGTCTGCAGAGCTTCTGGATCCTGCACCATTGCTGTTACTGTGTTCTTTAGCCACGCTGACAACGTCAGGCACTGAGAAGAAAAGGCCGTGCCCTTTTATGATGCCAGAAGGAAAGCATTCGTCAGTGACTGGTAACCTTTAGAACAGACAGTGAGAAAGTACAGGAGTAGCAGAAGGACTCTGGAACCTCTGTGGCATGGGGACTCACACAGAGTTAAAGTAGCCTAGGAACTTTCAGTCTCTGAAGTTTACATTTTTCTCGTGATCCAAGAGAGACTAATGAGAAACACAAAGATGCAGAAACATCTTTGAACATTCGCTTTCCCACAAGAAGTAATTTGATTTGTTTTATGAAAACATTATTTATTTGTGCACATTACCACATACTTCAGGCTAAATAATCTCAGATACATTTGCTGCAGTTTTGTTGAGTCGCTCCATTTCCAGATAAAACAGTTTAGGTCACTTAGGCTAATCAATGTTTTCAGAGGTTGGAGGACTGAAACTGAAGGTCAAAAGGAGACCTACAGAGAGTGACAAACAAATAAGATGGAAATTGCCTTAAATGTAGCACAGATGTAGAACTGGCACGTAAAATCTAATATCTGTGGGCTCTGAGCAAAATCTACAAGATTTTATCTAAAGTCCATCTGCCTGTTCCACCTGCATCTCTATGGGAAGCCCTAACCTAGCCAAATACAAACAATATGAGATCAATAATTAAAATGAGTAGTGCAGAAGTTTCTTCTCTTTGGCTGTCACAAAATACCTGAACTATATTTCAAAATGACACTGCTAAAGACATGCAACAACAGAGTGTGAAGAACTCTAGGAGAACCTCATGAAACAGAGTGGGTCAAACCCAGCAGATGAGCTTCAGTATAAGATTACATAATGACTTTTTGTCACTATGTAAAGTGTGGACAGACAGCATTTGGAATTGCGCGTGTGGCCTGTTCTCCATTCCTCCAGAAGTCAAAGTTAGCAGAGAGAAGAGCGAGTGAAATGATCAGGGACTGAAATACCTGTCTAGTAAGGACAGCCATTAGTTCGGAGAAGAGAAGGCTGGAGATATTCGCAATTCAGGTTTACAAAATCACGAGGACGATCGATTGGGTGAGCATGGAAAACGTTATTCTTCAGGAAATCCTGCAATTACAGAGTTGCAGGGTACCCAGTGAAACCAGTTCCTCTTTTAAAGAGAGAAAATAAAGCTATTTACACATCAGGAACTGGTCTTCTTGAACTTGCTGCCGTGAGAGTATGCGGAAACAGCAAGTCTATATGTGTACATATATGGGTTCCATAAAAACTAGGCAAGCCTGAATCCTGTAACATTCATAATGCAAAAACCCTGGGTGCTGTGCAAGGGAGAGGGACCCCAGCCTCGTGTGCTTGTCTCACATTGCCACAGCCTAACATATACTAAGATGTTGGGTGACCCATGGGTGTGATGCAGAAGGGAATCCCTTGTACTCCTATATATGACAGTGATTCAGTGAAGCAGTCTTCAGTGAAAGAAAAGAATTAAAACAGACGGCAAATTTCTAGAGCCTAATGTTAGTTTTCCAAAAACAATTCCATGTATTTCGTTATTCTGGAAGTGATGAAACGGACACAGAAGTCATTGTACTATCTGTATTCAGCACTAGCTGTACAGATCCAGTTGCTTAACTAAGTCACATCTTGAAATAGTGGCTGAATATCTCAAAAAATAAAAGTTCTATTTAAATATTTATTTCCTTTTTGGCCTTCTACAGTACATTCACTTAATCATATGGTTTCAGAATGCACTGCTAAGAAACATTATCTGCATTACCTTCAGTTGAAAAGCTGTCATGGCATTCCTTGGATGTCTATTAAGCTACACAAGAGCGCCTTATCAGAGGTATTCTTCAGCTAGCTATGTGAAACACTTCGAGATTGGGATAGAATTCATTAACTGTTAAGAAAAATAGCACCAGCGTGGAAGCCAGCCTTGTGAAGTGTGAGAACTATGCCTGACAGATGGCAAAAGCTGGCAGCCTAGCGAGCTGCTCTGCCCTGGGAATTCCGAAACAACAGCAAGTCATACGTCTTAATTTTCGGATGGACGTGTGTATATCACATTCCTAAGACAGGGTCATTTCTGGTCAGGTAATTTTTTCATGCCTCAAGACTTCTGGAAAAAAAAGAAACGTTCAGTGAAAACGTTAAAATGAGAACTGACTGAAGTGTAGTCTGAAGACAGCTGTGCTATAACTGTAGTAAACATGGGAACTGGTGGTACTCTAAGGGGAGCTAGAGCTGCTTGATAAGAGCAGCATGCTGAAGGAGAAGAAAGGATTTTGTCCTGCTAAATATGACAAGATCTATCCTTAAGAATTTCACCATGTGAGAAAAGCATCTGAAGAATTTTATCATCGATGAGATGCTCAGGCCCACGTGGCAGCAGCAGATCTCTCCCCAAACTCCCGGTCACTCATTCTGCTCTCTCTTTTCACCATCACATTAGCAACTGTTCTGTACAGCTCTCAGCCTATAACATGAATACTACTGAACTCAGACAGCTCTCTGGGTTTCCACACCCAGGATACTCCTGAATCATGAGGACTCTTTCCATGCAATAGGTTTGACCTTTCCTGATCTGAGCCACTTAAATGAAAAACTGCCAACACGATGCACCTAGGGGTTTTATTGTGCACCTGAACCTTACAAGCTGCACGTCTTTTTTACAGCCTGTAATCACTCATCTACTTTTCACTTGGTGGTCTCCAATAATATGAAGCATTGGTACCCTCTCTTAGCCTCCTAATACAAAAGTAATCTCTTTTTATCTTAACAGATCTTTGTCTTCCGTGTAATATTCCTGTTACAGAAGATGTCTGCTACTATCCAGAATAGCAATTGCAGCTTGGATATACAAAAGCCTGGAGAAAATCTCCTCATTTATTTGGAGTGTACCATTAAGCTGAACTTTTGAGTGGAGGGCACGAGTGGGAGACAGGCTGTGATGAGAAATCCCTGAAGCCCAGTTCTTTTGAAGAGTGTGCCCTTAGAGGGTGTAAGACCTGTCATCACACAGCTAACCACACGTTGCTGCTGCCCCCAGCTTGCCTGATTCTCATTACGGAGGGCCTCAGCTAGCTCATCCCTTTTGTGGTGGGTTCCTCTCCTAGCAACTCGTCTTTCTCTGCACTTTTATCTAGGAGACTTCCACTGTAGGGCTGACAGCTGAACAGGCTTTGGAGTATAAATGGAAAGGGGAAATAAAATATGCCTATGAAGAAGTAAAAAATGCCTGCTGCATGCACTAAAAATGCAGTGTGTTATTTTCTTATTAATCAGACTTGAAAAGGTATTATTATGAGATGCTACTTGTGCACTTGAGCAAGTGCCATTCTGCCTTTGACCTTCTACAGAGAAGATGCTCAGTAGGCTTGGTGTTCCCCCACAATCAATGCACTGAGTTGCTGTTTTCTAAAACTGCTTTCCAACTGCAGCTCTTTCCATCCAGTTGCAGAGATTGCAAGAGAAGGATCTCAGCTGAGGCCTGTGCTGATGCACGGGATTTATACCACGCAGTACCTACTGCTAGAAAGAGAGCAAAATGTTGCCTAGAATGCCTGCTTGGCTGCATCAGCATGTTCTCTGCCAATAAGACAACTCATGCGACAGAAGTGTTGATGCATTCTGAGAGCCACAAAAGGTCAAAGAACAAAAGAGATTAAATCCCCATTAAAATCATAGCTTTCCACTTCATTTTGCTTTGCATGCTCGTATATCTAAACTTGAACTTGAAATGCTAGTTTGCAAGAGGACATAATGTGCAAACACAGCTTTAGTCAACTTATTAGTGTTTGTGTTCTGAAGCAAGAGACCCAAAAAGCCAAAGAACAACAGATTAAAGCTTTGCAGTACCAACACTGTACTGGGAAAGAATTCTTCACCTCTATCACAGTTTTATCTGAGCGATAATCTGCATGGGCATAGAGAGCTGACATATATTTTTTGTTACACTGTTGCCTTAGTGCTACGATTTCTTTGATTTTCTGCTGTCAGCTTCACCACCCAGTAGAGATGTCCTCAAGCATTCACAATTGCTGCCTTTCCTGCTAAGAAAACAGAATTTGCATGTGTTTCAATACTTCCTGGCATCCTGACTCCCATGTGTAGTTTAGGGTCAGTTTCTCACCCTGTTTCCTTTCCTTGATTTCAAGTATAGTTAATGCTGTAATTAGCAAGGAAAAAGAAATCAATTTTCCCCTTCAGTGGGGGAGAAGTCATGCAAAAGCTAAGTGTCCTTTGTCAAGAGTGATGGCAAATCACTAGAGAAAAGCGCACTCCATAAGTCAAGATCTGAAAATGTGATCTGATCTTCACATTTTGAGGATTGGATGAACATTTCAGAAAACCAAGATAATTTCCTTAATCTGTATGGGTTTGTATGAGTTACCCTGCCACTATATGGTGACAAAAGCCTGAAAAATTCCTGCCCTTCAGATGACTTTCACTGGTGGATCCAGTTTCTCACATGGTCAGCTCTCATCTCCTCCTCCCTACGCTCCTCTGGGGGCCACTGTAGCAGCCTCAGGTCTTGGAGCTAGAACTCAACAATACTGCAGCAATTTATCTAGTTTTGCTAGAGTTAGCCCTGTTCTTGAGAACGTTTCAAGTTCAGAACAAAGTTGCTGTGGGTGTTAATGGAAACCAAATTTTCCTCTAAGTCTCAAACCAGGAAAATTTGTGCTGTTATTCACAGCGTTCCCAAACTTTGTTTCTCATTTCTCAAATGGCACAAAAAAATATCGCCAAGATCCGTGCTAGCCTTCTGGACTGGAACATAGCATGTATTATGCAACTCTTTTCTGTTTACAGAAATTTCTATTAACTTAAGCCTTTAGTCTTCCCATTGAGTTCTGCTTGCTTCATTGTAGATCCACATATGTCTTTTTATTAGGGACAACGATTACAGAAGAGACAAGAATTTAATTTCTCAGCTTCTCAAAGACCCACTTTAACCTATGAAGTTTTCTACTGAATGCTGGTTATTTTTGAGAGTCAGTAGGAATGGGTTCATCAGAAGAAACTGCAACGGTTCCTTCCCTTGAAAAGAAGATTCGATCTATTGAATTCAAACCTACTTCAGTGTAGGATGCCTAGATTCAAATTCAATTGAATGGAGGATAACTTCAGTCCACATGCTCTTTAAACCCACAGTTGTGCTCTAACCATTAGGATTATCTGGGAAAGGACCACTTTGGCAAAGCTCGCAGATCTCAGTTCCCAGTAGAAATGGGCGATTCCCTGCAGCTTGTGTATAGACGTCCAGCTTTCAGCATTTCTGTCTGGCTAAATTAGGAGATTGCCTAGTCAGTGTGCTGTGTTTCGTGACACAACTCTCAAATCATGAATGACAAGGAAAGAAGAGGCTGGGAATATAATCAGAAAGAAGATAGCTAGAGGAAGATTAGGTAATGTGAGGCTGTGTCTAGGTTCTCTCAATTTTCCCAGCTCCTCCCTAAATACTGACATTGTATTAATACATCCCTGGGGATGAATTCACAAAAATGGAAACTCTGAAATAACTACATTAGCTTTTTATGTATTCCTAATGGAGCTCTGAATCCCATTCATAGTGATGTTGTTTTTTTTTTTAATAGCAAATTCTTTACAGGAACATTAGCATAAGAGTCTTCAGCATGTTTAATAATCCCCAAATATATTCTGCACTTGCTAAATTAAGCAGTAACTCCACAGAAGCACAGTAGATAAAGGTGAATTTCTAAATTGGACATGGTATGACGCATCTTTCCATTAATGCCAGATCTAAAGTCTACCACCTCAGGGACATTCTGTGAATGCTGTCCAAGGGTCCTGCAAGAGTACCGACAAGGGACCACATTATACTCTTATCCACACATCACATTTCCACCTGTGGTTCATGTTATATTAACAATACTTCTCATTTAACAAACAATCCAAGTGTTATTCCACATGTTCTGCAAATACAGTTTGGAGTTGTTTTTCTTTTAAATCAATTTAACAACATCTTGTGTGAAGGATATGAAATCATTAATATGATTCATGAGAAAGGACATTAGTGCTTTCATTCGTCTCTGAATGAAATATGTAATCTCTGAATACAAATGTGTAATATAATGATTTTTTTTTTTTTTTTGCCTGAGGAAAGCTCTGTGGACCTTCAGTTTTCATAATCAATCAGTTCAAAAACTCCTAAACTAGACACACTATGTATTACATACAGCTGTGATTTTGAGGTGCAAAGTAATGAGCATCAAGTAGAACAAAATATTTTCAGAAGCAAATAAAGAGATCTCCAAATCATTTTGGCTTAGAATACACTTCCAGATTAAATAGGGAGTCTAATCTGCTTGGATGTTTTATCAAAAGGTCGTTCCTCATTTGGAATCTGGTAGAAACCTCCCTGTACACCTTGTAGCAGCAGTCCTGGGGAGTATGATAACTGTTGGCTGAGGCATGCAATAACGCTTGCTTGAGAGTCAGGATACCCTATGTTTCCCAGTGTGGTGAGTTTGATCACTAGTTTCCACCACTGAGTAAATTAAGAATTTCATTCCAAGTAGACAATCAAAGCAGGAAAAAAAAAAAAAGAGGTTTAAAGTAATTAACGCAACAAACTGAGGCTAAATGTAATTATTATAAAGACGAATGAATGAAACATATTGGGAAACTGGGCAATTCTCTTGAAAGCTCAGTTTTCTGTGGGTCAGTTTTCTTACAACACACAGATGTTGGAAATGATTAAGCAATTGGTTTTTTCTTTTTTTTCTTTTTTTCAGTGTGGTCAAAATGAATAAGAAAAGTGAAAGCTTTCTTCCTGTCTGTTACAAAATAAATACAGAAAGTGTATATGTAAGCATTGTGAAGAATCCTGAGAGCAAAACTTTAATTTAAAGTTTTACAATGCACAACAGGGGAGAAAAGAAACAAAAGGACAGAAGCGAGATGCTGTCTTTTCATAAAACCATCCTTGTAGTTCTTTTTACTTCTGTTTCACTGAGGACAGAATCGTAGATGTCACATCAAATAAAGTTAGAAAACAATGTAAACAAAGTTCTTAAAAATGTACATTACTTACTCTGTCATTTAGATTAATTTTCATAGATGTATGACACAGAAATTGTTGGACTCCATTTGATTTCTCCCTTTCTGAGGGTAGCATATTTTTTTTAAACTTTAATCAGAAAATGCTTCATATATTTAATGTTGTTATTGCTAAATATTTCTAAAATTCTGTGACTTACACCTGACTTTGCTGACAACAGCTTTGAAAGTCAGATTCTTGGGTATGACAATATGGCTTCAAATCATCCATCTTTACACGATGTTCAGCTAAATACTTGCAATTCCCAAAGTTGCAACTCAATTAGACAGCTTTAATTTACTTGTAAAAATACAAGACGATTTCAACTCATTCTCTGATAGATGTGAAGCAGTTAATTTTCAGCAGAGAACTTTAGTCTTTAATTAAACTCCTCTAATTCAGAGCCAATTTCTGGAACTGGTGACACCTGGCAGCACATTGTCTTTAGCAGTGTTGGATTGCAAAACAAAGCTCCCCAAGGACCAGAAGGTTGTCAACAAAGCCCTGTGTGCTTTCCCTGGCTCCTGGCAATCTAAAAAATAAATGTCCTTTCATCTAGTTTTCTTTGGGTTTCTTCTACATTTCTACGGACAGCAGCTTTCTCGAACTGACCGTATGTTATTGCAGCTGTGAGAGCAGACAAGTACATGTGAAGAGTTAGCAACACCAATGCTTATGCCCAACATCAGAGACGCAGACATCTTATCTGTAAGGTGGCTTATCTACAGCTACAGAGAAGTATCTCCCTACCCATGTGCCTGTTTCCTACAGCTATGAACTTCAGATGTACAAAATTTCTCACACCCCCAAATATTTCACTTACGTAAAAAAGCACTTATGAAATGTGACAGAGGCAAAAAGTAAAGCACTTAAAACATTACTTCTCATTAGATATTTCTTATTAGAATTTTGAAAATAATCCTTAACACGGAAGTACCGAAATTAGGATTCAGTTTGAGCGTAGCACTTCTTTTAGGGCTACCTTTGTTTGCAGATGGTTATTTTTCCATAACATTTCCCTTCTTCCCCAAAGTGGGATGCAAGTAGTTAAAAATATAACTGCGTGTTTATATAGAATCTTAGCAGAAAGACCTGGCTATGCTGTGGGGGTGTGGGGTTGGGTTTGAGCTCCAGAAGAAGTGCTTGGGTCTCTCTTCCACTTCAGGTTCCCTGAATGTGCAAATATCTAAAGAACTGTATGGGTAGCTACATGTGTCTAATTCTTATGAATAACATTTGGATTCTTTGGGTCACAGCCAGTAAAATGGTGACTATTGCCTACTGTGCTGACCTGTACTGACCTACGATGCTGGAAACTGAAAGAGACAAGAGACAACTTTGCATTTATGACTAGAGTTTTCTGCCTGAATACTTGCTTATTTCCCCACCCCCCCCCCCCCTTTTTTTCCCCAAACATTATCAAACATTTTTCTTAATAGCTATCAACTATCTCTGTAAACTGCTTTGCTCAAGAATCAAGATGCTTAGTACAGTAAGGGGTGCCACATGTCAGATATATACCCTTCCTTCATTGTAATTATGTTTCCTTAACCTCTTCTTCTCAGTTCCTTAATCCCAACTGATCGCATTCTCTACAGATAAAGATAGAACAAGTAGAGGATCGCAATGCACATCATTTTGAGTATGACATTAGTGATGTTCTTGTATATAAAATTTCTGATATCATTAAAAATCCCTTGCCAAAAGAAAGAGATACACTTAAAAACAGAGCGATACTTTCAAGATGGGCTATTAAAAAAAAAAACAAGTGGACAGATAGTAGATTGGATCTGTTGTAGTTTACATTAGTTTTGTTTGTTTTTCCGTAAGTCAGCCATGCAGAAATCAGTGTTTGAGCTTTCTAAGCTAGCTCTATAAACATTTTCAAGTTGACCTCAGTGAAAAAGAAAACAAAAAAACCTGAACAGCTAAGGCATTAACTGAAAATTAAATAAACCTTTAACCCTTAAGTCTTTCAGCTACTCAGCACAAGGAGATTCTTTTTTTTTCCTAAAATAAGCTTTGGTGCTGAATACATTCCTAATGTGAGGTGAGCATCTCTGTTTAGGACACAGCGCAGCCTTGCTTTTGTTCCAGCATTGACAAAAGTAACATGAAGATGCTACAAGCCTAGCCATGCATCCAAGACAACCACACCAATAGTTCTTTAAGTTGTTCACTGGCATGAAACTGGAGAATATTAGGAAATTCAGTGTCTGTTTTGAGTGTTATTGTGCAACTGTTGCATTTATAAAACCTCCAGAGTACTCCCAATGAATACTAAAAAGCGATAACCATGCAGTGGATGGTAAGTAACAGCGCCTAGCAGCCTCCTTTGCTTTCTCAAATACTTTTCAACAATGTTTTTTTTTTGTGCTGTTCTTTCAGAATCTAAATTAACTAGGTTTCTTGAAAAAATAAAAATAATAATCTTATCTATGTTTCCTCCAGATCAGATCAGGCTCAGTTTCTGAACTTTTATTTCCAGGATAACTCAGGCAATTTCTGTAGAGAGGGACAAAACTTGGCCAGAAACTATGAAATTTAAAAGACAAAAAAAGGCCGCTTTGTGCAAGCCCAGCTGCCTGGAACAGTGCCAGCACATATCCTATAGGAATTAATCTTCTTTTTTGGGTCTAAATTACCGTAAGACACAATTTTCCATTTCTGAGGCATGCTTAGTACTCCAGACTGTTTTAATGGAGCATGGCAAGTCAAGTCAGCAACTGGAAAATGAGCACCACAAAGCGTCTCCTTGAAAACTTGCGCTCACTTAGAAGTGATCAGCAGTGCCTCTGCGTCTCTTGCTCTTCTGGCAAAGGAAAGAGACACTGAAGGTGCGACTTTGTAATTCCAGTGAACAATTTTGTGTAAATGAAGCAGACACAGTGGGACAGGAGCGTTAAGTTGTGCGACAAACAGAGCCACAGTCTAAGATGGGGAAAGACAGAGGATGCAAGAAAAACGCTGGAACAGCTGCAATCAGAATGCTTCCAAGGTGAAGTCATGCTTCTACCATAAAAGGATCTTCAGTTGTGACAGTGAATAAGTGGTAAAAAATGACATGATGTAGATATGCTACATGTCTGAAGGAGTCCAACAGCAAACTAAGGGAAATCAGAATGCGTGTTTAGCGTAACTCCCAGAAATGGGTCATCCTTGCTTAGACGTTAGCACCAAATAGGTATGAATTCATTTCCCTTTTATGTTCTTCGAATATGTGTAAATGTATGCATTTTTCTCTGTTGCATGCCACTTTTCACACCAAGTTATCATGGTGTTCTTCTGGGAAAAATACAAGACAAACTATAAGAAGAATTTGAAAGTTCACCATTGTTTCAAACAGTTCCTCATTGTCTGCATTTTCTAAACTGGCTTGAAACACCAGGCCTCTGGTTTGTTTTGACTGGCCTCTCTCTGATACCATCTCATGGATTTCTTGCCAGAAGCTAAAGTTCAGTGAAGATCTTTATCTCTTTCCTCAAATCCTTGCAGATAGTTCCTTTGCTGCTGAGGACAGCATCAGTAGGCAGCTTGTCACTCAGACTTGTCACTTCACTATCAAATTCACCTTTGAAATTCTTCTGTGCAGCATCCTTAGGGTAAAGCTTTTTCTCCTCCACCATCAGCTGTTTTGTACAAGCCTCATATCAAGTCTTAAGTCTTGGAGCACCCTTTTCCTTGGGGTGTGCTGGCTAATTGCAGTGTTGCCTCGATTCATCATACTACTAGTAAAGATTATGAGCATAAGAGCCCTCTCTCCGTATCTCACTGGAAGCCTCCAATACTCTAACACATCAAATGCAAACACCGGCTCTGCTTTCAAGACATTTTATGTCTGTCTTATTGTCAGCTAGGATAGAACTGACTTCTTCAGAGTGCCTGGTATGATGCTATGGTTTGGTTCTAGGAGAAAAACGATACTAATAACACACAGCCAAGGCCATTCTCAGCAAAGAGCACAAGGAGCTGGAAGGATCAGAACTTTAACTACATAAACAGAATCAGTGAAAACAGAAAACACCCGTAAAGTATGTGGAATCCCATCTATAATACTCATTAACATGTGGATGGAATGCAAAAAGAGAAATTAAGCCATTTCCACGATTACTGAATGCTAATGACAGCTTACTAGAACATTCCCACAGTTCATGATAAATGTGTGGCTTATTATCTATGATACGGTTTTCAGTATTTTGCTCTGGACTGAAGGTGAGATGACTACTGAGAGAACTCGACACTGTATAAATTAGCTCCAAGACACCAGATTTCTGAGACAAAAAAAAACAGAAAACATTTTAAGCAGCAACTTGCAAGCCTAATTGCTATAGACACATTAATTTTGCAAACAAACTGAAAATGTTAAGATCTCTGTGGTACCACAGTGGTATGCTGGGACTAAACTTCACTACAGACCAACGGGAACGTTGCAAACCAGACAATAACAGCCTTGTTTCAAGAAAAAGGAAAAGGTGATGAGATTTATAAAGTCAACTTGTTCTTGTGTTGCCTTGGTATTTTGCTGCATGTGTAGGAGGATTTGCAGATTCAGTCAACAACAGCCCCATAAGGCAGAGCCTTGACCAGACTGAATGAACCATTGAGAACATTCCTTTGAATAATAGCTTTCTAATACCTCATGAAATTCAGTAAACATGTTATTTGCTGAACTCATTTCACAGACTGACTGGTTTTAGAGGGAGTAAAATCTGAAACCCAGCTACAATGCAACCAGTAATTTTAAAGATATGTGCCAGAAAGGTTATTCTACACATATTAATCAAGAAGCTCTCAGCCTGATGTCAGGTGGTGGCTGAGTACCTTGGCAAGCAGCGATGGGACATTATTTTGTATGGAAAAAAAAATAAATGTAATTGTTACATACTGCAGGTACTGCCTTATATCCAGCTTCTTCATGTCCATGTACGTGCCCATATTTGAACGCGTCCATGTGCATCTCATCTTTTTTTTTTCCTGATGTGCTTTAAGCACTGTAGTACCTAATGGCAACGAGTTCCACAGGTTACCAGCTTGTGGCAATTTTTTAAGTGTCTGTTGGTGCTAAGTGCGCAGCAGGATTTCAAAGAGCATTTCTTGTGTTCTAAAAAAATCATGACTTTGCCCATGGAAATCATATGTTCAGAAGAAAAACAGAGAACTGAAAAACATGGCAGGTAAACACTAGCTCCTTTCTCATAGTCTCCTGGGTTTATTTCTTCTGTGCTCCAACTGCTCATTTTTATCAATCTTTTTTTTCCTAGCCAAAGCAACCCAAAAACTAAAACAAAACCAATCAAAAAGAGAAACCTCCCTTCCTGAGTGTCTGTATGTTGTCACTGAGTTGGGAAATGCACACAACTTGCATCTTCTACTGAAAAAGCAATGTTCTGAGACTTTGGCGTTCTCATGGCACTTGTTCTGGAGCTGAAGAGGGAATGCTGACATGACCCAGGGATTATAGTGACAGTATTACGGTACTGTGAGGGTCAGAGCAGCTGTTGTGCAGCACAGAGCAGAGAAAAAATTCCACTGAATTTCGTCTGTGCAGGGTGCAAGTGGGAACATTTGAACCTTGTGTTTAGTTCCCAGATGCACAAACCACATGTCTGAGCTGACACACAGGGAAGTATTGTTCATTGGTTAAAAATTGGCATCAGTTACTTCCTCCCTTTGGGCCAAACTAGGAACAGTCACAGAATTGTAGGGGTTGGAAGGGACCTCTAGTCATCATCTAGTCACTCATCTAGTCCAACCCCCAACAATATCATGGCTCCCTAGCTGATGGGGCAACAGAACTGCATACTGCTCCACACTGAAGAATTAATTACAAGTCTAAATAGGAGATCTATGCAATGCAAAACAACATAGGGAGCGCACAGTGTGACAGGATGAAGCAGGAGACACACAGACATGTGACCACAAACTGGAATAGATTAAGATATTCAGTGCACAGGCCACAGCTTGTGCCAGTGTTGTGCACATTTGTCTCTCCTTCCTTATTCTCCTTTTCCATTATTCCCCCCACCCATCCCCCTTGATTTTTAACATAAATGTACAGAAATCCAGAAGAAAATGAAAAACTCAAAGCAGAGAACTGTCGATGCTTACAAGATCACAGCTGGGCTGCGGTTGGAGCAGTTGCTTTGGCTGTTGTTATTTCCCAGGCTGACTCCCACATGTAAACTACAGCTGCGAGCAGGTGGCAGTGCACATCCATGTGCGCTCTGCACAGTGGAGTGACCTCTCTTAGCAGCTTGTGCAGTTTTTCATGTTCAGCTGAAAACTTAATGTACGATGGCAGGCAGATGTAAACAAGGGTTTCACAAGATGAAAGCAAAATACTTAGTCCAAAACTCCCAGCGTTTTGGTTTCCTTTTGCTGATACGCCTGATATTTAAATATAATTTATAATCAAAAACATCTTCAGAAAGAGGTCATTGTGGGTGAATACATAAGATGATTTCCTCTGCAGATGAAAATGGTTTTCTTTTTCTTCTTTTTAAATTGGAAAAAAGTCAAACCTCTTCCCTGTTGCTACATTTTCTTTTTTTTCTTTTTTTTTTTTAATTTCCATGGAGAATTGACTTGATTGTTCTCCAAACATTGTTTCCTGTTCTTCAACAGAGGGGAAACGTTTGTTCCTTGTTTCTAATCATCAGACATACCGTAATGACTTGCTCACAGGGAAAAATAAAATAAATAAATCAGGAGCGTTAAGGTTGACAACTGATGTTTTCTTTATGCTGTGATGTTAACAGCAAGAGAGCAGGGGCAGATTTACAGAAATAGGCGTAATACACTGGGAAGCCTGGATAAGCTGGATAGCAAATGTGTAGCAGAGCATGCAGTGGCATTTATTTGTGAGAGGAAATGAAGAGGTTCTTTTCTCCTTTTGATTCATAGGACCTTATGAATGTCCACCTATCACCTTCCGCAATGCAGATCTCTCGATACATACAGCAAGTATACAACTGCAGTACTGGAAGAGCATACAGCAGTGATATTCACTTAATTGATTTATTATAACTTGACTGGTTTAACCTGTCCCAGCAGATAGCTTAAAACACCATTTAGACAAGATCTGCTGCGATGACAGTTTCAGCATGAAGCCATAGCTATTCTTAATGAATCACAACTAGGAAAACCAAGGTTTTGCCCACAAAACTTACTTAGTTGGTTATCCTAGCATCATTACCACTGAAGCCAAGGTGCACAGCTGTGCATACCAAAAGCTCTCTGAAAATAACAGAGAATAAGCCAAAACAAAATATGGCATTAAAAGCCACAAGCACATGATTTTTCTGCCTTCATTGTTGACATGAAGTCATACCATACTGTGTGCTGAAAAACCGTTTCCATACAGTCAAAACCAGACATTATGTTTTAAATTTTTTCCAGTTCTATGCATAGAATTAAGACATGCCATATTTGGCTAGAGTAAACAGGTTATTTGTTGTCTTTTAATTAACAGAAATGTGCGAGTGCACATAAATGCTTTCAGTGACTAACAGTTGTTCACAATGTGATCACCTCAGTGTAGATTAACTTTCATATTGTGACAGGATGCTAAGCTGGTAAAACATTCAAGCTTTACAGTGTTGCCTCCACCTGGTCTCATCCACCTCAGCATCACTTCTCAACCTTTGAGCACTATTCTGAGCCATGGGAAACAATAAAGGACTGAGAATTTCTACCATTCTCCTTCTGTTCTACTCTGTATTTCCTGCCAACACATACTTGGACCAATGCTACTCTCAAGGATTAAAAAAACATCACTTTTTTTTCCCCCTGAATCTACTTCTCCTTCTGTAGGGTGAATACCCTGAATGAATAGCACCCACACAATATAGTGAAGACGGACAGTATAATTTTGGATGGTATAAAAACACCCCAAAAAATAGGAAGAACTCACCTGTCACTGAAGATCAAGGCTTGACTAGAACTCCACAGGGGAGGGATCTCCAACAAGAGAACCTTCCCCAGTGGTGGTCAGCCCTTAAATGGGGTCTGGGAGAGGTGGAGCCAGACTCCACCCGTTCTGGTCACACAGGTGCATTACCTTCACCTGTGCTCCTGCAGCTGACTCAGTGCTCACCTCAGGTGATCCATCAGTGGTTCAGGCCATGATTCAACAGTTCCCATTCACCTTCTAACTCCTCACCTTGAACATCCACTTCACTCTTGTGCAATGTGTTTAGAATAAAAGTTGTTATTATCCCAGAAAACAACTAATTCATTGCTATTAAGGCAATCTCTTGTGATTTTTTTCCCCACCCATTCTCATTATTTTCATAATAAATCCAGAGCTGATACTTTTAAAGCAAGGAGTAATCTGGCTCTTTAAAGTCCTTGCTTTGAGTATTCCTTCGGCAAATTCACTCTTTTGAAAACTGGAAAACAAACAAGGAGATAATTAATATGTTCTTTATATTCTTCCCAGATGTTCCTATTCACTAACTTGATGTTAATTCTTGAATGTAATGGATTTTGTAATGGTTGATTTAAATTAAATTATATATTAAAAATCCTAATTAATTAAAATGCAAATGATGATTGGAGGCAACGAAATCAACAATGAAGGAAAATACACAAAAATTCAAAGACTAGTGAGCACCCACAGAAAATAACATCACTAAGTGCCAAAGAAGTGAACTAAGATATTTATAAAAATTACTAATTTTTATATCAACTCTCTGGAGAAAAACTGAGGTTGTTTTAGGATTTTACCTCCAGATATTGTAATTATGAATTGTGTTTGTAAGAAGAGGGAAAAAAAGCCTAAGCTTGAGAGAAAAGCAAAGTCAAGCTGCATTTGAAGAAGAGTATGACTGCTACATAAGATTTGCTATCTTTTCTGAGGTGCTTATGTCTGAATTCCAGTTGATAAAACAAGAGATGGTCTCTATCTCTCCTTATTAATCTATTAAATTTAAGGATGGAAGACATCGATAAGCTGGAAAGATGTCAGGAAACAGCAGCAAAACTGAGAGGAGGGGTAGGATGTGAAGTTAAAAGGGGGGGGGGAGGAGCACAAGGCAGCATTCTTCTCATCGCTCCTTAGCTAAAGATAGCAAGTATATGACAAATGGTCACAGTCTATACAAGTCTATGAACTTTGGGGTCAGTGAACACATATGCTTGTAAGAATGGAACCAGAAGGAACAGGACGGCGCCTATTGCGCTTGAGGAGTAAACACTAAATGTAAAAATAATCTATTAGTGAATGTCAGTGTTTCTCAGTGTCACTGTGCACCTTCCACATTAACCAGATGTGTAAAAGAAAGAAGTCCTGTGACATTTGGAGGGAAATACCACCAATACCACCCCCGTGGCTGACTTGCCCTGTGCCAACCTCTGTATTCTTCCAATTGGGCAGAAAGCTTTGGATAGAGAATTTAGGTAGAAAAGGATGCAGAGCAACAATACTAATTGGCAAGCATTTTACTGTATTAGAATTTAATTCTAGATTGTACAGTAGAGGAGGAAAAAGCAGATATGATTTTGCTTCTGCCTGCACAAGAGCACGGTCAAGTAAAGAGTTAGGAAGGTCTATAGATGTTACTGATCCTGTGCATGTCATTTCTGCAACTGATGTGTAGTACATGAGCGAACAGTAAACTCTGAATTCTCATAAAGTAGAACTAGATCTGTCATCAAGACCATGAATCAACTGGAGATATAGAATCAGATTATCACATAATCACATAATCATCAAGGTTGGATCACCACATCCAACTATCAGCTTGTCCTACCAAGTCCCACCGCTGAACCACAACCACAAGTCTCTTAAATATCTCCATGGATGGGGTCTCCACCAGGGCAGCCTATTGCAGCACTTGATCAGTTCTTCCTAATATCCCATCTAAGCCTCCCCTGGCACAATTTATATATTTTGAATATGCATAATCATCATCTGTTACTGCCACAACTGCATAAAAAAGAATGCAGAGGATTTTATACTTTAATATTTACTATTATTTCAAGTTACTGGATTACTTCACGGTATGAGAACATCTAAAAGAAGAACTAATTGTAACCAGAGACAACCCATTTTTCTCTTATGATAAAAAGGTGATGTCTTGTGTAAGTAGTTGTGGAGATCTAAACTTCCTGTCAAGCCATAAGAATTAATTAGATCAGTTGATTCAGGTACAACACTAATATTATTTACTGACGCCTGACTTGCAACAGCCTCAAGGTTTTTTACACTTTAAAGGAGCTGAACAATAAGACTGTCTTGCAAGATGCCACAGCCCTTAAAATGACAAGTAATGGATCAGAATGCAATGATAAATAAGGATTTTGCTTCCTGTGTGCTTCCATCTGGCTCATGCACTCCTCAGCAGGGAGCCTTAAATCCTGTTAGTGTTTGTGTGTGGATTCAGTGGCCTTTGGCATCTCCTCTCTGGCTGCCACCCACCCTGTGACTGCAGGACATGCATCAGCTTTGAAGTCAAGCTGGCAGAGAGCAGGGATTCAAAGCTAGAAAGATTTTGTATAGCTCCCAATTTTCACATCAGTGAAGTGCTCCCATATCTGTCCAGAAGCTCCAGCTGTCTCTAGCTCTTTCTCACTGTGAAGCAGTCCTGTACTGCACTCATCTTCCCTTTTTGTCATCCTCTTTCTTCTCTTCTGTGCCCAGCTTGGAGATGGAAGTGGCTAATGGGTTAGATGCACTCACTGGTACTGTGATCAGGATGCTGCCTCTAGCTGAAGATGCATGTCCATTACTGGAAGTCAGAAAATAGGAGGAGGCTACTCCAAGATTATTTTAGGTGTAGCCATTTCCCATACTTTCCCCTTGAGCATTTGGTGCAGCTGTGGGTTTACATTAGGTGGATGTATTTTTTGCATGTGCAGTCTATGTCTGGGGCATGTTCTTTCACTCTCTTTGTTGTAAATCTCCTACATTAGTTTGAACGAACAAGCTTAGAAGAAATGGAAACTTTAAAAGAAAAAAGAAACTTTAAAGTTACGCAGTGAAGGAACTTTTCTGTGATTCATTGAAAAGCGCTCTGAGATGTTAGAATACTAACTTTTCCTTGGCATTAACCAATGGCCAAAAAAATACTCTTTCGACCTTAGTACACTATACAATTCATACAGAACTATAGATTTCTATCTATAGATGCTAGTGGTTGTCAATGATAACTGTGGATGTGCTGATGGTTCATTTTATATCTGTTCAGTGCAAATAAGACTTTTTCCCAAAATCTGTAGGGGATCAAAGAGCAGAAGATAATGACATGTCTGTTCTGCATGACAAAGAAAACTATGGGAATATTAGTGGGGAAGAGGTGAAAGAGGCAGAAGTGACACACAGGAGTTAAGTAGCGTCACTGTTGTAATTTAGTCCTGATTAAAGGGCTTCTTGTCAAAACTGATCATTTATTAGAGGTTCAAAATAATGACCACTCAAGAATGCTCTACTAGAACTGCAGTGATGAGGTTTTTGAGA
This sequence comes from Oreortyx pictus, assembly GCA_036925125.1. Classification (NCBI taxonomy): domain Eukaryota; kingdom Metazoa; phylum Chordata; class Aves; order Galliformes; family Odontophoridae; genus Oreortyx; species Oreortyx pictus. The sequence continues at coordinate 66,365,941 of JAUPFR010000005.1, read as the reverse complement.
CAAATGTGTATTTTACCTGTACTACAAAAGCTGCTAGAAAATCATTATCAGTGCTAATGAAGAAAATGTCTCTAGGGACGTTAGGAACCTGTAAAGTTAGAAATGTGTTTTTGCTATATATATATATATTTGTTATTTCTTCTTTATGGAGGAAAGATATTTCAGTGCTTTTTCTATCATTACAGAGTTAAGATATTTGGATTTATAAGCCCCTGGGTTCAGAGTAACACATATATAAAATAACTCCTGCCCACACAAAGAAAATTTATTGTGTGAAACACAGCTGGAATGTATTCGTTGAGGTTTATCATACTGCATGCACAAGTACCTCGGTCTATTTCAGTCTTCTTGTTAGGTAGATTTATCTAATACTGTGTGATGGTTCTTTAAGAAGCTTATAGTCCACTGCCTTAGAAGTGCAGTGGCTAGTGGAAGTGTATCATAAAATGTCACTTAAAGCAACAATACAAAGCTCAAGAAACCCAAAAATTATTACTCATCAACACTGAATGGAGGTTAGGAAGAAAACACATTCGTAAAGTAGGATTTTCTTAATGAAATCTATTCCTGGGTGTTCAGGCAACATGTTCTATGACTGTTTTTTGTCATGGTTGTGAATACAAGCCTTTACAGAAGGACAGGCCTAAAATAAAAACTCAGAAGGCCTCTAAATTAGTCTAAATTCCTGTTAGGACCTTATCTGCATGGCTTTTCTCTCTCCTTCCCCCTAAGCACTCCTGGTGATCATTCATTAGTCTCCTGGAATTTAAAAGTTTCTGCATTTTTCAGTGTTTCATAAATATGACTTCTTAAAGCAGAACACTATAAATAGATGATGAAATCAGTTATAACTGGCCATTAAAAACTGAAAAAGAGGAAAGCTGGCTCAACTTCATATCTACCCAGAAGAAAATGTTAAATACTAATTATTAAAAAGAAAATATTGAGATTATATCAAGAGGTACTCAAATTTTTTGAGAGCACATGGTCAAATAGTGTTAATATCTGTTAAGGCACATGATTTCTTAATAAATTCTGTGAATATACAGAAATCAAAAAGAATCTTCATAACACTTAAAATCCTGACATCAGTTTTCCAGAACTAAAATGTCTCCTGCTCAGTCTGAGCTGAGTGGTTGCACAGAAGACGCAAAGCTTCACTAGAAGCTACCACCAAAATAGCTGTAGAGTTACAATAGAAGCATTTGTATTTAGCACTGCTTTGGTAAGACATTAGCTAAGAGTTTCCTGCTGTCTTCTGTGATACACAGCAACAGGCGCCTAATAAGTTAGTATGCCTATTTCCCTTCTAATTCAGGATTCTCGCACAGAAGAGTCATCAGCTGACTGCCAATTAAAATTCCATTTTCTAAACACTTTTTTTAAAATGTACTGCTATCTAGATTGGACAAAAGACAACGTTCAACTAAACTAAGTGATTTATATTATAAAAGGCACTTAGAAATCCAGCTGCATTAAGCGATGAAATCCCAAATTTGATCAAGGAAAGATACAAAGCTTTGCACTTGTGGATCAATACTGACCTCTTACTGTGCTGTTTTGTTTCTTAATAGGCAGAATAGTCTGTAGTGACATACTGTAAAGCATCTTGTGGTTTACTCTGTGGGCTGCTGGATCAGACTAACCTGTCTGAATTAGTATGAACATCAACAATTTCAACTTCTGTGTGTTTCCTTTTCTGATGAGAAAGGAATTGGAAATGTTATCCAAATGTAAAAGGGGAAGCTTTAAGATGATAAGCTTTTATTAAGCAAAATGTTTACTACTATGGGAAAGACTGGAGCGATGGGGGGAAATTGAGATATGGACTTTCTTCCCCATCTGGTGTGTAACTGAACAGAGCTATTTCCCTGGCTGTGCTCCTATGAATAGCAAGGCTTTTTTTTTTTTTTTTTTTTTTTTTTTTTTTTTAACTACACAGAGCTCTCCTTTTGAAGAAGTGGAAATATCTTTTAATAACAGCAAATATTTTTGGAGCAGGTCAAATGAGGATCCGGTGACTTTATAGATGTTTACTTATGGCTTCTTATCTAAACCCACTCTTGCTATATGCTTCCTCTTTTTCTTATTTACTTTATAAAAAGCACTTAGCCATTTCCATTATCATTCTGAGGTAACCTTTGGTTAATCTGCAGGAAGAAAAACAAAATGACAGCATTTTTCAGGAATGACTAGGGAGGGCTAATTTCAAGTTAGGAAGGAATTGTGTCTTCTAGGTTTTGATCTGAATGTACAAAAGGGACTGTATGAGATAAAAAGCTAATGATGCTTTCAGAGGGAGATTGGATGTCACTCTTCATTGCTCTTTATCAAGCTATAATCACAAGGATAATATTTGTATAGGCATCGCACTATTTGCAGTGTGTGAAAGGAATGAATTGTATGCAAACTGTATTGTAGAGTATCACTTCTAACTACCAGTTAATGAAGACTGGAAAGAGGTAGAGGCTTGCCTAATATCTGTTCAATCCATATTGAATTCAGTAAGGTAGTTTTAGAGTTATGTCAGTTCAAGCAAGCCTGGAAGCTGGTATGATCTCACACTTTCTCTTCTTTTTCTCTCAAAAAAGTACTGTAGCCAGATGCACATAACTCCCTGAAATCAGAAATTTTTCTTTTTAGTCTGCTTCTGCGGGCTTTCCACTTGCCACGTCTGATTCTTTATTTGATTGATTTATTTAGCATAACATTTTGTAAAAACTGGAAAAATTACTTCAACCTAGACAAAGAGGACCTAGAATTATCTGGCACCTAGGACGTGGGCCAAAGTAGGACTACCTTCATTTTGCTTGGGCTTTTGTAACTAAAGATAGGTTAGCTCAGGAACATGACACTGAACAAGACACTGAATTTTTGTCTCTGGCACATTTAAATTGGAAATTGGTTTGCTAAATTAACTGTAGTTACTTCATTTATATCACGGGTTCAGAGGTGGAAAATTTGGCACAGAACATCTTGGCACAGCAGATACACGTCCACTAGTGAAGGTTAAAACCATCTATTTTTGAAACGGTAAAGATGGGGAATGGACACTTCTTTCTTGAATAAGGATGTGCCACAGAAGAGGCTAGAACAGACAGTTTCAACAAAGACAAAATAAATAAATATCTTAAATATGTTGTGTGCTTTAATATTAGCATCATTTTCAGATTTGTGTCAGGTGAAAATGAATGTTTTTGATCTCCTATCAAAAGTTCACCTTGAAAATACAGATGAAAGATAAACATCGTTAGTTCACTCTGATCTCACTTCAGTGCTCTCTTTTTCCTGTGAATATGCCCATCAGATTGTCTCGTTGTTTTTGATTTCTTTTTAAATGAGATTTTCTGCTTATCTGAATAGCTGTTAAATTCTTTGATCTATTTCTGTTGGACTTGCAAGGAACTTCAGAACTTCTGGGAAGGAGAAACGAAGAGAAGTGACGTGTTTGACCTCTACTTTTTGTTGCTTCCATTTGACTATTAGGAATCCTTTGTGTAGAGAATAAATGATATAAGGTATAGCGCAGTGTAATCTCATTTAAAATAAATGTGATGACCAATACTCAGATCACTCTCGATGTTAGATTTAGTGTAGAGTTCTTGTGCAATGAATAAGCCCTAACTACTACCTTAGTCATAGCACACAAGGCATCCTTCTCTTAAAACTGTTTAGGTTGGTCACCGCCATTAAAGTTTTTACGTGTTTTATTCTAGTCTTAGATTCCTTACTTTCTGTCATTTCTAGCCTATCTGTTCTTAGATATTCAACAACATTAATGACTTGCTCATGCTCCACAATGCCAAACTTCCAATACTATTTTTTTTTTCTGATAGTTAACCAAGGCTTAAAAGGACAACTTGAACAGTCACGATATACATTCTCTTTCCTTCTTGCATCCTGGGGCAATATATCAAGCTGCAGTAAATGCAGTAAACTAAAGTGTGTGATCTTCCGTGATGTTTATATCTCATGTCAGACACAGCACTGTATTCATGTTCTGGCTCAGTTTCAGTTAATTCCTTATGACTTACATGCACAATCTAAAATAGCCCCCCGCTGTGTATAATATCCGTATGCTCAGTGTGCAGTTTTGCTTGTATTGCTTCTGGGTCTTTAGGAAGCCTATGCAGTTGGGTCTTTGGGTTTGAGTGACCTGTCCCAAAGGAACACATACAACACCTTGAATGGGTCTTGGATTGTAATAAAATGGCTCTGCAGTTCACTGCCTTACTTCATTAGCTTAATTTTGAGTTGGTATTTCACTGACAAAGCCATGCTGCCATACCACTGGAAAGAGAAATAACGGCACATTAGGAAATGTCATAATAGAGAAGAAGTGATTAAAAATACATTTCTGTGGAAACTGGAAGAACAGATCTCTGAAAAAAAAAAATCACAAATCTGGAAAAATTCTTGGGACAAAAGCACAATTTCATTCACTTAAAAATTCTAACAGTTATTGCTAATATTAGTGAAGATATCCTTCTGTCTTGGAGGTTCATGTGATTATCTTCAGCAGCAACAATGCCACAGTAGCACACAGCCAAAGGCTTAGCAAGACAGTTTGTTGAAACTAGGAAAATAAGAGCTATTCTTAAAATTGAAAAAAGACATGTAGAGGGAACATTGCCTTTAACTCTCAGTTGACCCTATCAGAAAGCTCTTGAGTTCTCATACATAATTAGTGCCTTCCCAGCTCTTGCCTAATGAAGCTTTACACAACCTGTGTTTCCTAAAGTTCATTTACAATCCATAAAAACGGAGATCCCAGGTAAACAATTCAAATTTATCTTTGGAATATACTAAAAAGGGTAACCCTGTGTTTTTCTCTCAAAATTAACAGTACCTTTAGGGTTTGAGTCTGTCTTGTCACCTGTTCCTTCCTGTCACTATGTCAATTCCTTGCTACTACCTTTACAGTTTTCTCTATGGATCTCCAATTCTCCCCCCACAAGAAAACTGACAAGCATAGGAGATTCATTACTTATGGTCTCTAGATGAGCGTACAACTGAAGGGATTTCTGCCTGTATAAAATGCCCTGGGGTTTAGCTCTCATACAGGACTGGACTCTGGTCTAATCCATGCTGTGTGTTGCTAATGGTCCTCACCACAAGACGAAGGCTTTTGTGACTTCAAGATTTTCTTCTGCTTCAACATTTAAAAGAATCTAGCATCTGTGTTTTGCTCTTTGTACACATGCTTTCAAACAGCATATTCCAAGAAAAGCACAGAAATGAAATTTACAGCTTTTACCCAATATCTATCCATGATGTTAATTATGCTGACTGAGGTCACATTAGTGCTCATTAGAAGGAGACAAATGAACTATGCTAGTATGTTGAATAATTGTGAAAACATGGTTTCATATTGAATATATGCACTTCTCTGTTCCTGCAGTACTTCTGCAGATAAAAATTTGTGCCTGAAGAGTCATTATAGTCCTGCTGAATAAATTTACTGGAGAGCTGCCTTAAGCCATTTCCATCTCAGTCCTTTTTGATGTGTGAACACACAGAGCTTAGTATTTCTTACACTCCCATGGATTATTTATCATCATTCTGCATACACATACCTACAGATAACACAGCTATTTTCTTAATTTAAGGGTTAAAGTACAGACATGAAATGTTAAGGCTCTTCATATGAGGAAGCAGAACACTGAACCTTCTTATTAGTTTCCTGCTCTGAGACATTTAAAGTTCTAATTAGTGAATGAGTTCCACCTTGAGTAACGCTCGCCAAGTGCATCTTTATCATTAGTCTCAGCAATGATCATCTGGAGATGTCCAGTTGGAGATCTTCTAGCTATTTTTCTAGCTCAGCAACTGTTTGGTAAATGACAAAAGGTGAAGGCTGCATCTGGGTCAGAAGGGAAGACAGCTGACACATCAGAACAGAAAATGATGTAATATTTGTAACTTCACCCAAGACCCCTCTCTGAGTAGAGATTTTTCTTTCTGAAGTCTACATCAAATCCAGTAATTTCTTTACTATTCTTGCATTCTATTAGAATGTATAGTGGTTTGTGGTGGTGACGACTCCAGTTCAAAACTGTATTTAAAATAAAATACAAGCAACTTCTCATACAGAGGTCACATTCTGCATGCAAATATATGAAGCATTAAAAAAAGATCAAAATAGAAATGCTTTTTGCAAGTCAAACTTTTCCTGTGTGTAACTGGACACATCTGTTAAGAATAAGAAGGTTCATAAATCATTGCAGTAGGAAAAAATGAGCATTCTCTGATATCTCAGGAAGTGCCTATAATCTCCTTTCATCCTCTGAAAGATGTAAATTATCAAAATTCAGGTTCAGTACCTCTGCACTGATCGATGTTGGAAAAGGACGAAATCTCAAAGTAGTGCCATATGTAAGTTGCTTTCAAATCTCTCTTAAGCTACTTGCACTTTTAAGGACCTAGATAACTTGGCAGAAAAAATATTAAACAAGAGGGAAGAATAAGAATGGAACAATACTTCAGAATTGACATAGAGTAGTCTTTCTACATGGGTAATAAAATTGTCTAGAAGCAGATCACAGCACATTAAGTGGAAATCAACTTCATCAACAATATGAGATACACAAGAGTTTATAGAAATTATACAGATTGAAAATTTGGTTGTTTTAGCGTGCGACTTTTCAGATCAGCTCTGGGAGCACCTCAACCATAAAGGTAGCTCTGCAAAATCTCCCCACTCATTTGGGTTCATGGGTTACTGATGGGACCTTTTTATCTTAGCAGAGTTATCATGGCTATCCTTCCCAGGAAATAGCTACGCATACTGAAGAGAAGCAGACATTATTAACACAGGCTGAAATTTTTGAAGGTAAATGCTAGTTGTTCCTGAAATCCAATTCCATCTTACTACAACAGATCAGCTATGCAAGTGATGTGCACAAGATATTTTGCTGAAGAAGTAGATTGTCACATTGAGAAACCGCAATTTCTAAGACATTAAGAGTGGTGTGGTCAGGGAAGAAATTAAAACGATTATCTGAAATGAATCCTAAGGGCTAGTGCATGCTGTTCCATGAAGACCTACTTGAAACTCTGTAAAGGCTGACAGAGGTGGGCATTCAGCAATTATGGAAGAGGGCCACTGAGGAGAACAGAAAACAATCAATTATTGCTTTCACTTCAAGCCATTCTGGAGGATGCATTCTAGCCTGTGGAAAAATTTTGTCCTTTCTGCAGGATATCAAGCAGGCTGTCTACTCATACTACATTTAGCACTACAGGGGTTCCACGGGTGGTATCCATAGGCAGCACTGATAATGTTCTCAGATCACTTTGTGAAAGCAAACATCTAAAATACTAGATTTTTTTTTTCCTCCCCACTTCTTTCATCTACCCATTCAGCAAACATTAAAGCAAACAGATTTCCTTCTAAATATTTCATTCATTTGTCCCGCATTTGAGAAGAAGGATAAAGCCACAAAGTTTTATTTAAATTATGAGTTGCCGTAGAGAACACAAACAACAACTCTACTTCATATCGTGAGGTGGCACAGACTGATAGGAAACAAAAATCCTGTATGTAACTCCTTGCTCAAGGCAGGCTTCTAAAAACACATTGTCTTCTGTTCTTAAGGAAATGACACACAAAGAGGGAAACTCCTGGAGCAGCTCATTACGTCTGAGTTAACAGTGAATTCTGTTCTGGCAGAGATACTGGTATGCATTATTACAACATTTCCACGAGTAGGATTGTTCCCCCAACAAATACGGGAACAGTCACAAGTTTCTGGGGCATGGAAAGTTCCAGACAGAGGTACTGCCTGAACACAGTCAGCAGCTAATATGCTTCACAGACCTCCCGTCCCACAGGACCTTAATGGCACAACCAGCACAGTCCAGAGACTTGTACAAGGAAAGCCTCAGAGCCTGGTGACAAAAACTTAGTGCTTACTGCAAGAATGTGATAGGAACGGTGGAAGAAAAATCAGTAGGAGCTTCACATATTTAAGTCAGCAATCAGGACTGAAACAATTCCTTTCTGAATACCTTCAATCTACCTATAAATAGGTAGACTAATACTGAGAGCGAATTTACTCTCAATGTTTCATATCTTTTGGCATCTGAAGACGATTTTTAAAATGATATACTGATCACAAATGAAATATTGTTAGAAGATGTAATGCCGCAGAATAAGCTCTAACTGCACCAAGCATGTCATAGAATCGCTGAACCATAGAATTATTCAGGTTGGAAAAGACCTTCAAGATCATCAAATCCAACCACAACCAAGCCATACTCCTCTAACTCTAACAGCCCAGCACTAAATCATGTCCCTGAGCACCACATCCAAATGTATTTTAAACACATTCAGGGATGGTGACTCAAACACCTCCTTGGGGAGCTTATTCCAGAGCTTAACAGCCCTTTCTTTAAAGAAGTTCTTCCTTATATCGAACCTAAACCTCCCCTGGTGCCACTCAAAGCCATTTCCCCTCATCCTGTCACCAGTGAGAAGAGACCAACATCCCTCTCACTGCAATCACCTTTCAGGTATTTGAAGAAAGCAATAAGGTCTCCCCTCAGCCTCCTCTTTCCCAGACTAATCAGCCCCAGTTCCTTCAATCACTCCTTGTAGGGCATATTCTCCAATCCTTTCACCAGTCTTGCTGCCCTTCTTTGGACCTGCTCCAGCACCTCAATGTCCTTTCTGCATCGAGATGTTCAAAACGGAACACAGTACTCATGGTGAGGTCTCACCAGTGCTGAGTACAGGGGCATGATTACTTCCCTAGTCCAGCTCACAACACCGTTCCTGATACAGGCCAGGATGCCACTGAACTTCTTGGCCACATGGGCACACCGCTGGTTCATATTCAGCAGACTGTCCATCAGCACATCAAGGTCCCTTTCCATCAGGCAGCTTTCCAGCCTCCAGGCCTGTAGGGCTGCCTGGGGTTGTTGCAACCATGTCATCCACCAGGCCAAGTACAACCTCTGACAAGAAGGTAGATGTGCTCCAGAAGTGAACTTATTTTTCACTGTCAAATGACTAATAATTACTGCCTATATCTCTGATTTATCTGAAATTCCTGTGGTTGCAAACTGTCTCCATGAAACACCACTCAAGAGAGGCAGATATTAGAAATTATTCCATAACTGCTTTAAAAATAAAACTCTAAAGGTGTTTAGAGAAATGTGAAAATACAGAAACTGACAAGGTGGCCTCTGCATACCAGCACTATCTACAGGTCATTTATCTTGCTATGACAGTGAAGAATGTGTTTTTACTTCCCAAGATTCAATAACTAACTTCAACGCATCTTGGTTGAAACTGAGATTTATGCAATGCCAGTAATATATTAGCTTGTCTTTCAGCTGAAGAAGCAAAAATTGGCACGTAACAATCTATTTCTTTGTGGCCACTGATGTAAAATCAAAAATGTATAAAAATGTTTCTGTCAGTTTCCCAACTGCAGGAATAACCTATTGGCTTGAAAACATTTGTGTAGCTACCTCAGGAACATATAAATGATATAGGGGGAGTGCCACACTGAATCATTTGAATTCTTGAATACTAGCTCTTGGACACCAATTTGTTTACAAATTCAGGGAAAATGAAAATGACTACTTATCCATATTGATGTATTCCATTATGAATTGTCCACATTGAATAATACACCAAAAAGTCTTCACAGCAGTTCAGACTACAAAATTAGATAGTTCAATTCCTGTTCAGAGAGTTTCAGAATGCAAAGGATGCTTGATTATACTGTCTATTAAAACATATACTGCACGTACTTTTAGACTCCTTTTCATTACACCATTATACAAAAGGAATCAGTCCAGTGAAAACAGTTAGGTCCAACTTTTTTTTAACATTTTGATGATAGATATGATGGTTTCTGGATCTTGAACATAAGAATACATAAATGACTATTAGCTTTAATTTTAAAAAGTCAAGTGGTTTAAATTATTAGAGAGAAAGGATCATTAAACTGACATTTATATTCTGCTTGCAAAGTAGATAGGAAATAAGTTTTATCATATATCTTCATGGGATGCTGGTGAGGTTAGATTCCCAGCAATATGCCAGAAGAAACTGGCAGAAATAAGGCAAGCAGCCAATGTCAGGTTTGTGTTTGATCAAAGTGACGTTACTACAAAACAGCTCTTCATTGGCAGATCAGCAATTTTAGGGTGGAAAAGTATTGGGAGGATACTGTTGTGAAACATACAGCTAAATACATCTTGCAGGGATATTTCTGACACAGCCACTCAGACAGGAAACAAGTGGAGACTTCTTGTGGTACATAAACTGCTGCCCTAAAATGGACACTGGTTTCCAACACTCAGAGGAGGCAGGAATTGTGTTCATATATTAACACTGATATGGAAATCAGGGTCAAGTATACACAAATAAAGAAGCACACTCTATTCCTTGATCACTGCTCGCTTAATCTGGTACCGCAAAAATACTCTTAAGAAGTTCAGACTCTAGAAATGGACACTTATGAAAGAAAGGTTAGAAAGGTAGTTTTAAAATTTACTAGCTTTACTCACTTCTTTGTCTCCTTTACTTTCAGCCTCAAGAACAGAGTCTTTTGCTTAGAAGTCTCAATGTTATTTTTCGATGCACATGACAGGACGATTTAAAATAATATCACTTTTTTCCCCCCTTCAGCTAACACATAAGAGCTTCAAGACACATTCTTCATGTACCATTGTCAGGCCCAGCAGGAGACTGAGTTGCTGAGCAACCATTTTCCCTATTAGAAGTAATTTATCTTTTAACTACCAGAGAGAACTAGTGATGGATTGACCAGAGAAGAAAAAGCTAAAGAGCTGGAGCTATTAAATAGTGAGCTAGGAGCCTATAAGTACTAACTAATTTTGACAGATAAGGAAAAATAGCCCTTCCTTATGAATTGAATCTTAAAAGCTCAACTGCCTATGCAAATGATGTATTTTTTCCATCTTATTTATGAAGCTCTCATTATATCCCTTTGTCAGGTCAGAACACTGCCTGAGGAAAAAAAAAGAAAAAAAGAGATGATACGAGTTCTGTAGGGATTTAAATACACCCTACTTGCACACAAGCTGTTAGTGAATGTAGGGCAGAACCGACACTAATTATATTGCAGTTGCTTTAGAGGCTGCCTCAGAGCATGAAAAGGCACCTGTGATGCTGCCTGAGAACTGGTGCACAGCTACCTGAGGTACAAAACGAGCACCTGCCTAAGGCAGTGAGTTGCTGCCACCCCTCCTTACTGCTGTGCTTACTTGAAGCTATAGAAAGCTAAGAATGTGGTGAACCCTGGAATTGCAAGCACTTGAATTTTGAAGGATAATCTATTCGTCCAAGGAAATCACAAAAGCAAACCAAAACAAAAATAGAATCCTGCTACAGGTAAAGCTCTATCAAGATTGTAGGATGGGAGGAAAAGAGAAAGGAAATGAATAGTGAAAACATTTTATATGAACATGAATGGCATCAGCTTCTCCTCACCTCAAACATCACCTAAAGGAAACCTTTCATAGATCCCCAAAAGTAGTTGCAGCCTTATTGCCAACAACCACACAGTTAATCAGTAACAGCACCGCTACCAGTTAAAATGATAAAAAAGAAAGGACTAAGTACTTTTTGTATTTGCCATATGAACCTTGTCAGGCAGTCTGTGACCCTGCCTCACAGAGACATATACATCTAGCTGGCTGCCAACAGCTTGCTATTTTAATCAAGCACTTCCCAGGGTGTGGCACAACCTTAATATAGCTCTCAGCTTTAGGACGGAAGCAACATCGGCTGATTTAGCCCATTAAGATACACCTAAGGAAGAAGACACTTAGCTTTGCAAGGTCCCAAGACTATGTTTGGTCACTGAATGACTACTGTTGTCTCACAAGTTGTTCACTAGCTCTGAGTGATGACCGAGAGAGCTGGTTTAAAATTATTAATTTACTCACAATGAAAAAGAATGTCCGTCTAAAAAAAGGTATCCTGGTGTGGCGTTGACATTTTAAGCCTTCATTGTACTCAGTAGCACTTACATTGACAAGGGACACAAACCCTAACACTGAAGGCAGTTTTCAAACTTGATGTGGCTATTTTTCAATAGATTTAGCAGTTGTTCTCTATTCTTTCTAAGTATGTGGGCAGCAAAGAAATTGTGAAGTGGTCACTGAACAGCCATCAGAAAAGATACTCCGCAGTATAATAAGCACTATTGAGAATTAGCTTCTCACATGAGAAAAAAATTGGGTAAAAGCACTTACCCAGCAAATAGGAATTATTAAAACAGCAAAGACACATCTTCCATGGTGACAATTAGAGACATTTCTCATAAAATTGAAACTTGTGGGGGTGAACAAAAGAAAGCATCTGAATGTCTCTAACAGTTAAAAAATACTGTCCATAACATATACAAAAATACCGTGATGCTGAAGAGAATATTAAGCTTAAGGAAAAGGAAACATCACATTCATTCACATCCCTCCTAAGGAAGCTGTGTTATAATTGCAGGTCATACAAGAGTTAAGCCCAAAATAGTACTGACAATTGAAGTGTCCACCCAAGTCACTTTTTCCCTTGAAGATGCAAAGACTCTGAATGCCACATAAAGCAGGGCACTGAAAATATAAACTTTAAGCTTGGGATTTTGTGAGCTTTCATCTATTCTTACTCTGCTCTTGGCAAAACTTTAAAGAATTGGCTAGGTCATATTCACCTTTAAATGTGGATTAATAGGAAAAACGTGCAGGGACTTTGATAGTATAATTACAAAACAAATTAACAGGCACCTTATCTGTGAGATATTGTTTGTGTACATTTTGAAGTGGAGAAAGTACAGGGACTTCCTCCTCATGCTTTAATCTTTTCCAGTAGCTACTATGAAGTCTTGTTTGGGAGGAGTCAAATACTTGTTAAAGCTCTGTCCTCGTACATGAACATTTACGTCAACACGCACTGCGCTGTTCATTTACCATACAGAACCTACAGATTAGAAAGTTCAGCTTAATGCTACATGTGAGCCACTGAAATGTAACATTTAAAAGCACTTCACAGATCGTCCTCTTTCTTTGAAAAAAAAAAAAAATATATATATATATATACACATATGCTTCTGTGTGTTCTTTTGCACATTGTTCAAAGCTCTTTCATTTGATGCATTCTTACAGCTCTGCTGGGAACAAACTCTATGGCACTGAAGTCACCAAAACTATCCTCATTCACTCAGCAAATGTTTACAAGTGCACTTGAGAAAGAATTTCTTCCTGATAAATGTTTCCATGTAGAAAAGGGTATAGAAAACAACTGCGTTGCCCAGGAAAATCATGGGTTGCCAAAATGCTCATGTGGACCTCAAACCATATATCTACTGGCTGTTATCATAGAGCACGAGAACGTCTCCAAGCAGAAATCACACTTTTGTAAAGAACTTTTTTTCTAAGAAAGATTCATCTCAGAACAATAACTGAGAAACGATCTTCTAATCACAGACATTCCTCACTAATAATAATTACAAGTTAGAAATAATGAGCAGCTGCTATTAGTTTTCTCAAGTATATTTTTAAAGCTTGTGTAGAAGCTGATGGAGTTAAAGAGGTAATCTTTCAAATTCTTGCTAGAATTAATGTTCTCACTGAATAATAAAATGTTTTTGTTTTAATTTGGGAGCAGTTCCTTGTTCATACTTAAAAGCTCAGTTGTGACCAACGTGAGAGCTGGCTACAGAAGCAGGTGCTTAGAAGTCCTCTTATCAATATTAAAATATTACAGTGACAACAAATTTTGCATTTATTATCTGTTTCAGAAAGTTGTAAGATACCTTTTCAGTTGAAAGTAAGTTGAACAGAAAATCATGTAATTCACAAGCCTCTGCTTGTCTGCATTTCTGTTGTTGAATAAGAGGAGACAGTAGCTTTTAAGTAGTAGAAAATGTAACTAGGCAGTGCATTTCTTAGCTGTTTCAGGCCTTCTTGCACATTTCCATGACACAATGTCTGTAAGTACAATGGCACAATGCCCACTGGGGAAAAGACTGGAATGCTATTTGTTCCCAAATCTGCATTTCCTTGTAAGGGAACAAGCTTTCCTTGGCAAACAGTTTCCAACCTTTCACTAGGTTCAGATAAAATCAAGGTTGCCTTTTTATTATTGCTACTTTTTTTTCTTTTCTTTCCTTACTAGAGAAATAAACATCTTTCTTTGGTTGGTCATGCTGAGCTCAAAAAGGATTCTTCCTTTCACAGACTCTGCAACGTTCATTCTTATGGTTCAAAACAATCCATGTCAAAAATTATTTACTTATATAAATAGTTACATATTTAAACCTGGCAGTGACTGTGATGTCTTCTAATATTTCTTGAAGCTACATTGGTACAGTGTAACAGAGCACATGGTCTACTAATATTTACAGGAGAAAAGCAACACTTAATCTGTTGACAGTCTGACAAAATGTTTTTTATTTGCTGCAGCTGACAACAGAAATTCCAGAAATGGCCATGTAAAATGGCCTGAAAAGTAAGATACTACATTGATTGATACTGCCTCTCAATTTAGACCCTAAGTAACTATTCAAACATTTGTTAAATGCTTGACATCACTGTCCTCGTGGGAGCTATTCCCAAGGCCTAGATTAAGTCATAGCATAACACGAAGCACTGTCTTGTTTCTTTGGAGGTTAGGATTTTCAGCAATTTAAATAGAGCAAAACAATTTAGCTAGACTTTTTTAAAGCATTCTCTTCATGCCATGCTTCTCTTTTTATGGAGAAAAGGGATATGTTTCACAAGGATAAGATTCCAGTGAGGAGGAAAAAAAATAATGGAAAATGCTGTGTGTTGTTAGGGCAACAGTAGGTCAAAGAACCAGAAGCAAGGAAAGATGGAGCACACGCTAAAGACTTGGGAAAAAAAAAATCTGTGACTGGAAGGCTAGAAAACAAGTTCAGGAAATAAAATGGATTGGGAGAGAGAGCCAAACAATGAAAAGCTGAAATCTCAGCTTCCAGAGACATGGATGATAGTCCTCTGGAACAGGAAAACAAGTAACTGGGTTCACAGATCCCCCTGGCTTGGATCTTACTCTTTCTATATTCTCTTTCCAGCCACTTTGTAAGCTTAACACTCTCAGTTTTTACCTGGAGAGAATAAACTAATGTATAACTCATAAGATAAGAATCAAGACACAAGAGCCTGGAATAAAATGGTATTTCCTTGAATTCTTCTGTCTACAGTGGATGAAAGCTGAGCCTGGACACTTTTTTGCATACACTTTGAGCAGAACAGTGATGCAGTAGGTTGGTTGCGGGTTTGTGTTCCAAGTCTGAAGTGACAACACACAGATTTAAAAACTTTCTGTGGAACTAAGTTTGCATCATCTTTCAGCACTACCTCAATATCAGCCTGTATTCTAATGCACAAAATCCATACTTACAAAGCAACCAGTCTTTAAAGGTTTCAAGGTCTGCAAACATTAATTCCTATACCTTCTTAGATCACAGCTGCGCACATACAAAAATAGCCCTGAATCAGCCCAGTGAAAGAATACGTTACAAGGGCACAACAAAACATATATTACCCATCTTTTTCCTAATGAAGGAAAAACAAATCTTTCGGAAACATCTGGCTTCCCAGAATCTGTAGGAAGTCTATGGTTAACTCCCTCTTCAGCAGCATGTTACCTTGAAATAGCAGTATTTTAATAAAGCAGTAGACATCATCTTGACCAGGAAAATGGCAGTGACAGATAAGGTATTTGTGGAAAAATGCATATGTGCCTAAAGCTGTTGCAGTACAGAAAACAGAGTGCTGTGTAAGTTGGATAACACTGAACATCATATGCTGATACTGAATGCAAGACTGAAACTTTAACTGGGAAACAGCAGAAGTCATTGCAACTATTTACAAAATGATAACATTGGATCTCAGTCCTACTTAATTTTGTATTAATTATATATAAATAAGTATAGGTATATGAGGGAGTGGAAATAAGGTGGGTGGGGTAGAAAAGAATGGTTTCTTATTCTCATCCAGAAAGCAGAATCAGCAAATCTCCCACTTTGAATGGTATTTTGAGCTTAAGAGAACACAGGCGTTTTGGTTAGACAGTCCTTTAGCAGCTAAACCTCAGGAACTACAGGTCTGAGAGCCTCACACCTGTGCCTGGGAAGATCATGGAACAAACACTCCTGGAAGATACGTTATGGCACATGCCAAAAAAGGAGGTGATCAGAAACAACACAGTTTCACCAAGGACAGATTGTGCCTGACCAACCTGTTGACCTCCTATGATGGGGTGATAGCATAGGTAGACAAAGTAATTTTGTCTACCTAGACTTCTGCAAGACCTTATCTCTAAAATGGAGAGAGATGGATTTGAAGGGTGGACTATTCAGTTGGTTGGATGGTGGCAGCCAGAGGCTTGTGGGCAACGGTTCTATGCCCAGCGGAGGCCAATCATGGGTGGTGTCACCCAGCAGTTCATCGTGGAACCAATGCTTTTCAAAATCTTTATCAATGTCATAGACAGTGGGACTAAGAGTGCCCTCAGCAAGTTTGCTGATGACAGCAAGCTGAATGGTGCAGTTGACACGACAGAAGGAAGAGATGCAAACCAAAGGGACCTGGACAGTCTTAAAAGAGAGCCCATGTGAACCTGGCTGCCCAGAGAAGCTGTGGGTGCCCCACCCCTACACTGCCAGGCTGCATGGGGCTCTGGGCAGCCTGAGCTGGTGGGGGGCAGCCCTGCCCTTGGCAGGGGGTAGGAAAAATCAAAACCCACCCAGTCCCATCCAACCCAAATCACGCTCTGATTTGATGATCCGTCAGATTCGGGACAGACTACAGACAAAATATATTTTTAAGATGTTTGCTGCCACCTAGTGTCTGAACTCCCGTTTCCCATCTTTTAAAACGTCCGTCTGAACTGTCAAATTATTTTGCAAGATAAGGCAAGGACATATCAGCAGGCTATTTTGCAGCTGACAGTGCGGAGGAAGATTAACTGCTTGTTTTTTGTTCTGCTACCATGGAAGTGGTTTTTGGCTTTTGAAAGTGGTTATTGCAGGATCTTGATGATGAATTTTGGTTTATTTCAGTGCACTAACAAGTGCACTAATAAGCTAATAAGCAACTAATAAGCTGGAAAGGGATATTAGAATTTTTTTTAAGGCATTATTATATCTTCCTCCTACAATTCCTACAATTACTGTAAAGAATATCTAAGTTGCTGCCAAATTATATATCTCAAGATTAGGGGAAACGCAAATAACAAACACCAAAAGTCTACTAATTAAACTAAAATGAAGCTTGTTAGAAAATGTTTTTAATTTTCAAGATCACCTCCTAATGTGATCGGTTTTGGTTATAAAACTTGAGGTACATTCTTTTCATTCTGCACTGCAATTTGTTGTCTCTCCCTGCTGACTGACCACAAGCCACTCAGTCATACTGAAGAGCTTTTAGGGTTAGAAAATACCCGACGCTTCTCCTGCTACATCAAGTCTTTTCAGTACATCTACCAATGGCTATTTTTGGTAAGTAAGAACATGTGGAAGAGAACATCTTTTACCTCTAGAATACTTTTTGTCTCAGGTATCTACCTAATACTACATAGCAGAGACAATTAATGGAACAAAGACAAAATAAAAGGAATATCTAATCTAACTTTTAGGAGTACTTGACTATCTTTGTCACAAGAGATCAGTGAGAATAAATTTTCAGTTACTGTTGCTGCTTTCCTGTTACAATATGGCACCAGACCATATGAATTGGAATTCTAAAAACTGAAATTTCAAGTCCTAAATCCTTCCAGACTCAGATTTTATATAAACAGTTCCTGATACGGCAGTTGTTAACTTGAATCATGACAATACAGGTAATCTTTTTCAGCAGTGCAAAACTGAACTATCTGGACTAAGAATCTTTCAACCACGTATTCTGGTACATTATAAAATGATTGATAATTTCAGATTATTATGGCAGGATGTTTACAACAGGAAAACAACACGTGAGAGAAGTGATGAACCTTGGAGGGCTATTGTTAAAATGTGAGACTAACACAGAAGAGCACAGCTCTTCAACAGAGGTCAGTCATCAAATGAAGATGTTATAAAACAACTTTTCTTCACTGGGATAATCTATGCAGTAAGATGGGTACTCAATATTTTACACAGAAACGTCACCAGAGGCATGAAAACTGTGCTGTCTGCTGTTAGTGATCCTGCTAGAGCAGGCTGAGCAGTAATAGTGGTCTTGGTGAATAGAAGTAATTTGTCCTAAATCCAGTGATCATTATTAGATTGCATCACTAATGCAGTTAATGTCTGTTCTTAGAGCACATTAATGTAGGTTTAAAATTAGAGATTAATTGTTCATAATATAGACTTCTGTTTTTGCAAGTCAAAGCTCTTCTAGAGTAATAACATGCCAAAAAAAAAAAAAAAAAAAAAAACCACAGATTGCATTAATTTGTATTCATTTGCAAATAAGTTTTTTTTTTAAGAGAAAAAAAGGAACGCATATCTTGTCTACTTCAAATAATCAGCTAACAGTAAATACACTGATTTTTATGGTTTGGTGAAGTTGGTTAATTACTGAAAGCTATATTCACAAATACCATTGTGACCTAATCTTCATTTAAGAAACACTTCTAAGGTTTCCACGTGCTTCATGTATACTTCTGAAGTTTGACTGCAAACTCCCATCAGTTCCATTAAAATTAGGTATGTGGAATCATAATAGGGTTTTTGGGCCCCTCACTGCAAGGAAGACATCAAGGCCTTGGAGAGTGTCCAGAGAAGGGCAACAAAGCTGGTGAAGGGTCTGGAGCACAGGCCTTATGAGGAGCAGCTCAGGGAGCAGGGACTGTCCAGTCTGGAGAAGAAGAGGCTCAGGAGAGACCTTATTGCTCTATATAACTACCTGAAGGGAAGTTGTGGTGAGCTGGGGGTGGGCCTCTTGTCTTGTGTAACCAGTGATAAGACGAGAGGGAATGGCTTTAAGTTGCACCAGGGGAAATTCAGACTGGCAGCTAGGAAATACTGCTCTGAAAGAGTGGTCAGGTGCTGGAGTGGGCTGCCCAGGGTGACGGTGGAGTCAGTGATCCTGGAGCTATTCAAGGAGCATTTATACAATGTGTTGAGGGACATGGTTTAGAGAGAATGGTTGGTGATAGGTGGACAGTTGAACTGGGTGATCCTGTAGGTCTTTTCCAACCTTGGTGATTCTATGATCCTAAGACGACCCAGCCCTATGCAAGCTCCCAGCACAAAAGAAGAGGTCGCTTACAGGAGAGGATATTTTGGAGACAGTGGGCTGACCCAGGTGCTAACACAAGCTGGGAGTCAGACTCTGCCTTTTTTTTTCTTTTACTGGAGAAAGATGAGGCACAAGTTTTGTCATCCTGCTTAGCGTAATTACTTGCTAAATATAGTTCATTAGTATTCTCAAGCATCTGCTTCTAATCAGCTGCAAACACCAACATGCTCCTTTATGTTAGGATCTCTTTAGGGTATTTAAGCACACCGAAAAAAAAAAAAAAAAAGGAAAAGTCCTTCCACAAATACTTCTTCCTACGATGAAAAAAGACTCTTACATGCTAGGGAAAATCCCAAAATTTCAGTACTGAACTCCACATTTTTGCTTTCAATTTCTTTAATAGGTTTTCAGAGAAAAAGTAATTTTTAACTCATTCCCTGCAAGGCTACGCCGTTACTTTATTTAGTCATAATATTACAAGATACTACTGCAAATACAAAATGCAGAGAAAGACTGAAGATTGTACAATCACAATGCAAAGCATTTAATGGGGTCTCTCATCCTTTCTTTATCCCTTCCTTGAGTATAGGTAGTTACAGTCTTCCCAGACTTCCTTTCTTTTAGCTATATCCTTGCATATACTTATTTCTCTGTCAACTCCTTCCTTCTCCTGTTTGTTATTGGATGCATCTCACTTACCAGAAGGCTGAATATTTAAGTGCAGAGTGGCTGGATTGACAGAAAGTTCCTTGATGGGGAAGTCAGGTACTCCTCATCTGGAAGAGAATGAAAAAAATATGAGAGATGATGTTCTCCAGATTGTTTATAAAACATTCAGCTCATCTGGCAACTTCTCTGAAAAAAGAAAGATGTCTTATTGATTAAAAAAAAAAACCACACAGAGTGCCTCCTTGATTCTCCCAGTTAAATTTGACTCCTTGAGATATACTTTATGTAACCAGCGCTTGAAATTGAACTAACCCCCCCCCAAATTTTTTAACCTAGTCAGATATTAGTTTTGAGCTGCTCTGGGCTTACAGTCTCTCTCACTTTTTTTTTTTTTTTTTTTTTAAAGAAAGCATCTCTGCTGGTTTAGGTGGAATTTATAAAATCTTCGCACTAGAGACATATAATAAGCATATAACACATGGGAAATGGACATAACTCTCTAATTTCCTCACTCATTCTTAACAAAAATTTTCCATTAAGATAGCATGCAACCACATACGTTCACAAATAAAACCTTTCCTACACAGTCCTTGAACAACAGCATGTACCCCACTGTTAATGCTTTAGCCCCTTCATCAGCTGTGTTGCTCTTCTCTGCACACGCTAGAGCAACACAATGTACTTCTCATAGTGAGGGGCCCAAAACTAAACTGCATTTCTGAGCGTAGTTCCTCCGGCTGGACCAAGTGATAGCAACACAGAGAAACAGTAGCTAGATATAGGTGCTCTATTTCATTTATTCTTTGAAACTCAAGTCAGAGTTCTCCCTGAAGCATCATGAAGAATTCTGTCTCGTTACAAGATATAAAATGGTGTCTGTATTTTGGATTCCTGGTAATGGCAGCCACGGCGTTTTCTCCGAGCACTGGAGGGCACTGCAGCATCAGGAAGGAGTGTCCACCCTCCGACGGACGTTCCAGAAGATAATGAGCGTTTGCAAATACGAGGCGGGGCTGGGGGATCTGGAGGCAGCAGAGCACTGATTGTTCATTACTGTGCTGCTCAGTCCACCTTCAGCTGGAAGGGTTACGGCATTATACAGCCCCGTGAATGTCTCAGCAGATCTCTATTATAGGCTGGCTCTGCAGCAGCAGATCTGTGCTCAGTGCTTCTTTTTAAGTACACACGTTTCCCTTAAATAGGTGCTTTTACTTTTTACTGTATGGTTGAGATGTTAGTGAACGAAACACACCAGCAGTCCTGCATGCTCAAAACACTGCATGCAGGTAATGCTGGGGAAGGGGTCTCCAATTTCAGTCAATCCGTAATAAAAGCTTCAATTAAATAATTGTTTTGCTTAGCTCAGTAATGCTTTACTTAAACCAAACCAACCAAGCAGAAAACCCCAGCAATCACACTACTTTTTCTTCCTTCCTTCAGCCAGGTCTTTCATCTCTTTATGAGCAGCTCAACAGCAAAAGGGGAAGAGACTCTCATTTTGGGGTTATGGCTCTTCTGCTTTTAAGAAACAGAAACCAAGAAAAGCTTATCTGTAGTGAAAATGGAATAACAAAATCATCTTAAATATCCTCTTTTAAGAGAGATCCTCACTGTGATTCTCACAAGCAAATCAGAGTGAAGTAGATGAGATGGTATTCCTACATTTGCCGTCAGAACATACATCAAAAAAATAACTTCCTTTTTCTTCCCACTCACAGCATTTACCCTTCCTTGCATCAACAGTCTCTGATCGTCTCCTGCTCAGGCACTTAATATCTTTGCTATTTTGTCATTTTCCATGTTATTGCATTAAGTCTCGTTATATCTTCTCTCCCTTTCATTACACTTACGTTCCTTCATCGTCCATTTTACTGGGGGTGTTTAAAGCCCCCATCCTTTGGCTTGCTACTGTCTTTCACCATCTCACCTATTGTTCCTAACCCTACTACTAAATCAAGACATTTCTTTTGAGTTCATCTTGATGCCTTCTGCTACCGCTTTTCTCAAGGTCAGAGGCCTCTTCCTCTGTTTAGGAGATGCTTGGTTGCAGCCTTCCCCTGCTAACTCAGTGCTAAGATCCCTCACCAGTTAATAGGAAAAGGATGGCTGAGAGTGGGAGAAGCCATAATCACTGAGAGCTACTTGGGACCACGGGGCAAAGCAAGATGCAGTTCTGATGGGAGGAACAGGCAGATAGACCTCCCAGGGTGTCCGTGAAATTGCTTCCAAATGCCCATTTTACCCAAGGATCAGGTTTTAACTTTCAGGTTGCAATGACCTCAGGGCATGCACAGTCCTGATTCTGGTGTGTCCCAGGGTGGCAAGCAGTGATTTTGCTGAGCAGAAAGCTTTGCCACCTTGTGAGAAAAAGCAATGGCAAGTACAATTACTGAGAGCAGACAGCATTAGCTCCCAGAGTCTCGAACAAGGTATCAGAAAATAAATGCAGTCATCTTACAAACCTATGACCCCATTCATGCCAGGCTGCATACCAAGTTAGAAAGCAGTTACTTGTGCTTTAAACTTGTAGCGAAGACCAAACCAAACCCTTGCTGTGAAACTAAACCAGGTTTCAACAGTGCAAGCTATTTAGGCAGAACTGACTGTGTGAAAAAAGCAAAGTTGCTATATTGATTCAGTGTTATTTATGTCAATATGAACTAAAATTTTGTATTCAACATGAAATTATTTATTAGGATAATTAAAGCTTTCAAAATACCAAAATAAAATCTCTGATTCAATCTTACCCTAAAGGGGTTTAGTTTCTCTAGTTCTTCCATTTATTTTCTTTCAACATATAGTTAGGTATCTTTCCTATCAGTGACAAAAACATACTCAAGCTTATAAAATCTAAATAAAAATAGATTTCTTGCTGTCTGTCTACTAACGTCTGAGCTAATCAGTGATGGGAGGGGAAAAGAGAGGAAAAAAGCCAGAGCTATTTTTGTACTTGGAATCACAAACTCTGTCTTGTGATAACATTATGCTGGAGCCATACACTCATTGCCCAATCAAACTCGTTTAGACTAAAAAGGTCAACTATAGATGCAGAAGAAAGATTTCCCTGTACTTAAGAGATGTAGCAGCAGGAAAAAGGAGATTTCTTCTCACATAAAATCGTCTTCAAGGAGATGGCACATCCACAGAGAAGACTAGAAAATGAAATGTTCTCACAGAATTTTGATAGGAAATAAAGAAGCTTTTCACGCTCTAACTTGTCTGATTGTGCAGGGGCCAAAGATGACCTATGCCATCCTCTTCATGTTAGGGTGAATAACACTGCAGGGCACAGAACGAGCAGGAGATAACACCCTTCAGAGTCAGTAGTACTCCTTGCATGTAAACACAACTGGATAGGCAGAAGGCATGCCTTGCTTCCACCCTTGAAATTCATTGCAGTAAATGCAGCTTGACAGTGCAAGTTTTCCCTTTAGAGCAAAACAATCCTATTAACGAGAGACCATGCTAAGGACTGTTTCTGTAGATGCTTGCTCAATTACTATGACACAAACTCATTTTCTGCCTAGGGAATAACGTAATGCCCATATGGTATAATGAAGCAGTTCTCTGTATGCCAGGTTTCTAGGTAATGAAAAATTATCTGGTTGTCCGCATTGGTGAGTAAGGCACTCCAAAATGGTGTCTTCAGCCTCCTTGAGGGGTCAGGTTACTCAACCAACTCATTCTGACATTCTGGATCTAGAGCTGGCTTATTTTGCTTGTCTAGAGACATTTTGGTGGTTCCAAAACAAGTTTCCAGTTTGAAATGAATGCCCATTTATGTGAAACATTTCTAATTGCTTTTAACTTGAAGTGTTAATGCTGCAGATAGCATAACAAGCTGATCTGATTATGCCAAGCATTATTCAGCAAGGGAAATGCATTCACTCAATGTTGCTAGGCTACAAGCCTTATTTACAGATAGAAGCTTTCAGGGCAGAGAGATCCAAAAAGCTTCAGGAGCAGATGTAGGAAGGAGAAATCATAAATGCCAGTGATGATGCATTAGAATTAACTTCAGTTTGTTTTGTACTTTGAGATCCCAGTGAGAGAGTGGTTAAGCAACATACACCTCAGCATTTAAATAACCAATTGTACTGCAAGCAATTCAGAGTTTAAGAAAGCAGAGAGCAAAAGGAACAATAACCACTGGAATTTCACAGAAGTAAAGTCTGTCAACAGATACAATAGCTTTTTCTCCAGTTTTACAAGTCAACAGTTGTAATATAGTTCAACAGTAACATACAGGAGCAGAATAGGACATCCATGGAAGATACTGCTAAGATAAGGATCTACTTTCAATAGGTACTCGCTTGAGCTAACTTAAAGTGATGATTTCACTTGAATTTTGTTGTCATTATGTCAGCTGAACACAGAACTTGGGGACTCTGGGGTATCACAGAGCATCAGGGATGAGAAGGGACCTCAAAAGTTCATCTAGTTCAATCTCACTGCTGGAGCAGGAGCACCAAGATTAAATCACCAAGAAACATGTCCAGGCAGATTTTGAATACCTCTGGAGAAGGAGACCCCAAAGCCTCTCTGGGCGGCCTGTTTCAGTATTCTGTTACCTTAATGTGAAGGAGCTTTTTCTTATATTTGTGTGGAGACTACATTCCAGCTTGTACCCTTTGCCCCTTGTCCTATCATTAGGTGCCACTTTGTTTAGCTGCATAGCAATCTAGAAAGAAAAAATTTTCCTCCAGCAAGCTTCATGCAGCTCAGTTTGGAGACCAGAAAAACAAAGCAAACCTACCTGCAGTAGCTTGCAGCCTGCCCCTAGAATCATTGACAGCTTCGTCTCTGCAAGGGCTAGCTGCATCCAAAGAAGCCAGGAACCAAGGACGTACACCATGGCACTGTCCCATTTATCTGGAGACAGCACTTAAGATTTGAACAGGGTCTCAGACAAGGAGATTAGACTATATTTTAGCCTCACCAGCAGATAAGACCACCTGCAGTATAACTCAGACAGGAAAAGTGCTCAAGGTCTGAGCTGAAATGGTGCCTAGGGCCTACGGGCAGAGGATGTGTGAGTGGGGACCACAGGTGATGCAGCTCAGGGTAATTAGGTTCTCCTGCTGATCTCTGTGTGTTGAGTTCGTTGGTACCCTAACAAATTAACCATATACAGTAGAAAACAAACGGACTCAGGCCCAAGACTGGGCGAGTGAGTGTTGGGGATGTTGTTTAAATGCCCAGTTGGAACCTGAAACCAGACAGCTTCTCTGTGCTCTGGGTTTAAGAGCACTTAATATGTTTTCTTACAGAGGGATTTACATAGACAGAAATTTCTATGAATACAATCTCATCAAATACAGAGTGGAAAATAATTTTTTTGCCAAGAGAGCTCAAGTTGTTTCCTGTGAGGAAGCAGGTACCTGAAGTTCCAAAACAAACTACTTCCACAAGTATGACTGCTTCAGATTGTTTTGGAAACATGTTTCTCTTGCAGTTGTTACTAAAAGATATGTAAACTTATGAGTGTTCACACGCAAGGGGTCTTAATGAAAAAAATCCTGCAGATACACAAGAGTGGCTTCTTCCAGCTGAAGGAGTAGCTGAGAGCATTTGCAGTGGATTAAATGCTGCAGTCTGGGTGCTCACCATAGCTGCACTGTAAGCCTGATGATTAAAACATGCTGAACATGGTGAGTCATATTAGGCTGCACCTCCATACCCTGCCTGGCTGGGCCTGTTTATGTCAGCATGATACGATGCTGGGGAGGCGGCAGGTTCTCAGCTTAGAAAAGCACATTAAAAAACAAAGAGAGAAACAAGTAAAATGTGTTTACAGCCTGCTCTGTTGGCGTGCAGCTGGCATGCACTAACATCTATCACTTAAACGTTTAAAGCTCCATTACTCAAGCAGATGAGTGGCACTAGCTTACAGGCACAGAAGTAAGTTCTACTGTTAAGCCTCCAATTGCACCTGGAGTAACTTCTCATTGTCGCTATAGTTCCTTTGTTTTAGCCTGATGTTCCAAAGGGCAGAATTTGACTCACCTAATTCAGATACACTGGGTGAGAGTAAAAGGGGCAAAAAGTGTAGGTGACATCAAGTGCACAGAGGCCAACAGAATCACAGAATTGCACAGGCTGGAAAAGACCTTCAAGATCATCAAGACCAACCCCAACCAAACCATACTACCCTAACTACCCACTGCCAAAGCACACCCCTGCGTACCACATTGAAAATAGAATCAAACTAATAATGCTCCTGGATAGTATATTTTGCCTAGCTTATATGGATGGTAAACAGACAACCAGTAAATAAAAAAAGGCTCACCTTTTGCAGATGGTTGAGGCTCATTAATAACTCCACAGGGGAGGGATCTCCAACAAGAGATCCTTGCCCAGTGGTGGTCAGCCCTTAAATGGGGTCTGGGAGAGGTGGAGCCAGACTCCACCCCTTCTGGTCACACAGGTGCATTGCCTTCACCTGTGCTCCTGCAGCTGACTCAGTGCTCACCTCAGGTGATCAATCAGTGTTTCAGGCCATGATTCAGCACTTCCCATACAGTCCTCCATCAGCATTTTGTGTAGCTTAGACATCTCTCTTGTGAAGACTGGTTTGTCCTACTCAACTAGTGATATTCTATGGTACGTTATCCTTTCTGTGCACACTGGTGGTAAAGCAGCTGCCCACTCAGAG
The DNA here is from genome assembly GCA_036925125.1 of Oreortyx pictus. NCBI lineage: Eukaryota > Metazoa > Chordata > Aves > Galliformes > Odontophoridae > Oreortyx > Oreortyx pictus. Next base: position 66,339,393 of record JAUPFR010000005.1, on the reverse strand, counting down.
TTTTAGATAGTGTGAGGACCTTCAAAAGAGCTGAGGGGTACAGGGTCCTTCCAGAACCATGCTGATAAAGAATTTTTCTGTAAAAAGAGACCAAAAACCAAAAACCAACCAAACAAAAAAACACTAATCACTGCAGGCCTTTCTAATATCTGATCTGAAGAGTTTGAATGGGTGACTTTTGGAGGTTTTTTACAGCTTCTCTGTGCCAACACAGACCTTAATTTGTCTGGTTGTTTTTACTGCGGCGACTAATAGGACCCCCTGGCAGTGCTTCTTTCTATTAGATAATGCATTCTCTTTATTCCAGTCTAATGCTTGATATAATGTGCTTGAGAAAAAATGTTATTTTCTGGACACCTATGCGGAACCTTTGCTCTATCGTATTTGCTATGACATTAAAATTTAGTTGAAGATTAAAAATGTGGGAAGAAATTTAATGTTTCAACCTTTATTTTCAATTCGTATGCTCTAAATGTCTCCAAAGGAACTAAATTTACGTGGTGATAACTAGAGGGGTTTTCCTCTTTTTTGTTCTCTGAAGAACAGTTCTGGAAGGAAGACTTTTTTCTTTACTCAGCTATGATAGAATCATGTAGAAAAACTTCAGGGAGAAACAAACTGTAAATTAATCTATTGAGTTGGGCCAAAAGTAATTGATTGGAAATTTATTACTTCTTAGGCCATTTAGTACAAATGCTTTGAAAATTATACATCGTAAACACTTTGATTTAAATACAGCTTTTTAATTTTTCATGAAACTTCTTTCTTTAATATAAATCTCATTTTTTAAGTGGCGAAGTAGAAAAAAAAGAAAGCAAAAAACCTGAACATTTACATTCCTTATTGGCTGTGACTGAACTTTTAACAGGGACCTGGTTTATTGATTCAAAAATATCAACTGATCATTTTCATTTCTTTTTTTAACAAAACATTAGCAATACATAATATTAGTATTCATGGGTGGAAATATCTAGCTTGGCTTTGATTCATCACTTGAATAAAGAAGGCAAATGCCTTGAACTGTCAGTGGATGTGATCTGTAAACCATATGAAGCACTGAAAGATTTTGATAATGTACCCATAATAAAATATTCCCATAGGACCCCAGGCCCCTTATCCTGTACAATCTGTGCTCTTGTTGCATCTATCTTAAATTGATTCTTGCACCTCAACAAATCATTGTGAAAATACAATTGTCTAGCAGTGAGAAATTTCAGACACATTCAGAATAAATTGTTTTTACCTTTTCTTCTGGGGAACAACTGTTTACATGGGTTGATACCAATAGGACAAGGAGGAATGGTTTTAAACTAAGACAGGGGAGATTTAGGTTAGATGTTAGGAGGAAATTTTTTACTCAGAGGGTGGCGAGCCATTGGAAAAGGTTGCCCAGAGAGGTTGTGGATGCCCCATCCCTGGAGGCATTCAAGGCAAGGCTGGATGTGGCTCAGGGCAACCTGCTCTAGTGGTTGGCAACCCTGCCCATGGCAGGAGTGTTGAAGTTAGATGATCTTTGAGGTCCTTTTCAACCCAGGCCATTCTACGATTCTATGATTCTCCACTGGTGCTGCTCATCAATAATCTTAATGATAACTTTTTGGCATGATACAAAATGTATGTTAATCTCTTAGTTGATTTTTCAATAATTAAAAGTCAATGTTTTGAAGAACACAAATGTGTTTTTTCCTATGGCCTTCTTGAAGAAAAACTGGCATGATGGGTTAAATCCTATTTGTAGTAGATTTTCAGTGTAGTCTGTGATAATTTTAAGGTTATCAGCTTTCATGTAATCCTGAGTTGTTTCTGATGTTTCTGGTTTAATCAGTATTTTCTCTGGAATTTCTTGCATTTATTTCCCTAAACCTGGTACAGATAAAATTGTTGGACTGAGAGAAGGAATGGAAGACCCACAGAAATCTAGAATCCAGGTAAGTTTTCTTATGTATTTTAGGCTTATGTACTGTGTTATGTCATTATTTTTTTTTCTTTTTTTTTTTTTTTGCTGTCTGCATCTGGACAAATTTTCCAGGAAAGAGATTCCCTTTTCTTACTTGGTACTTTTTCTTTTTTTTTTTTTTTTTTTGCTTCTCTTGGTGCTATTTTAGAAAAGTAATAAGATGCAACTAGGCTACCCTTATCTGAAGTGGCTTTATAAGTAGGACAAAGTCGGAATGAATCTCTTAGCACAAACTTTCATAAATATAGATATTATTATTACTTTTTTTTTTTGTGAAGTCTTACTTGTATTGATATTATATAACACAGGGCTAAATTTAAACAACTTCAAAAAAGAAAGGTAGCAGTTATTGTCTTATACCTCACTTGATTGAAGAATAAACAGTTATGTTTGATTCTTATTTGTTTTCCCTGATGTTTGTTCTGAACCCTGTGGCTTTGTGATACACTTGGAAATATCATGGGAACAAACTTTTCTTGTTTTGACAATGAGAATGTCTTATTAAAAGCAGACTGTCCTCTGGTGTCATTTCTCCTTTTCTTCTGTTCAGAAACAGCAGATCTGCAGTTGTAGAGGTACACAAGAGTGGAAAGAGCAAGAAATGAAACGAAGTTTTAACCCCATAGAAAGTTTAGTCTGTATTTTCTGGATACAGTCAGTGTCATCAGGTTAAGTGCCTTCACTGTTTTCCTTAAACAGCTTTTCTTGTTCAGTCTGGTATCTCACTAGATATCACCCGATCTATATGAGAGAAATTCTCTTATTTTCCTCATGCTTTTGTTGTACCTCTAGGCTACAACACAGTAGAGTACTGGGCTTACCTTGTCCTATTTTTTTCTGCTCGCAAACTTGTGTTAGTGGTTCACATCATCTTGTCTGTCAAAAAAAAAACAAAATAAAAACAGTTTAGTGGGAAAATGTGATGCAACTGGGTCAAAAGGAAGAGAGGTGATTTAAACAGGGCTCTATGACAGATCTCCATCTGTGCGTTTCAGCTGTCACATGCAGCCTCCCTGGATGGAAACTAAAAGTGTGCTAATAGGCTGCTACTTCCCAAAGGTATGTAAATAGCAAATGGTCTTTCTGATACATGACTTGCAAAATTTAAAATGCCATGACAAGACAAAGAGAAGTTTGATGTAAATCTTTGGGAGGAAGCATAGAAGGGAAGTAAGGACAACCTTAGACCAAAAAGGGAGGTGTCAAATTTGTCAGCCATCAAAGCTTCAGGTGACAGAGAACCTTGGGTTCAAAGACATGTAAAAGGTTAGTGTTTCTGGGCCCTGAGACATCTTTAGAGAACTCTGGAACTACTGTACCTGCCAAGCCTAAAGAATCAGGAGAAATTTTGTACTATCATGTGTTATGTTACTGTAAATTTTTCTTCATAGGCATGAATGAGCTTTTTCCAAAGGAAAGCAACAGGTGAAAATTGCCTTATCAGAAGTAAAAACAATAGAGTTAAACATTTCCTCAGCCAAAAGCTGCATTTGTATGACTCGTGATTTGTACAGAGAGAGCTTGTTTACAGTGTGCTCTCAGGGTAACTAAAAACTCTCCATATTTTGTGCTAGGCATCAAGGCTCAGTTGCAAAAATCTGTTGCTCTAGTCTTTGAAGGGAGCTGAAGTGTCTCGTGCATCCATGCTCCTATAAGAGGTTTATATGAGGACTGTCAAAGCACATGAGCATCACTAGAATATGACAGACCCCCTCTTGCTTTTGAGGTACAATGATTAATTGAAGCCTTTATAAAAAATTAGGAGATAAATGTTCTCTTTCCTATTTCAGGAGATACCTAAACACAGCTTTATTTGTTTAATCTTCAAGAGACAGGTTATATTGTTTGATATTTGCTCAACCAAGAGAACACTGATAAGAACTACTTGACAAATAGGCAGTTTTCATTCTTAGAAGAAGGAAACTGTGGCCGATATGGAAAGATTAGTGTCTGAATCTGAGATGTAAAGTTGCTCCTAATGAGGCACACAATCTATCTTGTGCATGCATCACCAGCAGTACTGCTGCAGGCGGAATGGGCTTCAAAAGGCAACAGAAAATGGCTTGTGATTTTGTCGTGGAACATTTGACAGCTATTAAGGCAGCTTAACTGCATTTTTAGAAGAGATCACATTTTATTTAGAATTTTATTTAGCTGTTTTCTTATGCAAGTAAACAAGCACTATATTTCTACAGTTGCTTAAACATTCCTCTGATTATACAACTTATGAAAATGTGTGAGCCTGCCAAGATCTTGCAAAGTCTTGCAGTGTTTCCTAGCACTTATATGTTTCCTGTTCATTAACAAGCAAAGGTTGATACACTTTTCAGCACTGTTGAAATCGGAATTAAAATGTTTTTATGCCCCCTATTGAAATCTGCTATAAAGGCTGCACTAAAGCCACTGCAGTGGTGTGGCTGATGGTGTAAGCTAACAGTGGACTGACTGCTTTGAGGCAAAGGATTTTAAAAATCTAGCAACCTATCCAGAAAATTAAAAGAAAAATTAATAGAGAAAAATCCCGATAGCCAGGAAATTCAATTTGATACAGAAATATAACTTTAAAAGTTACATCTCTGTGTAAACAAGTAAACTTTCCTTCTATTAAATCTTTGAACACTAGTACTGGGAATGATAAAAAATTATCCTAATAAGAAGTTAGATAGACTTCAAATTGTATAGTATAACACGAGTGCAGGTTGAAAATTCTGAGTGTCCTGGCAACAATTCTTTGCACTCCTTATGTTTCATGAATGACTGAAACTAAGAGCAGCAGTTTACTGTGCTGAATTTTATATACACGGTTAAAATGCCTTCCATCTATAGCCAAAGAAGATGAAGTAATCTTTTAATAATTGCATGAGCTTTAAAACAGACTATTAACATTGTTTTTAAATGACTAGAGTGCTCCTCTGCAAGTATCAGTGCCTTTTTTTGAAACAGAATATTGCATAATAAGGAATTTAAATCTGTAAATAGCAATAAATTATTTCTGACTGAAAGAAAAACAAGCTGAAAGGCTGCTTTTACATATACATATATAAATATAGAGAAATGTGAAGATAAATAGAAATTAGGACTTGGAAAGTGGAAGAAAATTGGCGTATGACAACGCAGACAAGAAAGATTTGAACTCTGGAAGCAAGGAGTCTTCTTCTACATTGGAGGTGTCATAACGGTAAGCAAGGGACAGTTACATCCTTAGCTTAGATACAGCCCTGGAGGAATCCAGCTAACATTCAGGCCACTGCAGCTCTCTAGACTACTTCAAACTGCAGCACAGAAGAAAGTTCTGACTAGCTGCCAGAAAAATACCTGTTTTCATTCCTCTGCAACATGCCCAGGTTGTAATTGTGAAATTGGATCAGTAACAAGAAAGATGCCACAAATACAAGCTTTACATGGAAATACAGCGTTTCTTTCTTTTTGTCTTCTTCAAAAAACCAAAACAAAAACACCGCCAACAAAACTTGACAATAGTGTGGATCAAACTTAATATAAGCAGGCATTGTGTGCTTTCAGTCCAGCAAGCCAAGTGTACCTTGGGTGGCACCAAATGAGAGGCAGCCAGCAGGGTAAGGGAATGGATCGCCTCCCTCTACTCTGCCTTTGTGAGGCCCCACCTGCACTAATGTGTCCAGGCCTGGGGCCTCCAGCACGAGAAAGATGTGGAGCTACTGGGTGGGTCCAGAGGAGTGCCATGAGGATAATCAGAGGGCTGGAGCATCTCTCTTTTGAGGACAGGCTGAGTTGGGCCTGTTCAGCTTGGAGAACTGGAGGCATCAGATAACTGAGGTCTCTTCCAATCCAAACTATTCTACAATTCTATGTTTTTCTTATTCTGTGCTTCTACTTTTCTATAATTTTAGAAAATAAAGTAACACTACACTGAATTGTATCTTCTTATGTCATATTTTTGACTGGTAATTTTTATTGCTTCTACGATCTTTTCGCCAAGTTGCATTTAGAAAAAAAAAAAAGTGTTTTTTCTTTCCTTTAACTGCAGTCATGCCGCTAAAACTCTATAAGCTTTTACAAAAGACATCAGCAAATTGCTGATGCCTGTGCTGCTGTGAAAGTCTTGTGCTGCAGTGGGTTGCTGGCCTGAATCACACAGGATGACGCACGATTGCCCAAATGTTTTTCACATTTCTCTCAAGAACTAGAGCTTTATCAAAAGTAAAAATGGGTTGTCAGTGGTGAATAAGCTGTTCTCTGAGCTGCACTGGTGTAGTTATGGAACAGGCTACGCTTACAAAGCATTGTGTGCTCTTTCACTCTACCTGTCATTCATTCATATTGCTTCAAGGATTGAAAAACAAGAGATTAAACAAAAGTATTTGAATCTTTTGAAGTGCAGTACATGGGCCTATTATCTAAACATCACATGAGATGAATTAATGTTTTTGCCTGTCCTCGAATGCTATGAAACTATAAAGTGAATAACAGTATGATATTGCTTGTGTGCATCATGATAGTTGCTGGAGCTGTGTTTGCCCATAGTTGCTTTTAGTGACTATTATATGAAAGCTACTATCTCAAATGTCATCTCAATTAATAAGAACCTCAGTACACAGATTTTCCAGCCTTGTGCTTAGTGAGAAGGGCCTTAGGATAATTTCCCTATGTAAAATGAATTGATATTCATCTAATGCCAGAAGATCAACATGGTAAGTACCTAAGCTTCAGATAACTGCTTACAATCTACCTTATTACAAGTTGATCTGGCAAAATGAAAGGAATTATTTATTTCTCAGTATCATTTTATTCTTTGTAGCTGAGCTGATGACCCTGCTCAAGCAAGAATTTTGACTTATGATGGGTACAAAGGATATTAGGATAACTTCAGGAAACTGAGTATTGATTGTGAATCTAAAATTCACAATTGTGTTTGTGAGCAAACACAAAGGCGTGAGTTAGAGAGGTGCTGCTAGAACAAAATAGCCACATTCTTGTACACAGTCAGAGAAGTTACAAAACAGACTCTTGAGATGGCAATTATAGGAATAAAACAATCTGGGGCTGCAGCCTGTCTTTTTGCCTCTTGGGAGTGAGTATTTATCTCTCCCTAACAACCTTCCAACTTAAAAAACTTCTCAAAACCATGTACAAGAGTATAATCTCTTACAGATTAAAAAAAAAAAGTTTAAGTGGGAAATTTTGTAGGACTACTGAAAGTTGAACACTTCCATACAAAGAAGGAAATTATACACAGAGTCCATTGCATCTCTTCAGGCCACCGTGCATTACTATCTTTCTGTATCTGAAATGCAAGTCATACCTCAAAATTGTGATCAGTCTCTGCAAATTCATAGAATCATAAATTCACAGAATCATAGAATGTCCTGGGTTGAAAAGGACCTCACAGATCACCTAACTTCAACCCTCGCGCCATGGGCAGGGTTGCCAACCACTAGAGCAGGTTGCCCTGAGCCACATCCAACCTTGCCTTGAGTGCCTCCAGGGATGGGACATCCACAGCCTCTCTGGGCAACCTGTTCCAGTGGCTCACCACCCTCTGAGTGAAAATCTTCCTCCTAACATCTAACCTAAATCTCCCCTGTCTTAGTTTAAAACCATTCCCCCTTGTCCTATCAATATTAATCTGTGAAAATGGATTAATATAAAAAAGATCTCCTGTTTATATGCTTCCTTCAAGTATTGGAAGGGAGCAATGAGGTCTCCTCAGAACCTTCTCTTCTCCAAGCTAAACAAGCCCAGTTCCCTCCACCTTTCCTCGTAGAAGAGGTGCTCCAGCCCTCTGATCATTTTGGTGACCCTTCTCTGGACCCCTTCTAAGAGCTCTGTACTTTTCTTGTGCTGAAGGTCCCAGGCCTGGACGCAGTACTTGAAATGAGGCCTCACAGGAGCTGAGTAGAGGGGGACAATCATCTCCCTCTTGCTGCTGGCCACCCCTTTTTTTAAACACAGCCCAAGAAATAGTTGGCCCTCTGGGTGGAAAGTGCATGCTGCTGACTCATGTCCTGCTTCTTGTCCACCAGGACCCCCAAGTTCCACTAGAGGTTTTCGCATGCAGCATTTTAAGTAATGGGAGCAAAGGCTCCAGATAAAGTTGGAAAGCTGATATTTCAACATTCTACTTTCCACCAAGGAACAAAGCTACTGACTGGACTGAAGTAGGTATTCACATCATTTTAATCAGTGCTGCAAAATCCCAAATGTTTTCTCAAGAGCTTCACCTTCTGTTACTCTAATTGCACAAGAACTTCAGTTTTCTAGGCCAGCGTTGCAGAGAAAAGAGAAAATACAGTGTGGATGTATCCCTGGAGGCAATTTCTCATTACCCTCAAACTAGCACTGCACCCTTGACTTGAGAAATTTTGGTAACTTTTGTTAATCACTATACTGTTTGCAGGATATTAGGGTAACTGCATACGTATGCTGCCCCAAATGTTTTAAAGTAGTTATATCATCCTTCCAATCTCAGTATATTCAGTTGAAACCTGAACCTTTCAGTTGAAAGGGCTGGGACAGAATAACATCACTGAAATTCTTAGTTCATGGAATGAACTACATAGTTTCTGATTTCAGTCACACTGAAATAGAAATTCAACCAGGTCTTCTTGTTTTTTGTTTTGCTTTTTAAATCTACTGAATCTACCTAGCCCTTCCAAATGTGCTTTTCTGTAATTGGATAAAATTATTTTTACAGGCCTTCAGGCTAGTTTGTGAGGAACACACAAAACAGATTGTATTCTCCAACCTTTCTAGGGTAGATAACGTTATTTTCCATAACATAAGCTTTATTGTATATCTAGGTTCTCTGCCATCAACGACCTCCATGCATTTGCCTCATTTTTTTTTAATATTATCTACAGAAGCATCATTTTATAGAACTTGCTTAAAACAATAAAAATAGTGTTTTAAATTGAGTGTTTATTTTTTCATAGTTATGGACTGACATGTCAAATTTAGCAGACATTTATTGAATCCTTTCAAAGGAAAGAAAATCAAAACCTTTGTCTCTGTCTCTCTCTCCCTTTTATTCCTCTCTCCACCTGCTTCTGAAGATCTTAATTTCTTTGAATTATTCTTGCTTTGAGAGTCTACGTTTAGTAATGCATTTTTACATTTGAATTTTCCATTACTGTTGATTAATTAATGCTGAAACATAGCCAGAAAAGCTTGCAGTAGGTGGGCTGTGCAATGTTTAAACACCCTGCATAAATCTTCTTGACATGGTGCCCACTCCTTCTAAGTACATCTTCTCCTGAAGTTGCTGAACAAGTGAGGCCCCGGCCATCTGTGATGCCGATATCAGAGGTGAATTCTAAGAAAAAAGTCAACCTTTTAAAGAATCAGGCCTGATACAATTTGAGTATTTTGCTGCCTTGCCTATTTGTGTAGGCTTTTTGCAATGTACAGAATTTAAGATCTCCATTCACCTGGACTGCTGAAAATGTAATAACTTCTAAGTGTCTTCTATTCCTTTCTTCCTTCCCTCCTGCTAACTTGTTTTGATTTAGAGAAAAATCCCAGTGATCTCTTAGTTGGAATTAATGTTAAATATGATGAATGGGTATTCTGAATCAATAGGTTTGTTTTCCTGAAGACCATTAATGAATCTGCTGGCACATTCAAGGATTAGCTAACCCCATTCAAATACCTCATAGGCTTCTATGACATTTTGTTTTAAAACACATGGTAAATACAAAAATCAAGAGACACTGGAAGTTATGGGAAGTACTGCATTAATAAAACCACGTTTGTAATTCAGTTTAAAAACTGATCTTGGAAATTTTATACTTCACACTGAACAAAGTCAGCCTGAATTGGGCATGCTATTTGATGAATATGTACCCATCCACATAGGGGCTGTTCCTGTCCTTTTCATCATGTACCACAAAACTGGAAGTTGTTTTCAGAACCATAATTAACTCCTCCCTAAATTCAGATATTGATAAAATGAAAATGAAGTGTTAAGTATATAAGTGGACTGAAGAATGTTATTCAGTCCTAGCAACACTAATTTCTTGCTTAAATATATTCCTCTTCCTACAGTTCTGTCTTCCCACCACATTTCCTACTGTTAGCGAAACTAAGAGCATGCTATAAGCACCTTGAAGGTACCTTGGATGACAGGCTAGGCCTCAGTAGTCTAAATTACTCTGACAAAAGACTCTTTTTGTTCTCAGGCATCAGTAAGCAATCTTAGAACAGAAACAATAACAAATCCAATATCAAAATATTGCGCAGTATGTAAGTAGCCAGTAGGTTCACGAACTATGTCTACGCATACATCAATAAGAGCAATTACTATGCTATGTAACATTAGATAATCTACATCTATGACAAATTAGTGGTAGCCCAAGACTGCAAAATTACTGAAATAAATTAAATTGCTCTGCAGTGGCAGACACTCAGTGCCAGTGAGTCTGGTTTATCTTCCAAATAGAGACCACTCAGTGGTAGCTTCAGTTTAAATCACATTTCAGGGCATTATCTTAAGAAAGTTTGCCATTAAAAGGTGTTTTCACTTTTTTAAAGTAAAACTACTTTAAAGCAATGACTGCAACATTTCAAGTTACTATTTCCACACTAGTTATTTAGCAGTAATGTGAGACACTGCATTCATTGTTTTCTTAGTTGCGCAAGCAAAGTTATCCACAGAGAAAAGATGAACTGTAGTGAATGAGAGCTGACGAGGCATGGATTATCTCTGATATTACTTCTGATATGTGGACCTTAGAACTAGCTTGAATAGGAAAGCTAGTGAGGCTCAAGTGGTTTCAAGAGGCTGCAGTATCAAGCCTTCTGAAGTATGATTTAAACTGCTCTCATGAGAAAAAGTTAATCGTGCTGTTGAGGCAGCTTGCCCCACATCTCAGAATATTTCAAGAGATATGCTCATATGTGCCTTGCACTGAGTCTATCTGGTCACTCCATCAACATCTACTGGTATATTATCAAACAATAGTTTCTGAAACAGTCTGTCATTGGAAGAAGTTTAACTGGTATCACATTAAGAGAGTCACTGTGAGGTTTTGGCTGTAAAGAGAAAACAGCAAAGTGCGTTTCAAACTTGGCCTTACAGACCAGCGATGCGCACAAACACTATAAGGACAAGTGAGAAGGCTTCAGCTACTCACAATAGAAACTGGAGCACCAGAACATTTCTGTGAGAGACAAAAACACAGTGACTTGATTGGAAATGCAATAGGGGTCATTAAGGATTTCTAATGTCTTTTGAGAATTATGATGGTCACGTCACCAGTACAAACTTGCACAAGTTGCTCTGGAATCAAGCTTAGTTTCAGGTGCACTGCATGCAGATTGTTGAAGTGGCAATTGCAGGGCACTCCACAAAATCAGTCTCAACTTTAAGTGAGGGCTAGAAACGTCAGTAACAGATTGGCAAGCACTTTGTTCTGTTTTGTGGGGAAAACATGATTTTGAAGCTCTTAGAAGATTAGAATGAAGAAATCTCCAAATGAAATAGATACTGGGAACTCAGCTGTGATGCTGGATACCTGCCTGCTTCGGGAGAGAGAGGTAGGGAGAGAGGGAAGGAGAGCAAAAGAAGTGCTCCTCAGCTCTGGATTATTTTTGTCACTTCGATTGCAGTTTGAAACCATTAAAAACAACAAGTGAAAATGTGTGAAAAGCTGTATTAAATAATTTTTTTAAGATAAATATAGATTGTTTTCTGTATTCCTGTCAGAGGTATTTGGCAGATGACTAGTGCTTTGAAGATGTCTCATGTATTCTTACAGTGTGTGCCCCACACCTGTAATAAAGGTGTCTGTCTATGAACCAAGCCTGTGCATCATTATCTTCCTAGGTTAATTCAAATGAAACATACTTATGACTATGTTTGTGAAAACTAATCAGCACTCTGCTTTTGCTAGAGAGACTTCCATAGTACAGGTCAGCAGCATAGATTTCATAGTCCCAAGAATCTTTAGAATCAAATTAACTTCATCCTTGCATAATGGTCCTGCACAGTTATTCCTGCGACAGTTATGTCTCATTACACCCCAGAAAAGCAACAAAACGCATAGTTGCTTGTGTACCACTGTAGGGTGAGTAACCTGAAAGAATAACAAACACAGAAAATAATGAGGTGGATGGTACATTTTGCTTGGCTTATCTGGGTGGTAAACAGACAACCAGTAAAAAAAGGCTCACCTATTGCAGATGGTTAAGGCTCATCAGTAACTCCACAGGGGAGGGATCTCCAACAAGAGACCCTTCCCCAGTGGTGGTCAGCCCTTAAATAAATGGGGTCTGGGAGAGGTGGAGCCAGACTCCACCCCTTCTGGTCACACAGGTGCATTGCCTTCTCCTGTGCTCCTGCAGCTGACTCAGTGCTCACTTCAGGTGATCAATCAGTGGTTTAGGCCCTGATTCAACAACTCCCATACAATCTCTTCACATCCTTCCCATACTTCTTACCAGCTACACCAGACCAAGTACTTGCTTCGTTGGGTACATGGCAAAACAACTCCAGGGTGTGCATTATTCTGGAAAAGGAAACACATGTTTAGGTATACAGCTGATAAGAAAAAGGAATGGCAGTGTTCAAACAACTAAAACAATCAAACCTTCATTTGCAGTTTTTTTGCAAATGCTCAGAATCTATACTTTAAAGTAAAGGAACTTCAAGTTGCTGTGGTTGGTTGCCAGTGTAAGAAGGGAAAAATGAAAAAAAAACAACAAGTTCACACTACAAAAGGGTTTACAGATTAGTTGCTTAGAGCTTAGTTGAGGTTTAGTTGAGTGCATGCTTATTGAAGGCATCTCACACTGTTGTTATAGAGTATATTAAAAAAAAAAAAAAAGAAAAGTTTTAAGAAGCATTAAGCCAGTATAAAGAACCTTCAGATTTGAAAGGTCAGCTCTTTTCCTACACTTGTAACTCTCATGTGAATTCCATAGTACCGAGTATCTCTGCCATTGTACTAATGTGTCTTACACTACTGAAAACTTAAACATTAGGATCTGTTTTGCATATATTAGAAAATAACTTTGGAATATCACTAGAAGGCAATCCAAAATTTATTCCTTTATTCCTCCAAAATTAAACCATATGTTCTGATGTTTTTCTTCCATTTTTTTCCTAAAAGGCACAAGTTCCTGTGGAGTTTTTTTTAAAAGCTTCAAAATCTATCAGTATCTGTGAACATCAATAAAAATAGCCAAAGATACTGAATTACAAAAAAAAAAAGACAAACCAGAAGGTATTATTGGGCATTTTCCATAAGAATTTTTGTTTTGATTTACATAGCTGAAGATTTTTCCTGCTTGTTTTAATTCAGTGACTAAAAACAGACCGCAATGAGCACACAATCTGCACAATGACCACTGTGCAGATAAGTACTTCACCTTCCACAAACAAGGTTGACAAATAATTTTATAAATGCATTCACATCATTTTTTTAAGTATAATTAAATGGTATTAATCAGGAGAAGATAAGATTATGCAAAAAACACAGTAGCCTTCTCTGCCCATCTCTTTCTAATAACTCAAATGCGTCCTTTTCACTCCATATTTCAGCCATTCCTTAACAGCTGACTCTACATATTACTTATCTTTGGGAAAGTCATTCTTGAAAAATATTCAAGCAGCTTGCTGATAAATTCTTTGAGCTGCTGAAGCCAGCATTCAATATATCTTGAAACACAGGAAAATTCCTAATAAGTAAAAGGTGAGTAAATCTGCAGTGGGGGCTAAAAATGAAGAGGGTGACCTGAGCAGCTGTAGGATGTTTAGCCTGATATCAAGGTCAAGCAAAATAATTAGAAATACTACTGAGGGATGTGAAGATTACTAGCTGAAGAGTGTTAGCACAATTAATGCCAGTCAATGTGCTTGTTTCTGGTAATTGAGAATCACTTGTGTCAAATAAACCAGTCTATCATGTAATCATGAGTCCACTAGGAGACCAAATAACCTCTTTAGTCTAACAAAAGGTCTTGCACTGTATATTGTAACTACAAACAGGTGAATCTTGGCTTCATGTATTCATTAATAATATTACAACTCAGCCTCACAGTGATCTATTACCCCACACGGTAATTAGCTTGTGTGATGATGTTCCATCTAACAAATGTCAGTGTGACTTTCAGAGTACCTTATTTTTGAAAATAAAGTTCTCTCCTTAACGTCTGTTGGCATCTAGCTTGCGAGTACACAGAGATCTACTGCTTTTTTTGGTAATAAATTCATACACTGCAGAGTTTTTTTTCATCCGCTACCAACTTAATCGCCCTTAAACATTGCTTCAAAACCATGGCAATTTCCTTCCCACTTATAAGGCTGAACAGAGTTTTATTTTTCCTCTAACACTGAAAGGAAGGTTTCATAATCTTAAGTAAACAATCCAGGGAACCTTGCAAAGTGACTGCAAGTCAGGGCACATCTATATGATCATAGGTCTTACTGGGAAGTGCACTTTGAAGGGAATCTCTTGACCATGACTATTTATTCTCTTCAGATCACAACATGGAATGGTTTTAGAGCGTATACAACATTTTCTTCCTGATGCAACAAAAATGAAATGATTTGTATTCAGCCAAAAGTTGTAGTTACCAAGTGGTTATCAGGTTGTCAGCACCAACTACTTTGCTCTGAAGATCTACTGCACTGATACAGTCATGGCCTCCACGCTTTCCCAAAATGATGTGTTGTGTTATCAAAAATTTGTTTCAACATAGATTGTCATGGCTGCATTTTCCTAAGTTGTCACTCTTCACAGTTGACAGTGTAAGATCGATGTGGTTGCTTCAATGCAACAAATTAATTTTGCGGAGAAGGGAATTGTGTGTGAAGGTACTGTCTTATCTGAAAAGGAGAATTAGATTAATAGTTTTGTTAATAAGGGACGTTATACCGGGAATAACAAATGAACCAAGAATAGTCATGAAAGCTGCATAACCTTGTTGGCAACAAAAGATCCCTATCAGAAAATGAGATCTATGAACAATTCATAGGACTATTTGCATTTTGTCTAAGTAGGTGGTCTTTGGATGGAGCACAGGAGAGTTTCCAGAAGAAAAAAAAACTGTTACATAAATCCCTTGAAAATAGTGGTGAGCGCATATCTCTAACTTCGCAGAAGTGACTTTGGTTGTCAGACTGAGGCTATTTCTTAGACAGCAGTCTTGTTTAATGGAATGCAAGCTTTCAAAATATAACTGTTTCACCTGTTTCCTCGTTTTGAGACAACGTCTTGTCTTGAGTGCCTTCGAAATGGACAGTACTTTCTGGACAACTGGATTCATATATTAATATTTACAGATGAATTTTATAATTTTAGGGATACTGAAAAATACTATTATTCTTCTCCTGTTCAGTGAATTTTTGTGTAAATGTCATGAAATGTAGTATTTTGAGTGGGAGATTTTGGTCTGAGGTGTGGAGCCTCGCATGAGGGAGTAACTTGATTCATTTTATTAAAACAGTATTTACATCTGCTATAGGCCTGGTCATTTATCTTTGATATGACAGAAGTGAGGATCTTCAGGCTTCTGAGCATCCATCTTTGCTTTATCATGACAGAAGAGAGCTGTCCTGGATATGGACAGCCCACTTTTTCCTTGAATCTCAATTTGGAATATGCGATTTGAGAGATTTAACCCATGATTATTTGGAAACATGGGGAAAAATTACTTCTGTTCCAACAATCTCTTTTAGGAATCTTCATGCTTAAATAAGTGGCTTTGTTGAATTAGGTTATCAAGAGTTCAATTCTAAGCTGGCACTATATGAACTTGCATTTTAAAAACAGATTTGCGGTGTCATAAAAACACTATAAATGATACACAGTCAATTATTGTACCGACCAGAGAAGATTGCCTTTAGCTGACCTAGCATCCCAACTCTTTGTGAGGCTGCTTAATGACTTCTGTGACTTCATTCCTAATCTGGTTCCTGAGCAGCTGTTTGGTTTTTCATTTTTTATTTGTAGCACACTGAGTGCTGCTGCTCTGCAGTTTTATTTGCTTGCACCATTTCCCTACAGCCCGGAGCTCTGGTATCTCATAGTGGAGAATATGTACTTCTGTGTTCCATCATCTTCCCTCCTTTACAGGACAGATATTTTCAACTTTAGAGTTTTCTTCCTCTCTTTCTGCCCTTGTTCAGTGTGTGGTGGTATCTGTTTTCAGGCCGTAGGCTCATGGCTTTTTTGTTGTAGTAATTGGTCTCCATGGGTCTTAAGAGGGTTATTTCTGGCAAGACCTGAGAGCTATCTGATAGTATGTGAAGGGGAGCTATAAGAAAGAAGGGGACAGACTCTTTATCAGGGTCTGTTGTGATCTTGTATTAACTTTCAGCATATCAAAAAATATTTACCTTCAATAATTTTTTGGAAACTTCCCATGAACCAAAATAATCTGTTTCTTGCACAAGCCTTCTGTCCAGTATGCTAGACTGGTAGATTAAGTTCATTTGAAATGCTTTGATCTCTAAGATTTTCCAGGACTAGAATATGGAATTTAGTAGACAGCTACTGTCTTGTGGAATTTAATCTCCTTGGCAGACTTGAAATCCAGATTTTCCGTGTGGGTGTGTGGCTTTCATCTATAGCTTTTATTTTAGTTACTTGCACAGCCCATCAGCATGTCTGAATAATGCAATTTTTTAAAATCAATTCCTGCCTACATCTCCAGTAGTCTATCTTTATAATGACAGCAATACCACTTTATCTAATAGAACTCTTCAGGTCTAGCATGCATTTTGTATTTGTAGTTTTATTATAAGAAAGTACATATTAATAGATCCCAAATAGATTAACAGTCTGCAGAATTAATCTAAAAAATAATCAAACCTTTTCTATAAGCTCTAAAAAACATTTTGTCTCCCCCCCCCCAAAAAAAAAAAAATAAATAAAATTACACACTATAATCATTGTAAGTTTTTAAAAGCTGCCTGTTATACTGGCATAAAAATATTTCTGATACACATAATAACCTTTGTAATGCAGAAGATTACAGAAAAGTGTAGCAGTGCCATTAAAAATTATCATTGCAATCTTCTATGTTTTTGCGTTTGCATTTTTGTTCTCCATTGTCCCTCTCCTTCCCCAGTCAGCATAGAAGACACATACATACAGATTTGTAAAAGAAAAGTGAGTGAAAAACTCCACTAGCCAAGGTACTGCAAATCCAAAAGCATAAAATACCAGTTAGCTAATTAAGGCCTCTTTAGAGAACAGAAGAATTTCTTGCAAGAATTTGTATATTTCATTCTCCTGTTCCCAGAAGGTTGAGTTCTGTGTCTAAGAATTTGATATTAGAAGTGTGTGTGTGCTTATCAGTTCTTTCCTCCTTAATTCTGTATCCTGTAGCATATTCTATGTCCTTTGAGGTACAGCCTCATTTTAAGGCAAGGGTTTTTTTTTTCTTTTTTTTTCTTTTTTCTTTTTTCTTTTTTTTTTTTTGAAGGTTACAACTGTACTTCAGGATGTTACACATACAGTTGGGTTAAACTTACCTCTAGCCTCTGGAAAGTACATTTATCAAGGACAAAGTTATTATCGCCTTCTGAGAAAATCATCATTCCAGCTTAATTGTCAAAGTCTCCTTTGGAACAGACAAGTACTGTAGCATAGTAGCTATCCAATATTAGCATCATTACTCCTCATTTCTCTTTCTTTGTACTACCCATTACCTTACACCATTTATAATGTAAGTAGGCCTTCATTTCTGTAAATTGATTATACCTTTATAAATACACTGCCCTGACAAGGCATCAGATGCCCTTGACAAACAATACACAAGTAATCAAAATGGAATTGTGGCATCCACCCAAAAGCATTACCATAGCAGCACAGGCATACAGTGCAAATATAATCACAGAATCACGGAATTGTAGGGGTTGGAAGGGACCTCCAGAGATCAAGTCCAACCCCCTGCCAAAGCAGATCCCTAGACCAGGGTGCACAGGTAGGCAGCCAGGCAGGTCTTGAATGTCTCCAGAGAATGACTCTTGACAACCTTTCTGTGCAGCCTGTGCCAGTGCTCTGTCACAGCACTGTAAAGAAGTTCCCACTCACATCTGTGTGGAACTTCCTATGCTGTTGTTTAAAGCCATTTCCCCTCGTCCTATCACCACACACTGCTGAGAAGAGTCCAGCCTTGTTCCTTTGCCTCCCGCTCCTTGGGTATTTATATACATGGATCACATCCCCTCTGAGTCTTCTTTTCTCTAGGCTGAACAGACCCATGCCACCCTTTCCTCATAAGGGAGGTGTTGCTGAACCTGTATCATCTTTGTGGCCCTCTGCTGCACTCCTTCCAGGAGATCCCTGTCTGTTCAGTAGTGGGGAGCCCAGAACTGGACACAGTACTCCAGGTGAGGCCTCACCAGGGCAGAGGAGAGAGGGAGGATCACCTCCCTTGACCTGCTGGCCATACTCTTTTTAATGCACCCTAGGATGCCATTGGCCTTCTTGGCCACCAGAGCACACTGCTGGCTTATGGCCAGCCTGTTATCTACCAGGATACTTTTATGTACTGCAAAGTGAAGTACAGCATGTGGTATGGAAAAAGGGCTAGTGGTGCCGCATATATAGTGAGTGATCACATCACGACTTTAGCTGAGCAGAAACATTTTCCTTTAGGGATATGAATTCTGTGGCTGCCTAAGATAGACAAGGTACATATTCTAAGTAGCAGCTAATTTTTTATTTCCACCACAGATAGGGTAGGACTATTGTACCAGAGGTTTAAAGATTACTATTATGTTTTTGTTTACCATATGTTTAAAAGACAGACTGTATTAATATACAATGTTATATATCTGATCTTGGAAAAATTAAATACACCTAACATGCTACAAATATGAACTACCAATTTAAGCCATTTTTAACCTTAAAATGGCAGTGAAGGACTTAGCATGAGTTGAAGAGCGTTCCAAAAACTTCATGCATTTCCTTTTCCTGGTGTCAAATCTGACAATTTAAAAGCCTTTCATATGCCACTACTGGACCTTGAAGTGGCCACGTCATTAATTCTGCATCTTGTTCTGAGCTTTGACAGGTTTCATATGCATTTCAGAATGACCTATTTCATTGCACTGGCAACACATGCTGGTTAGAATAAGCAAAATCAAAATGTGTGGATTTTTGCATGTGCTGTTAAGTGCTCTGGCAAAAACTTAAGAATAGGAGTCTCGGGGGTTCTGTTCCCACTAAATAATGGTATCAACTGCTTGGCTCTGGGATTTCACACAGCAATCACTCACAAAGTTGCAGAACTTGGCATGGAGGCAGAAAAATTTCCAAGTTGGCATGCTGCCTGCATTGCTGAGGAAGTCAGTGGTCTGCTGGTGCAGCAGGTTTTTGGGGTCGAGAGAGAGATTTCTGCATTGTGGCATCGCCTGTTCCTGTTCTTCAGAATCTTACCTTCATTTGGAAGCACAAGAAAACATGCACTGAGCAGGTGTTGGCAGGGCAGTGCTTTCCCCTTGCATCGATCAATTCCACTGTCTGGCCCAGTGGGGAACAGAGGCTCACCTTCAAGAATTCAGAAGGACATAGTTCAAACTTAGTTTGGATACACTGAATGCTGGAATATTGAATTCTCCTCATTGGGAGGGTTTTATCCCATCTGCACTAACTTTACTTTCTCCTCACATGGTCAACACAATAAAATCCTCAAAGTGTGGCCAAATAAACTTAGAATTATGCATTTCTTTTTTCACATAAAATAATAATGTTTGAAACTGCACATTTTCTCCCTGTAAAAGCAGATCAGCAAACTCAGTCTTGCCTATTAGAAGCTCTTGGCCTCTTTCCATGTTGCACATTATCACTTGTCATAAAAATGCTGCAAGTGGAATGATACCCTTTTGTTAGGCCCATGATGCAATTACCTTAGTGTATTTGGCACTGACATGATTAAATAGATTAATCACCTCTATTGATGTAGGATAGGGAACTGTACTGCAGCTCATTCAGACTTAATTGTGTTGGTTTTGCCAAGGCTATACAGTATAAAACTTTTCACCAACAGGAGCTGACATGATTCACAGCACACAGCAGGACTGGGTTTAGTATACTGGCACAGACAGGGACTTCACAGACCAGAGCTGTGCGTTAGAGTCTGCCTCTTGCATTCTGCTAGATGATATTTATCTAGAAATGGATTGTGAAAGAACATATATCTCTGTGTGACATCTGCAGACCCTCTTGGCCCTTTGTCCTTCCCAAATCTGTCAGTTTGTGTAGCTTCTTTCAAAGGGTCAGCAGGACTTTTCTGTTCAATTGCACGGAGTGAATGGCTTGAGGCATATCACTCTCTAACAAGCATTGCATGTAATTCACAGTGCAAGACTTAGGTACGAATTAGAAGTCTTATAGAATCCAAATAATTGTATACAAAAGAATTCATCAAACTGGGTTGAAAGAATAATATTTTGCCATTTCTCTGCTAACGAGCTAAGCAGTTCATCTTTTCCACTCCCAGCAGGAGAGTGGCTTGATTCTGATTCTTGCAGCCCCAGACCACAGCTTGGCTCCTAGCAGGGCTGGTATGGGATTCAGGAGTGAGAAATGTCTGTCAGATTCCCTCCCCCAGATGTTGTCTGCAGCACAACCTTGAGCAGTTGACCTGCCAATGTTCTCACCTTCTTTTCCTCAAAAGAGATCCTGGTTGGCTTAGGACAGGGAATAGAGGTCAAATGCAATCAAGCTCAGATTGGGTTCAGATGGTTTTGATTTCTTTCCTTTCTGTCTTCTTGTATTTCAAGTTTATTGCACGTTATCTTTATGATGCTGTTACACTGTCAGGAATTGTTCTCCCAGTGTGTGTTCCTGACTACTCCGTCCAGTCAGAATTTAAAATGAGTAGAGGGATGGATCTTTCATTTCAGAGGAAGTTGAATTCTTTTGGAGACTCCTCTCCGAAAATAAAGCCTCTGGCTCCCTGCTCTGCTGGAAATTTTGTGACACAATGATACTTTGATATACAGTAGATAAATCTTCATAAACAGTGCAATATTCAGTTGAATAGGTGAATAGCCTTGAATTCTTGTGTGGCCTTTGAACTGTTTTCTGAAGTGTTTCTATAGCTATACCAAAATATTGTTGCAGACCATTATGAGGTTGAGTATTTAACACTGATACTAAATATCAGCTTGTGATGCCAATGATCTTAAGTTTGTTCCTAGAAGATTAAGTAGGGAAACAAAAGGATTTGGACGATGACAGCACAATTGAAAAATAACTGAAATACTGAAAGACAATGCATTTTGCCTTTCTGTAATCGTTCCTCTCAGAGGGCTAGATTTTCTCTTGTGTTCATTGAAACATCTGTTTAGAAAGATCAGTATTAAGTGAAAGCTCAAACATGGACAAATACTTGAGACTGTTCACTTGAATCAAGTTGCACGTACAGTCCTACTGTTCTGCTTTCTGGACTGGTTTGTCACTAGGAGTAGAAGGAGATTGTGCATAGTAGAGGCCGCAATGGGTCTTTGCCTACTCATAGCTTACACTGAAGATGATTTAGAACACTGAAATAGCTAAATTGCTACCCACAACAGCATACTACCTCAACATACTCTTCAAAAAAAAAACAAAAAAAAAAAACCAACAAAAAAACCAAACATACAACAAAAGCAATTTTGGTAGATCTACAGATCTACATTCATTTGGGAGGACGTGAAAAAAGGATAATAGTATATTAGTGGTTTATCTCAAGACATAACTTTTAACTGTTTGATTTAAATATTCTTTCATTCTCCTTTCATAGCTCATGATTCAAGTAGTCAATCTGTTAGACTTACAACAGTGGCTATATTTAACCCTACTCCTTGCAAAAGCTTAGTGTGTCTAACCATATCTTCACTTTTTACTATGAAATATGTTTCATTATATACAATGCTGAGAATGAATATCCACATTAAAACATGTTTCTGCTGCTTTTAGTCATCCTTTGCAGTGAATACACATTGTTTAAATTGTTCAGATCCCTGTAAATTGTGTATTCCTCCAAGGTGGTATGATAGAGCAAACAAGCCAGGTTAACTGTTCAAAACTGAAGAAACAAGATGGGCTTCAGGAAATCATGAGATTAATGCTACTTACTCATTGTAAAGGGTATCACTTCATCTTTGGAAATTCAGATACAACAGACCTTACATTAATGCAGTAATTAAAGCTCAGGTGGTGTTTTCACCATGCCCCTCTATCAGTTGTGCAAAGGCACTCGTGCTTGTTCTTTAGTACCCAGAAATTATTTGGAGGAGTTTTGGTAAAATTACATTTCAGGTTATGGCATTTTAGCAATGCTATTTTAGGGTTCCTTACAGTAATTCTGTAATATAAATAGAGCAGTAATGAAAATAGGGTTTCTGAAAGGTGTAACCTTTTAAAAGAAAACTGAAAAGCATTCTAGGTCTAGTCAGTGAGTTACAAGCACTAAATAGAAGCATCCAGATTACGAGTGATTGGATCTGAAATGCTACATGAGTTAACTGCTAATTCCTTTTGCCAATAGGACAATATTTAAACACTGGAACTTTACATACCAGCAATACTTAGACTGGTGACAGAGTAATTTGAATCAACCTGTAAGCATCCATGGAACCCGGTTTTAGGATCATGATTTGCTCTGATAGTACCATAAAGAGTTCCTTAGCACCTCTGATATTTAACCTTTCAATCTATTGCTTTCCTCAGAAAAGCCTTTTGAAATTAGTGTTTAGGTTTCCCACGGCATTGTCTGAGTAGTGATAGCATGCAAAAAAAGCAGTTATTCACCAGCTCCCGCATGTGGATGACATCACTGAATGCCACAATCTCCTCCATGTGATTCAGTGCTCTCTTTTTGCAGTTTTCTTAAGCTAACCTCCAGAACAGTTGCTCTTGTTATGGAATAACAGCATTCCTACAGAGAACTGATCTGCAATCACTGTACACTAAATCAGTTCTAATATATTTAGCAAAGAGAACATGTTTGACACAGTTCTTGAAAAATTTTCCCTGTGTGTTATCTTCTTATCCAAAGCAGAAGATTCACAATCTTTAAGACCTATAACATGCCTTATACAAATAATGACCTCTGTAAGCTATCAGCAGCCTGTGTGTTGAGTGACAGTAGGACTAACACTACAACCTCCTTAGCTATTTTTGATAGGAACATAATACCTCTTTATTTTCTGACAAATTAATGTAAGCTATGTTGACTTGGATAGAAGATTACATCTAATGCCTATCTGATTGGTGCTATTTTTCAAAAGGCAGAGAACTTTATTATCAAATTAAGACTTGATAAAAACTCAATCATTCTGCCTCCTTCATTGCTCCAAAACACTGATGTTATCTTTTGCCAGCTATCAGAAATTGTTGGGTTCTGAATCCAAAACAGATTGATTTGTTGTCAGTACACTGCGTGTACTGGGCAGATCTGTTTTATCTTGAGAGTACAGAATCTGATTTCTCTCTATTTTCCTTAGTCTGGCTGCACTTCCAACAAGGAACCTCATAACCTCAGCATCCTGCCAAATAATTGGACTCTCCTGGAGCAGTTGGCATATATGAAGAATGGGAATATTTCAGCAGTGCAGTAGCAATCATTATTTCCACTGGGGCCATGATTAAAAATGCTGGGTTTTTGTTTGTACACCCACATCTTTCCTTCAATTCTGCTACCAATGATAATCCAAAAAGTCAGTATTATTCAGAGCTAAAAAAAAAAAAATCTAAATTTTAGTCGCGGCCAATATATTACATAATACCTTTTAACTTCAATTTTCTTAGATAATGGGTCTACTCAGAAGGAAATCTTTGACAGACATAACATATCTTCCATCCCCATCTGCAGTAATTTTGAACATGACTTTGAGAAACCTAGTGTGAATGAGATCAGAATCAGTTTCTATTTATACCTTTGGTTTTTGGTAAAGTTGAATAGGCATTAAAATTGTTCTACTGAGATTATTAATTCAAATTACAGGCAGGATTTCCCTTAGCTGAAGCACTGGGAAATTAGCCATACACAGACCTACATAAACATATCTGAAAATCTGCTTAGATGCCTCTGTTTAGTTCATCATTCACAACTTGGGTGACGTGCCAGTGATACTGCAGAGGAAGGAAGCCCCATCACAATGTTTATGCCATGATGTTTAAATTGTGGGCTTAGATTATGAGAGCTTAAATTTAACGTTTAGCTATACAGTGAGAGGAGGGAGAATATAACAAGTGTTTTTTTGCCCTGACCATTTAGGGTCCTCATCTTTCTCAGAAACAGTACTGGAAATCCTATATTTATGCAGTAAGAGAATTTTGCAGCAGCACATTTGTTCTGCTGTCTCCTCTTCTCAATAGTCTTAACAAAATTGTATTTTGATAATGCTCTCCTTGGCAAGTTAGCATGAAATAGTGCTTGACTTAGTGAGTCAAGGCTGATTCAACAGTATAATGAATAGTAAAATATGAGACACTGATCTAAGAGAAAAAGTGATGTCAGATCACTTCAGTTTAATGTTTTCTTTCGGACACTCATATAAGATGTAAAGCTTATTTCCAAGAAGATGAGAATGAATTAAACATGTCTTTAAACAAAATACAAAAATGTGTGACTGACGCATTGATGGAGATTAGTGAAAAAAATGAAGTATGGTCCGTTTGGATTTTGAAGAATAAAAGCTTTTAAATAAATATTTTCTCTCTGGCTAGAGGAAATGTAAATAAAAGGATAGCATGACAGCCAGTTAAGGAATACAATGAGCCAGAAGTGGAGATTTAGATGTTTCTGGCTGTGGAGCACTGCATAACAACAGCTGAGTCACAGCCTGAACCTCTGTTTGAGCACCTGAAGGAAAGACCAGGTCAGACCTGGGAGCACAGGTGAAGGCAAGGTTTCAAACTAAAAGGAGGGAGATTTAGACTGTATAGAAGAAAGAAGTTTTTTACAGCAAGGGTAGTGAGGCACTGTCACAGGTTGCCCAGAGAGGTAATGGATCCCTGGAGACACTCAGGGTCAGGCTGGAGGGGGCTCTGAGCAACTGATGTAGCTGTAGGTGTTGCTGTTCATTGCTGGGGAGTTGGTCTACATAGCCTTTAAGGGTCCTTTCCAATTCAAGCGATTTTGTTTCTATGATTACATGACCAACATGAAACAAATACGAAAGAGAAATACAAATCTCTTATTTGAACGCACTTTCTGAAACCCTTGGAATGAGCAAATTCATCCTGCAGCAATGACAACAACAAAAAGAAACAACAACAAAAAACCACTCACACAAACCTAATCCAAAAGCCAAAAAAAAAAAAAAAATCAAACAACTTCTCCCCTGAAATCCCCAACCCCCCTCAAACTAACAAATAAACAGAAAAGCACAAAATAGGTAATACTTTCTCAAATATTAAACAAAATGCTAAACCATCATCTAGCAATACTAACAGGGAAACAGATATAACAAAAGTCTTCAGAGCTCAGACAGTCATGGCACCTTCCTATAACAAGAGAGGCAGAGACAGACTGGTAGAAGAGTAACTTGTCCTTTGGTATTTCACTGTCACAGTGCACAGAATCTAATGTCTGTATATCACTGACAGAATTATCTTTCAACAAGCCACTAGACAGCATCGTTTAAAGAATAAATTCACTGAAAGATGTAGGCTGTGAAAAGTAGTTCAGTAGGCCATATTATTTTAATATATGTCCTTAAATTAAATTGTTGCGTAATTTCACTTCTATTAGGTTTAGTGAAAACTGTGCTAAGAACTTGACTGTGAATAGAACAAAGCCTATTATTAATCATGTGTAACTGGAAACAAGAGAGAATATAAGAAATGAGGACGCTGGAAGATATATGTCTTCCAGAAACAGCAGAGTTCTCAAACATTCCCACCCACTTTTATCTTGCATTCAACGTTACTGTCTCCACAGAAGTTGTAGCACAATGAAGCATCCGGGTGCTTCTCAGCTGCTTCAGGTGTGAGAAAATAAAAGGCATTCTGCTTCAGTCCTGTGGGTAGATATGCTCTGGTAGAGAGGTAGGGAAAGGAAGGAAAAGAAAGATAATAAAAGTATTTAAAAGAACTGAAGATAGGAAGGAAATAAATGTCATCATACTTGAACGCTTAATGTGGACCTTGCCCTTTCAGACTTAAAACACCAAGATAATTTTTCTTTTCGTTCATAGAATCATAGAATTGCTCAGGTTGGAAAAGATATTCAAGATCATCAAGTCCAAACACAACCTTACCATACTACCCTAACTCTAACAATCCACTGCTAAATTACATAATTTCATCACCAATATTGTTATGATTTTTAGTTGCAGATAAACTTTGCAGGATGATGAAGAATTTATGTAAGGAAAGAGGTATGGGTGGTTTTTTTTTGTTAACAGATTCATGTTCTCCTGTGGTTATTTCTATGAAAATATGAATGTCAGCACAGCTTCAGATGTGTTTCTCACTTTCACTTGCTATCATTTCCTGTGCTTCCAACTCACGTTGTCAGGGGTGACTATGTATTTAATAAATTAAATTTTGCCTTCACATAGTTACTGCTCACATATTGAAATCTTTAAAAGCATACCTTTTAGAAGTGGACAATAACAAGTCTAAGGTGCAGTTAAGCATGTGCTGATTACTAAAGCCAGACCTACTTCTCAAGCGAAAAGCTTCAGCTTGAGCTTCACCTGTTAGGCAGTCATCATCGAATCACCAAGACTGGAAAAGACCTACAAGATCATCAAACCATCCACCTATCACCAACAGTTCTCACTAAACCACGTTCCTCAACACAATGCCTAAATGCTCCTTGAATACCTCCAGGGTCAGTGACTCCACTACCTCTCTGGTCAGCCTATTCCAGTGCCTGTTCGCTTTTCTGGAAAATTATCTCCTAACAACCAGTCTGAATCTCCCCTGGTGCAACTTGAAGCTGTTCCCTCTAGTCATATCACCAGTTACAAGAAAGAAGAGGCCAGCCTCCAGCTCACTACAACCTCCCTTCAGGTAAGGATAGACAGCATTAAGGTCTCCCCTCAGCCTTTTCTTCTCCAGAATGAACAATCCCAGCTCCCTCAGCTGTTCCCCATAAGGCCTGTGCTCCAGACCCCTTACACCCTTCATTGCCCTTCTCTGGAAACGCTCCGGGTCCTCGATGCCTGTCTTGCAGTGTGGCTCCCAAAACTGAACACAGTACTCGAGGTGCTGCCTCACTGGTGCTGAGTACCGGGGGACAATTACTTCCGTGTTTCTTCTCTCAACTCTATTTCTGATACAAGGCAGGATGCCATTTGCCTTTCTGTCCACCTGGGCACACTGCTGGTTCATGTTCAGCCAAGCTAACCGATGTCCCCAGGTCTGTTTCCTTTGCACAGTCATCCAGCCACTCTGCCCCAAGCCTTAACACTGCCTGGGGTTGTTGTGGTCAAAGTGCAGGACTTGGCACTTGGTTTTGTTGAACCTCATCCCATTGGCTTCAGCCTAGCGATCCAGCCTGTTCAGATCCTCCTGTAGGGCTTTACTACCCCTAGGCAGATAGATGCTTCCAGCAATCTTGGCGTCACCTGCAAACTTACTAAGGGTGCACTCTTTGCTCATGTCCAAGTCATCAGTAAAGATAACGAAGAGGACAGGCCTCAGTACCGATACCTGGGGAGCAGAACTTCTGACTGGTCGCCAGCTGGATTGAACTCCGTTCACCACCACTCTCTGGGCCCGGCCCTCCAGACAGTTCTTTACCAGCAAACAGTGTAGCTGTCCAAGCCAGGGGCTGCCAGCTTCTGCAGAATACCGTGTGAGACAGCGTCAAAGACCTTGCTGAAGGCTAGGTAGTCTACATCAACAGCCTTTCCCTTATCCACCAGACGGGTCGCTAGATCATAGAAGGAGGTCAGGTTGGTCAAGTAGGACCTGCCCTTCATGAACCCATGCTGGCTAGGCCTGATCCCCCAGTTGTCCCACACATGCCATGTGATCTCCCTCAAGACAATCTGCTCCATAACCTTCCCTGACACTGAGGTCAGGCTAACTGGCCTGTAGTCCCCTGGATCCTCCTTACAACCCTTCTTGTAGATGGAAGTCATGCTGGCAAGCCCCCAGACTTCTGGGACTTCACCAGTCAACAAGGAGCGCTGATAGATGATAGAGAGTGGCTCAGCTATCACCTCTGCCACTTCCCTCAGCACTCTCAGGTGAATCTCATCCGGTCCCATGGACTTGTGGCAGTCCAGTTGGAGTGGTAGGTCTCTGAGTGCTTCCTCCTGAATTGTTGGGAGTTTATTCTGCTCCCTAACTGAGACTTTCAGGTCAGAGAGTGGAATACCCTTAGGATAAGTGGTCTGACTTTTAAAGACAGACGTAAAGAAGGCATTGAGAACCTCATCATTTTCCTTATCCTCAGTGGTCACATTCCCTGCCTCATCCAGTAAGGAATGGAGATTCTGCTTGGTCCTCCTCTTACTGTTGATGCATTTGTAAAAGAGCTTCTTGTTCCCTTTTACCCCGGCTGTCAGGTTGAGTTCAAGCTGGGCTTTTGCCTTCCCAATTTTCTCCCTGCACATCTTAACAACTTCTTAGTACTCTCTCTGAGTTGCTCATCCCTTCTTCCACAGGAGGCAGATTCCCTTTTTTTCCTGGAGTCTCAAGCTCCCTGTTAGTCCACGCTGGTCTTCTTACCCGCTGGTTCTTACATACCAGTGTGGCTTCAAAAAACCTCTTGCCCTTGAGCACAGAGAGTAAATTTTCTCCGTTTGCTTGCAGGGTTGAGTTGAATATTTTCAGCCTCTTTACTTTCTCAAGTTTTGTTGATGATGAAAGAAACAAATCTGCAGCAGGGCAAACAAAATACTGGCTTCTGATTGCTTATGTTTTCTAACCATGCTAGTTGAGTAGCTCTGTAAAAGTTCTAAACATTCAAAATTATATCTGATTGTGCACATTTACAACACTTCACAACAGAGGGCAACAGTGTCTTGTATCACTCCTCCGAGTTTGATAGTGAAAGACTATGAAAAGACAGGCAATGATTAGAAGCAATCTAATAAATAACTTTGGATTGCAGAGAGAAGAGTTTTGAGAGAACAAAGCACCTCCAAAGAAAAATCTTTTGCATAGGATCACGCTAAAAAGAGAGATGGTCAGAGAAAGGAGAGTCATAGCCTGTGTTGGCCAGTGATAGGGGAAACATCCCTTCTGTTCAAGACTATGTCCTCTTTTACCATTATTTGGATTGCCATCACTCCCAATTCAGCCAAATTTCCCACTGCTAACTATTAAGTTTGTTTAATGAGAACCTGCCTGAGAAGACAATACCTTTTCCCATCTCTGTATCCATAGAAATGGTCATGGGTATATATATTTTTGTTTGTTTTATGAAACCTTGAATATTAATAAATCAAATTCTAAAAAAGAAAACAGCAATTTCATAATTCCTTGCAACTTTTCTTTTTCCCTTCACCACACTAATGTACTTTAAAAAGCTATTTTTCTGCAACTCTTTGCTTGTCTTGGAGTTTCTCAACATTGATTTCCCCAAGACAAAGGAGACCTTCAATATGTTGCTTTTTTGGGGGGTGTCCTCCCTTTGATTCTAATATGCACAGATTCATCTGTGCTAACAGTTCTGCAGCCTTTCCTACTACATCCTGAACATTCTGGAGCATTAAGGCAAATGAGAATGACTGAGTAAAAAGACAAGTACCCTTTGGAGGGTTTTAGGATGCTGTGTTAATGGGAAGGTGAGCAGAAAGCAATGAGAAAGAGAGACATCACCTTTGTGCAAGAGACACAAAAGCCAAGTGCCTCCGGAGAATCATTCTGTTGTGCAGGACAGAGATGGCTGAAGCTGCAGGCACAGTGCTCTCTTGATCCAAAGACTTTTGCAGCGTGTACAGCTGATGCAGCAAGTTTCTAGAGTAGTTAAAAACTGTTCCTGCTTATTTAGCTAGCTCTGGCCCACATAAAGTTTCAAACTGTACCTTTGCTAATATCTTGTTATAAAAAAAAAAGAAAAAACAACAACAACAAAAAAACAACTTTTAAATAAACAGGCAAAACTGTTACTGAAAATAGTTATCCAGGTTGATCCCGAGTTGCACAGAATAATCTGAAATTAGGTGCTGCTGTTCAGCTGGTGACTCAAAGTGGAGCAGTAATATTGACTACATTCTGCCTGACCCAAAAACCCAATAGTTTGGGTTTTGTCAGATTTGGTTTTCCATGCTGACGCACTGAACTGCAAAAGTGAGAACTGAGGCTCCGCTCCTATAGTGTCCACCTTTACTTTGCACAGGCTTCATTTTTCCCTCTTTATGGAAATAATTCCTCATAAAGCAACTGCTAACTGCTGCCAGCTCAGTGTGGTTATGTACACAGCAGCAACCCATCAAACGCTCACATCAAGGGGTGTAATGAGAACAAGCTGAGTAATTGGACTAACCTGAGTAGAAGGAATCTAGCAAAATTTTGAAATGCCATTTCAATTTGCTGTAGCTCTGTCATACTCACCAGCGTTCCTTCTGCAATTGGATTTTATTCAGTGTAATTGCTAGGGGGCATGCAGACTTACTAGTGAGGTAAGCATTTGTGACAGTGTTAGAGACTGTGATAATGGTAATTATCATCTACACAAGTTGTAATGATCTTAAGATAAGAGCACAAATAAGAATCAGAAATGAAGATTTTTTTTTTATTATTTTATCATGGACATCTTCTAGTTTTTGTTTTCCTTAGCTTAAGAAAATAGTTTAATTATTATTTGACTGTACTGTATGGTAGCCTTGAAAAGATACATTAGAAGAATTTGTAAGATTGAGATTAAAATCTACTGATTTCATCCCACAGCTGGTGGATGTAAACAGAAATAATACACAGACTTTGTAGAAATTGTTCCTGAATTTAGCAGCAGTGAACTGTCTGTTGAACAAATGAGTAAAGTATGTTCCTTCTATTATCTCTTGTTGATCTCCCTGTATTGCCTTACTAAATGGCATTTTAATAACCTTATCTGTAGCGTGCTAAATTCCTGAATCTGTTGCTGAAAAATGAAAAGCAAAGCAATGCAGAAAAGAAAGGATGTAAGAGAAAAGCACAGGACCAAAAGAACAAAAATAAAAAAGAAATTAGAAAGGTTGCAATAACAATCTGGAGACAAGAGTAATAAGCAAATCTAATTTGAGAAAGAATAGTCATACTGCTGAAATCTTCCATTGAAGAGTGCATGAAGCTGATGTACATAGCTTAGACAGATAGTGAACAACAGCTCCTAAATGTCTCATTATGAGTAACCATAAGAAGCATTCCTTAGATGTTCAATGTGCACTACATTCTCCAGCATACTTGTGTAGCTACTGGAAAGTGGCATACCTCTGCAATTCAAACCAGCTTTTTTTGACAGTCAGGGAAAGGTCAGGGATTGGGGTGACACTGAAAACATCAGGTTCTGAAGGGCTCGTTGCCTAGAGCAGAGCCCGGGCAGCTGCTGAGTGCTAGTCCCACTCTTTGTTACTGCTCTCCTGCCCCATGGCCCTGGGCAAAGTCACTTAGTCCACGGATGAAAAGGCACATGTGGACAAGCCTCACCCAGGTCTCTGAGTACCTTCTATATACTTGGAAACAGAAGATGATCGTCATCCTCAACTTCATAGCCCTAATTAGCTAATGTTGACACAGTGCTTAAAAACATCAAACACATAAAGCTGGTATCTTGTCCAAGCTGATCATGGTTTCATTCTTTCATTTAAGAGTTCATTGCTCAGATTTCATAGTTCAGATTTATGCAGGTCTCAGGCAAATGGAAAACATTCTCCCCACCCACTTTTGCAGTCACCCATAAAATGACAGTCAAAAGACATTTAGGAGCACAAAATACCTTTGTCACGGCAGCCAGATAAGCTGTATCCTGTAAGCTAGATCAAATATATGTTGAACAGATTCAGACTGACTTTTTTCCCTTTCTGTGGAAGTTTGAAGTACAGAAAATGGTTCCTCCACTCTCTTCTCAAAATCATGCTCCTTGCAACAAATGAGATTTTCTTAAAGGAAAAGAAAGGAACATCTGAAACACTTGTCCTCACATTTCATCAGCAAGAGTGGAAAAAAAAAAAAAAAGAAAGAAACAAGGAGGCAGAATGCTGGAAGGAATATGGCTCTCAAAGATACAAACTCAGAAAGAAATTAAATTCACAGACGCCAAAAAAAGGAGACAAGACTGGAATAATAGCTGCTATGATTCTTGATAGTTATCAGAGGGGAAAAAAACCACAGAAGAGAGGGAAAAAGACACATTAAAGCAAGACAGTAATAGTATTTTAAGGAAAATAATTGGAAAAACTCAAAGCAACTTTGATGCTAGTGAAAAGAAGAGAGGGGCCTGAGGCACAGCGTTCAGATTTGATCTGAAAATGCCTCTTTTCATGCTTGCTTTCCAAAAAGTCTATTTGAGAAGTAAATCTGTCATATGCATTATTTCTATCTAATATATCTACAACACTGTTTATAAACTTCTTTACAAATATCACATCTAAGGTTTATTTAATAGCAGAAAAATCTTACTAATGGAAGAAGAATTTCAAAGTTGATAAATCTCATATATTAATAATATATTTCTCAAAGCAAGGGCTGAAAGAGTAGCATAAAAAAAAAGAAGAATTGTTGGGAACACTGAAAACTTCACAAGTAGTATTACTTAAACCATTTAAATAAGTTAATGAATAAGTGAAGCCCTTAGGTACTTCAGGTAAAATTTCCCAAACCTGATCAAAATAAAATTCTATAGGAAATATTCTTAGACAATGTTTAACCCACAAACTTAACAAAGTCTTATAACAAATACAGGGAGATCTAAGCACTTTAAAAGGAGATGTCTGTAAACAGCCTCAACATCCCCAAGAGGTTACGCCCTTGTATTTGCACTGGACCACTTCCTCTCTTCTAGAGAAACATTTTTCTATTACGAAATTTCAAATCTCTGAATTGCAGCAGAAAGTTAAGTCAATACCTTCCTGAGTACCGAGAATCTCAGGAAGTGGGACATTTTAATCTAAATCAAATTCTATACCGAGGACAAAAGACCACAGGATGCTATCAATAAAGCTGGCAGAGAAGAAAAATAGAAGTCCCACTGAAGAAAATTCTTGCACTGTCTCTCTGTTGCAAATGAGCCCATATCCTACATGTGCAAAGGACACAGAAGCAAAAAAAGCCCAAACAAACTCCTGGTGTTACTGGGGACAGAATACCAAAAGATTTGAACCATCAAGTGAAAACAATAAACAAATTCTAATGTTTTTGAAAAAGATTTGAAGAAGAACAAAGTTATGCTGCATATGAAACAGAAATTAAACGCCAGGATGGCACCCTTGCAGAAAAAAGAATACATTTTTGTATTTGGTGACAGATGATAGTAAGGAATTTTTCCTTCCTGGATTCTACTGAAGACCTTCTGTGATGTAAGGAGTCCTTGAGTTGAGGAGGCTTAGTTAGAAACAGAAGAGGATGAAAAGAGATGCAGATGTACCTGGACTCTTGTTTCTCTTTCCACTGACCACTTTTCCTTGGTCAAGTCTTAAAATGTTTTGCCATTAGAAAAGAAGAAATAGGACTAATATTCATCTGTTTTAGAACTTGAGCAACTCCTGAGCAAAAGCCATCCTTTTTTTTTTTTTTTCCTGAAACGGTTATAGTTATATCTAATCAGAAAATTGTTTCAGCTCCAGCAGGTGTACTCTAACCGAACTTACCTCATGCAGAGACCTCTTCTACTTCTTTTATTTGGGACTGGATAATTAGACTGAAGTTTCTTGTTCACTTCTTTTTGTTCCCAGACTTTGGGTGGTTGGGAGTCTCTCAGATCTCTCTCCATTTCCAGTACCACGGCAGCTCTTGCTTAAACATGAATTGAATATTTCTGCAAATCCAAGTCCACGGATTCTTTCAACGTGTCTGTGACAACATGATCACTTAGTGTCTAATGCAAAGTGCAGCATTAGGAAGAGCTCCATACACTTAGGATACTTACATAATGGTGTTTTGTGGTAGTTTTTTTTCTTTTTTTTCCTTTTGCATTTTGAAATATTTGTTACAGAGTCAAAGTCTGATCATTTTCTGTTACTGTTAATGAAATTTCTGTGAGAATACTCTTTTTGCTTGTAAGACTAAGAGCTTTAGGGTGTGATTTCCATTAGCCCTTCTATAGCCATTTGTTTGTTTAAATTTTCTTCCTCAAGCAATCTGCAAAACAGGAAGTTTTCATGAGGCAGAAAACATAGTGAATTAACAAATGAAAATTCATCTGTTAAAAAAAAAACACATCTACAATATACCCTTGCCTTCGGTGATATGAAACAGAATCCTTTACTTTTATTTCTTCACGAACTTGGATTCTTTTTTTCTCTGTTCCAGTCAAGTTTAGTTTCTTAAATGTCAGAAACAACGCCATTCTACACGATTTTAAATCAACTTTAGCTTTTTAATTACTGAACTCGTTTTAACTGGGGGGCTTATTACCTTGTGTAGTGCTTCTTTTGGAGAAAAAAAAAATAGTGGCCTTCCAAATTGCCATAACAACAGACTGCACTCCTTAAAACAAGATGAGCTGTGTGTCAAAGTAAAACTGTTGCCGTGGTAACCGGTTGCGTATTTAAAGTGCAGCAGCCTGGTTTAATCAGTCAAATTGCCCCTTTTCAAAAGGAAACCGTGTAGGCATTCCTACACAAGAAATATTGAAAAGAGAGGAGAGCGCAGAAATTAATCAAGAATCAGCCCTCTAATTTATCTCCTGAGTGATACCTTTTGGTTCAGAAATGTCACTTGCTCTGTCTTT
This sequence comes from Oreortyx pictus, assembly GCA_036925125.1. NCBI lineage: Eukaryota > Metazoa > Chordata > Aves > Galliformes > Odontophoridae > Oreortyx > Oreortyx pictus. The sequence goes on along the minus strand of JAUPFR010000005.1, from coordinate 66,304,679 downwards.
TTTTTTAATTTAATGTGTGAGAATGCTGGATCCCGTTTCAATGGAGAACACTCAGAAATTCCTCTCAGCTGTTTATGCTACGCTTCCTCTGAACAGATTAATAAGAAATTTGCATCAAAGCATGTAGATGCAAGTTCATACAATCACCTAGTGACAATAATACATATTTATATCCTCTCTGTGAAGACTTAAAGAGTGACAGGTGAGCTTAAATCAATCCCTTAAATCAACATCTGTTACTATGGACCTCATTATTTGACAGTCAAAGCCAAAAGCTGTTCCTCCTCCTTCCTTCCCTTTATTCTTTCTTTTGAGCACATATTTGTGCACTGAAAAATAGATTGTTTCCGTTTGGAAGAGAAGAGTTTTAATGCATAGGTGTCTTTTTGATTACACTCAGTTGTATTGTGTCATGTCAAATTCCTCTACTTTTGTCTACAAAAGTTGATGAAGCCATCAAAAAAGTAACAGTTATGCCACAGAACAATGCAGAAATGCAGAAAAACATAGCATTCCAGATGCTATACAAATGACCCACAATTGCTAAACAGTTATTTTGAGATACAACTTGACATGGCAGAAGGTGAGTACTAACATATACACAGCAATTGCACAAATATTACCTAATCTCACCAATAGCTTTCCTCTCCTAATAAAGTTTTTGAGTGAGGGAATCTCAGTGGTATAGTTGCCTGTCCTATTTCTTTTGAAACCACGAGAAAAAAAGTGATTGCATACAGAAAAAGACAGGTCCTACAGATTTGGAATGGATTCCTTTTCCTTGCAAGCGATGTTGGATCAGGAATTACAAAAGAACCCTTGGAATGAAAACGGCTTCTTTTAAGACCAAATTTCATAATTTTATTAGACAAGTAGAATATAGCAGATGTCTTACTGCTTTTTGAGAAAAAAATTAAAAAACTCATGAAATTTAGAATACTAAATTCACTTTTGCATTCCCTGCAGAGAATATACACTGTATCTATTACACTATTGTTCTTTTACTAAAACTACTAAGGCTTATTGAAAAAGAAAAAACAGAATTTCAGAGAGGCTTTGCCATTTCCTGATGCAGTATTGCTATGTAAGACTGTGCATATATCAGAAAAGAAATGGGGAAATGTTCCTCTAAAAGCCACCAAAGAGTTATTAATTTCTAAAACAGGACAAATGCAGAACACAACTAATACAAGTCCAGAAATGGTCTGATTGTACTTTAAGCTCAGATATCTCATTGCCACTGCGTTACGGTTATTTGAGGGTGACGTCACAACTGAGACTTTTAGCAATTATATATAGCTATCTGCTCTCTTTTCTAAGTGGCTGTCAGAACAATTTTTTTTCTCTCTCATGCTGATAAGCCTCCCTTTATGACACTTCTATAGTGCTGCTAACACATTGTTTTGTTTTTGATATATGATAGAAAGTGCTAATGCTAGCTGGCCAAAAGCAAATGAAAAATAGCAGTTACTCTGTGGTAACCTGAAGCTTTAAAGGTGTTTGAGATACAAGGTCTAGAATCCCAGGCACAATGAGTGTTCTTCTTGAGTGACTGTCAGCATTATGGCCTGAATGAATCACAGCACTGTCTGCTTCACCATACCACATCAGGGCCTGTGAGTTAGCAGTTTTGTTGAAGGAGAAACAGGAGAAAAAAATATCAATTTTTTTTTTAGAAGAGCGAGGGATCTACAGCAGCCCACAGACATAAGTAGTGAACCGAAGTAGTCACCACTGCGTGAAGATAACTATTCTCAAGAATCCCAATCCCAAACACTCATTCTCTACTGCAGGAAGCAGATGGCTTCTGAAAGCTGACATTGAGGATATTTTTATACTGCAGCAAAGATACAAGTACAGCTCACAAAGACAGCAAGTGAATCTGTGGTAACGCAGAGCTCAGTGCAGGCTGTAGGCTGTGGGAGGGATCCTTGATAAGGATGCACACAGGTATTTTATCTTGAGCTCTGTGGCACAGATAATTTCCCTGAAGCCGGATGTCACCCCATGCTATCTTTGCATTAATCTTGAAGCAGAAATTGGTAACTAGTTTGTAAGCCCTGAATCAAGTAGAAGAATGCTTTAGCTACACGATAAATACATCTTGAGATGGAAAACAAACTTACCATAACCTTCCCAAATAGGGAGAAGAACCAACACCAGCATATTGCTTCAGACTGAATACTGCTCAGGTAGACCTGCTTTGAAACTCTGCATAAAAGACAAAAGTCTTTGGGCATGACATCTACAAACATATAAAGTGAACCTAGGAATAAGATCAAGTCCCTGCAGCTTGCAAGAAGCCAGACACTGAAGCTGCCTTGTTAGCAGCAAGACTTTTCCAAAGACATGTGGCCTTGGGAAAAGTCTTCCAGAGGTGCCCACTGCTACACTGAGTACCCATAATTCAGCCATTTAATGTGAATGATGTCAGTCAAGGTAAAGCATCTCACACCTAGGTGAGCACATGGCTGGTGACCATGGGGAGAGGATGCCTCACAGCATGGCAGAAAACCATGGGATTTTCCAATGGCCTTGAGCCATCTCCACTGCCCTGCACACTGTTGGGTGCCCCTTACAAAGGGGGAGAGCTGCTGCCCAGTTTTGCAGATCAGAAAAGTGAAGATGATAGTAAAACTTAGGCTGGGAGGAGCCCTCCATGGGCACTACCCTTCAGTTCTCCTGCCTGGTCCAAGAAGTCCAAGCAGACCTGGATGGGAGGAAACAGAGTGAAAAGATGGAACCCAAGCATCTCGCATCAGGAGCTCTGGGCCTAGTCAGAGCAGACACCCTCTTGCCTCAAGCTCTCCATGTACTGTTTTATACCTAGCACTTTCCCATCGTCTGTGTTCTTACACTATTCATAGTTCAAATGGTAAAGATTAAATAGAACAACATTTTAGTCTGACAGTTGACATGTGCTACTCTTTTTGTACCTGTATTTTGAAATTGTATTGCTGCAATAACAGTACATTATTTCACCTTACTTCTTAGGGGAAGATTTCACCAGTGCGATCAGTTATACATTTTTGGGCCTGAATGCTTACAGTTATATGTCAATAAAATATGCTCTTGCTGAGATGAAAGAACCTTTGTGGTTAGTGTTCTGTTTAAACCTCAATTAGCAGACAAGATTTGAAAAAATAATAATCAGCAATAAATAAATAAATAAAATGTTAGGGAGGATCTTATCAATATGTATAAACATCTGAAGGGTGAGTGTAAAGAGAACAGATCCAGGCTGTTTTTGGTTGTGTCTAGTGCTAGGACAAGAGGCAGTGGACACAAGGTGCTGTTTCTGAACACCTGCCCGTTTTGTCTGGAGCTTCTCTTCTGGTTTGCCAAACAGCAGACACATTTGAGCAGGTTGGATCTGACTTGGTCTTACTATGGTCTTCCCATGTTTCTCTCACTGCAAATTCTAGTCCAAACAGAGCCTGTTTTGGGATTATCTCAGTGGGTAATCTTTGATGTGTATGAAAGTGCTTTGTAATGGACAATAAAACATTATATGGTACATTAGCATTTTGTTGGCTTCTTATATATTTGTTTCACATTTTTAATTTCTGCAGCAATATTAAAACCTTTGTTTTTAATGTGGAGCCGTTTATTTAGGATGCACATGAGGATTCCAATCTTTTACTTCAACTTACTGGTGTATTTGATCTTTCTGTAGCTGTTGCATGCACCTTCTCACACATACTAGTAGCAGCCAGGCACTAAAAGAAAGTGTCAGTCTCAACTTAAATGACTGGTATGACTCGCACAGATTGCTGCTGTGTGGCATCCTCCTCATCACAAAGCTAAAGACATGCTACAAGTGAAAAAAGACTCTTTATATCCCAGTCACAGCGCTAACTACATATGTGGAGGAGCTTGGGTGTTTGTGGTGGCAGGCCTAGTATAAGTCAATAGAGAAAATAAAACAAATCTACTCCGCACTCCTAAATTCATTTCAGAATCCTGGTCTCTTGAAGGCAGACAGCACCATTTGTCCTGAATAAGACACTCTGCTAGCTAGATGAATACATGCCATTAAATCTGGCATGCAGTGTTTAATGTCGCTACAATTGCAGAGTAAATTCAGCTGCAGTATTTTTCCTCCTCCTCTTCTGCTCTTTCCCTTGGGCATTAATTAAATGCAGCATTCACAAGCAAGGCCCCTTTAGGAATGATTGTTCTTTATATATTACAAATCTCAAGCTCTGAATGCATGGGATAGCTATATTAATTTCTAATCACCATTTTTAACAGGGACCAGCTGGGCTGCATCAAGCCAGCAATAGATATCCGTAGGAATTTAAATACTTTTGTCCATTAGTATGCAAATGTAGAATCAAATAGAATCTTACTGCTAGAATAGTGAATTTTAGTTGTTTGAAAATATGAGTAGCTATAAAGAAGTTAAAATTAGACTTCACTCCTTCTAGATACAGTTATATGTCATTTATATGTCATCTGAATGCCTCACGTGTTGGTTCAAGCACATGTGAGAGGTTCGTATGGTAAAAAACACACATCCAAGTATACCTGAAAAAGCATAGAGAAAGTGGAAATTCATCAAGAAATATCTCTGTTTGAATGACTGGGTTACACATCTGAAAGGAAGAAGACAATCTACTTCCATAAAATAAGACTTAAATATTATATAAGTTGTATATATATGTTATATATACGTGCAGTATAGATTGTATTTTCCATTGTACGTTTTAATTGTCAAGCTGAATCGCCTTGCTTGTGCTTTTTTCATTATTTTGCAGTTATTGCTATCTGAAAGCACATTATTTATTTAGGAAAAATTATACTCTTATGTCAGTAATTTCTGTTGCAATCAGTCCTTGACCTAGTTTCCTGCAGTTCTCAGAAATTATGTTCCTTTTTTTCAGTTTTTTTTCAGACTCTGCTTCAAAGCAGAGTGAGTTCTTGGAATATGGTATTTAGTGAAAACTCACTGTGTTAATCAATATTGGACAAAACTCATATTGTCCTACTCTCAAGAACCATTTTTAGTGCGTTCAGTAATTGCTTCTCTGCTGTCTTTAATAAAAACGTGTGTTGGAAAGAAGCCAGGCTCCCTGTATTTCAATAAATGTTTAGCTGGAAAATAAAATGTGCTACTGCAATCTGATACTTAGAGATGTCAGACAAACAGACTGATTTTGTGTGTGTGTGCGTGCGTATGGAGTGTGTAAGAGCTCCGAGTTGGTTTTCCGTAGATGTCTCCCTGTGAAAGACATTCCTATTGCTTCTGTTTATTTGGAAATTGGTTGTAGTTCCTCGCCTATGTGTTCTATCTTCCTGGTTACTGTGTTCAAGTACAAGAACCGTACGATGTGGATTTATGATGTGGATTAAGGACACAGAGATATTATGTATGCATTTCAAACTAAGCACATATAGCACAGAAAGTAAAGAAGACATTTTTAGCAAATAACATCCGAAAATGGTAATTCATGTGTTTTAGTTTAAATTGCTATAATTTAATCACACATTACCCAAGATGTAAAGCTTGTCTATCATGCGTTTTTACAGTTTGCATACTTTTGAAAAGCAGAAACAGTACAAGAATTCTAATGAGCACTTTGCTACCATATGTTATGCAAACTGTAAACTGCCCTATGCTTTGAGTTTACTCTTTGATATCACTTACATAACACACTTGTAAACATGGATTATGCTTATTCTACTAATTTTCTAGAATTAGTATGTAAAAACTGTCATTTACACTCACGTTTCTCAGAACAAATAGCTTTCAGGGAATGCAACAGAAGCAGATGGCCGCAATGGGAGTCTGAAGTGCTAAAAAAAAATAACAAAACATATTAGCAGTGTATATATCTAGATTATACAATGTTGAGACCTTCTTACTCCTGCTTTCATTTTATTTTCTCTCTGTTTTTCCCATTCATCTTTAAAGTCACACTTGCTATAGTGTTGGCATATTATCTTAGCCTTCCATGCATGCCATGGAAAACAAAGGAACCTCAAGTTGCGTAAATAGTAGAGTTATTTGAAACACAGGATCTTGTCCTAAACATCAAGTCAGCAGCTACAAAACTCAGCACATCCCTTCTCCATGTGAAGAACAGAAGCAGTATATGAGGAGAGACTTAGAGATACGAGAATAAAAGGAATGCAGTCACCCATGTGCTTGGGAGGCTGCAAGCAGGCCGATGGCAGAGTGCAGCAGACAGCATACTCCTGCCAAATACGGCACAAAGCAGAATAATTAAAATCACTAGACCAGAGAGAATCTATAGTATAGTGGTTAGGGCACTCATCTGAGATCAAATCCCATAACCCTCTCAGCTCCAGTCAGTTCTGAAGCAATTTATGTTGCTTACTCCTTGTTGCAAGGGCTTGGAGAGGGCTCTCCTCACAGCCTGAGCTCACAAACCATGAGACCCCATTACTTCAAGTTGGCTGGTGCCATCCAGAGTCTGGACACCATTCCAGCAATCATCTCGAATGACTGTGACAACTGCAAAGGGAGACTCCTCATCAGAGTACGTTAAAACACTCAATCACACAGTTGCTGGCTGGATTTGGGACAGAAAAAAAAAAAAAAAAAAAAAAAAGGATGAAACTGGGCTACTGAATCCAGTTACGAAGAATGCTGAAGAATCCATATACTCAAACTTGAGCAATGCTAGCTAGGCCCTGAAGCAGAATTTAAGGTAGAAGCATTTCTAGTGAAAACGTAGATAGATGACTTTTTCTGTGTAGTCCTAAAACCTATAAAGAAGAGGAGGCAAGTACATTTCTGGTTTTGCAGTTTTAATTTGGTTGCATAGTTTCCATTGAAAGCCTTAGAATCTGAGAAAGTAAAGAAAGAAACTAAATTAAATATTTACCCCAGGAAAATACGAGACAAATTTCTGCACACTCAGCAGAGCTGATCAGCAAATACTCTAATTAAATATTAAATATATTAACTAAGCATTAAACATTAAGTATTTATAAATATTTAAATTAGCTATCTAATACAGTGTAGTAAATACTAACATTTTACTACAAATATTTTAAATATCTCCAACAATTTGAGAAGCAATGATTAATTGTGTTTCTTGATTGTATTATTTTCTTTTTGAGCACTTCAAATTACTGCTGCTACAAATTTCTCCTACAGTAGGTTAACACAGTATTTTCCTAGGCAAAAAGAAACTTCCTTTTAGTCTTAGACAAATTTGAGAATTTAAGATAACTCCTCTGTATATACATATAATTATATACAATTTCATATACTTTGGTAATCTGCATATCACAGTAAGATATCTTATAGCACCTTATGAAAATGAAGAACTCAATTTCATTAAGAAATGGGATAAAACTAGTATTTTTTTTAATTAAGGAAGGATAATTAAGAAAGATATAGGAAAGCAAGTCTTCACTATGTTATCAAATTATTGCAACGCACGTAATCTCAAGTAGTTTTTCTATGAAAAAGAAGAACTCATTTCAACAATAAACATGTATCAGTACTGGTACTCTGGGACTTATTTCAGTAGAGAATTATTGGAGGACTAGAAATAGAAAATATTTAAAAAGTAAAGGGCTACGTAACTATTTCTGTGACTAAGAAATGCACACAGGCGATTTATCTTTATATTTACATCCTATTTCAATAGAGATGTAATTTGAAGTACTAATGCATCCTCAATTTTCCTTTCTACACCTGTGTATATACACTTCTTATCTAGAAAAATTGATACGGACAATAAGCAAGTGACATTACAGGAAATACAGGAAACTATTAGGAACAGTGTCCTACACAAATTTCAACACAACATTATGCCCAAATAATTGCTCATAATTGTCACATTGACTTTCTCAGCATAGCTAAAATTTCCCTTGGGATGACTATGAATTCTAAATGTAAAAAAATAGCATGAAAAGTCATACTAAAATCAGTTAGTAATGTTAGTCATAGTTGTACTTACTCAAATTATCTGGTAATTTTTATTTTGTAGTTCATTATCTCGCTTATCGCTGGGTCAGAAGCATTAAAAGAAAAATAGGGGACGTAAAATGCATTCCGTGCTCAAAACAACACATAGGGGATAATATTTACATCTTCTCTGTTTGACATTGAGATAAGAATGAAACAAAATGAGGAGAGTGAATTATACACCATATTACAGTCTTTCATCACATTCAATAATCCATGGATATTTTCTCCTGTATTCAATTGCCATTAAAGAATTCCTTTTGCAAATGCTATTACCTTTTGATTTTGAAGAAATAATACTAATGCTCTAATTACCTGCATGTTTGGTTTCCCAAATGACAATAGTTACCTGGCTTATCCTTTTAACTTGTATCTCCTCATACAATTCCTGAGTGGTGTTAGTGCAGCTAGCACTAGAGTTAAACACTCCCCACAGATAAAACATTGCTCTAGCTTCACTCCATCACTGTAGACAGATCCAGTTTTAACTCAGATACACAGGTTTAAATTAACCAGAGAAATCAGGAGACAAGAGATAAGTTAATTTCTACTTAACACGTCATTAACTTGTGTTGCACCTAAACCACTGAGCAAGGTAGAATTCAAGAAACAATAGATCAGTGAGGTGGAGCAAGAGAAGCCTCTATGGCCTGACAGTTCAAAGCAGTACTTCTTTGCCAGGATGATTATCTTCTATGCCTGTTCTGAGAACAGCTCTTCAGTATTAACCTGTATCTCCCACAGCAAAATATATTGATTGTACTAAAGGCTAGAACTAACAAAGGCAGCAGAGAAATTTTATTTTTGCTTCTGATTAAATTTAGATGTGAGACAGATGCCTGTAGTCAGCCTGGTCAATACTAAGATGCAGTATTATTTACAAAAAAGAAAAACCATAGATATGAAGTGCTTTCATGAATACCCATGGAGTTTAGAGATTTCTGGAGTTAGGGAACAGTTTTCATGGATATTTTTAAGGTGAAGACTTTTCTGCCCAAGTAGGGGCAGAAGTAGGCTTTGCTTAGATTTGACACTGAAGTCAATAAAACTCTCTGGTCTGAAGAATTCAAAACCAAGCTCTAGAAGCCTCTGAGGAATCATCAAGAGTGTAATTCCCTACTGATCTAAGAAGATCAGGGTATCTGTTAAGAAAAGCCAGCAAGGTATATTGCACAATTCTTTGTGAGGCTTAAATAAAGCTTTTTGGAGAATATTAAAATGAAAAAACAAAATCAACATGGAGAAAGAAAGCTATTTGGTCTACCAAGTATGAGCACATATATTGTATTTTCAAAGAAGGTGATAATATTTGAGAAGTCTGGAAAGCATTAGACATTTTAAGTGCTAAACTGAAAGCATGAAGAGGGAGTGTGGATTTACAGACAGATAAGTCACAAAAGGTGCACCTACAGAACTAAAATGGAAAATTATGCAACTAAAATATAATTAAACATCAGTAACTTGGTTTCTGCTAGAAACAGAGTTCTGAGAATAGAGGACAAAGACAAGAATTGAAATCAGTGTGGTGGTCAACACATAGAAATACTTTTTGTTTCGTCTGATGCAAGAATCTGTATGAACTTTGCTATTGAAATGAGTATACAACATTCACTAAACAGATTCCTTGGCACTATTCAGAGTCATAAGTACATACAAGAGGCGATAAACTGAATACCTGTAAAAATACTTAGGGAGTAAAACTGAAACTGAAAAACTGATCATAATCGTGAATTTATTTTTCCAGTCTAGGTATGAATCTTTTTGCCATATATAAGACATACATATGAAGTTCAGGAAGTGTAGAATACATGAGTGGACAGTGAGGTGGGTTGAGAACTGGCTGACTGGCAGAGCTCAGAGGGTTGTGATTGGCAGCACAGAGTCCAGTTAGAGGCCTGTACTTAGTGGTGTTCTTCAAGGGTCATTGCTGGATCCAGTCCTGCACATCTTCATCAATGATCTTGATGAGGATAGAGTCTACCCTCAGAAAGTTTGCCGATTTTACAAAGCCAGGAGGAGTGGCTGACACACCAGAAGGCTGTGCTGCCATTCAGCAAGACCTGGACAGGATGGAGAGTTGGGAAGAAAGGAATCAGATGAGGTTTAACAAGAGCAACTGTAGGGTATTGCACCAAGGGAGGAATAACCTCATGCACCAGTACAGGTTGGGGGATGACCTGCTGGAGAGGAGCGGGACTTGGGTATTCTGGAGGTTGGTCATGAGCCAGCAGTGTGCCCTGGTGGCCAAGAAGGCCAATGGCATCCTAGGGTGCATTAAAAAGAGCATGGCCAGCAGGACAAGGGAGGTGATCCTCCCCCTCTACTCTGCCCTGGTGAGGCCTCACCTGGAGTACTGTGTCCAGTTCTGGGCTCCCCGGTACAAAAAAAGACAGGGATTTCCTCAAAAGAGTCCAGCAGAGAGCCATAAAAATGATAAAGAGCCTGGAGTACCTCTCTTACAAGGAAAGGCTGAGTGACCCGTGCCTGTTCAGCCTAGAGAAAAGAAACCTCAGAGGGAATCTGATCCATGTCAATAAATACCCAAGGAGCAGGAGGCAAAGGGATGAGGCTGGACTCCTCTCAGCAGTGTGTGGTTATAGGATAAGGGGAAATGGTCACAAACTGAGGCATAGAAGTTCCACACAGATGTGCATGGGAACTTCTTCACAGTGCAGTGATGAAGCACTGGCACAGGCTGCACAGAGAGGTGGTGGAGTCTCCTCTGGAGGCATTCCAAACCCACCTGGATTCCTACCTGTGCAGCCTGTTCCAGGGATCTGCTTTGGCAGGGGGTTGGATTAGATGATCTCTAGAGGTCCCTTCCAGACCCTACAATTCTATGACTCTGTATTTGAAGTATTTCCAAGTGACTTAGAGACATGTCAAAGTGGCTCCAGAAAGCCTTTTGTCACAGATTTGTGTGATATACCAAAAAATAGATTTGAATTAGAATCTTCTTGTTGTATTTCTGTTTAGGAATATAAGAAGAAAAATCAAGTGATAATCAGCAATTCAAATGTACAAAAATCTGATCCTTACTTATTGTGTTCACATCAGTACCAGTACAGTGAGCACCTAAATACAGACAGCATTTTTTTTTTTCCCTCTTCTGTTAAACCATGAACCATCATGAGTATCATTTACTTCCTTCAACTGATAAGAAAATCAAGTTTTATATCAGCTATGATCTTTCTGATTCCCAGAGCTATCACTGAAATATTGTTACGGGCTCAACCTTTCTTGTTGCAGCTCTGCTGAAATTCAGGTGATGCTAACTTTACAAATAGAAAAGAGAATGGACTTCAGCTCCAGTTAGGTAGCTAACACAGCTCTTCAGTGGAACTTCAGTTTTATGTGATGCTGTTCACTCACACTGACAACACTGAAGTCATTTGTGGACCTCATGTGGACCTCCCTACCTGTTACACCAAAGACAAGTGCATGAACAAGAGTCACACTAGTACTGTGACTGCGTGACAATGGTGTCAGTGCAGCACTTTTTTGATTTCAGTCTCAAAGTCATCGAAGACCACTAATTCAAACTACATTAGTGACCTGAAAGATACAGGTCTAGGATGAGCTGGATCAATTCGATACTGAAATAAGAGATAGAAGATGTGATGAACCCTACTGTGCTATCTGCTGACATTCAAAATTTCCACCAATTAACGAAGTGAAATAAAAATCAAGAGAAAACACCACAGGATAAACCTTCTATTGACATTTAAATGTAATAGAATTTAGCAACATACTAGCTAATATTTGGCAAAGGCAGGAATGCTAGAAAGGAAATTCATGTTTGGTAACAGTACTTCCTATTTTTTTTAATTATTTTTTCTCTTAATTTTACTGTCTGCTATTCACTGCTAACCCCATTCCTCTCAGCTCCTGTTTCTCAGTTTAAACTTATTTTTATCTCATTGATGAGTCACTCATCAGTCTCTAGTTTAAACACATCCCGCATCTCTCTGGATGTTTCTCAAAAGCTTTTTATATAAAGGGAGGGGAGGACTGTGCAATGGTATTGTGACTCTTTATTCTGTTCCACTCAAAAAGGAAATTAAGGTGGTATTTATTTATAGTCTGAAATATTCTCGATTTTTTTCGTATCAAAATTTCCATCAGGCTCCTTTGAGTGTATTTACCCAGCTCTGCTTCTAGCTTTTCTCACTCACTGCTGGTGGTTGTTTGCTTATACTGTGCATCAGCTGCAGCTGAAATCTTTAAATTCTCATAATTATGAATAATGTCATTCAACAAGCTAGAGTTAAGGTTGTGTCAGAAATTTTAAATAAGAATTTATAATGAATAATGTGCAATAACAACCATAAAATATGTTTTGAGATGAACCTTAACACGTAAGGTCTCAGGCCACTAGCAACTTTCAAACCTGAAAGAAAAGGGAAAAACACACTCTGCAATCATTTCAAGAATGAAATCAATGCTTGTGAAATAGATGTATCACTGCAGACTCAGTTCTGAGGTATTTAGATAAGCATAACTCTGTATAGATTGACATAGTATAACTGGCACAGATCAAACTTCATTTAGAAAGTAACGGATTGAGGATTTTCCTATTGAATTACTCATGCCAATGCATTTCCAGAAGTCTCAGCTGATTCCTGTTTACCTTTAAATAGAAACTTTCTATCTTGAACTACTGCCTCATTTACTATCATTACCAGTGGGTATGGATCTTTATGAATTTAAGGACAAAATACAACAAAAAAATTTAGTCTTCACATTTATTATTTATTGCAATATTCTCTGGATCTATAAAAGCAAATGCTATGCTCTACCTAATTCCGATTATCAGATTATAGCTGTTTCATACAAGCTGTTCTCTTATCAAATACCATGGTCACTGGGTGGTTTTGTTCTGTTTTATCTTCCTTCTAATTCATAGCACTGGACTTCAAAATTAATCTGATTTCAGTTAAACTTGCAGCCCTATTTTTATCCTCATCATCCGGGTTCTACATGCTTTGTTGGGATATTAATAGAGTCTATAACTTCAAAGTAGTGCAGCAATAATAGCAGCAACTGTTGTCCTTCCCAATTTCCTTCTTTCCTTACGATACCTATAATAAAATGTAGAACTAGCTGTCATTGCATTCAAAAAATGAAATTCATGATTTTTTTCACCCCTTACTTACCTACCAAAGAACGCATTCAAAACTTTTATACCACATGAAGAGCTTTAGATCAGCAATCTTCTACATGCTTTTATGTTGGCCAGCTTGTATGTCCAGGGAGATTTTTAATCTCCATCTATGTTAACTAGAATGTAATACAACCACATTCAGAATGCCATAGAAAATGAGGAATGTTACTGTGATGCTATCTACTAAACATACAATAGGAAGATAGCACTTCAGCTGTTGTCAATTCACTCCTTGTTGTAGTTTTACAACATGAAAAAGTCCTGATATCCCTACACAAGGCAAACAACCCACCACAGAGCTCCCACAGTGACAAGTGACAGTGACAAGCAGCGCAAACCAAGGACCAAAGGTAGCTTAGGTACACCTGTGGGGTTCACTAGTTGTGTATGGCACTGTTCTAGCATAGCTTCTCTTTTAGGACTCAGGACAACATTTCATCTCAGCATCAAACTGAGTTTTGCTGTGCTGTCTAAAAGTAGTTTGGGAATCTCTAGAGTTGAAGCACCTTGCATGTAGGTATTTGCAAAGGAAAGGACATATGGCTAAAGTCTAAGAAAAGCAGTCAAGCCTTCCGTCTTCAACCCTCCCCCTAGAATTTTAGAGTAAGTGGTCCAAGAAAACTTCAAGATCTGTATATAAGACTGTGCTGAAACTATGACTTGTATTTTAACAGTTGGACTCAATGGGGTTGGACTCGATGATCTCTTGAGGTCCCTTCCAACCGCTATGATTCTATGATTCTATGAGTTTCAAAATTTGCCTTTTGAATGCTTTCTTGTGTCAGTAGCTATGACAGTAGAAGATTGGCAACATTGAAACCACTCAGGGCTTTCTTCCATCTTCATCAAGACTTTTATTCTTAACAGTTCTGCAATGATGTAATTACTTGGGTAGGGCAGGTGGTTGATAGTACTGACTGAGCAGTTCTGGTGCCTGCCTTAATGATATAAAAAGAAGTAACAAGTGACAGCTCATTGATGTAGACAATGTCATTGTGTTCTATGAATTCTAGGACCATTGGTTTTGATGAAGGATTCTATATTCATAGGAGAATCACTCCTTCCTTTCAGAAGGTGTGAGAAGTATAATCATTTTATGACACTGTGCATGAATAAGCAGCAGCTTGTGCATTGACATTAACTATTGTGATTCACAACTTTGGGAGACATTTGTACACAAAATTGGAAAGAAATCTCACATTAAACTTCTATTCTTTCCTACCACCATGCAAAGATAAAGGAAAAGTGATAGTACTCGAAAACAGGCCAAGTAAAATGTTCAGCTCAGATGACCTGTAATACTTCACTGTGATTTAGATACATATATATTTTTAAACCATGTGCTCCCTGCACATACTTGCAGCATTTCTCAGTAGACTTTGTTCCCAAACATAACAAGCTTGAAGACTTGGCTGGGCCTCAAGAGTAGAAAAGCTCTTCAGCTTCTATTACTCAGAAATCTCATGGTTATTTCTGATGAAATGATAGCCTTGATCTCATTATAAGTACAAATAAGTACAAAATATTCTTGTGTATAACTGAGTATTGCAGCCTGTTAATTCTTTTTCATTTTTGCTGCTTTATACAACTTGATCAGGCTTTGAGATACTAACGCATGCAGTAACATCACAAGTTGTCAGACTTCTTTCCCTCCCCCCCATAAAATTCACCTGAACAAGGTAACATGAATTGACTTTTCCCTTGTGTAATGTTCAGAATGGTCTCACTTTAAGATGTTAAGTAAAAATACATTTAACAAAAAATAAAAATAAAAAAATTCCTTCCAACAGCTTTCTTGCAAGAGTTTTCATTTGAATCTGAAGTTACTTATCTACTTCAGACTCTCATTTTCTACTTTGCACAAGAAAATCACCAGGAAACTTTTTACTGCTAATCTGATGTGATAAGAGTAAGTTGGAAGTTATCTTGGCCTAGATGTTTGCCTATGCCTGAGAGACACGGTCTATATCATCAGCATCTGAGTCATTGTCAGTAATCACCAATTTTATCAGCATAGGTTCATTTTGTTGCCTTATGTAATTATTTTTAACCTTGTTTCTAATAAAGTCTTTATCTGTTTCCTTCCAGGTGTCCTTTTGTTATTGACAAGATGTTACTTAAAACTTAATTCATTGATACATTTACTACATACTAGTTTTGTATGGACTTCTGGTCAGAAGGAAGAGAACTGAAGAGTTCCAAGTTAAGTCTTTTCTTTAACAACCAGTGGATATTGGTTTGACACTTTTTTTGATAGTATGTCATGAGTATTGCCAACTCTGAATTCAAAACCATCATATTCTGGCACATAAAAATGTTTCAACAGGAGTAGAGACAATTCACATTCATATTGGGCTTTCCCCCCTCACCTTAAACCTATGATGTTCCATTCATAGACTTACATTATTGATCCATCTTGGAATTGGTAGGAAGTGCCAGTAACTATGGAGCTAAAATATCTCATGTTAATTAAAAATATTTTAGTTGTAATAACAGTGAAACTCACTGTTGAAAAACAGTAAGCAGTGAGGGAATATTAATCTTAAAGTCCACTTGGATTTTAGCTAGTGAAACCACACGAAGACAAAGCTATCCATGGCAGCCGTTGTTTGTTTTAGTTATTTTGCCAAATTAGGAAGGGAGAGGATTAATAATGAAACCTCAGGCATCACTATCCTGATCCTCAGTGATACCACACTCCATAATTTATGTACCTCTGATGGACAAATGTTTCAAAATTGTTTGTTACCCATCTCAATTTTCACCCCACCACAAAATGGATGTACTAAAAGCTAGCATCAGGCTGCGAGAAATAAGCTAGTCTTTCAAAAACCCTGTAGTCAAAATAGATACTCCCTGTTTACATTCCTAAACGAACATAGATCTGTGGCTACAACACTAACCTCTGGTCTGAATTGTTTATTGTGACTGAGTCATATTTCAGCATCATAAATAAACATAACATTCAAGCCTGATCACCTGACACCAGAGATTTGTTTCACAATCATTTAATAATTACATTTCTTTCTCGGTGTCTGCCTATTTTCCTGGAGCCATCTCAGAAATACTTTCTAGCACTGATTTTATCAGCGCTGTGTGAAGGGAGATCTTTCCCACTTTTATTTGATGCCACTATTTTTCATCATCCCATAACGAATTTGTACCCGTCCCTTGTCCTTTCTTCCAACAGTCACCTGTGAAGTTTACCAGCAAAATAATAGCATCATTTTTTTTCCAAGTCACTGTGAAAGAAATACTGAATAGCACTGAGAGAACAAAAAGCCAGTGAACCCTCTAGTAATTTGTAAGTACCTGCCTGTTTGGAAATGTTTATTTTGTAGGAGTTTTAAATCCAAACACCTATGAAAACTACAAAATTTAGAGTAGTGCTACCCTTAAATATTTTCTGGAGTCTTTCGTGCAACAGTGAAAATATCCAAGGAGATAGCTTTGGTTTTATATTGCTTAAAATTTACTAGAAATCCTTGTTTTACTGGCAACCCTCTTCGTATTAAATCAGGTATCAAATATGTTTCTTTGAGAAACTGCTTTTCAGGGTTCAAATGACCTTCATTGCTGCTGGTATCCAGTATGTTCCATAGTAGTCTTTGAATGAACAGCAAAGGAAGAGAAACACTGCAGCACTGCATGGGGTCAGAGCAGTATCAAGAGGTCATCATAGATACTACACTGAAAATAGAATTAAAACTATAAATGCTTATTCAATTATCAGGACACTGTGGGGTTGTTCTTACTTATAAAAGATCAGAACAAATCACAAAGGCCTATAGCAATTATTAAGGGCGAGTTAGTGAATATATACGTACCAAAAGTCAGCTATATACTGCTGCTCTGCCCAGGGAGTAGGTCAAGAAGGGAATTAGGACTGAGTTACAGTTCTTTTTTTACTTACTCAAAAGCAGGAAGCAGCCTGTGTTGACTGATATAAATGGAAGAATATCTTTATCTCCCTGGGACTTGATTGTACAGAATTGTTTTTTAGATGTTAGCAGTGATTGAAAACAACCAGGAACAAAAAATGAGAGTTTTGCTTGGCTTTGGTTCTTGCTTCAGTCTAAACTAAGACTAAACTAGAGATAAGAGATATGACTGGAAATCTTCCCCTAAGGAAGGCTTCTCAGATGAAGCACAGCAGTTCTGTAAAATAAGGGGAAGATGAACTGGAGAGGCAATACCTACTAAAGCTTTGTACAATAGTGAGGATTGTCATCCCCTCTTTCATTCAGAGGGACAGACTCAAGTAAACTCTTATTCCCCTTGAGCTAGTGCTTTAATGTCCAGGCTACATCCTCTTCTGGATACCCTTATTGCCATGCCCATATCCACATGGGTATTTATTGCTCTGTCTTGGTAGAAATGGCACGTGAAAAGTCAGATGCAAATAAAAGCCTTCTTACTGCTTAAATTGAAGCAAATATATTTAATCTTCATACCATTTATAACAAGAAAATATCACATTCTTACAAGTCCCAGCAATTACATGAGCTGAGGCAACGTATTTCTATGCTGTATTTAAGAACAGTATTAAAGTAGGCTTTATTATTGCTGAGATTTCTCTTAGTATATAGTAGTTTAAACAACCTAATTCACTCTGCAATGTAACCAGCTAATTTACTGAACAGGGAGGACTTATTTCATTGTGTTAACTTCCTTACATTATCCTTGACTAAGGCTGCTGTATATCAAAAAGTTTTGGTAACTTAAAAGTAGATTAAGTAATGTAGGAAATAAGGGACCTTGCCCAGGTTTTCTGAGTCTCTCAAATTGTGATAGTGTTGTACAACATAAACAATGTACAGTGCTGGGGAAGAAACTGATTCCTCACACATCCATCAAGGTGGATTAATATGAAAGAGGATTTGAGAGCAGTCTGGAGAATTCTAAGTGTGATTGTGCCAGTCTCAGGACAAAAGAAACTTTCAAAAATGACAGCAACATGGGCAATTGCCTTTCAGCTTAAAAGGAAGAAGTAAATAGCTCCTCTCTAAAGTTAATTCCCCTACCGCTCCACTCTCCTTACGTGACTGCATATACTTCTTTATTTTTCAGGGAAAAAAATACAAACTTAATTCAAAGTTTCAGTTTCATGTTCTTCATCCTTTACTGCTGCTTAATTGTCTGAAAAGATCCTGTTGCTCTGAGACAGCTAGAAAGACTCATGGTTCATATTCTTGCTCTACCTGAGGTTCCAGCTTACTGACATAAAGAACTGGCATAATCCTTACTGCCATTGTCTTTCCCTCAAGAGACCTTTTCAACTTCCATCTTCTACCACTAACAGTGTTAATCAAGTACCTCTTTGTTACAGTTGAAAATAAATTACACCATACTGCACTCACAAGAGAGAAACTAGAATGTCTTTATTGACATCATACAGATATAACGTAGTGATTTAACATCAAGTACATCCAGCTATCTTTAATCTACAATTGATTGTGTACAAAAACAAAAATAGGAGACCCTCTCATAGACTCAGAGTACAGAGTGGACCCCCTTGCATTCTGAACTGCTTTAAACACAAAGGTAAAGAGCCTAGGTGCAGCTGAATCCACTCCTAGCCCTAGACTTGGTCAACAGCTTACGCTGAAGGGATTATACATGCACCATAATCTTAGCAAAGCTAACAAAGCATACAATCAAAAGTACTACTAAAGTTTTGTGACCCTTGAAGTTGTAGCAATAATACAAAGTGCTTAACAAATCTAGGTTTTGACCTACGTATTGGTAGTCAAGCAAAGAGAGATGTAGAGAAAGTGATGGTAGGAGTCTTAATGTTTGCTATATTTTTGCTGCAGTTACAGGGTAATGGCCTTCGTTGGGCCTGTTGTCAAGCTCTGTTATGAAAGAACTGAAGGGGCCAGTGAAGATCAAGAGACCATGAGGGACATTCTGCTTTTGCCATTACTCCCAATAAACATATCTTCTTCTTGCTTTATATTTGAGCTGGGAATTATAAAACTTGAATATTTGGTTTTGCACCTAGTCTCTAAGGGCCCAAGGAAAATAGAGGCCTTTCTGTTTCTTTCCCAATTTCTCCCCATCTCTCTCTGGCTGATTCTTCTTTCCCAGCAGGATTGGGTGCTTTTTTTTTTCCTCTGCTCTGGTATTATAAGCCACTCACCTGAATTTTCTTGACCACATACTGTCAACAATGTTGTTTTTCTGAGATGGGAATTTCTAAAGAATCCTCTCAGCTGTAATAGAAATAAATAAATAAATAAATAAATATTTTGTCAAAAATGAATTAAAAATTACTTAACTAGCTTAAGCCCTGGCAAGCAGACAGAGTGCAGTTAACATCCTCCATTAAATTTTAAGCACTTGACATAATGTGAAGTTTGAGAACTACAGGATGGACACATGTTTTATTCAGAAACCAGTGAGAGTTTACTGCTGTGCCAAGTGACTGTCAGAAAATTGGCATAAGATGTCCTCTGTGTTCTATTCTGGGATATTGAAAACAATTAAAATTCAAGAACAGATTTTTATTTTAATTTTTTTAATGCTGTTTCAACAAGTACTGGAAAATCCTGAAGAAGTAAAGACTTTCTAAAATTAAAGCTCTCTTTTCAGGCTATTCTAAGATTGACATTTTTGGTTTAGCATCACGGTTTTAAAATTTAAGATTTTAAAATCAACCCTTCTTCACAGTTTCATTTCACTTTTGAAAGACTAGGCCTCTTGTCATCATCAATGAAGCATGTAATACTAATCATTCATTTCCATATAATGATACTAATCAGAGAAACTCAATATTAGTATCCATCTCTTCAGTCAGTTCGCTTCATAGTTCTTATTTCTCCTTTATGTTCACTATTTCTTTACTTGTTTCCCAGATCTGCTCATTATTACCTAACTTTCTACATTTTCTCATGGCTCAGGGACTACCAGATTGCTCTCAGTGTGTAAACTGAAGTTGCCTGGACCAAATTCTGCTGGTGTTTGAATGAGCTGTGGAGGTCCCATAAGGTTAATCTCTTGTCCTAATGCATTCAGGCAAGGCACAGGAGTAATTTAGATGACTTTGCCTCTGAAAACAGGAAACAATGTCAGATATCCAGTGTGGCTCACAATGCAATCAAGGGAAAAGAGAACAGAGCTTGGT
The DNA here is from genome assembly GCA_036925125.1 of Oreortyx pictus. Lineage (NCBI taxonomy): Eukaryota > Metazoa > Chordata > Aves > Galliformes > Odontophoridae > Oreortyx > Oreortyx pictus. The sequence continues at coordinate 66,284,441 of JAUPFR010000005.1, read as the reverse complement.
TATTGCCTGTCAGATCTAACCAGGACAGAGTATGGACGGAACCTGGGAACTGCAGTGCATTGACTGTATTCAAGGCTGGGCACCTGGGGTAAAACCCAGGGGTAAAAAATGTTGAAATTTGTATTTTATAACTAATACAAAGTAAAAATCTACCCAGTATTTCTATGAGCAGTCTGATTCACCGGACTCCTACTTCCAATTTCACCAAATATAGTGTCTTTCTGGGCTCTACTTGCAAATCTTAATTCTCCATCACTATTGCTCCTACAAGATGCTAACACTGGCATTTATGAAATACTGCAAGAGTACAGACTTACTAAACTGATGAAAGTTTTCTACTGCTATGTTTCAAGTAAACCAATTTTCATGTCAACCCAACAATCTAAAAAGTGGCATACAGTATTCATTCATCTTAGTCTGGGTGGACTCTCGGGCAGGAAGGTAGAGGAAAGTAACGAAGAACACAATTGGGATTTGAAAATCCTTGTTCTAGATATTCAGTATTTTGCCACTTTAGAAATGTTCCAAACACTTTTTTACCATGTAACATTTGTGACTTCCATTTTATTGCAGCCTTGTACAAATGAAAGCAGATACAATACAGGCAAATTCAAAATTCAGCAAGTGATACTGTGAATTGTCTGAGCATTATCTTCCTTTCTGTGGTAGCAATTGTAGTATAGCTTGCTATCTCTAAAGTTTTTTTTTTTAATTATAAAGAATGTTTACTATAAAAATTTTTAGTGTTTTTCAAATTGCCATTAGTCTTGATTGTACAAGTACTATTTATATTTCCTTGTTGGATTGTGTTTCCTAATTTTCCTAAATTACTCTCTTGTCATGAGAAAGAACATCAGGATAAGAGAAGAAAAGAGCAGCAATAGAGAGGGGGGAGAAATAAAAAAACTCTGTTTTTAATTTTTTTTAATCGATTTTTCTGTGTATTATCTCTGAGAGATGAAAGATTAATTTTAAAGAATATGGCCTACAGAGAAGTTTAAATTAGATCAGAAATGAACATCTACTAATTCAAATCAATGTTCTTCATGACTTATAGTATCTGTAATTGTATTCAGAACCTGACCTTCAATCTGCTTATTCTCGGATTTGCATTACAAAAGCAAAATTCTAATATCTGTATTTAGAAAAGAGCATTTCTTTCTGACAATGTCTCCTCAATATAAATGCTTGTATTCTATGAATTGAGGATGCAGGAGATTCAAACTTATTAATACGAGCTATAGACTAGCTACACACTAAATGAATTTTCATGAAAGTACAACAGGAGTGTAAAAGTTGCATTGCACCATATACAGACTGGTAATTATTATCAATTTTTTTTTCAATGAAATCTGGTTTCTTTTGAAATTTAGGGACACTATTTATTGAGATTTGTGAAAATTTCTCCTTCTGTTAAACTTCCACTGATGAAAAACAACCTATTTAAAGAACAGCTATGGCTCTTTTTTCTCAAAAGCACTAAGATTTGTTTAGAAGGGGATGGCCAGCAGGGAGAGGGAAGTGATTGTTCCCCTCTACTCAGCTCTTATGAGGCTCATCCAGAGTACTGTGTCCAGGCCATGGGCTCCCAGCACAAGAAAGATACAGAGCTCTTGGTAGGGGTCCAGAGGAGGGCCACTAAAATGATCAGAGGGCTGAAGGACCTCTCCTGTGAGGAAAGTTTTAAGGAACTGGGATTGTTTAGCTTGGAGAAGAGGAGGATCCAGGTGACTTCATTGTGGCCTTCCAGTACTTGAAGGGAGGAGGGGAAACAACTATTTACATGGGTTGATAGTGACAGGACAAGGGAGAATGGTTTTAAACTAAGATAGAGTTAGAGCTTAGATGTTAAGAGGAAATTTTTCATTCATAGTGTGGTGACACACTGGAACAGGTTGCCCACAGACATGGTGGATGCCCCATCCCTGGAGGCATTCAAGGCAAGGCTAGATGTGGCTCTGAGCAGCCTGGTCTATTGACTGACGATCCAGCCCACAGCAGGGGGGTTGAAACAAGATGATCTTTGAGGTCCTTTTTAACCCAGGCCATTCTATGATTCTATAAATCTATTATGCTTTGAGCATGGCCAAACTCTGGGATGAGTTGATCAGAGAGACTGCGGAGTCTTCACCTTTGGAGATACTCAAAATCTTGACTACAGGTCTGAGCAACTTGTTTTAGCTAACCTTGTTGAAGTGGACAGTCTCTAGACATCTCTTCACACCTCAACCATTAAGGGGGCTAGATATAATCCTTTCTGAATAAGATAAAAGGTACACAAAGAAGTCTAGCGTTCAAAGACCAAAACCTGCCTTGGCGAGTTTTAGGTAAGATGTTTTTAGCTACTTCAACCTGTACTAGTTTATCCAAACTTGAGCAAATAGGCAACTAGAGGGCTATGCGTAATATTTCTGTGGAACAGTACTTCAGGATATGTTTGCTAACAGAAAGATATCACTATTTGCTTTTTTTTAGGTCAACTTCAGTCAGACTTGATACTCCAGTAAATACAGAAGCATGAACAGAAATAACTGCTGTAGTGACGAGATAATGATAATTAATGGACAGTTGAGTTTAAGAGTTCAAGTTTAGCTGAATAAAACAGCACAACACGCATGCACAGGAAATAATTCTGACTAATTTATGTGGAAAAGGGGACAGAAGTATTTACAAGGGGTCATGAGATCATAGAGTTTAATCAGTTTATAATCACAGAGCGTACTGTCAATTAGGAATGTCAGTTGGTAGGTTTTTAAGTACTTTTAATTAAAAGAAGGGTAAACTAAGTGCAGCTGTTGATGAAGCAGACAGGATTCTTGGAAGTTATTACTTTTTCCTGTATCTTAATGATGCAGCAAGATATTCAAAAGCTGTTTCATCCTCATGATACAGCTAGATGTAAATATTCACCTGCTCCTTCTGGTAGCACTGTTTCTGATAAAAGCCAGCATGCCATTGGCCTTCTTGGCAACTCAGGCACACTGGGCAAATGTTTTTTTTATATGGGTGGGTACTTAGTATTTTTTTATAAAAATATTACCCTGACAAATACTATTGAAAGAACATTATGGTTGCAGAGACCAGAATTCACACTTTAGGCAATGTGAGCTTAAAAGCAGCTTAAATGTGTCCTTACTACCTTGATGTGTTATTTAGTGCATGTTGTATACTGTCCACTGCCATGCTCTGTTGATCGTCTAAATACTCTCTGAAAGGAGAACTGAAGATTATTCAGGTGCTCCTCCTTATTACCATGGTACTGATGTGCTTCACACAAGACAGCAGCTTCACAATGGCAGCTTGAGTATGAGGACAAGTATTATAATAATTCCACTACATGGATGCAGGCCCTAAGGCATAGAGATGACATCTGTATGGGTACAGCAGAAGCATCGTGAAGACTGTCTCAAAGCCAGATTTAAGTCTTGATCCTTCAACCTGCTAGAGAATCCTAGGGCTGATCTGTAGAGATAACTATGAATACTCAGAAAAAAAGTTTTAGATGCCTCTCATGCTTTAAAAGGCAAATGTTCTACATGTAACGTATTTGAAGACCAGTAAATAGGACTAGCAATAATACTTCACATCTGGTTTGGTTACTTAGGATATTTTTCTTTTCCCCCATACACAACAGTGCATGACCTTTTGTAAGGATCCCAGTGTTGCTTGCTACTATGGTAAAAGTGGTTTTTGTGGAGGGTACACGTGGGCAAGAAGTTAGTGCATGGAATTGGGTCACAGTGAGACTTATGAGCATACATAAAAACAATTATTGAAATCAAATTGATTTCAATCCCTTTGTGCCTTACAGAGCTACATAGTATATTTAGCTTTTCAAGAAATAATATACTAAATGGATGTTATGCAGAAACCCTGTGGCAGAAGTGAAGGTAGGATCCAGTTCCCCAGAATGTTGTTGTCTTAAGCATGAAATAATTCTTTGTGTTCCTTCAAATTCAAGAATTTGAAACTAGGAAAAGAGTCCTACAAACAGGCTCCTTGGTGAACATCTTTGATTTCTCCTATTAGCAGGACTACTTTCTGACCTGATTGAACTGGTAGAAAATGAGCTGTGATCTTGCAGCTAACGCTTTCTGCACTGTTCAAATGGCAAAATTAGGGAGGGTTATGTGAGCCACCCTACTTCTGAACCTTTAACTTTTCATGCTTAACAACATTATTTTAACACAAAATCAAGAGGTATCTTGTGGAATTCTGGCATTCAAATTGACAGGTATGTCCTAGAGGAAAAAGTTTTGCTCCTGGATTTGACAAGCATTTTAGTTATGACCAATACATGGTGAGGCTCAGAAGTCTCGGATATAACTCTAAGTTCTGGAGGGAAAAATTGATACCGACATTTGCCGACTCATCTATAACTTCTTATTATAAACTGGTCTCTTGGTTCAGTCTCTAACACAAGTCTATAGTTTCATCCTATATATTTTTGCTTCATCTACTACAATTGTTAATCTCCTCTAAATATTTCAACCTCAGTTCTCCGTAGCTCTGGCTTAGGCTTTTCTCTGACACTGTATCACTCTGCCCTCCCATCTTATGCTTCTTTGTCCATGTACAGAACATGGAATGTATCATCCTTGAGCACTTTGCTATTCTTGTCACTGACCATCCTTGGAGCAGATTCTTTCCTTCTGTCAAAAACATGTCAAAAGACCCTCTGAGGTTTTAGTAATGAACAAAATCATTACTGTTTGGTATTTTTGTTGAAATACTCAAGAAGCATGTGTCTAAGACGGAGAGAAAGAAAAACTAAGTTCAAAATGTTCTCAGTTCATCACAGAAGACCAAACTTTCAAGTACTTTTTTACTTTCTAAGAAGTATTGTGTTATTATCGCAGTAAAATATCTTGTAAATTACTGAATACACAGATAATTATTTTTTAACTCAAAGTCTCTTTTGAAGGATTTTGACAACAGTCATCCAATAATTTCAGAAGTTATATCAGCAATTAACCTGCTTTATATAGCAGTAATTACACAGAAATAGCTGCTCTAAATAAACAGGATTACCACCTATCATTTTTTCAAATTATATGTGGTACATTACCTTTTCATAATTATTTTAAGACATCTGCCTTTCTCTCCCACTTTTATTGCTACTTTTTTGTTTGCTCACCTGCTAGACATCTGATATGCTCATAGCACCTAGTAGGATGGGAATAGCTGATGCCCAAGATAGTGAGTGACAAGGTGCTAGGGGGTAATATTTTATGCAAGGAGCTGAGAGGGGATGGAACAACTAACCTAAACTATTCAAAGAAATATTCCATACCAGATGACATCACGTGGAAAAAAAAACCCTATAAACTAAGGGGAGTTGTCCAGGGGGGCAGCTGCTGCTCAGAAGCCAGGTAATAAGTAATTGAATTATGTTGCCCTAATTTTGTATATACATACATTATAATTACCATTATTTCTGCCTTCTTTTCTGTCTTACTAAATAGTTTTTATCTCAACACATGAATTTTACATTTTTTTTCCCAATTCTTCCCCCATTCTGTAGAGAGGGAGCAAAAGGCTGTGTGTTTGTGTACATATGTAATATTTAATAATTTAATTTAAAAATAATTTTTATAAAAGTTATTCCATTTTTTTCATTAAATTACTCAATTCTGCATTTAAGCAATGAAATAAAATGAAGTCTAGAAGGTTATTTTGATTTCTCTGGAAACATGAAGAGAACTATAAGAGAAAGCCAGAGAATGGTGCAGTTTCTATCCACCCAAACACATACAGCTGTTACCAGAAGCAGTTCTCCCCACAATAGACTCATCAGCATAATGTTTATGGCCAGTGAGATTTTTTTAAGAACACTGAATACACGGAGTACTGTATTGTGCTCTTTAATTAGGATTGCAATATACTCCATCTGGAGTGACTCATTTTTGCAGTCTTCTGTAGAAGACTGAATTTCCAACTTACCCCAACATTTGGCAGTATATTCATTGAATTCATTTGTATTTTAGAAGATAAACACGATTGTCTGAAGCTTTAGTTCTGAGTGTAGGATGTCTTAATATAAGTTTTGGAAAACAAATCTAAATCTACAATTTTCTTTCATAAGAGCTGTATGCAAGTATAAGTAACAGAAATAGATGACTGCAGTCGCCAGAGACTTTGGTTCTGGGTTTTACAGGGAATGAAGAGTGAGTGAATCTACTGCTTTATCCTTATTTAGAAATCACTGCTGAAATCCGCTATCTCTACATATAATAAAACATCTATTTGACTTGCAATTTAGCAGCACATGACAAGGAGCAGTATCTATCAGAAAAAAAATGTCTTGTTGATTTTGTGAAAAGGATAGATTTTAGTTACCAGAGGGAATCAGGAGATCACTCAGGGGAGAAAAGTAATGACTCTTTCTCAAAAGTCATCAATATTTCTGATTGCCATTAAGGGTTAGCATTAAATAAACTGGTGGCCTTGCTGCTTCAGGATGGCTGTGCAGAATAGAGCTTCTTTAGAACATGGTTGGCATTCTAAAATAATCTACGTATATGAGAAGTAGATGTACATAAATAACTATATACTTACACTATGTATGATTAGTGTCCATTTGCTTCTGGAAGTTTTGACCAGTTCATACTTTCTTCTCCTCATGAGCTCCATTTACACAACTTCAATAAATGTTTTCTGATTTTGATCATTTTTATGTTTTTGTTTCTCAAACACTGCAAAGTACTATGTTCTGTAGACTTATTTTTTCCAAAAATAATTTTATCTTCAGTCTCGTTAAAGTCAGTGGGATTCTTTCATTGGCTAACATATAATTTCTTTACAGTATGTGTCATCTGTTATCTCAGTGGCACATAGAGGAAGGCACATTCACATTGCTCAGCTTTAAGCACTTTACTGAGGGACGCCAGCATTCAGCTGTAATGAAAGAGAGAGGTCTCCCCCCATACAGTCTGAGGGAAGAGTGTGTTTTCCTCATGTTCAGTACTAATGCCTGGGGACGATTTTCTAGTTGCAGCACTGCAAGCTGGATGCGTGCAAATAAAGATATTTCATACTATCTCTGATGACAGTGGGTAGATATTCTTATCTGACTAGATTGGATAAACTTAAAATGGGCTTTCCATTTATAATTTTTTTTAGTAATTTCTTTTACTTATCTATTCTGATATGAGCTGGAACAGGTATTTAAGGCCTTGAAAATACCTCAAAAGAATAGAAACAGCATAAGTACCTTTTTCTTTTTTTTCAAAGATTCTAGAACATGCATTCAAAATGACACACAAGCAGTTCTGACCCCCTGGATTTTCTCTGTAACAGCAATGATCAATTCTCACACATCTACTCTTTTCCTTCAATTAGCTCCTGATGAAGATCATGTACAAAACAATAGTCCTATTATTTGTACTGCCTGACTTTTACTAGCTACATCCCACTTCAAAAACTAATAGCAGACTACATCTGCCTATTTTGTCACACAATCAATAAGATTTTTACAAGATTCTACTTTTTGATACAATCTACTGACTCCTGCAATATTTTATTAGAAAACCTGAATGGAACACTTTTAAAAATCGTGTATGTTTTGACACCCACCACTCAGTGCAAATCTAAAGTTTTCATGTAATGATGGAGAGCAGAGATCAGGGGACACTTGTATAACTTATCCTGTACATCCTGGTATAATCTTATGGAACTAAGATAATTTTCATCCTGAGAACTTGACTCAAAGAATACAAATATGCAGATATTTCTTTTTGATTTCAAATGAATTTCTTTTTGAATTCAGTATGACTCTATATTTTAGCATCAACTCTCTCATCACATCTGAATATTTTAACCAGAAGAAGAAAACAGCAGCAGAAAGTAGGTGAAGGAAATAGCATGGGTATTTCAAACTTCTATTGGCACTGGATTTCAATTTAGAAATCAGGAAATCTGGAAGTTCATGGGTGAGTTCACTGAGATGAAAAGTTCACTAAAATGAATTATGGAATAGGTTGCCATGTTCAGTTTAGAAGATTTTGAGAGTGCTTCTGGAATGAGAAAGCTTTCAATTATCTTCAAGTAACAGTCAAAATCGGTTGCTGATTCCTCAGATAGGGTTGAAGTTTTATGCCAGAGGTTGAGAACATTCTTTCCAGTTTGCAAGTGATCACAGATGTCACCTTGCACTCCATTTTCAAGAGAAAAACAATGTGAAAAAGATCATTGGAGGGGTAGGAAGAGCTAGAGGTAAAAGGAGTGAAATTTAATGGTCAAATATTCCCTTGTCCGCAAGCCAGAGTCTAGAGATAAAAACTTTTCCAAACCATAAGGATAATAACATAACACATCGGTCAGCATTGTCAGCACAAAGCTAGACCTGGTTAATGTTTGTAAGTCTTGTCTCAAAGAACTCTTCCAAAGAAAGAACTGAAAATTGCTAAGATGCAGTTCAGCTGTACAGAATATCATTTGCAATGTCTCTAAAATGAAACTCAGCCCTTAAAAGAGAAAGTCAGGAAGGCAGGTATCATCACTGGTGTCCTTTTGCTGATTGTTTGCACAGCATGGATTTAATACTTAAAGAAGTCGGATTTTCTGTATTTCCAGGTCAGTTTATGTAATGTACAGCGCTTCTGAATTTTTATTTTATTTTATTTTTATTTTTTTACTGCTGTTTTGCTTGTAAAGTTTGTTTTATCATCTTTTCAGATTATGAGATCTCCAAAACAGGATTTCAGGTCACAGAGTTAAGAGCAGTGATAGCAGGATATATGCAATAAAAATGGGGCAATGATTGTTCAATTAACAGATCAATACATCGTCTCTCACACAAATGGTTGTCAATGATAAATGCCTAAAGGTTGGTTAAACTGCATTTCCAAAGGCTTTAGTGCAAAAATCGATGCCCAAAACACACAGTGCTGAGCAGATAAAACAGCCTCTCAAATCTATACTGTGACAATGACACGAGCCCAGAAATCATAAAAATTTATCTTAATCCTATTTGTAGGTGTTATGTGTCGCTGTGGGTCATTCCTGCTCATCCATCCCCATGAACTGCAGAAACTTGTGCTGCGTAAACTGCAACAATCTGAATGAAGAAACAAAATGGGCTTTCAAATTCCTGATTTTCTTTTATGCTGCCAGAGCAGTGACTGCTGAAAAGGCAAAGGAAATTAGGTTGAGTGTTCAGCGAGGAGTGAGCAAGACCCGCAGTTGTGTCATTTAAATGCAAAGGATGTTGATGGGAGCCTAGTGTGAATTCAGAAAGGAAGGAGAGGGCTGCAGCGCACCTCCTGTCACTGCAGTCTGTTTAAAAATGTGCTCATAAAAGGGGTGGAAAGGTTTTGTTGCCAACCTGTTTTGCTTCCGTTAACGCTGCAGTGAACAGATCGTGGATGATTATCGTTTTCCAGATTTTGCTTTACATTTAATGCATATGTACACTAGCACACTGTGAAAGCTTTCCCTCTACAAGGTATTGTTAGGTGAATATATCTATTGCAGCCATCTTTTCAAATTTACATAGCTGCCTGAAAACACCTTTTCCCTCTATTCCCATAATTCTGTGGATAGGAAAGCTTATTCTAATTACATTGCTATCTATATATTTCTGCACTTTTAATGATTTGGGATCATATCTTACAGACTATGAGTTACTCTAAGAGTTTGGAAACGTTTTTACAGTTACAAGCAAATGTTAGATTAAAAGCTACTTGTATATATAAGATTTCCCAGAACTTCTATATGTAGTAAAAATAGTCTCCAGCAGCTACCTTTTAGCTCCACAACAAAGGCATGGTGTGGACACCTTTCTGATGATGGCTCCTACTTGCATGGCATTTTTTTTTCTGAATGTCAACAAGACATTTGAAAGGCTGAGCAATTACCTGCATTTGAACATCATTTTCATCAGAAAATTCCTTTAAGACCACGCTTACTAAGGATAGTGGCCATTCCATCTTCAAGTCCATGCTGAGATGGTCTGATCTGTGCTATTTCTGTCCAAATGCTAAAATCATGGGAAAGAAGTGGAAGAATAAGAGCCATCCAGTCCAATCTATCTTAAGAAGGCAGTTTCTACTGTCACTTCTACTGTTGGTATTTTTTTTGCCTAAGGTTAATCTTGACTTTCTACTCTTTCTACTCCAAAATGTACCAGGATACTTTCAGTAGTGTTTCCTAACGTGAATAAGGAACTTGCAGAGGATTAATAAACACAAGATCTGAGACCTAGAACCTCTTAGAGATGAAACAGATAAGAAAAATGGCATTATAGAAAATCAAACAAAGATTACATTCAAGATTTTCTTCAATAAATAAATGAATAATTTTTCAATAAGAAAGTAATACTCACCCAGATGTAATCAAGATAGAATAATAGGTATTAGGTCATTTCACACTGTGATTATCATTGTCTTAGGTAAGAACTTAATAAGATTGCAGCTTCAATACTTTGCACTTAGAGGAGAAAAATCCAAGATCACTTCATTCTTTCACCAATCCTCTTTGATGTGCAATAATGTGAATTTCTTTTTTAATCTTCAGAAAAAAGAGGGAAAAGGGTCTATGTAACAGATTTAAGAAACAGAGTACTTAAAAGAACATACCAAAGCCCTTTACTCTTCTGATGTATAGTCTTTCATTACTGCTACACTGTAACTAGAAAAAGAAGAGAAAGGGAAAAAACAGGGAAAAGGGAAAAAAACAGGGAAAAGGGAACAGAAAAACAAAATGTCTAAAAGGGTGCAGACTTTCATGACTTATGCTGGAAAAGACATTAGTCTATTCTGTTGGTAAGATGGAGTGGTCTGGTTAAAAACAATAATAGCCCAACCCATTGATACAGATGGATTCCATTGAATTGAAAACTTTACTCATACCTGCCAAAAAATGCATCTTTCCTTTGGAGTCGTGGCATGCCAAATGGCTCTACATATAAAATACACACAGGATTCTTCATCATAACAGCGGATTCATGAAGTTAGTCTAGCAAAAGTCTCTTTCAGATTGTCGGTTTCTGCTCCTATGGGAATGCAGCAAAAATTACAAATGTCAAGAACTCTAAACTCATCTCAAACATCAAATCAAAGCTTAGGATGCAAACTTAAGATTTCATTTATTTGAGAGCATATTTTGCAGCTTCTAAACTACACTTATTTAGGGTATATCAAACATTTTCCAATAACTTTTAGCATTACAATAGCAAAAAACAGCAGAACTTTGAAAAAATTCACCATTAAAACAAACTATGTCTATAGATACTTTTCCTTAAATGCACAAAATGATTTCTATTATAATGTACTTTTTTTCTCATGATGTCATTTATCCATAAGGAATTTGGCTCACAGTGCCTAACAAAATACTAAGCATGAAGAATCATGAGCTAAACTAGATCAGAGATCCTATTAAAAGCAGTAGATCCATGGGAAATCTATTTTATCTTTCTGGCACGTGCTGCTATAGAACCACAGATGGAACAGAAAACGAAGTAGATTGTGGGAAAACCTTAAAGACATGAAGAAACTGAATCTGAGCGTGCACTCCCAAATCTTCCTGATGGGGAACAGTATCTTTTTAGGAAAGACACCTAAGAATTTGTTTAAACTAGTTCTTGTAAAATTCTAGTGTTTGTAATTATCCATTGATCCTAATAATAGACTTAGTACACACAATTGGCTGTCACAGGATTTGAGAATACAGTTGAAACATGCACTTAAATCTGCTTAAAATAGAATCTTCAACTTACGCAGAATCAATATGACAAACTCTGAGTCCAGAGGGGAAATGACATCTTGGTAGGCAGTTTTTGTTGTTGTTTCTTGATTTTGTTGCATGTTTTCCAGTTTATAAATTATATGAAAATCTTGAGTACTTCAGTACATTGCTCAAAAGCTTTGTGAGTAGTCAGCTTCTGATCTAACAACAACAACAAAAAATACATCATTTATATGCTTTGCTAATGATTACATTCCTCACAATAGCTCATGATAACTCAAAGAATAACAGGATGTCTCCCCATCACAATTTTCTTCCTCTAAGGTTAATTTGACCATTTAGAGTATTGTTTGAGTCAACACAAATTTCCTTACAATGTTGTCTTAGTCACTGCTGATAATGTGCTTTTCTCACAACTTGTTTCTCACTGACCACATAAGATTTTTGATATATTTCTGAAAACTATTTAAATAATCAGCAACTCAGATTGTTACATCTCCATTTAAATAGAGTTGTATGAGAATCAGAAATTGTCTAAAGGGTGCAAAAGGTGACATCTCAGATTTCAAGCTTTTAAAGGGGATGCTCTAGATTACCACAGTTTTGTCCCAGCTGCTTTGAAAACAGGGCAGCCAAATTTAAGAGAGCTGACTACCCCACACCTCCAACACAAAGCTTGCTGTTTTTCTGCAGTACTGTGACGCTCCAAACCCAGGCATTGCAAAAGAAGTAGGTTTCTGTGGCTTACAAACACTTATTTCATTGTGCTGGGACATTGCACAGACTATTAGCTAAGTAGACTTCAAATAAGGTGATGCTGAACCATGTTTCTGAATCCCACTGTTTCATCACTCTCATCACTCCCGTGTTGTGCCAGTTGTTTGGAAGAAAAATAAGGATTCAGCTAGTTGGTTGTTCTACAGCCCTAGCTAAATACAGGAAAAAGGAAAAATACCTACCTAAAATGCATCACATACAGACAGCAGCTTCTGATGCAGTTTTCAACACTGATTTATTTCTATTACACCACATCAGTTTCAGCATAATCCCAGCAAGTCTTGAATATGACTCATTTACTTCCTTAAATCTAAAATATTCTTGCTGATGCTGCCTGTCCTTTTAGTATACCCTACTGAATGCATAGGGAGAACAGTTTTCAACATGGCATTATCACCATAGTCAGCATCTTGGCAGTGTTCACCTTTTCCTCCTCGTTGGTGCTGAGGAATATTTGCATTTCTTCTCCAATGGCTGAGTTAAAAAAAATCCAGTGGAGGAAGAAACAGATACTTTAAATGGCCAATAGGCAAGACAGTATTTGATTGATGGCAAATTGGCATCACTGGTAGGTAAAGGTCAGTAATAAAATTGGGAAAATACAATTTAATGGCAGTTTTTTCTTAACATTATTTTTAAACTACTAAAATAAATAATTTGAAAATTAAAAAACAAAAAAGCAGATGAGCTTTAAGGTAGTTTTTTTTGAAATACCATGTACTACTTTCTGTCCTGAAGGCAAAAAAAAGCCCTCAAAGTAGTCCTATCTGGAAGGCTGAACTTGTCTGATGTCCCATTTGAACAGAAGAAATGGAACTGCTGCCAAATTTTCAAAGCTGTTATAGAGACCACAAGACAATTTCAAATAAATAGGCAACAAGATTCATCAGTTTAATTTCGTGTTTTCTAGGAGTGCATTTTTTTTTTTGAAATCTGATTGTAGAGAAAATATAAAATCTCTATGTGTTCATTTCCCTTTCAGTTTGATAAACCAAGCATACAAAGTCACAAGGCAAAGAAATTCTGCATATATTTAATGTTAACTATAAGTCTAAGCTCTTAATTGGATCAAAGCAGCTATACATAATTTTCTTCTTACAATGTTTAGTCTCAGTGACCCAGCATGAGCTCTAGGAACCAAGCTGACTTCTTTCTATCTTGTTCATCCTTGCCATTACTAGAAGCCAAATTAGAGCATCATTGACAGCTGTGCAACAAAATTTGCTATCCAGTCATGCCCTGACTGCCAATGTAAGCGGCTAGGTGCAGAAAAAAAACCTCTTGAAGATGCACATAAGGAATAAAATCTAGTTCAGTCTTGTAGCTGTGATGCTGTTGCAGGGCAAATGGGAACAGAAAGCATCAAACAGCTATTTTTATTTCCAGACTCAGCATATCCAGAATATGCACAGAGACAGGTTGTTTGTTTTTGGTTTGTTTTTTTTTCCAGATCCAGTTTTCACCAAATCATCTATTTAGAATAGGGCATTTCTTTAACATCCCCTCTAAGACAGCTCTGAGAAATTTCTGCCCTTTCTGCATGGATTCAAAGTTACTGTCAAACATGTCCAAGTTGCTGCATTATCACATGGAGCCATTTCAGAGCTGTCAGCCCTAGACTCTGTCTTGAGCTACATGGCCCATCCAATCTCCCTGGCTGTCAGTCAGGTTGGGAAGAAACCGACCCTACTGGGTTGAAAACTGGGAAGATGGGCATTACAGTGACTACAAGGCCAGTGCACAATTCTCATAGATGTCAGTCAGGCTGGGCAGTTCAAGCCTCTTCATCTTAGGTGGTGGAGGAAAGCCATGGGAGTGTCTGGGAAGAGTGAGGGCCAGCTACTCCCTGTAGGAGAAGCCAAGGGCATCAGGCATGGAAGTGGTGAAGAGATGGGTCCGAGGGCACTCTGCTGCTCAGGATCAGGGCAGTGAGAGTAACTCGGGTCAGACACAGCCTGCTCATCAGCAGACAGGTTCACAGGAATAAAGATCAAACTAGGACACCAGCTGACAGAGCTGGAAACCAGCATCCTACGTTGTCCCTAAAGATAACTATATTCAGTGAACTCATGATGTATATAAATGGGTATCATTTATGTTGTTGAAATGAATCCTGAAGAGAAGATGATAGTGATCACAGTATGGCCAGTTTACAATACCAATGAGGAACAATTTATTTGCATAGTAACTAAAAATTGTAACTGTTTTATTTATGTATCTGCCTTCCTGTATGCTCCAACTTCCTAAAACATTTCTATTCACGGCAGTCACGTGACACACAAACACTACCTTATTTTTCTTAGATTATATGACTGCTAAATGTTTTTTAAAACTTGATAGCAATAACAAAGCACCTGTTCAGTCGATGCAAGCATTATATTTATAAGGAAAGCAACAAGAAACAATCTAAAAACATTTCAAAAATGCAAACATTATAAAATGGGTACTTAAATAAAGGGATTTTCATCCAGGTAAATATCTTTATGCAATTAAATACCTTTATTCTGCAATTCATTTCTATTTGTTTACTTCTGAAGTGCCATTCACATCCATATACCCATTGAACAATGTGTCCCTGAATGCATCTTAAAGGGGGTGGAATCCTTCACTGTTTTATCTCTGTGCACTTTGTCCATCCTTATTCTCAACAGATGTAGGCCATGTTCTGGTAGACAAAAATGGCAAAAAAAGTCACATGGATTATTTTATTCTAAGAGGAACATAATGCCTACACGATTTTCAAATTTTGTTTATATGATTAATATGCAATTAGCTTTCAAAGTTTATGGAAATACCCTTTGATGCGCCTCTAGCTTTATTTTCTTTCTATTTTTTCCCAGTGTTTCACAGAACTTACAATTAATTCTTATGTGTTCGTTTTTGTTTTTTTTTTCTTACCATAAATTAACATTTAGGTATGATGCCACTAATTTATTTATTTTTCTCTGATTTACCTTTTTTTATTTATTAAATCAGGATTTCTGTCAAGAAGGTTTCACAATGTGGGCCAACCATCTATTTTTAATGCACTGGGTGTAGACAAACTTTTGTCACATGTACTATTCTACCTTTGAGGAAGAGGGTTGAACTAAGAACAGATGACAACTCGCTGCACCACAACAAGGAGCTGAGGCAGTCTGCGACAACTGTATTTGATAGAATGGAATCAACCCTTCAGCAATTTCTGCAGTCTCTGCAATGTTCTTATTTAGTTATTTCTACATTCAGAGAATCAGAAGTAGTTTTGCTTCTTGAATTGTATTGGGAAAAAAACCAAAAGCGGTTGTGTCAAAGATCTTTTTGTGATAGGAAACTGTTTTTCATATTTAATAACTGAAAAAAAGAAGTTATCTGTGAAGAGTCTTAAAAGGATTACGTTAGCCTGGAAAACATTTATTTTGTTGAAGTATTAGTCACTCATATTAAAGTTTTACATTCTTTAGAGAGTTGATATATATTCAGCTGTCAACATGATAGACTGTCACAGACTATTCTGCACTGGTGACAGAAAGAAATCTCTCAGCAGTAATCTAGACCCAGTACGTGCTCTACAAGACTCTATACATTAACGAACTGAATAGAGGATGAAAGAAGTGGGTGGAATATAAAAAGATGATGGACCTATGACAGTCACTTCTGGTGCAGATTTTCCCGGTCCTACATTAACAACTTCTGAAAACAATGTTTTTCCCAACTGCACTGGCAGGCCACTTTTTGCAGATCCATGTTTATATTTCAGTACATCTGTCCTAGATCATCAATCCTATGCTGGAAAAGTAGAAGAGACAAAAAATAAATAAGAGAGGAAAGCTGTCTTATTCCAGTACCTGACAATTTGATGTTATTCTTAAAGCTGTGGTGTAGCTTCCCAAGAGAGTTTCCTGAGGAATGAAAGCAAGGTATCCAGTAAAGCAAGTAATTAGTGTGTCCTGACAGATAAAAGAAAGAGGCTGATGTTAAGACTGAAACATAATTATTCCAGCCTTGAAATTAAGAACATATGATCCATGTGGTTTGGGATTACTTACTAGCTGCTTTCAGAACTGTGCACTATTAACTCCCAGTAAGCACCGTTGTGCACATTCTCTGTAGGTGGGAGGTTATTGAGGACAGAATACTCAACAATTATCTGAATGCAGTCTGAATGCAATCGTGCAATCTGAAGGCATGCATTTTTATTTATTTATTTATTCTAAAATAGATCGTGAAAGAGTTCTTACAGTTAAAAAGCTGAGAAAAATCAAAAGGTTCAAGTTCTCTTTTGGCATGTATGCTACTCTGAGATCAGTATTACTCTTAAGAATAAAAGAAAACCTTGTGATATATTTTATTTGCAATAGCAAATGTTGCTAATTGTGTTCACTTTTAATTTCTATCTACTTGCACTGATAGACCACTGGAGTGAAATTTTACAAGGCTGAAGAGGAATTTCCATGATACAGTTTTCAAACATTGACACCTTTTAATGGGATGCTTTGAGATTAGTCTTCAGATTAAGTCCCAGGAAACTTCATGAAGGTTAACAATACTGACATAAAGTAGCATGTTTTCAAAGAGGCGGTAACAGATGGGTTCACTGTCCCTGTTTGTTACTTGGATCACTGGAGAAGACTGCTAAGCAATTCTTTCAGATGTAGCCATTTCTTTATAGTTTGAACATTTTCATTTTACGTGGCTGTCTTATACTTATTTTGTAATGGAGTGATTTATTTCTTTGCAGAGAAATGAAGGATATATTCAGAAATGTTTCCTTTTGAAACATATTTTTCTTCTCTTTCAGTTATGCATGAGACTCCATGTACTGTCTGGCACATGATAACAGTCCCATCCAAGGCATAAAGAAAAGGGAAAACACTGTTTTCCACTGAAAAAGACAACAAACTTCTAAGTTCAACATGGTTTATGTTTGCCCATATTTTTTTTCATGAGTAAAATCTTTGGTCCGAAATAATGCAAGTGTATTCTGATATAAATGACTTCTCATTTGACTAAGAGCTTGAATTCATTTTGATGTCAATGTGCCTTGGGTTACCTGCACGCACAGCACATTTCTCATGCACTTATTCGGTGTTTTCCTTATGAACTGTGCACTCCATACATGTGTTGGCTGTGTACTATACTTAACATAGAACTGTTGAGCCTTCTGAGTGTCTTCCAGTCAAGCACAATGCCTTTCTGCTTGATTTAGAAAAGCAGTCTCATTTAAAAGGACATCATTAAAAGAGAGCTATAAAAAGATCATCCCACTCTTCTGAGAGTATACCAACAGCTTTTTGGCTCAGGTATATGCCTGAGGTTGGAAATAAGAGATTCAGAGAGCTTCTCTGACTAGCACTGATGATTATTATTCTTACATTAAATATTATTACTTATCTTGGTACGTGACTACAATACTACCACACTGCTTAGAAAGGATCAGAAATGGAAAGGGGAATAGGATTAATGATCTTACCAATTAAGGGATCAGTTACATAGAGGTGATATTCTTTTACTAGAAATTTATGGTCAATGTTGTAAAAAAAATCCACTGCTTTTAAATCACAGGCTACTTCCCGATAACTTATATTCCCTTATATGAACTTATTTGCCAAATTCTTAAGCAATAGTTTTTGAGGGAAAAAAAGGCATAGTGTAACTCCGAGAAGTTCTGCAGTCTGATGAATTTCCCAGAAGTTCGGACTTCTTAAATAACTGGATTTCCATCTTCTTTCTGGGCAAGTCATCTCATTATGCCTCAGTGGCACTTGGCAGCAATATGCCTGGAAGGCATTATAATTACTGCATTATAAAGAGTGTGGATCTAAGAGTACAACTTTCAATATCTCTCCATTCTCGAATGGTTGCTTAGGCAGGTTTCTGCTGTATTATCACACAGTATTTTGCTTTCATTAATCCTTTCTACTCTTTCCTCAGATTCTGGACAGCAAGAAGGTATTTGTCTCCTAATAATACAGTATTTTCATTGTTAAGTAAAGTAAAAACAAACACTCAAGTATGGACATAAACACAGAAAACACTCTGATGCTTAATGGTGCAACCTCAATCAGATGTTTGTGTCATGTAACCGAGTGTGAATGAGCAAAGTGCTGAGAGCAAACATTTTCATTCCCTTGTAAAACAGCAATTTGATGTGGAATTTAAAACTCAGGAGATCCTGTAGTAGAAGGACAGTAGGATCCAGTTAGTATATCAATCAGTCTCTCCTACACTGCAAGACTGCACTGAGGAACCAGAAAGAAACAGGTAAACTAGACATCTAGATCATGCAAAATTCACTTCTGAATACATAGCTCTTGCCCTGTGGTGATGTGCTATTAGGACCAACTTAATTCACTGTAATTTCTGTCAACTTCATTTTAATGTCTGTTCATATTCAGTCCCCTTATTCCACTTTTTTTCCTTTCCTTCCTTTTCCCCAGTAACTTTTTACTCCTAAGGAACAGAAATGACATTAATCAATGGCCACGGATGTTCTTCCATCCCTTCTTTTCAAGTGAGATGCACAGAATACCATACCTAACTTTCAGCATGTGTATGAATTAGAAGGCTAAAACACTAATTGCAACATCATGCCTATTTGTACTCAGACAGTCAATGATCACAAATGTAACATTTGCATATTAAAGTAAATAAAGTAAGATTTGATAAGCTAAAAAAAAAAAAAATGGCTACTCTTCCTTCTTGAAAGTTTTGAACAGCTAGAATCATGTTTCAGCCACGCTGCCATTTAGCAATGGCAGCGGAAACATGCTCAATCTCTTACAAAATTGGGCAGCTTCCCATATTAACTAAGTCAGTGAAACTCCTAATCCTGTTTTACCTTCGTCTCATAATTTTATCTTCTCCACACACTTATAGTTTCAACTGCTCTGTTTAAGATTCACTTTTTTCTCCTGTTAATTTATATTAATTATCTATTATAAATATCTATATAAAATATCTATATTTATATTATATATATATATATAAATATCTATATAAAATACTATTATCCAGGCTTTGCCATTTTTTTTTAATTCATTACAACAGAATTATCTACTTATTTGCTTTTATTAACTCTGAAGTAATAAACCTAACCAGCAAATAAAAACAAGATATTGACATTTATATTTTTGGAGCAAATTTGTATCATTAATGTTAACACTTTTGCACTTAGACCTAGTAGATGACTTTTTAAAAAATATTCTTTTATGAATGACCAAAGCTACATAAAAAATGGGTTAATTAGCAGGAGAAAATAAAAAGTAGAGGTATATTCAACTAAAACCCCTACTATCATGTCACATTTTATTGATTAGCAACACACAAAACACAAAGAATTTTGATTGTCACATCTTATTACAATGCCATGACCTCTCAGTCCAGTACATACAGTAGTGGTGTAAGGAAAGTATCAATTCACAATCAGTACATCTGCCTGGTAGCCAGTTCCTGAACAATATTAAGTATATTTAACTCTCTACCATACAGAGGTATTTCCTAATTCAGTTTTTGTATATGAGTTCTAGTTAAAAATAATAAACATTTGGAAAAATGACATACAGCCTTTTTGCTTTTCCTCCATGAAATTAAAAGGGTGATTTTCTCCCCTTGGTAGCTTTAAATAAATACTTTATAGTTACCAGAAAATATAGTTTATTCCCTGAAATCTATTAACTGCTATTAAAACTTCACTAAATAATAATTACAGTTAGAAAGAGCACAGGTACTGACATTGTGTTGATATGTATTTACCACTAAATAATAATTAGTGACAGATAAGTAAATTAAATAATTTGTCATTGCAAACAGCTACACGTGTTAGCAATGTGGTCAGAGATCATTGTGTAACACAATTAGTTGGGTGATAATGTTGTCTTGGTTACACAGTAATAAAATCTCTGGAGCACTGTAATTTTGATTTTAGTGAAACAGTGAAAGACCAAACACAAATGGAGAGGAATTATTATGCTGTGAACTATTTTATATTAAATTAAGCGCCAATCTCTGAACATCAGCCAGAGCTGGATTAATGCAAGGGGCAACAAACTCCTCTACCATATAACTATTTACCATTTGCCTCATCCTGCTACCACTGAAAAACAGGATTCTCTCTCCTTTTCTCTCTCTCTCTCTCTACATGTGCCTACACGTATTGAGGCTACAGTGAACACCTACTGATGGTTTCTCCTTCTTGATGCAATTAATAAGCAACATATATATGACAAGCACATATTTAGATTTCCTGGACATTCAGATTTGATCAATACATTAAATCAATTGTTAATCTATGTGCAATAAAAATGAAAGAATAATTCCTATACTTGTCTTTAAATACTGCAAAGATCATTTCCTTTCTGTGAAACTGCAGAATTGGCCATAAATTTTGACACAAAAACAATCAAGACAGATGATCCCTGGAGCCAAATCATTTTCCACAGTCTATATTAAGACAGTGTATTTCTACTACTAAATCTTAATCTTATTTTGTGTTATCACTAGTATGTACAAATACCTTTCCCTTTAAATAATTTAATGACATCAACAGAGATTTTCAGTTCTGTTGCTGTAATTGATTCTGAACCTTGCACCAAACCTAGCTGATTATGGGAAGGCTATTTAAAGAACTGCTGTTCCAGTACAGTATATAGGGTAATAATGGCAGCTGTGGTCTAACAATTTTCTTGAATCCTAAAGTAATTGAATTTGCATATTATATTGGCTCTCTCTCTTGAAGTATCTCCGTATGGCAAACTACAGTGTGGAGCTGATAGAATCTTTCTAGCTTTGGTCTAGGCAGCAGACAAAACACAAACACAGCTCAAAATCCCATTATTTGTTTCTTGGAAGTTTAATGTTTACTTGGATAAATGTGTGATCCTGCCCAAAAAGAAGGCTAAGAAAAATCATTGTTTGTGTGTAGTCTGCAGCGGAGAGAAAAATTCTGTTCTACAAAGCCAGCTTCAGACCATTAGGATGTCAAAAGGGTTCAATGATTCTGCTGAATGTGTATTGAGGAGGTGGGATTTACAGCAGATTAGCTGAAGTTCTCATGGAGGCACAAGCAGCCAAACAAAACATTGCTAAAACAATAGCCATGTATTCTGACTGAGATACTTAGCACTGTGTTTACTTAAAACAAAAAGGATCATGGGAGCTGAAGATCTTGACAGGTAATCAATTCTTCATTGTAAGTGTGTAGCTAATTAATACAACAATCCTCATTAAGAATGAGATTCTTCATTTTGCATGCTTAACTAAGATTGATTGGATGATGATGCAGGAAAATGCCAGCATATGTGTTCCCATCTGTGTATTTCACTCAGATTTTCTTGTGTGGGTATGTGGCACCTATATATACTTTTTAAGTGATGCAAATGGTAAATTTGTCTGTTAAAAAGATAGCATCTGTGGACAGAAAATTTATTGCCTCCTGTGATCTCTGTAGGTCAGAAAAAATTCTTCTGCTCTTGTCAGTGTATGAAAAATAGACATACTGCATACAACTGTGTTGAAAATAAATAAAACACGGTGTGATCTACGGCAGTAGAGGTGGCAGAAAAATAAGAACAATAAGTAGACTTTTTTGTCGGTTTGTGGACTTGGTCAGAAAACCAGGATAGCTCAGCTGTAAGTCTATTTAACTGATTAAGAAACAATTTTGCTGGGTACAGAAATTACAGGAGAGCTCACCAGTTCTTAATTTCAATTCTTCAGCATTTGAAAGGGCAAAAATAAGTATTTCTGACTCTAAGTCCCTGTGTCCTAATAGCTAAAGAGTTTGTTTTTTTAGACTTTCAATGGCAGCTATTGTCTTCAGAGCACATAATGCCAATCTCGTAACATTAGCACATCAGCAGGGGCCACAGAGATGTCATTGCTATTTAGTGCAGTTTCACTGCCTTACATTAAAAATGTGTGTCTGTGCCTGAGTGCTCTTTCATTAATTTTGGACTTCATTAATTTAATTCATCAGTTTTGTTGCTTAAAAAAAAAACAAACAAACAAACAAAAAAAAACGCCTTTACCTCTCAAATCCTTTATTTCCTTGCCTTGTGCACCTTACTCAGGTAGTACTGTGGAAATGACACAATTTGTTGCAAAACTTAAAGGAATCTAGACCTTTCAGTTCACAAAAATCACA
Source organism: Oreortyx pictus (assembly GCA_036925125.1). NCBI lineage: Eukaryota > Metazoa > Chordata > Aves > Galliformes > Odontophoridae > Oreortyx > Oreortyx pictus. The sequence continues at coordinate 66,261,856 of JAUPFR010000005.1, read as the reverse complement.
CACAGTTCTATATATGTTTGCTGAGGAAACAGCACTGTATCAGAAAAATTAAGTACATTGAAAATGTTCTCAGTTCCAGGAATAATCAGTACCAGGGTCTACTTCCAAACAGTGGTATAGCTGGGTCTTGAATGAGACAAACTAAGCCATCTCCACCTGAGGTTTAACCAGTTTCTAGCTATTCTGTTAGGTGACTAGATCCAACAATTTGCACATTATCCTTATGGTAAAGACCTTTATTCTCAGGAGAAGGTCACTCTGCTTATTTTCAGCAGTGACTCTTCCTGATTTATGCTGAGAGGTGACTCTCATGACATTCCTGGATGACACTGTAAGGAGCGTGGGCATATTTTACTATTCTTTGGCAGGAGACAGATGGAGGCAAGATTTTCAGTCTCAAGTTGCTAGACATATCCCCCAGGCAACATCCAAACTAACATAATGTTCTCAAATGCTAATACCTGCATTTTTGACCTCTGTGGCCAAACATAAGCTGCAAATATGTCCAGTCTGTTACTCTATATCTGAAAAAACTGATGTGTTCCTTGTGAAAAAGAAATAGCCTTTGGCCTGAAGCAGTACTGATGGAACCTCTGTTAGGATCCCACAACCTGATACAGGGCAAGGTTGGTCTAAAACCTGTATTATTTGTCACTATTATTTATCACTCAATAACATGGCTGGTAATTCAGCTATTGAACAACAATTTAGACCAGAAGACAGATCAATCAAAAACATAAAAAGTACCAAACATTGCCAAAAACATTATATCTATCACAGCTGACCTGACCAAAGCAGAAAGTTGTCATCTCATTAAGATCAATACTTGAGTAATCTTCTAAATGTAATTTAACATTATTAAAAAAAGAGAATGTCCTTTGGGCATGAATTTCTGCAGAGTATTAATAGCTAGACAAAATCCTGTATAATATCTACTATTGTTTTAAATAGTGGGCGAATAAAGTCTCCTTAACTCTCTTAAAGACAAAATAATACATAACTTAAAAGTGAATCCCCCATCTCACATCTTCTTACATTGAGTACCGGTGAAGTTAAGGTAAACTTTAAACAGAATAAAAAAAAAATCACAGAACTGTAGGGGTTGGAAAGGACCTCTAGAGATCATCTGGTCCAAACTGCCTGCCAAAGCAACACCCTCTAAAGCAGGTTGCACAGGTAGGCATCCAGGCGGGTCTTGAATGTCTCCAGAGGAGACTCCACCATCTCTCTATGCAGTCTGTGCCAGTGCTCCGTCACTGCACTGTGAAGAAGTCCCCAGGCACATTGGTGCAGAACTTTCTGTGCTTCAGTCTGTGGCCATTTCTCCTCATCCTATCACCACACACTGCTGAGAAGAGTCCAGCCTCGTCCCCTTTGCCTCTACCCAGGTCCCCCTCCTCTGAGCTCCCCTCTGAGGGGAAGGACTAAGAAAAAAAATACAAGAAAGAAACAAGCAACCCACACCCTAACAGGAGAAAACACGATGGTTTCATTTCTGAATATTGCTGGTATTCTAAAAGAGCTACAATTTCAGAATTTAAAGCGGAGTGAACCTTTTTAATGCTGGAAGGTTCAGTATGCATTGTTTTTGTGATAAAGTGTGACTGGTTGATTTAAAATATAAATTCTGAGGAATTTAAGACTTTTTATTTAAACTTTCCTAATTGAAAGGTTGCTGTCCTCAGAGCTCCTCTCCAGCAGCTTACCCTGCAACCTTTACTGGTGCATGTGGTTATTCCTCCCTAGGTGCAAGACTACACTTGGTCTTGTTAAACCTCATCTGATTCCCTTCTGCCCAACTCTCCATCCTGTCCAGGTCTCACTGAATGGCAGCACAGCCTTCTGGTGTGCCAGCCATTCCTCCCAGCTTTGTATCATCAGCAAACTTGCTGAGGATGGACTCCAACCCCTCATCAAGGTCACTGATGAAGATGTTGAATAGGACTGGACCCCCCAGCACTGACCCTTGAGGAACACTGCTAAGTACAGACCTGCAACTGGTCTCTGCTACTGACCACAACCCTCTGAGCTCTGCCCAACTCACCTCACTACCCTCTTATCCTCTAAAAATCTACCCATCAGAAACCTGCCCGTCTCTTTAAAAGTTAATACCTAATTTATATATCTTGCATCAGGAAAGCAAAAGGGAAGAAAAAAAGCCAAAGGTTTGAAATGGGGACTGCAGCTAGGAGGTTATGGAGAGTTGTGAACTCATGTTGATTATGCGAGTTAAAATATGTAGCACAGTACATAACAAACCTAGGCACACCAACGACTAGGGAGGCAAGAATACAAAGTGAACTGACAAAGCATCCCCCAACTGCTAAGGCATTAAGTGTCCATGACATTTTGACAGCTAAGTTCACGATCAGATTTCTTGACACATTGTTAAGGATTGTCAGTTTTCAGTATTTGTGGCTATTTTTCCAGTCTGAAACCTACCTCTGGCCTTTTGACTTGATTATTTCAGCTTGCTCCTTTTCTTCATTTCTATTCTGCTACAGAGAGCAGAATAACAGAGAACTTCAACTCTGAACTCAGCAGTCAGGGAATGATACTATCTTTCTCAAAGAAGCTGATAGGAAAGTATCATCAGAGGAAATCCCCACAGATAGTTTCCTGATCACTTATTGCAAACAGCTATGACATCATTCGGGTGGGAATATTGGGATCCTTCTGGAAGCCCTGATTTATCAGGAAGAAAGCTCAACTATTTATAGAAAGATTTCAGATTCAGAAAGATTTCTTCCCTTAGCCTCCCTTATAGGGCATTCCTTACCTCAGAACTGAAGGTATTTCAGTGACAAAATTTCTTAAGATTACAGGTGGTATAAAAAGCACTACAGTCCCCACTTCTTACTTAGGAAGAATAGAAATCTGTTGTGAAAGCAAAACGACTGCAGGTATGAATTCACATATTAAAAGTAAACATAATTACATCACGAGCTGGAAAAATGTTTAACATGAATACAGTTCTGCTTTATACATTATTAGACAGTGTTGGATGTAACATGGGGAAGGTTACTTATATTTATGAAATAAGCACAGATACTTTGCTTTTCAGCAATGACAAATCTAGTTGCTATTAGAGATAGAGATATGCTGCATAGAAAGTATATATGAATATGTATTAACCAATAGCATTTCTCTAACTTAAAAGAGAAAATGAAATGGCTGGAAATGCAATACCATAACTGTTGAGTTGTAAATAAAAGGGATTTTTTTTTCTCCATAGGTCTCAGAATTAAGACGAAAATACACACCCAAAAATTCAAGCACAGAATTCAAAATGTTAGTATGCTGGAGAATGAACAAGATATGGGTTGGCATAATGAACTGGAGAAATGGCGATACTAATATAAGGACCATAACTTGCTACAAGTGAAAGTTTATGAAACGAAGCCATCTTTTTCCTATTCTCATTACTTACAGAAAAGATGCTAGAGGACTAAATAGCAACAATAATGCTATTATAATCTCTAAGGGTTTTTTTTTTTTTAAGATTTTTTCATTTTGAAAATATATGAATTAAAGCAAAAATTCTTTTCTTTAAAAAAGGACTGTTTCTCCTTTCCTAACAGTTACATCGACTGATAGCAGAAAACTTCTGGAACAGCAGGCGGAAGTGTTTCAGGCAGAGCCTGTTAAAGAACTGACGGATTGAATAAGGGGGCCTGAAAAAGGATCTGGTAGGCGATGGATCATCAGGATGTGTGTGCAGAATCGATGCGACATGTTCCGTTCCCTGCATCGGTGGGAGGGAGAGTCTGTAGCAACACATCTTGGAGAGGACAGACTGCAATCCATGGTGTCTTGGTCCATAGCCAGAAGGAACAGACAGCTACATGTTTTTCAGTCAGATGGAAGTAACAGCTCTTCAGTGTCACGGATTTTCCTATTGCACCGGTGTTTATTAACATAACTATTTTATATTTTAATTTTAAACCATAAATTCTGAAAGGTAAAGCTGAGAGACTCAAGGCTACTCCTGTAGAGCAGAGGGTTGGCCTTAGGGCTTGCCTGGGCTCTGCTGTTACCAAGAGTGGGTATAGGGCTTGCAGTTGCCCTGCCAGGGGGCAACTCTACTAGAAAGTCTTGTCACCACCAGTTAACATGCAGTTAGACTGCATATTTAGTTGGGTCTGTCAGCCTGAAATAGGGAGAAATAAGTGTTTTCTCCCCAGTCTGCAGCCTTGGTTTGCTGTCCTCCTGCTTTCCACAGATCTTATATTCTTACAGCCATTGTGGGATGCACATTCAGAGGATCTTTGGAGAAGGAAGGCCGAGAGCTGGCTCTTATGGTTTTTTTCCATAGTGAAGGCTGCCAAAGTATTGCTGCTTTTCACCTGTGGAAGGACCTTTCCAACCTTCCTCTGCTTTCTCTCTCACTCCTTCAGATTACCATTTCCCTAAATAAGGAGACGATTTTTAACTTAATTCTTACTGAAAGGAAGCTAACAACTGCCTATAGCTTCTAAGTTTGTTGTCCATCAAAAATTATTTTCAGTTCTTGAGCATGACATTTTAAAATCCTAGCCACTGTATATATACATTCCAGCATACTCCTGTGCTTGAAATATATATATACATGTGAGAAAAGATCACAAAGCTCCATCTCTCATGTACAGAGAACCAGAATTCAGGAGTAACAGGAGTTACGGAGAGAACGCAGCTTCTAGTAGCTCTGTGGATTACCACTTTGTAATGGAATTCACTTTCATCCCTATAAACAAACATGAAATGTGCACTTATGACATGTTGAAATGACAGAATAAAGTCAAACTCTATAAATGAGAAACGTGTTTCAGCTACAGGCAAAACTGAAGGAAAACTTTAATCAACAGAATCACAAGTAATTTGACAGAGAATAATTGTAAAGATGTCATCCTTATGTTTTTGTTGCTTCAGATTAGGTATGAAGCAGATGACTGCACAATAAAATGAAACCACATCTTAGGGGTTGTTCCAAACACAGTATACTTATGGTGTAGCATGAGACATCGTTTAGTTCCTTATGCTCATGAACTCCAAAGAACACTCTTTCCCTAACAGGATTTAGATGCATTAGTCATAATCACTGCAAACTAAAGTCATTGGTGGACATCAGAATAAAGAGTAACCCGTTTTGGAGACATTAGAAATACCAACAATTGCTTTCCTTTTAAAAAGGAGGGAAGATTACTTCATGTAAAACTTGTCATTTATATTTAGTGCTGAAGCATGGATTATACTGCACCAAGTCACCTACGGCTAATTTTATGACCTTTTCCAGCCCTCATTGGTGTAAAACTGTGCTAAACCAGTAGAGTCGCATGAGGGTCAGTGAGGTCAGAGTTTGGATTGATTCAGACTTCAGAGCTATAAGGGCAAATTAATGTGGTGTTTAATAATCAGTTTGGGACAGGGTCAAATTTGTGCTTTTCTTGGCGCCAGGTTTTACTACATCTGCTTTACATGCCCTAAGGCTCTGGGTTGCATAACGGGACCTTCTGCAGTGCTTCCCTGAAGTAGCAACAAAAACTGGACGTAGAGACATGGTCTGGCAACAGCTGATATGCTTTGTTATTCACATTTTTTCTCCATCCTGTGTTTCCTTGGTGTTCATCGCTGCAGTAGCTGCACATAGTATGTCACATGGAGCAATTAGCTTCCAAACACAAGGCAAGAAATTAATAACTTAAACTAGGGAACTGAGCCATTGAAGGACTGACAGAAGGACTGCAGCAGAGGAGTGACCAGAAGGGATGTCTCCTACTCTGACAGTACTGCCCGCCTTTCAGCAAGGTTGCTGCCCTTTCTGGAGTGAAAGATTTGGGGAAGAGCTTATCAGATTTAATTGCTGTCAGTGCCAATTATGTTGCAGAAGGACTGTGTGATTTTGTAGCTCAGCAGAGGTCTGAGAAGAGGAAGTGCTCAGAAATTACTGCAGCTAGTTGCTGTGAGTTGTCACAAATCTGAGCAGGATTGACAAGGTTTGCTCCTTGAAAATAGCCCAAGCGTAATTCACACCAGGCCCAGCAAAGTGTGTGTAGGAGTTGTGCAAGAGAACATAATAATTCAAGATAATTGTGATCATTTGGATCTAGTTTTCTTGGAAAAGGGGTATTTAAGGGCATTTAAGTAACACTGAAAATATCAGTGTTACTTATTAGATACTACTGTGGTGAGTCCAAGGTAAGACATCACTCTATAAATGCTTCTAAAAATAATTTGATTAAAAATGCCTTCTAAATTATGTTGTCTATTTGCGCTTTCTCATAGCTCCTACAAAAGGCACAGCGAGGTTACAATTAAGTCACACAGATGTCATACAGGTACAAAATAAGCGAGCGTTGTATCAATTAATCACCAAATTCTCTCACTTAGCTATGCCTGCAGCACACAGGAATGAACAGTCACTGGGTGACATGGCTGAGCAAGTACAGCTCCTGGAGCCCATCTCTCCTCTCCAATGAATGCCCTGCCAACAGCATGACATGCTGTTCCTGTCCAAAGCGACATGAGGGTAAACACAGAGGGCTACACCCAGCAAAGTGCTCGAGCCCAAAGAAGAGCTAGCATTGATTAAACATTTATTCCCTTGTTAATAAAGCACTGGAATCAGTGGGTTCTCTTCTAATTCTCCAAAATTTATCACATTTGTAGAACACTTTTTTTTTTTTCCTGACTGCTCAGAGCTGCAGAAAAAATAACATGGACTGGAGTTAACCCTGGTATATTTCTACATCCTCTAATTATCACAACCCACATGTAAACTAAACATCTATCCACTGAATAATTAGAGCTGCATTAGAAAGAAAAGAAAAATAAAATCATCAAATGAAGTAAAATTAGATTTTCCAGAATGCAAGAAATTTCTTTTCAAGTATTAAAAAAATCCAAGCACTGTCTCAGAAAATTCTGATGAATCCTTGCATGTCTCTATCTGTCAGTGTCAAACATTTTGCTACTGTATCTTTACCAGTGGTTTCTCAAGTTAATTGAGAAAACTTACAGAAAAGGATTGAGTTCTATTTACCCTAAACTTTCTCTTTACTAGCTTCAGCTGTTGCTTTTATGCCCTTCATTAATAAGCTAACTAATTCATTTCTTTCCAGAAGAACTTCATGCTTCCATTTTTCTTTTGAAAACCCATCTCTTTTTCTCCTCAGGGGAACTGCAATAATTCTTCTAAAGCCTTCTGTCTATATTTTTGCATAACTAACTTGAGAAAAACACATTCACTTAAATAATTTTGACTGAGAGCTGAATTATGCAAGTCTAGATACAGCCTCTGGCTCACGTAGTGTACTCCCAGTTAGCTGTCATATAATTCTGCAGATCACTTTGTCCCAACCATTTGCAGTTTGGTGCATGATTGTCTCAACAGAAGAACTGTAGTCCCCTGCTGAGCAGAAAAATCAAAGCTCTTACCTCCACTAAGCAATGCATGGGGAACTGAAGTCTTGTACTGAAGGTAACTGTAAGGACTCCTGAAATGTTCTGGAGCCAGTGGTTTGTCACATGAAAATATATGGGATTCCTTGCAACAAACCACGTCTGTGCACATAACTGTGTAGAAAAACAGTTGGAGTGGCCTGCAGTCCAGCTGTGCAACACATACAGTTCATCACATACATCTACATCACTCAGTAACTGACCTACTCTCCCAGATAGTGGGAAAACAAATGCTTATTGATTGCAGTGTCTAATAATGATGCTTTCAGTCTGGAGCTGGAGATGAAAAATGCTTGCACCTAGTACTGAACCCAAGGTTAAAGCCTCCTTTGATGTTAGAAAGAGGAATTCTCTAAAGCACTCAGTTTGGCAGAGTTGTCCTTCCCGTAGTAGCACCCCAAGGGAGGGCAAAGCTCAGTAAATATTAAAGTCTAAATCTTCAAAGGTTATCTAAATTCCTAATAACACTCCAGAAACAATCTGCCACAAGGGATGTAATTTCTAAGTTTGTCTCCAAATTTCAGTCTCAGAAAAGGTTGACAGATTTCCTTTTGCCTTGAAAAATAATGAAAAGAAGCACAATCAAAACACCAGAAGATATTACTAGTAATAAGTGTCACAGTGTGGTATTTTAGGAACATTTTTGTTCAGATTATGCGCTTTCCTCACTGTATATCTAACTAGCTTTTAGTCTGAGGCAGAATGATTGTTCTACAAACCCTGGTAACAGAATACCTGTGGCTAACCTGGCCCCTTAACTCACAACTGATAGTTTGACTTGAAGAGTTTGTAACCAGTTTGGACTAGGATTTCTGCTGTGCTGTTTTAATTCAGGCTTGATGACACATTAGTAACATAGAAACAGATGTATAATTTAAGAACAAGTAAAAGAAAGCAGAGAATATCTCAATTATAGGAAAACTGAGATACTGGTCAAGAGCAAGCTCAACCTGAGGGAACATTTCAGTACCACAAGGATGGTCAAACACTGGAAGAGGCTTCCTAGAGATGTGGTGGATGTCTCATGCCTGTCAGTGTTCAAGAGGCATTTGGAAAATGCCCTCGATTGTATGCTTTAGCTTTTGGGTAGCTCTGAAGTGCTCAGGCAGTCGGACTTGGTGATCTTTGAAAGTCCCTTCCAACAGAACTACACTATCCTGTTCTAACATTTATGCAAAGAATAATTAAAAAACAAACAAACAAACAAAAAACCTGAATACTTTGGAAAGTCTGGTGACAGAATATCTTAAAGAAAAGGCAGAGTGGGACATAATAAAAATCACAACTAGCTCAAGAAAGATTGGCACAAATTCATTTTAATTTGTAGAACCTTCTGGCTTGTCAGCTTGCATAGGTTCATTGGCCTTGTGCTGAAACAGGGCTCTATATGATCCATTTTAATTCAGGACACCACAGGCAAGATCACATATATGTTGAAGGATTGTCACAGCTGACAGACAGTGATAAATATGAAATGTAAAAAGCTTACTAATTTTGCAGACATTCTTGCATCTTGCTTATTTGGCTTGCGTTACTGAACTGCCATACAACAAGTGGCAGCACAATTAATCATGAGCATCACAAGGTAATTTGTTATGACAGAGAGCCATGTGTGCTCATTAAAGACAGCTTCTCTTTTATCCCTTCATAGTACGTGCTTCCCTTCATGATTCCCATCAAGGAACTGGATTACACAATTGCTGTAAAGTATTTCCAGAACTATTTGAGATAAGGACTCATGGATACTCTGAGTAGGTTCAAGGTTCTCTGAAGTACACGTGGAGTTTTAGAGCACCTATTTTGTTCTGCATGAAGGCGATGGAGGGCCCAGAGAAGATGCAGGACAGGGTACAAAGTAAGGATTAAATAAATCCAGACAGATATGGTGATCAGATCTGTGTCGTTAGTGCACCTAACGTGCTGGTGCCAAGGAGTTGGTCCTGTGCTGACTCTTTCAAGTTCAAGAGAGAGCAGAGCACCTCCTCTCCCCTGCCCACATCACCTCCCAGAGGGGTTTATTAGCAGACAATATGTAAGATATGGGCACTGAATGTGTAATTTCCCAAATCATTACCCTACTGATAAACCACTGCTTTTATTGGATGGTTTGTGTTCACTGTGAGCAAGTTTTGTGGCACTGTTTTCTTGCCAGCACTGCAGCACTATGGCTAATGTTAAGATTCTAGCTTTTTATTTTCCCCTTATAACTTTTATGGCATAACGGGTCTCAGGCACTGATCTGCAGCTACCTAATTGCTGGCCTCATTTATACAACCTCATAGGCATAAATTGTCACAATCTACCCACTCCCCTCAAGCATCACAGTACCCTCCGACAAAGGACACCCATGGCACTTCACCCTGCTTCTCCAGCAATATATTTTGAATGTCTAGCATACAGATGCATACGCCAATGATAAAGACTACATCTGTGATGCAGATGCAATAGCATAGACTTCTTTTGAGTAACATATTTTCTAACAAAATAAGAAGGTGCTTTATTGACTCACTCTTAATTTAAGTTGTTTGTATTTGGTAGCAACTGAAAAGAGCAACCTAAAAACTTGAATAAGCCAGTAATAATTTTTTTCTAACATTGCAAAGAACTACACTGAGGTAGAGGTGATAAATAATACTATCCCAAATCCATTTTATGCTAATGGGTCATGGAGAACATCATAGCATTTGTAACTTCTGATTCCATACTTGTAATTTCTGGAAAATATTAGGGCAGTGTTAGAATATCTCTCAGTTCATATTCTCTCTAAGAAACTCTGATGTTTATTATATATGGATAATCACGTTTATGGGAAAGCTTTAAAATAAATTAAAAAAAAGACTCTTCCATAGAAGTTCATTTTTTACACCAAAATCTTGCTCTTGAAAAGATCTACCATGAATAAGAGACTGTTTGAAAACAGCAGGCTTTTCAATGCCATTTTTGTACCTTATTATCCTGTGCTTTTTGTGACAGAGATCTCCAATTGCCTTTCTTGTGTACATATCCCTTCTATTTTTTCTTTCATCGCTAAACCGCCTCTTCATGGTTTATTTTAGCATTCAAAATGTCTGACAGAGGAGCCTCAAACATACACAATAAACCAGAAAAAAAGAAATCACATCAAACTGACAGACTCCCCAAATGTCCTCTGATAATTAATCTGCCCTTTCAAAAATATTGCTGTGACTAGGCTGATACCTACAGTGAGTAATACTCAACCCTGTTCCAGTAATAGGATCAAGAGAGCAGAGTATAATACATCATGTTCTGGTGGGCTACCTGGGAGAGCCTTGTCCTATCAAACCACCTTCCCCTTGCCTGCTGAGCCTCTAGACACTGAAATTCTTAAGACTTCAACAGACTGCAGAAAAATGCATTTGCAAGCAATTTGGACAGCTCAAAGCATTATTAGTTGTAATTTTCTGCTGCGAAATGGTTTCATTATTGCCTGGAGGGAACATTGTATGTTTTAACCCTTTTAAATCCTGCATGGCTTCTGAAAGTGAGAAAAATGGATTATATGTTTGAATAATGGTAAGAATGGTATCAGGCTCATTTTCTTTAAAAGCTTGGCGAGATATGCTATTCTGGAGCTGGTAATTAATCAAGATAACAAACATTCAATTGCTATAAAAAAAGCCAGGTTTTTTTTCCCCTCTTATTAACAGTGCTAGCACCTCATACAAGAGTCTGCTTCTGCTCTCTGTCTAGTCTTTGACTACAATGCTTCTTAGAACACAAAGATGATCTTGAATTTCTGAGTGGATTTATGTGTATTTATATTGAAATGAACAGGCGGATCCCTGGAGTCAGAGGCAGTTCTTACGATGGAACCGAAAGATTCATCTTCCCCATCAAACATCACTTTTAAGTCTTTGCCCTGGTCTTGGGTCATGGGTGCTGTAAAACCACCAAAGTTTTACAGTATGTGTACAAACATATTACAGCAAAACCTAATCATTTCTTGCTGCAAAAAACAACTTGGCATCCTCCCATCCCTCAATTGGAATAACTCTTCACTTAGCAGGCATTTATGTGCACTTTCTTTAGGGGGTTTCAATGACCACCTCACACCCTTAACAGGCTGGTACTTGGCATGTCAGGTTAAGCTTGAAAATAATGTTACCAGGAAAACAGGTATAAGAACTTTTTCAGGTTAAAGACATCTCTATTTTTTTCCCCCATTTCCCATAAAACCACAACTAAATGTTATTTCTTCTTAGAATTACATTAATAACGAATAAACTATCCCAACTCTTGAATCAGAAACTCTGTTGTTTAGAGAAGAAATTAGAAAATTAATGCCTTCAGTGTTTTGATATGAATGATACATATATTTTACTTTATTTATCTGCTAAGAAAGTTACATGGGAAGGATTAGCTTAGTTTCTCTCTTTAATCTCAATATTCATGCCATAAATTTCACCTGCTTAGAGGTAGCCCCATAATATTTTTACAAGAGAACCTCACAGCTCAAAACAGTTTTAGTTTTGCCCGGTAACACCAGTATATTAACATATTCTAGCATACAAATAGAAGAAATACAAACATACAGAAATCACTCATCTTACATTTCTCATATCAAGCTATATCACTTGCAGCAAAATACTGCTAGGTGAGAAAAAACTGAAAACTAAGCCCTGCACTGATAAAACAAGGAAGGGCGACAAAGGTAATAATCCAATCTTGATTTAAATCAAATCAATGGGAATATTGTACTCAGATCTGAGTACGGACCTTCAACATAAACTATATTTCAACAGAAAGGCAGTAATCTTTGAGAAGTTACATCTGATATATCAGAACCTATTAAATAATTTACTTAATACTGACAAAATACCACCAAAAGAGCAACGAGAACTAACCAACTATGAGAAACTGTTACCTGAAAATAGTTATTCAGGTTGAAAAAAACTTACTTTGTGTTTTCCCATTGCACTTTTATTTGTGTTATGTGAGATATGAGAAGGTTTGGATATAGAGGATCATAGGACAAATACATCATTGCAATGCTGCAACATGATGGAAAGTAGAACAGAAAAGCCCTAAGCAGCAGAAAGAACTTGCTCAAATGCAACAGACACGACCACAGAAATGAAGAAAGAAAGGAAAAAGGGTACTAACCTTCTTAAGGCCTCAGGTAGGCAGGAACCTCCAGCAAGCTACCCTCACCCCCACCCTTGAATGAGATCTGGGAAGGGGTGGGTGCTGGCTCCATTCCTTCTGGTTCTTCAGGTACATTGCATGCACCTGAGCTCCTATGGATTGGCCCTGCCTTCCCAACAGGCGCTCAATCACTGCTTCAGGCCATAATTTAGCATTTCTGCTACAGTCATCTTCCAGTCCTAACTACGGTGAGCAGAGAAACCAACGTTAATGTACAAGTGTTTCTCCTGTACATCTTCTCATACCAGACTTGGCATCTGAGTGTTTTCACTGATAGAATTCTGTCTGAACAAGGTTAAATTCTTTCTTACAGCAACTGAAAAAATGATGAATAGCTCATTATTTAAAAACAAAAATTAAGTAAAAGGCATCCTGGCAACAAATAGCAAACATATCTCACATGCAGATGCGTGCATAGAAAGTAAAGAGATAAGTCTTACTAGTATCTTTCCTCTTGCTGTAGTGTAGCTCCCTAGCATGTCATTGACAAATCGCAGAAGTAAAGAATAATGGGATACGAGGAAAGTATTTGGCTATGATAATGATAAAAGAGAGAAACAACACTGAATGTAGAGACAAATCAATGGACTTTGATCTGTTCTGGCTGGAAAAGAAAGTCACATATTTTTAATTGTTTTCTTTTTTTTTCTTTTTTTTTCAATTGGTTTCAATTATTTTTTATTACTGAACCAAAATGAAATATTTTCATTCTATATATCTTAAAAGAAAATCCTTGACATTTGACACTTGTTCTGCATGTTTGCTTACCCATAGGAACACATGCCAAGCTGCAAGGGATCTGCATTAGATCCTTCACTGTGGTGCACTACACTCCCAACAGATATTTCACCAACTGGCCAGGTGAACTGAAAATCTTCTCTAAGAAAACAATGTATACTTGCAAAATAGTTTGCCTCTGAAAAAGAAAAAAACATCCTAAGAGCATGGTGCAGATGCATGGTGCAAATTTTAAGACAATTTATTACAAGTCAGTGTCAAGAAGACAGCTGGCATTTAAGAGAAATGACACTGACATAAGAATTACCAGTAAGTGCTGCCTGATACATATTACCCATCACAGTCACAGATGGTTCTAGATTAACAACTACACTTCACTTTCTAAAAGTATCAAAACTGAAGAAATAGAAAGAGATGCTGGCAGCCCTCACCCTGGGGCTTCAAATTGTGGTTATTAACAGGGAATGACTGAGCAGAAGTTATCACTCCTTTCCTGTTTTGGCTTTTTCAAAAGATTCCAGGAGCTTTTCTGCCAAACAGTAGCTCCAAACTAATTAATATACTATACGATACAGTCCATAGCATCTGAAAGAAAAAGCTCATTAGCCCAATATCTTCATCACCAGCACTTATTAACTTCTGGGAGTTTAAACCTGACAAGTTTTAGCTAGGGAAAATAGTTTTAGCCATTCATGATATCTTAGGTACACGCTGCCAAGTTTTTTTTTTCTCTTTTGCACACTGTTTTGTCATAGCATTTTTGAAGACTGAGGTTATAGCTTGAGAATACTCAATTAGTTTTCTGTACGTAAAAATAGACCTATTCTGCTAAAGGCAACACTCAAAATGCAGAGTATTGAGAACTAGCTCTTATATAGAAAAAATGTGCCATAGGGACAACGTGCAAATCAGAATAATCTCTCCTTTGAAGAATGATTTGCTATCCCTGAACAGGTTGAATCAAATTTCCTTTTAATAGTCTGATACTTATTATTGGAGAAAACCTTTGAAGCCTTTCATTTTTGTTTGTCTGAGATAACAGCATCTAATCTATGTCTTGCCACACCTACTGTTGACCCTGAACTATCTGTAGCTTCAGGAGAGTGCATTCAGTCAAGTGAGGTAATAAATAGCTTAACTACAATAATTATCTAAGAAGGGCTCATGAACTTACATGATTACTTCCATCCACAGAATGTTAGCTCTAGGTTGAATCTCAAAACAGTAAAACTTCCTTAGAAGGCCCTCATAAAATCCACATGGGACTTATAATTCCTGACTTTTCAACCCTTGCTTTTGAAATTAATGTTGAAGATCCTTATTTGTAAAACTTCTCATACTGTGCTGATAATTTATAACATTATAAAAAGGCAGTGCTCATTTTTAATAGTAAAGGAGTGGCTCCTTTTTACTTGGTAATACCTATTTGTAAGCAAAAATGCATACGCTTTGTTGCAGTCCCAACTGCCTTCAGTGTTGACAATGATCTGAATTCAGCTGTATAAGTAATTACATCTTTGAAGCATCAAGCAAAAAAGGCTCTGCCTTCTTAGAATCAATGTTCTCTGACCTATAATTTAGCTTTTCTTATAAGAGGGTTATAAAAAAGAAAATCAGGTCTGAAGATGGAGAAGCTGGCAAATATGTATACCCAACATATGAACCAACTCACAGGACTACCTGAGACTTCAGGGACATAGTCACTGACAGAGCTGGTGGGGCTGAGATAAGGAAATAACTGTAAAATACTTCCTGGCCTATAAGAATCTTGTTCCTTCCTCTATTTTTTCTGTCAAGTCAGCTATACAACATGGCATTTGTTCAGCAAGAACAAACCATCTCCCCCACAGACATAACAAAGAATTAAAAAATCTTTCCAGGGTATACAAAACAGAATTGGAAACAAAATTGACCTGAGAGGATTTTAATATTGAAAATTTGCTATGGAAAAAACTGAAGGCTGAGGATTATCACTCCATTGTTACAATGCATATTTGCTGCCATCTTAGTTTCTAACGTCCTAACAGTGGATTACTGCATATTGGAGCTGGTTATATGTAAAGATATATGGTTAATTAAGTTCTTCATCTTCCTTCAAGACTGACAATGTTATCCAGCCATATAATATCATTATTGCTCACCATCCTCTCTTAGCTGTTTGTAACTTAGCTGGTAACAAAACACTATGGAGGAAATTGGTATTAATTTGTTTTGTATAACTACTCAATACCTACTTTTTCTGCATGAGTATGCTGTGCTTCAGTTCTTACTTCGATCTATATTTAAATGAAACCTTTTACAGGAAAATGTACATGACTTATTGATATAAATTGTTTATGGCAATTTTAGTTTTAACTTAGTAGGCTGCTTTACAAACCCTGAACTTGATTGAGAGGCATATATAGCTGTTAAGATTTCTTAATAGGTTCCTGGCAATGCACAACCTGCCTCAATTACTAGGCATTAAAACTATCATTTTTATGAGGTAACATTAAAGATTACTAGCGAAGAGAAGGTAGACATATAAAAATACATTTGTCTTTATTCACTGCTATTCAGAGACTGTAGAGAATTGTTTAGTCTGTGGCATTTTCACATCATTTTTTGCAGGAAGAGTTTTAGATGCTGTTCCTATTTTTAATATATATATTATATTAATATATAATACATATATATCAGTCACACATTTAAGTACTGATTCAATTCTGAAGTTTACCACTGCAGTAAAAGTTACCTTTTTTAACTTCACTTTATGAAAGAAAATACCAATTTACTTAAATATAAAATCAATTTTCTATTTGTGACATCACTATGGTTTTTAGGTTTGAAAGTGGGCTGTAACATTTTCAGTCTGTATAACTTCTTACTGATAAAGCGATATAATAACAAGCAGAGTTTTCTGTTTCACGTGGATGCAATGGTCTGAGGGGATGCTGATTGGTCCCAACCACAGTATGTTGCCTACACAGTGCGACAACAGGGGTCATGACAGTTTTTAAATAGTTTAGTCTGACATAAAGACAAAAAAGAAGGCAGAAAGTAATTCACAGTGGTGTAAGCCTAATTTTTGGACTTCACAGAGGAGGATAAACTGAACAGGGGGCTGTGGATGGATTGTTTGCAGTCTGCCTTGAGTTTTACTAACACACCAGACTATCCTATACCTTTACCTATGTGTTTAACAGGAGGAAGCTTCCAGACAGTGCTTTAAAAGTTTCTTCAGAGAGGAATTTACCAATCTATTTGCACATTTACCAAATGCTTTTGAAATTCCTAATTTCTCTTCCCAAAACACTGAGGTGGCACAGCAGCGAACTTAAACCCAAACAGTAGATACTGTGCTCTCTAGTGCCTTTCTGATTGTTTAATGAAGCAGTGATCTGGACCTGCTGGATAATAAAGTTCACAGAGCACTTTCTGTACAAATAAGATCTTGTCCTAGGTATTTCTTTTCCCCATGAATAGTGTGCATTGTGCATGAGTTGTCTTCTTTCTGGTCAAGAAACATATGTGACAATGGTATTATAAATTGTCTGCAAACAGGTGGCAAGTAGCACCAGACCTACGAGAACGTAATGATGATTTTCACCCCCCCAAAAATGTTGGGGATAATATATCTTGAAAAATACCTGAAATCCGTGTAAACAAAAGAAAAGATCTACTTTTTCTAATGGCAAAATATGCATACATAAACAAATCAAGTTGTCTGTAAATTAGAGCATTTTGCTGGGAGACTTTTACAAGGACAAGAAAAGCATTTGTATAGTTAAGCTAACAGAAGCTATTGGGCTCTTCTATATGTTTTTTTTTGTTTGTTTGTTTGTTTTTGTTTTTGTTTTTGTTTTATGTCTGTGGCTTATCTGAACACTTCTGACATAAAAAAGAACACAAAAAAAAAAAGAAAAACACAAAACAACTGTACGGATAATTCTATTAAAAAAAAAGTAATTATTTGTGTTTTAATCTGTAGAATGCTTAAAAATATTTCTCTTGTATAAAGCAATAGAACTTCATTAAAGCAGTCATTGATTTCTAATCTCACATCAAGATTTGCTAATTCTGAGGTGCATGTGAGTCCTGCCACAATGTTGAAAATAGTGACAAATACGAGATGGGATTTTTAATGATCTGAGTACGTGAGGACTTTTATTAACAATGCTATAATGCTCACCAGTGATTTTCACAGATAGAAATCAAACGTTCAGTGAACTATCCGTTATACAGGCCATCCAAGCAACTGAATAGTGAATGCTTCATTTCCCTGGCTACTGTATGCTCTACTTGCTATCACTGATTCTTCCAGAGGTACCAAATTACACTTTTCTATCAGTCACATGTAATGTAAAAGCACTTGAGAACACATGAGGCCCAGTGGTTAAAACTAAAGAGAAATGCACCATTAAAGTTATTTAAAAATCTAATAAAAAACTTCAATTTAGAAATGTCTTGAAGCCACAGGTGTATTAATAGTTACAGATAACAAAAATCAACATCTATAAGCAAATTGTAGCTCATTTTGAATGATGATTCATTTATAAGTAAATGACAAACTATTTTTACCAAAAGGATTAATACAGGCACATTTGAGAACAACTTAGGGCTGAGTTGTAAATGGCAGTTGTGGAAAAGAACACGGTCATAATTATCCACCCTAGTTCCACAGGCAGAGGGCATGAGTTCTGCCCTGCCTACAAACGTGTTGTCTTGGGTTTCCAATTACTAAGCGTACATGATGTGCCTTAACTTGGCCCTAGACAGATTAAAGGGACAAATGAGTAACACCACAGTGTTACAAACTGGTTACAAAACCAACATCTGAACAAACTCTTTGCTTGGGAAATGGAAATGAGTCTCTTAAACTAGCTTTACTTTTATGACTTTGTTTTTCTGTGACATGAGAAAATGAGTTATTTTTAATTTATTATAATAGTAGAAAAAAATCACATTTTCAGTTTTTCCTCAAGCATGCATTTTCTTCAAGAGTGCGTTTAAGCTAGAGGAAAAATTTGGTTTTAGTGAAACTAAATCTGAGTCTTGTAGTGCATAAGCTATATGGAGTTGTACCTCCATGAGGGATCTGTGCATCTCTTCCTAGAAAAAATACTGAAGTTGTTTGCCCACTGCCTACTGATCAGTTATCTATGCATCCATTTTTGTCATTGATGGAATCAGATGTAAAGAAGAGGAAAGAAACAATTATTCTAAAGGAATCTAGTTTCCAAAATTGAGTAAATACAGCACAATTATTTTTAAAGTTGATATAAAAATTTTGTAGGACTTCAAAGCAATTTAGACCAAGATTTATTCTTTTAAGCATGGGAGATTACAACTGCAAGCAGTACGTCTGACTTTCTATAACCTTGAGTGGTGTCATTTCTTATGTCTTTTATTACACTGATCACTTTAAAACAATAAATCCTAAAATGTATTTTTTCTCTATAAATTGTACACTGAGTAACTGTAAGATGCCCTGAATAATCACCCAAGTCCCTCATGGTTCAGCATAACCGACAAGTGAAAATAAATTTCTACTGGCATGGTAACTCTCTAATCACTAAAGATGAATTAAACATTTTATTAAAAAGAAAAAATAATTTTAAACCTTCTTTTAAACACTCTCCTAGACATTTAGTTTCCAGGCAGTGAAATACCTGTTCAGTGGATGTCTTTGAGCAACTCTGGCTGATCTGAACCCTCCTTATGAAGATACCCTTTCTTCTAAGTAGCAGACAACAGATGCTACCAAAGGAGTTTCATCTTACCTTCATAGAAAGAAATAGCATAGCTACAGAGCCTGAAGATGTTTCATTTAACTTGATGGGGGGGATCTTTCTGTGCTGACAGGCAAGCTGTGAGTGACTGAAAGCACTTCTATGGCTTGGACCACAGTACGTGTATTCATGCACTTGTGGGATTTTCTCAATATCTACAGACCCTGTCTTGGAAAATCAATATGCTGTAGGCCTTGTCACAGATTATTCTGGTTCAACACAGGAAAGGAAATAAATAAATGAACAGCTCAACCCATTAGTGTTCAAACCAACAGGAGGGGGTCACAATATCTTCAAGAAAAAGGAGAACCTCTGCTTTCTGTACTCCTCAGAACCTACAGTGGAGACCAGTAATAT
Organism: Oreortyx pictus; assembly: GCA_036925125.1. Lineage (NCBI taxonomy): Eukaryota > Metazoa > Chordata > Aves > Galliformes > Odontophoridae > Oreortyx > Oreortyx pictus. Next base: position 66,242,387 of record JAUPFR010000005.1, on the reverse strand, counting down.
AGTTTGATTAAGGTAGAGTGTTCACAAAGCACGGAGAAACCCTGAATATGTTTTATTAGAAAATGGCTTTTCTTGGATTTCTCTCAGAAAATTAAGTTCATCGGGCAATGATAAAATGGCCACAGTGTCACCTTTTCTTCAAAGGGTGTTAGAAAAAAGGTAAAAGGTATTAAAAATGAGATCAATCTGTAGAACAGGACTCAGTACTTGGGAAATGCATAGGTATTGTGTAAATTATTTGTTACTGTTCAGAATTCAAGTGGGCACTCAGGCTTTCTCATGTGAAGCAATTAATTCTTGAATTTTTCTCATTATCTCTTCTACGTATATATGAGAAAGGAAGAGGGCCAAGTTTGTCTCAAAACCTTTTATATGTTATTCAGCCATGTCCAATGTTTTAATTAAAATGTGTATGGCTTTTTTTTTTCAGTGCTGCAGTTTATTTTCGAGTAGCAGAAATTAATTTAAAATAATCTCTACAAAGGCAAATAGTAGAATCAGGTAAACAATACATTAAGGAATCTCACATCCCCAGAGTAAAATTCTCTTCTTCCAAATTAGCACTGTGGTTTTACTTTTCAACCTTTTGGCTGTTTTTTCAAAGAAGCCTAAAAAGAAAAACATGCTGCAAGTGAAGGGGATAACAGGTACAAGAGAAATACAAGGATAAATAGATTCTAAAGAGAAACACAGAGACATTAAGGAAGAGGCAATTGTTTTGGTGCAATATTAACATTTTTCTACCAAATGCTTACATAAAATTTTGTCTGAGAGATTTGTAGCAGGAAGTGATGAACAGAATTTGCATTAAAAAATTGCCCACTCAACTTAAAATCTCTTAAAGCAGTCAAAGCAGAGCACGGAAAACAAACTGGAAGTTATACCACTTATATACCAGACTGTGCATGTTCTCTACGCCAATTAAGAGACAGTTGAATCAAACAGGAATGGCAGCATTTTAGTGCAAAGCATTTTAATAAAACATTGTTTGAGTAATTTGAAAATATGTATATATTTGAAATTATATATATACTCTGATAAACTTTCTCAAAGCAACTTATGAACAGAAATCAGTGAAATTGCTTAATGGAAATAATTTAACAATCACTAGAAAAAACACCTTTGTTCTATGTAGCTTAAGTGCATTGGTGAATGCAAAGAGGATGGCTCTCATAAAGCAATTTGTGGCCAGGTCCAGAGCGATCATTTTGGTCATCAAGACACATAGTGTGCTCAGACCAGCAAGTGTACATTCTCTGCATTTGCTGTAATATCAATTATACATAAGTATTCCTTGTTATTTCAAACACATCAGAACATTTGGTGTATTCATGACACTGAAAATGAGAAAAAATATTCTTCAGCTGAAGCAGATACAAATTTATACAAATACAAGTATTTACAAATAATTTTACTGATGCTAGTAAAAATACTGTGGGCTTCCCTGGGATTATAAAGAAAACAAAGAGCTGTCCCTGCGTCTATAAGGAATTCTACCGACTCCTTTAAAGATTTCTGTCAAATAGAATGAGGGATTTATAGTCAAACCTAATCTAAACACAATCTTCTTCCCAAAGAGAGTAAATCTGTCCTCTCACATATGACTTTGCCTCCACACTTTTGAAACATGTTCAGCTGTAATCAGACAAAAAACGTGGCACTGAATTCCCACTTGGATAAGGATTCAGTTTAGACATTATGTCTTAGATATACTGTCCAAAAGGTAATCTGACTAGTTATTTTCAATGAAGCAAGAAGCCCTATTTAATCATTTATTTAATAAGTATTTAATCAGTTATTATATAGCCCAAAATAATTTTACTGAGGTTTATGAGTGGTAAGTGTAAACTTCAGAAAAAATTTGCAAGTAATCACTGAACTTATTAGGACCTATATCTACCTATCTGATGCCTAAATTTATTATTCTTTTCATAACTTTTTTATTTTAGCTGGAGGAGTACACCTTAATATACATTGAAAAGCATCATAAAACTAATTTCACTTCAGGTTACATGCAGGGTTCACAACATTGATCCGCGCATAAGTGTCCACTTTGATGCCACCTAAAATGTAAGAAAAATCTCTATTTCAGGAAGGGTGACACACCTTTCTAGTAACAGTGAAAGCTGAAAGCTCTTGCTGCTGGTGAAGAACAGAGTTGGCGTACGTTTGTTTCTGTTGCAGTTTAAAGTTAAGCTTAAAGTTAAGTAAGTTGAAAGTCAAAAGTATGTTTAAAGTTAGACAGGTCTGTCCAGCTGATGAAAAACCACACTTCAAGAACCCTCACCTGATGGACTGAACTGAGCAGTGTTTATACAGCAAAATTTCCAGCTATTTTTTTTTTTCCCCCTCCATCTCCTTGCTTTCTTGGGCTTCATTTTGCTCATCCTAAATTTGTGTTTTCAGAGGAAATTAATCTTTGAAAAAGAGAACTGACAGATGCAGAGCTTCAGAGCTCTCCACACAGCCCAGCTCTGCTAGTAGCCATACGGCAGGCATCACCTCTCACACCTCCCGCTGTGCAGCTGATCTCTGAGCTAGAAGAGCTGTGCCTAAGCAAGAAGAGATGAGGAAAGGTGGTTAATATGTCATGCAAATTTACTCCTGTAACTTTCAGTGTTACCAAGTACGCCTGCTTGATGCTATCTGTGCACTTTGTTTTCTAAAAACTGGGAAGCATAACACTCTTCGCAAATCCCTAACAATGCAAATTACTTGTTTATTGTGGTGAACTTCTGACAAATTCATGCCTGTAATCTGAAGGGTAAAATTTCAACAGTCATCAAGTCCTTGGCTTTATTATATACCTATTATTTATCTGTAATGTGCTGGCTATGTATGTCTGTGCTTATTTATCCCTAGAGACTGCAAGAGCTATTAATGAAAACTGTTGGTTTAAGAACAAGGAAAATACTGCACTGGAAGCTACTGTACAATATTAACTCCTGCTTCAGTCACATACTCAGGTCAATACTAAAGAATAAATACAATCAAGTAAATTTGGTTGCTTGTGAATAACAAAAGCACTGAGAAACTTTCACAACAGCAAGCATTTTTTAAATAACGCTTCTCAACTTCTGTATTTCAGGAAGTGTCCTTATCCTAAGGGAAAGCCTTTTTGCATAGCAACAAAGAAGTGAAACAGAATATGAAACGCCTCATCTAGTAGTATTGGCCAAGCGAAACTGAAGTGGAAAGAAACAGTTCAAACACCACTGAATACATTACATCTGTAAGCATTCTTATGAAATAAAAAAAGGTAGATGTGCTGGTACCATAACGAAGAGTGATCACCTATACTTCTCATTAATTTTTTCTCTTCCTACCATGGAATCAACAATTTATGTCGGTTAAATTCATCTTCATCAGATAAGCCCCAAATGATACTTACTGTTGTGTGTACCTTTTTTTAGCTTATTATAGATAAGAAAATTATCTAAAAATCAGTAATGTGAAAAAATATGAACACATGGGTAAAATTCAGTCTTTTTTTTTTTTTTTGAAGACTCTCTAGACAATAGAGATAGTTTGTTCAATATACCAGTAGATTAGTGCCACTGTTCTACAATCACCTTAAGTATGTCTGTTCTGTGCTTTGCCAACCTCCCTCACACATAAAAAACGATGCACAATGGTTCCCCACCACCTTTCAATAGGACAATTTTATATTTATCTCGTGTCTTAAAAACAAACAAACAAAAAAAAGCAACAGAAAGACTTATATGACTGGGAAGAAATACCGCCGTAGTTGCATGTGCTTTTAGCCAATCACCAGGGCCTGGTATGCACTGTTCCACGTATTCCACCACTCTTTCTTGTGATTTCTCATCCGTAGGTAGTTCCCCACATGATGCAGTATTGCTAGTATTACCTGCAGATTCCAGGGGACCCAAAAGGTCCTCTTTGGCTAACCTCACTCACTTTCTGCCTTTACACATTTGGCAGAAAAGAAGTGCTCTCACAGGAAAGCAGATTATTTCACATATCAGCCCTGACCATAAAATTTGCTCTGTTGTCATCCACTCTTCCTAAGAGACTGCATCACTGGTGCTGCACTGCACTCATCTTTCCTTGCTTGGCATCTCTGAGCCTGAATGAACTTCAACTCCACTATATTGTGTATCAGGAAACTTACAGGATGCCTTTCAGCTGTATCCATCACATCCTGTCAGTCAATAGGATGTGAATTCATTCTGTGACATACCTTGCTTATTGGCACAGGAAGACCTTACCTTTCAGATCAGGGTACAGTCACGATGTCTGGTATTTCTCCAGGAGAGACTTTCAGATTGAGGTCCTCTGGAGCATTAATTGCTGGTTGGATAGGCTCAGCCAGCACAGCAGTGACCGGTAAAGAAAATTTTTACATTTAAGTACAAAGCAAGGGCATTAGCCATGAAGGACAGTCATTTTACAATCCTGCTAGTCATAGGGACTGTTTTGTACTAATTCCCCATTCAAATAATGTATGTATTACTCTTGAAAGAGTTTGAGTTTCAAAAATGAAAAGCTTTTCATCTAACATCATCTAAGCTAAATATTTACATTTAGAATGATATATATACTTATGGTTTTTATAAATGACAGTATACACTTATGCAATATGCTCTCAGAATTTAACATCAACATAAATCCCAAATAATAAATTTGATAACCCAAAGAAGCCAAGTTATGATCTAAAGCATAAGTCATTTATCACATCAATATTTTCCTGTTAGGAATAAAATGCTTATACATCAGTTGATCTCTTTCATGGTGGTAATGTTTCTCATATCAATCTACGTACACAGAAAAAAAATACAAATCCAATATGATCATGCTTCATTAAAAAATTTGGAGCTTCACGTTAGTCTTTGAAGTCAGCTTTTCAGCAGAACACTGCTAAAATTGCATTGAGTTAAAACATCAAAAACTTCCCCAGTCTATAATTTCCACATGTATTCAAGGACTTGTAAATTCAAAGCACAATATGCTTCCTTAAATATGCAAACAAGATGAGTCAAGTGAGAAAGAAGCATCACAATAAACCATGGCACTGACCCAAATTGAGACCATAATTGGAAGACTTTTAGGTAGACTTTCACAGCATCCTCTATGCCTGAAAAGAAGACAATCTTACAATGATATACCTTAAAAGAATGCCATATCCTTCTAAAAATAGCTCAACAGTTAGATATTTACCTTATGACAGCTGACTATATAAAACGTAGAAGAAAATTTTTGTTTTGTTACTTATACTTTTCTAAAACCAAATCCTGCACAGAAACAAAAAGCTTTGTCATTAGCTTCAAAGAACACAAAATTAAACCATTACACAATATTGCATATTTTTTCTAGTGTCCCTTTCCTCTTTTAATCCTGTAATACACAAGTTTTTCCTAAATACTAGGTAATTAATGTAAATGGACACAGAATGCTGTAAAAGATCTATTACAGTGTCTGTACTAAGCACATTTGATGCCTCTCAGTGTCTGGACATTCTACTACATATTTTTTATCAAAAATGTAAGAGATTAATCTAGCAAAGTTTTACTGGAAATTATATAAATTCAATAAACAAAAGATTTGCAGTTAGAGAAAGCTTAGATTTTATGCTCACACCCAATACGTCTATCTGAAGCACACTAAAATACTGGTGATACCTTATCAAACTCTCAACTACAATCTTACTTCCTCAGTTCCCTTATATACTTAAGGGCAACTTCATTGTCTTTCATCTACTCATACAATTTAACTCTCCTCACCAGATCTCACTGCCCTTGGGGCTCTCTCAGAGGTGAGCTGACTAATATGTACCTACATAGTCTGCAAAACATTGCCTTGCTGTGCACTTATCTCTCAAGCCTATTGCTACTGACTCCATTCTGAAGGAGAGGACTTGAATGAATGAGAGTTCGCCTGATAAAGAAACGTTACTGATTTGTATAGTCATCGTCTCACATGAAATTAGCCTGTGTTAATTTACAACTTCTATTTCAAGTGTGACTTCTTTACTTTTCTATGAGTCGTTTAGTACTTTCTTTATGTGCTATATAGAAACACGGTCCTAATCAATTAAATTTGTCATTTGGTGGTGTCCACTTAAAGAGAAATACTATAAGACTGCTCTCTAAAGGAGAAGACTAGAAATTTTCATGAGGACTTTCCTGGCAGGCTTACACTAGAATATAAATAAAAATAAATCATCCATTCAGCTCTAAGTGATTCCACTTAGAGTTGATCAGCCAAGAACAGAGGTCATAAAATTCTTGAAGCAACATTTAGACGACCTCTCCTGAATTAAAGACACTTGCATAAAACTCACTACAGACAGGATATTATCTTGTAACTAATATAAATATCAAATATAAAAAATTAGAAATATTTTATTTAATATGAAAACTGATTGTTCTTTAGAAACCTCCTCCTTATCGCTCACATCTATCCACGCTCCTGCTGTCACTCAGAACTGTATAAATGTTTTTCCTAGTACTAGAACATAGGGTGAATAACCCAAAAGAATAATAAACACAGAAAATAAAGAGGTGGATGGTACAGTTTGCTTGGCTTATGTGGGTAGTAAACAGGCAACCAGTTTAAAAAAAAAAAACAAAAAAACCCTCACCTTCTGCAGATAGTCGAGGCTCGCCCACAGGAAAAGGAGGGGGGGGGAGAGTTAAATAGTGCCCTCAAACCTCTGGGCATAGAGTGTGTGGGGTGGGGGGATTCCAGGTGATGCTGGTCAGGGCAATCAAGGCCTCTTGGTGACTTTGGCCATTCTTCCTGCAGCCAAACTTGTGTCTTTGCCCTATGTCTTCCTCCCACCTCCAGAAAATAAACTGCGTATTAGCCCAAAATGCAGTAACAAACTTCAAAACACAACCATTTCACAGAATCACAGAATTGTAGGGCTTGGAAGGAACCTCTAGTGATCATCTAGTCCAACCCCCCTGCCAAAGCAGACTCCCAGCAAAATGGAAGTAGGTGACTTGTTTTGTTGCTCTACTCCATACATCATTGCCAAGCATCAGTCCAAAAGCGGCTCAGGATGAGCATGTTCTTGTTCCAGCTGCTTGTCTGAATATGTGACCTTCCTTAGCAGTCACCTTTTACCATGGGAGGATGTCAGAGGCAGGAGAGGGGCATGAACCTGGAACTCCTCAGGCGGTAGCTCAAGCTCCTCAGACATAAGCTATCTCCTTATTACATTGGGACACTTCATTATTTATTGCTGTGAGATAACACTTCTGTAAGTAAGCCTGAATGCAACACTTGATGCTTTATTGAAGCATTTTAACTTTGAAAATTGTCTGTGATAATTATGAAAGGCTTTTTACCTTTCAATCCAGGGAGATTCAAAAGTAAGCTTCAAAAAATGGAATGCAATGAATACATTTGCCTGAAGTTCAGATGCGAGTACTTCCTTTCCACATGGTTTACTGAAAGGTCATTTTGATTACTGCTCTGAATTCCAAGGATAGCTTTGTAAGGAAGGATGATTGACAAAACATATGAAGGTATACAAAGAGAAAACAAAATGATCCTGTTCTCATCATCTTTGGAGAAGGTAGATAACACTTCACTGGATATATTTTGCAGCACGAAAAATGAAGCTTACGTGCAATGTTCATGTCTTCCACCCCATCACAAAGGCTATATATATGTATATATATATATGTATACTGACTAAACAAAAAGACTCGTGTGCTTAGTACTTCTTTTACTAAATACAGTAGGAAGAAACTGGTAATTTGTAGCACTTCCTTTGTGCTACTAAATTCTTGGTAACATGCAGATCAATACGCCCGTACTTTAAGGAAGACCCTGTGTGATGGGGATCAGCTTCCACTCAGGTGGTTGGATGGTAGCTGTAGTCTTATATTAATGGTAAGTCTAGCAGTGCCTGTGCACTATGATACCCTCACACCACTCCTTGTTACAGTCTAGTTTCAAAGAAAAACACTCCCCTTTTTCCAGAACAAGACCGATTTATCCAGATTAATTTTGGATTTACAGAAGCATGTGTTCAGCTATAGCATGTGTCAATAAAAATTTTGCTCAGCTGAAGGGGACTAGCTTTGCAACTGCTCTGTAACTAATTTGGCTAGCATGGTGTTCACTTCACTGACCTAAGTTAGTGTGAGCAAACAGAACAATGCATTTTGTGGCTATGACATTCATGTTTAAAGTTTAGGGTAGAGAGGGAAATAGTGCCATTTTCTGTATCATCTTACATGAACATCTGTCTTCTTCTAATTGCTTTTGAATATATTAGCTAATTTCAGACAAATTTGACTTGGGGATGGAAGTTGCAGCAGAATTCTATTCCCGGTCTACTGGGAGACTGGGAAAAAATAGAGCCATATAATTTCAATCAGATACCATCCAGCTGACTAAAAGCTACATATATAACCACCACACATAACTCTAACCCAACCTTGGCAAAGCTGGGGCAAAGTAAAATAAGGAACAGGAGAGGAAGTGGAGAGTCCTGGGAAGAGTAGAAAGGGGGGCAACAGGCATCAGAAGGAAACCAGAAGGAAACTTTTTGGAGAGTAACAAGGCACAGCTCCACCAGAAACCCAGTTTTATTAGTTCTCCCGCTTGCAGGACAGCTTCTTTTCTCTGAAACAACTTATAAACTTTTCTCATCACAATTAACAATAAAATTTCAATTAAGTATTGAAAAATTGCCCTTTCCTAAAATGTAGCTGCATGAAGATAATTTTATTGAGACTGATTAGCTTGTGGTGGAAATGCAAGGGAATTTGATAGCGCTGTTCATTTGTGCAGCTGTACTAATACAAGCATTTTTTGTGCATTCATGATAACCCTTCTTCCTAATAGTTTATTCCCCTCGAAAGATGGATGGCAAGAGTCAGAATGACAAATCCTGATTCTCTGACTCACTGCAAATGAGAATTGCAGTCAGTTATCTGCTGTAACCTTGTTGTGGCAAAAATTGTCACTCTCAGTGTTACACAGATCCTTCTGGATACAGTGCTTCAATCAGAGCCTGCTGAAATAAATGAAGAGAGTCTCAAAGGCTTTGATTTGAGACTGTTTTATCAGTTCTCTACCCTTAAGGCTGAAGAAATTTTCTACTATTTCCATGCTTTTGATAATGTTAAGAATGTGGAAACAGAAAAAGGAAGAAATCTAATGAGAGTGTAGTTTTAACACCAGTAATGCAGATGATTTTCAAAATGGAAACAGATGCTGGTGGGAAGACTGAAAGACTTTGTGTTATCCCATAAATTATTGAGTAGTTATTAGACCTAGCTAATAGGGCAGGATAATCTAAAATCTTCTCAGGAAAGTTTGAAGTTTAAAAAGTAGTTAATAAAATGAGAAAAGAAAACAACCTACTTAACTAACTTGCTTATAAATTCCATAATGTCTCCCACTCCATTGTTTTTTCTATAATTTCATAGACATTAATTGTACAGAAGCTTAGTGATATGTAAGAAGAAATATAATTTTCAGGTTCAGTTCTTTACTTCCTTTCATCTTTTGTAGACATAAGTAACAAAGGGTAGGAAAGGAAACTAAAAGACTACCTGGATTAGAAGTACTTCATTTTGCCAATTTTAATCAAGTCTAAGTGATAAGCTACTGCTCACCCAGGGGTGTGGTGCACTGCTGAATTGTTTCCAACTTTCTTTAAAATTTCATGTCTTGGTATTAGAAGATTTACCTTTATTTCATGTAGTTTTCTTTTTCTTCCTCTCTGTCTCTCTTTCTCTCTTTGGATATCTGGATACTTGCATTTTCTCCTGCATAAGATGCAATTGTGCTGTGGATGTTATCTGTAAAATACAGCTCTCCTGCTGTCAATGTCAGTTAGCAGACAAGTCACAAAAAGTTACCTAACAACGCTCAGACATCTCAAATGGTTTAATATCCTCCTCACTTTCGGGCTTTTGTGAGGAAAGGACTTTACCCCATTTACATTTGCAGTGAGGGAACACAGGGCTTCACTTCTCATACTTGGTATGTAAGCACTAGCCAGGATGCAAAGCTTTGTACATTTAATTTCTCTTCAGTCTGGGATTCTTAGAATCTTATTCACTTTTTCATGTAATCTATCCATGGGATAGATTTATTTCTTGAAGAACAGTAGTAATAACATTTTTTTGCAAAATACAAGCTCAGAGCACTTTTTCAGAGGTCATCAGGCATCATTATCCCCCTTTTATATATTAGAAAATTATAGCACAGATATTAAAGACTTGCCTAAAAACATAAAATATTCAGAAGCTGACTTGAAATAAAGTCCAACGCTGCTTGTTTCCAAAAGCCTGCCCTAGGCAGTGAGCAGTTATCGACAAGAACTCAGGTTTAGAGGTCTTTTTACTGCTCATGTGATCAGTTGCATGGGTGTAATACAATGGTAAATTCTGTGTATTATGTACAGAAACTAATTACAAGAAATTTTATTGTTGTTCATGTAAAGAGCTATTTAGATTCAGCCATGCAATATGCATGGGTTGCATATAGTAGATTCATTTCCAATACAGGAATGATATTTAAATTATCTGTTGTACATTTAATGTGGCTTTTCAAAGTCTGCTGAACAATTACAGTAGATTCCATGGGAATTTTGAGATCTGGAAAGAAAACAGGAGGAACAGATGCTGTGTGTAGCTTCAAAAAGATACTGAAATCAAATATGATTCTCATTGTGTAACAATGGTAAGGCTCATGACCACAGAAAAAAAAAAAAAGGCTTTTTTTTTGACTGGTACATAAGTACCAAATATGTACATTAGTACAGAACAGTACTCAGTATGCCCTTATGTACTTCAACTTTATTTCAAGAAAGGAGGGAAATGAGAATTTTTGAGTCAGCGAGAAGTGAAGCTAAAAAATACAATGTTTTTCTATTTTGCCTTTGTCTTTGTTTAGAAATTTAAACATTGCAGGAAAGAAAACAAAACATTTGATATATGTCTTAGTCATTTAATATCTTTGGGCTGAAAGCAGCTTTCTTCTGCAAGCTATGCTTGATCTTTACTTTCTGACTTTACCACCCAAAAAATTTGTAGCAGAAAAACAGAAAAGGTCAAGTCCCAAATTATGGGACCATATGGACCAACACGACAGATTGCTTTCATTTTTGCATTTCAGATATATAACTGAACTTCAGTATGTCTCTAAGTCTGACAGTAGTAGTCATTGAGTTTAGTGTGGGTAGATGACCTGCTTCTCTTAGGCTGCCACCTCAAAAAGCATCACTTCTTCCAGCAGAAAAAAGTCAGAGGCTGATAAATATGGGACAGAATCATAGAATGATTACAGAATCATAACCAACAATTTGACTTTCCCATTTTGAAGATGTGATTCTTACAAAGACAATCGAAATAAACAAAAATATCAAGTGATAGACTGCAGTTATCTCTTTCAGTCCTTATTAAAATAAATGGATTTTGAGAAAGACCTTTATCTTTTAGATCTCCAAACAGTGGACTGCACTTGTAAAAGTGTTTTTTTAATTTTGTTTGGTTAAGAGAAAGAAGAAGCAGTGACTTTAAACACATTTCCAAGCTCATAAACTTTATCTGTTGCTCTGGCAATAGTTTAAAACGTCTCTTATTTTCATGAGTATGGCTTGCTGCTGCGTGGAAAGCTAAATTGCTACTGGAACCGAATAAACACCACATGAATCTTTAAATATAGTTTCTAACATACTATGGTGAGGTAAATAAATTTTGTAATTACCATGACAGATTAACCATAATACCCTGTTAGGATTCCATTTTACACCCTTACATAAAGCAACACAGCCAAGTGCAGTTATCATGGGCTTTATGAGAAATCTCAGCTTTGCATAAAAATTTCCATTCTGAACAATGAGTGGAAAGTGGGTGAAAATAATTTTACATTAGAACAATTTCATGAGGTAGCCTCCAAGGGCTATCAAGTACAAACCTCTCCATAGTTACAAATTGCAGTGGGATGCAGGCACCCATACAGACCTCTCAATATTAAGTGGCTCTAATAAAAACTAGCAAACCCAGATAGCTGAGGATTAAGAATTGTGCACCATCCTATCTTTCAGCGTTTAGTAGATAATGGGGGCAACTGACTTCGATGTTGCCATAGCTTTTGTTCTAAGACAAAAAAAAAAAGGGGGGGGGGCAAATGAAAAAGCTTGCAAAGATTAGAAGATAATGCATGAGAAGGCAAGTGCAAAAGTCAGAGGTGAATACCAAACTCCACTGAGTGTAAACAAATGTAACCATTTAAATCTGACCTGTTTTTTAGCATGTGAAGCTACCTAATCCAAACACTCTGCAATATCCAGTTTTGGGTGTCCCCATCACCCCCAGACCAAGAAGCTTGGCTGGTAGCTCGACATCTTACACGCCATGGGCCCACTAGAGTGGCTGTTCAGTTATTTAATTCTCAAGATTGAGACAATCTCTGATTCCGTCTGCTGCTTGCTCCTATTAGAAGTCACCACACAGACTAGTTATCTAGGTCTTGCAGTAGACACAGACCCTTGGTGTCCTCCAACACTCTAAACACCTACACCCATTCTGGCAACAGTTTAACTTCCTCAGAAGAACACAAATCAACAGAGACATAAACAAACTTCTAACCAGAATTTCAAGCACAGAGGCACTTCTGAAGAAGGTATGTCAGAGCAAAGAGTCTCTAAAAAGGAAAATATCCCACTTGAGCTCATCCCTTCCATTGTGGTCTCAGGAGGATATCCTGATTTGGGAAGATAGGCTTTCTCACTATGCTCCCCTCACCTTAAAAAAAAAGGGAGAATCACATGGCTGCTGTTCTTTTAATAAGTTTCATAGCTTAACAGTGATCTCCTGCTTATTCCCAAATGTTGCTAAGGAATTAATCTGTCAATTGGAAGAAAATGGACCAAGGTTGGCTGCTTCACAGGCACTTGCAGAACACAAGATATGCAAAAGGTGAGCAGAGTAATTCCACTGTCTTTTGAAGGGGCAGACAGAACACCAGAGATAATGAGGGCCTGAGGGCAACTGGAACCGCATGAGATCTCAAGCGATAGGAGATGAAGAATCTGGAGCTGTGGATGATGATGATCACCAATCATCCACTCACATGACTTCTAAGCAATTGTAAACCCTCTGCTGAGCTCTCTGCATCTGAGAGTTAGACAGAAGCTTTGGAGAGCACATGAGGAGATGGTACTGAGAGAAGTAATGATTAAAAGTCCTCATAAATCTGTGCCTTATTATTAAATTGGAAAAAAAATTAAAAAAAAAAAAAGAAGAGAAGCAGTAAATAAAAGTTTGGCACTTTTGCTGCTTATGAAACGTGGAAGCATGCTTTCATCTGGGCTTTGGAATTAAAGGTTGATTGATTATGAAATGGATTTGTGCCAAGTTTTTCTTCCAGATAGCTTCAGTGTGCAAGTTTTGGCATTTTTCTTTGAGGCACATATTTCCCACACAGTCTTAATAGAGGCTTAATTGTCCACATAAAGGAAAGGGAGAGACAGGTGTCTAATATATGGTTCTGTTTCTCAGGTCTGCATTAGCTAAGGTCCCAGCAGACCATGTCCTACTTTCAGAATGTGGTATAAGCTCCAGCATCCCTTTGCATCAGTTCCTTAATTAGTCATAAGTACAATGTATTCTAAAATGTGTTATAAGTGCCAAATGCTGCTGTGGCATTTGTATATCAGGAAGAGTTATACTAATCATTATATTCTGTATTGTGAAGTTGCTAAAACATTTTATTAGCAATCTCAGTTAAATCTTTGTATGCTATTCACTTTAGTATCATTTTAATTTCACTACTTTCAAGACTATTAAGTAATAACAACTATAGATTAGATAAGGTAAGATTTTTATGACTCACTGACAGGAGCATATATCTGGCTTTAAAGTTGTAGAAATGCGAAGACTGAGATCTTGAATGTGAGGAGAGATCCTTGCAAAATGTCTTGAAAACATAAATATGAAAGTTAAACTTCTTGAGTTTCGTAGACAGCATGAGCGCAGGTGTTTTTGTTAGAGTCCCTCTCCTCACCAGACTGACAGAGGTTTTGACATCCTACATTGAATAACAAGAGGGCACGTGTCTTATGATCACAATGGGGAGCCCTGAATTATACGGTCACACAAAAAGGAAGAAAATTTTGATGCAAAATAGTATATATACTTGTTTCACCTTAGAGGTTTACACTTTAGGCAAAAAGGGTCCTCTGATGGATGCACCAAATGCAGACAAGGATGGTCAGGTTTCCAAGGGCGCTGCTGAGACTGCTAAGCTAGAAAAAGGTTCACCTATCCTCAGTGGTGGCTGGAAAGTGCTCAAGTAAATTAAAATGAATAGAGTAGTGACTGAGAGACAGCAAAGATGTTGCTTCAAGTGCCAGAGTGCCTGTCGTTAGGAACATGTATTGTCCTACTACTATTTCTCTTACCAGTCTTTCCCTGTAACACAAAGACTTGGTGTGGCAATATGCATTGGACAAGAAACATTTGAAGAAACAGGACATCTCCATCACCTGTTGCGCATATAAAAAACACGTGTGCTGTCCTTACCACACTCAAACATTATCCTTACATTTTCTTCCCATCCCTCTAGTTCCTTTTCCAATGCTCTTACACAAGTGGTGAACAAGGTAAGACAAGGCTTAATGTTTAACTTGAAGAGAACCTCCCAGCTAGCTGCAGCCCAAAAATTGATTGAGGGGTTCTCTCTCTTCCAATTGTTCCCCTTAGACCGCTTTATTCTTTTTAACTCTTTTTTTTTTCCCCCATAGAACTACAAAAAGGGAACAGTATTATCATTTCTACTAACACAATCCCAATGCAAATACCACTGAAAACATACAGTAGAAAGACTATTCCCTTGACAATAATTACAGCAATGTTACCAGAAAATATTGCCTACTAGTTTGGCAAGAATGCTGAATAGCATTGCTTTTGGCTGACGTACCGTGAAGACAGAAAAGGAGTGTGATCACATAACGGCTGACTGGCTTCAGATATCTACAGAATGGAAGTAAGAGGTAATTAATCCTTTATCTGTCTCCAGAGAGGGTAAAAAAAAAAAAAAGATAATGTAGCAGTGGAGATTTTGATTAGACATTTAGGAAAAACTCCAAAGGAAAATATAGAATAACATGAGAACAAAATGCCTGGGGATGTTGTAGAGTCACTGTCATCTAGGGATTTTAGAGTAAGAGACAAACATCTGTCAAGCATGACACGGGGTATAGCTGCTCTTGCTTTGGGGTAAGGGGGATGGACCAGAGGGCTTCCTGAAGGTCCAGTCATGATGCATGATGCTTAAATGGAAGCAAAAACAATGTGATGGTTTAAAATCTATTTCAAGGTATTTCAACAGAGGTCAAATGAAGTTTGGATTTCTTACTTTTGTTTGGACTCTGTATGTCCCTTGATCATAAAACAAAACATAAAGGCAAACATATCACCTCCTGTCATCTACAAACATCTTTATCACATTAAATTCAATATCTCTTTTGGAGGATTGTGATTTTAATATAAGTTTTCTACATAGGAACAAATGAAATAAAACTTCATACTGTTAAATACATGTGCTATACTAAGTTAATTCCTAACTTTAGAAGCATTTTGCCGTCACTAGGGCAAAAAATAGACATTTGTCTTTGCTTCATACAATGCACTAGAGAGAGTAGACACTTCAAAAGCTTTTGAAAGTTTTTCATCTGTACAGAGCGCTGACCCCTTAGTTAATGTATGTAGATCACTGGCTGATTTGAAGTTGCTTGACTGTCTTATTCTTCCAATGTGCTGGTGAAAATGTTTCATTAACACCTGAATTTACCATTAGCGATTCATTAATCCAAGAAATTTCAAGTAAAGTTTGCAGCTGGACTTTAGCAGGCTGGATACTTAGAGAGACTGACAATTTAAATGCAACTTTTTAAATTTTTTTTCTAGATTTTTTTGACCCTTTCTAACAATAACTTTAAAAGAGAAATATGTGCTCTTGTTATTGCATTAGATGTGGAAAAGAATCAAAGTAATGTCATCCTTATATCATGGAATGGCCTGGGTTGAAAAGGACCTCAAAGATCATCTCGTTTCAACCTCCCTTCTGTGGGCAGGGTTGCCAACCACTACAGCAGGCTGCCCAGAGCCACATCCAGCCTTGCCTTGAATGCCTCCAGGGATGAGGCATCCACAACCTCTCTCTCTTTTTTAACACACTGTGCATGAGAGCTATCTTTGACCTCCGGTGTTTTATGATAATTACACTAAAATGACTGTTTTTCCATTTGCATACTCAAGAAAATTTACTATGATCTCACCAAGACAGTCTTTGGCATATGGAAAGGCCACAAAAATGCTAGAAAATGTATATGAACTGTTAGTTGTCAGTCTCCTATCTTGGGTACAGGCATAAAGAACAGTTTTTTTCCACCTGTCACTGAAAAAAAATTTAGATTCTCCCTCAGTCTCTCTCTTAACAAATATCTGAAAAAACCTTCATAAAAAGTGCCAGACTTGATATCTTAATTACAGCAGTAGTAGAACAACTCAGAGGATCTCTAATCACAAGTAATGCAGTCTTTCTTTTGCCAAGAGGATAATGAGACAAATGAGGATTATTCAATTACACTAACTTCATCCAAACCTTGGCTTATTTTTTCCTGTGAGGGACACTGAAAAATAAAATAAAAAAAGGAATAACTAGAAGACAGAAAGAAGAAAGAAGTTCAAAGAGAAAGAAAAAAGGAAAGAAAGGGGAGGGAGGGAGGAAAATTTTGGAAGGAGAAAAGAGAAAGATGCATAACAAGGAGACAAGTAAGAAGGTAGGAAGAGAAGAACAAGAAAAGAACAGGACCTGAAGGAAGGCCACAGGAAAGATGTATGGAAAGAACTTATTTCCAGATCTTCCCCTTTGAGAAACAAAAAATATTTTTCATGCCACGTGTATCACAGGAGGTAAAGCAGAACCTATTTCTTGAGTGCAGAGTAGCAGTAGATCCTTTTATACATGAGCAAGGATGAGTGTCTTAGTATCTCTTAAAAATACACCTGAGAATACTAAATTTTTTTACTATTTAGCAGCTGAAAGTTGTGCAGTAGGTGTATGAAAGGAATGGTTTCTCAGGTGGTAAATCAGAGTATCAGCAACCATTTCAGAAAAGCTCTGCTCAGTAATATTAGCTAAGTACAAGCTTTTAGTGTGTAGTAATTGCTTTTTGAGGAGATGTAGCAGAAAAAAAAAATCCACCATGACTATAAATGACTAATTTCCAACCTCAGAACTGCATTAGATCCTTCTCACAACAGACACATACACTAGCTCAAGGACATTTCCAATTGCACTGCATCACTGTGGGAGAAAATGAGCACCAGCAAAGGGCTTCTGCAGAATAAATACATGCTAAATATGAGACTATGAATATACATGATTTCAGATTGTATTTTTAAATTTGTCTAGGGCTGGGACGTTATCTGTGGTATCTGGCACTTCCATTGTGTCAGCTTTGCTAAAAGAATTATTCCTACCATCCATCTCCTCTGCATTGTTTGAGTCTTCCCCAAACATGTTGCGGCAAGCTGATATACTATGAAGACATCTCAGTTTTAATATTTTTCTAGAAAGCTACTTCATTGAATATTTGTCGTGCGTAGATCTATTGAGTTCTGGCAGATTCTAATGCTCAGGTCATTTCCAGCATGATAGTACCTTAGCACACAACTCCCAGAAATAATTCAAGATATCTGGTGGCACCCGAACTTCATGAAATCCCGTAGCTATTTGGATAGAGAAAGCACAGATGCTCATAAAGTACAGGACAGCCTCTATTCTGAGAGTAATGCATCATGGTGAAAAAAATATCTTTCTTACATAGAGCAAATTATTATCACTATATGAAATACAACAACACAAAGTTTGCATGGAGCAATAGTATGTCCGTATTTAAATGAGGATATGCTTTTATTTAGTTAATAAAACAATATTTCTTTGTGCATGTTAAACTTTTTACAGTGGATAAATAACAAAACACTTTATGTTTTCATAGTCATTAATTAGCTCAGCAATGTAGTCTTGGCTTGGAAACTAGTTAATATAACACTGCTCATTTAAGCACTGCCAATGCTCAATAAAGCAAAACTTTCCAAGAGTTGACTGTTTTCAAAGCAGCAGTTGTATTGCTTTGAACAGAAAGTTCCTTATCCTTTCAGGACAATTTCAAAATTGTTATTGTATCAAAATAAAATGCTGATGCTAACATTATGCTTTGACATATGAAGCAGGCATCCTTTCAGGAATCACAGGAAATAATTTTGCATACCTGTATGTAGATACTGCAGTTATTACTATAATTTGGACAATTGCATTTAAAACAATAACAACAAATGCCTGATATTAGTAAATAGCACGCTGAGGTAGCAAAGAGGCCTGCTTAATAGATATAGCCCCCCTTACTGCTCTTCAAGTCTTTTCCTCTCCGTGCTTATTTCCAGAGAATAAAAGTATTGCTACTATTAGGTAAATAGTAATTTTATATGTTCACTGTTAGAATTACCACAGCAGAACTTTAGTAGAAATATCTAGAAGAAGAAATGGCAGAAAATGAAGAAAGATGTTATTTTGCTATTTTACTTTAAAATGTTGATTTTTTTTTTCTCCTTCTATTAGCTGTAAGGGATATCTTTATTAATTTAGAACTGCTGTTCAGCTGCTTTTTCCTATTGCAAGGTTTTCTTAATTCAAGTTGAATATGGCACACGCTGTTCTTGCTGGGGGTTCCTTTCAATCTGTACACTCCTTCCCAAACTGCCCTCATCATTTGTTCATGTGGGGAACAAGCAGAAAAGGTGATATAGCCTGCTACAAAATAGACATCTATTTGCTTCAAACTTCCATAAATACTGAAATTAGAGGAAAACAGCAGTTTGGTGGAGCACAGAGAGGCAAGATCTATACACAGATATTAGATAGAGCTATTGGATCAATCTAGTAAGAAACTGAGGTGAGAAACCTATTAAAAGTGTCTTCAAGCAATCAAACAAATCCACCTGAGCACACAGTGTGACGTGAATATGAAATAGGGATCAGCTTAACTGTACAGAGAGGCTCTTTTTGATCAGCTGTCTGCTGAGCCTCTTTTCCTGAAGGCCATAGAAGAGAAATAAGCAGTAGGAGACTATAAGCATTCTCTTCATGCATACCTCCTTGGGTACCAGTGTGACTGCAGGTGTAATCTTCAGTCCAGAGAACTGACTTGCCTTGAGCACAGCATCTGCATTAAGAGACAGATTTTATTAATAGCAACACCGCATTTTAAGTAGTATAACTTGCTTCTGTTCAATCCAAACATGCACTGAAATTCATGGAAAGGAGATACATTTGATGTAGATATAATTAGTATTACAACGATATTTAAAGTTGCTTGAATTTGTAATTCAACACTTATCAACCTTTTGTGCCCTATGAGAGATGTTTCTGTAGTAATACAAAATAATGTCAATGTCAGGCTGTCTTGTCTAGCTATAAAATGTACCTGTTTTATTATTCCATGTCCATGAAGCACAACTGGCTCTTAACAAACAGAAATATCTATTACTCAGTGGGAATACTTTGGTAACATTATTTGAGGAATAAAATACCACTTAACAAACTGACCCCTGAAGAGTGAAAGCAATTCACTTTCATGCTTGTGAATCATCATATCATGCAAGCTTACTGTTGGTTTTTTTTTTGTTTGTCCTTAGGCATCACTATGGCCACTGTGAGAGACAAAATATTCAATTAGAAGGGCATTGGATCTGATTCAACACTGCCTTACATTATGACATTTTAACATTCCAAGTTTTGAAAGTCTGAAGTGTAAAAAAAGTAGTAAGTTTTTGAAGGAATGTAAACCTTTTTTTCCATTGCTTTCAAAACTACAAAACCACTTCGTCAAGAACTTTTTATTTTAATTCTAGAGTATGCACATAAAAAATGATTCTCCTCACATGTTTTATGTCACAACTAGAATGCATACATCTTGATGGAATATAGAAACAATTTTTTTCTTATTTACTTATTTTTTTCATTACAACAACTTATTTGTTCCTAAACTATTAATTTACTATTTAACACAATATTTCTTATACTTCGAATTATATATATATCATTGCAGTTTCACAGACAATTAGACATAGTGGAAACGAGCAGAGAATATGGCCTTCCAGTTTGGTCTCATCTTCAGAATTAGTCAGGTTTAGATCATTTTATGGAGTATGTTGGTAGATTTGGTTTTGTTTAAAAAACAGACGAAGAATGGTCTTGTTACTTAAAAATACTGTTTTGTGCATTCTCCCAGCTTTAAGACAGAATTTCTCCTGCGGTGCTCATATATGCCCCAGTTCTGAAACCTCAGTTACCATCAAATCACATTAGCATAAAAATGGAATATTTCCAATGCAAACTCCTTTTTGGCAGATGATTAGTGGGCCAGGCAAATGCAATATTTTCTTTAGCAGGGATAATGTTATTGAAGATATTTCATTTCTCACACATTTCATTTGGTAAATTTCATTTGGTAACTTTTTACAGTTGCACAGTGATGGTAAAAACAAGCAATAATTACATTTTAATAGACTGGAAATACTGCTCCATATACAAAAGTTCATACTTAGAAAAATCCTCTCCCAACCCACAGTCTAGCCAATCAATATCCTGTTTAAAGTTAAACTCAATTTTTAAACCTTCAGGAAGCAAAAACTCTCATGTCTTCTTACTTACCTCCTTCCACTTGCTGACACCTGGTTTTCCTGCCTTGAGGAACTTTGCAGTTGCATAGTTTGACCTGTTCCCAGACTGTTGTTATGTCTTTGCTTTTTTTTCTCTACTGACCACCAATATTGTTCTTTTAGGGCTTTACTTCTTACTTGGAAAACAAGGAAAATTATAACACAGTTGAGAAAGGGTGGGCAGATCCCAGATCTCAACATACTGCTCATCAGCTTTTTCAAGCTCTGCATGCTCTGTGTCATTCTCATTACTGAGAGCTGGCAGACTATGACATCAGTTTGACAGCGTCTTACTGTATTTGTTTTCCTTGCTTCTTATATACTCAGCCTTCTGTGAACCTTCTGTGGTTGCTCTGGAGTTGTGGGAATCCTTCTGTCGGCCCGTGAGGTTGCTACACATCTAGGGACTCTGCCTCAAGGACCTCCTCAGTGTGCTGGGTGCAAGATTCTGAAATGATCATACTCTTAGGCCAGTAACAGGCAATTCTTCTAAAAGCTCCAAAATTGATTATGAAATCGGTTGCTGACTCATTCTTTTATTGCTTTTATTAAATCTGTGCTCAAAAATCACACTGCAGCAAGCATGAAATATTTATCTAGTCCTTCCTTACTGTGCCCAGTTTCTGTGTAGCCAGGATGCTTCTGGGCAGGATGATATCCTCTCTGGCAGGACTTCACAGACAGAGGATATTAACCATGAGCCTGAAAATGTAAAGGGGAAACAAGCATCAGAAAGAGATGCAGGCAAGCCCTAGTGAGATTGATGAGGTTGATTTCTTCAGGCACACAACTGGGAAGCACCAAGCATGTAGTAAGCAAACCCTGATCCTTCTCAATGCAAGCCGAAGACAGACCTGACTTCATGCCTGACTTCACATCTGAAGTGTCCTTCAACAGTCCTTCAGTTTGGTTGGCAGACGTCAGACCCTTGCGGGGGATCTTCTGGCTCAGATACGCCCATCCTATCTCCTGGTTGCTTGCACAGACACAAGGAAATGGCTTACAGTCAAACAAGAAGCTAAAGGTCTATCAGTCTCACCTCAGTGTCAGGGAAGGTTACAAAGCGGAAAAATCTCAGCAGCCATTGTGGATCAATTCAAGGTCAACCAGGGGATCAGGCCCAGACAGCATAGGCTCATGAACAGTAGATTCAGCTTGACAAACCTGATTTCATTCTATGACAAGGCGACCCACTTTGCAGATAGAGGTAAGGCTGTTGATGATGCCTACCTGGACTTCAGAAAAACCTTTAACACTATCGCCCCCACAACATCCTCATGCTGGTTGTCCATGGTTTGCACAGGCATGTGCTCCACTGGGTGAAACACTGGCTGAATGGATGGACCCAAAGAGCTGTGGTCAATCGAGTTAAACCCAGTTGGCAGCCAGTCATGAGTAGTGTCCCCCAGGGCTCGGTACTGGGGTCACTCCTACTCAACATCTTTATGAGCGAACTTGATGAAAGGATTGATCTTGAAGGTCTTTTCCAACCTGAGCAGTTCTGTAAATCTATAAAAGCTACTCTTCATGGATGGCATGGCAAGGAAGATGTAGCTGCCAGTTTTAAAGCAGTATTGAACACCAGCCAACACTTTGTTTCTTTACTGTTCTCTGTGTTCACTCTACCGTGCCATACAGCAAGAAAAACATAATATAAAAACTATAATATAATAAATACATATATAATATCTCCTGTTTTAGTTTATAGTCCTATTTATTGCTGCTTTAGAGCCCTCTGAAAAAACATCACAGTGCTTTAAAACCAGTGATGTATAGAAAACATGTAACATCTGTTAGGATCATATTTTTACTCCACTCTTGGAACAAAACCTGACATTTGGGCTACCTTTTAAAAATAAGTGCTCATTTTTTAGACGTCTCATCTTTACCACCCGAACTTGAGACATTGTTGGCCCAGTTTCCGGAAGATGCTGAGCTGCAGCTGAGATCAGATCTGTGGTTAGAGCTCAGTCTGGGCAAAAAAGCATCCACATCACCGCACGCTTTGTAAAATGTTGGCACTATGTAGTTAAGTAGGTGATTTTTAACTCTGTATTGAACTTCTTCATAGTCTAAACTGCTCGTTTTTCTAGCTATTATTCAAAATCTGACACAGATCAGATGTAAACTTCAAAAATATTCCAAAGTGTGACACATAAACACATGAATTTTAGGTTAAAAAAAACTCTCCAGCAGCAATGGAAAAAGAAGTTCTAGTGTTGAAAAAGTATTATCTTAGACAATGCAAGACTAAAGCAGAAGAAACTTGGCCTTAGTAACAAAATCTAAAAGAACAAGTGGCGCTGTAAAAATATTAACAAAAATAACAGTTTGAAAGTCTATTCACCTTTTCTTGTTGATTTCACTGTTTCTAAAAGACTGAAAATGTTATTTATTTCTCATGGATCTTTTTGGATGCTCTTCGATTGCTGCCAGAATTTTATCTGTGAGTTGGCTTGCAAAATGGAATAACTGCTTTGCCAGCAGCAGTCGTAAATAATGTTTATATGTGAAGGTTAGAATGTAGTAGATATTATTGTCTATTACATAATTGTCTTGTAAGACTTCCACAGGTGGACAATCACAATTCCTTTGTTAAGCAGATGTTACTCTATGTCATCATTATAATTATTTTCTATTTAAGAAAAAAGTGTACCTAAAACTTCTCCAGTGCATTAAAGTCATCATTTAACTTTTTACTTCCAAGCAGGCATATTTTAATAATAACAATGAAGGGAACAGTTGTTCCTGTAACAAAAATGATACTGAACAATATTGCTAACAACAAGAATGATTAGAAAAGAACTGATATAGCAATTAACTTCTAATTTCTTTCGAAAAGCAATGCATGCATGGACATCATGGACTACAGCAACTGTCTCCTCTGTATTTCACCTTGCCAAAGACTTATTTTTGTCCAAGATTAAAATCTCATTTTAAAGCATGTGTAAATTTTCTGGCATGTTCAGGGTATTTATATTCACATCCTGTATGAGTTTTAATTTGTTTTAGCAAATGCTGAATTCATCTCCAATCACCTCCTAGAAGTGCTTCCCAGGCTTCCTTGGAGAGTCAGCAGACAACTGGCTTTTTGTCAGGTGCTCTATCCTTGTAACTTTGCAATATGAAATGAATCCTAAATATTGAGAAAATATGAAAAGCTCAGAGTGAACTTAGCAGTGCTGGTGTGTGCACAAGGCTAGCTTGAGTACAGATTCAACTGTTAGTACCTAGGTAATGTAAAGTACGTCATATGCAAGTAATTACTGAGATAAAATGGGTCTATATCTGAAAAAAAATGTTCCCATTCAGTTTTTCTTGAAGCTGTCTATAAAATGGGATCACAACTATTTTGCAAGAATAATCAAGAGAGAGCTGAGTGTAATTTGAAAAGAAAAAGGGAAAAATATTAGTTTGATTTTACTCTCAGCTTTATATTACTCTCTTGGGCAGTGCATTTCACTTTTGCTGTACCACAAGGAATAGCAAACAGCAGAGTTCAAGGCTTAAATTTACCTAAGTACTTTCAGAATGCTTTTCTATTTAAGAAAGAGTAAGTGTACAAGGATATGCTTACGTAAAAATAAATATACGCTAGTCACATCTCTTCTGGTGTATACCTTACATAGTCAATCTGCAATCCTAATAAAAAATGAAAATGCTGAATCAATCATAGAATCACACAGTTTTGGAAGAGACCTCCAAGATCATCCAGTCCAACCATCCACCTACCGCCAATTTTTACCACTAAACCACATCTCACGATACAACATATAAATGTTTCCTGAACACCTCCAGGGACAGTGATTTAACCACCTCTCTGGGGAGCCTGCTCTAGCAACTGATCACTCTTCTCAGAGAAGAAATTTTTTCCTAATATCCAATCTGATTTATTATTTAAAGAGATTTAGCCACTATGAAGGAATATATATATATATATATATATATATTTTTTTTTTTTAAGGAAGAAAGGTGGTGAAATGTAATAAATATAAAAAAATGCAGTGGCAGCATATTTGAAAAGTATGCCGAAATATAATTATGCAGTCTTCCCAACATGTAAATAGGTATGGAATAGCTACTGTTTTATAAATGAAACTGTTAAAAATCCTTACAGCTTGGGTTGGAAGGGACCACAAGTATCATCAAGTTCCAACCCCGCTACCACAGTCAGGGCCACTAACCTCCAGATCTGGTACCACGTTGCCCAGGGCCCCATCCAACCTGGTGTTGAACACCTCCAGGGATGGAGAATCCACAGCCTGTCTGTGCAGCCTGTTCCAGCACTTCACCACTCTCTCTGTAAAAAAAAAAATAATAATAATTAAAAATATATATATATACATACATAAAAAAAATATATATACATATGTATATTTACACAGTGTAGTGATCGATGGCATTTGTTCCATATCACCTAGCAAGGGGATGAATATGGCCATTAGCAATTAACTGCAATTTCCTCAACGTAATAACGAAACTGTATTTGAAGGTATTAGCCAAGTGAAATGAATAACAAAATCCAAAGTGTTTTGTGTTATCACTTAAAATGCTCAAGAACTGATGTATTTATATAAAAGAAATATTTCCTTCCAGCCCTACCCCCATCCCCCAACTGATTTGAGAAGCATCTAACCCCACAGGGTCAACATTATTGCAACACATATTTGAGAGAGTGATAAAGAAGGAAAAAAGAAATACATCTTAACATTTGCAGGAACTTGTAGAAAGATTATATATATATATATATATATAATAAAATATATATAATATATAATAAAAAATATATATATACGCATACGTTTTTTAACATACTGAAAAGAAAGCTTACTGTGAAAAGAAAGTGCATGATAGATACAGACATGTAGCATCTACCAATTACCTGTGCATCATGAAAGCACATTTTCACTCTTGTAAAAAAATAAATAATCAGGAACTTCCTATCATCTTTGAAACATCCCATTTTCGTTCTCTTTCTTTCTTTATTCTTCCTCCCCTGCCTTTCCTTTGATTTCTCTGCAGCAGAAGAAAGAGATAGGAAATAAATAATTTAAGAGGAAAAAAAAAAAAAGAAACAGAGTTTATTTATAAGGAACAATACTTTAATTCATGAGGCAGTCCCTAAAACATCTCAGTCTAGCAGCCAGTATTCAGGCTGAAATTTTATCAGGGCCGGGCATAGGGACAATATAATAAAGACCTATTTCTTCAGTTAAAAAATATCTATAAAAGAGGATTTTGACACAGACACTTGCTGGGCTTACTGTTTTCCTTCAGGCAAAACTCACCTTTCTTGCCATTAACCTGGCTTCCCCAGTATCTCAAGCCCCTATAAGTCCCTGTTCCTGCCTACCCCTCCCTGTGCTGCTAGTGCTGCGCACAGTGCATATATTATTAGTGCTGCATTCTGCCAGTCAGCCAAACATCAGTCATGTAACAAGTTTGGTTCCTATTCCGTTGTAGATTACTTTCAAATAACTGAGGGATAAATGGATGCCAAAGGCATGTGTTTAGCGGGTATGCTGAAAGCCTGACAGTATTTCATGTGGCTCCAACAGATTTCTTTGCTTCTCATCATCAGTATTGCTTTGTCAATGTGGATCAAAGAGTATGCCATCCCCTGTAGGGACTGCATTCCTCCTGTGATGGGAAGGGATACTCTGTACCTCCAGCTCTCAGATCCTTGTATCCCACCTTCCTGCTCCCCCTCCCAGCAACAGCTCTCTATTTATACAAAGCAACAGAGAATGGTGTCAAGAATCAATTAGTGGGGAAGTTCTGAATGCAGAAAGTTACTTGTTGCCTAGCAGCAACCCAGCAAACCAGGACCTGACTTGGATTCCTTTAACCCCAAATGAACTGTTGCTGCTGGATTATTCTTCCTTACCACTTCCTGGCATACTGCTGGCCAAGCTGGGAAGTACTCAAAGGCTTTCCTGTCCATTCAGGCAGGTCCTCACTTCCCCTTGCCTGACCAAAACATTCAGTTGATGGAATTTGTGGCTCTTGGTTTCAAACAAACCCCACAGGAGGCTTTTCAGTGTGCACTGCCTCTGCCTTGGAAATAAGGAGCATGAGGGAAGCCCCACTCAGTTTGGGGGGGATGTGCAAAGTTGGGGGTTAGGATGGAGAGAAACTGCTGCAGCAGGACAGGCAGAGTCCACCAGGGCACCTTGAGATACACGTTAGCTGAAAGTTCACGTCTCAGCCTCTGTTCTTCATCCTTAATAATTAATTCCTCAGAGAGGAAAAGATTGATCATTTGCATAACTAAATTTTTCAGTCACAGCAATCAGCCTATTAATAGAAAGCCATCCATTTGTCTGTCTATCATCCTACATAAAGCACTCTGTTGTTTATAAGACGTGATATGTTGAAGGGCAGTAGCCCATAAACGATGAGTATAGAGGCAGACACTCTATAGAGCTTGACTCTAGTGCAGAATGCATTCTCAAATAGATCTTGTAAATAATATCTATCAGTCAAGGAAGTTAAATCTGTGTTTCACCCTTCAACACTATAGGAAAGTTTCCAGGAAGAGACTGTACATTCACAATAAAATTTGTATCAGAAGGGGGAAAAAATTACAAGGAAATGTCAAACCACTGTATAATGGCTGCATAGCAAAATAAGTGCTGATTAGTCAAATTATTAAGCTGCCACACTAAAACATCTTACTAATCCAGGAAAAGGATTTATGTAAAAAATGCAGATATATCACTTCCATTCATAAGTGGCATGAAGATGAACAATATCATCTATTTAACGCCCTGTCATCTTCACCCGTACTTGGACTTCAGACAGAAATGTTTCCATTACAGCTCCACTTTCAATTAGAGATTGTAATAGTCAGCTGTTAAACCAGAACATTCATGCTTATTATTTGCCTAATGATGATTTGTGGCAGGAGAAAAAGTCTGAGCACTACCTCAGTTTCAGATGTTTTAAGCAATTTCAGTACTGCATAATTGGCATTTTTGTTTCTCATTATAAAATTGGATTCATCTGCTGAAGGATGGCAACAAATGTCTGTCTTAATTTTCACTTTTAACAATACCATTTATATTAAATGCTGCACACAAGAAATGTGACCCTAAATACACAAAGGATGCCTAGTTTAAATAAATACTGTGCTGAATTGAAGTGTTGCTGCCCCAAGCAGGGAAGTACTTCCAGAAGCAACCTGGCTTTTCTGTAGGATGGTAAGCCAGGTGATACCAGCCTCATTCCACACTGACAGCCTGTTCCCTCCACCCTCAAATGCCAAGAACCAGTGATTTTCTTGTGGTTTTCCTGTGTTCAGTCTGGTTTACATGCAAAGGAACATGAAAAAGGGATGCTGGCAGGATATACATAGGAAGGCAGACCAGAGTCCAAGAGCCAAAGTCTGAAACATCAAAAACACAGTCCCGCCTTCAGGAATTTTTAGTGAAAATAAACACAGTGAACAAAAAAAAAGATAAAAAAATAAAAAAAACCAACCAACAATTGAAAAGAATAACTACTGAGCCTGCCCTGGAGACCACTAATATGATTTTAAATTAATAAAGTCTGACCAGCCTTTATGTAAATACTTGATGATTGTCACTATTTAATACTCTCGCTTCGGAAGAGCAAAATCAATTTGCTGTTTCATGACAGTGGGCTGCAGTCACGTACAAGTAACAGAACGTAAGAAATTCACAAGAAACAGATGCAGTCTATTGGGTCCCAGCAGCAGAGAAATTATTCAGATGCTGAGCACAGAAGCTTCAAATGACCTTTTAAAATGTGTATGATCACACTGATCAATCCAATTTCACACCAACTTGTATAAGACAGAGAGCATTGATGCAGCACGGTCTTTTGCTTTTTAGTAACGAGGAATGAAACCCTGCAGTCAGAATTCATTTTCTTGATCAAAAATGGTGGCACAATTCAGATACAACAGTCTGGTGATTAGTGAAAAGAAGCTAAGAGAAATCCACTTATCTTCTGCCTTTTTAACAACAGCTTTCAGAGCAGATTTCTAATTGTTAAAATGTGGCAATACATCAGAACTGTGCTTTTCCCACCTAGCAGTGAGGTAAGAGACCTAAATTGCTTCCAGCATTGACACAGTGACTCAAGGCATTTCATTTTTCATAACTTTTTCTCCCTCCGTCATTAAATCGGGATAACAGCGCTTAGGAGAATGGCATTAGGAGGCTTTGTTCATCAGCATCTCCGTGCAGTTGGAGAATGTGATATAGTGCAAAATGCAAAGAACTACTCTGTGAATATCCAGCCTCATTCTGCTGCCACAACTGCCACCAGCAATACAGAACAGAGCTCTCTGTGTCTTACTGCACACAAGTGTTTAGTGAAAATTTTTTTTCCCATAATTTTTCCCATCCCAGCAGTGATTCTGTTATCGTTCATCTACGCATATTTCTCTAGATTTGCTTTTGCCATAATTTTACTCCCACATACCTTCTCTATTTTCCAGAGATGTTTTGATACTGAAACCCTGAATGAAACATTTTAAAGTTAAAAAACAAGTTTTTTAAAGATAAAAGTGAAAATCATGGAATCAGAGAATAACAGCATCATAAAGGTTGGAAAAGACCTCTAAGATCATCAAGTCCAACTGTATGCCTACCACATAATCAGTTCCATTTCTTTCCTGTTTTTTAACTAGGTTGTGTATTTGGCTACAAAATGTGTCATCCAAAGACTTTATCATTAATATAGTGAGATGCACAATCTCCTATCCTGAAAAGGAATTAGTTTGCTTTTTAGGCTCTCCAGTATTAAAGTAAAAGCTTCACTACCAATATAAAATGCAAAATGAGTTGGTTATTTTCTTTAATTCTTTCCCAGTTTGATGTCTATGTTGTTAAAAAAAAAGAGGAAAAAATAAGCCAATTTTGCAAATAAAATTGCCAGAAATGACAAGAGCAGAAAGCCAGCAAAACAAAGCAAAAAATCAGGTTCTGATATCCATTTCCATATCTTTGCAGAATCTGTCCCACAGATTTATATCTACAGCACGCAATTTTCTTTCATCAATACATTTTTTTTAATCCGGACATGTAAAATTACACCCACTCTTTCTGAGTCATCTTTACATCTAAGTGGTATTAATTTCAACTAACTTCAGGAGGACTTGTGCTTACTAATGCAGCCCAAGTGCTGTCAGTAACAAGTTAGGAAGAAATTTCATTCATTTCAAAAGCTCTGGGCTCCTGGTAGGTATTTCCTGCATATTCATAGTTAGTAACAAGATCTTCAATTAGCACTAGAGGGCATTGGAAAAGAAAAAAAAAAAAAAGAGTGTGCACTGAGATGCAAATGCTTTTCAGCAGTGAAAAGGAGCAATTTCATGCCAGCCTGCATGACAACAAGCTTTTTTTTAATTTATTTTATATCATTTTTTCACTGTTAAAGGTTTGCATTTTAAGTTGAAGACCTGAAATGTTAGTCATTATTATTATCATTATTGTTGTCACTAATGGATCTTCTGGTAACCCAGATCATCATCTCACTAGTAATAAGAGTCATATTTGCATTTTCATGTCAGAAATCATCAAATAGGATCATATAATTTCTTGAGTTGGAAAGGACTCCAAGGATCACCAAGTTCCAATCCCCCTTCCACAGGCAGGTCCACCAACCTCTAGATTTGATACCAGACCAGGTTGGTCTAAAAATGGGGCACTGAGAAGTCTGAAAGCTTTGGTCCTACAGAACAACATAATCCCTCTGATTGTACTAGGATACCCATTTTCAGGAAGGGATTGCACTGTTAACTGTAGATCTTGTGATGACACTCTGAGTTCTGAGTGGGCCCACTTGTGCCAAATGGAATAAGATAGATGAAGCCTTGTGAAGTTCAAATGCCTGCTGTGTGTGCACATGCTCAGACAAACTGGGGAAAAAATGACAAATCTTGGGCTAAGTCATTCTTATCATTCATCTCTATATCCTCCTGAGGCAATGTCTACAGCAATCTCTTCAGATTTATTTTTTTATTTTTTTAATTCTGTGAACTTGATAGGGATCTTTGGAAACCAAAATTATAATCATCAGTGAGGTTTCTCTTTTAGCTACCCAGCATATAAAGTAAAATTATAGCTGTTTAAAATCAAGTGAAAACATTTTTAAGAATTTTGAGTTAATTTCATTTAGTTTTGAACTGGAGTCAGATCCAGCAGATTCACTGACATGGATGAAGCTTTATTTCAGAGCTACAGCTGAACTCAAAAGGTTTCCAAGAGTGTTTATCGACTGACAAGATGCATCTACAATAAATTGTTTTAACACCCAAGATAGAGCTTTAAAAGTATAAATTTCCATTTGGTTACAGCATATCCTGTTAGAAGGTTACAGAGCGTGCAAGTGGGAAGTGAGTTACCTATTAGAGGTTTAATGAATCATATTGTAATCACACATAACAGCACTTAAGAAGCAATAACGTTTGCAAACCACTCACATATTCGCTATTCATCATAGTATTTCTAGACAGTAAATGTGGGTTGACTAACATTCCCACTTTACAGGATGGAAGAACAAAACAGAACAACTCATATCGTTTGTCAAGCAGCAAAACTGTGGTTAAAACTAATTCTCACAATCTGCAGCTAAAACTTGGTGCAGTCTCATACATTCAATCATAGCTGCTTGCACTGAGACATGAAAAGCAAAATTTCTTTTAACTACTGTTCCACCTCTAGTTTTACATGGAGAAAATAAGACAGCAATTTTTTTATTCAGTAAAACTTATGTCATAGCCACTGCCCAGCTAACTCTATCTGAGGAGCTGTAAGCTCTTATTTTGACAAGATATGACCACTGATTTTAAAAGCATCTTCAGCCCTCATCCTATTTTTCTTCTCAAATACTAAGCTCATAAAATCTTATGCCCCTTTGTGATTGGACACAAAATATTTCATCTGACTTCTCCAGGACAAGCAAGAGTATATTCTGATCATTCCCACTCAGGCCAAACTTTCACTCTAATGAAAGCAAAGAATATGCTTTAACAGGTCTCTTTTGAGGTCTGTATGCAACCTAAGAAAAAAGTTATAGAATTAGTTATTTCCATCAAACTAAGATATTGTAAAAGATCAATAACTGGACAAGTCTCACACTGATACTCAAAATTTCATTTGCCTCTGAACGGCACAGCTTGGCTAACTAATGATTGTTTTTTTCTACTCTAGCGATTAGTGAAACAATTCAGACCTCAGGATTAAGTTAAATCACTTCTATGAATAGAACACAGTGTTTGTTACTCTTGTCCAGTCACTGTTTCAAGAAGGAATGAGAAAGGGAGAGATTGGCAAGTTTTTGCGGTGATGTTTCCAATTTCTGCTGTCAGATTCAGGTCATTCACTTCATACCAGTATGCCTCCTTTCATAAAATCACTGGCTTTGTGATTTCTTACAATCTGCAAAATATGTGTTTTGTTGTTTTGTTTTTTTTTTAAAGCTACCTCACAGAGTCAGAATGAAATAACTTTTGGTCATTAGTGAAATAACATTTGCTAGATTAAAAAAAAAAAAAGTTTGGTAATGCACTTTGCCTGAAAAATGCTCTTTCAAGCCTATGCATGTATCTAACCATGGATTTCATCCCCCATTTAAGAGCTCCAGACATTCCTCAGGCAGAGTGCTTGCACTTCATCACTGTGATAGTACAGAAGGAGGACTACATCCTTTACTTCTTTTGAAAGTACATACTTTGCTCTGAAAGTAAGGCTTCCTATTTATTTCCATGGAAACTACAACAGCTAAAAAGAGCACGATGACACTGTTCAATAGAGTGAATTCTCAGCTACCATTTTTCAGCCATCACACCCTTAAATAAGTATTTTTGCCAGCAATGAGCAAGAGCCTGTATTCTATACTCCTGCATAGCTGTCCAGAACATGGCCTGTCTTTCACATCACTGTCACCACTGCTGAAATGAACCACCTCACTGTGCTCACATCCATTGTTTGATCTCCATTAGCAATCAGCAAGAGTCAATGAATATCAGTGGGTACCTTTTATTTCCATGTGGAGGAAATCAGTGGCACACCATTACTTCACACGCACTTCTTTGTCAGATGTCATTTTGTCAGACTGCCCCTCTGCTGCCATCTGTCACACTGCAACAACATTTAATGGAATACTGGTAGGAAGGTTCAACGTCTAGCACCATACCTCTAACACATGCCTCTGATTTCATGAGGCAACAATAAAACAGGAGACATTACTTTTGAAGCAGCCCTCTTAAAATATTTAATATAGTTAATATACATTGGTAAAAATAAAAAATTAGTATTTTTTCTTAATACATAAGAAAAGGAGAGCAACAAAACCATAAACCTAGTAGGAACTTGGATCTTGCTTTTTTGGAGCTAAGACATCAGTCCTGTTCAATGACAGTGACTGTAGTTCTTATTGAGCTCTCAAGGTGTTCGTCAGAGATTTTGGATGTAGTTTTATTTTTTCTCTGTTTCATTCTTGAAAACAGTTGTTCACAAAGGCACATGCTGCCAAAGGCAATGACATGAACAAGATGTGATTGTGAACCAAGGGGTATTTCTCTCTGCTAAGGTAGGGCTTATAAAAGTCCAGTAGAAAGGCACAATCAGATTTTTGAGTTGAATATATGATTGCAACTCTATAAATTCTATTTCAAAATCTCCAGGACGTGTTTATGTTGACTGAAAACAGACCTGCAAATAATCAAGAAATTGAAATACCGATTCTGGTGTTTCCACATGATTAAAACCAGCTTAGCAACTTGGCATTAAAGCCTGAGATATTAACATTCTGTTATAATGTGCTTGGTTGGCCAGAAATTGCATACAGGATAAGCTCATACTATTCTCTCAGCAGCCTCTGTAAGAGAATGTAACCTGTGACAGCTCAGGAACATCCTCAAGTTTCTTTTGCTTGGCAAGGTATTTTTTGGATATGAGTATTGGTCAGAGATAGACGGATTGCCAAAAATAAAACAAAACACAGACAAATAGACTTGGGATACATATAGGCACACATCCTTCCATCCTTCTGGTTTTACTTCCCTTCCACAGCTCTTCACGCCATTATGCTCAGCTCTAGTCCATGTAAAGCCCTCACTCTCAATGTTTGCAAGATATACCTTCAGTTCATTGTAGTTCATGGGCAATCCACTATACCTCGGAGTCTGGAAAACCTAGAAATGCTCTCACTGATTTGCCCTCTGTATCTCCAAGGGAGCAATGCTGTGAGGCAAGCAGGTGTCTTAAAACCTGGGCCCCATGGCAGGGTCACATATGTGGAGACTGTGCACAGTACATACACTTCAGTCAGAGTTTGGGAGAAAGCACTGAAAGGACCTTGCATAGATAGATAACCCTTATAGCCACAACGGTCCGTGGGGAAGGGATCAAGCTTTTACCATCTGCTGGAAGAGAAATATGGCAATATAAAGAATTTGATTATATCACTGTTTGAAGGGCAGATGCTGAAGAGTCCTCAGAGGGGCTAACACTCTGCAAGGACCACTTCATCTCCAATAAACATTCTCACAGAGCAAACTGAGTGGAAAGATTTTCCTCTAACAGACCAGCTTTCAAAAATACTAAGTCAAAAGAGCAAAATAGCACAACTCTTTGATCTGTTTATTTTGCTGATCCTCCTCTGAGGTCACCTTCGCTTATTTTTGCCTCAGTGGAAAAAAATACCTTAGCAAACTTTAGACAAAGCTAATATAAAAATGTATGCATTATTTATACACAAACATTCTCTAATGAAACCTCTGGTTTAAGAGGCCTTATTTCCTCCCTGGCTTTTTCCTTAAATTTAATATTCACTTAGTCATTAGGATAAAAATCAATAGTATGTTTATAGAATTTTAATCCATGTTAGATCACGCACAACATTTCACTGTGTTAAGGTAAAATAAATAAATAAAGCTGGTAAAAGCATACTTAATAATTTAGAGTTTATATAAATAAATAAAATCACATTACCTCTACCAAAATGCAAATTGCCAGCACATGCATACCTCGTGTGCTAGACTGTCTTTGAGAGAAATTTCTGCAATAGGTGCTGAACTGATTAATTCACTTCTGATAAGGAACAAGCATAATCTTTATGACTTTGACCATGTTGGATGTTTTGTCTCATTATATAAACTTAAATTATTTTCTAATTGTACTGACTTCTCTTTGCATAGCAGCATCCTCTTAGTAGAATATCTGACCAGTTGTTGTTTCCAAAGAATAAGAGATTACTGGTCTTTTTCAACTTTGGAATATTGCTATATAAGTATTTTCTGCTTAAACTTCTCCTAAATTCATCATTTTGTCTATTACTCTTCCTTTCAGAACTGTTATGCATCCATATTTTGTTCTACTTTTTCTTTAAGATGTGTTAGGTTTCTATTTCAAAGACAACTCCATGTAAAGTTGCATAGATTTGAGACTATACATTCACAAAAAGCACTTTAAATTATGCCATTCATCTGTTCCCTCCCAAGTCAATAATTCTAGAAAGAGAGCTTAAAGTGATTCCAGCTTTTAGATCACAGCCAACTTTCAGACTCAACATATGAATACCTAAGAGAAAGACATAAAATTTCTTTCAGTCCCACAATACTCTCTTACCGCATAAAGCATCAGCAAGCAACAATATAAATATATATATCTTGGCTTAAGACTTCCTCATTGAGTTCATTCTCAGTATTCCTTTTTGGAAAGGTGCCACAGAAGTACAAATTATGGGCTAACATAACTGAAGGCTTTGTCTAGGAGAACTGAACATTGTGCTGATTTGCCAGCCACACCTTTGCATTCAGCTGGCTCTCACTCAACTCAATAACTCCTAACACAATTAATTCAGTGGCAGCATCAACAATGGATTTTGTTCGGGAGAAAAGTTACACTAAATCAAGTCTGTATGAAAATATTCAAGCTTGTGTTTTGTGAGATGAGGATCAGGGGCTTTGATTTCTATCCCCATAAGAGACATAGAATGATCAAAGCCTGTTTCCTCCAAAAGTTCTTTTCTTACTGAGATTAAATTAGAATTTAAACCAAAAAAAAATTTTTTACATCAATTTACATTTGAGGAATTTGTGTGAAACATAAGCAACATTAAAAATAAAAAAGCATTTAGTAAATTCACGAAGTATCAGCTTATGCAGACAGTAAAGTTTTACACAAGGTAAAAATCAGCCCCTTCAATTTATCGTGTTTTAGCAAACGCCCCTACACGGCACCTTGGGGCACATCCTAGAGCTCAAAATCAACATGAATATACCAGTTTTTGGAATAAATTCTCAATTTATGGCTTCTGCTAAACTCTGCATTCAGTTTAAATTTGGAGCTTGTTTATTCATAGAAAAACTCAATCTGACATGCAAGGAAACAAGGAAATAGATAAAATTTTTGTGAAAAATACCATTTTAGCCACACTTTTCCCATGCTAATGAGAATCAGGAACAAATACTGGTGGGGAAATGTTTTTGCTGCATTCAGAAATAAGTTAGAGGCCAGTATGAATGACAAATTGCTATCATAACCTACTAAGAAGAGTTATTACTCTGCGTACATGCAGCTACATAATACCACAGCTTAAGTTTTCTTTTGTAGTTTCATATTTAAAGCCCAGAAAAGTACTCGTTTGATGGGAAAGACTGCAGGAACCTCAAGGTGAATGAAAAATGACAGATTTAATTTCCTCCCCCCCCTTTTTTCCCCACGGGCTAAATAAGTACGCAGATTAGGGATTACAAATAACTTATGTCTATTTGTATAGGTCAGCTTCTAGAGAAAGATTCTTCAGAAGGAACGTTTGAGAGCAAGCACTATCGATGAGAGAGAAAATTAGATAACCAAGATTGTGCTTCCCCATAAACAATGTTTGTTTTGAAGCTTCTTATCTGCAAATAAACTGACTTGACCTTGCAGTCTCTGTCATCCTCATCACAGTATTATAAATAACTGTTGGACCACAGCATCCCGAACAGGAGGTTATATATTTAAAATTTTGAGCTTACAGGCTTATTACAAACCATTTTCTGCATGTGTGCACTTTCTCCGGGCCCAGCAACACCTAATATGCACCTAATAAAAAGATGGCAGTACTCATTTTAAAAGCAGTTGTTGTGTTTTTAAACAATCATAAAAAAGGAAATGCATTATTAAACACAAAAACACAGCATCCTAGCACAGTTCTTCCTCCACGACAACTGGCAGCACTTCCTTGCCCCCAAATCAAGCTGTCCTTGTAAAGCCCTCATTTCTGTGAGCACTGCATACAAAGGTTACACACCAAGGGAGCCAAACAGTTTGAATAGAGGCAAATTAAGGCACAACTCTAGATTTAATGGAAAACGTGAGCATAATCACAATGTGGTACCTCAGAATAAGGTAAATAACTGTGTCCCAGATGTCTGTCTCTAGCAGCTGAGAAAAACACAGATGTTTTGAATCATTTCTGATCCTGTTTCTACCTCAAAACAACCTTCCCATGGGTAACAGTGCAGATGACCTTTCCCAACACATTGCAAGTGGCCCCAGGTGAAGAGAGCAAAGAAAAGTCAGTCTTCTTAGGATACCTCAGTTGTATGGTAACCAAGAACTTTTCTTCTTGATGAAACACAAACAGCTTTTCCTAGACAGCCAGTTCAGCTTATTGAAAATATTCGCCTAAACTATTTTATCTTAAATAAGGCTTAAAAGGTTTGTAATGGCTGCTGTAACAACAGTTTCATTTTTCAGTGTATACTGGCTTTGTCTTATTCCATATGGATTCCATATCCATATCTCTGAATGAAAAGTTTTATGTGCATTGAGAGAAGTCAATGTCTGTTTGTTGTTTCAGTTTTATATATTACCAAGCTTGAACACAGAGAGATTAAGTTGTTAGCTCTAGTATGGTGCAGCTTGAATTTGAAAGTAAAATGAGACAGAAAAAGACCAAGCAAAAATATGTAGCAGCAAGCATTAGGAGTCCGACTGTAACCCCAAGAAAGAATGTAAAATGACAGAAACAGGTGAAATCTTTATAGGAACATTGAATTTAGAAGCAAATATTTGCAGAAGGAATTAAACATCCTTAAGAACTTCTAGGACAAAATAAAGAGAAACACTGAGCGTGAAAGTTCATCAGACTCAGAGTCGCATTCAAAAGAGGGGTGAAGGAGACAGGCACTAGAGAGGGCCAGTACTGGATATGCCATGCAAGCAGAGAGCCTGTTGCTGTGCTGGGCACCTGGCTCCAGGAATGACAGTGGTTCTGTCCTTCTCAAACTGTCCTTCTCAAACACAGGAGTTAATACAAAAGCATGGGGAGCAAAACAAAAAGGTGCCCGAGAAAACAGGTGAGAAAATGCTGCAGCTGAGCAGTACTTAATATTGTCCAATAGGCCTCAATGGGCAAGGCTGGACAAGATGATGTTATCATCACAATTACTTTTTTGATGAACCTTTTTCTCACATTCTACACAGACAACATATAAACTTGTAACTATTTTCAGTGCTATGAAAAGTCCATGGTCTCCAGTGGAACATGAAGAAACTTCTGCATCAGTGGCTGATGGAAAAACAAGAAGAAGGCATCCCTGACAAATACAATTTGGGAAGAATAAAGGAAGGATTGGGTGTCCCTGCAAAACAAGGTAAAAAAAAAAAAAAAGAGAATAGTTTCAGTCACAAGGATCTGGTAAAACAAACTTATCTTGTGATTATATGGCAGGAGAAGCTAGCTTGGCACCTATGTGTAAATCTTGTTTGCTGGGCAGAACAAAGACTACACAGGACACAAAAATAGTTCTGGTTGGGCAAAGCAGAGTCAGGGTACAGTACTTTGGGAGACTGCACAGGGGTATGCTCCAGTAGACTCTCCCTTTATTCAAATAAAGGAAGTTTAAGACTCTCCTCTGTCTCTTTTTGGGATAAAGATGATTGAGTAAGTCTATTGGAGCAGAAATCTTCCCAACAGTGATCAAACATCTCTTTTCACTTCTTTAGTACTATTTCTCAAAAAAAAAAAAAAAGGTATATACCTATACACACACATATATATAAGGTTGTTCAGTATAGTATAACTACATAACATGTCTCTTATGTGTACCCCTACTGTCCCAAGGCAGGCAACGTGTTTCAGACAAAGTCTGATGATGGAAATGAGGCAGCATTAGCTCCAAAAATCCAAAGGAGCTAAAGATGGCTTATGCCTAGGGCCTGATATCTATAATACAGAAATGCAGGAATAATATTTCAGTTTTAGGTTCTCCTGGAATGAAGACTGAAATCAAAGCTGAAAAATGCCACCTTCCATTCCCTCTTCTATAGATAAAACACTTAGGAAGACTGCCCACAGAAGTAGTCTCTCAATGACAGCTACAAACCTGGAAGTCTCAAGGCAGAGAACTGCCAAGCCTCGGAGAACAGGGCTGCTCATCCATTGGCAAGGTGAAGAAGAGCCTACATGCAATTTGTGCATCCCACAGTGACAGAGCCTCAGATTCAGCTCAGTACCACGAGGCAACAACTAGGATCACCCCAGGCTGGATGGTTGCAATGGGTTGTTTGCCTGTTTGACTGAATATTATTCTGAAACTCCCAGGACAACAGGTATATGCATGGTTTTGTGAAAGGTGTGCTCCTAGCCAGTCAGAAAACCTGCCTGTTTAACCATTCCACACATGCAGACCTTGTAAAGTTCACAGACATTTACATGTAAAGAAGTATTACTTACAGCTTTTTATTTTCTGTGTTCCATGCTTCACAGAGATTTAACTGTTCAGTGAAAGCTTCTTGATAACCTGTGTACCCCACTAAGTAGACCAACTTTGTTAAAGTGCTGGGGAGCAAAAGCAAAAAGGAAAATATTATTTTACATCGTATGCTGAGAGACTTACTGAGCATATTCATAAAAGCAGAAGGCAATAGCCCACAATTTGTACATTTAAAAATGCAGCTGTGAAGCCAGGGTCCATTTTTTATTCTAGCTGGTGATCTTCCAGGAAGGGGATGCTGAGGGACTGCAAATGTGTCACCAATACTTCAGTGCCTGATAAAGAGGAAAAGTCCTCTGAAAGCATAGATCAGGTTTCAAGGAATTTTAGCAGGCATTGGCATTTTCCATTATCATCTACCCTCTTCACTTCAGGTAAATGAACCATTGCAGGAGATATAAAAATATCACCTATCAGCTAGCTATGGCATTCGAACAATACATTTACTTTCATAAAAGCCATTCTGTGAAATAATTTCCATTCAGTGCAGCCATTAAGGTACAAAGGATACAAATATTACTTATGCTCCAATAGAACCACACTTAGAAATTAAAACTCTGCTGTATAAGACAGGCTACAACTCCTTCTCCCCACACCCCCTCCTCTTCCCTCCCCCCCCCAAAAAAAAAACCAAAAAAAAAAAAAACAACCAACCAACCAAAAACAACCAACAAATTTATGAGGGGGAAAGAAACAAAAGGGATAAAATAGCATTGCTCCAAAGATTTGCTAGTATCATATATCCAATAAAGTACGTTGTATAATAAAGTGATCCACCATCAACTGATAACAACTAAGCTGTGTTACTTTTACACAAATCTTTCTCCTCTTAGACCCTGCAGATAAATTTTGCTACATATTTTAACCTCAGTGCATTCTCCTGTTGAACCTGTCCTTGAGGAAATATTTCAAAGAGCTTTGCAGTAGCACTCGGAAGGAGGGAACAAGCAATAGGAGTATTTCCTCTTCCTTCATTTTGTAAATATCATCTGTGGTGGTAACTGTGTTTTTCCTGGAAATAAGTGCAAAATATCTGTGAATGTGGAGTGATACAGGTGGAAGAGGGTAACATCTTTCTTTTTTCCTCACTTTTCAATGCTATGAAAGAAAAAAAACAAAACAAAAAAACAAATCAAATGGCTGGGACTAAAGGAACCTTTCCAGAATATTTCCTCCCTCTAATCCACCAATGGGTGTGTACTTTTACACTGCACTGCAAACCCTGCAACTGTCCCGGCAGCCAGCAGCAAGGAACACATGCTGTCCACTTCATTACAAATCTAAAAGTTTCAGCGCTACATCAGGACCCACCTGCAGACCCAACCTAATTGTCAAATTGGAAAAGAGGATGGCTGTAACCAAGCCCTAGATCCTAATGAAGCCTTTGAATATCAGATGTCAAATATGACAAATTCCACTTTGGTGTATTTCTGCATATTCATTCCAAATGTATGCTCAGTATTTTGAAAAAAGGCAGCACAAGACAAATGTTCACACAACAGTAATTTTGCAAGAAATTCCTCTGAAAAAAAAATAAAATCAATAATAAAACAATAGCAGTATGCTCTCAGTGATGCTCGTGCAACACTGTGAACATGAAAGCAGCAGCTGTAAAGAAAGGACATTGCTACATATTCATTAGGGAAGGCAAGCTTTTTTTTTTCTTTAAGATATGACGAAACTTAAAAGTTTAGCTAAAAATATTCCAGACTTAGTTCCCTACATCGCCAATTTTAAAATAAAGGTTCTATTCCCACACAACACCCACACCTTCTTTAATTCTCAGAGTGCTGCCTTCATCATGTCAAGCCCTTACATAAATTATTCTCAATTGTATTTTTTTCCTCTAACTTTAAGCAACTACAATCCTAAATTTCTGATAGGATATTGTTTTGTGATTCTGCCAAAGAAAAGATGGAATAATGATACTAATTGCCCAACACAGACTTCTTTCACCACATTGGAACGATGAAACAGATACATCAGAGGAGCTTGCTTCATCAGACTCATTTCAAATAGTTAAAGAAATCTCTATAGTCACAAATTAAGCGGTGCTGTTAGGGGGGTTCCGTCTCTTTTCATGAACAATGGTGAGTCAATCATGTGGGGAGAAAAAGAATTCTTCAAAAGGGTAAAATAAAAAGCACAAAATCTCGAGCACAACATGAAAAGCCAAGAAGCATGGCAAGGTTTAAATTCTTCAAAGAAAATGCCAAGGAAAGACACCAGTTATCTGATAATCACAGTTACAATAAGTTGTATAAAGCATGCCCTGCAATAAGCTGGGTTCACAATTGCTCTGAAGTACACAAAGTAATCACTTTAGCCTCATCTTCATCATCCTCTCTCTGAATCAGTCATAAGGGTTCATGAAGCAGCATTCAGAATTTGCTGCATCAAGCTGAAATACTGCAAAATACAGTAGAGTTTACTATGACTTGCGTATGGTTTTTAAGAAGTAAGTGACATATGTTAATTTACAGCATAATTAGACTTGTACCAGTTGTCATTGGACAGCAACTACAGAATAAAAAAGAAAGGAAGAATGATGAAGCAAATTTCACACAAATTAATATTGATTTGTAGTAACTAATGTCTATTCCCTTGATTAGGACCTTTGAATAAGAAGTGGGAAGCAGTTATATAAATTCACACAGAGGGATTGATGCAGCTTTCCCAAGTCCCAAGGTGCAGAATACCATTGACCTGTAGATATAGCATTATCCTTATTACTCCTTGATGTTTTACTTTTTGGTGTTCTGAACTTGCAGAATAGACGGATACAAACAGAAACTATTGCTAAATTGACCTTGAGGAAGCCCGCTATCATCTCAGCTGCATGTAGAGTAGGAAACACAGCAATCTGCTCCTTGGAGCAGGTTTTTCAAGTCTGCAGAACAACACTTCAAAATTGCTGACAGCTCTTCATAAAGAAATTAATGCCAGAACGAGAACAAAAGAAATTATAATGAGATCTCTAAGTGACACTGCAAAGCAATAGGTCTCTTTTGACACTGAGTTAGCTGGCAGTGTGATAGAAGACAAAAGTATCCACATGACACAAAAGAATTTCAGGATTCTGTAAACCTACAGTTGACTTCTTCAGGCTGTTTTGAAGGAAGAGACTGGTAAATAAAAACAAATGTGAGAGAATTCCTGAATGTTATTTTTAAAAACTTGTTTACTTGGTTGGTTGATAGGTTTTGTTTTTGTTTTTAAATTTTAATGATCTATTTCCCACCTCTTGTTCCTTTCTCAGAATATCTGCAGAAATCTACAGAAAAGTGTATTGATTCTGAAATAATTGCTCTGGATTTGTCTTGGTGGAAAACAACAGCAGGATTGTGTCCCTTGCCTCCAGTTTGTATGACAGTAGCCTCATGCCGTTAGCATCTGTCCCTGTAATACTCCACGAAAGCCAAGTGAAGTGGCTTGAAGCTTTGTGAAATGGTTAATAATACAATAAAGGAGATAAACCTTAGCAAGAGAAAATGATTTTCTTTCCTTTGTGTTCTTAGTTGCATTTCAGTGAAGAAAGACATTTTCTTCCACCAGGAGGGAAATTGCTTTGTGACTAACATGGCATTAGACTGTCTCCTGTGCATTCTCTCAAGAGCAACAGTAAAAAAGAGCAAACAAATGCTGCTATGTGAATAGACTTAAAAAATAAAACAGTTTACTGCTAATACATTAGAGGCTTCAAACCCAGATGGAACCGATAGATCTGCACAACAGGCCATAGATCTTTCCTTAATTACTGTTTAATTAAAATGTAATAAAAAAAATAGCAAGCATTGATTTTTGAAGCATTAACAATTTGGGACCGCCTGTATTATTTGCTAAGCAATTCCAAAGGCAACTACCCTCACTGTCAAAAATCCACATTTGATTTCCAGCTTGAACTGATCCAGACTCAGCTCCCAGACAGTGGGATTTGTTACACCTCTGTCTGCTGCCTGAGGAGTCCGCTGTAACCAAATACAGTCCCCAGGGCTCTAGCAAGATGGGAACAAAACTCACTTTATTCACCATAAACATATTTGTTTTGTCTGCAAAAGGATGGATGCTTCCATTTGCATAGCCTATGAAAAGGCATTACTTTGATATTTAAATCTAACTTAATAGTGGGAAGGGGAAGGATTTTTAATCGTGTGAGCTGAAGAATGAGGTAGGCATACAATCCTATTATTATTATTATTTTTGAAGCAGTGGTAACACACAGAGATCCAGATGAGTGTCAGACTGCGAATTTCTAACTACGCAAGAGCAACCTCAACAAATCCTTGCTTGTGAGCAGAGGTGAGTCAGACTGCTGCTCTGGAGAGCGTGTTGGAAGGCAGCAGCAGTGGAAACAGATCAGCCCTGTGCCTGTGTGCTCATCCATACTTCATGTGGATTGAGCCCTCTGCACATTTCTGGCAAGTTTTTGGCAAAGTATACAAAAATAGCTGTTACTCACCTTTCTGACAGAGGTAGCAGAGTAAATTGGAAACTGTCCTTCAGCTCATCCACCCACTTCCTATGCA
Source organism: Oreortyx pictus (assembly GCA_036925125.1). Taxonomy (NCBI): domain Eukaryota; kingdom Metazoa; phylum Chordata; class Aves; order Galliformes; family Odontophoridae; genus Oreortyx; species Oreortyx pictus. The sequence continues at coordinate 66,198,396 of JAUPFR010000005.1, read as the reverse complement.
CTTGCTCATATCTACCTAGAGGAAGGGAAAATGTGAAACACAATGGAAAGGAAGGCCGAAATGAGCTGAAAAAGAAGAGGGTTTTGCTGTTCATTTATTTTTTTCCTCCATACCTATTCTGACAGATTCTGCTCAATATTGAAACAGACTAGGTAGAGGACTCCTAGCAGTGTTCTAAAGCTCATTAGGAAAGTAAATTTGTTAAGGCAAATACAAGCTTAGCTGGGCAAGGGCTTAGCTGGGAAAAGCACTGCAAACTTCAGTAATATTAGTATCAATTATAGTTATGTATTTGTCAGTGTTTTACTTCAAGCTACTATGAAAACTAATTTAGATGTATAGCAAAGTATAAAGCATTGCAAGTGTCACTGTACTCCAGGAATAAAAAACACTTCCATGCAAAGTACTCTTAGTGACTAAATATACCTGGTTTCTGCCTGCAGAATAAAGAGTTCATACATACATTCCAAGCCTTTTGCAACAAGAGCATCACATGTCTTTGCTTCCTCTGATGCTCCCAGCACCCTGGTAGGTAATATAAAATAAGGAATATCTCTCTCTGATAAGATAGAATGCTGTCTGTATTGCAGTCATAAACATGTGGTTTTGTAAATAAAGAATCTTTACTCATAACCTTTAAATTGTATAGCTTTTAGAGCAAGACAGAACATGGAGCAGCTTTATCAGAAAATAAAGGAACTGTAAACTACAGGACAATAAAGAAGAAAACATGAAGTGAAGCACAGCGCATATAACTAGGCACACGAGTCATCACTACAGTCTTGACGGGTTTCTTCAAATCTTCATATGGATTAAAAAAAGCATGTATTTTAATATGCATCATATACAATCTACTTGCTGCACCAATATACAAAAACTAAAGGAAAGAAAAGCACCGCAACGATGGCAATGCCAAGCACACTAGGTAAAAGCAATAAAGCAGGACAGAATTCAAAACATGCCTACTATTTTGTAGAGGATATAGAAGATTTGAATGATCCATCGCACAAAATGCATGATCTGTATAAAAAAAAAGATCTGAGATGCACTTAATTTTTAAGTATAGAATCTAAGCAAAGGACAAAATGTTTTTCAAGGATAACTTTGCACACAAGGTTTGATTAATACTTGATGAGGGAGTCAGTTGTCTCTGTGAATGCCCTGGAGCTCCCTGCAAAGGCTAGCATCGGTAAAGGAGAAAGCAGGATTAAGATCAATGAGAGCAAAACATTTGACCATAGCAAAAAGCTAAAACTGTCCTTGCTTATACCTCAAGGGATCAGTATGTTCAGGTTCAAAGTGGATGAGACTCTATATTCAGGTTTGCATATGGTTTCTCACAACATGTTGAAAAATGTATGTTCAGGGAAACTCTTGATTTTTAGCTTCTCATCTCTGTCTGTGATGGAAAACTGTATACTCAGGCTCTGATATAAATTTGATTCCCTAATAATGCTCAAATCCCTTTCCTAATTTTATAAGGAAAGAAGTATTTTAGAAAACTATACCTTACTTGGTCAAAATGCAGAATCTAAGGAACCATGTAAGCCACATAATCATTAGCTGAAATACAGCTACTTGGATCTGATTCCATCCAATTTAGACAGCAACTATTTCTATCCATTATAAGATATAGTATAAATATTATAGTATTGCAATAATAAAAGTGATAATATTCAGGGTTTTGTATGTGTCATCTGTCCCAAGTAACTGCATAGTTTAACTACAGATACAAGATAAAAGGATATAGTGGACACCAAGTCCCATCGGTACAATTCCCAGACATCATACCTAATTCTCTACTGAGGCAACAAACTGAATAGGGAGATAATCAAAGTCAGCACTCCGGGTTTATGTTGCTAGAAAAATCTTGCCCAGACAAGATAGATGAATGTCTTGTCCAGACATAAGACAAACACAAAATTGGTGATGTGGAGAACAGTAACCACATCAGCTACAATAATAAATGTAATCAAGTACAGCAAACACTAGAAGTGTTAAAGTGAAAGTAGTTCAAATACCCATTCAAGGTTAACTGTCTAATATGGAGTATGTATATATATATATACATCTATACATTTAGAAGCTATGTAAGAGCAAAATTTTATAGCTGTATTATAAATAGCTAGAATTAGCCTCTTCTCTTATACTGTGTCAAAGTGTACATGATAGCTCAAATGTATTTTAAATAGCTCTTCGTAGGGCAAACAGTTATTGTAGGTAAAAACAACATGCTGTGAAAATATTCCTCATCCATACCCACAAGATTTCTGCATTTAAGACCATGTACCATCTTTGCACACTGTGACGAAGAAAGCAGTTGATATTGATCTGGGTCTTCCCATAGCAGTTCAGGCGCCAGAGCTTTGGGAGATTCACATGAATCTCTTATTATTAATAGGATCGACCATTGTCTAATTTCCATTTTGATGAGAAAATGGTCTCAGGAACTGCTGTTAGCTATAATAGGATGAGATGCATAATAGGCCTTCTAAAGTGCCTACTCCCCAACAGCTGGATGTCAGCTGAAACACACTCATTCACCACTTTATATCTTGTCCTTCTTTTACACATAGAAATGAGTCTCTGTTCTAATTAAACCAATGCAGATGGAAACCCTGGGACAAGTTGGTGTCAGTTATGAGAACACCCAATCACAGAAAAAAGCTTAAACAACACTGTTCTTGGATGAAGGCACTCATTTTAAGTAATGTAAAATACTTTTTAGCTATGTATCTTCCCATTCAACCATGAGTTCTGCCCTCATTAAACTGTTAAATAGAGCCAAGAGTTTCATTTCAGCATTGCTTTTGACATCTGCTCAACCCAGCTCTCTTCCCCTTTCCACATCCATCTATTTCAGAAAGATCCTGTACTTCCAAAATGAAGTACAAAACCTTTTGTAGGAGGATAGCAAAACAGACTGCAAGTGTCTTCCTGACACATCTGAATAGCCCTGACTGAAATGGCAAAGACAGAAATTGTTTTTGTTCATCAAATACCTAACAGTTTTTCTTATCTTTTTTCCTTCTTCCTTCCATTAAAGGATTAGAGACACACTTTTATAACCCTGAAGAGCTAACAACAACAATTTGGTATTCTGACAGCATGTCATCATTTGATACTATTTGATTTTGTGCCATGAATGTATTACGATGTTATTCAAACAATTACCTAAGGAATGGCAGCTTACATGAATAAAAAGCAGAATAGATAACATGCATAAATATCTGCTACAGCATCAACTTAATAAAAAGTTCTTTTCCTTCTATGTAAACTGATAAAATACTCTTATTTCTCTCTTGGTAAGTATTTGTGCATTATATTTGACTGGAATATGTGCAAATGAAAAGGCTGGTCTATTCTGACTGAATAACATGTCACACTAAATTAAGAATGTGAGCTGCTGTAGAGAAAGCATTAATTAAATCAAGAACTATGTGCTCGAACTTGGAATTTGTTTGGAAACGCTCTAGGGGAAAAAAAGACAAAAGAATCCCATCTTAAGCTACATTCAGGAAGCTGTAGCTGGAAGCAGACAGTCGTAGTTTGAAATCACACATTTGATACCAGTTAGATAGCAGGTTACTACTAAATGAATGTTGGCTTACATTTCCTGAAGTTTTTACTATCCTTTAATTCCTAGGTTTTTATTTTATTTTATTTTTTGCACATTGTCAGCCACATGAAAGATGGAATACTTATATATGCATATAAATACAAATCAAATTTTTGTATGTTTGTGGTAGTGAGAGTCAGTATCCTGAATTGTAATATAGCATATATTTCATTGTTTTTTTTTAATTTAAAAATAGTACCAGAGAGTAGACGTACAGAAGACACTTATTCCATATCATTTTTGTAGTTTGTTTTAAAAGAAAGGCAATTTTAAAGAGAATATCAGTGGCAACTCTGTAGGTTTCATAAAAAAAAAAAAAAAAGATAATTCAACTTCATAACATTGCTTTGGAATAAGCGTTCAATCAGCACTTTTTATTATTTACTGAATTTTTAAAGTTTTTTAAAATTCTGGGAAACCTGAAATTCAGAAGAACCACGTACTTCACCATTCAGTAATGTTTATAATTTCAAATCTTCATAATGAAACCACATAAACAGCTGAAAATTGATTGATCGAAACGTTTTATAACGTATAATATTAATAAAATAACAAATCAGATGTCTATTTTCATTTAGAAAAAAAACAACTACATATAGCCTCTGGGAAAATTAACACCTGAGAATTGAATTGGACAGTAATGAAAGAATAAGCATGCCATTAACGTGGCTAACAAACAGTGAAGCATATACTGTGCAGGGGAAGCAAGCAATCTCTAGAATACTCTGCCAGTGCTCAGCAGAATCCTGAAGATTAGGTGGAATACATGAGTAAGTGTAGGTCAGAATATAATTTCTATCTATCCTTCGAAACAAGTAAAGACTACAGAAAATCATAACTAGGGACAATAGCACATCAGGAACTCTGAAGAGCAATTATGGCACTCATTAATGCCATACCTACAGATACATGTGGCTTACACTACAGTATTCATTTGTGATGGATGAATACTTCCACAGCAGAACTCCCACACTGCATACATTTAGCAATGCAGAGCAGTATTAGAGTAATGCAATGACTCCCATTCTTGAAGAGCCCTCACCCAAATATACGGCGAAATTACTGAATGCTAAGCATTTCACAGAATCACAGAACTGTAGGGGGTAGAAGGGACCTATAAAGATCATCGAGTCCAACCCCCTGCCAAAGCAGCTCCCTAGACCAATTTGCACAGGTAGGCATCCAAGTGGGTCCTAAACTTCTCCTGAGAAGGAGACTCCACCACTTCTCTGTGCAGCCTGTGCCAGTGCTCCATCACTGCACTGTGAAGAAGTTCCCATGCACATTTGTGCAGAACTTTTTATGCTTCAGTTTGCGGCAGTTATCCCTTGTCCTATTGCCACACACTGCTGAGATTAGTCCAGCCTCATCCTTTTGCCTCTCACTGCGTAGATATTTATAGACATGGATCAGATCCCCTCTGAGTCTTCTTTTTTCAAGGCTGAACAGCCCCATGTCTCTCAGCCTTTCCTCATAAGCAAAGTGTTCCACCCCCTTTATCATCTTTGTGGCCCTCCTAGACTCTTTCCAAAAGATCCCTGACTTTTTTGTACTGGGGAGCCCAGAACTGGATGCAATACTCCAGGTGAGGCCTCACGGGGGAAGATAGAGGGGGAGGATCACCTCCCTTGACGAAGACCTGCACGCATTTCTGGAAATTTTACAGAGCTGTGTTGATGAAAATCTGATTTTTTTCTTTTCTTAATCCAAAGCCAATAAAGCTGAGAATCTGGTGTTTCAAGTGCAAGCCCTTCAAGTAACGATCTTTGCTCCCTTCCCTTTGTAGTTTGGTTGCTATTTAAAGAAAAATGGTCAGCTTTCAAACAAGTTCCTACAGTTAGCATCATATAAACAACATAACTCAGAAGGACTGGCATGTTACAGTTGGTGTAATGAGAAAAGAATATGATTTATAGGATTTGAAGAATGAATGAATTTTCAGTTTTCACTAAAATATCATTGCTCCAAACCTTGACTTTTTTTTTAAGCAAGAAATCTTAAAATTGTTTGCAGTGTCTTTCGTGCAGCTACGCTAGTAAGAAAAATAATAAAATCATTTCATCACCTTATTCTCACTGAATTGTGAAAAAACTGTGTGCCTGAAAATATATTTAATCAATATTACCTTGAACTAAACCTTAGGGCTTTTATATAAGTCATCAACCCAAATTTTAACCAAATGCTATAATAAAAATTTTGCTCAATTATGCAATAAAAGAGTGTATCCAGTACAGCTTAACTGTAAAGCCTGTATGATGCTGTTTGGCACAAACTCCTTCTGAAGGAGTCACTTATAAACAGCTTTTCAAAGCTTCCAATATTCCTTTGAAACAATTTTTCTGTGTTCCTTAAGATTTATCCCACTGTTGTCATTAATTTAAGTGGGTGGATACAGCAATTGCAAATATGCAAATATGAAAAAAAATATTTCATATTCCTGTATTTCTGTGATTTATTTCTGCTTTTTCAAAAACTGTTGTGTTTATTTGAGCATTGTAAACAGAAATAAACACAGCTGAAGAGGTGTACTTTTAGTAAGAAAAAGAATATGGTCTGTACATAACAAGAGAATGGTACAAGGTATGGAGACGGTACAAAAATTAGTAACTACTGGTACAAGTTCTACATATAGATTTTGTTACACTGATGTATGCTCAACATAATGCCATTTATTCTTTTCCATCAGAGGCCATCACCCAGGGTTGACAATAGCTAGGTCCAAAACTGAAACCTCTAATAAAGGTTACAGGTTTTCTTGTGCTTTTATATCTCCCAAGAAACTCAGTGATTAGATTCATTTCACAGAATCACACAATTGTAGGGCCTGAAAGGGACTTCTAGAGATCTTCAAGTCCAACCCTCCTGCAAAGGAGGCTCCAGTTTTTGCAGATTCTTTTTAAGGCAAGCACTGAACATTTAGAACCAGCAATGAAACCATGACTTCAACCCCCTCCAGCTTACTGTCTGAAAACCAGCCAGACAAATACTCTAGCTCCCAAGTCCTTTTTATGCTTGTCACTTACTACACCACGTAGCATTCACCTGTATGGAGTGCGCTCCAAAGTTTTCTCTCATCAAACTAAAAATCTTGCTTGAAAAATGAGGAATCATAACAGAAAACCAATGAGTACAACCTGAAGTGAAAAACACAACAAAAAGCAAATAAACACAAAACAAATACAGAGAGGAGCCATAAAAATTTAGAACAACCTATTGAGGCATTTCATCACATAAATTATAAATGTGGCTAAAATACTGAAAAAAAAAAAAACTAATAAACAGCACCTTTAATTTCAGACTAGCACAGGATGTGGAAAATATAAGTAATAATCACTTCTAAAAAGACTAGCATGCTAATAGCACCATTGATTTTAATTTAATGTATGCATTCTGTTTATACAGTAGGAAACAAGATTTGACAAATAACATTCCTGATTATTTAAAGAAAAATAATATTACAGACTACAGAGATCTCAAGGTTTCCCTAAGTATTTCAGCCAAATGATGATTTGATTTACTGCTTATGTCATGTGTGCACTATGAATCAGCTGTTTTACAACCAGACTTCATCTTCATGAAAGTGCATTTCTCTCTCAGACGCTCAAATGGTGCTTTCGCACTTGATGCCTACTGGAAGTTATGCAGTAGTTCAAGCCCCTATGCCACTGTAACAGCAAGGGACCTTAACCATAAGTGAAAACTTCAGAGAAAAAATCCTTCTCCTCATAAATATTTTCGTTAGTATTAAATAAAAGTATTCAGAAAGAATAAGAGTATTCAGAAAGAAAGCTGAGGAATAGAGCTAAGAAGTTAAAAACATAACCGTTTTTATAGCCACTTGCTTCAGTGCTCTCTGCTCTGCCAAGTTCTCCAGGCAAAGATCTTTGACAGGAGAAGTAAAGGTAGAAACTTTTCATACAGCTTTTCCTTCCATTCCAATTTACTGCATGTATCAGTTTATTCCATTATATGGAGTAGAAAAAAAGGTTTCTACCATAGAAGGAAAAATAACAAGTGGGTAAAGGCCAGAACTAAGGACATCCAGAGACAAGAATCAACACTACATCACTGAAGACAACTGGAAGGGAACAGACCTTGAAATACGTCGAAAACAGAAACAGATCTTAATTGCATCACAGTTAAATTGGAAACTGATATAAAATCATTAAGGTTGGAAAAGACCTCCAAGATCATCAAGTCCAACCATCCACCTACAACCGATATTGCCCACCAAATCATCTCCTCAAGTGCCATATCTACACTTTTCTGGAACAACTCCAAGGATAGCAACTCCACACCTCTGTGGCAGACTGTGCCAGTACATTACCACTCTTTTGGAGAAGTTTTTCCTGATGCCCAACCAGAACCTCCCTAGCACAACTTGAGGCACTACCTCTGATCCTACTGCTGTTACATGGGAGAAGAGGTCGACCCCAGCCTTACCACAACATCTTTTCGAGGTCACCATAGAGAGCAACATAATCTCTGTGAGCCTCCTCCTCTCCAGACTATACAGTCTCAGTTCCCTCAGCTACTCCCCGTAAGACATGTGCAGTACATTAAAAGCAAAAGACTGAAAATTTTGTAGATCATATTAGAATGTTGTGAGCATCATAGAAAATCTCTGCTCATTTTTGTTTTAGAGAAACCAGAAGCAATGATCTTGAGGTGATTTTTGTAGTTACAGCTTAGAAAGCAACCCTTGCTCATAGAATGTTTTGGGTTGGAAGGGAGTTGAAAGATCATCCTTAAAATCTATCTGAACTATGGCTTTAGAAACAGATGTGGCTGCCACGTGCACCTTGGGTGCCCTTTACGAAGGATGATAGTGCTAGTGAGAGGTAGTGGCCGCCCAAGCTCCATGTTAAGAAACATTCAGCACTGCTGGCTTGGCAAAGGAAAGCAGAAATACCTGTGCACAAGGCAAGGAGTCCTTGCAAGTGTTAGCAGCACTGTGCTGCTTCCAGAGGTCACATTTCCTGGCTTAGGCTGAACTTCCACGCAGATACAGAGAATATAATGTGCAAAATAAGTAATCTGCTGCTGTGAGAAGGGACCAAGTGCAACTTTCTGAGAAATGATTACATGGGTTATTTAGCTTCAGGGAAAGAAGAGCAAGAAGAGGGGTTGCACACAGGCAGCAGTGCAAGTAAGGTTGCTGGTGGCGATGGGAGTACCAGTAATTCCGTTATCTGAGAAGGAAAAAAACAGCACTGTTTCTGCATTGGCTAAAGTACACAATGTCAAATTAAGTTTGTAACATAATGTATCCTGGAATAGCCTTATACAACATTTTCTAATACAACAAATGTATAAATCCAAAGCTCTTAAAGTAAAATTTTCAAATAGAGGGTAACAGGGAATGACTGTGCAACTCCTGAGAATATAAGCTTCTGTGACTGAAACAAAGGGCCAAGGAGAAAAGCCTATCAAAGAATTTAAAAGAGATCATTCAAAGAGGAAAGCAGGGAACTGACAAAGTTCTTGGATCAGAATTTTTTTATTACAATTTTGGAAATAATTTAGGTTTAACCTTTGCCTAAATACACAAGAGCATCAACATCATCATTTTATTTCATCCCCCCTACATTACTGAAAAATAAACTATGCATCACTCTATAGATAAACAACCAAAGGTAAAAGTAAAGCATTTTCATGCTTTTTTTTTTTTTTATTGCTAAATCTATCCATGCTGCTATAGCAGCAGGGTCTGAAGTATTAGGATTTCCAGCTCTTGTTGTGAGTTGTAGGATTTTACTTGAATAAATTCTAATTAACTCTCTTAAATTTTAAAGCTCATCATAAAATAGTTCAATCCAAACAGCATAAGAACAATACGCATGAATGATGCTGATGAAGAACCAAAGGACTGCACTATTTATTTTCTTCAGGGCCTGAAAGATTAAGAACAGCTTATGGTGATAGTCATGTAATCAACCCATGGTCCACAGATAACCTTCTCATCTGAAACCAAAATTTGCTACCAAGTTGTAAACCTAAATAACTAATATGATAATTTTAACTGAAGCCAAACATCACAACAACATCAAAAAGTCACAGTCAAGATCAGGAATACTTTTAGAGAAGAATCAACAGTGAATTTTTATTCACTTAATTTTCTTAGTTAATTTTTATTCTTTCTGTTACTCACTAAACATCATTAACTCCTCAAATATCACAGATGAAAGTTCTATGTAAATTTCTCCAACGAGTAGTAACACAGGACTGGATTGCTTTGCAGTTCCCAAAGCCATATTTTGTTCATATTTTGTCCAAAAAAAAAAAAAACACCAAACCTAAAAAACCCCTAAAAAACAACCAAGCCCCTCCCCTCCCCCCCCCCCCTCAAAAAAAAGCTACCAACATGCTATTTTTCTGACGAGAAAACATAAATGTTTTGGCTTTTTTTTTCCTCTTTCCTTTTGAAAGTACTCAAAAGAAAAACACATGCTGAGAAGTAATAGTCCAAAGAACAGAAGTTAGTTACCCATCATTAGAACGCAGAAAGAATGGTCTAATATTCACCAAATAGAAATAACTACCAAGCTGCAGACATAAAATCCGCAAACCCATGCAGATTTCTGCCAGTGTTTTCTATTTTTGTCTCTACAACAACTAGAGCAGATATTTTTATTTCATTGAAAGATCAAGACGCATCAAAAAGCTGAAATTCAGTATTCATTTTGCTAAGTACCAAAATATTGCGAGGAATCAAAAAGTAATAAAAGCCCAGAAACTTCTAATGTTTTTTTTTTTTAATTAAAAGTTTCCTATTAATTGAAAAATGTTACTGCATCCACATGCCATTTGACATACACTCATCTTCTTACAGTGCATAATGTTGAAGTTAAATAATGTCATCCCAATACACCTCAATACAGCTCTGATCTTAATTAGGGTCTCCTTCATAAAGGAAGTTTTAAATAATGCTCTGCAGATCTTAAAAATCAAAGAAATATAGGGGCTCTAGGATAAAGTCTCTGGAATTAGTTGAAAAGCCCAGTGACCCCAACAATCCATGTTATAAAAAGATGTTTGTATAATAAGTGGAAATGCTTTTGTTAAAAGGGAGTGAAATCAGTCCGTTAACACTTGGAGAAATTCTCCAATGGTTGCAAATCGTCTAATGCCACATTATTCACTTCCCTTCCCCTAAAAAAGCACTCGTGCAGCTGTTTCATTCACTCTGCAGAAAGCCTCTTCTCCAGATGGCGTGGGTAGTCTACCAGAGAGTGACACCAAATCAGATCCTGTTGTGGGAGGTCCAGGGCAAAGGGAAATGTAAAACAAAAGTGAGACATCTCTGAGAATGTAGAACGCCCTTGTAGAGGACTCAGAGCATGGTTATTATTTCAGGGAGTTGCTATTCTAGATTGGAGCATAAAAGCACCAGTGAAGGGTCACAGCACTTAATTTTCTCTTTGCTCTTCAGAGTTTGCGTAACTACTTACTCCCATTAGATTAGGTGAACTAGAGTTGATGTAGATGAAAATTATCTTGCATTCCTTTAGCATCCTTTACCTACAGGGATAAACTAGCCTGCAGGCTTCACTAGACATACTGGGGCTGATTCTCTGCTAACCTCTACACTGTGCCACAGCACTCATGTCAACAACATCCAGCAAGGTGGGAAGAAAGGGACATTTGACCTACAGTTACGCAATACCCTTGGGGAGACTTTTCATTTGCCATAGCATGCACAGCTGGGAAGGCCATTCATTAACAACATTTCTTTCAGTATCCCTCTGAACCCAGGATGTCTTTTCTTTCTGGAGCAGTGAAAAAACAAGTGCACTATTATTGCACTTGTTGACACTGTCTTTTATTGGCATGAATACAGATTATTTGGACAGCAGTGGCAAATGATGTGCAGTAAATCAATCAGGCCAAATTGGCAGAGATTATTAGCTAAGAAGACAACAGTGTTTTTCATTGGAAAATAAGTGCACAGAATGCTGCAGCTATTGTCATTGTTTGCATGGGGCGAGCCTTTTCATGGGTTTGATCCGCTAATTTGAATGGGGGGAAACACTTAATTGTGGGGTGTCTTTTATAGAATGCACATTTAAAACAGCAAACATTTCCCCTGGTGAAACAAGTGACAGATTCTGTAATTATTCCTCATGTACCACTAAGTGCTTAAATAAGAAAGCCTTGGCTTCCTGCTAAAAAACATGCCACTAATGAAATTTTGCAGCTCCTTGGTTTTAGGCCCTAGTAGTCTTTAATATTCCACACAGAATGCTATATTTTGTTTATTGCTCCAACGCTGTATTTCACGCCCTGATGCTGAGGGATTTGGTGAACATACCACAGCACTCTACCACCAGACTCTCCCTTTAGAAAATGAAGGACTAACTGGAAAAGAGCTTGCTGGCATCCAGGCTATTTATCATTTCATTAGTACTGCTGGTTTCTCTCTTCTGATTCTGTCAGGGTTTGATCCCAGCTTGACAAAACTTGCACCCTCAACTGCTATGTAAGCATATGTTAACTTCGTACTACTGTGAAATACTGATCACAAAAAAAAAAATCTTAAAAAACACATCTTTTTCCCCTGCACTTAAACTAGACATAACAGAATAATTAACTTACTATTAATGAGGTCCAGTGTGTCACGCTCCAATATAAAGGAGGGAGACGAGGTTCTTTAAGATTATGTGTACACCCAGCGTGAGATTAAGAAACAACGGTTCAAATGTTGGTCCGACCAGTTTATTACCAATGTTGACCAGGGACATGGGGAAGGCGGACACTGTTAAGGGTGATAGGGAAGGGAAGGCGAGCAATAGGAAAGATAGGAAAGATAGTCTAACGTGACAAATCCCGTGCAAGCTTATCAGGCAAGCATCTCCTGAGACGGCTATCTCCCCATGGAGATGAGTACCAAACAAAAGAGTGTTCAGTGGCCGTGGAGCTGCCGCTTATCTCTCTTTCCTTGCCCCAGGATGTGCCCATCTGCTTGTCCCTTAAACAAAAGATTTCACAACCTTGTCCAGGACTAGCTTGGACATGTTCAGACATGTTCATCAGAAAACTTTGAGTCAATGGTATTAGAATAGTCTCTTACACAGTGTCACTAACGGTATTTTATTAATCCACCAGTGAAGCAACCCCATCTTGATCTCCTAGTGACCATACACTGTGGCTACTGGTTCACCTAGCAGGACAAAGGACTAGTTATCTTTATAACTGGGCCATATCCCCAAATCTAAGAAGCTGTGCTGCAATGAACATTTATTTGGCAATGTTTTTCTATTGCAATTCTATTCACATTGCTCAGAAATGCAGTTATCTTGCAGGAGTCTCAGGCACATGGCAGGTCTGAGGAGCTAATGCTACAGCAGAAAGCAGAGTCCTGAGGAAAAAACAATGCTTTGAGATGCACAGCAAACCCCTCAGCCAACAGCTTTCCTACAGAACATAATTAAGTTACCTTCAGAAGGTAACCCAAACAAAGAATGTTTAATTGTATTTACCGCTGTTAGGTAGATATACACCAATATATAAATGAACAGACTCATTACACCACACTAACATTAAGATAAATGGTTGCTTTACACTTTCAATGCAGTGCTTCATTTGATGACTGCTCTATAAAACCACTCTTTTAACTTTCAGCTGTAGCACAACTTGATAGCAATTAATTCTAAGCTATCTTCCTCAATCCATTTTCTGTTCTAGGAAACAGGTTTATGTAACAGTGCATTTTCTTCTTTCTGACAGACACTTCAAGATGTTCCTTCTTTGGCATTATATTCTTTTTTCCTCTGGTTTTTAATCACTAATAATACTTTTATTCAGCTCTATATCTCTTTTAAGTGTCACCTCTGTCATCCTTTTGACAAACAGACAGAATGATTAGAAGGTAGAAACATACACAGACTTTACAACAGAAGGGAGAATTCTATTTAGAAAGGTTATCACCCATCTATTTCAAACTATTGCCTATTCCCACACTGAGGAAAAATTGAAATCAATTAACGTAAGGTTTCAGGTTCCTTTGTTAAAAAAAAAATGTTACTTTCTTTAAAGTACTCATATCATAGTTTTTAAAGGACTGTTATAAGCACCAAATTCTGTAAGAAATTCAGAAAATGCCATCACCCTGTGATGGTGATCAGCTCTTAGCCCAGGCTCACAAAGCACACACTGCTACAGAAGTACAGAGACTAAAGTAACTGTTTACGTCTGAAACCAAGACTCAAGTAGCAAATACTTCACTATCATCCCAACAAAGAATAGGAGTGACAGAAAAGGATTTCTAAAGAAAAAAAATTATGGAAGAGTTCTCCTTTCTCGAAATTTATGTGTTTCTTAGTTACAAACTCATCAGGAGTTAACCTTGGGAAAATGAATATTTGAAATGCCTACTGAGTAAGTTACTCTTTCTCACTATACAGATCGGTCAAAAATAAATAACAGCACATAATGAAAAACATCAAGTAAACATTCACATAATCAACCACTAGATCATAGGAGATAAATCCAAAGACAATACTGTCTTTAAAGTATCTAAGGGTGCTATACAAAATAAAAATATAAAATATAAAGAATTCAGGTTTGCTTAGATGCTTACTATAGGAACACTAACCTATCACATCTTCTCTAGAACACACTCAGCCTCCTAAACCACCCATAGAAGCTTTTCTCTATGTTAAAGACTGACTACAACTAAACAGAAAATATAATTACTGTTTACAGATACAAGAGAAACCACTTGAGTCATTGCTCCCAGACTACAGCTTTCAGCTAGAAAATAAGAATGGCATTGAAACAAAAACCTTACAGAACTAGCCCATGAAACAGAATCCTCTCTTCATAGTCTGACTACTCCACAGGAAGGAATTTAAGTGAGCCACCATTCAAGTAAATACAACCGAATGAGCTTGATTTAAGGGAGGATACTCTCAGCTGTTCTCTGTGAAATTTGCAATGTGTGCCCACCTGTCAGGGCAGACAGGGTGCAGGTGGGTGCTGACCTGTTTGAGCCCCTTGGAGGCAGCAGCACCTGTTGTTTTCTCCTACTGGCTAGGCTGGTGATGAATCCCCTGGCTGATTCCCTAACTCATGTTATGTGTTATGTCATTTTTTTGGACTGGTGACTTACGAGTGAACAGCCAGCCATGTGTGTATACCAGTATCCATCCCCAGCACACTGGTGCAGGGCAAGAGCACATCTGTCAGGTCTTCCTTTATTTTTTTTTCCTTTGGACAAAATCAGTACTGTTTACAGCTCTAGGAATTTCAGCTGATGGCAATATCAATCAAGGCCTAAAGGTCTCTGCTGTAAGTGACACATTTTCTCCTCATCAGCAGATGCCAGCTGTGGCCTTGCAGCATGTCTCCTTCACAATAACAATGTGTGGATGTCATACAGCAAGGCACTGTATTTTCCAGATGCACACACCTGCAGTCAGTGTTTTATTTTCAGATATGCTGTGACTCAGTGTGGTTCCCTGTTAAGGTTCAAACATTAGTGATGCAGTCCATTTGACGTAATGCATAATCTGTATGTTTTAGATTAGAAACCTCACATTCTCACCATAATCCCATTTTACTTTTACTGTGTGGCTTTGGAATAATTTCTAAACAATTGCTTTTTTAATTTAAGGTCTGAATATGGATGGAAGAGAAGAGAAAGCACTTTCTAGATTCTATCTGGAGAGAGAGAAAAGTTGGTAGATACAATGAGTTTCTGTTTATTCTTTTATTAATTCAGCACAATATTTCCTAAGAACAAATCCATTCTCCACCAGCTATCTGAGATCTTAACAATTTAGAAGGGACAAGTATTTCAATAAAACATAACATACGCTTAAGTAGCTAAGTTTAGGGTTTTTCTGAAGCTGATTTTAGAAAACGGCTGCTGCTAAAGCCACATTGTCTTCCTGGATATTCCTGTCTCTATAGAAAATACTTTATTTTTATAGCATTGTTTTCTTTTATTTGCTTCATTGTAGTAAGAAAACAACATCCCCTTAACATTCTTCTTCCCTCTTATTTTTTTTCTTTTTTTTGTAGGTGGTCTGTGAAGTCACCTTTGTGTCAGATTTTGTGTTTTCACTTTCTTTCATCTACCAAGCAGAGCAAAACCTTACAATCTTTATTTCTTTGTGCCGAGGACCCAGTCCTTTTCTGATTTCCGTTCCTCTGAGGGAAAGGAATTGTAATGCTTTATCTGCAGACAGCTTCTTGATGCCAGCACACCCAGTGTTCTGCTCAAAGTGAAGACATTTTATAAGCTAACTTGAAGATACGTTTGTCATATAATTACTAACATATTTGAATAAATAAACCACTGGGTGAATAACTTAATGAGTGATTTCTTCTAGAAGCTAACTGAAATTACACAAAAAAGATAGTAAGCTCTCCATAGCACAACCAGCTCAACCTCAGCTTGATTCACTTGTAAAGAGTGAAATCTAGTTGTGTTTCCTCCTTAAAAAGATTCCAGCGCATTTTAATCTGTTTATTACTCCTCTAGAGTACCCTTTGGTAGATAAATATTAACATTGGAAGAGGCATTTATTTATGAAAGATGATGTGAGAGTATATGTGTTGCAAGATGGATAAAAGTAGTAAAATTATATATATATATATTTATAAATGGGTGACATTGTGCACACAGGAAACATTATAATGAAGAATATGTTGGTACAAATCTTCAATGAAGATTTTTCCCTCTGTGGTGTCAACTGTTTAGCATAAAAATATAAAGAATCTCATTTTTTATACTGAATTAAATTAAATTATCAGATTATCTTAAATCTGAAATAGAGCAGCCCTATAAATTACCAGACTGTGTGACCCAGTTAGCTTAATCTAATTACTACCTCCTGTGTTATTATATTCCTTTAAGTTCTTCGGAAGAATATCACACTATCAACCTCGGTTAATCAAGCACCCAAAATTAGAACCTCATTTCAGCAAAGACGTGTAAAATAAATAAATAAATAAATAAATAAAAATAAACAGAGCACATCCTTGTTACAGTATTTTTCACAACATCTCTTCACATTCACTTCATGTTTTCAGCTGTTAGGAAAAAAATGACAGCTCTTAAAACAAAACATGTCAAAATTTCTTCAGAAATATTTCTGAACAGCATTTGAGAATTCTGCAGAAAACTCATTAACTGCTTAGTGAGTTGCAGGATACTAGAAGTTTATCACTTGAAATGAAAATATTCATCTTCAGCTAAGATTTTTGAAGCTCAAAACACTTGGGAGCATTTTGTAATATTGATAACAACTTGGCAGCAAAATTGTTTCAGTTCTGGATGTGTATAAAATAAGTAAGATAAGTCAATTTTAATTTACAACATCTAAAAAGTCTAGTATGTTAAAAGAGTGAGTTCAGGAAGAGCCAGCCACAAATTGTGTTCTCCAACCAAGAAAGAATCCATCCTGAAGAGGTTCTCATTAGCTTCTTTAAACTTCTAATCCCTTTAAAAATCTTATTTTTTTTTTTTTTAAGAAAGTTATTATGGTTTGTTCCTTCTCAGTGAGAAGAAATCTATCTCAATCCCCCTTTTCACATTGAAAAATAAGATAATAATTATGAAAACAGCAACTACTAATGGTTTTACTGGGTTGAAGAAGTTGACTAATTTACAGTGGAATTTATATGTTCTCTTGTACATTTCCATTTGGTGTTACTGCTTTCAGATTGTTGCCTTTTTACTGAATGGCTTTTCTTTAAAATCATTATTCCCTGAAACATTTTCTGTTTGTTGGATTGTCTGCTTTCTCTTTCTGTAGAGAGATAGAAATCCACAAACTGACATTTTCAGGAGTACTTCTAGCTTTTTAAGCCAATATATTTTACTTTATGTTGCCTTCTGTTCAAGTGTGATTATCACCTACAGTAAAATTACCTTATGCCCTCCTTAAATGGTTCAACTCAAATTTAATAGAGTTTGTTAATACACAGATTTTTTTTAATTACACTAATAAGTGACTGGCTTCAGAAGGAGCACATTAGTTTAAAAAGAGAGCAACTTGTTTCCTCAGTATCTTTTGCAACTTAAGAAAAAGTGCCTTTTTAAAATTGGCTTTACCTTAAAATGCCTGATCTTAGTCCAATCTGTAATGATTTTCAAGAATTGCCATGATTAAAACAATACTGGAAAGAAGTTTGATTCCATTTTTTAGTAGTCACTAACCTGATTATATTATGTATCAGAGGAACATTGATAGATAAGGGAATGAAAACTAATGTAAACCCTACTGATGCAGAGAAAATATAGTGTTAGCTGAAAATAATCCAATATTACTGTTTACTATGAGTAACTAATTGATTCTATATATACTTATCTAGCTAATAAACTGTATGTTCATCATAGATTAAACCACATTTAGTAGCAGGAGCACTGAATTTAAATCTTATGATAAGAAAGTTCTTAATTATTTGGTTTTTTCCATGTTGGAAGCCATTAAGGTGTGTTGGGAGGACAGGAAATGCAGTGTATTACCCCTGTGCAAGGGACTAGAACAGTATAGTACCACAGAAAGCTGAAGGACAAAGCCAATTTTTTCCTACTATTTTTATTTGATAGCTCTTTTATTTGTATAGTTGGAAGATGCCAGGTGTGAACAAATACCAAGCCACAGGAGCAGCTGCTTATCAAAAACAGAGCTCTACTGTTATTATTCAGAGCCAGCTTACATTCTAGTAGAAGATGAGACATAATACTGATAATGCACATGGGACAAGATCAAAAGGCAGCGAACTCAACATGTGAGTTACTTAAGTAATATGTTATTTTTCACCATGTATCAAGAACAAGCAGAATGTTTGAATCATGATGAGACAGCTTGATGAATTACAACAAGGTGATTTTTTCCCCCCACATGGGAGCTGTAGTCTGGGAGAACCAGGAAAATATGAAATGTCACAGAAAAGTGAACAACTGAAAATGCTATCATTCTTTAGTGAAAAGCAATAGATATTTAATAAGAGGAGGACAGACTGTTCAGGGCCTTGTAGAGGAACATAGGTTTCTTACATTTGAAGTGATCTGGTTTTTCAAAAAAATCCTCAGTAAAAAAAGGGCAGTCCAATATTTTATTTACAAAAGGGAAAGGAATCACAGAATCATAGAATGGCTTGGGTTGGAACAGACCTTTAAGACCACCTGGTTTTAAACCTCTGCCATGGGCAGAGCTGCTCCCCACCAGCTCAGGTGGGTCTTCTTCCTAATACCTAATCTAAACCTACCCTCTGTTAGTTTAAACATGTTAGGCCTTGTCTCTTCACTACACTCCTTGATGAAGAGCTAATAATTGCCTGGCTAGTTTATCTGGATGTGAGAATAAAGATAATATCGTAGCAACAATACACAAAAAAGTATCTATGGAAGTTGTAGGTATGTAAGGACCTATACTGACATCATAGAAGAATGTCAAATAGGCTACATTTCTGACTGATGACTAATGAATGAGGAAGAAGTTAATAATGAGAAATATGGATGAGAAAAAGAGAGACCTCTGATATAACAGCTGTAATGTTGAGTTGTTGCTGCAGTGACAAGATAGGAGTGGCAGATTTGTGATTCACACTCCTAGAGGCAGTAGTTGAAATGAGCAACTGAGATGATGAAATAAAATTTAAAAAGACAAAAAAGATCCCAGACAGAGCCATGTGAGACCTCCCAGAACAGCTAGAGAAGCAACTACTGCAATACATGCAGAAGGAGTGATCACAGATATATACAAGAGGAAAAACTGAGAAAGCTGCAAGGAAAGAGTGAGGATAAAGGCATCAAAGGCTGAAGAGGATACAGAGTTCACACATATGCTGGGCGTTTGCATGAAAACAGTCGTCAGTTTGGCAAGAGTAATTTCAAAAACTATGCAGGATAGATGCTGAATGAGAAATAGCCCATGATGGAACAACAGAGAAACTCTGTAACACAAAGTTATAAATTGTACCTGTGATATATTCATGATACCTATTTTCCTAACTTTTTCAGATGAGATGTACTGGGACGGGGAAAAGAGCTTAGCAACAGTAAGTAGTTGAGGTAAATCAGAAAGAATGCAAGAGAAGCAAACATAAAGTGAAAAGACAGATCAGCAACTAATTTAGGGTGAACCTGGTCTGACAAAAGAAGAAGAAATTAGGTAAGAGTGTTCGTTTTACATGTCGTAAGAGGAGCAGTAAAGGAAGACACTATAAGAGATAGGAACACGCAAATTATGATTGTCATTATTCTCTTGAATGAAATCAAGATCCTCTGCAGAGAGGGAAGTGATGAGAAGAGGGATTTCTGAAGCGTTAAACAGTAAGCCGGATTATAAACATCAATACAACAAACAGGGAGAAGCTGTGCTAGAAATCTGGCAAGCTCAGAGCCATTGACAGACACATACCAAGTGAAATCAGTGCAATGACAGAATTTCCACAGAGATGCTTTACATCACAAGCTGGGAATCTCCAAAGCAAAAGCTGCCAACAGAGAAGCTAGGAGAGGCAAAAAAGATGAAGAGGAGTTAAGAAAAGTCAGAATCTTTGCAAAGGCAGGAAAAGCAGAGTCTTCCCAAGGAGCCATCAATACAGGCAATGGGAATTTGGTGCAAGGAAGGGCCCTGGAGCCAATGCTGAAAGAGAACAATTGACAATTGGAATCAGAGGGCTGCATCAATGGAAGCTACCTTTCCCCTACCCAGCTATAGCAATCTCAGCAGGGATCTCTTCTTGTGCAAAATGAAGATTTCCGAGAGGAAAAAAAAAAAAAAAAGAAGAAAAAAAATGGAAAAAAAGTGAAAAGAAGAAAAGAAGGTAAAGTTAAAAAGGAAAAGGACAAGGAATACTGTAGTAAAATATGATAGCTAAGTAGAGATAAGCAAGGCTGGTTATTTTGCCAGTATTCAAATTATTGAGATTACTACAAAAAGCCCTTATTACAAACCCAGCTGCCTAATATCCTCTCTAATACCCTTATAAAGATGGACAATTTGACAACAGATGACAGCAACTAGCCTAAAAATTCAATATTTTAATATTTGAATGATTTTTCCTCCCTGTATGTACAAAGTTAGTTTTCTTTCCTTTATTCTTCTTGTTCAGGGTACTCTCTATATATTCTGCTAATAATGCTGTCATTCAGCTTCCTCCTTCAGATATATGTGTGCAAATGCACTGGATCCATGGCCAGATTCTTGGCCAGGTACATTTCTGCTTGGCAGCATTCCTACTGGGGGAAGAATGACTGTGAAGGAGAATGTTAAAATAACTTGTCTTATTCTCTTCAGTGATCCCCAGTTCAAACATACTCTGCCTCACACTGCTGACTGGAAACTGCATAGACCTTTTGCAGCATTGATCTTGTTTAAAATCATTTTGACATTAGGTTTGCCATGATGTTTTACCACACTTCAGTTTTCTGCTTTCTCCATTTCATGGCTTTCTGATAGTAAGTCATGAGAAAGTGATTTTAAAGCTATATATGTATACACATACGCAAGGGGATAAAAACCATGAAATTTGCCTTGTGTTTAGTTTCTCAGAGTTAGCAGTCAGGCTCTTGAAAAGCTATGGGTAAGTTTTTGTTGTAGATAAACGCTATTCAAGTTTTCTAGCTACTCTTCAATCTCATCTTCTCTTGAGCGATTTGATATTGAGGGGTGGCAATTTCACTTATGAATCTCTCCAAAAAAAAAAAAAATTTCCTCTCAGTGTGTTCCCCACCACATCTGTTTCCCGGGCACCAGACAGTTTATTTGGATTCAGTTTGGCTTGGGGTGCTTTTATCTGAGATCTTATTTCCTCAGAAGTCAGAATTTTTCAGTTAATTTATAATGAGATGAGACCTGAAATCTTTGTTTAGCTATTTTTATTGATCTACATGAATTAAAAGGAAGAGTGGCTACATCACAAGAATTATAGGTAACTTCTGAGCTGAATCCCTATAGAGTACGAAGTTCCCTCTGCTAAGTTTCATGGCTATCTTATCTTGATCTTATCAGAATGCAGTACAAGTGGAATAAAATGAACAAGCTCATGATGTCATAACATCAGTCTGTGGTGGATCCTCCCCGATGGGCAACTGAACTCCACCACAACCTCAAAGGAAGAAGGGGGAGAAAATATGATGAAAAAAAGTCTCATGATCTGAAATTAATTCAACTAAAGGTGAAAGAGTTCAAAACAAGCAAAGGCTGCTTGGAAGTGAAGAGAGAGAAAACAATTGCTCATTATTGTCTACTTTCCATTAGAACACAATGTTCAGTCACATTTTGGGAAGTGAGGCTTCAATGTGCATAGCAGTTGTTTGGGAGGACAGACATTTTCAAGACAAGAGCCTTCCCTTGTCATCTCCCTTTTATTGCAGAGCATGACACCAACACCATACAGTATGGAATATCCATTTGTTGGGTTTAGATCAGCTGCCCTGGTGATGTCCCCTCCCCACCTCTTGCCCACCCTCAGCCTACTGGTTCTGGGGGACTGGAGGGAGCCTTGGTGCCGTGCCAGCACTGATCAGCAAGAGACAAAGGGTTGGTATAATATCAGCACAGTTCTAGCACTATATGGGTTGCTCTAGGGAAAGTTAACACCATGCCAGCCAGATGCAGTACACAATGAAAGATTGTGTAGCATCATACTTAGGCCTGCAGTCAGCCTGATTAAAAAAAAACAAAAAAAAACCCAACCTGTCAACTTATCTTCTTCTCCTTAGTAACCTTTCTAAAAACGGGGAAAAAATGTATAACAACCCTCAAAATGAGTAGGTGATTTAAATTGCTATGCTGTGGGAGTGCCAAATACTTAAATAGAGCCATGAAGTTCATGCAGTGTTGGAAATTTTCATCTTGGCCCAATGACAAAAGGCAGGCAGAGATTAAAAAAATACTAACTTCTCCTGGCAATTTGCCTCATCCCCAATCAGCACCAATTGACTCATCCTCCTTTACAAGAAATCAAATACACTGGAACCTGTGCTGTGGCTCCATTGGAGTTGTTTATGGGCTAAGACCTCAGATATCGGTTATATATTCGTAGTGTTTGTTTACAGGGCATTTTATAAACTCATAAAAGGAAATGTGTGTTCCATGGCAGAGTTGCCAGGTTTTACTTTGACAGATAATGCACTGCAGTGCAATCCATAACTCATTTCTAGAAGAGGTTTAAAATAAGAGAAGTCCCTGTAGTTTAGTAGAAAGTTTCCCGAGATTAGAATTTTATGACACTAGAAAGTTAAATTGCACATCTTCAGAGAGCTATTTAAATTTGCAAGCCATTCATTGCATATGCTATTTGGAAAGTCCACAGGACATAATTTAAAACAGTTATAAAGAGCAATTCTCCTATTTTTCATTAAGTTCCACATAATCCTTTTATCTATCCTCCAAAATTCTGCTCCACCAGGTAGAAGCAATGCTTCTTGAAGACGAGAAATGTTATGCTGACGAAAGAAACAGGAGCTGGGATTTTACTATTAAAACCTGCTGGTGGTGCAGCAGTGTGCTGGAGTGGGAGGGACTATGCAGATAGCATTGTTTTGGTGCTCAGTGGCATGAAAAAAGAGATAATAAATTAACTTTCAGGAACCTTGAAGTGTTGTAGGACTTGGTGGTACATAAGGCATGGGATCTCATTGTACGCATCTTTCAACAGCTTTTCAGGCTGTGTTCTCTGTTCAACGTGACAGAAATTCAGATACAGAGCGATATCGCCAGGTTTATGTGTCTTCACAACTGAAACACAGTGAGGCTCTGTTTGATGCTCCCATTATGAGCTAGGAACCATACTAAAAACTTGAAAGATGATGCTACATAACATGCATACTGTTGAGGATAAAAATGATGAAGAGGTATTTGACTGAACCAGCTTGTGAGGTATGCTGCACAAAGAATCATAAAGGTTGGAAAAGATGTCTAAGATCATCTGGTCCAACCAGACATCACTATTGCCCACTGACCATGTTCCTCAGTGCCACACTCACATATTTCTTGAATGCCCCCAGGGACAGCAACTCCAGGAGGTCTCTGGGCAGCATGTTTCAGTGCCTCATCACTTTTTCTCAAGTTTTTCCTAATACCCAGCCTGAACCTCTCCAGCATTCCCTCCTGCCCTGTCAAATATCGCTGTGGTTAACAGTGGTTTCACCTAATCAAACAAAGTTTACCTCTGTCGCTGCTGGGTATGTGCAGCTGGTGTAAGTGCACTTCGGATCAGGATCTGTGAGACACCGGGGCAGTGACAGAGCAGGAAGAGCTGTGCATCTGTCTTTTGTTTGCTGCATAAAGCAGAGCCGTCCCTATGGCTGGTTATCACTTACAAATGCTTCAAAAATTCTTAGAGAACTGAATAATTTAGTGCCTTTGCGTTACAAGTGTCAGGGCAACAAAGTCACGCAGTGCTTGCATTTATCAAATTCACTCATCTACAATACCTGTTGTTTTTTGTGACTTGCTGTAACATTTGACTTTTCACAGCACTCTCAGACATATGTTTTACATTCGACCAGTTAGAGAGAGTTATTTCGCACTGAGCTCTCAAATGAAATGTACCACAAGCTTAGAAATGCTTACAGCAAAAACCTGTATGAGTGACAGATCCAAGAATTCACACTGCAGCAGCAGCAGCAGCTGTCCTTCACTGCTGTTGTGTGCTGACAGAAATGGGGTTAGGGGAAGCAGTGAAGTCTGAGATATGCAAGAGTATATCCTGAAATGAGGCTTTGGGATATGACTTTAGGACTGACTGGCTAGCTCACTAACTTCTTTTTTCTTTTTCCCTTAGTGCTACACATAGTTTTTTTCTCTGTCTTAATAATCCACAGTGACATACCTCTAGGACACCAGATACAACCCTTCACCAGCATCACCTCCAGCCACTTCATCCTCACACTTCCTTTTATCTCAGCCATAAAAATCTTGCGTCCTGGTCAGCCTCATGGGGCTACAGGTAACAAATAACCGCAGGAAACCCCAAGGTCTTGACACTCATCCACAGTTATGAATCCATCATTTCAGAGATACTGGCATATGAAAATGCAGGGGCTGTTGTTTGGCATGGAACAGCCAAAGACAAGGCTGGCAGGCTTTGAACAGTGAGTGTATTATTTCCATCTTCATTGGAGTCACTGTCCTTTGGAGGTGTTCAAGAAACATTTAGATGTTGTACTAAGGGATATGGTTAAGTGGGAAATATTGATGATAGGTGGACGGCTGGACTGGATGAGGTCTTTTCCAATCTGGGTGATTCTGTGATTGTATGATTCTATTATTCCATCCAGCTGCAGGTGCAACAAGCTAATGAATCCACATCACTGTGAGGACTTCCAGCTAGTGTCCCCGCAAAAGCCTGCTTGTCTGAATGATATCTCCAAGTATATTTCTCACCTGTGAAGCCAAGAGGAGCCTTGTTGCAGATAAAGGCTGAGGTGTCCATGTAGTGGTGACACAGAAAGGCATGGCTAAGGACAGTACAGAAAGAAATGGATCCACTTTCTGCTGTACTTCACAGCTATGAATAACACATAGCAGAGATAAAAGGAAGATGGTAGTTTGGAGTAATGGTTTACTGTGAGTGCCAGAAGGATGAGGAGCTTGTTAAATTGTTATTCTAAGTATTAATAGCTGAGCAATCTATGCTTCCCTAATTAATGGCTGGGAAGCCGCACTGAGTGCACCTGCAGATACCACTGGCCTGTTGCAGATGTTCAGCACATCAGAAAGTCTGGCCCCAGGGGGTGTGCAGAGCAATTTGAATTTCAGAGTTAACACAGCAGCTTAAGGGATAATTTATACAGGAGGCAGTAGGAAGAAAAAAAAAAAAAACACCTCAGTTGTCCTCAGATATTCTGTACAAAGCAGCTTTGAGACAGTGCTGTTGTAGAAAATGTTCATCACCAATGGAGCAATGCAGAAGCCCAGTTTTTATTTCACAAACAAATGGTTGGAGGAAGCTCATTCCAAGGAAAGGGACCTACATGGCTGTGCTGTTGACATGTGGAAGATTCAAACCAAGTCCAACAAAAAAGCCAGAGTGAAATTAGCCACCTGATTCAGTTATCAATAGCCATTTAAAAATTTGCTCTCAGCACCAGAGTGAAAACAGAATAACTACAGAGGTTTAGCTTCAGTTTTAAAACCAGCAGGGAGGAAAACAAAAACCAGGAAAGCTGCTCAAATTCAGGTTATATAAACCATGCAATGGCAATGCAAAATTTAAGTGAGGCTTTAAATGGCAGCAACTGCTTCCTTCCTCTTTAATTACAGAAGAATGAACTCAGTCAGAAGCAAGTATTTAACGTAACCATATGGTCTAAAGGATAAGAAATGCAGTGCTCTAAAGATGCTCATAGGAAGAGCTGAAAACCTCTTGGAAGAATTAGTATAATTCTTATCAAAATGCCTTTTTTTTTTCACACCCCCCCCCCAGCAAAAACTGCAGACACTTCACTTTCTTTAATAAAGCCCTAAAATCAAATAAACAACTTGCTATATCCATATTTGCTTACTGACTTATTTGTCATTTACATTCAAATGCTCTGTGCACACTGCTGCCTCACTGTATAGGGGAGTTTTTGAAAACCCAAGCAGCTAGCCCACAGATTTCTAATAAATTCAAGATTTTTTTATAAAAACATAGTGTTCCCCTATATTTTCATTGTTGTTATTCCTCATCTGCAGACATGAGCTTTTTCAAACAAACTATTTGATCATGATAACGAAGATCTAATTTTAGACTTCACGGTTAAAAAAAAAAGGAAGAGCTGAACACATTCATCTAATTCATATCACATAATACCCTTCCTTTAAAAACCACTTTTATGTAGATTTCTGCCAACTCCACCATTGAAAACCTACTTTTAAATTCCTGTCAGGTGCTTTCTGCTTGAAGGGCTCCAGTGTGTGGGTGGCTGTTTTTCTTGTATGTGCAACGATGAGTCTCTTCCTTGGAGAGCTGGGGAGGAGGGAGTGCGGGAGCATCTTCCTCTTTTCATTTCATACCACATTTGTAGAATGAGACAAAATGTCCTGCCTGCCCCTCCTCCCCCCCACCATCCACCCCCCCCCTCAAAAAAAAAAAATAAAAATAAAAAATTGTAATGCTTCAGGAAGAAAAGAAATGCAATCTAGTTTATGTGCTGCTAATTAATACCATCTACCTCATCTGCTAATGGCTTGGTAATTTGGACTGTTGTCTTAAAATCTGTACTCTGTTTATGTATGGAAACTGAAAGAATGCAGTTTGCTTTTGGGTACCTGGAGATTGCAGGGCAGTATTCCCTGACTGTGGCCTTAGATAGAAAAAAAGGCTGCGTGTTTTATCTGTTGACAAACAGCAGGTTTATAATGCCAAATCGTGTATGATTTTCTCAATAAGCAGTTGTCTTATTACTTCTTTTTATGTTGGCTTTCTGATAGATAAAGTGTCCTGGTAATAGTCTGCATAGATTCTGCTTAGCAGAAGTTTCTCTAATAATGTGCCCTTTAAGGGGAGTACAAATGAGCATGCCAAGGAAGGTATGCAACTGGAAATTTTAAAGAAATATCTCTATGTATGTAAAGAAAAATATTAATGTCTTGGGCCAAGAGGGTGGACTAGGTTACCTCCACAGGTCTACTCCTGCCTAAACTATGATGTGTGCACAGCCCTCTGCAGAAGCACAAACATATCAAAGGTAGCTTCGCTAGCAGCAGGCAGATTTCTCAGGATACATATCTGCGTGGATAGGGGCATGGGAATCTGTGTACACATGGCAAACATAAATATCGACATTGGAAAGACAACTGTTTAAAGGTTGGTAAAAGAGAGGATTGAAAATGCTTCTACCATTTTTGTCCAGTGCTTTCGTGCTTCTACACTAAGAAATGCTCCTTAATTGTATGAGTTGTATTTCCTCAGGGCTCAGAAAAGGCCAAATTTTAATGTTGTTCTGAGTGAACAAAGGCATCTGGGGGAAGCATTTAGCCTACACACAGCCCTAAGATTGCCATTTATCATCCTATTCTGTATTTTCCCTTTCTATGGATGTAAGTATTCATTGTCATTTGGATGTAAAGCAAAACGCTACGTTTTTTTCTGCATTTGTCCCCAAAATGCAATAATGTGTTAAGAAATTATAGACAGATCTTAAAATGCTACCAGTGTGAAACCCACACAACCCAGGGCTGTCCCACCACTGCTACCACAAACATGGCCCCAGGTAGCTCCACCTCATGTTCACGTGTTGTTTGTACTCACAGACTCTGAGGAGGAAGCATGCTTGCACAGACATTAGGAATAAGTTTTAACACAAACATAGGCTAGTCTGCAACATTGAAGAAAGCCTGGGGCTTGGTCAGGTAAGAGAACTGACCATCCCACGTCAACAAGGAACTAAGGCCTCCTCTCTTTTCTCACACTTGCTTTTGCCCAGCTCACCTTGATCTGTCACTGTCCCTACCTTTAGCTATTATATTAAACATCCCTCAACCTGCTTAATCCATCCCAGTTTTGGGTTTACACAGTCATAGATTTGCTGGGTTGGAAAAGACCTTAAAAATCATCAAGTTCAGCCATCAAACTGACCTACTGAGTCCTGAAGCTCTCTCCCATTATTCCCATACAAGCCTGATTCCCTTGTTGGCAACTTGTTACCCTTGTTGGCAACTCCTTGGTCTCACCTCATACATGGAAAAGAGAGTCAGTCACAGGGTCATATCAGGGGTCCACCTAAAGATGAGTGTGTAACCATCGTCTTCTGCCAGTTTTGGGAACAGCCCTTGCACTGAACAAGGTTATGTTGTGTTGCCTCTGCTTGCTGCCAGGTCACTGTGTTTAATTTGATTAGCTGCTAGTCAGATAGCTTAACACTTCAATTTGTTTCATGCATAACATTTGCTGCAAGAATTAGATTTGTTACATGATCTGGTATATAAATTATGATAATATCCACTTAGGGTGGCACTTTCCTCTGGCTTCTACAGAATTAGTAAAAGTACTTGTGTCACACTAAATTTGTAACATTACTGTTCCCGACATTGTTTTAACACTATCTTAATGTTTCCCCGCATGTCTTCTCTATCATGGTGACATATTTCAAGCTAATGAGTTAATGGTGTGGAAGAAAAATAATTCTCAAAAATGTCAAACGCTAGAAGGCAAAAAAAAATCACATATTTTGTGAGTTCTTTTGGTTCATAAACCAAAGCTGCACTGAGCTAGCTGTGTTACCTCTTCCACCTCTGCTGATTTTGAATAGTATGTACTTTGCTCATCAGGAAACATGCTGTTAAGAGCTGTCTGGGTTTGATGAGCTGTTAATGCAACAAAAGGTTAGTGCAAGGTTCTCTTTGGCTCATAAGGATTCAGAAACAGATTTTTTGAGCTTTGAAACCATGTGGGCCTTGGTTGTCCCCATCAGTAACTGGCTGCTGCTATTAAAGAAAAGTAGTCCATTTAGGCCAGCAGTTCCATGTCTCCTTCATACTGCATTTCACCACACTACTCCGTCAGCCCAGTTGGCTCTTTCTCCAGCCAACTCTTGGCCAGAGGGTTGGAGGCTCTTTCCTCTAATCCAGAGCCTAAACTGTCCTCCTGGTTTTACCAAGCAGCACATATCCAGAACCAGGCCTTACTCCCATTTTGACTCTAGAACTGATTTAAAGTGAAATCCTGATGTGTAATTTGCCACTTCTTTTTGGCATGAATGGATTTTGAATATGTAGTCTGCTCACAAATAGACAACACAATAAGCAGTCCTCCCTTACTGTCTCTAGCTTCCCTTATTGCCTCTTTTCCATAATCAGCATTGAAAAGTTGCCAAAAACCTTGTGAGTTACTCACAAAAAGCTGGGGCAGCAACATATATGCTTTCTTATAGTTGGCTGGAGAGTTGGAGACACTTACCTCCTAATCAAGGAACATAAACACTGTTATCTTAATTACAGTGAGGGGTAAATTACACCAAAAGAAGCACCTTCAAACGGGTATAGTTGTGTCCACTCTAAGGACCACACCTACAGCAGGGGGGTTGGAACTGAGTGATCTTGGAGGTCCCTTCCAACCCAGGCTGTTCTGTGATTATTAACCAAAATAGGAAAAATCACCCTCTGACGAAATACGCTGGTGCAGAATTCATCTGTAAATCAAGCCCCAGGCTCACACTTTGTAACCAGCTGCCTCAGGTGCTGTTTGTGCCTTTGTGATGAAAAGTGCAGTGCGTCAGTAAGGTCAGTGTCAGTGTAAGTAAGTCAGTGTCATGGGTAACACCTGCAGGGCGTGAGCAAGACTGCTGACACTTGGAGATGATCAGGTGGGCTGACACTGGTGGTCCCAAAGTGAAGCCAAGAGAAGCAAGGAGTGTTGTTTTTTTGGGCAGCTTTGCATTTTGTTGTTTGCCATGTATTAGGGAAGGGGACTGATAATGTAAAAACCAGGGAGCAACAAAGGTGATGAATATTAGCAAGCTCACCTTGAAGGGAATCAAAAAACACCCTGAGGAAAATTAAGTTTTAGGTTCTTAGTCTTGCCGTCCTGCTGCTGTGGTTAAGGGGATGTGCAAGGGCTCAGCTTCAGCCTGGTGATGCTATCCTCCTTCAGCAGGAGCCACAAGGGCCAACAGGTGAGCACCTGTTCTGCTCACACTCCTATCACTGCAGGGAAAAAAATGCCTGGCACGGACACGGGCAAAGTTAGGTGTTATCTGTCCCTGCTGACAGCCTGAGATCTGGCCAAGGAGCACTCCACTCAGAATCTGCAGTCAGAGAAGAGATGGCTGAGAGGACAATATTCCCCAGCCAGGTATGCCTAGGGGAAATCAGGCACTTCCTTGCAGATATGCTAGGAGGGAGAATAAGCATCTCCTTGGGGTACCAGGGGATGCTAGCAGCTTTTGTGCTTTCCTGCACTACAAATTAACATGAAAGGAAGTGACAGCAAGCTGGTTTTGTATCTCCTTAGACATATTTTAGCACAAACTCTACAGTTACAGGAGCATCTGTGCAGCTTCACTGAGAGTGAAAAGCAGATTAGAGGATTCTCAGCAGTAGCTGCCTTTGTTTTTTATTTTTTAGTTAGAACTCATTCTGATTTAGATTAAATGCTATGGTGACTTCTTATAGTCTGACTGCTTCATGACTCCCTAGTGAGGCAGGGCACTCCCAAAACTGAAACCACTTGTCAGTTGAATTCAGCTTATTTTGCTTTCCTACCAAGTGTGAGTTACTGTGGTGAGCCAAGGAGAAGGTTCCTCCTCCCTTCTGATAGCCTTGATGGGTGGGCCTTGACCAACTTCACATATGCTCCTGTTCTGCACATCAGAGTGTTTTACCTGTGGGTAAAAAAGAAAAGCTCAAGGCTCCAAACCTGAATTTTAACTGATGTCTGCCTCTGTATTTGCAGCACTGACACTCTAGGAAGGATATTTCATTATTTTTCCAAGCTAGAAAGGTGTCAGACAATGCTCTCCTAGGATTTTTAACATTTAACTCATTTTTGCTCACACTTTGCTTTGTCTGTTCTCACGTTGCAGTGTTCTTACTGGAATAGTTTGGTGCTGTGCCTCAGTATGGTTTGAGATTTCTCTGAAAATTAGATTACGTAGTAAATTGTATTTTATAAGCATCCTCTTTGGCCTCTCTCAATTGATGATTCAGCCTTTCTTTTACAACAAATGTAGTCTCCCCTCTTCTTCTCTCATTTTCTTAATAGCCTGTTTAGTGAAAGTGCATGCAAATTAAGGAGAGCAGAAGCAGGCTGCAAGGGCCCAGTGAGTGAGAAGTTCAGCCAGCCATGCTCCATTCAGAGAGTGAGCCCTCCTTCTGCTGCAGAAAATGATACTCAGTCCACAGTGCTGCCCTCTCATCTTCCTCGGAGAGCAATGAATTGTTTCATAAATACAATCAATCTTGAATACTCATGTATAATCAACTGAGTGCATGACCCAAACTTCTTCCATTTGCAGATGAGTGTAGCGCCTGCACTACAGCTCCCCTAGAAAGCTTCCCCCCCCTTGCTCTGCATCCAGTCTCTGCTTCCACCACCCAGAAGGGAGTGTTCTTAGGAGGTTTCTCTACGTAGTTTTATCCAGACTCTACCACGTCAGCCAAGTGTAAAGTATTAAAAACAACAAAAAGATGCAAAATGTTGCAATTTGATAATAAAGGCATCTGGGCACTTTTGTAATACAAGATCTTGTCAAACATTTAGAAGATATTTCATAAAGTGTGCACAGATTTCCAGGCAGGATTCCACTTTTGCTGCTGACAAATACAGAGGTATCATACAGACCTGCATGGAGAATAATCACAAAGTTTCTTGCTAGCTGGTAGCAGACTAGTTAGCAATCCTCCGAGCAATATGCACTGTAAAACAGAACCAGTGCCTTGCATGGATTATTCTACTCAAGGCTTTTTTTTTTTTCCCTATAGAATTAATTCTAACATGCTCCAGATGAATTTAAATTGCCATTCTTCACACTGCAACACCATCAAGGCAAGAGGAGAGTGGTGACAGTGTAATCTAATGCATAAAAAAAAAGACAAAGAAGTGAGCTCTTTAGGATTTCTCAAAGTGAATTTTAGATGATCTTCCTTTCTTGGTTTTGCTGCTCAGGAGGACCTAACATGAGATTCATCATAAAGCAAAGGTTCAAGCTGAGACATAATGTGAAGCAATAAATCTGCTGCCCACTAGGACTTCTGAATCTTTTTGAATGTGGAAGCTTCTTTGCAAAATACATATTTCCCTATTGCAATGAAGTCATCTCTTCCAGTAAGTTACTTGCATTACTGGCTTTGAACATATACTCACAATGAATTTTCAGATCTGTATCTGAACGTGGTTCTCTGACTAAGTGCTGCTCAATTATTTCTGGAAGAATGTTTAATACTTATCTTCCTAAAAACTATATATTTCAAGAGAATTCAGTGACATCGTATGTAATTATTTGTATTATTTTAAAGGAATATTTCACCTGCTGCTTCAAATATTAAACCATGTGTTAATAGCCATCAAAACTGTGTATATGGAGGGACTAGGCAAACTGGCTTCAGTCATCCAAATACAGGAATCTTTTTTCTCCTCTGAAAGCTCTAGAGCTGACAACCATCCAACATGGGCAACACACCGGTGGACAGAAGATTTGTTTTAAACACAGCATTCTCTATATTTATGTGAGAGATCTGTGGCACCAGCCAGAGGTTTGTAGTTCCTCAATTTGATCCTGCCTTGGAAGACATAAATAATGTAGGCACTTACTATAAATTTCTTGCTGGAGACTCCTTCATCTAGGGCAGGACTTGCCCAGGTGAGCTCAATTATAAATACCTGTACATTTACTTAATATCTCCAGCTTTTCTAATTTGGAACAAAGTAGAACCAGATCAGGATTTTCACAATCACTTACATGCATACACACACACACAGATATGTATATTTTTGTACGTGTGTGTATGTATATGTATATGTGTATCTTCCTGAATTCCTGTTCTGTTGCAGTGTAGCAAGCAGACAGCATGAGATCTGCTTCAGGGCTGCAAAAAGGACAGCATGTACTTGAGTTACTTCTGGCTGAGGTAACACGAAGAATATAATCTCACCTCTGCAAGGAGCATTTCCTCTGTCTTACCTGAAATAGCATGGATGTCTTAGACATTATTGGTCTGACATGACTGGCTCTAGTGCAAATACCATGCTTCAAATTTACAATCAAATCTAATATTTTCTGTGGGAGACACAGAATACTTACCCATATACGAAACACTTTCCAAGATATAAATTAAATGCAGATCGCGTGGATTAGTAACCACAAGTACCCCTGCTTGAAGATCTGATTTAAATGTATTTTGTTAGTTCTGAGTGATTCGATTGCTACGATAATCTTTAAATAAATAATTGTTCTAGATACTACTCAGTCATTTTCTGACTAGTTCCCCTTTAACACTAATAGATCTTTGATAGGAAATCCATCAACAATTCATTTAGATTAAAAGCAAGTTAAATGTTCTTCTATTCCCAGGCTCTGTTAATTGCATATACTTACAACTACTATAAAATAATCTGTGTCTTTGTGTGTATACATAAAAATATATAAAGCAAATGTTTATGCATATGTGGAGATGTGAAATTCTAAAAATAATGTAAGAACAGCCAAATAGAAAGTTAAGTTGTTACCCAGGAATGATCCTCTCCCAGTGTGCATGCACTGATTAACTGTGTAATATTTAGGGCTAACAGAGAAGTTACAAACCTGCTTAGCAGAAAGACTATTTGCAGTACATTTAGTTCTGTAGCTAATTAGAGTTTCTGATATAAATGGGTGCCCTTTAAATGCTGCATTTTTTCCTCACACATCTCATACATCCTTTCCCTGGATGCTCTCAAAACACAGCCAAAAATCTGGCCTACTCTAATTACCCGTGATCAACCACTGGAAAATATTTCCATTTTGGTATGATGTCCAAAACCAAGCAAGTCAGTAGGCAGGATCAAACAAATTAATATTATCTTGAGTACTAAGTTTTATTTTAAAGCTTTTCCACGCAGCAGTAGAGTGAACATTTCATTATCTGGAACCTCATGCTGAATTGAGGCAGACTTCCTGAAACATTACCTTAATGGTCACACAAACGTAATTACTGCAAAATCAATATTTTGTATCCAAGCCTAATTACAGTACATGAATTAGAATGCTCCTAAATAGATGTGCAGTTGGCTAGTTAGTAGATATACTTGGATGATATTAAAACTAACAGAGAACCGCAGTTTTGGCTGCTATGGTTTGAATACATAGTAGTAGAACCAGCTTTGCTGGCTTTGATAATTTAGACATGTACAGAAAGTTTATGAGGAGCAACCTGTACTACAGTCCTGAAATAAACTGTCAAGAAAAATATGACTTTTTCAGCTGGCATTCAGATTCTGAAAGGAATAATATTCTTTGTAATAAATCAGAGAACTCTCTTCTTTTTTTTCCACAGAACTCAGACATAGGAATAAGACATTGAGGTAACCTCCTCGTCTTCAACAGATTTTTTGTGAAATGATTTGGAAAAGAGTTAGGGAAATGGAGTGGGCTGAGATCTCTTCCATTTTTCTGTAATATCAGTAGAAAAATGTGGAGAAATACTAGGTGTCCCACACATGTGTTTTCTTCTTCACAGTGTCATCCCTTGAACGTGAAGATCTAAGAAACAAGGTGGTTGATCTTCATGTTGAACAAGAACAGAGAAATGACATTATCCACGCCTAAATCGATTTTGCAAGCAACATTATCAAAATGTAGGCAATAAAATTAGAAGTTCAAGAGCAACTTTGAAAACATCTGTTCTGTCCAGTGAAAGACTAAACAAAAAACTAAACCATCTCAAGTGAAATGCAATAAAGTCTTGATCCATGAAAATATCTTGTTGGAGCATACTTTTTCAACCTAGCTACCTCAGCTATTCAAGAGATGAAAGAGCCAGTGCTCAAGGAAGGATTAGGTTGCATTGTTTTAGATAACGTTTTAAAAATGAAGTTAACAAACTCTCACAGGAGAGTACAACAAACTATGTGAAGCTTTCTGCTCTAAATAATCTTTTGCTCAAGTCTGGATATTTCTGTAAGCAGCATGCTGAGCTGGTTCTTGACAGATGCAGATTTTTAGCACAACTATAGAGGACAGTTATTTTCTATCTTCAGACTCCAAGTTCACTGCCACATCTGATTTCTTTTCTAGATGTGTTTTATGAGCTAATAGAGGAAATGTGGAAGTGACCTGTTTTTACCGCAGCAAGCAATATATTTCTTTGTGTTATCGTTTTTTCTTGGTTTGTTTCCTTTCTGAATGTAGGAATTGTGTGCTCAGTTCTATTTGTTTCACTGGGTAAATGCTCTCACTTTAGAAACTTTTTTCTGTCACCTACTCTTGACTGATTCATAGTCCACTAAGGAAGCAAATTAAAATTCATATTAATTTGCTAAATGTCAGCAATCTGAGGAATTCATGGGTCTATTTCTGTGCCTCTGCAACTTGACTATGAATCACCAGCAACATGAAATGCATTTTTCGCCTACATATCCAGTATGATTTTATGCCTCTCACTGAATATGTCCTTAGGACAGAGATGATTAATAATTTCAAAAAAGCTGGCTTATTCCTCTAGAAAAGCTAGCGTATCCTCTTGTAGAGTACTGCCAGTCTTCAAGTCCTCATTTTTACTTCCTGCTTTAGCAGCACGACTTTACGATTTTTCATGCGATTTTTATGCTTTCAAATACAAACACATGTTCTGAATGCAGTTGGTTTCTTTAAAATTAGTACAGCCTGTAACATAGAGCAAAACCAAGATCCTCAGCGATGTTACATAAATAAATACTACTGTTAAAATCTATTCGGTGCACATCCAGAGAAGCCTGAAGCACTATTTCTTCAAAGAAGCACTGATTCTCCTCATTCTTCTGCAAATACCAGAACAGATTGGCAGCAACAGCCTCTAGGTCCACGCTGTAGAGCTTTCAAAATCATGTCTCTCTTGGCAGTAGGATAATGAGACATCTAAGCTTCCCTTTGCCAGCTTAGTATTTTGGCAGCAACAATTCTTTTTAGAATAAAATACCAGTAATCAAGGTTAAGCAGCTTTAGTTTTCATACATTTTCTCTCTCTTTCTTTTTTTTAAATCTGAAATGGACGATTTCAGATTTAAAAC
Source organism: Oreortyx pictus (assembly GCA_036925125.1). Taxonomy (NCBI): domain Eukaryota; kingdom Metazoa; phylum Chordata; class Aves; order Galliformes; family Odontophoridae; genus Oreortyx; species Oreortyx pictus. Next base: position 66,162,143 of record JAUPFR010000005.1, on the reverse strand, counting down.
TCTGAAGAACGGAGACCTTAAAAACATCTGCAATGCCAAATCACATGCCTGGCATAGGATATTCTATTTAAGATAATTCTTCCCAGACTTCTTTCCTCCTACTCTGCAAGATTTCTCCATCAGCACATCAGGTACAGTCTCTTTAGTCAGAAAAAAGCACACAGCCCGTGACTCCCTAACAAGGTTATCCTCACAGACCTCAGAGAAAGGTTACTCATATCTCATTTGTAACTTACTGAACCAACTCACAGTAGTTTTAAGTACTAATCCATATCTCATAGCTCCTCATCCAGGCTCCTCTTGAACACTGCCAGGGATGGTGACTCCACCACTTCCCCGTGCAGGCCATCCCAGTGCCTGACCACTCCCAGGGAGAAAAAGTTTTCTCTTATGTCCAGTTTAAACCTCCTCTGGTACAAGTTGTGGCCATTTCCTCGGGTTCTGCTTGTTGTCTGGGAGAGGAGGCCAAAGCTCTCCCCATCACAACCTCCCTTGAGGAAGTTGGAGAGTGCAATAAGGTCTCCCTGAGCCAGCTCCTCTTCTCCAGACTAAATAATCCCAGATCCCTCAGCCACCCTTCATAAGACTTGTGCTCCAGACCCCTCACCAGTATCACTTAGCAGGACAGTTTCTCAGCTAGATCTGTAGGAAGTGTCTACATCTAAGACTTAAAGCCTCTTAACCTTTTGGCAATCAGCTATCACCCATCCCAGAAGACATCTAGGTTTTTCTAAGCATCTTTCAACTGAGAACTTCAACTTTGTGTGCTCCGGACATAGTGCAGAATAGGCAAATCATAATTAAACTGAACTTTCTAACGTTCAGTTTAAATCTAAGCTGATAATCACACTTCTGGAGATATTTCCATTTTCTCTTATAGGTCATTATCTTATTTTAGATCCTTCCCAAAGATTAATTGCCAAATTCAGTTGCTTAAGAACTGCAGGCAAAGCCAACATAGGTCTCTGAGGAGCTTCGGTGCTCATGCAGGTGGTGGGGGACCTGAGTTACATTCCATTCTCCTCCACGGTAACCCCTTAACTGCAAAACCCCAACTTTTCTGCGTACACCTAACCCATCTTGGAAGCCTGCATTAGGAATTAAAGCCTGATTCACATTTGAACACTTCAAGGACACCACCTTTCAGAGCAGCCTAAACACATATACCACACAGGATGATCATGCTGCATCTACAGCACCTGTCAAAATGAACAGTAGAGCCAAGCTATCTCTTAAACAGGGACTGTGCTTTCTCTCTGAGGGAGATATCTGGCATGTTACAGACAGAAATGAGAAACAAACAAACGTGGATGCAGTTGGGCAATGAAAGTATCAGAGCCCCAGAGCAAAACAGAGAATAATCTACAGTGACAGGATATCTGCCCCTAATGCAGCTGCTCCAGTTCCTGCAGAGAGCTTAACTCCCTCTTGGACAAATCCTACAGAGTAAAACCTGAAGCATGACACCACAAGATGCCGAGATGAGAAGCAGGCTCTTGTTTCTGTCTTCTTTTTTTCCTGAAAACATGAAGAGTTTTCTCATCTACCTTTAAAACCATTGGGACAGTTCTGGCACCTCTTCAGTCAGAATCCTTCCTGCATCAATCCTATCCAGTGCTGGTTAACTGCGCACTGCAAAATGGATCTGACTTTTGTAGGAAAAAATTCATCTGAAAAAATACTGTAGCATTAGAGATGAACGTTTCCCCTGCAGGATTTAAAATAGATTTTTCATAAACTTTCTCATATAATAGATGAAACCAAGGTTTCCTATATTCAAGTTTTTTTTGTGTTTATTTGTTTTAAATCACTTTTAGTAACGGATCTAGCAAGGGCATGATGTGCCCCTTCACACAGCTAAATCTAGGTGACTACACGGGAGTGTGAATCTGGATGAGAACAAAGAGCTCCACTGCAGTCAAAGTAGGAGCATATGGTGGGAAGGGAACTCCTAGCAAGCTGGATCCCCATCACCAGCTCTCACACGTGACAGACTTTGCTTGCAGGGTGAGCTAAGGGCATATATTTTAGCTCTGAACCATTTTCACAATCCACCCCAAATTTATGCCTTCCCGATTTTTTCATCGATTTTTCTGGGGTCACCATTGCTTTTCAGATCTCAGCAGCTCACTCCTGGGAGAAAGTTCCTCTCCCACTTCCAGTTTGTTATGTGAAAGAAGGTCAGTTTACTTTCATCTGACAGCTGACAAGCTCCTCAGTTCAGAGCAGGGATCAATGAGAAGTTGGTAATTGCATTTCATACTATACAAACAAGGATGCAACAAAATAAATTACTAATGAACACATTTAAGACAAAAGAGGAAAAAAAGTTGTTCTTTACATAATGTTTAGTTAAATCATAACAACTCCTAACAATGGATCTTGTGGTTGCCAAAAGTTAAGTTGAGTTCAAAGTGATTAGATAAGTTGCTGGGAAGGATATAAAATGCAAAAATACCATCTGTGTGTATGGGAGAAAATCAGAACACAACTGAACCACAAGCTGCTGGAGGGCACAAGAGTATTCCAGCTGAACACACAGTGTGCATGATCTCCTGTCTTCACAGATATTCACTGCCCATTGGCACTGGAAGCAGAACAACGGGTCCCTACACCTTGAATCTGCTGTTGTGCTCATTTATTTTTTTTTTCCATGTGTCTCAAGTGCCTTTCATTTTCTTTTATTCAGACTTCTTTCTATAACTCCAGACCTCAAGTACATCCTCTTCATTTTTATCATAGTTTTGCAACATTAAGCTAATGTCACCAGGAGTCTTCCTCTTCTGTGTTGTAGAACACAGCTGATCCTAATGTTGATCCTTGAAAAACAATTTTGAACCTCCTATTATATTGTAATATTTTTGTGTAATGCCATCTTCTTCATCCACTTCCTTCCTATTTTACAGCTCCTTCACGGAGGAAACATTCTGCAATTTATTCACCAGTCTTCCTTGCCAAAATTGAACCAAAATACACAGGGACTTTTTCAGGCTACATCTAAGCCAGTATTAATCACCAGTGCAAGGCAATTCCTCATTTTCACTTGTGACAGAAATATACTTAAGCGTAGGAAAAAAAAAAAAGTGGAAATAAAATTTGAAAATATTCTGTGATATGTTTTCTTTTCCTAGTCTGTTCTTAGTCACTCTGTCCTCTGTTAAAAATTCTTCATATTTTATTTCTTTATGTATTTCTGGTAATCTCTTCATTCATCCAGACGCATCTCCTAATGTGAGCATTATACTACTGAGGATTGGACCAAAGGTTTTTATGACAGATTTCAGCCAGAAGATCTCCTCAAAATTCAAGACTGTGCACTCTTCCATTCACTCTAATGACTTCCCACAGGTGGCATCCATATTGCTAAACCAAATGCCCATGAATATTCCTATGTCCTCAAGCTAACAAGCATAGAATAACTTCCCTCCATTTATTACAGCAAACCTTCCTAGACCCCCAGAATGATGCAACATGAAATGCTGAATGAGGATGCTTGTTGGGAAACTCACTTCTAAACTACTCTTGTAAATTGACTGAGAGCACGCCTGGCTTATTACCTACAAAAATTAATGCTTGAAAATCATCACCTGATTCACTGGAAATGATCCAGGTGCCATTAATGCCAAGCTGGCCATTTTTTGTTCGTCAGATTGGTGCTTCTAAATACTAGGTAAGTTATAACATCTGTGAATTTAAAATATTTTTCCTCTTTCTGGATCATTTCCCAGTAATCATGAAAAAAATCACTCTGAAGCTGTGTCAGAAGACTGCTGTTCTAGATATGCTGCCAGTGATTGGTAGCACAGAGCACCTTGAGAGCAGGATGTCTTAAACATGCTCATGTCAGTGTAACATTCTTCCTTATAGAAATCTTTTGATGAGATCTGGAAGTTGATGGCGAAATCTTAATTGCCAAAGGCATGTGGAGGATAAATCTGATGAATGGCTTATAAGAGATTTTCACTGTTCAATTTAGACACCAGGCACACTGAAGTTTCAAAAGACAAGAAGACAGTTTACAGTAAATACTATGCAGGATGCTTTCACCAACCCATTCTGCTTTTTACGTGCCATGTCTTGACCCTGAAAGGAGGCTTTTTTTTGCCAGCATAAGAAGATCAGTGACCATCTTTTCCATTTTTTTTTTCTATGGAGCCTGCAGAGAAAAATGAAACAGACAAATGGACAGACAAATGGATACAGGAATGGTTCTATATTCAGATCTTACCAAGCCATGGTTCAGCCCTTGTCCTTCTTACACTGTTTGTTTGTTTTCTTACAATCTGTTGAATCCTACAGAGATCACTCTGCCTTTAAAACTGCAGTGTCTGGAAGCAGGAAACCTCTTGAACTCAGTGCCAGGGTATTTCTCCATTCAAAAAAGGATTTGTCTTCATGCAAGTATGCTATGTAAAAGTGATAATCATCCATCCCTGCACTGCTGGCATGTGTCCTGTAGCAAAGTACATTTTAAAGAAAATAGGTAGTGGCAGTTAAGAACAACAGGTTTTTTGTAATTGTAATAAAAATTGTAATCCAAAGGAAAAAAAAAATTCTTAACCTAATGATACATTATTTTATTCATTTAGAGATCAGATTAAATGTGCTTTTGAGGTGAAATTGATGCAGACTGTAATGCAGTCGTATAGGTAGGTTTTGGAGTTTGTAAACACCAAAGAGAAGTTTAGGTTAACAGATGGGTAAATAGCTTTCATCAGGACAAATGGCAGCACAATGTCCATAATTTTCTACCAAGAACTCTTCTAAGGAAGACCATGATTAAACCAGGTCTCATGTCTGAAGCAACTTGAAGGAACAACAGAATGATTAACTCCATGATTAGTGAATGCTACATAATTTATTTAATAAAGTCTGCAAATAAACATGGAAATTACAGGCCTGACTACAATTGAATGTATCTGAAATAAGACACTTTACATGACTGAACACGAGCACACAGACAAATGGAACTGGAAAGGTTTTTAATATGGAAATTTAAAATTTTATGGTTCTTATTATCATTTATAACAATCACTAACACGTAAAACAACACAGAGGGCAATCCATCTTGCAGACAACGTAGAAGCTGCTGAGCTCAGTCGTGGCAAGAAACTAATTTGAAAGCTAATTTCCGTACATCTAAGTGTTGCAGATTGATTTACTTGATTTCAGAACTCAAATGCTATCCAAATGTACTACCCCCTCAAGTTCAGAGTAGAAAAGTGGAGAAACATACAAAAAACACCTATCTGTCAAAGACAGAACCATTCTGCAAGTTTCAGTCACTTGCTAAATAAGCATTTTGTGTTTACAGCTGCCTGTCTTTCTGAATGTTAAAAGATAAGTTTCCAAAAAGAAAAGACAGAAACATCACAAGCTGAATGAAATCAGTACCATAAGATGCTCACAGGAAAAGATTTTCTTTTCCTCAGTTGTCACCACTAGAATAAAAACTGTTCTACCTGGAATAGTAATTTCACCAGGTGGAAGATCCAATTAATGCTTTCTATGCCCTACTTCACTTCTGTGAGAACAATTTAGAATCAAAGATGTACGCCCTAGCATTAAACAGAAAACAGAGTATGTTTACATCAACACAACTGGCCTGCACTGTCTCACAATTCATTTCTCCTATACCTTTATTCATTATCATCTCTAATCCTCAGTATTCAAATACTAGCTTGCATGCTTAAATTTTTGGCACTTTAGAGTGCCATAAATATTACATTATTTCTAAAACACTGTATAAGCCTCCAGGTATTGTATAAATAAAAAGTTGTACTTGAATAGCACAATTAACCATTGGTTAATGGCCACCTAGGGAGCATTAATGGGTTAACAGTATACACAACAAGTTTCCAACATAAAGACAGATTTAAATCTTATCAGACAAAGATCTAAGAGGATTTAAGGCAAGAAATAGTCAAGCATCTACACATAAAAAGTGAAAAAAGTGACAGTATCTGCAGAGGGTTTCAGATATGTATCTGTGGTGTCCAACGCACATCTTTTTGTTCCTAAGAGGAAGAAAAACCATGCAAGATGTTTCAGTCACAAAGACAATAACGGACAAAAATTCACACTGAAATTGAGTAACAATACTATCCTGTTTCTAAGTCTGTTTCAAACTGGGAGAGGAGTGGGAAAGAACAAAAAGCAACAGTACCTTCTTGTTTTTCACACAGTTCAGAATATACACTGAGATGGTTTGAAACAAGCAGGTGAATTCTGAATGATTCTGTAACACTTCCTTGCATTAGACTTTTCTTAGTCTTTACTTAATTAAATTTATTAGACTAATAAATACTTTAATTACCACAACCAATATTATGCAGGCACTTTGACAGCAGGACTCCTGTATAGTGTTAATTTTTTAGAAGATGAAATAAAACATGAATTAACTCCGTTAAATGTCAGTTTTGATGAGGACATCTACTGTAAATTTGTTCATACTGGAAGTTACAAATGGAATGTAATGGTAATGGAATTCTACTTTACGAAGAGACAGAGCATTAAGTCACATGTACTGATCCAAAAATAATAACTATAATAATTAAAATCCTGATAATGCTAGATTTGATCATGTAATTGAAAGGCAATGGATGATGCTAGTCTACTTTAAAGAAATTTCCTTTGTGCATTTCATTGCATGTTCAACATTAGTACTTACATTTTTGTACAGAATTCAGTCATTTAGGGCTGATTCTGAAAAAGTATCTCTGTACACAGACTTTTGACCTTCAGAACAGTGTTTTCTGTTCAGGGGAAGACAATTTTATGACACGGAAGCCACTTACTTTCCCTTCTCATTAAAGGATCCACAGAGGCAAATAATTTTTTTTTTAAGACATTTCTTTCCAATTACCTTTCTGTAGAAATTCTTCAGGAGTGTTCTGTCATATTCTGCACTATTCTTTTGAGAAAAAAAACATTTATTTCCCCCACTGGTCTCCATGTCTGCAGCTGTGTCCCAAAAAATAATAAAAAAACCCCAGCCCACAAAAAAAGGGAACAGTCCTATTCACATAGAAATGAAATTAGACATTAAACATTTATTCTTACGTTGGGGAATTCTATCATCTGTCTACTCTAACATGGGCATATTGTCCAAGGAATCCAGGTAGCTTCACTGATACCAACAACTGAGATCAGAGCATGTAAGAGGGTAAATACAGAGGGAAAACCAATTTGTTTTTTCTTACAAAAACAAACAAAAAACCCTCAAAAATATACAAGTAAAAAGATAAAACTTGTTTAAATGTAAGCCATACAAACAAAATCTCACCAGAGTTCTCTTGAAACAATTCCTTGTATCTCTTCTCTGCTACAGCTTGAAGCATCCTATATTTTCAGTCTTAAATACAAAACAAAAACCTGACTTGACTGTTAATCCACATTCCCACACGGTAAACAGCATCATTTAACCAACTTCACTGAAAAGCTTTTAAAGATCCAAAGAATATCACCAGCAATAAAAGTAACGAAAATAATTATTCTAATTATCTGTTGAAATGTTGTCTTTAGAACACAAGCAAGCCAGTTGAAAACAAACTCACTCCTCATTTGGGAAGAAAATAGTCTGGCTTTCTCCCAGATTTGAAGACAGATTTGAATGCAAGCAGCCAGAATGTAACTGGACTTTAGTTATCAGTAAATCTGGCTCATAGCAATTTCACAAAGCCTAAAATAGCTGATATGTGGAAGGCAGAAAAGTATGGGTGTTAACTGTAGAAGGCCATACTCAGTGTCTACACTCAGTATGACACATTGCATGTTTCAGGCCCACCACAGAAGTGTACCGTTCATCTCTAACTTTCTAACTCAAGCAAGAATACAGGTCCCACTGGATTTCTTAATAATACTGTCTTTTCAATCATAGCTTCAAACCCCCATCTTAAAGTCACTCACACATTTGTTTTACATTCTCTTAGCCACTCTTGTTTAGCCGATTCCACATAGCAAGATGCAGTGTTTTCATCAGCTCATCAACTGAGGGACTTGCGCAACATCTCAAAACAGCAAGCAGCCTACACATGGATACTCAACTTTCCTTGATGTGCTAAAAATCTCTACCAGTGATAAAAGGCCTAAAAGCAAATCACAAGTCTGTGAAGGTCTCCTTTACAAAATGGCTTACAAGGTGGACTAAGCAGAACTGATAAACTGCTCTCACTTAACTGTGGATCAATTACACTAGGAAACTAAAAAAATAGCACACCATTAGTGTCTCTAGAATGAAAAAGAGCACAGAGTGAGAATGACAGCTGTTCCTGCAGAAAACAAGTACTTTGGATGAGCATAGCCATGTTGAGTAAAATTCTGCTCTCTAATAAAGGTACTGGCTTGAAAAAAAAGTTAAGCTCATTTTTTATTTCTATGCTCATATGGTGCAGACTTCAAGAACATGACAATGTCACAGATGCAACCACTACGTAGAATCTTTCTGAAAACTGGCTGCTAAGCTTGCTTCGTGACAGTGATTTCCTAGGGTTTATACTACTTTGTCTTTTCCAGTATAAAAATAATACAAAACGTGGACAGAATTCTGCCACAGCACCACAGCAGTGTATACTATTGCACAGTGCTCAAAGTAGGTAGTATAGCACCCATGCCCAGTATTTTTTTTAACTCACTTTAGAGATTTTTGTTCAGAAAAATCTTGTAATAGCTTACAAAGAGGTATGTTTTATTTGTCCTTGCTCATGTAATACTAGATTTAACTAAACCTGAGCCTCTCTAAACATGAGTTTTTAAATAGGCAAGACACTTTAAAGAGAAAAAAATAAGTGCATACATTATATGTATATATATACACACACATAAATCCATCATCCCTGCTCATGAAGTTAGAGGCAATATTCCTCTTTGTGTAGACCTAAATTAGCAAGGGACACACATTTTTCTCACAGAACTGATGTAGAATAAAATCCTCTTAAGTTAGAACAAAGATATTTTTGAAGTTACAGTACTTATTGTTGATGGAGCCCTCATGGGACTAATGTACTGTCTTATAGAAATAAGAAATTACAAATTTCTTCATGCTAAAGGTGGTAAGGCACTTGATTATAAACCTTCATCTTGCTACTGGCCCTACTATGAATTATTGCTATACTTCTCTCTTTTTAAGTATACATCTAAGGTGAAATCTAGGCTTTTTCAAACTTGGCAACAGTTTAACTACTGCATTTCCATAGCTGTGTATGGAAATATGTATATATATGCATATACTGGATCATCCACAACCTTCTTTGTCATGTACCACCAACTGCACCTGCTAACACACTAAACAGAATAGTTAGTTAGCTCCCACTACAAGTACACTCTATCAGCTCCCACTGACATACTCTGAAATATTCTTCCAATAACATTGGGAAATTATTTAAAACAACAACAATACGTAGAATCAAGCGCCTGAGTAAAAATCATTAAGGTACTTTGTATCATTGCATCTTCAGTCAATGCAACAACATAAAAAATTCCTACTCCTTCAAAAACAGAGAATATTCACATAAATATCTTTTTACTCTTTAGGAATATGAGGTAACCCAACATGTGCTTGAAATCTAAATAAGGAAATCAACTACTGAAAAATTCTATTGTGTTGATAAAGTATACTATTAAGTGAAAGCTATAAGATGTACTCCTTAATTGAAATTTTCTCCCATCTCAGAGAACACAGTGCTGATGTCAGACAGTAACAACACAAACTGAAAACTGGATAAAAGAGTTGTCATGTAAAAAAATTCCAAATATATTTTTAACAAAATACTCATTATGCTCCTGCAGAAGATGCACAAGAAGGACCCTTCTAGGAAGCTATGTCAATGTATGCACTGCTGACAGTAAATGAGACTCTGGAAACTGGTTTTATATTCCAGTTTTAAGAATTGTTTATAGTAAATCAAAACAGAATTTCATTTCAAAATCTCACTGTGTTTTTGTTTTTGTTTATTTTTTTTACAGGAGAGAGAGAACTGTGAGTATACTTTCTACCCTTTGATAACAGGACTAAATCCTTTCCTGTCTCATCTGGATGCTGCTTTGCCGTTTAGAATGCAGGAGGGACAGAAGAAATGACATGAATCCACCACTTGACCTCTATCCCAGCTTTGCTGACCTGCTTCCCACCTGTGCATTAGAAGGCACAAGGCTCTGCACTGTCCAAGGTACACAGGGTCCATATGGGACCCATTTCTTTGGAGCATTTCTCCCACCTCCAGATGGGTAACGGCTGCACACAACTTCAAGTAGTTGGTATAGCCACTGAAGTTTAGCAGTCCTTTATTATTCTGTACATATAAACATGCCTGTTTTCAAGGGCCCATTTGGAAACATCAAAGCAAATAAATCCTATTTTAATTTAAATATATATTTCAATCACAGTTGTAACAGGAATCCTAGTAGGAATAAGTAACACAGAAGGCAGTCTTTGAGTCATCATTTGTTGACAGTAATGACAAACTAAGTAGAAACTTTTTTTCCAATGCTGACAGCATGCAGCAATTATAACTCTCACTCCAGAGCAGAGGATAAGTGTATTGTGAGGAGGAACTTAGGGGAAATGTTAGAAAGCTGCTCACTGGACAGCTTTGTGGAATTAACTGGGATTCATGTTTTTCCTTCAGGTACAAAGTATTTTCTTACCACTCAAGTAAATAAAGCACTGAAATGTCTACAGAGGTAGCCAAATTTTCATATTCATTACCAGAAAGAGATGTACAAAGGAGACTGGCACACTGATGGTGCAGTGGATGATATCACTTCAGCTATGGGTTAACCTGGATGATCCAAGAAATCTTGCCCACATTTATCATCACTGCTTCTTTAATGGAGACATGTGAAATCAGTTATAAAATAACTTTCTGAATGTCTGACAAATCAACTGAAAATAGTCAATATTGTGTATTAATTGCATTGCTTATCCACCTAGCAAGATTAAACAACAACAACGAATGTATCAGAACTGACTGCATGTGGTGATATAAGAGTGAGAGGAGCAAGCACAGCATGCAACACGGGAAGACCTCATGACATGTAAGAGCCACAGGTGAGTGAGAATTCTCTGAATTCTTGTATTTTATCTTGTTACATTCTATCTTTTGGCCCTTGTTCACAAGAATCATACTTTAAGGGGTGTTTTTTTTAATTTTCAAAGAAAAAATCAATAAATAGTGTGTTAAAGCACTAAACAACTAAATCTGAACTTGTGATTATCAAGGTGGCATTCACTATATTAGGAAAATTTTTTATAAAAACGTGCTACAAATACTTCTACTTTGTAGTTCATGCTTTCAAACTGACTAAGTATCTGCAGGAATTGACGATCTTTGTTATCGCTTCAAGGCCCCGCGGAAGCCCTGGTATTAGATGAAGATATTTATGATTCTGTATCTTCAGGGTGAGAGGAAAAATAACATTCAAGGAAGAAAGAAAAGATGTAGGGTAGTTTTGCCATGGAATTTCACACAGTCCAAAGTTTAGTTTAGAAGATTAGGAGTAACAAGAGTGAAATTTCAGGAAAACCTGTAGTGCTGAATTAAATTTGTCACGTAACTGCCATTGTTGTAAACAATTCTCTAATTCTATTATTTCATATGTGGGTATGTAGTATCCTATATTATAAGCTAAAAAAAAAAAACCAAAAAACCAACAGGCTAATAATGAGGAAAATGCTTAAAGTTAAGTCCATGCTCATATGCTGAATTTTACACTAAGTGCTAATTCGGTTATGATAGATCTCTCTCAGCAAATTTTTAAAATCCAATGAAAGGACAGAAATGAAATAATTTAATAATCGATGAACCTTAGAATTGTGAAACAGGATTAAGTAGCCTCTACAGTTATCATCTAGAATAGCTCCTGATGACTATTTTGCTGGTGACTACTACTTTCAGATAACTAACTGTATCAAAAGAAAGCAGAAATAATATTTATATTTTAAAATACAGTTATTCGTGCACTGTTGTTCAAATCCATCAGCCAAAGAGTAGGCTGATACTCCAAGCCACATATGGTTAAACTACATAACATTAAAAAAAACAAACAGTTGAGCCTTTCACATCCCAAGTCTTCTGAGTCTATTGCTTTGTTGTAAGAGCCAACTCCTTCCCATAGATCTGGATTTATGGCAACAACAGAACAGCTAAAATACCTGCCATTTCTCAGGTCTGTGCTGAGAGAAATGATCCGTAAAAAATTCCCGATCCAAGGAATAGCTGAGAATATTGAAGTAGAGCCACTGAATAAATATTTAACTTACTAGCAAATCATCCTATCACACTGACATTGAAAGTATGATCAAGAAGGTTACATTCCAGAAATAAAATTACATTACTAGCAAGAAATATACATTTCTCAATTTAGTGATATGAACCCTTGAGTGACAAGATGATCTGGGGAAAGATGCATCTTCTCTTTGTAAACTTGTCAAGAAAACTCACGTATGTGGAGAAAAATAGGCTTGCTATAAATAAAGCGTCAAGAAAATACATTTATAATAAATTAGGAACCAAATTTCAATAATACTAAACAGACATAAAAGGTCTTTTGCCTTTTTTAAGAAGATTTTTTTTATGTATGATTGAAATTTATACAACACTCCAGAAAAGCCATCATGTGTTAGATTGAAAAATAAAATCAGAAGCATTTTCTGTCAGATAGATATACATGAAAAAACGGGAACGTTTATGTCTTAGAAAGTGTATGTCCAGCTTTGTACTGTTACTCATTTAACAAAGCAGAAAATAAGATACTATACTGTAAACAAAAAGCTACAGTAAAGGACATTTTGAAATTTACACAAGTTTGAATTCATAAACATTTTGGTTGCTCCATAACAGTTTTCATATAAAATGAATAAAAAACCCTTGGACAGCTTTCATCACTCTTGACTACTTTTCACTTAAATGCACACAGACATACTTTATATAGCAATATACTGATGTACTGTAACATGAATATTAAACTATGATTACTGCTTTTTAACCGAGCTGTGTATTACCCAATCCATATTATCTGTAATTGAAATAATCTTACATTATGTATTCCCATCATGTCGTTAATTATAAAAACATGAAAATATAACTTTACATTATTTCAGTTATATACATCAGTTCAGGCTTCACAAAGACTCTGTAACGCTACGGTTTTTAGAGTAATAAACCCAGAGGTACAATAAATAGCTTTCCACTGTATATGGTAATGCAGTTCTACTTTTTTTTTTTTTTTTCCAGAAAGTTTAGATTACCATATGAATATTATTTTAGTTTGGTCATTCTAGCATTGAACGCTAAAAATCACAGTGCATTCCCCAACATTCCTGATGAGGAGTAATGCACAGAACACATATGGATTTTAGATGCGCCCAGAAATAGTTTAGTTTAATTACAGGAAAGTTACTGGTATGTTTGTCTCATACTGGAAACACTGTATATACCTCTTTTTGCTGACTGCATTGAGAGTATACACTGTGCTTGCAGAAACAGGTTCATAGCTTGTACCACAAGAAGGGATTTAGTTTCAGAGAAACGCTCTGTCTTCTGTAGTGCTCAAGAAGTATTTTACTTAAGTCTACTGAACGGATTCAAACTAAAACCGCAAGTCATGTATCCAGTTTTACTTGAGAATGTCCAAAATAAAATACAGATTTATTGAGACTGCATGAGGCAATGTATCCACAGTGTAGAAAAATGTAAGCTGTTCAACCAAACGTATGGTTATTTTATCTACAGGGAAAGCTAGAGAAACATACTGTCGCTTCAATCTGCATTAGCATTTGAATTAATGTTATTGCATCCCTCTTAAGATTCCTTTTTGCTTTTTAAATAGAGCTATCGTCCTTAAATACACATAATTAAAACATACGATTAACTCCAGATTGCAAAGAATATTTATGATTAAGATCCATGAAAGATTT